>CM065374.1:9535451-11028187 GCA_033032245.1 Poecilia picta
ATAAAATTTTGATATTGTGATCAGAGGAATTTTTGACATTGCACAAGTTGTAGTGGCCACACAAGCCCATATGTTCATCCAACTCTCCCCTACCTGCTCTTGCCACTGTCCAACTAAATAACTAAATAAGATAGTTATTTTAATGTTGAGCAATACAGAAAAGACCAGTTTTGACTGAAAACATTAGAAGAGCTTTTAGAGTGAGCAACATTTTAAATAATTTTTTCTTATACCGTATTTGAAATCAAAACAATGCAAACTTTAATTTGCACTTACATCAGTAAAAATAAAATTAAAATAGCAATTTCTTTGTAACCAAAATTTTATAAATGGTCAAAATTTTTGGGAGTAATTTTGAACTTTTGATTGTTTTTCTCTGCGTTGTGACACTGCAGTAAGTGAAAGACAGAACTGGCTTGTGTATAAGAGTGTCTTGAGTAAAAATATGGTTGGTAAAGATTTAAAACAAAAATGTACAACATGATCACTTAATTTGAAACAGCTTGCCATATATTATTAAGAGTGATGGCTGGTCCATGCTTTCAAGAAATTATATCAAACTTTCAATTCAGTCTTTTTTGTAAGTGTAAGCAAAACCTAAAAGGTTTCTTTAGGTCAGATCATAGGTGGTGTTCAGCAAAATGTGGGGGAAGGGCAGCAGTGCATTGCTCTATGCGTCACATAGCCAAAGAAAACTCTGCTCAGTCAGACAGTTTTCTCTGGCAACTGATTAAAATAACTTTAAACCACAGGAGGCTGACTTTTTTAAAATCTGGATAAGAGTAACCGGCCCATGCCTACATACAAGTTGTTTCTGTAAGTGTATTGTAAATATATTAGCATCAACAACAGTAGGTTGCTGAAATACTACTGGAGAACTAAGTATGCAGCGCCCCGCTGGCTACTACCTCATCAACATATTATCAATGTTCCTCTGGTTCAACTTTCTGCTCTCATCTGTGACATACCTGAGCCATTATTGTTTTTATCAACCACCAAAAAAAATTTAAATAAAATCTTTCAGTGCTCCTGCCAAAACATTTGTAATTGTAGTCATGTTTCTTCTTATCCCACTCATTCTTCACAGGCGTTTGTAAAGGTAAAGCATGCTTCATGTCGACCGTACAACTTTACCGTTAGGGTGGAGCAAAGTGGGTGTGTGTTTATAAGAGCATTGTTGTGTCAGAATTGGTCCCTTGAGAGAAACTGCAAACAGGGAGCAGGTAACTGATTTCCTGCGTCTGTGTTGAGTATTTATGGTGTGAAATATATCATTTGGCAATGGTGTACATTGATATCTCTGATTGTTGAATCACCAATATCTGTGTAACTTCTGTTTTGATTTTCAAAAAGGTAAAGGATCAATGAATTAAATACTCAATGAACTCTATGATTTTTTTGTGCTTTTACTGAAAATCTTACATCTGCATAAAATGATTTACAGGTTTATTCTTTTGTCTGTTCACGTTTAGTCAGAAAAGATGCACCAATTCAAATTTTGTCACCAATTTCTGTTTGTAAAGCTTTGGTATGCCTGCATTAATTAAATATATTCTGATTTCTTTTTAGGAGCTGCACTGTAAGAAAATCCATGCACTAGAAAATACTTTCTTAAACCTTGCTGTTATGAGCAATCATTACCGGTAATTACTTAGGAGCTAAGGCAACATCATGTCACTGTGGGGCAGTTACTGTAAAAAAAGGGTTCTGTTAATATATGCTTAGCACAGAGAAAATAACTGATATTAGCGTATTTTGTTATGATGTGGACAGCAGTCCCTGATTGAATGTTTTGGTAAATATAGATTTCTGCCTTTATGCTCACATTTTCAAAACAGTCCATCATGTTCAATGACAGAAGCTGAGATCCGAGAGCAACTTGGCTTATTTTGGTTAAGACTCTACTGAAAGTCTTGCTCTTCTTGCTAATTTCTGTTTTTGGCATTATCAAAAATTTAATTTGCTTAATTGACAAAGTACATGTAGAAGTAGGAGAGAATGCAGGGGCAGAGATAAAATATTGTGACAGACAAAAAAGAATGAAATGCAAGTTGAGTCCATCAGTTTTATCTTTACTTATTTCTAGATTTTTAGATCAGTAACGTCTGGTTTGGCTCTTAACTTTTTTCATCCACTTTGGGATCCCACAGTAATAATCAAACCTGTGGAGACTTAAGGCTTTCATTTGCAGTCTGGATGCATTCACGTTAAGCAGCAGGTACTGCTGTGCAGAGCTGTGACAGTCACAAATGAATCAAATCTACTGACTAGCTCTTTAAAATGAACAATGTGAACAGAGATGTGAGATTTTCTGGCTTTTATTTGTTTTGTTTCAAATAGATGCACACAGAAGCTTCTCCAGCCTCTCCACTGAGCGACAAGGAGAACAGGCACAAGGTGAAGACAGCAGAATAATACATGTGCAGCTTGCTAGATACACAAATATATATAACGTCATTTGAATTGTTTTTTCAGGTAAGTGCATAATATGCAGAAGTCTAAGGAGAACAAGTCAGGCTTCATTGGATTTTCGTTCTGGCTCCCTAGAAAGGACAAAATGTTCGCACTGCAACAACGATTTTCATCCCGATCTTAATGTGAGATGTCCTGGGCAATACACCTTAACAGAAACTGTGGAATTATAAATATACATTTATAAAAATAATCTATTCCTTTTAACAGTTGTTAGAAACAAACAGATCCACACAATCCATCTCCTTTCAAAGAGCTAAACATTTTAGCACTACTGTTATGTAAAGACATCTATGAAAGCTTTGGGACCTTGTAATAACCACACCCACTACTAACACAATACCACAATAATGGAGAATCTTGGAAATGGCTTCTTTTTATGAGTCATTCTGGGAGTGTACATTTCCACAGCTCCGTTCATCATTGCCATGTTTGCTATTGTCTGAAACATGCCTCTAAGTTTGTACTTGGAGTCTGATCCACACATCCAGATCCACACAATGTTGACGTAGGACATAGTCCTACAGTAAAGTCCGTGTTGGCATGCAAGCACACACGTGGAATATCGTGCAATCCCTGACCAAAAAACCAATCAGATTTTTGACTTTCTAAATAGCCAATCAAGTTGAAAATCATCTGATTCTACTACTACTACTACTACTTACTTATTACTCTGGTGGAGCAACTATTAACCTAATCTTGTCTTTTTCTTGGTATAAACACACACGCACACACACCGAGAGGGATTTCAGCAGTAGAAATGGGATAAAGAGCAGATCGACGTTCCCGAAGGACCGTAAGATTGGTGGCAGTGAGCGAGATTCACCCAGGCCACCCAACCATCCAGCAATCAACCACAGCCACTGCTGGGCGAGGGACTGTTGAAAATGGATCCGTCACAGGAAACAGGGAGACAGACAGACATGCTAACACTGAAGGGGCTGGGGGGATACAGGGGGGATGCTGCTCCATTATTTCAGAAAGCTGATATTCCAGGGAGTTAAAGTATTCCCTTCACTATATAATTATGACAGCCAATTTCCCTTTTTGAAATAATGTCTTGCCAGCCAATTAATTGTAATAATCCTCTTTGTTGAAACAATAGCATCACACGACAAGAAATTAGATGAACTTAATGGATGAAGTTAAAGAAAAAGGGGAAACATCTTGAGAGCATTGATGCCAAGAGCCGTAGTTTTTTTAAAAGCAATGTGCAGCTCGTTTTCCATGCAAATCACCCAGCTGGACCAGATATTGCCATCAATACGTTTCTCACAGATACAGTAGAAGGGCAATCGTTTACCTCCCCTGACAGGTCAAAACGCCTTTCATTAGAGTTACGAGGCATCTCATCGAGATGCGTCCCCTGCTCGCAGCTGTACGACTGCTGCGTATTGCTTAAGTGTGTTTCATTATTCCCAAAGCAGCGTGATGATGGTGAGCGAAAGGATTACACGTCAGGGTGAATGATTGGGTTTGAACAGAGCTGCTGCATACACTTTGTATCAAACCCGGGCCTCAAATTACACTTAGGTTGGAAACGGAGCACGTAAATGCCCAGGAGAGCTTGTGGCACAGAAATGAAGAGTGGGCCACCATCTTTCTCCGTCTGCTCTCGCTCGCTCACATGCATGCGATTCTACTACTCTCCTTTCCGCCGTCAGGTTTTACTTTGACCTCTCGTCTCACCGTCTCTTCGCTTCCCTCGCTCTGCCGCTCCTTCTTTTTGAGGCACAACTGTTCTTTATAGGCATTCTTATTGTTCCACTGATTCTGTTATGTGTATTTATTGCTCCATTTGTGAAATTGGAGGCACCAGCCGACAAGCCTATTACTATTCAATAACAGAAGCTGGGCGTTTTCACAGCCATAGAGCTATCAATGTCTCAGACAGAAACATTACGTCACATCAATTTCAAAAGACAGACAGTTTGCAATATTGCATGTAGTATATTATATTGTGGAGGGAAATTTCTCCTTCCTTGGCAGAGTGAACTGAAAGCAGTGTGGTCTTTAACAAAAAGCACAATGTTATGGCCTCAAGAATAGATCTGTCTCGTAATAGATGCTATTTACTCATGTGCTGTACCTGACCCGCTAGTAGTATCTGAGCAAGGCCTTCTCACACCTCTGACCTGGCCCGGACCTGATCAATACGCTCTCATAGTGCCTAGTAGGCACACGGTCCAGGGCATCTGGGATTTCACCCCCTCATTGTTCATCATCACTGTTTTAAGTGCATTTATCAAGTTACACTCCTCCATCGCCTAATGCATGGATGAGCTGCTGTCCTCAAAAACTCAATGGCCATCAGCAGACCTTTGCTTTGTCCCAGTTTGTCAAAACACTACACTTATTCACTAGATCATTATGCAATCATAGATTGAATTGCAGTTCAGCGTGGTCACAGTACATACATGTCATCTGATGTCAATCTGCTTTAGACCTTGGTGGACAAACACGTTTCTCCTTGTTAATATGTCACAGTGAAACATTTTTAAATGTGGAGCACGTCTAAATACCGGAAAATATTCTCTCTTTTCACAATAATGTACTGTGTATTTCTGCATGTGAAACATGTGACTAGAAAACATATTTACATTTGAAACATGTGAGGAAATCTTCCACAAGCATTGCACAGTGTGCAAGGTTATTCTTTTGCTACTACTCTACACAACTTCTGCACATAAATCACTTATTATGCAATATAATTTCCACAAGTTTCACATTCTACTATATAGACATAAATTGCAAAATCTTTTGTTTGAACAAATATTGTTAGTAGATTATGCAACATAATTTACCCATGTGAAATAGTGACATAACATAGTTAAACCTTCTACTTTTACAAAACAATTTAATGTAGTCTGCCATGTTTATGTGTTTTACACATTACTATGCATATTTGTTTGGCAAGTGGGGAACCCTTTGAAAAACATGTTGCATGTTGCACAGTATAATTTCTGCAGAACAACTTTCCATATGTGGAAAATGTTTCACATGTCAAAAGAAATTGTGTTCTCTCAATCATCCACGTGTAAAATGTTTTCCTACATATGGGTGTTATGGGTGTTTGGTGGTGAGGAGATGATGCAGAGAGACCCAGGTTATGATGAAGATGATGAAGATGATGAAGATTTATTTAAGAGCTCGACAGTCCAATACAGGCGGCGCGGCAGAGGAAGCACACAGCTAATACCGGTAGCAACTGATAAAGACTGACATTGCGAGCTAGGCTAACCAAGACTTCACAGTTCTACTGGCGCCGACAAAAAACAGACAAGGAGCTACGCTGACCAGGACTTGACAGTTCTACTGGCCAGCTACACAGACACGTTAGACATACGTACGACAGACAACAACTGACAAGGACCCGACGAGGAACATAGACAACAGGGGAGACTAAATACACACGAGGTAATAAAGGGAACGAGACACACCTGGGAAACAATGAACGGGGAAGACGCCGAGACAGAGACTCACAGGGAACAGGATGACGCAGAAAACTCAAAATAAACACACAGAAACACAGATCCTGACAATGGGAGGTTGTTTTGAGCACAAAACATGTAAATTTTATTACAAAGTAGCATGAACATGTGAGGAAACCCAAACAGTTCACATGTGTAAGGTTTTCCCACATGTTTCACATGCTATCAACACAAGGAGGCGCTTATGCTGTGAACTGTCTTGTTTCTGGAATGTGCTGTACAAAACACTTAAAAAAAACTAAATTTTGATATCAGGCTTGGAGTTAATCTGATGTGTTTTACCACAAAAACTCAATTGCAGTGAAACAGTGTGCTATTAATTGAATTCATAGAAAAAATGCATGGATTTGTCATCTGCAGAGAAAGTTCCCCCCAAAAAATATTTTACATTTGCAAACATGGAAAATCTGTAAGATGTCCCAGCGGATACAGGGCGACGACATACAAGTAAAAAAAGACCACACAAACCCACCAGTGTTGAAATAAGTAAAATCAGTGTGAATCTTCTCCACCACTTAGAGATTGCAGAAACACCAGAGGTCTGTGAGAGGCCAGGAAGGCAATAAGCTGTATAAACACACACACATAGAAAGATAAGTGCATGTTAAGGGTTTTGTGCCTTCATTTTAGATTTATTTACCCTACTGTATCTTTATCTGTGCTACTCTCTGATATGAAGCCACAGAGGAGTAAAAAATATTTCCAACTATCTGCTGAGTGTATCTTCTTCCTCCCAAGGAAACCACTGTTGTGAAATGTGTCTTTGAAAGAGGGAGGATGGCTTTCCTTTCGTTCTGTTTTATTACCTCTGGCATGTATTCACACATTCTTAAGGGCTTTCCCTATTTAACCACTGGTTTAGAAATAATGAAGGAAGATAAGGAACTCTGAGAAGGATGAATAAGTCCATCAATCTGAGGAAAAAAAATCTTACACGGGGTGATGTGTGTGTGTGTGTGTGTGTGTGTGTGTGTGTGTGTGTGTGTGTGTGTGTGTGTGTGTGTGTGCGTGTGTGTGTGTGTGTGTGTTTACTCAAAAGGCGTTTAAGACAATTATAGAGCTGTTACGTTTTGGCAAGGTTGTGCTTGAATTGTATTGAGACATTTGCTTCATCTGAATGTTCAGATGTACTTAGTCAAGGATCGTGTAGATTTGTGTCTTTCAATTCACATTTGCATTTTATTTTTTTTTTTACAAGCAAAGTATTTTCAATGCTTACACACACTAATGCAGGGCCTAAGTGTCATGTCATTTTTGGGGCTTTTAGACATTTCTTTTTACATGTAGGAATGATTACACAACAAACATCTGAAAAACGCTTTAAATATATGAATAAGATACATAATAAATATAGGTATGTAAAATTAATTTTATTGTGAGTTTTTTCCCATTGAACCTCATTGTTCTGCAAGAACACCAAAGTGAAGTTGACGAATTTAGAGGTAGTTATTCTTCCTTATCATTTCCCCCATTTTAAGAAATGCTGCAAAGCCACCACTGAAAAACAGAACATCAGCATGAGGTTACCAAACCGTACGTCGCAGTTAAATAGATGTTTAAAATTTTGAAAACTTGACGTTCACTACTCCAGATATGCTTGGTTAATGGTAAAATTTGTAATTTCAAAATGTGTGTAATTTCTGTGCAATTCACTAAAACATATCCTGTTGCGGTATAACAGGATTCAAGCACAGAGACCGACAAAGGGTAAACTGAGTCCTTTAAAAATACTTAACAAAAAAGAAAAACTCACAGAGATAATTGCTTGGCGTACTGTACATGAGAAAGTCAGAGCAATGGGCATAATAGTGGAAGGCACCTGTGAAGGACAATGAAAACCAGTGACCTTAAATACTGTTCCCAATCACTTGATTTCCTCACCTGCATCTAAAATCATTATCTACTCATTCCTGTGAATGGGAACAAACTATCAAGTTCAAAGAAGAAACACAAAGGAATGAAGTGATACCTAAATTAAAATTAATGAGCAAGAAAGTGATCAAAACCACCCACCGATTATGATCCAAATAGTAAAAGTAGGTAAAATCCTGATTTTGTGCACATTAGAGAAAATCCACAATAACTAAAATTTGTGCACTTAATTAATGTCATGTTGTCAAAATATGTAATATTCATGTCAGTGAAGGTTGCATGAAAACTTCTGACCTCCTCGGTATGTTTGTCTTTAATGGTGCAGCTTTAATGAAGAGACTTTGTCCTGTCTGCAGTGCTGCCGTCGGTGTGAGCTGGGAAAACGAGGGTATTCTTCAGGTTCCACGGACCGGGGAGGAAATGTTCAGGCTCAGCCCCCAGCGGGGAGCCACGGATGGACCTGACCTTTTCCGCGTGTCAGGCAAAGGTCAGAAATCTCCAATGGCCTTAAAGCGAATGCACTTGTTTGCCATAATGGAGGAGGCACCTGCCTTTTTGGAGTCAACGACCAGCTCCGGTCCCGAGAGAGTTCCCTCTGAGGGAATTCTTCCATCTTCCACACACACACACTTATCCACATGCTCACTTATTCGCTCCCGCCAAGTCGCCCCTCTCCGCTTCTGTCTCCTTTACTGTATAATTCGATTCAAGTGAGAGTCATGCGTTTACGTATCAAGCGTGTGGGACGTGTGAGCATTTCACTTAAAAAATATGCTGCGTCATATTTTACGTCACGCTCGTCATTGTCATTTTCACATCATTTCAGAGGGAGATGAACAGGGAGTCAAACAGTCAACACAGTGATAAAAGCACACGTGAAGTGAGAAATAGATACATGATCGTCCTCGTAAGTCCTCAGCATGGAAATCGCCCATCCCTTATCCTCCTATGAGCCCCACTATAGAAATCTCATAAATATCGGCGAGGGCCCATAGACACGCTGTACACCGTATAACGCACATGACTGCTCGTAATTCACACATATATATTCATAAACGGGAATTTGTATTTAAAATATGACTCATAAAGCCTGATATATGGAAATTGACAGATCATATGTGATTCCTGAATTAAATATCTCAGAGATCGCATGTTTTATGTCCTTTTCTCTCCTTGCTGGGGAAAGGAGCCTTGACCATGCAGGTAATTTACAGTGTTATGGGAGGGGCGCAAAACATGCTGTAAATAAATAAGACTCGACCCATTTCGTTTTAGGACGGCGGGGAGGTTGGCACCCCTCCTTCCTAGATGTCGAAACAGTGATGTCCCTCCGCGAGGTGCATCTGTTTATCGCCCGGAGAGAGGAGGGGTTTACAAATGGGCCAACAAGCAACACTGTGCAGTCCATTTGCTAATTTCAATATGGTGTCTGTCTGCGAGGGTATGGCCTTGGGCATGGCGGCGACCCCCCTCTTAGCTGGGCAGCGCTTCCCAAGTGCTCTCCCCCAGCGTCCCTCTGACCTTGCACTCAATCTCAGACCCCATATAACGGATATTGACATAAAAGAAAACATACACACTGTTTGTGCCTTGGACTCACAGGCCTCCTTGCATATTGTTATGATTTTATGTGACAGACCAGCACAAACTAGTGAAAAATGTGAAGTGGGAACAAGCCTTTCAAAACTGCTTATAAACAAAATTGTGAGAAGTTTGCCATTTATTAAAATTTGTCAACCCTGAGTCAATACGTTGTAGAGTTTAATGCAGTTATTCCTGGAAGTCTTTGTAAAATGTTCAAAGCTTGGAATATTCTTTTCTTACCTCACTCTGCTTTAAACATATCCATAACTTTCCCCCTGACTGACTGACTGACTGCTGTGTTCCTCAGTTTTTATGATTCTGTTTTGTTCATGGATCCTCAAACAAACCTCTGAGGCTTTCACAGAACAAATGTGTTCATACAGAAGTTAAATTTCATCTCTACTGGACTCTATTTGCTGCATTTATTTACTTATTAGATCATTTCTGAAGGCAACTGGCTTAACCGGATCTTAGCAGTGTCAGAGTAAAGGGGATGCCGCACTTTTCAGACATTTGCTTGTGGAACACTTAAAAACGGCGCGTTGTTTTCCTTCCACATCACAATCACACTCGTCTCATAGAGAATCCAGATGAAATTCATTAAAGCTTGTGTGAAATGTATAAAAGTTTAAGGCCTAACACTTTTGCAAAGAACTGTTTAAATTTACATTCACATAATGGTTTTACCTTTTAGTTTTTAAAAAAGCAGCCATACCTTCATTGTTTTGGTAGCAGCCTAACTATGATCTCTGTGTTGTAAAAGCACTTATTTCTGCAGGCATTTGGGTCACATTTTAGTTTAATTAACACATTCGGTGATCGTGTGTGCACTTTATGGCTTCCCTCCTGGACATATAGCTGCATTTGAATTGCTTTTATTTCCCTCAGTTACTCTATGTAATGTAATGGCAATGATCATTGCCCAGCTGCACAGAACAAACAAGCAAATTAAGAAGCTTTCACTATAATCATCCTCTTCCATAACCCTGGTATGAATTAACAAACACAAAACTTTTTTTTTTGTCCCTACATAAATACGTCACTTTCTGATCATGCTGTCTTTGTTATGTCCTCGCAGCTCGGCACAGCTGACTGACTGCTACTTAAAGGTTTACTAGCCCATGAATCGTGATTAAAACACCTCCTGTGAAATATTTTGCAGCCTATCCACAGCCTCCTGACATATCTGCATTTTATCAGTGAGCGAGTGCATGTGCGTGCGTGTGTCTGTGTGTTTCAGGGATAGGCGTCAGAGCAGCGGGAGCAGAGGGAATATTACACAATCCTCAGTGCATTATTGTAATTAGATTTCCCAGGATAGCTCAATTAAGTCATACTGCTGCCGGGACCCGGTGGCTTTGTGGTTTCGCTCTCGCTCGCTGTGTTTTAAGTATGGCAGAAAACCACAGCTGAAGTGGACAAAAGAAGACCAAACTGTGCTGATATGCCTTCCTGATTAAAGCATCGTGTTTGGTTTTGCTTTGCCAGGCAGTAAAAGGTAAGGCATGTGGAGGGGAGCAGCTTTTAGGACACTGCTAAACTCAGCTACCCCAGGATAACCTTGTTAATGTAACACATATTGTAATGAGAGGAGCTCCATCTATGGACCACCTGTTGAATTACATTCATGTTACAAATCTTTTAAATAAACTTAAAATGATATTGCAGTGTGCTAAAGGAAACTTTGAAGCTGGCAGATCATTTCCAAACCTCTATTTTGAGTTGACGCAGCATAAATCTGATGGACACTCAGTATTACTGTAGAGGTCAGCTTTAAAGCCCTGTCCTGGCTCTGCGTGATTATTTATTTGTCTGAATGCCAACAAACGTGAATATGTTTTGGAGGAATTGCATGTCGCGTGGTGACAAAGGGAGATTCAGCAGTTTTGATGATATGTGGTTACATTACTGCTCTCAAGGCTGGCGCCGAGTTTAAATGCTCCAGTAACATTTCCTTTTATTTATATCCGCAGACCTTGGCTGAAATAAATGAGTTGAGACAAGTGCGAGGGGGGCCCGATGTTACGAACAATTTCTTCCTGACATCGGGAAACGAGTGCACGCGCTAGACATTCAGCTCTTTCACTGCCAGTGGCTGACAGGCCCGTCCTGGCTCGGCAGCAGGAGGCCTCTTAAAAAGATTCAATGTCGGCATCAACGTGAAAGTCGTTGTGTCATTATCTTAAATCTTAACTATCCGGCAGGATGGAAGTGTGAGAGACAACCGTATCTGTCAGGGGGTCGGAAGGAGGTGTTTTATTCTCTGTGTACAGTGAGTGCCCCCTCTCACATGCTGAGATTAGCAGTCCCAATCGAGGAAGTCACGCCGTAAGGGTCATTCTGCAGCCTGTCTTTGATTTACTGCCTCTTTTAATATTCTGTCATAGTTAAAATTTTTATTGGCCTCTTTTATGATCATATCCTTATGTCCCATGCTTATGAACTTTTCTATGCAAATCACTCACTAGAATCAAAAATGGAGTCGGGGGCTCTTTGTTTTCAGGCGGCTGAGGCATCAGGAAAGTTGGAGGCCTTCTTTTATCCATGCATGTTGCATTTTCGCAACACAAATGACTCACTTCAGAGAGTGTGTGTCTGTCTCTGCATGTGTGTGCGTGTGTGTGTGTGTGTGTGTGTGTGTGTGTGTGTGTGTGTGTGTGTGTGTGTGTGTGTGTGTGTGTGTGTGTGTAGGCCACAGGGTGAAATTGGAACAGATGTACAGACAAAGCAACTGGAGAACCTTTCTCAGATTTTAGGAATTTAAAATGTCAAAAACGTTTCTGCAAATGAACGTATCCATGAGTTGGTCTGAGATCTTCCAGCTATCTTAAATAAAAACACAATGGGAGAGATGTTTGTCAGTGGTATTTTTGAAACAAGATGTTTTATATTTACAATTTTTATTCCCATTTACCCAATGCTTCTAATTTGACTATATTTTGTTATGAGACCAAAAAAATACTCACAGTATTTAACAATATTTTTAGATATTGTCATAAATGTTCGATAATTACCTTTAATTATCCAAATCAGCGGTTAGGATATATGTAAATTAATTAATTTAACAGTCTTTTTTTATTCAGTCAAAAGTTCAAATTCATTATTGTAACTTATTCTCTGTTTACATGATTTAAAAATTTCCCTTGGAGTGATGCTGCTGGGGCAGCTAAGAGGTTTTCCACTGTGCAGATGAATGCATATTTGGGTAGATGTGGTGTGTCAACTATTACAATAAGCATTTATAAGTATTTTTGGAGGGGGTTTCAAGTATTTTAACTATTTGTGGGCAGCTGTGGGCAGCTGTGGTCCCCTGCGAATACCGAGAGTCCACTATAGTCCACATTCTGGTTTATAATTTGATGAACTTTAAGCCAAATAAATGGTGACAGAAAATTTAAGTCATTTTTACATAACTTTTTTAAAACTTTGTTGTACTCTGTCAGTGCTAACCATCCCATATTTTGTTTTGAAAATTTTTGAACGTTCCCTTTTTACCTGACTATATTCCACCACATCCTTAGTTCACTGTGGGGAAAACAGATCACCCTGTGCTAGATGTAATGATTCTATCTCCTTTTTTCTATGTAGCCCAGCACATGGAGCCACAGGGGACGAGTTTCTTTGAGCTCAACATTTGTACTCCCTTCACCCCACTGTATTTTCACATTCTTTTTGCTCCCTGACGACTGCACTCTTCTTGTTTTCTCTTCCTCTGAGGCTTGACAGGCCAGCAGGTATCTGTGCTTCTCAGACAAGAAAAGGAAAAGGGGAAGAGATTAGAATTTGCTTTGATGTGAAGTGCAAAGCCACTAGGAGTGATTCAAAAAAGGTAAAAAGAATGAAAACTTTTAAAATAGATTTAATATGATAATACTATTTAGATACAAATGCCTTGCTGGACGTTTCTGTTCCTCTCTCTGTGTCTTTTACTCGCACACTTGGACTTGTAATGATTTGATTGGGAAAAGGTGCATTGAAACGAGGTTAAATGTGACCAGGGTGATCCGTGGCTGTGCAAGGGCCCTCTAAGTGCTCATGAATGGTCCTAATGAGGGTGGCAAATGGAGACATAAAGAGGAAATGGGTACACTTTTCACTTTAGTCTGACACACCGTTGCTGCCCCCCAAAGCCCTTGAAGGGGCATTTGCAGAGGGTGCGACCATGCTTCAAATCCTCCTGCTCCTCCTCGGACTAATTGTTGAGGATATTGACCTTGGTAGGAGTAGAAAGTGACGGACAGAGGGGAAACTGGGTTCACGGTCCAGGCGGGTTGGTCGACTCAAGTCTGCGTGACGTAAACACAGAAATATGCAGCTTTTGTGCGTTTTCAGCAAAGCGGAACTGAAAAATTGGAGCATTTCAAAATGCATCACTGAACGTAACCTCTTAGCAGTTGGGATCAATCCCACTTACTTCTGCCCTCATTTTCAACCCATGTCATTGATTAGGAACAAACACAGCACTATTGGATCCAAGAGAGGGTAACCAGGGGGTCTCACATACAGACATCCCCTTCCCCTATCTCTTGCTCTGACCCTGATCCATGTTGGACAAGTTCACCATCCTGTTCTTTATCAATGTGTGTCAATACGGCGGATTGGTTCGAGCGACAGGGGCTGTTGAAGGAGTCGATGCAGGCCTGATAAGCAGTGAGAAGCTGCTTTGTTTAAGTAATGACGGCTTAAAACGGCTGTGAGCTGGCCCTTCTGTCAACCACTCTCACCTCAAACAGCAGGCTTTCATCAATAACAACGGCACATCCACTGTCATCTCATCCCTCAGGTTTGGGAAAATATCCTCAGGAATTCATAAAATCAGTCACATTTTGTTAAATGTGTTGTTCCACTTTGTGAAACAGGGGAATAAAGTTGTTATAAAAAACTAAAACAAGCGGGTTGCACTTATTTAGAAATCAGAGCATTTGCTAAAGTGCAAACAATTAAAAATGTAGAGGCTCTAGAGGTTTTTTGTCTGTTTTTAAAGAGTGATAAGATTTAAGCTATTAGGACACCATTTAAGATATTATGCTGCAGTATTTGGTCATGAGTCATTAACAATTTGTATTTGGAGGAGAGGTGATGTCACACTGCGTCAGAGAGAGTTTATGTTTTAAAATGCAAAGTGCAACCTTTTTGTATTTTGTCAAGCCTTTTTTGTTATCCATTATAAATAATTTTCCCCTATTATCTGTCTCTCTCTTTCTCCCCCTCACTCTCTTTCTTGCTCTCTCACTGTTTCACTAAATCAGGCTGCAGAGATGTTTTATTAACAACAGAAAACTATTTTCAAAGACTAATAATGCAATGCAAAGAACAACTTTTCAGAAAGTTTTTATTCAATCAATTTGCAGAATGATCATATGTTGTAGTGATAAATAAAGAATTGTAATTCAAATTTAACATTAAAGCTGATCCTTCTTCGGGTAATATCAGATTCTGCTTTAAGGTTATCGTTCATGCACTCATAAATTTGCCCAGATTAAATTTTTTCTTTTTCTTCCCAGATCCTGTGCATCTCTCCAAACCTGCTTTACTTCAGTGCATCTTTCCTTTTCTGTTTTAAAAAATGTAAAACATTTGAATGAGATTTTGTGCTTTCCTCAGAGGTCAAACCTAACAAAGTGTAATTTCTTTGCTCTCAATGTTGTAAATACATTAAGAATCTAAAGGTTTTGGAGCACTAAAATCCTCCCTTTATTATTTTTCAAGCTGATTAATTGCCAGCTTAATGGCATTTTATAATGTTACATTAACACTTTAACGATTTAATACTCTTGGTTCTGCATTGTGATACCCAGACTTCATTAGAAGTAAATCATGAACTGCCACTGATTAGGCTGCTGTGACTGAAATTGTAATTCTGATTTATATCTAACCGAAAGACATGGCATAATGGAAAATCAAGGATGCAAATGCAAAGATGTTGTGTTGTTTTATAAGAGAGTGGTACAATAAAGGAAGCTGCTATGTAATTCCTGGCATGTTAGATCTGACCACTGATCTGGTGAAAGTATTACATCCTCTGTGCTCTCTACATGGAGATATGTCTCAGTGTTGGAGTGGTCAGAAGATCTGACTTACACAATTTGACTCTGGATTAAACTGCTGATAACAAGTTATACTAAGATTTAAAAATATTAGGGTTTGAAACATTTTTGTCCTCCTGCTTTAAAGTCCTTTTAATGGGATGCAAGAACAATTGTCAGCAATGACAACAATTTCCTTTGCCTTCCTTCACCTGTTGCTGCAGACTGGTGGCCAGCTGGCTGAAAGAAGGCTATCAAATGAGACCAGAGCTCCCTTAGTATGTGGAAACTGAAGGGGCATCAGCTATTGTTCGTATCAATGTTTAAATCTGTGTTTAACATAAAATTTAATTTAAACTTGTGGGCATGCTGTTTTAAAGAAAACCAAATGGATCATGTTGCACGTTTTTGTTTTAAATCTCTGTGCTGGTACACTCTAAAGCAGTGGTGATTTTATTTAAATTAGTTTATCCTCACACTGGCCCACATCTAGTCTTGTTGTATATTTACTTCTGTGTTTGGTTTACAGGCCGCTTTGTAAAGTTTTATCGCTGCAAAGCAGGGCTTGATGTTTTAACTCCCAGCTGTAAATCATCTTCCTGCAGTGTAGCTTTCACATAATATATATATATATATATATATATATATATATATATATATATATATATATATATATATATATATATAATCTGTCAGGTTTAACAGACTAATTTACTTCTATTCGGCGTGTTAATTTTATTGTAATATAGACGTGATTTATCGCTGCAATTCAACAGCAAGACAATGTAAATCATTTAGAAAGTTTGGTATATTTATGACATTGGAAGAAAATTGTTTTAAATGCATCATTTCTCCTGTTAACATTTAGAATAATAGGTTGTTCTGACCTCTTGGTATTACTGTATGACTGCAAACAAAAGCGCTTTTTTTTTTTTTTTACAAGAAAGCCCTCCTCTTCGCCTGTGACAGCCTTTTTATGGTGTGACAGTTGCACTATACCTCTGCAATTACTTTTCAATTAGCACAATGAACATTTCCAACACTGCGGCACAATTATTTTATAGCCCAGTGTCTTAGCCCATTAATGGTGCTACCAACAGCACGGGAGGCGATAAACCATCTGGCCAGGCTCCCAAAGAGATAGAGCACACTTAATGGAGTGAAAAAGTAAAAGCAATTAATGTCACATTAATATAATGATAATAATGCCTTCCCTTGCAGCTCTGGCAGGCAGAGCAGGGGACTGGGATTGGACTGACATGAGTGCTGCCAAGCTGCTGGAAGGAACTCTGCTGGGACTCTGGCCAGCCCGAAACCGGGAGAACAACGGTCCAGTTAGGGAGGAAACACCTGGATGGAGATTTAACTGGACAGGGAAGCAATAAGTGGAATCTGCAAGTCAGAAACAAGTACGCATCATTAATTGTGGTTTTATAAATTGTATTGTGTCTGTGACAGATGGCACTGATTTGATCTGTTGGCAGAACTTCATGTTAAAATGTTTTCCTGTTAATATGTGTGTATATTTGAGCTAAAATGTAATAATTTAATCTTTCTAATATGTTTTATTTGACTGGGAGTTGTATGAATGATTGGGAGAGCCGAGCAAGAGTCTCACCTTCAGTCAGATAAAGAATTGGAGATAAAGATTAGGGTGATGAAGAGGAGGCCTTCCAGCTGAAGGATATTGCAAATGATTAATTTGCAAAAATATTACTGGAAAAATGCACAAAGTTGGTCAACAGTCATAATTAGTTCAATTACATTTTTTATCTCAAAATTAAAATATAGCTCCAGCAAGTTTTTGCTATTTTTTAAGTTACCCAAATCATTTTATATCAAAAAAACTTAGTGATTAGTGTGTATGGAGCGACATCAGATTCTCACAAAATGAAAAATTAAGCAAAAATATGTGAGTTTCACACACACACACAAAAAAATAAAGAACAGAGGAGGAGCAACAGCCTCCCGCTCTATACTCCATACAGCTCGAGCTAAATCACTCAAAGGACCATAGGTATGCCAGGATGGGAAACTTTTGTGTTTCAAAACTGTAACTTTAAAAATCTTGCTGTACCTTGATCTCAATAATTATATACCTAGACTGCAAGAATCAGCATGTCTTCCTAGGCACGCGTTAAGAAACATTTTTGTGTGCTTGATTTCATTGGAACCTGAATGGGTGTGTGTGTGTAGGTGTGTGTGTGTGTGCCTGTCTCACCAGTAGCTCCCCCGTCCTATCTCCTGACCCCTCTGTGTTCCCGCTGCCCTGCTCTGTTTGTGTTAATTCCTCTACATCTCCAGGGTGGCTTACATTAGAATATCTTAACCACTGGGCTGCATTAGCATAGCGTGATGGATGCCGCTGAATCTCCATGCCAGATAATGTCCACATTTTGCATTTTAAACTAAGCTACGCCATGGACGTGCTATCCATTTTCACAGGGGGAAATTAGGTCCTGGTGGGAGAGCGCCTGGCGCTCTGTCATCCCAGGAAAAGCTTCCTGCCCAGCCTTTATGACACCTCTGGGGCACCATACAGAGACAGGTTGAGGGTCAATGTCTAGCACTGGTCAGCTGTGATGTCACATAAGCATTCGGTATACTTGGGTGTCAGCTTACTCCACTTAAAAAAAAAAAAAGCTTTCCAAAGTTGTGGACAGATCAGTTGTGTACTTTGCAATATTCATGTGTTGTTGCATCTCAACCTGTCCACCAGCCTCCGACAAGTACATTCTGTTCATCTTGCATAAGAGTGGAAAGTATAAGACACAAATCATGCATAATTATGATGTTGAACTATGTAGACTGATCACAATAAATTAATAAAAAAGTTGTTTTCATTCAGTTATTTAATCAAAAATAATAAAAACTCATAATTATTCATTTCACAATACTTTTTAAGAAAACTGAATATTACATGGGATGAATTAAAATGCGGTTTTAATAAAAAAAAATATTACACAAATGTAGGTAGTCCATCAGACATTCACTGAAAGTTTCTATTTGGAGGAAAAGTCTAAGCAGGTCATTGCAAAGGAAGCATATTAATGAAAAGTTAGGCGGAAGGGAAAAAGTAGAAAAAGAGACATGACAACAGCCTTGAGGAGATTCTGAAGCAAAGCTCATTCACAAAGTGTAACTGGAATTGGTACTTGAAGAACCATCAACTACATCAGTCATTTTTCTTGTTTTAAGCCACTTCTGAACCAGAGAAAATGCCAGAAGCTTCTTAGAGGGCTGCAGTAGAAGCTGAATTTTTGGAGTTTTTAATCCTATCAAACTTAGAACAATAAATTTCTCTATGTTTTATAAATCTCAAAGTTTCATTTGTTGAATTGGACTGTTGAAATAAATGTACTTTTAAATATTCAAATTTATTGCTGTGCATCTGTACTTGTCCAACACACGACTTAATACGCACACACGTCTGACTGCTTTAAATGTGAGGACAGTGTTGATTTCCTTTACAAGCCTGTCTCGGCTGCCGGCAGTTGATCAATAGGAATAAATCAGGGGGCTCCTTTATGAGACACAAGATAGTCGTACATTTATAAGCCTTTTTTATATAAGATAACGTTTCAACACTCAAGCTTGCGTCATGCACGGAGACATGTGCTCACATGCAGACTCGGGTCTCAGATACTTGTTAAGTGACAGAATAACAGCGTGACTGTGTGTACAGCCGAGGTGGGTCATCCCACTATAAACGTGCACAAACAGGTTGTTATTTCACCAAGCATCAACCTTTAAATGTGATTGCATTGTAAAATAAATGACTTGTAAACGACATGATGGTTTTAAAGCATAATGTCATGTTGCAGGGAAACAACCGCACGGTTTGCTCCTGTGCAAAAACTACACAAGCGCAGTAAAACGACTTGGTCATTGATGAGATGTCTCCTTGATTTTCCTCCACACAAGCATGAAAGGCATTGTTCTGCAGTCTAATAATTCTGTAATGTTCTGCTAATTACGTTTGACTAATTATGCACCTTTTATGTGGCAATATAAGCTGCGAGTTTCCCCTCCGATTGTCATGACTGGACAGAGCGGCCACAGATTTCTGTTTATTTTGTAATTAAATATTAGCTTTAACCATGCTGAGGTGAGGGGGAGGGGAGGTTTTGGGGCTAATTAAACTATTACACCCATCTACCCATTGACCTCTCCAGAATGTGATCAAGTGAGACTTAAGCTTTAATTAGATGCTTGGACATTAGTGGGTTTTTTTCAAAGGCTAGAAAAAAAGAGGATGCTTTCAACACAAAGCACATTGACCGGGCTCAAATTACATCCCTCTTTAAGTAGTGGATTGATTCAGCAGGGGTGTCCTGTGTTTCAAGAGCTAAGAGTGTGTGAATAGAGCCGCAGCACATACCTTCCCTTCAGTGGTGTTCCCCTTGTAGAGGGATGCACTGGGATGAAGTGTGCGCTAGAAGGAAAACAATGGAGACAATTTAACGGCACACATGTAGACAGAGAAGAGGCCTCCGGTGCGGTGGCCAAGACAGGATGTCTCAACACTGAAACAGGGAGAGAAGTGTGAAGGGAAAGGTTTGTGTGCAGGAGGGATGGGAAGGAGGGGGATGAGAGGTGGAAAGCAAAGTGTCACTGTGCTCTCGTGCTCTTTCTCCACAGATGATGGATAGCAACAGTAGGGAGAACAAAACCAAGCATTCCTCATGCTGTCACCACAATGAAACAGGGACATAACAGGATTTGGTCACAATGCGAGCGGAGCACTTCAGAGAGATGCCTGGCCATCATGCCACTTCTACTGGAAGTCAAAGACTCCATCCATCACACATAACGTCCCTTTAGCATTTGACTGCAACCGGCGCTGCCGTCTTCCTCGAGATGCCTCGTTGTGTGTGTGTGTGTGTGTGTGTGTGGCATGAATTATTCCAGTCCTGCTGTTGTTTTTAATCTGTTGAGAATGATCTTTGGGAGGAATTGAAGAGCAATTCATGTAACTTATACAATTAAAAAGAAAATTAGGTGGTCTAAAAATGAGGTTTAGATGAAAAAAAAAAAATCATAATTTACAAAAATGATCCAATCCAATCCTAGGTAAAAGTATATTTGTGGTCTTGAATTATACATTTCCAGGTTCATTTAACACACACCTGAAAACCTTCGCTTAAGGTCTGTGTTTAATAATTCAACAAGCAGAAAGAGATTGAGCTAAAGCTACTGCTTGCTAAAAAAAATCATAAAAACCATCTCACATTTGCTAAGAGAGAAAAAAATAATTCTTATGGTTCCCAAGATTTTTGTAGAAATATTATGTGGACTGATGAAATGATGCATCTCATAATATATGGCATAAGACTGACACTGACACTAAGTTTCACAATGCATTGTTGAACATAAGTTCTGTTTGCACTTTACCATGAAGAGGACACATATGGGAAATTTAAATCAAAATTAACGTTTTAGCTTACATGTAAAACCACGTGTGTGAGGAAAACTGGTACTAAACTAAGCACTGTTTCCCCACATAAAACCTGTCATGAATGCACCATGTTGAAGGTTCAGACCAGCTTTGAAAATCATGTATGATTTTCTATCATATCAGCCTATCACATCAAATCCCAATGAACAACATTACAGTTTATGTTAGTAATAAAAACATCAAAGAAATTGCTCGGCATACGTGTTTTTCAAGGTCTAACAAAAAAGAAAAAAAAATCCCTTCATTTCCAAAAACCTGTTTGTCCATAAGAAATTATGACAAACTTAAGCTGTTCAAAATGCTTGAAAAGCTTAAGTTGCGTTATTGCAAATGGATACATCAGCAACAAAACTAAAACAGGTAGAAACTCTACGGTCCGGCTCTTACTGACTTCCATCAGGGGGTAGACCTGATTGTGCAGCGGTCCTATGTGGAGATAATGTGAATGCTGTGTTGTAAAGATCAGCAGTGGGTTAGGGGAGTGAGGGAGGAGGGGTGCTGTGTGGAAAATGAAGTATTGGAGGAGGGGAATTTTGAAGGTGGGAGTTGCATTCTCAAAATTAAAAGTTGTAGCTTATTAGTCTGCGTTTGGTAGCTGAGCACGCGCCCATGCCTAGCATGGCTGCTAATAGGAAAAGATGTGTGGAAGTGTATGATTTATGGTTGCACGCAGGCAGGGGTGGAATAATTTGGTGCAGAACGGGTACTTACTGAACGGCAACAACTCGGCTACTTATCCGTACTTTCTGGTGATAAATTAGCTCTTGTTTAAAGTAGCTGGAGACCCATTTTTCATTTTGATTACTACACTTGATATCTCTTTCTTTCTTTCTTTCTTTCTCTCTCTTTGTCAGCAGAGGTTTTTTAGCATTTTTGTATATGGTTTGGTGTATGGTGGATGTGTGTGTATTAACCCCTCCTTAACTAGACACAGAATGACACTCCTATCTGAAAGCACGTAGCTAATTGCAAGGAGGCCCAATATGGGCGACGATATGACGGCGATATTCTCCATGATCAGGCGTTTTTCTGCAGCCAGCTGAAGGCAGGTCTCCTGTCAATCAGTGGGCGACCCCTGCTGGGACCTTCTCCTGCTTGGACAAGGTTCTCATTGATCCCTGTGTTGCCCCTTTGACAGGAGGCAGCTTCAGTGGGGGAAATAGGCAGGTGAAATATTAAGTTAAAAGTCAGCTTCCAATCAATAAATAGAGCCAGGAGGAGGAGTGGCAGAGCCAAGTCCCTTCAGCTGGAGTCCTACTAGCCAGGGGGTAATGCGATTGAGGTCTGTGGATAACCCCAAAGACCCTGAGGCAGAGCACAAACTGCATCCCCGCTCCCTGGATGGGGCCGTCACACAGACTCCACTGCCAAGTCCTGCAGCATTAGCTGGCACTCGTTCTTATTGTCCTCAGTTTGGCACTGCCACCCATGTCTGTGCCCGGGCAGAGCTGGACACTCTACAAACAGCATAAATAAAACATATGAGAGCTGTAATGAGAAAACAGCGGCAGAGCCAACAGAGTCAGAGTTCAGTGTCCGTTGATATAACCAGACAGACAGCTCAAAGGGAGTCCAGTATAATTACAACAGAAGGCTGCAGATCCAACAGCTCCACCTTTGGTTTTGCCCGTGCACTGCATGGTGACATTGATCCAGACGTCTCCCTTCGTCTCAAGTCCATTGTCCCGAGCAGCTACTTGAATTGGTGGGCTTCTGGCCGAGGGGTTGAATGGCTTGGCAGGTGTCAGCGGTTATCTTGGCTTGTCTTCTTCGTACGGGACAAAGTGAGGAGGTGGAGATGAGCCCCTGTCAGCCTTCTCCCTGTTACGCCTGGAGGGTCAGGGGCAGGAGGGCAGGAGGGCAGCTCCGAGAGAGGGCCTTTCTCCTGCAGGGCTACATCTCCAGAGTCCCCTCCTCCAGCCCCCCTTGATGTTTCTGACTGACAGCTATCTTCCAGCTGCGGGACATGCACCCCGGCAACCCGCCGCAGATAAAATGTTAATGTAATTAACAGATAATGGCTGTTGTTTTTAGCTGTCAATACTCGGACTGGGGAGGGATAAGGGACTGAAGCTGCACAAAGTCACATTCAGATATCTGCCAACCATTGTAGAATTCAATTATTTTCCACAACGCTACCCCCACCTGTCTTCGACCGCTAACCTCCACATCAACATCATAGCCTTGACTGTTTGCTTTGATTGGACATGCACAAGCATCAGGTCGTCTTTAGTTGGCACAGACAGAATCTTCTCCATGGCAGATGCAATATGGGTCAGCTTATAGTCAAAGCTTTCCAGACATCAAATGCTTTGATGTCATGCGGATTTGGGTCTTTTGAATGCTTTTGAACCTTTGATTTTTGGGAGGGAATTCATAACATGACATAATATGAACAGTATGCCAATCAGTTGACCTCAGCTCTACCCTTTCTGCCAAGAAGCAGAAAATGCTTCCCACCAAAATTAAGTCAGAAACTTGTTGATGGATCCTAGAACCATGTATATTTTGTTGTATGTGTAATTTTCTTCAAATGTGAATTAGATTTATATGTATTTCCTTTTTTTTTTTTTTTTACTTTAATAAAGTCGATTGTTGAATAATCATTCCAAGCATTAGAAATAATGGTCTAAGTGCATCTGGTTCAAAAGTCCAGAGTTATCATGACGTTTGTGGTTCTGATGAGTGTTTGCAAACTTCTGACCACTGCTGTACAAACTTTTTCATATTCAGCCACATTATCCTGCGTGCTCCCTGCTTCTAGACCATAAATCATGTTACTGAGGCAAATAGCCGCAGAGCTCCCCTCACCTGGACAGCATGTCGGACACAAACAAACCAAGCCAACTAGCCCGACACAAGACAAATGTATTTATATTTGTAACCAAAAACACAATGGCTATCAGGACATGGTCAGAGCTGCTTTGGACATCTCCTGACTGACTATTCTGGTATTTTAATAAGTATCGGGTCCAAACAAGATTAGGTGCTTCCAGTTTACGAAATGTCACCGAAGGCAGCACTATCACTCATAATAAATGGGCTTATGCAAACAGAGGGCTTTTTTTGCCATGCATAAGAGCTTGTTTGGTGTGCTCCACGGTGATGCTGTATGCTGATATGCAATTATTCTAAGTAGTATCAAAGTTCAGGTGTAAGTCTACCATCTTGCTGTAGCAATGGGAGATGCTCTGAGAAGCAATAGATTACTAAAACAATATTCCATGAATAAAGACGGGGGAAAAAAACTTGCGACGATAAGAGGGAGTCCAAGAATGTGATAAAAATGCATCCCATAATGGATGGTCCTCCTCGTATTCATATTTTGTTTGTGGTCCAGCTTACACCTGATGTGAGTTATAATTCTGTAGCCCTCTCCTCAGCTGCATGTGCTCTTAAAAATGTCACACTGAAGCTTTGATTAGTCCAGCTCAAGTGTTTGGGCTCCTGCACTATAATTAACCCAGTTTGTATGTGCTAATGACACCTAATTATCATTTGTGTAACAAGATTGCTCTCGTTGCAGTAATGAGAGAAACTCCTTCAAATGTTGCACTGCTTACAAACGGCTTTCTGCTGTTATTAGCAGAGTGTTTATGCAATCACATCTAATTGAAGTGTTAATTAAATCAGGAAGAGCGTTTTGGTGAGCAACGACACTGAGCAGTGGAAGAAAAAGGTACACCCACAACCCCAAGTGCACCTTTCTGTAGCTTTCGCTGCGGTAGGAATTCCTCCTGCCACGAACAGACACATATCATCCCACCTGTTTTTGAGTAGCATCTCGAGGACCGAGAACCAATCAGAGATGATTGGCACTTTGACTGGCTAGTCAAATCAAGCCTCGCCCTGTCTCTAAACAATTCAACAATAATTGTCATGCACAAAAAGGTGGAAGAGCATTGCCTCGTGACCTTGTCCACCCATCAATATCCATGGAAGTGTGGACAAAGGCAATCTCAAGTGTCCAGACACACACAGGAGAAAATTACAGATCAGCAATCAGTATGCAGTTAAAGTAGACAATAAGATATTCAATAAAGGGTTGATATTTACAGATATGTAGATGATGTTGTTGCTTAATAACAGTAAGAATGTCATAAAGGTATTCTAAGACCAAATAGAAATCGATTTTTATTTTTTCCTGAAGATTACTCAAGTTTATTTCATTTTTTTAATTACAAAAAGTAGTAAGAAGAATAAGATAACTGCAATGAGTCAAGAAGAAACAATAACTTTATACCAGAACAAAAACATTTTTTTAATTTTTTTAAAGAAAGAAAAATACAGAAAATGGCAAGTTGCTGAAAATAATCTAAGGAAGCTATTGATAATCTTAACATAGTAGATAAATAATATTTTGACTTATACAATATGATTTTTTTTTCAAAAATCCAATAAACAAATTATGCAACTGGGTTGATTCAATTTAATAACCAAAACAAACTATTCAGAATCCAGTAAATGGAGAACATTTTGAAATTATTCATGCTCCTTAATTTTTTCCACATTTTGTCACGTTACAACCACAGGCTTGAATATTTTCACCATTCCAGATTTGCACATCCAAAGACTAAAATTGTTACCCATTTATCTTTGTAACACATATCAAGGTCAAGTGACTACAAACATAAATTTTTCAAGTCTCGCCTTCAAATTGTCAGTCGAATTTAAGTCTGGACTTTGACTGGACTTATTTTAATCTGTTTTGCAAGGCATATATGAAAAAGGTCATGAAGCAACTTTCCCAAAAATTCAAAAGAAATTAAATTATTTTCTGACATCATGTGGTGAGTTTTCAGTCTTCCCTTAACTTTTTATCAGACTTCACAGCTGCCTTACTTAACAGTGTGCTGCTATCAAAACAACATTAAATTATTTCAACAATGCTTCAAAGTTCAAAAACAAGATCAAAAACACTTTAAATGTTGTTTCACCCAAGCTAAATTGGACAAAATGAAATAGCAATTAAAAAGTAATTCACTCATTTTTTGGAAATGTTTGTGTCTGTTAAAATTGTTAAACAATAATAAATGTTGCTGTTATTCTAAATATAAGTTGGCGTGTTCAATAAAATAAAAAAAAATTAATTTTCATTGTGCCTTATCATCCAGCAGAGAGAAAGGGAGCTAATGACCATCAGAATGAACCATAAAATGGGTAAAGATTTCTAATAATTCACCTCCACATCTGTATGAAACCATGAAATAAACCAATGGATATGCAGAAACCCATGTGCCTCTCATGCCCAACACATTTCTCTCACTTAGCAAAGTCACTTGTGAGAACAGGAATACATTGAAAATGACTAAAATCAAAGAGAAGTGAGTATTTCACTGATAGTTTACATTCTGCCTTGGTGCTGTATCTCCTGGTCTCAGCCCCAGCGGGATGATCTATTCCTCTCCTCTATCTTTACCTTCTTTT
This sequence comes from Poecilia picta, assembly GCA_033032245.1. Taxonomy (NCBI): domain Eukaryota; kingdom Metazoa; phylum Chordata; class Actinopteri; order Cyprinodontiformes; family Poeciliidae; genus Poecilia; species Poecilia picta. The sequence goes on from CM065374.1 coordinate 9,561,782, forward strand.
CCTCCTCCTTCTCTCCAACTCATTTCATACCCCAGTCATTAGGTGCCCCCCCTTCTCCCATCCTGCTCCTGAACAAGACCCATTGGCCCTGATTAATCTGCTGCGTTTGACTTAATGAGGGGTCATTCACATATCTGATCACAATGGCTGCAGGAATCAATGATAGATAGTCACTTGTCAGAAATACTGACAAAAAAAGAAAAAAAAGGATTTTAATAGATATCCTCCCTCAGCACTATGTACCCAAGTGAGTCATTTTATTGGGTGTAAAATACAGAGCGTTGCAATATTTTACTACACATTTTTCCTATTTTGTCAGATTATAATCACAAAAAATCAATGTGATTCATTGGCTTTTATGTGACTGACCAACATTTAGCATGCCAAAATGTTAAAAAGAAATGGTACGTATTTTTTAAAATGTCTAATGAATAAAAATCTGAAAAGTGTGACATGCATTTGCATTCAGGCTCCGTTATTTTTGATAACCCTAAATGAAATCACCACATCTCAGGGTGGAGGATCTGGTAAGAGGACAGCAAGCTGTGCATTTCTCAAATCTAGGCTAGAATAAGACTGTTGCTTAAATAAACCCATGAGAAATACCAACTACGGTGGAAGAAAGACCTCTGGTCAGATGGGACCAAAATGAACTTTTTTAGCAGAAGCGCAAATTTCTCTGCATTGCTAAAAATTAAATACTGGAAAACACCATAAAAACACAATTTTCACAGTGAAACATGATGACAGCATCATGCGAGGTCATTCTTCTCTTTGGCAGTGAAAGTGAATCTGGTCAGTTGATGGGAAGAAATATAGAGCACTTTCTGAAAGAGTTAGCAACTTGTGAGCAGCAAAAACTAAACTTCTAACACACATATGTCAGAAGTGCAGATCCAACACTGACTGGATATTTTTAGAGTTGTCCTCCCCTCAAACAGATGCGGCTTGAGCTATTTTGCCTAAAAGAATTGACAAAAATATTTACAAAATGCAACCCTCTTTAACTAGATTTGTGTTCATGGTTTTGAAAATTATGTATTATTTCCCATTCACTTTACAACTAAGCCCAACTTTTCACAAACAAATTCTAACGAACGGAATAAAACCTGTGAAAAATGTATAAAGGTTTGATGAATATGAATAGTTTTGCAGGGTAAAAGTATCTCTGATCACTTCTTTCTTCTTCTGCGAGACAAGCATCTTTAGTGTGTTTTTTAGATTCCCGGCACAACAGTCATGATGTCTGGATGAGCTGAGTGTCGTGGCTGAAATTCGTGCCTGTGTGTTATGACCAGACAAACAATAGGTCATTCAATATTACAGCTCCGTGATACACACATCACAAAGAGCCGGTATCGGCAAACACACAGAAAAAACCTTCAGTTAGGAGATTATGAATTGATTTCTTCCGCCCTGCAAAGTCCGTGTCTTTGTCGGTGAATGGAGTAATGTGTCCACTTGACCTTTCTTGGCGGGTTTCTTTCTGGTGAATTGACTCTAAAGTGTTTGGCCCTGGCCTTTTCAGCACCATGGGTGTCCTCAAATCCACGGTGTGGCCTGGCTGGAAGACATCAAGGAGTCTGTCAGGGCATCACGCGCCCCCGTACAAAATAATAACCTGTGTTTGTGCAGAAGTGTACAGAGCCTTGAAAAAGAGTTCATATCCTTTGAACTTTTGTCACATTACAAAACTAAACATTCAAGATGTAATCATTTGTCTTTTTGCTCAGTATTTTTAAGGAATAACAAAATATTGCTTCCCACCAGCTGTAACAGTTTACATCTAAAATCACTAACTGAGATTTACTGATGGAGGTTACTTGGTAATCTAAAAACACAAATGAAATAACTTTTCATCTACACATGTGACCTCTGTTTACCTATTAGAATGATTCTGTAGAAAAATTGGTTTTACTGAATCTTATGCAGAGTAAAAAATAAAACGTTTTTCTCATTAAATCCCCCCCCAAAAGAAATATGTGGGTTTGATAGCAGAAAATGATAAAAAAAAGTCTAAGAGCTAGGAGAGAAGATCTTGCATGATTGCATCACATGACATTATTCTCTGCTGACCTACACCATGTATGTAGCCTGTTTAGCTGTACTGTAGGTCTACACAGCTCACGTAATACAGTATGCAAAGTGAGACATGTGTAGAGAGTATCTGCTGCCACCGAATTTCCTGGTCCTTGTCCAAGTGCCATCTCAGGTCTGCAGAGTACGGCAGCAGTCAGAATGGCCGGTGACACAGAGGTCCTGGGCATCTGAACTAGCATCTGTTGTGGACGGGAGCTGCACAGCGGCTGCCCTGTCCTCGCTGTCGGCATGACACCGTCCCGCACTGTCCACTGTCTGTCACACCGAGCGCCATGCAAAGTTAATTGTGAACTAGAGTGGCGCTTTGGGCCCTCTCGCTAAGCAGCCCCTAATGACAGGCAGAGAGACAGCTACACATGTTCGCCGGGCTCTCCCTCTGGAGGAGGCTGCAGATAGCGCTTCGCTGCAGACACCGACCTGTCACGGCGCTGTCAGCAGCCAGACCGTCAGCCGCACAGGCCCCGCTCGCAGCCTAGCCATTCCAGGTGCTCGGCTGACAATCCCCGCACCTTGTTCTGTCGACTTCGCTGCCAAGCCTGCTGCTGCTTAGATTCATTAAGGCTTTATTCAAAACAGAATTGGCCACTTCATTGTGAGCACAGCTCAGAGTGTCCAGGACTCAGGGAAACGGCACTTTTCATGCTTTGCATTGATGTTCAGACTATTTTATAGTGGATGTGGCTCAGTCATCTTGTTATAATGTTACACTCCTGGTTTTCCTTGCTAAGATGACTCTTGAGGTGTGTATTTTGTGTTTATGAGAGGTTCTCCTAGTGGTGTAACGGAGCTTAGGACAGACGTAAGGAACACATGTGCTAATATCTCCTCATAGGAGCCCAAATGAGCCATTACAGAAGCTAATCTGACAGCCACGCTGCATTCAGTTCCCCATCTGCCAGCCGCAGCTCTGAGAGCCACAGTTTGTTCCTCCTGACTGCAGAACTGGATGGGACAGATGGAAAACACTCTACTTTAGTAGCAATCTACTGACCATGGATGAAAAGAGATGCAGGAAGGACGGCTGGGAGCACAGACACCCGGCATATGAATCACCTGGTCCGGGCCTGATGTTTGTTCATATCAGCATCCAATTAAGCTCTTTTACTTTGTTGAAAAGGCATTTCTAGTTAGAGACGTGGTAGATCTGATCCTATATCAGTGTTGAGACCCGATACCGATACCATTGGATGCAGGGCCAAGGTCAACTCTGGAAACAGTGTTATACTCTTAAGTAAACTCACTAATCTCATAATTAGCTCACTGACATGTGTGTGTTTCTAAAATGGTGGAAACTCAGTACTTCCTGCTGCAGAGTGAACAATCTTCTGCTCAGCCTCACCTTGTTTGGAGCAGCTAATGTTGAAAATAATAATAATAATAAAAAGAAGACCACTATTTGCTGTGTTTTTTATGTAAATATTTAGAGCAATGAGACTTATTTCAAAGTGTTATCTTGGAGAAAATGTCCAACAACCAGAGAGAACATGAAAACAGAAAGTTGCTGTATTTCTCTATACTTTTCATAACTTTTAACCTCTGTCTGCCACAAAGCATAAAGGATAAAATTAACAACTTTGATGCAGGGGAATATTTACAATCTAAAAATTAAGCTGTAACAGGCTGCTGTTACAGCTAAAGAAACTGATATAGCGAATTGCTAGAAAACGTTTTGGAAAATATTTAAACCAACAGCTTACCAACATCATTACAGTACATTACAGCCTTTTGTCAATGTAATTAATGCCCATTCAAAGCAGAAATGTTCATACAGAGGAATTATTTTTACAAAATGCAGCAGATTTACAAACATTTCCACAATTTATAAAGTTAAAGGTTTGACAGAAGCCATTTTTACAATTAAAAAAAGTATTTAAAACCCGCTGCTCATTTCTTAGCTTCAGCAGTCAACTTACAGATGTAACTGTTCTGTTGCACAACATAAATGTAGTCATCTAACCATTGTTCTGAGATTTTCTATTTAAAACTCAATCACCAATCGCCGCAATACAGTTGGTAGTGTTTTTAATTTGCCTTCACCTTCACCACCCCGCCAAAGATAACACTTAATGTCTGGGTAAAAGTGCTCAGAATCAGAAGGTATCAGCAGACACTAAATTAGGATATTGGGACTGAATGAGGTCCTAAATATTCTGTATGGGACCCTCTCGATGGTTTGTGGGCCCCTTCTTTTTTTAAAGTTGTGCCTCAGTTTCGGCCTGACTCTTAACCCATGGAGATCAGGAGGACAAAATATGGAGGAAACAAAGGAGCAATGCAGGCTCCCGTCTTCCTCATGGGGAAGAAGACATATAACATTAATGGTATCCGTTAACATCTCCTTAACCCCAATCCCCCTTGCTTTGGGAGTACCTCCCATTCCCCACTTTGTCTCCCCCTTCGGCAGCCAACCGCAACCCGCTCACCCGCCAGCCCCCAGGCTGTGCTCCCTCGGGGCCTGTTTGTTTCCCTGCCAGGGGCACAGGCGGCGGAGCACTGATGAGGTGCTCAGGCCACCGTGAAATGCGCCATAACCTGCCAGCACAGGGGCCTGGTGAGATTGCCGTATTTACTTTTTAATCTGGTCGCCTTAATACATGCGATAAAAACTTTGTCACATTAGATGCTGACAGATGGGCCCAGAGATGTTATTACTGGTAGGGTGGTGTGAGGGGTCGGGGTGGGGGAGTGTGTCAGGAGGAGAGGGTGAGGGCTGGGGGAGCGCAGGGGCAGCAAAAGGGGGTAAGAGGGAAAGAGGCAATGCCCCCAATCACGATAATTTTTCATCACCCCAATTACATTGTTGAGTGCATCCCGGCGGTGGCATGTGCACACCCAGTGCCGCTGCTCGGAAAGGAGCGAAGCGCAGAGACATAAATAAAGATAAAACGAGGTGCCCTAGGTCTTCTATCCCGCAGACTATTTCTCTGCCATCTCTCTAAACTGATGGAGGCCCTGTTTAAATGAAGGCTAAATCTTATTTAGATAAGAGAACTGAACTGCTTCCCGGGATGAGAGCATCATTGTTTGTTACTGATGGCTGGAGAGGAACCGGGGGCGGGGGGGCATAGGAGACTGACTGGTCTTTGCATGTTTTTATGCTGTAACAGAGATTGAATGTTGTTCTTGTGTTTGCAGGAGTGCAGGCATATGGGCAGCACAAAGAGAATATCTGTCTCTGTGGAGATAGACAGGTACTGCTTTTGTTTTCTAAGTGTGCATTTGTGAAGTCAGTCCCTTGGTAATAAAATTGCATCGTAGCATATCTATTCTAATGTCATTTCCTCTCCAGGAGCTCTCTAGATATGTTTTATATGAAATGCAATATCAAAATACGTGCATTTGTACGTGTTATTTAAATGTTCTTTTCTATATAACCCAGCGGCAGCAGAAAACATCTTTGCTGCTGTCTCAAGCCTGAAGTTTTGTAAATGTTTTTCTTCCTAATTGTTGTGGAAATTAAATAAGAGTGCTTGCAACATGAGTTGTGCAGGTAATGAGAGAACCCGAGAGTAGCTGGGAGACCCCAAGCCTGCGCATCATTAGGAGCTCAGAGGCTCCTGAGCTCCACGCTAGCGTACGCCGCTAATGAAAAGAATGTAGTCACAGATCTCATTTTTCAGGCAATTCTTGTGTAAACTGGAGATTTTCCAGTGTATGCACAGTGGAACAGGGGGCCTCGCATAAATCACCCAGGCTCTCCGCCTCGAGTGAGGGAAAGAGGGGGTTTTCAGCACATGCTAACCACGCAGACATATGCTGCTGGAAAATGGAAATCTGCAGTGGCACAGCTAGAGGGAGAGACACACGGAGCACCTACACCTGTCTTCTCCTCCACCCACTTCTCCCCATCTTTTCCAGGTCTCTATCCATCTACTCTGCTCTGTCCAACACTCCAACCCCTAAGTCCCCCCCACCTGCGCCTTCTACACCCATCTATAACATCCCCTCCCACCCGCAGGCAAACCAACCAGCTTTCTGCAAGCAAGCCATTGAAATGGGTCATTTTTTAATTAAAGACAATATTAATTACTCCGAGCATCATTACCGATATGTGAGATTTGACTAATTAGTGTAATAGTTTTGGAGTCACGCTCATTAAATATGAAAATTACAGCAGTAGAAAGGATTGGTTCCGTGATCAATCTTGTATGGACAGAGAGGAAATGATTTAGAGAATAGCTTTTATTGTACAATTAACTCCATTACAACCTGCCAGACAAGAATAAAGAGAGTGGGGAATTTCGGTCTGTGTTAGGAGCCTTCGGGTGCTGGCTCTGTCCTTCTTTCAGATGCAAGCGTTTTCCTCCTTTCATTTCATGACAGGGCTGCCAAACATTTTCTACAGAGAAGCCTTAAACTCGTCACCCAGTCTACCAGGACAGCTGCTAAGTGAAGAGCTATTGATCTCTTGAATTAATGACTCTCAAAGTTGTCGATTTGATCCTGATAGAAAATAATTACAAAAATTGTCTACATAAATTTTTTTTCAACAAATTGAGATATCAAGTGTTGACTATAGTAGGTTGTTTTTAAGCTTGATCAGGCCAGATCAGTGACTGACAGTCTCAAGAATGTTTTTCCTGATCAGTGAAGCCAGTAGCACTGAAAAAATGAAAGAAAGGGCTTAAAACACTCTTCACTGTGGATGATGTTAATGAGTTGGAGAGGATTCAACATTAGGCGTATTTCTATGTATTTTTATTGTTAGTGATTTGCTTGAAGTGAAGTCAAGATGAGTAGGGGTTCTATAACTATTTAACATCTGTCTGTATTTATTTTCAAACATGTAGAAAACAGATGCTAAATAAAGTAAAGACTGCGACTTTGAATATAGAACATACAGTATGAATATATCAGTGTCCACTTTGCAGATTATTTTATTATTGTTAGGGTTTGTAACTGAATCATATATTTCTTTACAATCTACTGATGTCCATCATTGCAGTAACTCAAATACAGGCACTTTGAAATTTGAAATTGAAGACATGGGGCTTCTTGAGGAAATTTTGCAACAACAGGGATTAAGAGGAAATTGTATTTAATACTTTTCTGTCATATGAGCTTTCAACCTCTGTCAAAGAACATGGTGGATTTGGAGGAATTGGCAGCATTTGAAGACCTCCAGTTTCCAACCTGCAACATTTACCAATTGTAGCCAATCTAGCCTATAAGAGTATGTTAAAGCTTGTTTAAAATGTCAACCATGTAATCATAGATGTAGTTTTAAAATATTAATCTTTGTCCTTAACATAAATAATTAATGGCCATTTGAAACAGGAAACCCACAAATAAATTGTGACTTGGTGTTTACAGTTTTCTACTATTGTAATTCATCATTAACTGGGGAAAAAGAGCAATGCTCAGTTTTTCTAAGAAAAAAAAAACAAGCAGAAAACCTTCCAATGCAAACAGACATTGCTCTACAAAATGAACAATCCTCGTGCTTGAAATGCATTATGGATGGTCTCCAAGGTGGCCAGTGGGGGTTGAGCTCCACTGTTTATTTGTGTGCATCAGGGTCCCTCTCCACTGCTCTGGTAAACACATTGCATAGGACCACAGCCAGTGCATATGAGCTGAACAGAGCTCCTCTACGTCCTCACCGTGTGTACAGCTAAACACAGCGCAACAGAAATTGGCCCTTTTGCTGCCCTGAGTTTTTGTGTGTTTAGCATATCAAAGCTGTGAAAATAACCATGTTTGCATTGCCTCTTGTCTTTCCAGGTGGTCTATCATATCTGGGCCCTCAGACCGGATGGAACACGTCGTGTGTGTTGATCACTGTGGCATCTGGCTAAGGGGGAACACCCCTGGCTGGCAGGGCAAAAAGTGGCGGATTCAATACTGGTGATGGCAGCCGTCTCCAAAATAAACAAATAATAAAACTCAATGTAATTTATACAAAAGTATTCACACCCCCTGAACTTTTCCACATTACTGCTGTTACAAACACAAACATCAGCAAGATTTATTGAATATTAGTGGGATATATTTAATCAACTATTTTAACCAGAATGTTTTACAAAAAAAGTGTTGGCAAAAAGAAATTAGGTGTTTCTTTTACTCTAATAACCCCTTAAGAGGTTACTTAAATGTTTAACTTTGTGTAATTTAACCTCAATATAAATCCTGCTGTTCTGTGAAGGACTTGGAGGTTTATTAGAGAACATTAATGAACAAACAGGGTTACAAAGACCGGGGTTTAAAACAGGATAGTTCCTAACCCGGCTTTATCCCAAAATTTGAACAACTGACTGATTACTCTTAAATCTTTTGCTTGAAAATGGGAAGAGGAAGGCATTGCTGCAAATCTACCAAGGCGTAAACATCTGGATAAACTGGTAGACCAGAAAGAAAGATCATTAATCATAGCAGCAGTCAAAAGGCCTGTGGTGAATCTGGAGAAGCTGCAGGGATTCAGGTAGAGGATACAACCACTGTGGTCAGATGAGACAAAAATTACAATTTTGGACCTACATGAAATATGATTTGTGAGGTGAAGAACTAACACTGCACATAATCCAGATTGCATTGGTCCAGTAAAACATGGTGGTGGAGGCCTATTGCTGTGTGCTTTACTTCAGCAGGAACTAGAGAGCTGGTCAGAATTGATGGGGAGATGAATTGAGTAAAACAGAGAGTAATCCTCAAAGAAATACAGTGAAAAGGCACAAAACACTTGACACGAGTACTCAGGTTCACCTTCTGGTAGGATGACCACCTTAAGCTTGAAATCAGAAAAAATCTATAAAACTGTTTGGATCAAAACATACTCATTTATAGGTTGGGATTCAAACCCAGGCTCTTCTTGCTGCAAGGCAACAGTACTAACGTTTCTCCCAAACTGTTCTCTCTAAACTGTCTTCAAATGATTTACAAATTAATTGTATTTTTTTTCTATCCATCTTGTGGAATCATACATATTATATTCTAACCTGTCCATTGCTTATGACCTTGTTTAGTGAATGTCATTGTGAACCCTTTGTATGTACTATAAACATTTTCCCCTTTTTGAATATATGCAATAATACTATCTCCAGCCACATGAATACTGGCCCTCCACATTATTGTAATGCTAACCTCCAGACTGCATGCCTGATAGCCAATACTTTATCACCGCTTTGCCTTTTTTTATGGGTCTGGTGTCTCTTTAAAATGATTGCCCCTGTTTTGATCTGATTAATTTTGTGTGAGCACAAACAATTACTTTTAATCTTTATCTGCTCAAGAAATCACCCCTTTTTATGGCCGTCATTTATTACAGGTGGACAGCTACTTGTTTATTAGAATTTCAAGCAGCATATCACTGCAGAGATCTCCCGCGGTCTATATTTACATTTCAACTTCAGCTAAACAGGTATGACAAACACACACAGCAAAAGGGCCCAGCCGTGGCTGCACTTCATTTTCATATTGCCACTTAGCAAGCCAGAAGGAGTGGACTTAATGCAGAAGTTCCTGACACAGAGGCAGAAGGTGTTGAAAAGGAGGGAGAGAAATGGAGAACATAAATGAGAGAGAGAGAGACGGAGAAAAGGAGGAAAGGAAGTAAGGAGATGGGATAGAGGGAGCAGGATGACGGAGTACGCGTTTGAGCTTTCAGGTGAGTGTCCATCATTTGGGTGGGAGGAGAATGGGTTCACGGCCTCTGAAATCCATCCATGGCAAGGGGTCTTCACAGTGAATATAAATATATGTGTGAGCGCCACGGCCAGGGCCACTCCTGACAAGCCAACAGCTGTTAATTATGAATTGGCCTGCAGAGAGGGAGACAGGCTGGTGAATATGCAGAACTGAAGGAGCGTGCAGAGCCCATGCAACACAAGTGTCAGACCCCCACTGCACCTGGAGTGGCAGGGGTCGACCCGGGTGTCAATCACTTGCACCAGCCAAGCAACAGGACGGAGATCGCTTGGAATAGACCCAGAAAGCCTACGGTTTGACTCACATAACTTTGTTTTATTGTGGTAGCTTTGTGTAGCTCATGGCAGTTTTTAAAGTGCAATATCTAAAAGTGAAAATAACCGTAAGACAATAACTTTTGGTTGTTGCTTTTCTAAGCAGAACTTTAGAGAGTCACTGTGACTCTCTAAAGGGCAATCACACTTTCTGACTAGAAACACCTCAGATGTCATAAGATGATCTGAATTTTATTGATGTTTAAACTGTATTATACTTTTGAAAACTGGTAAAGTAATTGAATGTTTCAAACTGTGTGTGCACAATTTGATGACAGTACATGGTTGGAAAATGCCTGACTTGTTGATGCAGCAGAGCAATGTTCACATAAACCGCAAAAATGTTTTTGATATCATGAGAATGATCTGCTTTACGCTTGGAAACTTTTGTATTTATTTTTAGATTCCAAAAAACTACAAATTTAATGTAAAGCAGATTATAATTGGTTGAAACTGTTAACATCACTTCAAAAATCCAGAGCTATAAGAAATCACTGCTTAGTGGCTTTTCTACAAAACAGACATTTTACTTACCCTGTTTGGTGATTAACATTACAGATAAATCACTCTCAAAATTAAGTTTCCTAAAGAACAACCATGTTCTTTTAATTTTTTAATACTTCTCTCATTTTGTTAGTGTGTTCTGCAGAATGCTGTTCTTCATTTTTAAGTTATTATTTTGTTTGCCATTTTTAATATCTGACTTCTTATTTATTGTTCTCACTCAGAAGGTTGTGGGTTCAACTCCAGTGTGAACTGAACCTACAACCATGTGGGTGCCGTTGTGTTGGGAAGTGTGCTTGGATGTATGTGGTTATTGTCTATAGAGTTTTTAAGAGTCACTATGACTATAAAAGTAATACCTAATTTACATCCAGAAATACAAATGTTGTGTTCTTTGGAGTTAAATATTAAAATAAACAAATTTAATTATGCGCTAAAGTACTGATATAACTGCATTAGATGTATAACTCTGTGCTGAATCAGTTTAAGGTGTGACTTGATTTTGGTGTTGGATAAAACAAAACAGTGGATAGCAGTCCGCACAAAACTTTAATCCAACTGACAGAACAATTTCAGACTTAATGAAAAAGAAACATTCCCTCAAAATACCACAGCAAAAAATTTGCTGATAATACAGCTGATGAAGATTTATTTAATTGTGAAAAAGTGTTCCTTAATTATTAGGGTCAAGAAAAATTAGGTTACATTGGTTTGAAGCCATATGGCCGTAACTTAATGTAATTTTATAATTTGGGATGTAGTTGTTTTGTTTTGTTGTTTTTTTACACAGACATATGTCTGACTTAAGTTATTAAAAATAAATCTTGAAATATAAAGTGATTAACTCAAAACATTTTTAAAGCTAACCTAATCATATGAAAAACAAAATAACAGAGGAAAACAATAATGAAAGAGACAAAGTTCTTTATTTTTTTATCTTTCAAAAGCCACATGCCCCACATATCCCCTACATGTACACCCAGATATTCACATGAGAACCAGGGTTAGCAAGGCCTGTGCCTTTAATGAGAGGAATATCTTCAGGAATTTTAATTAATTTTCCACTCTGAGCAGCTGAATCTGCGTTAATTTCCCCTCAAGGACTTTTATAAATTTCATCATTAATAAAATCAGACATTCAATTAGTCCCAAAATCCAGATTGCCAACTGTTTCATAACCGTCCTGGTCTGATTTTTCCCTTTTTTATTAGGCTGGGCGAAAGAAAAAAAGTTAAAACTAATTTCATTAATCTAATTGTCATAACTTCGAACCATCTCTTAATTAGTTCAAATTAATATGATTAATCACAATAATGACAAAAACTCATTCAATTACAGGTTTTCAATGGCAAGTGGATGTGTTGGAGGTGATAGGGGCATAAAAGATGAGGGCGGGAGGCTGAGCTGGCTCCACGAGACGGGATTGGTCATTATTATTCCGATGACTGGCAGGTTATCAATCATGCAGCACTTTTAATAAAGGCTGCTGGAACTTCAGTGAAAGGCCTGGCTCAGTTGTCCTCGTTTCTTGTTTTATTTCTTCAAAATCCTTTGGAACTCTCCTCATTCCTCTTTGAAATATGATCCCTCTTTGAATGACTGGAGCTGCACATTTTAATGAAGACAGTGCAGCGCATGAAAAAAAAACCGACTCATCCATATGTAAATAAAACGATGGCAGTGCAAATGCTCATTTCCACTTCCCCCCCATTATTGCAGAAAATTGCATACATTTATGTGCTGGAATGACATCACTTTATTTTCATTTGTCTGAGCATCCACTGAGTCTGCAGATGAATCTGCACTCTCCGGCGTTCCTTCCTCTGCAGACATATGGGTCTGAGAGATGCCTGCTGCTCGGCTTTTCATCAGGGCCACCGATCTAGCAAAGCAGGGGAGCAGAAGCATGTCACCATTTGTCACATGCCACCGGGGCACAAGCTGAGCAGCAGGTACACCCTCGGGTGTGTTAGGCCAGGAGGGAGCGTTCCAGCTGCCAGTCTAGTGCAGGTTCCCTCTTGTCCCATGCCGTTCCCCTGGGACCAGCCACGCGAATGTCCCAACTCAGTTGTCTGAGAGGATCTGACCTGTGATCCATCCATCTGGAGAGACGGCTGCATTAAAAAAGGGGTGCCTTGCTTCCGTCAGACAATCAACTGCACATGCTCGTTCACTGTGCCTGCAGTTTTGTGCAAGGGAATTCTGCTGCCACCTCAGGTATAGTCAACTAAAGCCTGCTGGAGCATTTAGTAAAGCATAGGATTGATACATATGTCTGTGACAGTGCTTATCACGCAGCTAAAGGGCTTCCATCTTTTGCTTAGTGGTTATATCTCACACTGCGTTGGATCCATGTCTGATGCATATCTTCGGGACAATGAAGTTGAAAGCCTGCAGGAGACCAGATATGGAAAAGTATAAATTGTGTATGCCGTGGCTTAGATGAAGCCACGTGAAAGTATTCACACCCCATGAGCATTTTGTCACATTGTAAGCACAAATTTGATTTTGTTTTAAAAGGATTTAATGTAATCAAATGTAAATTAGTGCAGGATTAAGCATGCTCTTTTGCTGGGTGGGTGGATGGATTTACATACTTTGACTGGGCCATTCTAACACTTGAATATATATATCCCATTGTTAATGTCCAATAACTGGAACTTGAACGCCCATCCCAGTCTTAAGTATTTCCCAACCTTTAAAAGTTGTTCTTCGTGTATTTAGATTCATCGATTTTCCTATTACCTCAGACCGGTTTCCCTGTCTCTCTTGAAAAAAAAAAATCATCCACAAAGCATAATGCTGCCACCACCGTGTAAGTAGGAGTTATGTGCAGTATTAGTTTTCTGCTACATGCAGCATTCTGAACTTTTGTTTGATGTGTTTTATATATCTTCTTTATGATTGGTGGCAAACAACAAACAGGACTCCTGGAGGCTCCTTGTTAACAGCGATTTTCTTTTAGCCACTCTTGTATAATGACCAGAGTTGTGGAGTGGCTAATAATTAATGTTAATGTTAATTAATTTGAATACTTTTTTATTTGGTGGCTTTTGCAGGCAACTGGTTGGACAAGTATTTATTCAAACATATCAGAGTGAAAGGGGTTGAATATAAATGCACACAACAGTGACAAGATTGGATTTGAAAACATTTTAAAAACCATTCATTTCCTTCTGCACAACTTTCCATTGATGCAACTTACAAATATCCTATAAAATGTAGTTTGGGATTGTAACCAGTAAGAATCTCTAAAGGGATATGGATACTTTTGCAGCTTGTCTTCCTGCACCTTGTTATGTTTCTACATCATAATCAGAATTTGTAGAACCTGGTGATGATTCTACACTCCACAGAGGCAACAAACACATGAGGAAACACATGGACCTGGTTCCTCTTTTCTCTCCAGGTCCTTTTAGACATGCCAGCGGGGGCTGAATCATGCATTTTTCTGCATGAGGAGCAAACTGGAGGACCGGTGCAGACCTGGCCTCTGCTGCCACACTGTCAATCAATAACACCCGGGATCAACTGTTTACACAATACGCATGCAAACACACAAGGTTTACCTCTATTCTTTCCTAGGGCCTGATGTCATTCTTTTATTCAGACCACCGTACCTTTGTGTTCAGTATTATTGTCATTATGCGTTTTAATCAGAAGAGAGTGGAAGCTGTTGGACGGGGCATCGTACCTCAGTGGTTCAGCCTTCTAGAGACTGGGGGACGAAAAGGGCATTTTTCAAGGTCTCAACCCCCCCTGCCCTCCGTCCCTTCCACCCTCATGTGCCCAACCATCTCCGAGTTCCCGTCCACCCTTTAGAGGGAAGCGTGAGCCTTCCATGTGCATAAAGTTGAAATAAACTGCGGTCTATATTTTCATTGGGGAAAGTGAACCCAATTTACATGCTGCTCCATTGGAGATGAGCACTCTAGCGTACCCTAGCTGGTAATCTTGCCCAGATTCCTCCCTTGTTTCCTGCATTATTGTTGAAATAAATAACCTTTCATTGCAATCAGCGTGGGGATCTTCACTTAAATTATCGCCCCACAGATAGCTCACTCATGATCTGCTTCTATATCCATTAACTATCCGGGAAAGTGATTTATTGGTGAAGGGTAAGAAAAAAAAGGGAGTTGAGGGAGAACCAAAAGAGTTGGTTTTGGTTAGACAATAGTGCCCTCTACTGTTTACAAATGGATAAGGAGGGGGGGATGCGGACACTGGCTTTAAAAGTATGTTCAGCAGCGATGCTCTGGTGGGTTTGTGGAAAGGTCTGAAGTTAAAAAATAGAAAAACAAATTAGACCTGTTAGCTTTCAAATGTGCAAATAATTTACTAAATTACCAATTTCATTGATCAAACTCCCACAGCTGCCTGTTCATAAGAAATTTGAGACCAAAATTCAAAACACAAAACTTGCATGAACACCATATTTGAGACTTAAGATAATACACAAAAAATAGACGGAAAGGGTGGCAGGTTCATTTCTCCACTTTCTGCAGCAATTCAAACCAGGCCCCCCTTCCCTCCCTTTTCATCCCACCACCTTCCCTGCAGTCCCTCCTTCCCCACACTCCTGTGATGTGTCGTTACACGCTCGGCTGGCTCCTCTTCCATGACAGACTGTTACTTCCTGGAGCGGAAACGCATTTGATTGTTAACATCTGGGCCATTACAATTGCAAACTAGGGCTCTGTACATCAATCAGGAAGTGATTTCAAAACAAAGAGACCGTCCTCCAATCAATCTATCGAGAAGCGGGGGGCATTACATGCTCCTGTAATCCCGGCTAATTAGCGGGATAATGGGAATGAGATTTATGAATCTGCTGAGAAGAGTGGAGGTGCGGGGAGCACACTCAAATTAGCAGGGATGCACGCCCAGACAGTGCCACAATAAAGAAGAGGTGTCGTTGGTTTTTATCAGCTTCTTGTTACCTGGACACCTTTGACTTGGTGTCACTGTAGTGTAAAGGCATCCATCTGGTTGTGCTACAGTGCTTGAAAAGTGTTCAACATCCAGAGTTCCACAAACACAAGAATGTGCTGACATTTGAGCAGAAATTCCCCAGGAAGTTTCCAAAGACGTCATATTTTTATTGGTGTAACAGCACAATTTCTGAGTGGACTGAAGATAAGCTGGATTTTCAAATATAAAACAATTTAAAAGTGTAGCAAACATCTGTATTCAGTCTGTTTTCAGAGTCAATATTATTTAGAACCTCATTTAGGTTGTTTTCTTTTTGTTTTGCTTTTTTGCATGTATTTAGGTACATCTATCTTCCCATCAGCTCTGACCGGCCTTCTTGTGCCTCACATGGTAACAGAATGATACTACTACCAGCTCATTTCACTGTGGGTATGTATGTGTTCAATGTGTTGCATTACGTAATTTTTCATCCAAAGTTAGTGTTTCGCATGATTGCCAGAAAAATCAATTATGGGAATTGTGGCTGTGGACTACATGACTATAACTTTCTTTTAACAACAGCTTTAAATTTTCCACTTTCCTATAAATTCCAGATAAGGAGTCCACTAAAAGCAGTTGCCCGGCCAACAGATGCCACTGACAGAACTGTGGATCTCTGCAGCTCCTGTAGAGTCACCATTGGCTTCTTGCATACTCCTCTGAACAATACTCTCCTCACCCAGCCAGTCAGTTTAGGTCATATGTATCAAACTCAAGGCCCCAGGTCCAAATCCAGCCCACCATAGCTTTTTTATGTGGCCTTCTACTCCAGAGTGTGTCATAAAAAGAACCGTCAAACAACAGCTGTGCATTTCAATGTTATTGTACCAATCAAATAAAAGCAGTTTTGCATCGATGTGAAAAGAGGTTCAATATTATTTCGTTTTAAGAAGTACTCATCGAATGCAGAGACAACTGTTTGTTTTTTGACGGGTTTTAACGATGCATTTTGTTTCTCATGATACCACCTCTCAATCATTCTAGGGGTTTATCAGCTATTGAAAAATCAGCAGTCGCAATTTGTCCCGAAGTACACGCCCCTCATCTGGAGGAATGGAACCTCTGTCAACATTGCCTGGGTCAGTCATTATTAATGCACTGTGGTTGTAGAGATTTCAATGAAACTAACAGAAAATTATGGTCAATCGTTGCCATTAGGGAACCTGTGATTCCGAAAGCTGTTACAAGAGCGTGGAATACAATTTATTACATTCTCAAAACCCAAACAAAGTCTGGAATAATGCAAAAAATTGGTTTAAGACCTGCAACCGATCTCAAGTCCAATTGCATGAACCTGTGATTGATGGCAACAATCCTCAAACCTCGTCTACACAAAGATAACTGGTAGTAAATACAATTTTTTTTGTCATAATAACTCTTACTGATAATAAAATCAAAGATCAATAAGGGAAGGTAGTTGTGCTTCATTTTATAGATGTAAATTCCGATGGTAGCTCTATGGCAGCATGAAAGCATGTGCTGCACTAATTGTGGTATTTACATGCAGACATCTTTTCATGCTACTGTTTATTTGTAATCATTTTCCTAAAGGCAAATTTTCACAAGCCAGTATGTAAGTCATTGCTCACCCGCTTTACGTCTACCACAGCTTTCACATTAACATTCAATCAGACTTTGTGCAGCTCATACTTCCTCTGGCTGAGACAGACTTTCTTCTTTTGATTTCTCTGTTGTTTTCTCCACAAATAACTTTATAGACCCGATGTAGGACTTATTGGAGAATTTCTTGCCAGTCGTCTTTGCCTCATCATTGGCTGATATGTTAAAAATAACTCCAAATATGTCGAGGATAGTTCCACGAGTCTGCCATTATAACACCGTTTGTTTGTCAGAAGTTTGTTCCGCATGGGGGCGAAGCCAACGTCATTTCAATTAATTTTCGAATGGGATGAGGAGCCAAATATCTTAGATATCCTTCCAGAAGTTGCTATAATTTGAACCCATTCTTTCAGACAGAACAAGCTGAGTCAGGTTTGCAGTCAGCCTTTTTCTCACACATGTTGTGATCGGTGTTTTTCTGTATAGTTATTTTGAGATTTTCTGTGTTTAGTCCTGTTTCCCTGTGAGTCTCTGTCCTGTCCTCCCTGTTTATTGATCCCAGCTGTGTCTAGTTTCTT
Source organism: Poecilia picta (assembly GCA_033032245.1). Lineage (NCBI taxonomy): Eukaryota > Metazoa > Chordata > Actinopteri > Cyprinodontiformes > Poeciliidae > Poecilia > Poecilia picta. The sequence continues at coordinate 9,579,453 of CM065374.1, forward strand.
GATTACCCTCCCTGTATATTTAAGTCCACCTGTTGTCTTTGTCTACGTCGGATCCTTGTCAAACGTACGTGTAACATTGTGGCACCACTCTGCTTCTCTGTTGTTCTGTTCTTTGAGTTTTCATTAAAACCATCATTTTCATCATTTCACCCTGGGTCTGCCTGCGTTCTACTCACCTCATCCAAACCAAATCATGACAACACAACTTTTAGCTCTGCAATCGGGAACTTGAATTTGATGCTTCAAAGTTTATATTTATATATATTTTTGTTTTATTAAAAATATTTAACAATTCAGTTTCTGAAACAGACATTTCTGAGTGTTATTTAATGTGTCAGGTCTCCTAACAATAAACATGCTTTCTAAACATCAGCCTGTGGATGAATGGGATATGCTGCTGTGTGTTACAGGCTTTGATACTTTATAGTCTACATACCCCTGGTGGCAGTCTTGGTGCCACCCCAAGGCCTCTTTCTCCCTGGTAGGTCCCCAGTCCTGACCTTGCCCGCTGGCGAAGGAGGGGGGGGGGCATCTCCCATTAAAACGCCGCTTTGTGATAAGGCCATTTCTTTTCCTTCAGCATCCCTTTAATGTCATCCCTGAAATATGAAGTCATTAAGCGATATTAAAACAGTGCTGACAAACTAATTAACAGAAGACATTATACGGGATGGGCTCGATTAATCCGCTTTAATTGCTCTTTTAAATGGGGGCTCCAATTAAAATTAATAAAGATTTACTGGTGATCACTCCAAACTACACTAAGAAGTGGTTGTCTGAAGGGCACCCTAAAGTCAGTGGCCTCCATTCTCAAGTTACATTCCCTCTTTGCTCTCAGCGCCCTCCCAGTTGCACAAACAGGAGCAAATCTATGAGCAATGAGATTAAAGCAGCATGTCATCCCAGTGCCCCCAGTCCCACAGCTTGCATTGTGCTGGGCTCAGTGGTGTTTGATCCGGCCTTTGTCTTTCTGGGACCCTGATAAGAAGACACCAGCTCATTTCAAATCAATAAATGTGGCACCACACACAATTACTGTAATAGCCATGGCTCCTAAATATGTATAATGTGAAGATCTGAACACACAACATCTAATAGTAAAGTTATATATAGATTTACATTTAAATAATTGGCTGCAGAAAGAATCTAAAACCATACTTGCAAGCTTTAAACTTAAACATGTATGACAATGAAGCTGCATTACAGCAAAGATTCACTAGATGATGCTGTTACTCTTCTATGAATATGTCCAGGTCTTCGCTTCTTGCAGCAATGCAAACTATCAACATATTTTATATTGTGAATTTCAAAAAGGTCAAACAAGTAAAAAGAGCATCTGCTCAAACTGTTTTTCTTTTAATTTAGTCCGTTGCCTTTTACTTTTAATTTCATCTTCATTACAAAGGATGCTCTGTTTTATCGGAGGACCTCTAATACAGAACATAATTTCATATCGTGCTGGAGGCAGTCGAACAACTGAAGGCAACGTTATTTGTTTTCTTTCATTATATCAGAGGTGACCAAGTTCTTGTTCAGAAAATGTCACACAACAAATTAATTCAAGCTAAGCACTTTGGTTCAATCAGAGGCATTTTAATTGGGTTGGAGAATGTAAATCAATTTGCTGAAGAAGACTGATGTAATTGAAAAGAAATGTCTATTAAAAGATTACTGAGGTTTATTTGTCTCCAGTCTTTGTCATCTGCTGGTCCAACCAATGTTTTAATTTCCTTAATGTTATCATTTCTGATGTAATTGGTGCTTGGGTGCCTAACAGCTTTTTTTAAATTAAATGTTTGGGGATAGGTGGTGATGAAACACTGCACTTTTGCAGAACTACTCTATCATGTACAACTACTCTGTGCATGTGCTAAAGTTTGCTTTATTTTATGTGTAGTCTTTTCGTAGAAATTTCAATTACATCTTTGCAGAGCAGGCCCAAAATTAAACTGGACCCTAACCAGAATTTGATTTAAGAACCCTCTTGCAGATCACACTGTCAGTCACCGCAGCACCAGCCACTTCGTTTGTTTGCACATTGTGCATTAAGTGTGCCTTGTAAAGATATTGACACTGAACTTTTTCACACTTTATCACCTAACAACCACGAACCACAAAGTGGAAAGAAAATGACGCATGGCTTTCAACGTTTCTTACAAATCAAGGCCTAGAAACTGACACATCCAGAGTAGCTTTTCACTGCAAATGCAACTCTTAGTATTTTTGTCATATGTCCCTACCAGCCTTGAACACTTACAGATTAAAATTCTTGCCAATTCTTCCTTGCAAAAGAGAAGAAGTACAGCCAGAGTGAAGATTTTTTATTGATCTATTCTAGAACATGAATCTGCTTTAATCTAAATCATTTTAATGTATCTGTTTCTTTAGGTTTAGGGTCATTATCCAACTGGAAGCTGAACTTCCTACTCAGCCTCAGATGTTTCATGGCTTCTAACAGGTTCTATACCTGGGATTGTCCTATGTGTCATGCTTCCCATCAGTTCTGACTACCTCTTCTTCATCCTAGCTGTATCATTGTGATTTAAATGTGACGCACAGTGTTAGTTTTCCAAAACCAAAAGCTTGTGAATGAAAGAGATATTTTAAACTAGAGTTCCTGTGAGGTTTGTAAGATTGAATGAGCTGTAGTTATCTTCCCCTCCACACCTGCGCTGTGGATCTCTGCAGCTCCTCCAGAGTGCTTCTTGGATGCTTCTCTGATTTATGCTGTCCTACATGGGGCAATATTAGACCATGTCTTGTTAGGGTTGCATATGTTACATATTCCACTTTTAAATACAATAGTCTATAGAATGTTTAAAGTTTCAGATACTGTTTTATTACCTCTTTGGACTTCCTCCCTGGCCTGTCTACTGCGTTGCTGGCCTTCATGAAGCTATTTGTTCACTAATGCTATCTAACAAACCTATTATAGCTTCAGAGAAGAGCTGGATAAAGAATAAATAGCACTCAGAGATGGACTCTGATTACTTGAATGAAGGTAGGTGCACTTGTACAAACCCACAAAAGACTTTCTCTATTTTTACTGGCAAAAAGATCTGAAAACCATGTATGAGTTCCCTTTAATCTCACATTTGGGCACTATTTTAAGATGCTCTTTCATCAAAATACACTAAGGTGTATGGAGATGTTTTTTTAAATAACAAAATATAAAAACGTGTGAAAGCATTTGCAAGGTATAGAAATTGTGTATGAAAGCAGGGTTAATTATCTCAGATTGATACAAGTAAGTTTTGTTATCAGCTTATTCGTTTTGTTGAGCCGTCAATATTGTTGCTCTTGAGACTCTTGCAAATACTATATGTGCTTCAGGTGCAAAAATGGCTTTTCATGTTTTCTTTATGTACAAAAACATATAAAAAAATTACACTAAATGTTTGTACCTACTTAAGTTTTTGGAAGTTTGAGTCTAGAAAAGCATTATTTTCATGTAAGAAAGTAAAAAAATAAAAATAAAAATCTGTCTTTTGTTGCTGCTTAACTGTAGAGTGGGTTTCAAACAAGCCGGACCCTGGAAGAAAGAGCCATTGGGGTTCTGGAATTTTGCTTTGGTGGCACAACTGCAATATGAGGTCACCTCGGGCATTAGTCATGAGGAGGGAATGCATTGTGGCTGTTTTTAAGACATGGCGGCCGTCCACATCCGCAGCGGCCGCACAATGAATGCAGGCCTTAGAAAGTTGACTTGAATTGGCTCCGGTGAACAATGTGGATGGCATAGTTTGGGGAATGTTTAACAGCTGGCGGTTGGACGTGGATTAGAGGCACCTTAGGGGAACGGCAGCGGCACTCGTGACGCCTTTTCAGGCAAAAATAAAACATTTAAATATGTGCTCATCTAAATATTCCTCAAAATGAAACTATAGCATTATTTTTGCTTTATAACTTAGTGCATCTTTAATTTCAGTAAAATCATCAGTAAAATACCTATTTGTGAAATAAGATGTTCTTACAAGACAAGAGTTTTACCTTCACACATCATTTGCATTTAATCAATAAAACACTAAACAAACGGACTAATAATGTACAGACAGAACATTAATAAATTATGCAACAGGAAAACAGCACTGCATGTTTCTTTACACAAGATGCAGAGCTTTGGAATAAAATTGAAACCAAGCTGTTATTCCTATTGACTGGTAAAAATCTACATAATGAATGATTACATCTTTGCATTTTGTTTACACAGCTACAAACACACAAACTGTCAAAACAAAAAAGCAAACATCTCTTTTGTTCTAATTTTAAGAAAGCAGAGCACAACATTTCACATTAGGGATCCATTTCCTCTGAAATCACTTTTAAACTATATTTCACCTCACTAAATTACACTACAAGAAATGAACTAACACCATCAAGTAACAAATCAAAATTCATCTGTACAATTTTCCAAAACACAAATCTATAAGTAGGAGGATGTCTTGAACTCCTCTGGGATTTCGCTGTCCAGCTTACAGATCACCTTGTAAATGGCCTTTTTCCACGAGGAGTCTGAATCTTTGGTGGCAGAGATGGCATTGTAAAACTCATGAAGGGTGATTTCAGCGACCTCCAGGAACCTGTCGGGAACCTAGAATACAAAACCAAAGCAGGTTAAATTATGAGTGGATCTCAGCATTGAAGAAGCTTTTATGTAAAGCTTTGCTACAAAACGGACTCATATTTGGTTCTCCTAAATATGTGAAATGAGGACCTGTAGAGCATTTCTTCAAACACTCAAGCTGATGAAAGGGAGCTTTTCTCTTTGTTCTCTGAGCAGATACTACAAAAGCAACACAGCAATCATTAACCTTCAATTGTAAGTCTCTTTCATTATAAATTCTTGTTTTCTTGAACCTAAAGTAACTACCATTAAGGTCTAAGAGTTTATGCTAAGCTTAAAGCAACAAAACAGCAATAAATAACCACTCTGACACGGCTAAATAAAAATCCAGGACAATATACTGCCTTCAGGGTTTATTTACTTAATAGTCTCTGTGAATGTAACACACCAGACCAAATGGCTATTGTGACTCTGGAGGAGCTGCAGAGATTCACAGTGAAGGTGGATTAACATGTTGGCAGGATATATGCAAAAAAAAAAAAAAGAAAAAGGTCAAACGACATCTCGCCTCAAGAAGTGTATCAAACACAGCACACATGTAGATGAAGCTGCTCTGCTTACAACAAACTAAAACTGAACTCTTTGCCTGAGATGTAAAGGAAAAGGAATGCTGTACATTTCTCTGAACATACATTTCTCATGGCTAAACACTGTGGTTGCAACATCATGTCATATAGATTCTCCTCTTCTGCAAAGGCAGGGAACCTGGAGGGAGCTACATACAGGAGGATCCTTGAAGAAAAGTAGTTAAAATGTGAAAAAGGCTTGATACTAGGGAAGATGTTAATGGTTTATAATGGAGAAAGTGTACTGTATATGTGTGTTAGAGAGGCCCAATAAAAGTCCATAACTAAATCCAAATTAGAGCCTGTATGAACATTTACAGTCATGTGATGTACCAAATTACTTTAGAGTCTTGCAGCTATTATGCCATGTTAAGGTACAAAATATTGATTTAGAGGGACTGAATGTATTTGCAAGTCACACTTTTTTTAAATTCTATTTGTAACGAATGTTGAAAATGTATAAAGATCTAAGTGTGTATCCTGATCAAAGCATGGTTTACGATGAGTGAAACAAATCAAATATTGTGCTTGGCTATCGTTGCGGTAGGACTACAACTACTAACAGAATCCGTTAAAGTTTAGATGCAAAGGATGATGGGAGAAAACCTCAACTCAGCACTTGTTTCCCATCCGCTTGTCAGTTCAGACAACAATTGTTTGCATAAGTTATTTTTCTTTCCCCTCATCTCCTGACACAAAAGCATCCCTGGGAAAGGAATGTCTTGGTCCCAAGGTAAAGAAAACGCTCCCATCCCATTCCCACCACACAACCTTCTCCCTCGGAATCCACAGCATCTTTCTCAGCATTCCGCATCAGTAGCAATCTCTGCCCCACTCAGGCGTGCGGGCCCTCTAATCCTGAGTTGTTTTAGCAGGATTTTGTGGCTTCCTCTTCCCACAGTTTGATAAAGCGTCACTCTGGAGTTTAGATAATGCCAATAAAGGCTGGCCAGCCACAGGTGCAGTGTGACACAAATAGATCGGTTAAACATGTACACAGACATGCAACCAATGCAATAAAGACTGATTTATGTCTATATTCCTTGAACCTTCTCACATGAACAAACTAGAATTTATTAGTGAAATTGTAAGTTATAGACCAACATGAATTTGGTTGGATTTGCTTCAGTCATCAGTAACCAGTTGAAGTGGGAGGAATGGGATAAATATGTTTAAACATTTTTTTTTACTAATAAAACTCTGAAAAGTGCGGCACGCTTTTGTTTTCAGCTTTCTTTAATATAATACAGCTTAAAATCCATTGCAACTAACTGCCTTTAGGGTTACCTGCAGGAAGCAAAACAGGACAACTATTAGTGATGTAATCTACAATCTGACCTTAATGGAAGAGATGAAGAAAGTTATTTTTGAAAGAAAAAAAAAGCTTTCAGAAGCTGCAAGTTATGAGCAGAGGACTGGTTTAGATCAGTGCTTGTTCATGAAGTAGAATCCCAGTTTGTTATAAAATTCCAGTTCTTTTATGTGTAAAGATGGTAAAAATATGCCCCAGAGGACTTGCAGCTGTCTTGCAGTAAAAATTAATATACATAAAATATTCATTTAGAAATGTAGCTCCTTGCCACACACTTCTAAATGTATTTGTGTATTTCTCCTTCCACCTGGTAATCATGCACTACATTGTGTTGCTATTTGATGCATATGTACATGTTTGGTCACATGTACTTCTTCACATGTTGCTTCATCCAACCATTTTCTGTGCTTTAAGGTCACACAGGGGGTGGTGTTACAGAGATCCACGGAAGTCCCTCCCAGAGACAACACAAGGACAAATAAGACAAATAATAATAATCACACATATGTCATCTGTAGAATCTTCAGTTAACCTAATTTATCTTCATGTTTCAGGACTGTGAAAAAGATGTAAAAGTACCAGAGAAATCAAACATTCAAATGCAAAAACCTCAAGATTTAACCTTAAGCTTCACTCTAGAGGTGCTAACCGCTGTTTAATATTTTGAAGAAGAAAAACAAACAATTGGACAACCAAACTTTCTTAAACAGCCATACACGAGAAACCACAACGTAACTGTGATGATGACGGGTGAGTGGCACCTACATGAAAATCATTGCTTTGTTGTAGTGCATGTTCAGCGCCCGGAAGAGCTCAGAGTCCCTGCTGACTGTAATATCTTTGACATCGCGGATGCCTTCAGCGATGGCCTGGCGTGCAAACTTCTCCATCTGGATGTAGTAGAACTCTCTGAAGTTACTGAACCACTTGATTAGCTGAGAGGTGATGCAGCGATTAAACTGGGAAAGAAAATAAAAATGAAGTAAATTAATTTGCCTGCGCTGCAACAGAAAGTCTCTGAAATTTAAAGCTCCAAAATAAATTGAAAATGTAGCTTATTTGTGCAGATTAAATGTGTAAAGCATTTTTCAAATTGTACACGAAAGTCTTCAGCACAGGTTCGTACACTTATTAGATTCACCGTAGTTGCAGACAACATGCCACCAAACGGTCAGTGAGAGTGTAATATTAATTGCTCTGATCTTTTCCCACCAATGGATGAAACAACATCTGTCAGGGTTGTGTTTTTAAACTCAATCTTGACATTAGTCTTGTTATTCTATCTCATCATCCATAAAGACAAGGAAAAAAAAAAAACGCCTAAGGGCTGGGCAGGCATCAAAGACGCGTCTTCTGTCTGCTGTGGCAGATGAGAAAGCAGCAGCACATAAGGACAGAAGGAAGCTTCCCTCTCATTGACTCGGCTGATAGGATGGAATCAGACACTGGGATTATGTGCCCTTTTGTCCGGTGCCACTTCCCACCACTGGATTCCAAGCAAGGAGGAGACGTTCGCAGGGCTGCAGCACCAGCAGCATCCCCCCCTTCTGACCCGAGGGTCAGCGCAGACTGAAGGGCAGGGGCCCGCGTCGGCTCAGAGATCCCAGAGATGAGATAGAATAGGTAATGGGAGAGATGGCTGGAAGATGTTTTTGAGGAGATTTGAAGAAGATGGTTCAGGTAAAATGAAGAAAGAAAAAAGAACTCACTGAAAATGACAGAAAACTGAAAAAAAAATCAAAAAGGCCTAAAAACAAACAAAAAAACAACACAGGATGTTGTGTTTAGTACCGGATCCCCGCCTCGTCGCATCTGCAAAGGTCTCTAATACCAACTCTGTGTTGACACTCAATAGCAATGCCTTGCCTAGAGAGTCCTTTGTCACTCCATTTGCTGACTGGAGAGGCTTTTTTTTCCAAGAGAGAATGCCCCTGTATCTCCCTCTGCCCCCAGGACAAACTAGCAGATCAGCGGCTTTGTTATTTAAACCCTCTGCGCTTTTTGTCTCTCTCCTCCGACACACTGCTGATTATTTCTATCACAAACACACGCTGACAGGTAGACGCTGGAGGTTAAACAGCAGGACAACAATTCTGTACATCTACCTTTTTTTCTACTTGTAAGCATTTTACCTTGACGTCCGGGAAGAAGGTTTTCAGCACATTGGAGCTCGGGTAGCGGGTGTAGAAGAACATGAGCTTCGCCTTCTTCAGATGACTCGGAGTGAGGCCCTCCTGGATGTTCAAGTTGGTGTTAAGGAAAACCCACAATTAAAGTCAACGACAGGACCCGGCGCAAAGTGATAGTGGACCAGAGGATCGTGTTGCCTCCATCTTGGGCCAAATTGGATTTCGCTAAAGAACAGCTCGGCATTAACTTGGAAGTCAATAATGACCCTAACTTGCGCTTATTGGCAAAACAGAATTACAAATTAGATTAGGGATTTTTAATTAGAGAGCCAAGCACTTCATGCCTAGGAGTTAAGACAGCTTGTGTTGAAATGTTTTGAAAGGAGATACTGATTGTTAGATACAAGCAGGGAGGGGGATTTTAAGACAGCATATGTTGCTGGGGTTTTTTTTTTATTAAATAAAGTGGCCAAAATGTCAGCATTCAGACCATACAGTGCCTTGCAAAAACGTATTTCTGTCTCTATGCTTTATTTTAACAAGATACAAAAAGCAAGCTTCTGTATTTTATATACAGTTTTGTTTTATGATTGACCGATACAAAGCAGTGCATAATTTTGACATTTAACATTTGAACAAATAAAGAAACATGAAATTTTTATTGTTCATATGTGCTTATGATAACTAAAAATCTAATTTGAAAGTTACCTAAGCAATAAATAAAGTAATCACCCAATTAGTCCGTTAGTCTAAATTAGTACAATTTAATTTCAGCATGAATGCATATTTTCTGCAAAGGCCTCTGAAGTTTGTTAGACAACATTAGAGAACAAACAACATCATGAAGCTCAAGACAGACAGGGATAAAGCTGTGGAGAAATTGAAGCAAGTTTATGTTATAAAACAAAATCTGAAGCCTTCAGTATCTGACAGAGTTCTTTTCAGTACTTCAGTTAGAAATGGAAAGAGTTTGAATGACCTAGTCAAAGTCCAGACCCAAATTCAAAAGATTTTCTGAGGCAAGAGTTGAAAATTGATGACCTCAGACAGTCTCCATTCAATCTGACTGAGCTGGAACTATTTTCTCATATTTACCCCAATAAAACAACTTTGCTTTAAACATGGCACGAGTTCAGGGGACATGAAATCCTTTGCAAGGCACCATATTTGCCAAATCCCAGCTTGTGTTATTTATTGAAGGTAGGCATGACCCATAAAGACAGACTAAGGATTTAAAAACTACTTTTTAAAAATTGTGATTTAAAATCTTTTTAAAGAGATGCCAATGATGTTGTGGATGATGGAGCCAAACAAAACTCTTCTTGAGGCTACTCTGCTTTAACACTACAGCGCACAAGCTAATCAATCAGATATAACCTGATTAAATAACCAGATAAAAAACAAATTGTTAGACTTTTCTTTGTGTTCAATAAAGAGCCTTTTTTTAAAAAAATTAAGCTTATTCTGAACTAAATTTAGCAATAGGCAGTTGGAATATTTATTGAAATGGTTTTTTAAATAAAATTGATCTAAATGATATATTTTTAACATTAATTTTATGCTTATTCTATTATACTGTTACTCAATATTAACATATCATGATTGTCACAGATCAAGTAACAAGTGAGTACCTAATTCAATGTAGTTAATTAAACAATGCAAATAAAACTATGCAATTCTATCAGAAGTTCTTCTCCTGGAGGTGATTCTTACCATTTCCTATGTAGTTCACTGCCTTTAGGTCATAATATCTCTTATCGGGTCACAACACCTCACATTTATAAGGGAACCATGCCTTTGAAATAAGGAAGTATGGATGAAAGATTTATGTGGCATTGTTCAAAGAGGAGCAGAGCTCTTTGCACTGTAAAGATAAAGTGAATCCTAAGAGGCACCACGCAATATACCTCTCTAAATCCTTGGCAATACGACCATAGACCAAACTCATGACCTCTGGGATTATTTTGAAGAAAATGTATTTTATTTTTGAGGAGACTTTAAGAAATGTCTTTTCCTGTGATCATGGAGTTCGTGTAAATGGTCACACAAGTAACACAGCAAAACAAGCATGGTCTTCTTTTCCACAACACTAACTCTGTTATTTTCTTCTCAATTTCCATCAAATGTATTCAACAACAAATGCTCAAGACAAGAGCTCAAGTGCAATGGTTGGGAAGCACTTGTGGTTTCCACCAGCACTCACATGTGACCTTTTAGATGCACCCCTATCACTCTGATGATGGAGAAATAGATCCTGCACCTTTTCAAGTCTGAGGAAAAAAAAACTGATGCTTCCTGAAACAGAGACCGAAGCTTTCTCTGCCTTTGAAAAATTGGCTTTTGTTCCCGGCAATTCTTATCAAAGCCTTGTATTCCTTTTTATTTGTCTTTCTCTAGACTTAAAGTCATTACTCTGCTCAGATTAAAGAAGATGCTATAATTTTCTGTGGGGTTAGCAAGATCAAAGGGAAAATTCTCCTTGAAGTTTGTTGCTGGAACTGCCCACGTTGAAGTGAACCTCGACCAGCAATTGTTCAAATGGATGCACTAAAATAATAGAAAGCCTGGTCTAAATAAAGGGAAAATATTGTGCATATGGAATTTTCTAACGTATGTTCTCCTACGTAAACAGGTGGCATTAAGATCTCCAAACGGCAACCATGTAAAACAAAATATGTTGATGGAAAGCCATCCCGTTTGGTGAAATTATATTTAAAAAAAGTAGCCTTACAATTGTAACTGCAATAATTCACATAAAAAAACAAACATATGACTATGTTTATATATTTTATATTTTATAATTATATATATATATATATATTTTATATATTTTTTGCAGAATTAAAAAAAAAGTGAAATAAGGCTCTATCTGGTGCCTGACAAAAAATTTTTGCATCTTGAAAATTTTCACATTTCATCACAACACAAGAAAGAAGAGTTAAATATGGGTGGATAACAAATTATTTTTTATAAATAGAAATTTAAAAAATGTAGTGTAGTTTCACGGGTTTGTTGTGGAACATTAGTGCACAAACAGCATCATGACAATCAGCAAAAACATAAGACAGGCCCAGGAGGACGTGGTGGAGAACTTTAAGCAGAGCTTGGTTATTAAAAAAAAATCTGAAGCTTTGAACATCACACAGTGTTCACTTCATTCCATCATCTGAGACTAAAAAGTGTACAACACATCTGCAAAACATACCAAGACATGGCAGTGCACCAAACTGACAGGCTGGGCAAGAAGAAAAGTGATCAAAGAAGCAGCAAAAATTGATCAAAGAAGCAGTAAAGAGGGAACTCTGGAGGAGCTGCAGGGATCCACAGCTCGGGTAAGGCGATCTATTGACAGCTCAACCATTAAATAAACTTATATAGTGCTTTTCCCAGTCATTTTGACTACTCAAAGCACATTCACAAACGCTCACGCATTTATAAACCAATATGAAGATTGATAGTCAACTTTCGGATAAGTGCCTTGCCCACGGGCACATCAAACTTACAACCTTCTGATTACATGACCGTAACCACTGAGTCACCCCAGTGGATCGTCTCTAATCCAACTTTATGACAGAGTATCATTAATGAAACTATTGTTGAAAGCAAACTGAAAGACATCCGGTCCAGTCCTAAATCCAATTAACTTGAATAGGCTGCTAACAGATACTCTAAACTGAAACATATAAGAAAAAGTGTAAATCTCACTTTTGAACTCCTGTCTCTATGAAACTCAAAGTCATAGAGAGAGAAGTTAACAGAAGGTCCAGCAAGTATTGGCTCAGACAGGTTGTATTTGAATCAATGCCACAGTTTGCAGCTGTCTAATTTTTTCTAATTTAAAATCTATCTTTTACTTTTATTATATACACTGATTTTTAAACTGTATATAACAAAAAGTTCCATTCAATATTTTTGAAAATTGTGGTTATGTGAGGAAATGTAAAAAGTTCAACGGGAGTGAATACCTTTGCAAGGCACTGTAAATCAAGAAACTTAAAGCTGCTCTAGTTCAACCTTCTGGAAACAAAGGATATATTGAGAGACATGTAGGGGTTTCGTTCAGCCAGGCTCTGCAGTTCGCCGCTCTCCATCTTGACATGGGGCAGACAAAGACCATCAACTCCCACCGCTCCCATGGAGGAGGGGCGATGGTGGTGACCGAAGTGACTGGATGTCACCTTGGATCTCATGGCGACCGCGTCCCAGGACAGGTCCACCGAGTCCGGGGAGGTCCTGTCCATTGAAGGGGGCATGCAGGGGAGTGCGCCAAAGTTGGAGTGGGGCCCGTACTTGAGGAGGTGCTCCAGGATGTGGCTCTCGTGGAGAGGGGGGGTGTAGCTGAACTGGAAAGGCGTTTGATGAACGGGGTACGGCCTTTTCACAGGTGGAGTGACGGAGCTCACTTGGGTCGCTGGGGGCTTGCGGACAACTAGTGAAAGTGCTTCTGTCTGGTCCTGTGAGGTTTGAGCCTCCGAGCTCTCACAGAGCTCTGACGATCTGGATTTTGAAATCTCTTCGGCTTGTGTGTGATCAGGGGCCAAGCTCTTCCTGTCTGCACCCAGGCTGATCTGCATCTCTGGTGTAGAGCACACGCGCTGCTGGGGGGATATGTCCATGTCTGTGGAGGAGGACACCTTTTTGAAAACCCTGTCGATGCAATCATTAACTGCTTTGGAGAGCTCCTGTTTCAAGGTTTCCTGAAGGTTCTGACTTTCTCTTTGGTGCATCAGGTAACTATCTGCTTTGATTCTGTCATTACAGTTTGCCGTTGCAGTACTGTCGTTTGTCTCCAAATGCTCTTCGGGGCTTATGTAGCATGCGTCTGTGCTATTTCCTATGTTGTCACGCTCAGAATCAACTCCTGCAGCTTCAACAAATTCTGGATCTTCTTGGCTGTAGACTTGCAGAAACTTTTCCTGGAGTTGACGCAGAAGCCTCTGCATGCTGTGCAGCTGCTCTTTCAGCTTGTGGCATTCCTCCTCCTTGGTCTTGCAGTTATCATTGCAGCTGCTTTCAGGCTTTCTGTTAATCTGCCATCCCATGGTACTGTGCTCCTGATGCTGAGGCAACCTTTGCTTTCGTTTGTTCTCCCTGCACGATTCTCTGGCCTCCCTCATTTCTCGAGCGTCTGTGTCGCACCGCTCCCCATCACACTGCTGCCTGCTGTTGGGAGAGCCAGCCATGACTCTAATAATGTTCTCCACTCTAGCTCTCTTGGCTTGCAAGTGATCGGGCAAAGGGTGATCTCCTTCTGGGCTGACTCCTGTGGAGACATGATCGCTCGGAGAAACACCCTCAACTGTGCTGTCCTTTGAGGAGACGCTGCTCTCGTCCTCTTGGCCAGAGTCAGCAGCAGCCACAGAATTAGAGAGGTAAAAATGGTTGTCATCCATTGCTCTTTTGTTGTGAATTGTCTTCCTGAGGAGCTGAGAGATGATGGATCCGTTTGAGTAGGCGGCCAGCGGATCTTCGTGCATGTTTCTACGGAAGCAGGGCAAAATTACCTCAGGTTTGTTGTCCTCTAGGCAGCTTTCACTGGAGCTGTGCATGGTCTGGTCAGGAAGACTGAGGTTCATGTTCGCTGCTGATCGTCACACTGAAAATGTCAAAGAATTTGAATGGACAAGACACAAATTTTAAGATAAAAATAATTGAAAAAATGGGTTGCATTAACAAAAACATTGTTCACATCATATACATACAGTTTTATCATTCTTCACTCCTTTGTCATTTTTATATTTCCTTACCCCACTTTGTAATTCAAAAACTCTCCACAGCCTTTAAATACAAAATTATCTACATGCATTGTATTTTTGTACGGCAGGCTCATTCATCTTTGTACAACATGCAATCTGAAAGAGTGTGTAAAACACTTTAAATGTCTTCAATTTAACAAAGAAAAATAAGACATGACTAAATACCTTAAATAAAGGAATGTTAGAATTTTTTCATTCTCAGTTTGTTATAGTAGTTTACAGAAAGAAGCAAAGAAGGGCTCTCATGAGAACCTAAGATCACACATTCAACACAGCAGCTAGAAGTATCTAAATTATGAGATATAAATGAATTTACTTATTTATTTATTAAAGGGAAATCCAGATTGATTGTTTTTTTAAGAAAGTTGTGATAAAAAGCTCTATGTTCAAATAACAAATAAGTATGGAAACTTTTTTAATGGTAATAGGGGAAAAAAATCTAAATTATTTTGAAACATCAATGTCGGAACTTATAATAAATTACACTGTATCTTATTTTTAGTGGATTCAACTGAAAGATGCTATTTATTTTATTGATTGCCCAAAAAATATCAATATTTAATTATAAATTAAGATATCTCCTTTAATTTAGATTAATGTAAGAAAATCAGCCTGTCTTGCTAACAGCAGTAAACAAAATGTGAGATTTAAGCAAGCTTCAGTGATAGGTGTTACTGTTGTTATTCCTATTATTCATATTAATATTATTATTACTTGTAGGAGCAGAAGCAACAGGTTAATGATTATAATATAATAGAATGTTGGCATTAATTCTAATTGAAGATTAGGTGTAGAAAAAGTATTTGTTGACGTATCAGAAGGTTAATAATATCAAATTTAAATTGAAGTTCAGCTGCAGAAAATCTCAAACGTTTCAATAAAAAATACGCAAAAATCTGCCAGGAAAATTCAAATGACTGATTTTTTTTTTTTTTTTAATTTATTTAATTTTTTTTTTTAAAAAAAAGGTGATTTCAAATGGACAGCAAAACTAAATTCATAAGTTAAAAAAGTAAACAACTAGTGGCAACATTTTCAGTACAAATAACATATATAAACGATAGTATTAAAAATGCGCGGAATCACACGAAGCGGAGAGAATTGCATGCATTCACTTTACCATAGTTATTCGTGTGTACCGCCTAACCGGGGTTGGTTCCCAGCGGCGCTGATGGGACCTTACCTGTTGCGCTGGGACTTGCTGCCGAGCTGACGGCCTGCGCAGACTGCGAGTTGGCTGCGGGGAGCGCGGCGGAGTCGATGCATCAAAGCCGGGGCGTGGCCATGCAGACACAGGGAGGTGGTCTGAGGGTCGCATCCACCAGAAGATACTCCTGCTGCACCTGAGATACATGACCGGGGTCGTTCTAGAAATGACGGGCGGAGATCTGATGACAAACTTCAAATAAAGGAGTCGATGTGCACAAACTTATTATTAAATGAATCCTCCGTTAATATTTATCAAGCTCAAAAGTCATTTGAAAGAGACTCAAATAGAGTAGTGTCTGTAAAATATAATATAGGTCACTTTGTGTTACTTTTTAAAAAATATGTAAATAAAGAAAGCAATACTTGAAAAATAAATGTAAACAATATTGAAATTGTGTATTCAGTGTTAGACAGGAAAGATGAATTAGAAAAGTAGGTATTCTAAATGAAACATGCAGCTTTCTTTTTTCTTTTAGCATAAATTAATTTCACTATCAATTCATCAAATCAAACAGTTTAAAAAAGTATATTGGTATTTAAGTCAACTGTACTGTGAAAAATAATATATACACTCTGGACTTTGATATACTTTGCACTTAAAAAAAAACAAACAGTAATGCTGGCATTAAGTTTTTCAAGGACTGAATCTAGGCACCTCCAGTCCTAATCATACAACATATTCATGTGGCCCAATAAGAGTCATTATAATCCAATACATAATTTGTGGCAAGTCTGAAAAATGTATGTTCACAGATGCTCTGGATCTGAGCAACAACTTTTCTTTTTTAAAAAAATTAAATTCAGACTCTATATGTGTAAAACTATGAGATATATAAGACATAGTCTGAAAAGACTTATGTGTAATCCTTCACAATTAAGCAGTGCTTTATGTAAATCTATCCCATAAAATCTATTTTTAAGTCTGTAGCAGTATGTTGCAAATTTGAAAAAAAAAAAAAAAGCTAGATGTGAGGTAACACAATTAATTGTACCGCTCATGGTGGTAAAATACTCCACTATTTTAGTTCTGATTTGTTGATTGTGTAGACTTCTGTTCATAATTTTTGTCTCTGAAGTAGCTAGATGTAGCTCTGTCGTGCAAGAAATCCTTGCACAACAGAGAAATCCTTGTTGCCAAGCTTCCAAAAGACGCTGGGCAACAAGATATTGTAACTGTGATTACCCAAGTAGCACCTCAAAAGCTGAAATAATGGGACACAATAAAGACATCCATGCAGGAGGCTTCATGGATGCCGAGCAGGACTGAAGAGACGAAAGAAAAGGAGGAAATTCAAATAATCTCTTCTGTTGTTCATAGCGAGTAAAAGAAAATCTCTTCTACTACCGCCTCTCCCTGCTGGGCAATCATAGAGCCAAAGGGATGACAAAAGCACATGAGATGTCTAGGAATGATTGTCTATAGCTGATGGTGTCATTAAGAACATGTTACTGTGGAATACTGTTTCTGCTATTGCCTCATATGGAGCTGTTAGCATGTCATGTCAACAAGTCTTCAGTCAGAGGCCTCTTGTTGTCAGACTGACTGCTACAGCAGATATTACCCACTGAATCACCATCAACAACTCTTTGAATCTACGTGGATGATATGAGTTATGACAACATTTAATAACTCCTGGGGACATAAATAACAAAAAAGTATTTTCCGTTTCAATTTAAATTCAATACTTGTGAAACACAATGTACAATTTTATAATGTTACTTAACAATAGGCTAATCATTATTTATTTTCAATCAGCTAATAATATTTTACAGATTACTAGCTGATTATTATTTGTAGGTATTAAACACGATTTATGTTGGGAATGGTCAGCTTTCCGCCCTGTTCCCCCCCTTTCAGCCTGAGGACTTGGTTTATCCCACGCAGCTTCCCGTGCCGCGTCTGTCTCATCGGTGTGACCGGAGTTTCTCTTCCGCTGACAGCCTGCTGTCACACAGCTACCATGTTATCCCATTCCCGGTGTCTCACCAGGAATTTCGGCCGCTCCCTCTCTGCCATCCGTCAGGTAGGTACAAAATTGACCAACTTTGGTCGCTGCTTAACTCTACTTGCTTCTGGCTGCGGAAACACCGCAGCTTCTGTGCGCTCAGTCAGCTCTATCCGTGCTAGCATTAGCATTAGCATTAGCATTAGCTGCCCCCGCTTTAGGCCACGGCTAGGCCGGAACATTGCGAGCCAAGGACAGGGTGACACTTGTCAGCACAAACCAATACTGCAAACCTCGTTAATATGTGGATATCAACACTGGAGATGTTGACTTGATATTTAATGTTCATGTGAAGTAGTTTTATTATATTCTCGCATCCCTGTGGAACATGCTAGCAATCCAAAGCTAAAAAGTACTCTATTGTTGGCTAATGCACTTAGCTGTCATTAGGCTGAGGTCATATTGTGAATGGACGCAATTTGTTTTTTTAATATTTAGGCAATTTCCCAACTAATGTGTAAGTGTTACCGGCGACATTATAAACTCGTCGGTTTCAGTTAAATCGTATTGCCGGCGTGTTAATAGTTTCACACATGTACTCAGGATTTAATGCACTTGTTCGAACTTAAACAGTCTTTTGCACGTATTGATAAGGTCTCCATATGAAACTTACATTTAATATGAAAAAAAAACCTCGAAAAACCTATTAATAATAATAATATCGATTGTGTCACAGGTCAAAGTTTACCAGTAAAAGTGACTTTTGACCCGCAGCACCTCACTTCTGTCTCGCACTGTGGTCATAAGTCTTCTGAGGAACATTTCTGGATGCAATCAATTTTGCACATTTGTTTATTAAAGCTGTGGCATGCAGACATAGTATTGATCACATGTATAAGTTTCAGGTATTTTGACTAGATTGTATCTTTTTTGCAGGGAAACAATGTGTTAGCTCGTCGGGCCACTGCAGGTATGCTTTGTTATTGCTTGAACCATAGGCTGACCACACACATGCAGATGTTGTTTACATGGTTTTTCTATTTATTTTCAGTTCTATCAGCTTGCCATCCTATAACTGTAAACAACAATGTGTAAGTACACACTCTCTGTAATAGGGATGTACTGTCAAAGTCATCAACATGTTTGATATGACAGATATGCCTTGGAGGGGGCCATATTTCAATGAGTAATATTTGGCTGCTAACCATGCAGTCCTAAATCTATTTTTGTGTCAGACTGACAAATAATCATTCAGTAGTGACTCTCAATTTATGAACTAATTTAATGATTAATGAGAACTGTAGAGTTGTGCCTACACTCATTCTTGTTTATTTTTCCTCATCAGACCATATAATCCCCGTTCCAGTGTCTTCCAAATCCAGTACTTCAGGACATCTGCAGCTTACAGTATGCAATCTGTTTGTCCACCAATTTTAAACTTATCTGAGCATAAAATGTAATGGTTGATGTGTGAAGATGATCCTTTTCCTTGTCACTTTACTCCTTAGGAGACGAAGTTATCACAGTCAAGACTCCTGCATTTGCAGAGTCTGTCACAGAGGGGGATGTAAGGTGGGAGAAAGGTAACACCTCTGAGAAGACTATTTTACTCACTTTTCAGAGGTCATCAGACGCTAATGTAAAGTTATGTTTTCCACAGCTGTTGGAGACTCTGTCTCTGAGGATGAGGTGGTGTGCGAAATCGAAACAGATAAGGTAAATTTCAAGTAAATGAATTTACTTTTGATTCTTTGCGATTTCTGTTAAGGTCATATTATAAATTTGCAAATTTGTACTTCTCTTTACACGTTCTGTTTTGTAGGTGTAATGAACTCCTGAGAAAACTTATTGACACTCAAGAATCCTTGCATCAATTGGTAGCAACCAAATCAGGGCTTCTATTAACATTTTTGTCTTGCAAAACTTTAAAAAGAATTGTTTTTTACTTTTATCAAACATTATGAGCATTTGTTTCATACCATTTAATATATTAAATAACTTAAGGACTCTAAAACACACGTAGAGTGATAAATCAAACAAAATAAATTCATATAAAGCTGCCCTTTTGTTATTTATAAATTGCAGGAACAAAAGCCTTGTGGCTTGTTTGTGTCAAATACAATTTGACTGAAGTGGAAGTGACCAAAAATAGTCACACGCTTTATTTAAAATATGATGAATACTGTAATATATCCCAAAAAAATTCATGTCGGTATGCATTTATCTATGTACTATTAGTGCATTTTTGTTCTTGGTTTTTGTTTTGATTTTTGAGTATTTGTCATCCTTTCAGACATCAGTGCAGGTCCCCTCTCCTGCTGCTGGAGTGATACAGGAGCTTTTGGTCCCAGATGGGGGAAGGTTGAAGGAGGAACACCACTTTTCAAGCTTAAAAAAGGAGGTATGGAAATCCAGGTTTATAAAGAGTTTCTGATCCTACAAAAAGAATTATAAATTGAATTTCACTTTTAGAAAATAAAAAACATCTGTTTTTATACCTGTTCTTGGATTACATTTTAAATTTCAGCTGTGAAGAAAATAATTAATAGTAGAGATGTGCCGATCGATCGGCCACCAATCATAATCAGCAGGTTTCCATGAAAAAGTGTATGATCGGGGATCGCCGATCACGGTCTCTTGTTGCCAATCACTTGCTTCTCATTTCGCAGCCTGCCTGTGCAGCTGCTCTCCTCTTCCTTTCGCACTGCGCAAACACGCAGCAACAAATCCTAAGCAATGTTGAACTATAACGCATTAAGTGAATGGGGAAGTTTGCGTGTTGCAGCAGAAAATTACCTTGGGGTCGGGGGTGAAGCACGTGAAAATGCATCAACACGACGAATCGTGTTGATGCACGATTTATGTAGCCAAGTATGTAGCCATACTTGGCTACATAAAAACAATGTAGCCATACTTGGCTACATTGTTTTTATGTAGCCAAGTATGGCTACATAAAAACAATGTAGCCATACTTGGCGGAGTTTGGCTACATCGAGGCTCACTGCAGTAAAAAATACATTAGGAGGATCAGACAGCAGGTAAAGCAGCGCACAGCTACAAACACTCACCCGGATTATTATTACGGTCAGAAAGCTAAACAAATAACCTGTAAAATGATTTAAGTATTCGAGCTGCGATGTAAGACGCTGGTTCTGCTCTCGCTGTTGAACGCTACAGAGAGACGGAGCCGCTTCTGCTCCACCTGGTAGTGACTCTCACACCGAACCTCTGTTTAAAGCTGCAGCATCTAACTGAAAAAATACATTTTACATATGTATTAAAACTTTTGCTGATAAAATAATCGATCTCCACTGCCTCCTCCTTGTCGTGGGGTTAGGGTTAGGGAATTCATGCTTCCTTTTTCCACATAATGTAACCGTTAGTGCTTATGATTAAAAAAATAATAATTTTGTGATCGGTATCGGTGGTCGGCCGTGATCGGAATCGGCAGAAAAAAACCTGATCGACGCATCTCTATTTAGTAGTCTTTGTTCTGCCTGGTGAATGACAGTAATCAGCAACAAGTGAGGGAGGGGCCAGCTTTAAATCCAGGGTCTTCAGTGAAACCAGGGACCGGCCCATATCATAACTGTTATGAATTGTACGAAGAGTCTTAAACTTAACTGAAAACTAATTAAATTGACATAGTGGTACACACCTTAAGGTATTACTCAAGTTAACGTATCTTGGGTGCTAAATTACATTTGTTGTAGGACATAAATGTAAACATTGATCTTAAAAAACAGCTTAAAATTAATGCACTCTATATTTGTTGTTGTTTGAAACATGCAGGAACCGTCTTATAGCATCTGTCTTCACTTATTCTTTGTGCCCCTTTAGCTGGGGCTGCTCAGGCTCCAGAATCTCCCAAAGCTGCCGCGGCCCCTCCACCACCTTCTGCTGCTCCAACTCCCCCACCTCCTCCCTCCACCGTGGGGCCCATTCCCACCACCATGCCCCCTGTGCCACCTGTGCCAGCACATGCTATGGACACCAAACCAGGTTAGTTGTCATCGGACAGACGGTCAGTGTCATGTGAGAACTCATTTGCCCGACATCCGCGTTTGTGTCCTCCAGCTTACACAACTAATTGCTTTGCATCGTTTTGGTCAGCGTCTTTTCTTTGCCGTCTACGTCTGGAGGTGCTGACTGCTTCATTGTTTTTCTTGAAGTTTCAGCCATCAAACCTACTGCTGCTCCAGCTGCGCCAGCAGCCCACGCAGAGGGAGGAGCTAAAGCAGCAAGGACAGAGAGCAGAGTAAAGAGCACTTTGACATTTTATTTTAAATGAGATCTTTTAGGTTAATGATGTTTTTATAAAAACTTTTTTCTGTGGTGTTTCTTTCTTTTTGTAGGTTAAGATGAACCGCATGAGACTAAGAATTGCCCAGAGGCTGAAGGAAGCTCAAAACACCTGTGCTATGTTGACTACGTTTAATGAGGTCGATATGAGGTAGGAAATTCTCAATTAGTTGACCTACATTGTTAAACCCTCAACGCTATTTTGGATTATATGTGAAATGCGTTCTGCTCTTTAAAGAGTACTGATTGGAAAAAGTCAACTTTTAATTCTTAAAAGATTCACACATCCTGGTTTCTGTGCAAATCTACTTTTTGGTCATTTGTATTTATTCAGACTTCCTGTCTAAGTGCTGTTTGCATGCACCCCTGTTAAAAGGCACAACACTTCCACAAATGGTTATAGATTGGAATCTGCCCAATAAAAAAAGCTTTTTGAAACCCAATATCCTCTTAAACACTGGAATGTAAATATTTGGTCATAATTTCATCTAAAACGAAGATAAGAATTGTTAAAACAGGTTTTATTAATTTACAAGGAAGCGTTAGTGTCTGCACTTGCCCCCCGTGCTGAAGAGGACACTTTGAGGATTTCTTTCTCCCCGCAAATGTGTGGTGTCGGCTTTCGGCTATTCAGGGTTTTCTGTGTATCCTAATTGGATTGACATTGACGGTCTGGAGGAAGACTTCCCAGTCCTGGGCTCATCTGGAGCCGAAGGAACTGGTCGGAACAGGAGGCGGGAGCATCTGCAGAGGCCCGCAGAGACCTGCGCTCTGAGTGGAAGAGCTGCCTGCACTGATATGGGCTTTTATGACAGCCCAATAAGATTTACAGGCTCCAGAAAGTGAAGATTTTTATCGCTTCTTCTCTCCTTTCTCGGAGAGTCTGTGTCTTGGGAGGGGCTAATTATGTTAGCGGAGAAACCCTAGAGCTACAACAGGGTTAGAGACAGGAAAACAAACAATTAAAAAGAGAGATACAAGAGAAAAATGAGCAATACAGAAACAATTAGTAGAACAACTTCAATAGCAGTATACCTCACTCTCTTCAGCACCATTATCAAAAAATTGAACCTTTGTCCAGACTTAGTACTTAAATGTATTGCCAAATTATTTAAGAGCTTTAAACATCCATTGTTATTTAGGGTAAAAGTTTACATCAACATTTAATTTGAATAAGTGAACCTCAATTAGATTTATTAGAAAGAAGGTCATATACAATTGAAACTAGAAGTTTCTACAAATTGAATAAAAAGTACAGCTTTTTTCCTCATCATCTGAACTGTAATCAGACCACAGTTACTTGTGTTAAGTTAGTTAGAAATACCTAAATAATTTCTATTAGCTACATGCCACAATGATGAGACAATATGTCAGATTTGTCATCAAAATCAAAAGTGGTAAATGGTTTGTACTTGCATAGCTCTTCATCTAGTCCAGAGGACTCCAAGCGATTTCACTCCTAATGCCACACCTGGAACACACTGCTTTCTTGCTTGACACAATGGGAAAGTCAAAGAAAATTAATCAGCAAAGGTGTAAGGAAGAGAACTGTGGAGCTCCACCAGTCTGGTTCATCCTTAGGTGCAATGTCCAGATTTTTGACTTCATCTGTTTTCATCTGTTATGAAAACACCTGTACATGATGGGAAAGTCCCAACTATCACGCTGATGAAATGAATATGAAACTGTTTGGTCGTAATGACCACTGTTATATTTGATGGAAAAGGGGGGACTTGTGTAAGCCCAGCTATGATGCATAGGAGTGGCAGCATTATTTTGTGGGTCCGTTTTGCTGTAGGAGATGCTGGCACACTTCATAAAATGGATGACATTATGTGGAAATATTGAAGCAACATCTACAAACGTCAGCCAGGAAGTTGTATCATGGGCAGAAATGATTTATCCAAATGGACAATAACCCAAAGCAAATAGCCAAACTGCTTACAAATGGCTTAAGGACATCAAATTTGTTGAGGCCAGTTCAAAGTCCTGATCTCAGTTCTGTGGAGAAATAGTGGGTAGATCTGAAAATGAATGTGGGAGTGATGCAGTCTTCAAACGTGACTCAGTTCCTCCAGTGGTGTCAGGAGGAATGGACCAGAACTGCAGCAAACTGTCATGAGAAGCATGTGGAAAGAAGCTGGAAACACCATTAGCGTGGCATTGAACAAATAGAAATAATTTTGGTAATTCTAACTGAATTATTGACTCTTTTCTATAACAAGAGAGTCCAGGCAAGTTTTGGTCTTTAACTTAAAACTGAAAAACAAAAATTATTAGGTTTATGTAAACATCTGGTTTCAGCTGTATTCCATGCATTTACTACTGTTGTTTTTTGATTATGGGGTAAAGGTAATGTAAAAAGAAAAAAATCAAGCTATCTGAAATTTAGAATTTTACATATTACCAATTAAAAATCAGGACTTTTAATTCAGAAATGTCAGCCTGTTGGAAGTAAGTTCATATCCTCTGCAGTTTATGCACCGATTTTCTCCTTCTGCATTATTGAGGCGTGGTAGAAAGGCAACTTAAGGAAGGTTTGTAAGTTTTAGCTCATCTAAATTGTTGGGTCTAGTATTGCTCATCTTCTCCTAGACATCGTCTCCACAAATAATCATAAACTGTGGAAATATCACATTGTTTTCCTTCCACTTAACTTTCTATCTTGAATACAGGCATAACTTGGCCAGACACAAGAACTAATACAGTAGTCTAATTACACTTTTTGAATTGAATTATTAAACAAAATAGGTTTTTTTAATGCAATATTATGTTTTCAGATGCACTTTTAGCTTCACATGTAAAATCTTTACGTGAACATTTATACTTATCACAATTTCATTCCCACTTTTATTCACATATTTGCAAAGACTCCGTTCCTTTTCAGGCTTCATCGTTGTCTTAATGTCGTGTTTCACTGTGACTTCCTCTTTCTTTCCGCAGTAACATCAGCGAGATGAGGAAGGCTTACAAAGATGCTTTTCTGAAAAAACACAACATCAAGCTGGGCTTCATGTCTGCGTTTGTGAAGGCTGCCGCCTACGCTCTAGTTGACCAACCTGCTGTCAACGCAGGTACAGAATTAAACCTTTCAAGACTAGGAAGCCTTAACGTTGTGGTGGATGTTTCACTCTGTCTTTGCACGTTTGGTTTCAAGGTGGGCCAAGTGTGTGTGTGTGGTGAAGAAAAAGATTTAAGTTTCATTGCCTGACCTCAAAACCAACTCCTAACTTATTTTCTTCCCCTAGACTACCCTGACCTATTTAGATAGACCACAGTGAAACTAGGGTAGGACGTGTTGCTGCCTTTTAAAGATCTATAATGGTCTGCGGCGTTGATTACCCACAACTTTTGACTTGCATGTGAGAGCGAGTGGTTTACAAGAAAATAGCTTTACCTTGATGGAACTTGTAATTTATCCTGTGCAAGAGATTTCTGTAACATTCATGTTATTTGTGTTTCCAGTGATTGATGACACAACCAAAGAGATCGTATACAGGGACTATGTTGACATCAGTGTTGCAGTAGCAACACCAAAGGTAAGAGAAGTGGAGCTTATTGTATTAAAATACCTGCTTCAGCAGTAAAAGGTGTACTAAATATATTTTTTGTCAGGGATTGGTGGTTCCTGTAATACGAAACGTGGAGGAAATGAACTTTGCTGATATTGAGAAAGCAATCAATTTGTTGGGAGAAAAGGTACGATTTTGTATCCCTTCATTATTAAGCAGTTTTCTGACTCGCTTTTGATATTTTATTTAATTTATTAGTTGTTTTTTTTATCCTACATTCACAGGCGCGTAAAAACGAACTAGCTGTTGAAGACATGGATGGAGGCACCTTCACCATCAGCAACGGTGGCGTGTTTGGGTCCATGTTCGGCACACCTATAATCAACCCACCTCAGTCTGCTATTCTGGGCATGCATGGCATCTTTGATAGGCCTGTTGCAGTAGGTGGCAAGGTTGGTATTTAAATTCCTGTTGAAGACGCACCGCAAAGTTGGCTGATTTCACACTTGATCGACGGCTAGAAATGTGCCACACCACACGCAGGTCATGCAAACAGCCCTTCAACTTGGCGAGGAAGTCATTGCTGAGACAGAGTTAGCTGGCCATTTTCAGTAAAACAAAGGTTTAAATTGTATTGTCTGCAGAGGCTTCTTAGGTTTTCCTTAAGTAACTAATTTTAAAAACTAAATGTGAGCTTCAGCAAATGACAGAAGCTGACTAAATCACAGCAAAGTTTCTCCGTTTTATCTGATTCTGTTGATTGTGTTTTACTGAGGCTGTATTTCTCAAATAGGAACAAGACTTTTTTTTTCCTCCAGTTCTTTTTATTCATAAACAAGCTTCCTGTCACTAGGTGGCAGCAGTTCTCAAAGTAAACAGGCTGTCTCTTTGAAGTAGAATAAGGTAACCAATTTTGTGTCCCACTTTCTCTAATAATCACAGACTGAGCAGATTTGAATAAATGTTACAACAATGTTCAAATTCAGTTTAACCCAATTTGCAAGACTTCAAATAATAAAATAAGCAACAACTTGAAACTTAAGTTGCTGCAGCTCATTTTATGAAATTTGTTGTGGCATTTAGGTGCATAACAGAATAACTAAGGACCACTGGGATAGAGAAATGTTGAGGCTTTTGGTGATGTCAGAGCTGAGGTTTATCTCGCTCACAGGGGCTGCTGTTTCCAGTAGGGCTGCACCATATTGTGCGATAACGAGTGAAAGTTGTGATAAACGTATAAGTCAGTGTCAAATTTATTTACATAGCACATTTAAAGGCATCAGTTGACCAAAGTGTTTTACTACTACAACTGAAATTATAAGATAGTTATAGCTCACTCAGGCACAATAATATAACAGTCCAGGCCAGGTTTTCTGACTTTTGATAAATAAGTAAACGGTGTTAATTTCTGTCTGTTTGGTGTTCATGACAACGCTACTGCTACTATTAGCTACGCCTAC
Organism: Poecilia picta; assembly: GCA_033032245.1. NCBI lineage: Eukaryota > Metazoa > Chordata > Actinopteri > Cyprinodontiformes > Poeciliidae > Poecilia > Poecilia picta. The sequence continues at coordinate 9,606,269 of CM065374.1, forward strand.
TGGGAGAAATATAAAACTCCTTACAGACACAGGCTTAATTTATTGCAGTCCAGGCAATTGTTCATAATGCTCATACTGCATGCTGCAGTATTTTGATAGTGATGCATTTTTTTAATATATTTTTTAGTTAACAAGTTTCAGTTAGTAATTGTAACACTGGTCATCATGCTTAAAGCTGATGTATGATTCTAAATACAATCGTTAGTTGCTGAAGTTGCATTATGAAGTGTGCAGTCACAATTTTCTTGCTTTAGAATAATGGCGAAGTCCTTATGAACTGCAGAGCTGTGTAACATGTAGCTCCTCCTTCCTCCCCTTTGAATTAATACTAATTTCCCTCTATAAAATTAGTTATATTTTCAAATTTATATCACACCTAAATGTTGCTAAAGATTTGAACTTTTAAGTCAGGAATAAATGAAAATAAAGCCTTTTCATCTATAGACTGAGCACCCAAAGTGTTTTCAGACTCCCCTCAGTTCAGATGTAAATGCAATGAAATAATCTTTCTATTTCACATATTCTCTACAATGATGGCGATAGACTGTAACATCTTCATGCATCTTAAAAATTAGTTTAACTGTAAATGTTATTTTTGATTTTGAGTGGTTTGAGTTTGATCGATTTAGCTGAAATCTATGTAGTTAGATATGATTAAAATGGGACGAAGTAAAACAAATTTGATTTCACCAAATCTTTAAAAACAAGTTTAATATTCATGGTTCCTGAGGTGAAATCTGAATCTCAGAATCAGATTTCTGTCTAAAATCAGAAATCTGATTGTAAAGGGAAATCAGACAGAAATCTGTTTTATCAGATTTAAAAAAAAAAAAAAAAAATCAGTAACCAGAAATCGGCCACAAAGTCTTTGTTTGGTGCATCTAATTCCAGTGGCACCAATTTAAAACAAAAATTTATCAGATTTTTACTGACAGAACTGAAGAAAATACTCCAAAATGTGTGTATTCTTTTGCGCAGGTGGAGATCCGTCCCATGATGTATGTCGCTTTGACGTACGATCATCGCCTCATCGATGGAAGAGAGGCCGTCACTTTCCTGCGTAAGATCAAGTCTGTGGTGGAGGACCCCAGGGTGCTCCTCCTCGACATGTGAGCCTCTGTCAACTCTGGGTCCACTAAACCAACCCCACGCCAAATGCGGCTGTACACACGTAAAAAATAACAAAACTTTACCATAACTGCAGTTAATGTATTGTCGTCTTGGTTAACTAGGGGGGAAAAAGGTTTGTTTTGAAAAGTTCAATTGTGAATGGACATTTGTAAGACCAGCTGGGCTGCACGGTTTGGCACTGGGCTCTGTGGTTTCAGGTGCTGGTCTCTTGATCAAAGAAACAAATATAAATATTCTATAACTTGTTCGACAAATGTCATTTTCTACACAGAATTTAATAAAATCCAGTTGTTGTGAGATGACAGGCAAGTAAAGATGCAACTGCATAGAATTTTGTTATTTTGGTTGAGAGAAGAACAATGAGCACATATTGGGCTAGAAAACAAGGAACACTATGTTTTAAAAATCTCCAAAGTGAAGGAATCCTCAGAGGTTTAATGCCATCTAGTTCATGAAATTCTCTTTTTGCTGTGTGACATAGACATATTTAAGAGAAAAGGAAAGTTTTAAACAATAAAAACTTCATTACCCTATTTCTGGTTTTCTGCTGGATGATTTTTGTGGATAATTGTTGAATGTTTAAGCTGTTGACATGAACTACAAATATCAAAAGGAAAAAAAAAATAAAAATGAGGTGTTATGCTTTAAAATGGTGTCAATTCCTCCAATATTGCTCAGACTTCAACTCGTTTGATGAGCTCAGACGGTTTGTAGGTTTTGAAGGTTTTCCAGGTATGTTCCATTATGCTGATTATAGTTATTACAGAAAGGACAATGTGCAGCTCAAAACATGAATGTTATTTAATGTGCCATGATTGTAGGTTAAAGCTAATTCAAATCTGCAATCGCTCAGTTTAACAAATCACTTCCTAAAAGAAACATTGATACTTAAGCTGATTCTATGTTGGAAAATGGTGATTAACAACTATTTGGAAAAAAAAGAAAACTGAACAAATTGATAAGTTTGTAAAACTAAAATCAAATGTTTTGGCTGCTTTCTCTCCAGCAACTGAGGAAAAATGTTTCCAACCACAAAAATAATCGTATTGGCATTTAAATTCCAGTTAGATTTTTATCTATTTCTCTAGAAACAACATCAAAAACAAAAAACAGATTGCTTTATCATGCGATGGCTTCTTTCATTGTCACAATAAGTTATTTTCCTGTCAACAATGATTAAAATCCATCCACAATTTTGATTTTGAAAGGGATTTTATTCACATGCATGGCGATTATGAAGATATGTAAAACCTAATTATCAAAATTGCATTAAAACACATCTGAGTTCCCATGGGATAAAAGTAAGTCTGTGCCTTTATTTAAGGAACACAGTGCCTTGGAAAAGCCTATTTTTCACATTTTCCCACATTACAACCAAAGGTTAATATACATGAGAAAAATGAACACGGATAAGTGCTCAGCAGAGTTGTGGTTGGCAGAAGATACTTTTTTCCCCTCGTGGTGGTGGCAGCATCATGCTGTGTTGATGCTTTTCTTTCTCTTGGACTGAGAAACTGGTCAGAGTTAATGGAAAGACTGATGCAGCTAAACACAGAATCATTCTGGAAGAAAACTTATTAGAGGTGCAAAACATTTCTGATTGGTGTGAATGTTCACCTTTCATCGGGACAACAGTAAACGGATCCCGAGCCGCAATGGAGTGGTTCAGATCAGGGGCGCCAAGTCCATTCCTTGACAATTACTACGAGGCATATTTTAGGTAAATCCCTTCCCCAACACACCTGAATCAAATGCATACTTTGTTACCGAGACTGTGCAGAGCTACATGACATGTTGATGAGGGAATTCAATCTTTTGATTTAGGTTTTTGTTGAAAACGTTAATGTATGAAATGTTTCCTGATAGTAGCTCTTGGAAGACTGGACCCAGGTCCTCCTGGTTTTGATCAAAGCCTGTTTTCCATATGTTTATAGAATAAAAATGGTTCTAAGTATTCTCTTTAGGGAGATAAACATCAGTGCACTTCATATTCAAAGATTAAAATCTAGTAACTGTTTTGGAAACTGTGCTACTTTGTGTCTCCCACATAAAATTCCAGTAAATGCTTGTGATGTGACAAAACTCAAGAGGTATGAATACTTTTTCAAGGCACTGGGTATCCCCAACCTTTGTTCAACATTTTCTTTGTGAAGCTCCTGTAAGGATGTTTCAATCCCGCTGATGTTTTTTTTTTGGTTGGTTTTTTTTTGTAAGTTCAGTATGGCACAAACGATGGGAGGTCTGCTAGCAGGACAGAGCTTTCCAGGAGACTCCGCTGAAGAAGGGGTGGCATTTGATGTCGCTTACTCCTCCACCTCCAGAACCCAAACGATAACCTGCATCAAATTGAAGCAGCTATAGAGAGAGAAAAAAGAGTCAGTTACACTTTTTTTTGTAGAACCTTACAAAACTGTTCATGTAGTTTAAACTTAAGCTCTGAGCTGGAAGGTTGAAGATAGCATTAGAGGTGGTGCAGCATTTTGAACTGGGACAGACCACAACACCAAACATGAAGTCAAGAGTTAAAAATGGTTTGGTGAAAGCATATTTATGTTTGACTGGTCTAGTCAAATCCTGTTCTAAAGCCAACTAAGAATCTATGGCAAGACTTTAAAATGACTGAAAACGATCAAATATTTAAGTCCCCCTAAATGTTCAAAGCTGGAATCTACATCTCTGTGTTATAGTTCGAATAAAATTGATCAATGTTTGTGGTGGGGTGTGAATACTTTTGTGAACTCTGACCTCAGTGAGCAGGGATGCAGCCGCAGCACTTAGGTGGTCGGGGATGATCAGCTGGGTGTGGGAATGGATTCCTGCTGGATGGAGCTGCCAAAGGGGCTGGAGGAGCGGGAAAGATCTTTAGCTACGGAAACCAGTTTCACTACTTTTATTGCGTTCATCTCACCATTCCTGTTAGAAGTTCAAAGAGCAAAGCCCCGAGACTCCACCAGTCACAAGCCTCAGTAATCCTCGCCACTCCTCCGATTTCTGGGAACACACATTGATGTTCATGTTCAACATTCTTTCAGAAATCTCCGGTACCACCGGTTTGTTGCCACTAGATGGCAGGTAAGACTGGAGGTTGAGGTGATGTGTGTGTTTACCTGGAGCACAGTACATCTGCTCATGGCTTTGGAGCTAATCTCTGACTGAACCTCACTCCATTGGCTGAAAAACGTCAGACACACTTTTCCTGTGAAAACATGTCACTTAGTTAAACTTCACACTTCATTTTGTACAGACTTGAAGCGGACATTCAAGTTTACCCACCCTTGTTATAACGCCACGTTATTGGGATGTAAACAGTGAGACTCGGGTGATTACTTCTCAGAAATGTTTCCCTGTTTAATGTGTCTTATAATTGTAAGAATTTAATTGAAAACCCATGAACTGGGCATTAAAGTTTTCCAGTCTCCCAGTCAGAGATCAAACCCGTTTCTGATTTAATATCTGTGGCAAGATATTCAAGACTGGTGTGAGTTTAAAGTGTTTTTGTAAACAAGAGTGGGCAATTAAAAAAAATCAACACAGGCTTCACCAAAAATATTAGTTCAAGTATACACACAGTTTTCAACTGTGTTGCACATGTCAAAGGTCACATTAAAGTTAGGGAAAGTTCTGAAATAATTTATCTGTCTCATTTTTTACATCACTTAAACCTGGTCATTTGACAAGGGTGTGAAGACTTGTTGGTCATACCGTTGCTGGTGAGCAAAATGTTCCTCGGGTTGAGATCCCGACACAAGACGCCTTGCTCGTGCAGACTCTCCAGGGCCAACAGAATCTGCGCCCCCCACACACGCACCTCCCCTTCTGGAAGCCCCCAGTAGCTCTGCAAGGCCTTCTCTGCAGGCCTGGAGGTCGTGGCAGGAAAGCGTGGCAGGTGACACCAGCCGTCCACCTCGATGATCTGGTCTTCTTCATGCCTCTCTGGTCCCTCCATGTTCTTTTTGTCGCTGTGGGATGTGGCTCCCAGCGGGTCGGGAGAGAACCAGCTTACATATGATTCTGCTTTTAGGTTCTTCGCTCCAGGACTCAGTACCTCACATGCCACTTCTATACCCTGTTTTTCACCTGTGGGATGATTTTCTCTTTTTTGACATACTCCTGATGACTTCACCTGTGTATTAACATTTCCGTGGAAGAGAGAAGCAGGAAAATCACAAGAACTTTCTGAGATGATGGTTGTGTCCGCATGGTCAGAAAATACTGCTCTGTCCGTACTCCTGATGACTATCATTCCATTTCTTTCTTCCACAATGGGACTGCTTTCTTGCTTTGACTCTGCATTTATCTCTTCAGAACTTCCGGCAACAAAAGATCCCTGATGAGAGCCATTGGTTTCCCATGATGCCCTGCCACGGATTTGGGTTTGGCAATGGAGAGGGAGATGCAGAATGGCAGGAGAGGAACTCAAAGCGTCTCTTTGACTTTTAGGAGGTTCTGTTCTTTTAAACGAGACCTGATTTGTCTGAGGTGTTGCTCTTTGCAAATTATTGCCAGTCACTGCATAGAGGTTGGTTTTGTTATAGCTGTGTGTTGAGTCTGCAGCTTTCCAGGCTGCCTCAAAGTCCCTACTGCACTCTACGAGTCCCATCCCGGCCTTCTTTTTATGGAGATCTGACATGACATCGAGAGCTTGGCTGACACGGGCACAAGAGAGAGGAAGGGCTGGCTTTTCCTGAGCTTCGTTGGAATGCAAACACAAACTAGGGGCTGGTGGATGGATGTGGGTGTTGACCTGTGTCCTCGTGAGGCCGGAGAGCAGCGTCTGCTGATCCAGCTTGGTGTAAAACGACGCGGCCGATCGGGTGTTCTGGAGACAACCGGTCTCCTCTATGTAGGAGTGAGTCCCGCAGCTTTCCAGCCGCTGCTGAGTCTCGTCCCATGAGTTTGGGAAGTCTGTATCCGGACTCTCTTCGGTCAGTTTGCGAGGAATCGCTGCTGCTGTGCTCCTGCTGTTGTGCTGGTAGTCTCTGCTGATTTCAGGTGAGGTGTGGCTTGTCTTCAGCTTGAAGTTGTGCTGCCCAGAGGTGAAGCACGGGTCCGGGTGTTCCCTGGCTTTCTCACTTCTAAGTTTGTGCAACTTGGAGAAAAGCCTCCCACCTAGGAAAAGACAGAAGGTTTTCCTTTATGTTTTTGATGTTTCTTGTAAGAAATACAGGGCCAGATGTAACCACTTTACCCTTGATATGCTCCAGATGCAGGTACACAGCATCCTCACTGACATAATACCGTAGCAGCTTCACCATGTAGGGCACACCTTGAGGAATAATGGTTGTTTGGTCTCTGCTCTCCCAGCTCGATTTGACTAGGCTCTGTGAAAGTTCGCACATGTAATGATTTATTTAGACAATTAATCTGAGATACGTTCTGGCTCATCCCTTTGGAAGTGTCTGACAGCAACATCTTGTCAAGATATTAAAACTACATGAGCTTTTTCACATTGCATTACATTACAACCACAGAGTTCAATATGTTTTTTTGGAATAGTGGATGATACAAGATAGTGCAAAGCTGTGAAGACGAAGGAAAGTGAGACATGGTTTCATCTCTTTTATCAACAAAAAGTTAAAAAAAATAACATCAATTTTCAACTTTTGCCACAGATTTCACATTGGACTTTGTTTCTGACTTTACCTGACTTTACCTCTGAAGTCTTCACAGAACAGCTGTTGTTCTACTGAGTTTAAATTACACATAGGCAGAGTCTTTTTAATATTTAAGTGACTTCTGAAGGCAATCGGTTGCGCTAAAGAGGAAGGAGCGCAAAAAGTTTCAATACAAATGTTAGGTCATGCTTTCCAGATCAATAATTGTAAAATTAAAAAAAGGAAAACGTTGAAATAATGTCTTACTTTCCTTCCACCTCACAATTATGCACAGCTTTGTGTTGGTCTGTCACATGAAACATCAATGAAATACTCTGAAGGTTTTGGTTGTATGAAAAGAAGGAAAATGACAAAGGTATTAATATTTTTGTAGGGCACTGTAACTGTTACTTTGGCTGAAATTTAAGATGCACTTGCACCGTCTAAAATCATGAGAGCTCTCTAGCAGATTGATGCTGAGCTATGATGATGGAGGAAGGATGGAGACAGTTTCCATCGACTGCTTTGATTACAGGAACAGTCCTGCTGCCAGGTGAAAACCTCTTATCATGTCCAATAATCATTGGAAAGATGCTAGCAAATGGATATGTAGGTTTTATGTGGCATATTGAAGTGGATGTGATCATTTATCAGCTTTTAATTCAGTAGAGCATCCTTACCTTTACAACAAATGTCTCTTTGTTGACCATGCTTTGCACAATCAGGACCTTTGGAATGAAAAATGCAACATTCTCAAGCTTATACAGAAAGCAGGTAGATTGCTGCAATTTATTTTTTTTTCTTGAGTCACGCTTAAGTGCAGTGGATAATTTAAAACTTCATTATGTCGAGCTACAGCTCCGCTTCAGAGTTTTTGGCCCTGTGGAAAGGACGTGACATTTCATTTCCCTATTAAATAACTGTTCCAAAATTATTGGTGCTTCATCTATAGGCACTTTGAGTACCAATACAGTGACCATTCTTACTCTATCATTCTTAAAATGAGAAAAACAACAAAACTTTCAATTCAAGTTGGGCAGATTTTTTTAATAAAATCCTCAAACCTTTATCCTTTAACGGTAAAAGGTTTGCTATTTATATGGTGAGATGAGAGCAGATTTGGGGTTTTCAGGTACAACCACTTTAGATGGGTCTGATGTGATACAAAGGATGGTCCTTCATCGTGACTGTTAAGTATGCTGGAGTATCTTTGACGCTGTGGGCCTATTACTATTCCAAAGGCTCTGGTTGCCTTGTTGCACAAAATGGCTTCAAGGACTCTCTAAAGTACCAAACAGTTCTAAACAAAAGAAATCTGGTGACATTTAAAGCACTCAAAAGGAAGTATTTTAGCAGATTGGTATCCAAAACACACAGTTAAATCAAAAGACAAGGTTCACTAGATGCAGAAATAAGCTTCTTCCGTTCGTTTGGCAAAGGAGCGTTGTTAATTAGCAGGAGTGCCAGTCATAGGGAGCCAATAATTTCATAAACAAATAATTATTTAATGTGAGACTTGTTTTCCCCAAAAATGTACTCAAATATTTTTTTTACTGTGCACATCTCCATCTGGGGTGTCAATCAAAGTTTTAAAGCTCACCGCAGTACTTAAGTAAACTATTTTGTTGTAATGGTTAACAGTGAGAGAATGACACTTACCTTATCACTGATTCCCACCACTTTACACATTTCCAGATCCTCTACAGGAGAACTCAGGTGTCGGATCGGGCGAAATCTCAGACTGCTGTAGCCCTGGGAATCAAACCCACAGATAAGACAGTAATGCCTTGATTGGACAATGAAAATGCTTGTTTAAATGCAAAAATAATGTGATTGAAGTAGCTTTGCGCTTTGAATTTCCCTGTAAGTGAATGAGGCCATACAAATAATTTTGCCTTTCCTAATTTTAATTTACTCTGTGTATTTTCTGTTATGATATCGCAAACATCAAAATATGTCTATGGGTTTCTGCAGCTCCCCTTAGCTTAATCTATTGAGGTAAAGGGTTTAGATTCCTTAATTAAAAGTGATAAAGGCAAGTTTTCAATATACTTTAAAGAAATATGAGACGCAGAGGTACTGCAGTGCTTTGCAGTACCTCTGCGTGTCTGCAGCTCATTATCAAGTTATTTGTTGATAAGCTACTCAAGTTGGTTAACTTACACCTAAATGAGTTCCTCCTTTTCCTAGGTTATCCTGCAGATGGGTTATAAAGATTTCTTCAGCTCGCTTCAGATACTGGGTTGTCTTCCTCTTCACAGCCTCCCTCCTATCTTTGTTTGGGTCCACTATTGAAGAAATACAATGTTGTGTTACCAATAATAATAAAACAAAGTCTTACTATCTTACTATGTGGGGGAACAAAGCTTAATCATCAAATGAATCTGTGCTTAGCATTTGCCTTCTGACTTCCTGCTCTTTTTTTTATGTCACTGTCACATGCCGGCCTTGTGAAAACCAGTTTATTCCCATCCCCGGCTGAATGATTCATGCCGTCTACTCACACTGAACTCCATTCAGCAGCAAGTCCACTCCGTTCTTGTAGTAACTGAAGGCCGCCTCGTAGTCTTCATTGACCTCGCTGTCCAAAGCCATTCGGATCTGCTTGGCAGCTTCCACCAGGTAATCTCTCTTCGCCATCTCTGAGATTCTTCTGGGTCTCTCAAGGTCCAGATGGGCCTGTTCACAGCGCATGTAGTTGGACATTGGTGCGGACACATTAAGACACGAACAACCTGTCTAATTAAAACCCAAACTGAAAATGACAGTGTAGCGGCTGTAAGTGAAATATAACAGAGGAGTTCTGCTTTTACAGAGTATTCAGTCACCATAAACTGGCAATCACCTTTGCTCCTGCGTCTTCTTATCAGCAGTAGGAAACATCTCTGTCTGTTGTCACCGTGTTCTGTGCGTTTCGGCCCCCAGAGACATCAGGGCTCGGGTCTGTGTTGCAAGGCATGATCATCTGAGCCAGTGGAAACAAATGGTTAACGTCTCAAGCAGAACAGGAAGTGAAAATAGACATGTGTCTTCTATTTTGGACGAAGAGAAAGAAAAAGAAGAGCATATGTTAAAGGCAGAGAGAAATGACACATGACAGATGGATTAGGGTAAGATCTGCATGGTGAAATTATTGATGCACATGTCTTACACATCAATCTGACAGTTTGCAACAAATACAGGTCTATGAGAGCTACATCATAGCCATGTACATTTCTAGTCAGTAACACACAAGTCATTTGAAATAGATCATGCATGAGGTCTCTTTCATACACTGCCTTGCCAAAAATAGTCATATGTTTAAATTTCCATATATTTTTCATGCTACAACAAATTTTAGGGTATTTTTGAGGGTATTATAGAACGTCTATCTCCCAGCAGGAAACGTATGACCACAGATAGATTGGTTTAGGTCTAAACAAATTAAATCTAAACCTAGCAGCCTACTCAAAGTCCAGACCTGAATGAAATCGAGAGCATGTGGCAAGAAAATATATGTTTATAGATGCTATCCATCCAGCCTTTTCAAACATGAGCTATTTTGTAAATAAATGACTAAAGAATTTAGTCTTTGAATGTTGGAAACTAATAGAAACGTACACCAAGAGACTTGGAGCTGAAACTTTTGTAAATCTTGATTCTGCAAAGTATTTACTAAGAGGCCCTGAACAAATTTGCAACCCACATTTTCATTTGCAAAACACGAAAGGCATCCACTTCACAAATATCCACAACGGGGTTTTAGTCAGTCACCTTAAAATCTCAATAAAATCTATTAAACATTGTAGGTGTAACACAATGTGACAAAGTGCCAGAAATACTTTTGCAAGGCATTCTGCGTGGCATTGTGGGCTACAGCTAAAAGAGCACTGAATGAAATAATGTCAGTTTTCTCACAATGTTTTAACCACAACTGAGCCCCCTGGCATCTCACATGCAGACATTCAGTCTCTGTCATCAGAGCAGAACATTTTCAGCGACATAAGGAAACACAAAAAGCCATCTTAAGTCTCCTCCATCAGTAGCCATCATCCCTTCAACATGGACTTTCACAGCCAGCAAGCTAGCAATGTATCATCATCCATAATTACACTAAAACAACAGAAGACAAGTGTGCATGCAGATATAAGACAGACTGTACCTACTGTAATGTAAGCATGGCCTGGACTCTGCGACCCAACAGCAGCATCAGCACCAGAAGCGACCCGGATCATCAGCAGTAGGAACATACTCATCCTGCTGAGCAGGAGAGGAGGAGGGAGCTCAGCCGAGGCTGCTGATTGGCTGAGCATGATGTCATTTAAGGGTACCATTTCACACAAGGCACTGGCTTCTCCCCACTCCTCATCATAGATGGTGAAAGATTTAAAGAGACAGCGCTGCTTTGAGTGTGTAGACCGAAGAGGCTATTTCAGCTCTGATTTATTGTAACAATGGAGTTCAGTGTTCACCCTATAATCCCACCACTAACTTGAAATAATAGTTACCATGATTGGCTTTTCTCTGCTGTGGACTTTGGGATTTACTCCCCCTGCCATATCCTACTTAAATATAAGCATCGGTGCTCAGTACCAGAGGGAGTCAGGCTCCAACTAACAGCACAAAGAGGAGTCACCCCCAACCACACACGCATCCTAGGGGAGGGCAGGTTTACAGAAGGGGGGTAAGGCGCAGCAGCATGACTCTGAAATCTGATCCTGCAACCTTAGCCACAAAAATACAAGGATGTTCAATCTCAAATGAATCCTTCAGCGACTGTTTTGGTGTAATATGAAGACTTCTCCCTTTAATTAGAATAAAAACAGACATTTATCATGACTGAATTTACTTAAGAAACAACAACCACAGCAGATTGTCAGCAAGAGAGATATTTTTCAATGTGCTCATCACATTAGATGGAGACTGTTTCATGGGACACCTCTGATTTGATTATCATGTGTCATGCATTTTGGTTCTAAATAGTTACAATATTATCTGTGGCATAAAACATAACCCCAGGTCTCTGTCATATCACTCTAAAAAGTGTTTTTTGGGCAGAAGTTCATCTTATGGACTTATTTACATTTATTTAACTTAACTATTTTGCTTTTGCTAAGCCAACTTACTTTTTTGTGTTTATTTAACTCAAACCTTACACTAAATAGTTGAACCAACTTAATTGAATTGCTTCCACAGGTAACAAGCAATTCAATTAAGTTTCTCCAACTTAATTTATTAAGTTTCTCCAACTTAATTTGTTAAATTTATCCAACTTAATTAATTAAGTTCATCCAACTTAATTTATTAAGTTTATCCAAGTTAATTTATTAAGTTTACCCTACTTAATTTGAGTTTATCCAACTTAATTTAAGTTTATCCAACTTTATTTATTAGGTTTATCCAACTTAATTTATTAAGTTTAACCAATTCAATATATTCTAATCATCCAACTCAACTTGTTAATTTTTTTTTTTAACAAATGTATTATATGTTTAAGATAACAGATTTAAGTCACTCTTACTCAAATTATTTATTTTCTTCTAATAAACATTTAAAATCTATTTGTCTTAATTCTACAGAAAGTCAACTCAAACTTTTAAGTTTTTCCAAACTAAATATTTGGGGAAACTCTTTTTACAGTGTCCTCTAAATATACTCAAATTTAAAAGTTACAAATCTTTTCCTTAAAGGACCTTTTTACTTTGACTTTACTTGAAATAATTACCATATACCATAAAATACCATATTTGTATCGTCTGACCAGGTAGTTTTACTTTTACTTGAGTACATTTTTGACTGTGTATTTGTACTTGTACTTAAGTAAATTTTTTGAGTACTTTTCCACCACTGTCGTTTCCATAGCAACGATCAGAAGCAAGACCTTCCCTCAGAACTACAGCGAGGTCACGGATGAGGTCATAGATGACATCATGTTCATCACAGCAGATCAAAGAGCAGATCAAAGAAGTTCTGAGGCTTTGATTGTTGGAATCTCAACACTTCCGTCAGAATCCAAACGTTCCTCTGAGATTCAGATCTTGTCTAGTGACTATTTTTGTGTTTCAAAGATGACATTCCCTTTTGTTTTACCATTCGGATTTCTGGCGGCGACAGGAGCGAAGGTATTTGACTACTTCTTCCCGAGAGACGACACAGACGAAAGGAGAGGAGACGAATCAGAAGAAAGAACCACTAAGGATAACAAAGTGAGAGATTGGTTCTGGGACGGACTTCCATCCCGTCCCAAAGCACAACCTGACTCAGATGGGGATGAAGGAAGAGATTGGTTCTGGGATGGATTTCCATCCCATCCCAAACCACAACCTGACTCAGATGGGGATGAAGGGAGAGATTGGTTCTGGGAGGGACTTCCATCCCGTCCCAAAGCACAACCTGACTCAGATGGGGATGAAGGAAGAGATTGGTTCTGGGATGGATTTCCATCCCATCCCAAACCACAACCTGACTCAGATGGGGATGAAGGGAGAGATTGGTTCTGGAGGGACTTCCATCCCGTCCAAACCACAACCTGGCTCAGATGGGATGAAGGAGAGATTGTTCTGGGATGGATTTCCATCCCATCCAAACCACAAGCTGACCCGGATGGGAAAGTTTGTGTTGAACAGGCAGCAGATCCTCAGTCTACAGAGACTTCACAAAGCAGGACTGCAGATTTTGGAACTGATGAAACTGACCCAGCTGGGGAGGTTTCTGGGAATGTCACAGCTCCCAAGCTGTTTTTGGGAGGTGCTGTTCCCAAAATCAAAGGTGCTGTTCCCAAAGACAAAGGTGCTATTCCCAAAAAAACAACGACCCCGGATAAGGATGATCACTCGAAGGATCAGGAAAGACAACACCACCCCCGACGGCGTGGTTCTTCTTCCAAGGAAAGACATAGGGACCAGGATTTGATCGGGTCCCAAAGGAAGAACGACGCCGGACGGGGTCGTTCAACTCTTCTTCTGAGGAAAGACGTTGGGACCAGGTAAACCTCCCCGGATGGAGGGGTTTACCAATGGAAGATGAGGAGGAACTTTCGGACCAGTCTTTTAACATTTCACCAAGGAACCCCAGACGGCGTGGCACAACCTCTTCTTCCAAGGAAAGGCATTGGGACCAGGATTTGAACATGTCCCTATGGAAGAACAACGCCGGACGGGGTCGTTCAACTTCTTCTTCCAAGGAAAGACATTGGGACCAGAATTTGAACATGTCCCAAAGGAAGAACAACGCCGGACGGGGTGGTTCAACTTCTTCTTCTGAGGAAAGACAATGGGACCAGGTAAACCTCCCCGGACGGGGTGGTTTACCATTGGAAGAAGAGGAGGACCTTTGGGACCAGGCTTCGAACATTTCTTGTAAGGAAAGACATTGGGACTAGGCTTTGACCTTGTCCCAAAGGAAGAACCACCCCAAATGGGGTGGTTCTTCCTTTGGAAGAAGAGGAGGACCTTTGCGACCAGGCTTTGAACATTTCTTGTAAGGAAAGACATTGGGACTAGGCTTTGACCTTGTCCCAAAGGAAGAACCACCCCGGACGGGGTGGTTTACCTTTGGAAGAAGAGGAGGACCTTTGGGACCAGTTTTTACTGTGTTCCCTACAGAAAAACTGATCCAGAAGGTGAAATTTCTATGACAAAAAATTATTTTGTGATTACAGCTGCCGTAAAGACAGGAGCCTCATGACAAGGACAGAGGACAACCTCTGTACAAGTTTCCCAACTGGCTCAGAAATTGTTGGCAGTTTTTAAAGCGATCTCAAGACGAAACCACACTCTGCAGAAAATCCTAGCTAACAATTTCTCCTGCCACGCCTCTCGAAAGCAACCAAGCTCGATTTGGAGAGGAGCAGGAAACATTGAATTTTGTGATTCAACTATAAAAAGTTAATATCCTGTTTGCAGGTTTCTCTCAGGGCGCTCCGGGTTCCTGCTACAATCTAAAGTCATTATTGTTGGCGTGATTAGTCTCTAAATCTTCCTTTGGTGTGAATAAAACATTCATTTTGTGAATAAAACATCAGGGCTGCACAGTGGATCAGTTGGCACCACTGCTGCCTTGCAGTAAGAAAGTCGTGGGTTTGAATCCCAACCTGGTTCTGTCTGCATGAGGTTTTCTGCATCTCCAGGTCCATATATTTAGCCACTTCTGGGTCCAGTTCTGGGTCTAATCGGATCTGGGTCTAATCGTTCTGGGTCTAATCAGTTCTGGGTCTAATCGGTTCTGGGTCTAATCGGTTCTGGGTCTAATCAGTTCTGGGTTTGAATAATTCTGGGTTTAATCAGTTCTGGGTTAGGGTTCAGTTCTGGTTTAATCAGTTCTGGGTCTAATCAGTTCTGGGTCTAATCAGTTCTGGGTTTAATCAGTTCTGGGTTTAATCAGTTCTGGGTCTAATCAGTTCTGGGTTTAATCAGTTCTGGGTCTAATCACCTCTAGGTCTAATCAGTTCTGGGTCTAATCAGTTCTGGGTTTAAATAGTTCTGGGTCTGAATAGTTCTGGATCTGATTAGTTCTGGGTCTGAATAATTCTGGGTTTAATCAGTTCTGGTTTGAATCAGTTTTGGGTTTAATCAGTTCTGAGTTTAATCAGTTCTGGGTTTAATAGTTCTGGGTTTAATCAGTTCTGGGTCTAATCGGATCTGGGTCTAATCGGTTCTGGGTCTAATCAGTTCTGGGTCTAATCGGTTCTGGGTCTAATCGGTTCTGGGTCTAATCCTCTGGGTCTAATCAGTTCTGGTCTAATCAGTTCTGGGTTTAAATAGTTCTGGGTTTAATCAGTTCTGGGTTTAATTCAGTTCTGGTTTAATCATTTGTATCAGTTCTGAGGTTTAATCAGTTCTGGGTTTAATAGTTCTGGGTTTAATCAGTTCTGGGTTTAATCAAGTTCTGGGTCTAATCAGTTCTGGGTCTAATCGTGTCAAGGGTTCTGGGTCTAATCACCTCTGGGTCTAATCAGTTCTGGGTCTAATCAGTTCTGGGTTTAAATAGTTCTGGGTCTGAATAGTTCTGGGTCTGAATAGTTCTGGATCTGATTAGTTCTGGGTCTGAATAGTTCTGGGTTTAATCAGTTCTGGTTTTAATCAGTTTTGGGTTTAATCAGTTCTGAGTTTAATCAGTTCTGGGTTTAATCAGTTCTGAGTTTAATCAGTTCTGGGTTTAATAGTTCTGGGTTTGAATAGTTCTGGGTTTAATCAGTTCTGGTTTTAATCAGTTTTGGGTTTAATCAGTTCTGAGTTTAATCAGTTTTGGGTTTAATCAGTTCTGAGTTTAATCAGTTTTGGGTTTAATCAGTTCTGGGTTTAATCAGTTCTGGGTTTAATCAGTTCTGGGTTTAAATAGTTCTGGGTTCAATCAGTTCTGGGTTTTGTCATTGCAGTTATAGTCACTTTTTGTTTGTCTAATTCCGTTAGTTTTAATTAGTATTTAGACAGTGTTTTATTGGTTTTATTAGTTACATTTTGTTTCGACAGAATTTTCCAATCAACACTTTCTAAAAACTTGCAAAACTCTTTTTTGAAAAGTTTTTAAAAAACTTTTACAGTTTCAGTTTCAAAACTTTTTCTTTCAGTTTGTAAAATATAAAATCTCTGCAGTAATGTGACAAACCCTCCGCTTTGTAAAATTAAAACGGAGAGTGAGATTAGTCTGTGGGGATTCACTGAACATAAATTATGTTCAAATATTCAGAATCTGATTAAACTATTTCTCAAAACTCTCTGCACTCGTTTCTTTCCCACCCAAAGCTCCTGAAACCCAAAAGAATCTCCCAAATGGGTCTGATGTCGACGCACGGCGACGCACTGGCGTCCATGTTGAGTAGGTCGCGTCGTCCCCAGGAGGGAAACAGGGACGGGAGCAAAGCATGATGGGAAACAGACGATGAGAGGGAAAGTGGCACAGCAAGACGACGGCTGATTTATTTCTAATGAAAGTCATGGTCAGAAAGCAGCTGCTAAAAGCAGAAAAATACCCGGAACTGATCAGGAGCTGCGATCAGATGGTGGTTATACACTGAAAAACATTTCTGTTAGAATAAAAGGCCATAAATCTGCAGATACACTGTAAACATGAAAATGATGGAGGCAGAAAGCAAAACTCTGGAGTCACAAATCTAACAAGCCAACTTTTTCTCTAAAAAGAAAAAGTTGAACCAATTTAATTGAATTGCTTCTATGGGTAACAAGCAATTCAATTAAGTTTATGGATGATAAGTTGGATATATTGAATTGGTGAAACTTAATAAATTAAGTTGGATAAACTTAATTGAATTGCTTGTTATCTATGGAAGCAATTCAGTTAAGTTGGTTCAACTTTTTAGTGTAAGTTTTGAGTTAAATGAACACAAAAAGGTAAGTTGTCATAGCAAAAGCAAAAGAATTAAGTTAAATTAACGTAAATAAGTCCATAAGATGAACGTAAGCCCCAAAAACATTTTTAGAGTGAACCTGTTTCATCTCACCAACCACATTTTGCACGTTAAAAAAAACAGTCTTTCTCTAATAGCTTAATGTGAAGGGAAGCGAGAAAAGCAATTACTTCATCTTGATTTGTGTTTTAATGTGTAAATGATTGGAAATTTCAGTCCTCTTATATTTAATTTTCATCAGTGTATCATCGATGAGTTTGTACTTTCCATTCAAAAAGCCTTTTTTGGGTCATATGCACATTTAATACATTGTTATTAGATTTATTAACCAATAGATTTGAAGTAATGTTCTTTAATCTTTCATTTGAAACATCTAATAAAAATGCAGTTACTGATTTTGTTTAATTTTCCCTTAAAAAAGTAAATTATCTTTAGCTGAGTGCAAATATAAATTTTCTAATTTTGGTTTCATTTCAGTTAAATCTAAAGAAAACAATTGACTAATTGTGGATTTGTGTAGTTGTAAAAAAGCCTAAATGGGTCACCTTTCCCATATATAACATACAGAACACAACTGACAAAATGTGGATGCTTCAGTTTGATTTATTCAGGAAATGGCAGGGGGAAATCTATAAAGGTTTTATAGAGATCTACGGACTAAAAGTGGCTGCAGATCACTCGTATCGATCACAATACAAGGATCAAACCCATGTTGAATCACTCTTTGTTGAATTTCACATTGTACGACACATAATAGCCATTGTTGTACATGTAGAGCTTCTGATCAGAGGGGTTGTAGTCCAGGTTGGTGTATGACTCCTGGAACTTCTTGAATTGGATGCTGAGGTTTCTCTCCTGCTTGGTCTTGGTGTCGTAAGCGTAGAAGATCTCCTCAGTGTTGATATCCACCGTCCTGGTGGCATACATCACTCCGCAGACCATGAAAGCATTGCCAGCCGATTGTTTGTACACACCAGTATGCCATGTATTCTCAATGCCAAAAGACTTTTCATCAATTTTAGCAATGACGATTTTCCCCTTGTTCTCATTTGAAGCATATATTACCCACAAGCCTGTTTCATCGGCTGCAAAGTCCAGGTTCTGACTGTCCGAGTAAGAATAAGAGAAACTTGCGCTTGCATCAGAAATCACTCTGTAGTCATACTTGGAAGAGGTCAGGTTAAATTTGGTCATGCTGAATGGGGAGTTGTGCTGGTAATAAATGGAATTACTGTGCACTATATAATTGTTGCCAAACCCACCCATTCCGATGGAAGGATAATGCGTTTGAAGTTCTTCCTCAGGAGCAGATTTTCATAGTTGGTGTAAAAGTAAAAGTCGGGGACACTTCCAGGACTGGAGTACGCGCCGTAGAAGTGCAAGTTCTCATAACCTCGGATGGGCTTGGAGTCTTTCCCCCAGCCACCGTACACATAACTTGAACTGAGATGACCATTGAACTGCACCACCAATGGATTGCTGAAGCTTAAGATTCCCGTGTGATTACAGTTTCCTGAAGAAAAAAAAAACACACACACACAAAGGATGTTGGTAATGCTGCTCCATCTCAATAAATTAAAATATCAATAAAATGTTTATTTCAGAAATGTAAATAGTGTTTTATTTGATCATTACTGTTACAGTAAAAGAAAAAAAAATTCTAAGAATATTTACATTTTAAGTAGAACCATATGAATGGGGTTTTTAACAGAACTGCTTTACTGAAAAATGTAGGGCACGCAAGAGAAACTCTTTCATTAATGAGTGTCTCTTAAATGAAATCCTGCTTCGTGCGTCATGACCTGGAAGGGACAATGATGATGCCTAAAGATTATCCAGGTTGCTTTGAAAGCAGCCAGTAATTGTTCCTGCTGTTTGTAAACTTTTTTACACACAGTTTTTCCTTCCACTCAACATAATAAACTTTGAATCGACACTTTGAGAACTACCAGCCTCCTCAGTAATGACCTTTATCTCGTTCTCTCCTGCTGGACACTGCGTTAAAAATTATTTTTAATTTGATCATACTTTAGATAATGCTTTAATTTTCTAAGGAACTGAAACTTTTCATGACCTGCAAGCTGTCAAAACTAACGGAAATGAGAGGTTAAAATATTTCTTGGTATAATAACAGCAATATGATAGACGTTTTCTGAATCAATAATGATATTTTTTACAAATATGCATTTTGAGCTGTTGAAGTGCAAATTGTTATTGATCGTGTTAGGCAGAACTCTTACCGATATCTGGTTTGATTATATCTTGGTCCTTCTGACACTCCTCTAGTTTCATCTGCAGCTTGACAAACTGATGTCGGATCACCTCCAGGTTGCTCTTGTCGTAAGTCTCCAGCTGGTTCACAAGGAGCGTCATGTTGTGGATCTGGAGACAGAACAAGAATAAAACAACAATTACATATGGAAAGGAACTCTACCAAAGAGTGTCAGGTCTTGAGGCGTATTTCAATACAAAGGTTGCTGGTTGTAATCCAACATCCAATCCTTATGTAGATTTATTTGTCAGATGTTAAAAGACGCAATATCTATGTATCGTGAGAATCTAAGAAGATGTGTTCAATTTGTGTTTTACCTCAATGTACAGACTGTTGAACAGGGGTGAAGAAGAGTTGAGGGAGTCTTTGAGCTGAGACACCAGTGCCTCGAACTCTCTGAGTTCAATCCTGAGCATCTCAAAGTCCAACTTGATGTAATCATCAGGACTGCTTTCCAGGATGGTCAATCTTGCCTCCAGTTGCTTCAGTTCTTCAAGATAGATCACCAGTTTTCCCAAGTACTTCACCATCTGTAAAAGACAAGAGCAGCTATAATATGATTTAATCATATTGCATGTTTCTAGTTTTTATTCTTCATGCTATTCCCTAACCACACCTTATTCTTCTGGATTTCCACCTCCAGGATCAGATCTTTGTTGACTTGCTGCATGTGCTCAACGCGGTCTGCGGGGAAGGTGGTGTCAGGGAGAAAAACATAGCAGACGCACTGGCCAGACGAATCCACAGAAGTCGTCACATTTCCAGACTCCCAGTCTTGCACTGGCTAAAAATGAATTTGAAAGTTACATTTCTTAGAATAACCACAAATTGTGCCACGAAGACATTATAGAAATGAAGACTACTTACTATCCAGGCCAAAGCAGGACTAAAGGCGCTGAGGAACAGGAACAGGAACAGGACCAGAACCGACAGCATCATGACTCACCTCACCTCTCAAATGCCTCTTCAGACTTTGTTGGAGTTTTTAAAGACTGCTCATATCAGATTGTCGTGAACACCTTCTCTCTTCACACGGTTATTACCGGACTCAGCATTCAAGCAGATGGTCATTTACAAGTGGCCTGTGATCGTCTTTGTTTACACATGATGAAGTAAAGTCTTGGGAATCCATGAGTATAAGACCCAAATAGGATGTGGATGAGAAAATTACCACATGTGGTGACATCATAAAGGACTTTTTATGACTCCTTCAATGGACTGAGTATTTGTATTTGCATTTGGTGGAGCAAAGACATGTTTAGACAGCATTAGTTAATTTCTAGACGTAGATTGTGTTAGCATTCCTGTTTGCTTGCTGAGTCAAGTGGCTATTTGCCAGCGCAAGGTTTGAACTGAACATGGAGACCAAATTGGTCATCTGTCATGACAGCTAAAACTTTTTATGGCCTGTTTATTGAAGCATCACCTCAGAAAGTTTCAGCCTGGAGGATTGTCAGTGTTTAACTTTTTTTTAAATGTATGGTTCAATTTGCAATTTCCAAAATGTAACTCAGAGAAAGAAAAATAAAGCAGTTTGTTCACTGTATAGCTTTAATGTACTGCATAACTTTATTTGTGCAAAGCCAAATTTAATTACAAAAAAGAATCCAAAACTAATGCCATTTTGAACATAATAAACTTTGACGTGTTTTCTGTTCCAAAGCAAATCAATAAATCTTTCAAGTTTATTTTAATAGCACATTTCAGAAACATCAAATCTGTTTCTGTGTTCAGTGGCTGATGATGTACAAAATTGTGATCCTGTAACTTCGGTTTAATCAGAAATGATTCCATCAGATGCTTTGATTATTTATTATGTCATTTTAGCTGGTATAGTTGGGTATTATTGGTATAAATTTGACTTCTTTTTTCTTTAAGGCTGTAGTATGCAACTTTTACAAAAAAAATTGAATTTTTAAATATTTGTTAAAACTGCCACCATGTCTAAACAGTATAATATGAGACATAATCTGTGAAAAGATCAGGCTCCTCCACTTCCTCCCTGACCTTCTATTGCCATCTGAAAAGATGGCAATAGAAGCCCCTCCCAATTTGTCCCGACCAAAAGCAACCGATCAGAGCCAGGAAAAGGGTCTTAGGGCTGTCAATGTTGCATACACGCTGCTAAAATGTACTAATGGCAAAGAAACAACTGACCTTTGTCATTTTGTTGAGGCATTAACTATTGTAACTATTGCTATTAAATTGTATTTTTCAAATTTGCTCAAATTTATAATTTAATTTATAAATTTGTTAATTTATTTATCAAAATCCCTTTTATTAATCTTTTCTTTTGGGTATGTATTTTTTATTAAAATTAAAACTGCTCATTTTCATATAGTTTGAAAAAATAAATTTTTTGATGACTATACACAATAAAACGTCCAAATGGATGTTGCCACTAATCTCTGATACTGCCAAACTCAGATTATATCACTTTAAAAAATCTTAAAGACATGATGCAAAAAATCTTACTTAATGGGAGAAACATTAATGGATTTTAGAAAATATCTGTGATGCAAGTTGGGAAGTGAATTTAATAGCTTTCCTGAAGAAAATTTGAAATTTGAAAGAAAATGGTAATATTAGTATAATATTTTGATAAATTTCAAAAGAGCATTTTTGTTTGCCAAAGGCACCCAGGGCAAGAACAAAATCAAAGGACATTTGAAGGTTCAATTGGCTTGAAATTAATATAAATTTTTATGCTTTGAATGTTTCTGTTGATATGCATTGGTGCATTTGTCAACATTTATGATACAAATTTATTTTGCCTTCACAAAAGGCCTTAACTTACACCTTAAACTGTTGCGAAAGTGTTGTTGATAAAGTTTCAATTACCAAACATTTATTTGGTTTTATTTGATTTTGAGTTAATTTAATAAATTATTGGTCTTACTTGAAGATAGCAGAAAACCGATAATGAACAGTTGAGTAACCAAACAACACAACACCTTTTGGATGCTTCAAATTATTTATTAGCAGTGAAGAAAGGGGGGTGGTACAAGAAAAAAAGAAAAAGAAAATCATTAATCATTCATATCAGATTTATCTATGAAGGAGAGAAAATTATTTAAGTTGCCAGTAACATGGGTGGCGCCACTGTGGCTTCAACTGTGTTGTTAAACCAGAGATGGTAGCTCACATAGTAACCATCGTTGTACATGTAGAGCTTCTGGTCAGTGGGATTATAATCCAGGTTTGTATTACCTGTTTCGAAACCTCTCGAAGGTAATGCTAATGTAGCTCTCCTGTTTAGTTTTAGTGTCATACTTGTAAAATATCTCTTCAGTTAGGGTGTCCACTGTTCTGACTGCGTAAAAAACACCACAGATCATGAAGGCATTAGTAACACCTGGCTTATAAACACTGGTCAGCCATTCCTCCTCAATCCCAAAGGAAGCCTCGTTTATTCTAGCTATGACCACCCGACCCCCGGACGCTTCAGTAGCATAGGTCACCCACAAGCCTGTTTCATCTGCAGCAAAGTCAAAGTTCTGATTGGGGGAGCTGCTGTATGAGTACCTGGAGGAGGCCTTGGAAACCACCCTGGACTCATATTTCATGGTGGTGAAATTCAGTTTAGCTAGTCCGAACGGGCTGCTTAACTGATAATACAGAGTGTTATCACGCATTATAATGTTGTTCCCGGTGCCATAATAACTACTGGACAGGGTGTGATGGAGAAAATGGGTTCTCAGAATAAGGTTCTTATAGTTAGTGTAGAACCGGATGTCCATCATGGAAGTGGAAGTGTAACCAGCATACCAGTACATGGACTCTCTGTCAGAAATAGGGTTTGAATCTTTCCCCCAACCTCCATAATAGTAGCCGGCACTTAGATGGGCATTCAGATGGCTCACCACAGGCTTGCTGACCCTCAGAAGGCCAGAGTTAGCACAAGAACCTGAAGAGAAAGAAGATATTCAGTTATATGAGTTTAGTGATTGTTTCCACCTCATGTGACTGTGTGGATCAGCTCACCGATGTTGGGGTTGAAGAGCTCCTGGTGGCGTCTCTCACATTCCTCGAGCTGAAGCTGCACCTCTATGTACTGTCTGCGAGTTGAAAGCACCAAATTCTTGTCATAGGTCTTCTCCAGCCTGTCCAGGGTGGCCAACATGACAGTTACCTGTAAGATAACACATGCTTTTGTGTTAGTCAAAGACTGAAATTTCTATTCCAGGTGACCTTCTGTGTGTCTACGGCTGATGACTCACCTGTACATGCAGGGACTCAAAGACAACGACCGAAGCATTGATGGAGAGATGCAGCTCTCCAATCAGAGCCTCTACTTGTTTAATCTGCACATTTATCTCCTCAAAATCGGCTTCATTGTAGTCATCAGGATTCTTCTCCATAGATTCGATTTCCACCGTCAGCTTTATGATCTTTTCTGCATACTGTGTAATCTTAAGTTCATATTCCTCCAGCTGAAAATAACACATTTCAATGCAAATTTAGGGATTCTTCTTGTTCACCACTAATAAGTTACAGTGCCTTTCAAAAGTATCCATACACCTAATTTAAAGTAATAACAGCTGCAAATCCTTTTAGTTATGTTTTTACCAGCTTTGTACATCTAGACTTAAGTCGTTGTCCATTTGTTTTGAATGATAAATCAAGCTCCAAGTCTGGATGAAGTGTATCCATTCCAGATACACAAGAATGGACTTTGATTGGGGCATGACTTTGTAGCTCTGGCTATATTGTCCAGCTTGGATGAACCTTTAATCTCAAGTCTTTTGCATCCTCTGCCATGTTTTCCTCCAGTAATCAGACCACCACACTTTTCATATTTATATTTGTGAAAATCTTTGAAAATATTGTGTCCTTATCCTTCCAGTTCACAATAATCCCCACTTTCAGTTGCTTTAGCTTATAAAATCCAAACTAAACACATTAACATTTAAGATGTGAATACTTTCACAAGGTCTTGGTTAACACATCACACATGTTCCTTAGTACCTTGCCCATCTCCAGTTCCAGCTTGTTTGAGATCTCCACAGCGGTCTGCTCCACCACCACCAAATCACCGACAGGAAAGGTTGAAGTGGGCAGGAAGGCATTGCAGGTGCACCTCTTCTCACCTCCTGTCTCATTTCTTAAACTCTCTGCACTCCACAGGCCAACATCCTGAGATGAGGAATGAAGGAAAAAGAGATAATCTCATGTCTAAATCAAGGAATGTACAAAAAATTATTTCAAAGTCCTGCCATACATACCCCCATGGCCAGTGTGGAGCTCAGCAGTGCTGCGAGTATTAGAGTCTTGATCATTTTCCGTCTGGGTCGTTGTGGTTGAGGTGGCTTGTTCTCCACCATTTATGTAGCCTATTGGAAGCCACTCCTGGATGCAGCACCTGCCACAGTTCACAGCATTGTTGTCCCAGGCTGGTGACAGAATATGCACCTCTTGTCAGGTTTAGCACCTGAGTAATAAATAATCAGATGTTTGCAGAAAATTATCCTTGTGCATGTGTTGGTGTGTCACAGAGGAGAACGTGAATAGTGTACATACAGTAAAAGCAAAAAAGTGAATTGATATTGTTGAGTAAATATGCAGGTTTATTTATAAAGATTCCAATTTCAAACTCAAATACTAGCTGAACTCAAAAAACCAAGAAAACACAAATCAACAAAAGTAAATGAAGACATGGAAATATTACAAGAGATAAGATATTTATAGAGAAACAGATTAAGAAAATACTATGCATATGGCTTTCAAGACTATTTTAAAACTCAATTCTGTATATACATATGGCTCTTTGCCTGAAATCAACATTTTTATATAAATGTTAAATGTCAGGTTATATAATTCTTATATATACCTGACACTGTGACAGAAATCCCAAACTGACAGGGAAATACTTTTCACAGAATAAAGCGAACTATCAAAGAAACTCAGTAAGACTCCATATTTAGTGTGAATGCTGAAGGTAAAGATGCTAGTCCCAGAGGCTGTCGTTTGTATTTTAGCTTGCTTTAGTTTTTTAGCTCATTTTAGCCAATAAACTGTTGTGACCTTACAATTAACTTTGTAAAGAATATTCTGAACAAATTTCTATTACTCTCTGGGAGAGATTTTTGCATTCACTGAAAGTTTTCACTCTTCTTTAGTATTTCTATTTGCGCTCCGCAAGCTTTTGCTTCATTCTTCTGCTTTTGCCTATTTCTCGCATTTCTGCTAACCTGACTTTTTATGCGTCTGCAATTTTTACAAAAAATATTCAACTTACAGCGTTCACACCGCATAGTACAATGCAAATTTTTCTAGGTTTTTTAAATATTTCTTTTTATTATTACAAAGCCAGTGTTACTTGATGCTTTTTGTTGGATTCTGTGAGTCTTTGACCCTGTGCTTCTTCACTTTTCGTTTCTTTAATTTCTTAGTTTTGGCCTTACTCTCTGGCTGCTGTGTGTTTAGAGCAGGCCTAGACCTGGTCAGGCTGTTGCCAGTAGGACTTAGCTTGCTGTAATCTGTGTCTAGATCGGAGTGAATGCCCTGAGCAGAGATGGATTTGCTTGTTGGGGAGTTGGAGGAATCAACCAGGAGGTTGGGCTGAGAGTAGGACCGCATCGCTGGAGAACTGGTGGGACGGTAAGGGGAGGTTCCTCTCAACATGGGCAGATGAACACGATCGCCGCTCATATTAGTGATGGAGTAGCGACTGCTGTTTGACATGACGATGTGGTGCCAGGAACTCAGAGGGGAAGCAGAAAAGGGCTGGGGGCCGCCTGAATCTTCCTTGGCGCCTCCTGGGGAGAAGATCATGGAGCTGCGAGGCGTGACAGCTTCCACTGCCGTCTGAAAGGTCTTCAGTATGCGGTCACTCTTCTGCTTTTCTTTCTGCTGGCGGGACTCCACCTTCTTCAGCTGACGACGGTGATCTCTCACCATCTGTTTTCTTGTATCTGCCAGTCCCCTGAAGGAAAGATTAGGGTTAGGGTTATTTTTTTCTTATTGGAAAATAAAAAAAAAATAAAATGACATATTTAATTCCATGTTTTTATTACTATAGTATTAAATAAAACAGATTGGTGATATTGTGGTGGTAGTTGGGTTCATATAAAGGAGGGACCCACAAATTGAATTCTGTTTAGGGCCTCATATAATCTTGGACCAGCTCTGGGCAGATAAATTGAATGTTGTGGCAAAATGAGAAAAACCTCCAAGGGAGTTGGTACTTTTGCATGTCAACATGATGTCATCCATATTTGATATCTAAGTCATATTGTCTTCAAACAGCAATAAACCTCATTATTGCACAGACGTCTACACACTGTTACACAGTGTTCGTTTCCCATCCTTAAATCAATAAGGCCTGTCAGTGAACATCATCGGGTGGGATAACCTCACCTGTAATCTACCATTCCTGTTCGGCCCCGATCAAGTCTGTGAATCAGCTCCTCGATCTGAAATCGACTCAAAGGAATGCTCGATTGCTAAAAGTTTCACAAACACACACACACACCACAAATGTTATAAGGAGATATCAGGAGCATATTTCATTGTCTGATGGATTAATTCAAGAGTCAAAACTCACTGTAATCATTTAATGTATATATTTTCCTGTCTTTCCAAATGTCTTTCAATGTACCTTTTTCATTTTTAACAATGTTTAAATGGGATAATATCAGAAAACGCTTTCAGACAGCCAAACAAACTGCTGATCAAACCATTTAAATACAAGAGAGGTCTGCTTGCTCTAAGCAAAATGAAGTATAACTGAAGGCTGTTGGACAATAACGTATTAATCTGCCACATTATTGTTGCATGTGATTTATTAATGGGCTTGGAAACCTGAACTGCTTTCCTGAAGTCAGTGACAGGGACTCGCATGGTGCCGTCTTTGTCGATATTCCGAAAGAAATCCCACAAACGCAGCTTGCGTTTATCAAGATAATCCTGCCAGAAATAATGGGGGAAAGGGATTTAATGATTTTAGTAGCATCGAAATATGTATTTTTGTGTAACTTTAATTTTTGCTTTTGTTACACTTCAAATTAACATACTTTTTCCAAAAATATTATGAAAAGTTTACAGAGTTTCTTATTTAAAACAAACTGCAGCCAACCTGAATGACTTTCATTGGGTCAATACGTTTGGGTGGCTTTTGAGCTATAAAACCTCCGACCCCTTCATACTGCACATCCAGGCCAGGATGCTCCTGACACGTCAGTTCCAAAAGGTTCACAAAGTACTCATTCACCAGAACGTTCTGTTCAGATAAAAGGCACAATGGACAGATATGTATTTTGTGTGATTTGACAAAATATGTTCTTCATTAACGTGAACCTAAACCTTGGCTGAAATAGCTAATATTACGCCATATATAAAGTACAGGACCTTTCAAATGGGAAGCAATTTGCTACAGCCACAAAATTGCATGCATTTCATGGGTGTTTTATTTAATGGAACAATACAAAACAGTGCATAGCTGGGAAGTGGTATGAAACTGATACAATCTTGAAATTATTATTATTTTTTAATCAGAGAAATGTGTTGTGCACTTTACTCTGATATTCCCAAACAAAACCCAGAGCACAGAATTACCTTCAGCTGTCACTTAATTACTAACTTAAGTTGTTGAATTTTAGGGCCTTCTGTGCTTTATGTTTATTACATAAAATGTTTAAGTTTGTAGCTGTAACTTAAACATATTTTTTTTTAAAAAATCATGATAATAATCAAGGGTTATGAATTCTTTTGAAAAGTTTTCTAAATGTAAATCTTATTAGGTCATCTAACATAATCACTCACACATATGTTGATCTGCTCCAGAGCCGTGTTGGGTGAGTTCTTCACCACATTTACCAGAGCTAGAGCTCCCTCTACTGTTACAGCGTTATAAGCCAGCTGCAGAGGTAAAGGAAAAAAACATCGTCCTACAGTGCATCTCCAGTTTGGCCAAATTAACCCAGATAGTCAACCCACCAGGAGCACTCGTAGCGTTTCATTATAATCCAGACCTCGGCAGAGCATACTAACTCCTTCATTGGTGATGCAGTTGTTGCTGAGGTTTAGATGCACCAGAGTGTTGTTGAATTTTAGGGCCTCGCCCATGGCTAAGGCTCCCTCATTTCCAAAACCGTTCCACGATAAATCGAGATGTTTCAGCATTGTATTGACCTGTAATTATAAAATGGAGTAAGATCTTTTATAACGGCTGAACCAGAAAGGAAATGCTGTTTGTTATTTAGTCAAACCTTAAGTCCAGCAGAAAAAGCCACGGCCCCTTTCATTCTAAGGTGATTCCAGCTGAGATCCAGAACTTCCATGACTTCGTTGTTTGCTGTTGAAGTTAGGGGGATGTCTTTTCTGTAATCTTTTCAACTTTCTAACCACTATAAATGAAACACATTTACTTTACCATACCCAGCAGCTGTCCCAAATATTCTCCTCCTTTTCCACAAAACTTATTATGGCTCAGATCCAGATCCTTTATTCTGGAATTGGTCTAAAAAGAAATGTGAAGTCAATGTGATCATTTTAATAAACAACCAAAATTTTGTTTTCTTAATTTATTGCCAACTTACTGACAGTGCTTCTGTGAAATGCTTAGCATCATCATCTAAGAAACCATTTCCTGAAAATAAATAAACAGCTAAATAAGTAAATTAATAAACTTTGTCTCAATATTAGTCGTAGAAATGTCTCATTTCAGCGTCCAACAAAAACACACAAATTAATTTAAGTCTAAATTACCTGAAAGTTTAATAGACTTCAAAGAAATGCTGTCCATCAACATTTTAGCTACATGCTCAGCTCCTTCGGATTTCACATGATTGTTGGATAAATCCTGAAACAAACACTAATTGAATTCTGTTTTTTGCATCCTCTAGTGGTTAGTTTTTAATTTTTACATACCAGATGCTGGATGGTAAAATTAGCCCTCAGCAGCTCCGCCAGATATTTGACCCCCTCAGCTTGAATGCGATTGTAGGCCAGCTCAAGAGTCCTGATGTGCACATCAGACTGGAATAAATGCAGCTGATGAGATTTATCGTTTGAAAAACGTTGTGACATATGTGAAACTGCATTTTGAACTCACCACCAAAGCAATAGCAAGTGCTTTGCAGCCTAAAGGTCCGAGGCCATGGTAGGTGAGTGTCATTGTTGGGGAGCTATGGTTTCGAATGAAGTAGGAAACTGGAACCACACCCACCAGTTTGCAGGCCTCCAGGTACAGCTCAGCAACAGACATGTGTTTGCTGAATTTCTTTTTCCCTGAGTTTTAATGACACCGTAAAAAATAAGTCCAGCGACCCCTTTCATGTGGAGACAATGTCACTCAGAATCACATTTGAAAATATGGATGTATTTTCTTTGATATATTCAGGTGCATCTTAAATTCATTTTCCACAAATAACTGTAAAAAAATCAAATTCACAATTTCTATAGATTCTTATTTGACTGTGTATTTCAGTTATTGTTGCTTATTTAGCTTACAGTTAATAGCATTCTCTTTTCTTTTCTTCTTTTAGTTCTTTTTCTGAAAATTGTCATCTTTAATAGATAAATGCCCAGCTTCTGTAGTACGTCTAAGTATTGTATAGTGCATTTCATTTTGGTAGGAGCTCCTTTCGTATGAATTACTGCATCTGTGCAGTACGGAATTGTCACAGTTGTAGCCCAGCTGCAGCCCATGCCTTGTAAATATCTGTAAAACTCCATTGTTTACGATTTTTTTTTCTAACACACTTTTTCCTTCCTCGACTTTCCAGCAAAATGCTTGGATGCAGCAATTCCACAGCAATAACTTTTGTGGTTTTCTCCTCTTTGGGGAGAGTGTCAGTGACTGCAAATGTCTTCCCCATGAATATGTACTGTAAGCCAAAATGCATTTCTGTGTGAAAACATTTCTATTTATTTCTCTTAATCTTCGTCTTCAACCTAATATAAACACTAGAAATAAAATCTGGAGCAGAGTTCCACTTTTGTATTTAGTTACAATACTAAATTATTTTTGTAAAATGATGGATGGATTTTTGAATGTATTGAGACTAACCTGAAAAGCATCCCATAAGTCTTTTGTTTCATAGCAGTAAAAACTTTTTCAAAAACAATTTCAGAAACTCACCATCGGACTCCAGTTCTTGGTCAGACTCGGTGTCTGTGGCTTGTGACTCAATAGGTGAAAGACAGTCTTCATCTTTCAAACTTAGTTCTTCAAAGGAGGGTATTGACATTAGAGCTTTACGTCCGAGCTAATGTGATATACTTCCCTTTAACAACCTTTTCATTTCTGTTGCAAGAGTTTATACTGGGAAAAAACATTGGCTAGTTACGTCCAGAATGTAATTCTACCCTTGATATTATGTGTCATGCAGAGAGTAATTAACAATTCATGCATCAGTTTGGTTCCCATCCTCCTCCTACAATACTGACTAGAGGCATTTCAAAGCAAAGCAGCAAGTTCATGTTTTCTAATATATGGTACTTATAGTTAAAAGTAAAAAACAAAATTGTTTAGCCTCAAAGGAGTTAGGAGTTGAATTATTCTACCATAGTGTTTGTAGCAGTTGTTTGGTTAATTAAAAGCCACTTGAGGTTATGCTCCAACATGCTTGTCCCTAAGTAAATAATATTTTCTTATGGGCTACTGAACACCTTAGCTTTTGATTTAACAATCTAAAACCATTTCCTCCTAATTTTTCTCTTTCCTGAAAACCTGACACACCTTTAATTAAACTTAGTTAAATCCTGTTTTACACTTATCCTGATTTATTTTTTTAAATCTACTTAAATTCTTCAGTTTGTCTGCAGTATATCATTTGTATTTTTTTCCAAATCTGTCTAAATAGTACAGTGTATAATAAAATCCTTTTAGCTATATTTTAGATTATCTAATATAATTGGATGATTATTTTATCCCCTGCTGTTCTCATTTATGATTAAATTATGCTTTCTCAGTTCAATATTGTATATGCAGTTTTATTCTTATTGCCAAATAATTACAAATGATACTTAGTTTAGCATTTTTGGGGGGTGTTGTATGATTGTTTGGCAGACTGTTTTTGGTATTAACTCTTTATGTTACAAATTAATACATTTAGCAGGGAGCTAAACTGGTTTGTTTTTGGTCGGTATGACCAAAAACAACCAGTCTAAATAGACTTCATTGAAGCCTATTTCTTTAGACGGCAGTAGTTATGACATGTGGACAGTTTTAACACATATATAAAACAACAACAACAAAAAACAACGTATTTTTTTTTTAAATAAAAGTTACTTGCGGCACTTTTAAAGTAACAGAGGTCAACAAAATTGTACATGAATCTCCGCAAATTATATGAGAATTTGGCTTGCCATACCTTGCTTGCCAACACCACCAACATCAAAGTACGCATGCGCAGATTTCATTTCAGAATCATGATTGGTGTTTTGCTGTTTTACGCGTTCTATCCGCTGACTTGGTTCTTGTTCCGTCGACCGTCAGGTACATCTAGCTATAACTTTTATGAAGGCTTTACTTAGACTTGTTTTACCCTGCTGCTGTTGGCTAACTGTTGCTAAGGTTAAGTTTGCTGCTGACCGAGCAGTTTCTTTTCAGTGTACTATCTGAGGAGGTGTTTTTGTGTGTGTGTGTGTGTTCATAACTCGGTCTATCACAAATTGCCTGGTTTTAAAGGTCAACAGACATGGCTTCTCTCCTGAATTTTCTTCCGTGTTGCATATTTTGTTTTAAACTGCTAACTGGCGGTAGCTGTTTGGACTTGTTCTTACGCCCCCATGTGACGTCTAAAGCATAACACGTGTTTACATGTTTTGCAGTGAACTGATAGCTGAGCTAAAGCTTCGCAGTTTTTACAAATAAATTACTGTAACAAGAAAATAAATACAACATATTGAATGAATTATTCGTGGAGCCTGAATTCACCTCTGTTGTCCTGTTTTTTTTTTTTATTCCCCCTTTCAGAGGCCTCGAAGAGAAGCGTTCCTCAGTCAGTTAATGGCACAACAGTGTGGGATGGTGATACTGTCACACTTAGGAGCAACCCGTCTGAAACAATCATGCAGGATCAGAGTGGAGAGACGAAGGAAAGGCTAAAAGAACCAGGGCCTCAGGAAAACACTCCAAGTCCCAACATGGATGAGCAAAACCTGCCAGCTGTCCTCATGCAGAAGGACATGAGGAATGATGCAGCTGCAGAGACAACTGAAAAGCAGACTACAGTGGAGGAGGAAAGAGAAGATCCCAAAATGGGAGATGGGGAAAAGGTTGTCCTCCATGACGTTATGTATGACAATCAGAATGAGAAAGAAATAAGCACTTCTTCAGGCGATAACGTCGATGTTTTGTTAACATCCCTGACGTTGGAGGGGAGCATGGAAGAAACCGACTGCCCTGAACAGAATCAAAGCGAGACTGAAAACAGTAAGGAAATGCTTCAAGCGTCCAACGCCGACACGTCAAAGAGTCCGGATGAGTGCTGGGATGATTATATAGTTACCACTGGTAACCCCCTTCTCTCCAACTCCCAAACATATCTTAAAATTGATGAGCAACATGATGCACAAACCGGCTGGCACTTTCCCGTAGGACCTGGTCTGGGACAAGAAGTTTTCTGCCCACAGTGGAGCTTTCCTGCTGCAAGTTATTACACCACTGTGGAGCCAACAGAGCCCTTTGAAGGTAGGAGGGATTTATTCATTTGTTTTAAGTAACTTGAGGCTAGAGCTTAAATGTGGAGTCTGCCAGGGGCTGTTTACTAGATTTTGGAGGCCATGACATATAAAAATTGGTCATATAAAATTTTTGGGAGGAAGTGGATTTTAGATTTTATTTCCTCATAATTAAGATGAAAAATAAAATCAGAAATATTAAAATATATCTTTCACTCATCTTATTTCTGAAATGAACTTGCCGATATTCTAATTAAAATTCACCTGAAAATGGTTCGGTGTGTGTTTGTTTTGTCACCCAGTGATGTGGAGAGTGTGGGAGGACTTGGATGCTGATTCTGAGAGTGTTCTGACCCCGATCACAATCAATAAGGCCTCTCTGGACTTCACTGTCATGTCCTACAACATCCTTGCCCAAGACCTTTTGGAGTTGAACCAGCATCTGTATGCACACTGCCCCCTAGAGGTGCTCCAGTGGAGCTACCGCTGCAACCTGCTCTTGAATGAAATCGAAAAATGGGCACCAGATGTGAGTCAGATCCGTGTGTCTTCTTATGTATCTGATGTTGTACAGCAACTGATTGTTTTTGTGCGTTCTTGTCCTTCTGTGTGTAGATTTTGTGTCTGCAGGAGGTTCAGGAGAACCACTACCATGAACACCTGCATCCCGTCCTTTCTCAGATGGGTAGGGCAGCTAAGTCGACACAGATGAGATGTATCATTCGATGACGTTGCGTCACAGATTTCATACATACTCTGCTCATGTTGTCCCCCCAGGCTACACCTGTGTGTACCAGCGGCGTACAGGAACAAAGACCGATGGCTGCGCTGTTTGCTATCAAAGCTCACGCTTCACCGAAGCCGCCGTTTCCAAGCTGGAGTTCTTCAGACCCGAGACTGGGCTGTTGGACCGGCACAATGTGGGTGTTGTCCTGCTGCTTCGCCCGCTGGTCACCACAGAAGCAGAGGTCAAGGAGGCCGGCCCGCCCCTCTGCGTTGCCAACACGCACCTGCTCTTCAACCCCAGGCGAGGTGACGTGAAGCTGGCCCAGTTGGCAATAATGCTGGCGGAAATCGGTGCCGTGATAAGGTCCTGCAAGGCCAGAGGTGAACACTGTAATGTTGTCTTCTGTGGAGACTTTAACTCTATCCCACACCTGCCTCTGTACCAATTCATCACCACTGGTGAACTCAGCTACCAGGGTATGCCAACATGGATGGTGAGGAAACAAAACAGAATAATAATTGTGTTCAATCTGAGCGCGGATCATCCTCCTGTTGATCCTGGTGTGTGTGGATGTGTGTTGTGTCCAACAGATTTCTGGCCAAGAGGACCTGTCCTATAAGCCCAGTTATTACAGGCTGTTTGCTCCTCTGTGGCCCAGCTCTCTGGGGATCTCAGACAACTGCCAGTACACAACAGATGTCAATAAAACACGTAGTCAGAATTCAGGTCTGTGATTGTTTTCCTTGGTGTATTTGATATAATGATCTGAATAGCAGGTTAACATCTGTAGTATAACTGTTTCCCATGATCCCCTGCTCTCCTCGTGTAGGGACTCGTGGCTACTCGCATGAATTCATGCTGCAGCTGCGCTTCTGTCCAGCCGCATGCGTTCGTCCTGAGAACCTGGTACTGATTCCTGGAGTGACCGACATCAAACCAGGTTGTCCACACAAGCAGACAAAAAAAGAAATATTTTCTAGGTTACAGTGGGACCTGTGCTGTAGTAAAAAAATGTATATGCTATTTTATATGTAGAGCCAAGCAGGACAGATGGATAATTTTATTTAAATTCTCTAGCGAAGCCCTTGAAATTTGTGAAAGTGAGACATAATGGTCTTGAATAAGACTTATATCATCTTCCAAAAGGATTCAGATCTCTTAATGTTTCCTACATTTTGTCTCCTTGTACCCACAAAGTTCTTTTTAACAGAATTTCATTTTTAAATAACACAAAGCAGTGCTGAATAGTGAAGAGGATCGAAATGTTTTTACGAATGTGATAAGTGTGGCATTTATTTTGTATTCATCCGTCTTTATACACCTGCTATCCTTGAATATTGAATTTCTTGTTCATCTTCTCTTTGAGCTCAGATACTTCAGAGGACGCCCACAATTATGAGAAAAGGTTGGTTCACCAGATATTTTGGTTTCCAATATAATAAATATTACATAAAGTGTTTTTATCTTTAAAAGTCACAATCATTGTCCATTTTAGAATCACACTTGCAATAGAATGTGTAATTTACTGACAGGATATTTAAAAGCAGAATTAAGATGGGTGCTGAATGTGTCGAAGGTTCAGAGACCGCCTCAAGCATCAGGTGGACTTGGAGTCCGTCTACAAACACGTCCTTCCTGGTTCTGGCTTTCCAGAGGTCACGACCCTGCACTCTGAAGGTGGAACTACTGTTGACTACATTTTCTATTCTCCACAACGTCCTTTGACCAACAAGCAGAAAGGTAAAAGGACAGGATTGGAAGAAGCCAGCTACTTAAGTGTTGACTTTAAATTGCTTATTGTGTTTGTATTTATCTTTTTTTTCTCCTAGCTTATAAAACGTCTGCAGGAAAAGGCCTGAAGCTCGTTGGCTCGCTCTCTCTCCTGTCTGAGGACCTCTTGTGGTCACTGAACGGACTTCCCAACCACATATTCCCTTCGGATCATCTCAGCCTGGTGGCTCAATTCCAGCTGGAGCTTGATGAGGCGTGAAAAAAAAAAGTTAAATGTTGAGTTGTAAGAACTCATTCTGTTTTTTTAGTGTAGAAATAATGAACCATTTTGTTCATAACACACGTTTGTAGTTTTTATTTTTTTGTACAATATATTCCAATGAATGGAAGTAGTAGTTTGAATAAATATTTTTCAGGTATGTGTGGCTTGTAATTCGGCCCATTGTAAATAAACCTACTGCTGTTTAATCCTCAGGATCTGTGTGATTCAGAGCTGGGAATGTGACCTCAATATCTGCTCTCAGGCATTCAGTATGCTTGTGTGTGATTAAAGCTTGAATGAATAAATGATGTGTGCAGTTAATTTATGTATGTTGGCCCAGAATAAGAGCTTCTCAAGTTTCTTTAACCATA
Source organism: Poecilia picta (assembly GCA_033032245.1). Classification (NCBI taxonomy): domain Eukaryota; kingdom Metazoa; phylum Chordata; class Actinopteri; order Cyprinodontiformes; family Poeciliidae; genus Poecilia; species Poecilia picta. The sequence continues at coordinate 9,642,331 of CM065374.1, forward strand.
TTTTCTAAATATTGGTGCATACGTAGATTTTTTTTCTGTGATTAAATACTACAGAAACCTGGATCTTCTGGCATTTACGGCTTTCATGGAACTCTACGGCTCTCGCAAACTCTTAAGCTAATTGCCCTTCAGCAAGTTGCAGAGAAACAACTTACATTTTTGAGCCATCAAAAAGCTGCTGGGATATTTCTGCTTTTACAATTTGGATGTGCTCCCTGATCTTAATTCTTGCAAGCACTAACAGTTATCAATAAAACCGCTCGATATGAGGAAGGCCAAACCTATTGGTGCCTACCATGATTACAGAATGCTGCATCAGCTTGCAGATGAAGTTTTGAAATGGATAAACTTGAGCCTCTGAAATAGAAATGTATGAAACAGGCATAAAATGTAGGAAATTAGGCAATTAAAATAAATTCTTCCTTTTGTAATGAGAAATGCAATTAAATATTTGGTCTGAATTATGACATAAATGGCAACAAGAGCCAGAATATACTTAAAAATCTAAAAAGACTGATTCATAACTATGAAATGGACGGTCCTGGTCCAAGTCAAAGTCCAGCTCTTGATGTCATCAAGTCGCTATAGAGGGACTGAAAACAGGCTGAACATGCAGGACAATTGCCAACCTTCTGACAGCTGAAATTGAAGAGTGGGACAGAAACTGATAAATGACTACAACAAGCATCACACAAATTATTTCAACCAGTAGGGACGAGACTTATTGGGAGTGAGCATCCCAATTCTATATAATAATTTTTTTGTAGGCATCTTTTGTTTAATAAAGAAAAGTACATGCTTTTGGTGATTAGCTGCAATTAAATCACTTTAATTTCCAAAGACAAATAAAAACAGTAGGTGAATATTTTGAGAATAAATATTTCAAGCGTTGTCCTAATTTTTCCACATGATTGCAGTTTACTTAATCTTAACCTCAAGAGTTACTGATGGCAGGTATTAGCCAACTATTAACATCTGTTTTCAGGCCAGATTTCATCAAATGCACATTTTTCCCATGATAAAGCTGCTAGTGGTGAATAAATCAAAACACACATGTTTTGGTTGTTCTTGCAATAAATTTTGGACCATAATCTTGCTTCTTGCAAAAAAAAAAAAAAAAAAAGTAATCCATAAAACTAACAGATGTTAAACATAATTAAATGCCTCGCATGCAACAGCTGGAGAATTGCAAGACTAATCTAAAATTGAGATTAGTGAATTTCACCCTGGTAATCATGATAATCTGTTAAGTTATAATGTGCTGAAACCTAACACTCCCTTACACCCCGTCAGTGTTTTTATTCTCTGGCTCTTCTGCTTTCATTTTACAGAGTTAGTGCTTTGAGCTTCTTTTCCATAAACGTAAGACAATACTGGAACTTAGACTTCGTTTATTACCACATTGAAATATTTCTTGGTTTGTTTTAACAGTTCTCAGCCTGCTCTCATTATTGTGTTGCCCTTCAGCTGAGAAGGTGATTTTAAAGTGAAATCCTGGTGAGTGAGACACATTCCCGGCCTGACAGCCAGGACACTTATACTACTTCTAATAGTTTAATTAATCTCATTAGCTAAGGGATTTGGAAACACAGTCTATTCCCACAAGAAGTAAAAGAAATCAAACAGAAACAAACTGATGTGACTCTTTATTGTGATCCTGTAAACTGTGTTTTTGACACAAAACAACTGCATTACAGAGCACTGAAGAGAAAATGGAGAATACTCAGCGAGCAGATCAAACTGTTGATGGTGGCGACATTCAGGAGAATGTGCAGTGTTTACTGATCACAAACACTCTGGGCACCATAAAACGATGTCATTTCCAGTAAAAAATACAAAAGCCCAGATAAAAGTGCTGTAAAAATTTCTTTACACCTAGTCGACACCATTTAAGGCAAGTGAAAGATGCTACAATTAAAATTTAGACATACAAATAAAAGCTGGTATACCATATGTGCAGTTTGAGTCAGAAGTTTACATGCTGGGGTTTTCGCAATGATCCCAAAAAGTCACCAAAACTGTTTTTGGAAAAGACAAAGCAGGGGGGCGTCAAGATTCTGCAGTGAGAGAAATCTGAACCATATAAATTTGTGGACTATGCCCAAAGGCTGGGCTCACACCAGAAAATAAAGCAATGATGAGCGTCTGCAAACTTCTGACCAGAACTGTACTGTGACAAAGATCTCAAATAGTTGACATCTATATATTGAATGCTGTGTTTGTTAATTAGCTATAAGGAAAATAAATTTAATAGACAGACTGACAGATTTTATATCCTCAAAGGTTTTGGATTGTTCATTAAAGCGCCTTTTTACACTTGGAGATATACATTGCATGTATATAGGTGAAGAAAATCTTGATTTTTCTGTAGACAAAACAGGTTTTGGGGTCACTAAAAGCATTTTTTCCTATCACATTTTTAAACAAGGCACAAGGGTAGCAGGTATAAACAAGTTACTACACATGTAGTTGTGGTCTAGTTGAATCTAAGTGATGTTACACTACGCAATCTGTCTTAAACTTACAGTACAGTGATACAGATTGTAGAAAAGCCTAACAGCATAGAGATGTGATATGTAAATTAATGCGTGTACACTTAGCTGTACTTATTCAAACATAATTTTGGGTTAAAGTAGCAAAACTACACTTATTTGTTCATGTAAAAAAGCAAACTGCACCTTTACTCCCTCTCTTCATAAACTGGGAGCTTTGCCAGCACCAATTACTGGAACGGTTACAGAAAGAAAAGGCCTGTAACAACGTAAGGAGAGCTGAATGAGGTGCTTGTTTCAGGAAGAACAGTTGCTGGTGACCTGTTCCAGAATGCATTCAGAAAACAGGCCAATGTCTACTCAAAGGAAGTAACCCGGTAGGTCCATCATGCAGATGTGTAGTAACAACAGAATCCTTCTTCAGACTCTAATCTGGTATCCATTAATATCGCTTGGGTTTTGCTCCAAAACTTTCTTCTCTCCAGAGGGACTGGAACAAAAACAGAATCACAATGATTAATTCTTATGCTGTTTTTTTAGCCTGATTCTATGAGCAATCCTATTATTAATACAGTGGAAAGTCTGCACAGCCATCTTAAAATGCCAGGTTATTATAATGTAAAAATGAGACTTATTTCAAAAGTTAACTCTGTTTAAAAAAACCCCGTCTTATGGCTTTTCAGGGAACAGTTTTAAAAAAAGTTGAAGACTGATTTCTTTTTCTACTAAGTTATACAGGTTTTAAGGTCACATTAAAACAAGAGAATGGGTTTAAAATAATATATATTTTTTTCTTTTTTTCAAAAATCAATAAAACTTGCGATTTCACCAGGTCGATGCAGGTCTTCTCTGTCTACTGTACATTAAGTGGCTGTATTGGTTTTATGAGACTGAATTATTAAGCGCATGTGATCAATCCTACCGTCTCTCAACTCGGCTGATCCTCCGGATGGGGCTTCCTGGTCCCTTGAGAGGAGAACCCATGCTGTTTCTCCTGTCCTTAGTAGGAGATGGAGGCGCTGGCTTTCCAATCTGCAAAAAAAAGTATTATATTATATATAATATATAAAAATAAATTACATTTGAACATCAACATTTCTTCTGTTCTCCCCTTCTCAAATATCCCTATCTGTTTGTGCTTTTAAAGTGATTGTGCACTCAGTAGGAAGGCCTCTTATTGATAGTTTTATTATTCACAATGTGCTGTATCATGGCTACACTCATAATCTTGGCATGAGAGGTGATGACAGAGAAACATCTTGGAGAAATTACCTCAAATCAGCAAATCAGCTCAGAGTCAAAAAGGAGCAAAAGATCAAAGGAAATGCTGGCACATCTTAATTATTATGATGAGTAAGTTAATCACCGTCAGCAAGTGAGTCCAAAAGGAGATTTAATTTTTAATATAAATCCAAAACTAATTTTTGGAATAATTATAACATTACATAAGACTAATATAAAATGTTTTTTTTTTCACAAAGACATGTTATAGTGATGTTATGGTCAATAAAGTCACAGAGAAGACTGCTGACTTTACTGCAGTTGAATCTGAATTTTTTTTTGCTAAACAAGAAAATGTAACTTCTCATACACGGAATTGCAGAAAGACACCAGGTGGTGCTATAGCTCCTTCCCTTTTTCCTCTGGGACAAAAAGTGCCCTTCTGAATTTTTTTTTTCACAGTGTAGTGTGTGGCCTGTAATAAATCTCACACTACTAAGCCGGCAGTTTCACACAAGGTGCCCTTTTTTATACTTGAGCACCGACCCCCCACCAAAATATCTCTGCACATCTCTTCTCTCAAATAACTTTTTGGATTTGTAAAAAAGCTAGCTTCAGGATTTAACATGTCACTATAAAAAGTAATAACCATCAGTAATACATCAAAATACACAATCAAGAAATTTGAGGCCCGACTGTACCTTTAGCCTCATGTCTCGAGTGTGTCTCTCCAGCTCCTTCCGCAATTCCTCCTTGCTCAGCATGTCCACGTCCAGTATGGAGTGTTTCCACTCTATCTGCTCCACACTATGAGGGTCATGGGACACGTACTGGCCAATTTTAATCTTGCGCAAGGTGTGCCAGTAACCCCTGTAGGCTCTTTCAAATTCCTGAACCAAGTCCATGAGTGTTCGAAACACCAGAGGCTTGAACATGAGGTCGTCCCTTCGGCTCATGCCCAGGGCGCCAAACCGCCCCCCGCTGTGAACCCCGAGCACAATGTGGTAGAAGTGGTTCCCTGAGAAGTGAGATTTAAAGCTGAGCGGGAATCGCTCCACACCGGGCATGTTGTTGGTGAGATTGCTACATCATTACATGTCAAGGAACTCGACGTCTGGAATTCCTTAAATATGGAGGCAGTGGCGGTTCTAGACCAGGTTTACCAGGAGGGTGAGTGTTTTTTAAGGGCGCACAGAAGAAAAAAACGCATCTTCTGCTACCAGACGAAACTCTGATCCTATCTCAATATGGCAGAAGGTAAAAGTGCAATGCCTTAATTTTTATGTCATTGTTAAAGTAAGACTTTAAAAGTAGGAAATCAAATTGATCCAAGGGACCAATTTTTTTTTCGGTTTTTGTGCCAGCGCATCATAACAAATGATTTAATAATGTCTTTTTTCGTCATTTTCCAAAGCTGTTCCTGGGTCAAAATCACAACAGCAAATACATTTAACACAATCTGAATAATGCAACATGCTCTACAGCTTTAAAGATACATGGCCAGGATCACCGCCTCTAAGCATTTAATCGGCAGAGCCTCTCTTGTCATCTCTTTAGCGATGTCCATCAACCTGTGAAAAATAAAAGAGAGCTGTTTATGTTATATTTATGTTTGCACAAAACATAAACACTAAATCTACATGTAACATGTGCGAAGACTATTTTTGTCTTCACCAGGTCAACATTATTTCCATGAATCAAGGAAATGGGATCTAAATCTAATAAAGCAAGGTCAGGAAGCGTGTTTCAGGCATCTGCTGACTGACATTAGCAGCTACTTGCAAAGCCCAGGGGTAAACAAGAGACACAGCTAATCCGAATGCATCCCTGGCAGAGGACGGAGATCTGTTTGTTTCTTGATTCCAGAGGAAGAGTAACTCACGCAGTGAGAGGACGGCTTTTCTTAATCTCAAAAAACTGTGTTCCTGTGTGATTGTACCTGTAAGATACAGTTAAGGATGAACTGTTACACGGGCACGAAGAGCAGCGTGAACAGAGATGTGGGCGCAGCTCCTTAGTGCTTTGTTATATTCATAGGCTGCTGATTAATAATGAATGACTCTCTGCACTAAGTGAAAATCATGGTTTTAGTACAGAGTGTAGAGTTTACACTGGACAGACTATATTGCACAAAATCCCTCATTTAATTTTACAAAACAAACCCCCCAGCTAACTCATTTAGCATTAAATGAAAGCAATCAAATACTGTAAATGCATGGGAGGATACTGTAGTTCCCTGATGTACTTCTGTATGGCTTCCAGGCGCTGTGGGATGGTAGTCGTAGGTTGGTATGAAGGCACACTTGGTACTGGAATCTGTAGGGGGGGAGGGTCAAACAACTACATCACAACAACAGTCACAATATGCGCAGCAACTGAAGTCAGCTTAACTGGGTAGAATTACACATATGAAAGTGAATCCAAAGAGATTTAGAAGAAACTTGAACAAAAACCTACTCAATTTCAGCATTAAATAAGAAGAAAAAACAGAAAGAAATGTAATATAAAAGAAATAAACATAATAAAAGTGACTTCTTAAATAATATTTGTACTGATTTAAAGAATTTTATTCCATTTTTCTTGTATTGGTCAAGACCCTGCCAGCAGTGACACACATAGAGGTCTTAAAGACAGGGTGACAATAATTTCACCAATGAAATTAAAAGCTGATTGTATTATCTCCATGTTTGGACTCTCTATTATGGAAATGTTTTGAAGATGATAGGAGGCTGGCCTATTAACAGACTTCACTCAGATGTTAAAATTTAGGTCACCAATGTTTTATGCATCCTTTGAGGATTTTAGTCTTATTAAATCAAAAGCTTAGTTTTTATTTCTAACCTTGTGCTCTCTGGCTTGAGTTTGAACAAATGTTGCTGCATTCACCCGCTGACAGTATGAGCATAATGACTCAGTGACGGCAGTAAACTGTGGTCATGCAGCGGCACTGATGCCAACCTGTGTGGAGTCAGCATCATTGTGTTGCAAAAGATGCTACAACACTTCAAAATCTGAGTTGGGGGAAGCAGGTAAATGCTGAAGTAAAAGTGGCATCAGAACTGAGCCAAGAGGAACACCACATGTGGTCTTCACTTTCTCACATTAATAATCGCCAGTTGACACAACGTAGTCTTAGGCTGCAGAGTTATCATGGAGCAAATTTAACAGAGAACCAGACAATCCCACACATTTTCCCATTCATTGCAACAGTCAGCGTGTTGTGATGTCAAATGTAGAACTGACATTCAGCAGCACCAAGATAGGTGCTTTTTGATGAATCACCAGCCAGTAAAGTTTTATCAATACTATTTTCTGGTTGCAACTTATAGAAACGATTTACCAGAATGGAAAAGTTTAGATATGGGCATGTAACACTCCTTTCAAGAATGCAATTTTGTTTAGACTCCTCTCAATTTCATACAAAACAGTATCTTGATTTTTCTCTCACTCCCATTTTAGTGAACTGTGAAATAGTACGACAATGTTTGTACTTTATTTACTTGAACAATTAAAATTTATTAAATGTCTTGTAAGTTTTTTTTTTTTACCTTAGGCAGGTCAGTGGCACCCCTTATCTCCTTGGCCAGAACTTCACCACCTGGGTGGATTCTGGCCACATGGCGCCACATCCTCTCCCAAGTCTCCTCATCCATCGGGAGGCCTCCTCTGTTGACGTAGAAAGGCACCCCTCCATCCCTTAACTCTTCCTCCCCTTCGTCCTCCTCATCCCTCTCCTCTGCAGAGCCCACGGTGGCCCTCAGCATCCCTCCTTCAAGCAGGCCGCCACACAGTCCAGATGCAGAGAAGTCCTGCCTTGGGTTCTGTCACTGGTTAATCAGCTTGCAGGTCTAAAGCAGGTTCCAGCAGCAGATGGTCATCTCATGACCTCCAGGAGATTATGGCATCAGTGTCTCACAAAAACAGTCAGTGAAGCTGCTATTAAAGGGGATGGCAAATCTCTCTTTGGTTCCTCAAGTTGAAGCAGACGTTTAAAAATTGAAAAACAAAATATATGTTTGTTTTTTTTTTAATTTGCAGCAAATGTTTTACACCTATCAAGCAGTCTGGAGGCCTTCTAGTAAACAGCTATCCATGCTTAATAAGACAGTAAAGGCAACTTAAACATTAGAATGATCCCCATAATGAATCTGTTCATCTTTCTACAAGTATTCATATTCTCCCCAATGCAACACCGCTAACGAGTCTGTCAGGTGGTTGACTTTGTAGGCAACAAAGTATTAGAAAATCCTAAATCCCTGTACCGCTGGAGGTCATTCGCGCCTCAGATTTGCTAAAAATCGATGTTCCTTCGAGGTCCCATTTCTGCGACTTTCTTCATCCTTTCAGTCTAGGCTCAAATGATAAAATCCTCTCCTCCCAATCCAGCCGGCTCATTGTTCCTGCAGATGCTCTTCTCCAGTGGTTTCCGAGTCCAACGAGCCGCTCTGACACTCCCCGAACTCCGACTACTGCGCATGCGCCAGTCTCAGAACATGATCTCAGCCGTGACAAGTGCTGCATTCAGGTGCTCTTCGTAAGAAATCCGCGAATTATATTTACAGGTGCGTGTGAATTAAATAAAGCCTCCAAAAGTTGACGTACTTCAAACCTTAACTCAAGAAGTGAAACTTATATATTCTACTGATTCATTACAATCCAAGCCGTTATTTCAGCTAAGTTTAATGATAATGGATTACAGCTATTGAAAACCACAACGTTCAATTTGTTATTGGTAGAATGTTACATGACCCCAACGAAAGGTATTTTCACAGAGAGGTTATGTTATGCCATGTTTTGCCCTATATAATCATGAGAAAGTCTGCTGTCCAAAACATCATTGCTGTCTAATCTGGCTTGTTTACACCTTTGTATTCAAGTGGAAAGAAAAAGTGTGGCAGGAACAGTTGTACAAAGAAATGAACTTTTTCATTACATTCTAATTTACTGAAATGAATGTACTTCGGGTTGTATGAGAATTTGTTTTTATTATTTTTGGACTCTTTTTTGGTAATATTTATTCTCGAAAAACAAAACAAAAAGAAAAAACAGTTCAGTTAGTGATTTATTTATTCAGAAATTATATGGCAACAAAATGTTTGAAGGTCACAAGAAATAATATGATTTGAAAAGCTGAAATATTACCAAACCCACTGTAGCAGTAAGTCAAATCTGAACACCTCTGCACTATTACTACAGCAGTTGGTAGGAATCCTTAATTTATTTACATGACTAATTTCAGGGCAGAAATATCAAAACCTTGGGGCTCCATAGTCGTCAGGCATCCGTTCAATATTATACCTGCAAACAGAATAAAAAAGTATTAATAAAAACATATTTTTTTTGAACAAAAACAAATACTAAGTTTCCAGATTCTGAGACAATTTGATATTTGTTACCTGTGATTTGAGATGTACATGATGGGCACTCCGGGTATCTTTCTGACTCTTCTCTTCAGATCTCTGTCCACAGTGGCCAAGATGTAACACTTGTGCTGCATAGAAAGATGTATCTAATCAATCTCTATATTCATAGACATCACCACAATATGATGCATTTAACTGATTTAACATATCACCTAAAATAATATTATTCCAAATAGATTGTCTTTGTAAATTGTAACAGAATATGACATTTAGCAGGAGCAACTGATGGGACAATTAGCACTTCTGTTACTTAATTATAAAAGTGTTTGTTTGCCAATAATTTGACCATCTTGTTTCTTCTCCATTCTTCAACTGTGTCAATTGCCTAATTTGTTTGATTATTTCTCTTCTGTAGCCCTTCAGGAGATTAAGGTCGAATCACATTTAACACTTTTCTACACCAACTTTCAGAATAATATACATAATAATTAATAATAATAATAATAATAAATAGACAATAATAGACAGGTAATAATAGACATTTTACCAATTTAGCTATTTTATGCCTCTATATTCCTCTGGATGTTTACTGCTATGCATTTATTTTACCTGGGTCACCCTTTGCACCAAACAGTCATCAGCATATGTGCCCTTATGTGCGCATGGCAGACGCTCAAAACGTGGATCCTTGGCTATCCTGTCAAACAGAAAACATTGTTCAGATGGAAAAGAAAAACTACATACACGTTGTATGTCTGCAGAATTAAGTGATTGCTGGAGATGATACCTGAGAGCCACTCTGTATTTCATCCCCAGCTTCTCGATCTCAGCCATCACACAGTCTGTGATATAGGGTATACCTGAAGCAAATCACATAGTGGGGCGGAAATTTTTTTTATTTTATCTGTCATAAAAGAGCATGCATTAAGTCTACATTTAGAGTTCCAATACTTCTTACATTTGGCATACAGGCAGTCCATCATAGACTGAACAATGTCCAGCTTGGCTTTAATGGAAAAGTTGATGAAATTGGTATCAACAAGAATATGGTATGGTGGGCACAAGTTGGGTGTTGTACTGGAAGAACATGCATGACGGATACTTGGTGCTGCAATGAGAATGAAAAAGAAAAAGGTCAGAAAGAGCACAGAGAACAGGTTAAGATACAGTTTAGTGAGTTGAGTGGTTAACATACACTTCCCGCTCCTTAAGTTCTGAAGGATCTTTCTTCTTCTTGTCTTTCTGTTTAGCACGGTCCTTTTCTTTTCTATAAAGCAATGGCAAAGTTCAAATGAGCTCGTTTTTTTATGCTGAATCCAGTGGTCAAAGAACTGAAACAGGAAATTTATCAGGAAGATATGCAACCAAATTAAACTGCAGATATTAGGACTTACATCCTATGATCTCTGAGATTAATCATCCTTTTCATTGCAGCAAATTTTTTTGTCTTCTGCTTCCCCTGAAAGAAACACACACATAGAGATGAAATAAAATTATTGGTATCAAATGTTTAGAGCATCGGTTCCCAAATCACTAAGAGCAAAACACTCTAGTGACAGTTGTGTATTGAAGCATAATCTGTAAATCAATTAAATTCACAGCAAAGTATTGTTTTTCCAATTATTTAACATTGTTTTTTCTTGTTTTTCTTGTAACATTTACAGTACATGTATTGTCATTATTATTATTATTTTTTCTTTACTTTGATTTTTGAAGAGGATTTCAAGGCTCCACACTTTATGGCTCAATATTAAAATTATAAATGACTAATTTATAACATCCCTTTGATTTAAATAATACTAATAAACATTGCCAGAGTTTTTGTATTGGTTCTTGTAAAACTAACTCCACTTTATGCTACACACTAGAATGGGCATTTCTTCACAACCTTCTCAAGGCTGCAACCACCCCATTACTTTTTTCTTCCACTCAACTTTCTAATAATATTCTTGAACACTGCACTGAGTTAGCATCCAGTTCCTTTACTAAAGACTATTGTGGCTTACTATTCCTGTGAAGTGTGATAACTGCGTAGGTCATGACATAAGAATTCATCATTAACTTGTCTTTTACTTGCTTGTGTTATATTCAGTTTTTCTGAGAAACTTTCAGGTTTGCCATAGCTACAAAGTTATTCATCAAATTAACAGAAAGCGCCTGAAATATATCGCTCCCTGTGCAATAAGCAATCGTATGCGATTTCAAATTACATTTTCAATGATACCCTGATTTATGAATTTAGATTAATCTTATGTTTATAAGGTAGGATTGCAATGCTGGCTTTTTTTAAATGCTAGGCTAACTGTGCTAAAGCTAGTACTGTATATCTCAAAAGCATGTCTCCATAAAACACTGTAACAACAAACGCTGTAAAAGTGTAACAACCGAATTAAAAGTATTTCAACTTAAATGTTAACAGGTCAAGATGAAGTAGGAAGAAGTCGACATTATTTACCATATTTCTGCGTTTCAGGCTTTTAGTCTCTGGAATCAGCTACCTTTCCTCTCCTCGTGTGTCGACAGTAAGACGTCATAAGTAAGCGACGACTCTGTCCGAACGTTCCGGTTGCTATGCTAACGACTGACAGACGAAGGTAAATGCAGTGTTTTTAATCATGTATTACTTGCAGATTTTATTGGCTAATGTAATACTTTGTTTCATCTCTGAAGTTGTATGTGGTTTTCTGTAAATATATTTGATTGTGCGACTTGATAACTACCTGTTATTGGCTCAGAGCTTTCTAAAAGGACGCCTGGCTAACTTGCTAGCTCTTAGCGCTGTGTTTTCTTTCTGAATGCTGCAGTCGTAGCAGTCAGCCTCTGAGCAAGAATTGATTATGTTGCAGTTTGCTTCATTGTTTCTCGCCCTTATTAATTTCTATTGGTCAGCATACACGTTAAAATAGACTTTTTTCTTAGCTGTCTGCCAGGATACCTTTAAAATATTAAGCTAGCTCAGACATCTCTTCAGTTTCAATATTGTTTTCGAATAGGATTGTAAACACAATTGGATTGAGCTCGTTTTCCTGTGGTTTTCCCTCACTATTTAATATATTTACAAGATAACTCATTTGCCTAATGTTTCCATTCATTGACAAACTTCATATTATACTGATTAATAAGCTCAAAGCTAAGCAGGACTTGTTCAGTCTTGATAATTTGATCATTTTGTCTTCACTTTTCTCATTCCGTGGCAGGAGTTTGGGCTTTCCCTGCGGTGTGTGGCAGTTGTGAGAGCACGGAGGAATCTAAGTGAAAGGCTGAAAGATGGTCTGATGGACCGCCGCTTCTTCCTGACCCTCCTTTTCTGCTCTGTGTCGTGGATCTTGTTCTGGGAAGTACGGTGGAAGAAAAGAAAAGAAGGTCAGATTGAGGAATGGCTCCAAGTACATAGCCTTTCTCAATACAGTCACTTGTTCGAAGGTACGTTGTTTTTTAGACTTGTAGGATATACTAGTATGAGTTGCAATATACAGTGTTTGTTGAAATTTCTGGGAAAATCTTTCTGACTTGATTTTTGTGCATGTCCATAGTTCTCAAAATGTGATAAGCGTCAATTGCATGTCAGTATTTGGGTGCTCAAAATAGATTTTGGTATTTTCATGGTGAATGCTGCATTAACCCATTACCTGTGCTTTATAGCTAAAAATATTAATGTTAATTAGTTACTCAGAGTTCTCAGTCAAAAGAAATGATGTCACCAAGGTCCTGATTTTGGTTAACAATAATTACAACTTCATTGTTTTAACAGTACCAAATGTGGTGTAATTTATATCCCTAAATTTACATTGAAACCAGTAAAAATCACAAACGATATTGTCATCAGCCATTCAAAAAAATGTTTATTTCATGATTGTTTTCATTTTATTACACCAAAAACTGACATTCCTTACTGTAGACTACATTTTCACCAACAGAGAATATCCTGAAAATGATTGCAGTGATAATATTTAGCATTAGTACAGTCAGCTGAATATCTAATTACAATTGACAGCATATTTAGTGACACTGCTTTTAGAAAAAAAAAAAAATGACATCAAATGCATCATCTTATTGGAGATGTGAGCAGAATGTAAGTGTGGATATTTAAACACCAAAGAGCACCAAGTATGATATGTAGCAGAATTTTAAACTTTGCATCTCTGCAAGTATTGCAGTAGCGAGAAATTACAGTAACAGCTGCAAGTAGCTGCCTGAAAGGCTTAGTAAGTTAACATTTAAGTGGTTGCTTGTGCTCTTCAGAATGGTTTGTTTAGTTGGTCCAAAAACTCATCATAGTTATTGAACTACCAGCATTGTATCAGAGAGTCTGATTACACTCAGCAAAGCAGCAAAAATAATAACTGTAGCGTTTATTGCTCTGTTTATGGTGTTAATATAGCAGATCCTTATAATTAAACCATCATACATCCGAAAGGATGATTAAAACTGCTTTACGTATCCTGTTTCTCATATAAGCACAGCCGTCTGAATGCTTGGTGCATTGTGTGTGATTTTATTTTTTTTTTTTATTTTTTTTTTTTTTACATTTGGATTCCCAAGTCTGTGTAATTTTCAAGGAAACCCCCTCTGTTTGTTTTTGTTACCAAAACGTTGGGGATGCATATTTTAAAGAACAGACATCAGCAGAGACTTGAATATTCTTGTACTTTTGGACATTTCTATGTGGTTTTTATGTGTCGCACAGATGTGCAGACACTGGAAGAACTGAGTCTGAGCGCCCTGAGTCGTCTGGAGGAGGTGGTGAAAGAGCAGCAGCACTGGAGGGAAATTGCAGAAGCTCACATCAAGCTGCTTCGAGACTTTGCCTTCCTGGAGTGGCTTAGCTCGCAGAACCTAGAGCACTACCACCACATGTAAGCATAAAAAGCTGTGTGACATGAATTCATGAACACCCGGATTGGCATGACGGTCAGAAAGCTAAACTAATAACCCGCAAAATGATTTAAGTCTTGGAGCTGCGATGTAAGACGCTGGTTCTGCTGTTAAACCGCTGCTCCGCTACAGGTAGTAATATTTAATATTTAGTAATATTTGACACAGAGCCGCTTCTGCTCCACCTGGTAGTGACTCTCACACCGAACCAGTTTAAAGCTGCAGCATCTAACCTAAAAAATACATTTTACATACATATTAAAACTTTCTCTGTCCTAACATGAGACAGATAATCTCTAAAAAAATAATCGATCTCCTTCCTGCTCTGCATAATTACTCCGCTCAGTCAGAAACAGCCAATCAGAACTAGCAGTAACCAGCTAGCCGCTATGCTAACAGGAAGTTTTCATTCAGTAACTCTGGATTGTTTATTGTAATGGATCCTGTTTTTGCCTTTGAATGTTAAATTTTATACTTGAATTTTTTGGCAATGTTGAGAGGTTTTATTTTGGCTCTTTGCATTATTTAGCCTCTTCAGAGCCTCATATGTTATCAGTCTGTTAAAGATAGTATTATTGATAGCAGTTCAATTTGCACAATGCCTGTTTTGTTTAGTTTTCTTCTTGGAAAAGTTATTAAAAACAAGTTTTGTCTAAATTAAGGTGAATTCATAGTTCCTTTTTCTACATAATGTAACAGTAGTGTTTATAATAAAAAATAAATAAATAATAATTATGTGATCGGTATCGGTGATCGGTCCTCAGGGGTGATCGGTATCGGGAGAAAAAAACCTGATCGGCACATCCCTAATATTCAAGTAAAGGCGGTGTTTCCAGTCTGCTGACACTGACCCATTCAGGCTTCTATGTATTATGCACCACAAATCTGGAACAGACTTCCAGAAAACTGTAAAACTGCTGGAACACTGAGCTCCTTTAAATCGAGGTGAAAACCCTATTCGTTTAGAGTTGCCTTTGATTAATAATAACTGGGACACAGATTCATTCTAGTCTGCTTTACAACTTTTTATCAATTTATTTCTGGCCATGGTAAAGTTTTTTTGGGGGTTTTTATGAGTGTGTGTGTTATATAATTTTTTTTATTGTGAATCACTTTGAAAAGCTTCGTTGCTGAAATGTTATGAATAAATTTAACTTAACCATTTAACAGTTGAGAAGGTTCTAACTTCTCATCTTGATTTACTCAGAGTTAAATTTAAGTTTTTATTACTCACATATTTCAATTAAATATTTTGTTCTCGCAGTCAAATTAGTTTGATAGAATACGATTTCAAAGCAAAATGCTAAGTTCTGAAAAACCTAACCTGAGTGATATTGTGACCCTAAGTTCCTACTCAGATTGGTGTTGACTGTAGATAATAATGTAGCGAAATGAGCTTCAAAATACTATGTTTTAAATGTTCAACACATTTAAAACAGGGAACAATGGTATAATTCTAAAATTGCATGTCATGGGGAAGGAAGTACAAACACTACCTTTTTTGGGTTTTTTTTTCAAATGTCATCTTGACAATAAATTTAGAACTCATAAGTACACACCCAGCAGCTGCTTACGCAGAAGGTTAGACCGACAGTTAAAATTTGCAACAGGAAATTACTGTTTAGCCAGAAAAAGTTAATCAGTTTGCAGAGCTTTTTTTTTTCTCTCCTTGTCTAAAAAATATATCTAGAAGGCATACACTGGACAAGCTGCTTCTTTGCTTTGCACCTTGTTTATCTGAAAACACTGGGATTGCCATCATGCACAATTTCACAGAAACTGGTTTTGTCCAAAGGACGGCCTCCTATGTGCAATAACAGCAGCTATGTGGCTTAATAGACGGTAGCGTACAGGAGCAGCAGCAGCCATGGTGGAGTGGTTTGGAGTAGAATGACATCTTTAGTTATTTATCTACCCAAAATACTTTCATTTTTGTTTTTTCTTCTCACACCAGACTGAAAACCTTGGGTTGTATGAATCTGGATGACCTGTCTCGATTCGACAGTCAGCTGCAGCTCTCTTTAGCTGCCTGGGGTTACTATTACGACGACTACATAAAGCTGTCCACAGGCATCAAGATTCTGCAGACCTCTAGAGGGAGTCGAGACCAAGACTACGAGATCCGGCTGGTGCGCAGCCTTGCTGAGAGGCGCCTGAATGAGAAGTGGTCAACTGGTGAGACGGATCATTTTTCTGTTTCTTTGAGCTGTGGTCGCTTCCCTTCAGCTTCTATAGTCAGAGTGTAAATAAGGGACAGGTTGCGTTTGAGTTTTTCTGTCTGCAGGACGTTCACTCATTGAGTGTGACTTAGTAAGGCAGAACTAAAGTTTTCCATGATGACACTCGCGCATGTGTAGCCTCTGACAACTTAAGTGTTGCTTTACTTGTATGCAGAGCACAGATTTTTCTCTCAGTAAACCGTAACTTTTACGTTCACAGTGATAACAATAAGATGTTCTAAATAATAATGCATTGCAACTAAATGTTGTCTTGTTCTTGATGATTAACTATTACTGTTGTTCCTCAACATTCCTTTCCGTAGGTGTGGTTTTCGGCATGCCGTAGCTTAAGACAAGTCATATGGAAGATCATGATAAAATGCAAAAGTATAAACATTAAAATTGAATTTGACGCTTTAGGGAAAAAAACGTTCTGTATAAATTTAATCATTATTGCATTTTTTTTGTGTTCCTCAGCGGGAGCTCTCCTTTTTGGCTGTACTGTGGCACTGTGCTTTTTGATAAGGGACCTCATGTTTTACGTGATTGGTGAGTTCAGGATACGCTGTTGGGTTGATTGATGGGAAGAAAAAAAAATAAACAAACAAACTAACAGACTAATAAATGTGTTTGTGTAGCTTAAATATAAAATAATTCTGCCCAGTAATTCCTCCTTTTCTTTTGGCAGGTGGAATTACTGTTTCCATCATAGCGTTTTTCTTTACCATCAAGTTCCTCTGTGAGCTCGCAGCTAGGATCGTTAGCTTCCTACAGAATGAGGATCCTGGAAGAAGAGGCGACCGCAGCATCTACGACTATGTCCGCGGCAACTACCTGGACCCTCGTTCCTGTAAGGTGTCGTGGGACTGGAAGGAACCACAGGAAGTCGGGCAGACGATGACCTTTAGAGTTCAGGTAAAAACAGATTTTGTAAAAGGGATTAAGACTAAAAATACACAGTGTTTTCAGCATTTTGTCCTGTCACATCAGTGTTTGTTGTTATAATATTTTATATGATCTCTCTCTTTATTTTGAAGTTTTTACTCATTGTTATTTGTAGTCAAGCCTAAGGTGGCATGGGAAGCATCAGTGAACACCAGTCTTTAAATCTCATTGTTGTAGAGCTGGCTCTGTGGTTCAGGTAATTTCTAAGTGATTCTCCACCCCAATGACAAGCCTATCGCAGCTTTTCTTACCGGATTGACATGAGTTTAGCTCCACCTATCAATGCACCAACTGCCACCACGATGTGTTACTGAGGTGTTAACTTCTCAGGGCAGTTTGCTCCACTTGATTTTATTTCCTGGTAATAGAGTGAATGGGGCTGAATACCAATGTATGTGAAACCTTTCAGATTTTTATTTGTTACAAATTTTTGAAGTTGTCCATCCCTTTTCCTGTCTCTTCCTATTTATGCAAAGCCTTGCGTTGATCTGATACATAAAGTCCACAAAAATGAATTGAATTTGTTGCTGAACTACTGCAAACTGTGAAAAATGTAATGGGATATCAATAAACATGAAAGACTCTGTATTTACTATAAAAGCCATAATATCTGTCTCTGAAAAACAGTGTTGATAAATATAAAGTTGTTATTCTCACATTGTGCTTACGCTGTTTCAGCTTTTTTACAAAAATGGTCAACCTTTCCCTGCGCATCGGCCTGTGGGTCTGAGGGTGAACATCACCCACATCGAACTGGCTCTGGACATTCCGGTCACCCAGGAGGTTCTGCAGGAGCCGGAGTCCAACGTTGTGAAAGTGGCCTTCACGGTGCGCAAAGCTGGACGCTACGAGGTTGCTGTAAAGCTGGGTGGCCTCAATGTGGCCTACAGTCCTTATTACAAGATCTTCCAACCAGGTGTGAAGATAGTTTCATTTTTTTGGGCTTGATTTATGTTTTTTTTTTTAAAAGATATCTCATACATTTTTTGATCTTTTAATTTCTTCTCACAGGTACAGTTGTTCCATCTAAAACCAAGATAGCCTACCATTTCTCCACCCTGGTGCTAACAAATGGCCAGCAGCACACTTTGCAAATTGAACCCAGGGATGAGTACGGAAACCCCACCAGTAACTCCACGTCGCTTACAGATGAAGAAAACTACAGTGTCCAAATTCACTCTGTAAGAGAAAACATCTTGTTCTTTTTCTGACAAGAAGTCAAGTAAAAATAAAAGTCTGGATTTATTGTCAAGCCCTGTTAATTTAAAATATTTTTTGCCTACTTTCTTCACAGTGAGTTAAACTTTGCCAGTGTTCATGCTGCTGTTTTGTTTCCTGTTTTTTTTTTTTTCCAGCTTGGTACTTTGGACGATGACAGCTCAGATGATTTCTACAGTAAGTCAGTTTCACTCAACAAGCAGCAGTGCCAGGTTTTGCTGAGGCTCACCCTGAGGAAGACGGGTTGTTTCAGGACCCGGATCTCTTATAAGGATCAGCCGCTCAGCAATGGGGAGTTTGACATAATTGTTCTCAGTGGTGAGCTCCCTCTTTTTGCCCAGTAGGTCATTCTTGTATTAGCCTGCGTCTTCAGAGCCTAACACTCACATCTTTTCAGAGAATGAGAAGTCCTGTGTGGAGAAAAACGTGTCCACTCCAGGCATTAGCATCTACTTCGAGGCGTATCTTTACAGCAGTGGCAACTACAGCAGTTCATCGTGGCAGTTACCGGCCTCCTCTCTGCTGGCTCCTCAGAGGAGGCCCTCTATGGGCGACGATGACGAGGAGCATGACTCTCCTGTGGAGGGACAACCAGAGAAGGTGAAAAAACCAAAAAAAGTCTACTGCTACATATCGCCAAAGGTGAGTAGTGGATCTTAAAGATTATGTCTGCTTTTTCCTTGTTTTGCATTGGATGTGTTTAAGTTCACTGCACTGATTTTTGGACGTTTTGTCAAACAGCAACTATCTGTAAAGGAGTTCTACCTGAAAATTATTCCATGGCGCCTTTTCACCTTTCGAGTATGTCCAGGAACCAAGGTAAGTAAAATGAGACTCCAATGAAGGGCCATTTTTACTTTCTGTTAAAGCTAACAGTATCCTTCTTCTTTTCAGTTTACCTATTATGGTTCAGACCCAGTTCATAAGTATTTAACTCTTGTGGTGGACGACGGCATACAACCTCCTGTGGAGCTCAGCTGTAAAGACAGAAACATCATGGCTGCCACCTTCATTCGCTTCCTGCACAAAAACATTGGTTTGTCTCAGCCTGGCAAGGATTTTATTGCTCTTGGAAAAAAAAAAAAGACCAATAACAATCCTATGGCAACAATGTCATGTTTTTGTCTCCAGGCGGCTCTGAGACCTTTCAAGATAAGGTAAACTTCTTTCAACGTGAACTCAGGCACATTCACTCCAAGAAACCTCGCACCAAAACCTGCCTAAAAATCACTCGACATGCTATTCTTGAGTCGGTGAGTGCGTTTTCCTTCTCTTTCATAATAAAAGCAGTCTTCAAAAAAATAAAAAATACAGGAGTAGTATAATCCCAGCAATGCTGTGACAACTGAGGTAATTTTGATTCTTGTTGTGGTATTGTGCAGTCGTTAAAGGTTACAAGGAACTTCTCTTTGTCAGACTGGAGTAAAAACTTTGAAGTTGTGTTTCAGGATGAGGAAGGTAAAAAAAAAAACATTTTTATGTATCTTATGAACGTATTCATACCCCCTTGAATCAAATTAAAAACGCACTTTATTATACTGCGATTTTATGTAACAGACCAACACAGTCAAAGTCTGGAAGTGGGAGGAAAGTGATGCATGATCAAGTAGATGTCTGAAAAGTGGAGTGTTAACAGCGGGTTTAATTCATGCTGCACTCTACTTTTCATTCTACTGCTCCTTCACACACCGCTTTGTGTTGGTCTATGACATAAAATCCCAACAGAATAGATCAGTAACAATTTGTAGTGTGATTAAAAAAAGCATTAAACAGGTATGAATACTTTTGCAAGACCCTGTAACTATCTAATTTTTCCAAGTTAAAGTGACGCATGGAGTTGATGACCATATGGTTTGTTTCTTCAGCTCTCGACTGGGGTGGGCCTCGCAGGGAGTGGTTTGAGTTGATTTGTAAGTCCCTCTTTGACACGTCCAACCAGCTGTTTACCCGTTTCAGTGAAAATAACCAGGGCCTCGTGAGTTATTCCTTCTAAATATTTCCATGTTAAACCGTTATATTCCAAGCTGGGCAATATATCGCTACAGAAACTACAATGAGACCATCCTTCATTCTCCAGGTGCACCCAAACGCTGACAGGCCGGCCCACTTACGCCTGAAGATGTACGAGTTCGCTGGTCGAGTCGTCGGAAAATGTTTGTATGAATCCGCTCTGGGCGGAGCCTACAAGCAGCTGGTCCGAGCTCGCTTTACGCGTTCCTTCCTGGCCCAGATCATTGGCCTTAGGATGAACTACAAGGTGGGAAGATCGTTGTTTTCATTGTTTACACTGGTCTGTCATTAGGGGTGTCTCATCATTTAAACATACTTCACAGAGCCAGGAGACGTAATCTGGTTCTCTGGATTATTTATAGAAATCCAGTCATGATGTTGTGGTGTTTATCTAACCTGCTACGGGTTCCTAAAACTCTCCCTAGCCTTTAAAATCTGTTTTTGAGAAGGTCACATGGTTTGTTTGTTTTAAAAATTCAGGTTTTTTGTGTTCTTGATCTGTTTTTCCGCTTAGTACTTCGAGACAGACGACCAGGAGTTCTACAAAACTAAGGTCTGCTTTATCCTAAACAATGACGTGAGTGAAATGGACCTGGTGTTTGCTGAGGAGAAGTACAACAAGTCAGGCCAGCTGGAAAAGGTGAGGCAACACTTTGGAAAGGAAGCCCCCTTCTAATCTTTAAAGCAATTTCATCTAGATGGAGGCAATAAACTAAATAAAATTAACCAGATTGCTTGTTTGGCAATAATGTTCTTTTGCTTATGAAGTGGAAAGTGGTGGTTTCATACTGTGGAATTTCTTACATGCTTTTTCTTTAGCTCTACGGTTTAAAAGCAGCTGCCAAATAAAATGAGCTTTAAAGTCCTGTGGCTGAATTATAAACACAAACTTAACTGGATTAGTTTCTGAAAACATCAGTTTTTCACCAAGTCATAAATCAGAAGATGAGCATGCTGTCGTATTGGAAAAATGTGTTGCGTAGGTCTAAACAGAAGGCGTTGAGTTGTTTCATGTGAAACATTAAGTTTCTCATCATTTGTGTGTGAAAGCTGTAGAAGACAGCTTTCATCAGGGCAGGCCACAATACTTTAAATGGAACTATGCTGCCTTGTTTTATTTATTTTACATATTTAAATATCAACTGATCATTTAATAAATTAATAGTCTTGGTGTCCTCAAAAGGACACATAATTGACAACTAAGTTAATTAGAAAGTAGGTCAGTCAGCTTAAACGTTTAAGCAGTCAGCATGCAGAGGTGAGTGCAACTACTTCAGTATGTCATGTCATTGACATAAAGTAATGTTATTGGGTGGTGCAGGGAGGCGTATATGCTAATTAGGCATAACGGATATATTAAACAGCTTGTGAACATTTTGTCATTAAAGTTGATGTGTTAGAAGCAAAAAACAAATACAATTTTGAGCAGGCGTTTACTATAATCCATGCCTTTCAAAGATCCTTTTTGTTATTTCACCAGGACATCATTCATGTATGAACCGGTGCTGTGAACAGTCACGTGGTCGGGCTGCTACATCCAACACAAGCTGATGTTCTTTATTGGATTTTGACTGTAGGTGGTGGAGCTGATTTCAGGAGGAGCCCAGATCGCCGTCACCAATGACAACAAGATTCATTACCTGAACCTGCTCGCTCAGTATAGACTGGCCAGCCAGGTGCGGGACGAGGTGGAACATTTCCTGAAAGGTTAGGTGACGTCTGCAGCCACATCCTGGCTGTTTGCGCAAACCGCTTTCATTCGATCTTTCCAATTGCGCTTGCGTCTAGAATATAACTTCCTAATTCATTGCAGGTTTAAACGAACTAGTTCCAGAGAATCTGTTGGCCATATTTGACGAGAATGAGTTGGAGGTAGGTGTGTTTTGTTTTGGGATATGATTCAAGATTCAGCCTGACTTGTTGTACTCCAAGTAATCTTTAAAAATGATCATCAGATAATCATGTCTGTTTACATGTGCTCTCACCAGTTGTTGATGTGTGGAACGGGTAATATAAACGTGCAGGACTTCAAAGCCCATGCTGTGATTGTCGGAGGATCATGGCACTTCAGAGAGAAAGTATGCTAACGACGTTATCTCTCTGAATTATGTTCCGCCAGCAGAGTGCTGTCTGTCATTTATTTCTTCCTGTTTCCTCTATTTTCCCCCCAACAGGTCATGAAGTGGTTCTGGGCGGTGGTGTCCAGTTTCACCCAGGAAGAGCTGGCTCGTCTGCTGCAGTTCACCACCGGCTCCTCCCAGCTTCCCCCTGGAGGATTCAACACGCTCTGCCCCTCATTCCAGATCATTGCAGCCCCT
The DNA here is from genome assembly GCA_033032245.1 of Poecilia picta. Classification (NCBI taxonomy): domain Eukaryota; kingdom Metazoa; phylum Chordata; class Actinopteri; order Cyprinodontiformes; family Poeciliidae; genus Poecilia; species Poecilia picta. The sequence continues at coordinate 9,664,992 of CM065374.1, forward strand.
ACACACAGCACATTGCCCACTGCACACACCTGGTAAGGAAAGACGCACAGTGCAACGGTGTACGTTTCATGAATGCCAGCAGTAACAGTAGATGTACAGTATTTGCAGTGATTCATCTGCTAAAAGCTAAGTTTTCATGAAATGGATCCAGGAGAATGACCTTACTGCTGCAAAATTACTGATTTAATTGTCAGTTTCTTTTCAAATGTGCCTATTTGTGCCCAATTCCTCTTGCATAGTACAGAAAGAATCTTCTTTTTTTTCTGGATTCTAAAGACTTTTTCATTGGCTGCACAATATGTTTAATATGTGTCATTATCTCATAACTGAATGCAGTATAACTATTGCAGAAAACGCCTTCAATAAATGCTATTTACATCCCATACACTTGGGTTCTATAATACCTCTGAAGACACTTGTTTAATGCAGCAGAAAGTTTTAGAAAGTGAAAAAGTGATAACATGGAAAAGTTAATAAGAAACTATACTTTTGTTTATTATTAAGGTCATGGATATGCTTGCATCATAATTAACTCCAAAAAATGAATGTGTCTGAGGAGCTCTCCATTCACTAAAAAATAAAAAGCACTCGGGGAGGTTTCTATTTTTTTTTTTTTTTTTTAAGTTTTAATGTCTGAAAATAACAGGAATATTCTCCTAATTGACTTCATACAAATTCATAAGCTAAATGTTATTTCGTGGTAAACCCCCCGCCCCCCAAAATAAAACACACAGACCAACATTAGCAGCTGTCTTTTCTCCTGTAATCACAGCAGGAGGCTGACCTGACTAAATAAAAAATAATAGCTAATCTACCAAAAGTAATTATTAGCATCATGTTGGATTAGTGAGAACATTTATCATTTAGCACATAACCTGTCAAACATCTAAAGGATCAGTATTATATGTTTTCCAGCCACGTAGTGCCATTTTATTGTGCAATCAAGTATCTGTCGCATTCAATTGTTATATAAATACTGTATATATCAAATTTGATGTAAACATGATAGGAATTTGACTTTGTAATTTGACGCCAGGAAATTGGCCCTCTGGTTCTTTAAAACCTCCTGCTGCAATCAGGAAGTCATGGCATCGCTGCTCTTTTAACACGTTAACAACAAATCTTGTTTAAGAGTTTGGGTTGTAATTTTACAAAATGTGTAAAAGTCCAAGCATCATGAATAATCTTGCAAGACCTCCGATTTGTTTTGATTTTAAACACTGCTCTGTGTGTGACCGCTGTAAACTTCACCTAAATCTGCCGTTGTGTCCAGTTTTAACCAGCTGTGCCTCCCGACCTACGACTCCTACGAGGAGCTGCACAAGATGCTGAAGCTGGCCATCAGCGAGGGCAGCGAAGGCTTCGGCATGCTCTGACTGCTCCATCACTGTGGCCCCTCTCATTCACATGAAGACCAGCACTGCTCCACTGCCCCGGTTTCCTGCATTCATCACCATCCAACAGCCCCAACATCTCGCGGTCCCAGTGTGTCTCCATCAAGAGGAGAGGGATATTCAGGAACTCCTGTTAAACTGAGGAAAAAAAGACTGCAGCTTCAGTCATATGAACCTTGTTACTACTGTATGTACATACAATTGAATTTAGAAATAGAAACTGGGGGGGAAAACCGATGATATTGGGAATAATTTTATTTCTGCTTCCCAGAGTTTGCTTAGCTTTATGCGCTTTGAAAGACATGTTACAGGAACAAAGGCCTTGAGTTTTATTGTATATAATAACTGCTCTTTTGCATTTTGCAAACAGAGGAACTTTAAGTGCAACAGCAGCCTCTTCATGCTGTGGGTCATTCATCTGCAGCACTTTGGCCTTAATCGATCAGGGACTGATATGTGTTTTATGTAAATATATAAGCTCATTCTTTTAATTCAGAACCTGTACAGAGTAATGTGTGTGTGTATAGACATTTTCTTTTCATGTGTCGTTTAAGGAGAAGGGATTTAGTTGTCGCTGCATGTGTGCTAGAATTGTATTTTTTGTTTGTTTGTTTTCATTTGCCTGCTGGATGTGAAGAAGGGGTTTTAAAGGAAGCCAAGTAGTTTCTATTTTCTGTTTATACCTTTTTGAGTTTTGGGAAAGTAGTTTGTTGACCCATGTTTAATAACCTGCCTTATCCAGTCCCTTTGCCTCTGATTGTAACCAGACAGTTGCTCTGGTGAAGAAAACCTATGTGACAGTAACAGAATATGAATGAATGAAGGAAGTTTTTGTTCAATCCCTACGTAAGATTTATTTTATTGTTTCTTTGTAAGTCACCGTCTTTCATGTGTTTACCTCAGGATGTCCTCTGACACCTATGCATCAACTGCTCAGTAAGTTTCCTCCCTCTCTTTAACAGGTGTAGCCATGTATTTTTGCATTCTGGGTAACTTGTTGGACAGCTTTGTACTTTTGGGGAGTATATGTTGCTTTTTTCCCCTTTTTTAAGTTATTGTGAAACTTTTATTTTAATGCTTTGAGAGTTGGCAGTACTCTGAGCCAATGGACGTTGTTGGTTTGATTTTTCTGTGCATAGTTGTTGCATTTGTTGCTGTTAAAGAGTTTACATTATCATTAGTCATTTTGTAATAATATGCCTGTAGGGGTGTTTGTACTGCATTGATTCCATGGGAGGATTTTTTAAAAGTGATTTCAATATTTTTAATGTGCGTAATTCCCACACACAGACTAGTGAAGTTTTACTCTGTTGGCTCTGAATTCAGTTTTGCTTCTGAGAGGTTGAGCTTTTCAGATGGTAAAGACATGTCAAGTCATTTTTTAATTTTTTTTTAGCTGGCCTTTAATATTTACAGATTTGTTCTTTTTTGGGTTGTGCAATGTTTAGAACTGAGGTGAGAACTGAAATGTGAATATTTCATCAGGGCAACATTTCAGTGTGAACACCAATGGCTGAAAACATATTTCTCTGTACGGAAACAAGGGGTTTAAGCATTACTCGTGTCATATGAAGTTTGGAAACAGTGAACAAGGTTTGCTTTGTTTCTAATATTTTTTGTTCATGGTTTTACTTTTCTAGTCAATGTAATTCTTGAATGGGCTTCTGGGTGAGATGACCTGAGCGTGACTTTTACTGATGTATATATTGTGATTTGGGGATGTACTACTTCTGTTTTTCCTTTTTTTTTTAAGAAGAGCCTCTGCGGATGAATGTTCAAAGATTGTCTGGACTGCAAGTCCCTCATTTATTGGAATAAAAATATTGGGATAAATTCATCTTTGTGCATGTATTACAAGCAGTATATAGGGAGGGTTCTTATTCAGCCAGGAAAATTGTGGCATGGGAAAAGAAAATGTAGTATTGAAAAGTTTGTTTCGACACTTTTATTCTTTTTGTTCTGATCCATCTTAGTTTTTTTTAATTTGTCTGTCCATCCCTCTGTTCTTTATCCATCAGTTTGTCTGTTGCCCTTCATCCATCAACCAACTAACCTGCCAGCCATATTTGCATTTATTCATTTGTCCATCACACATTTCAATTTTTGTACAAACAAAAATTGGTGTCCGTAAATACTCATTTATTTCTCTCCTTCTGTTCATCCATCTACACACCCACCTTTCCATCTGCCAGTTCATTTCTTATCTATCCATTTGTCAATTTTCTTTTCTCACTTTTCTGTAAAACTGAAGGAACCACAATAACATCCACTTGTGTACATTTTAACCACAAGGGGGCGCTGACTGCATGTGACACCACAGTAGGTCAGCATTAAATGACAAGAACCTGTTTGCCTAAAGATCTGTGTTTAATTTTAACTCAGACTAATTAACTTAAAATCCTTCCTTATCACAAATTTCCCAAAATTCTGATTTAAAAGCTGTGTTACTCAAGCTTACTGAGGTCAACCTGAACAACTGGCTTCCCTTTGAACGCAGGGAAGAAGTGGCATAACTGACAGCCATATCAGCACAGGATGTGATGGCACCCCAATGTTGCCTAACTAAATGTTTTATTCCTCAGTAAGTGTCGGAAATCATTCTGAAGGGAAAAAATAACACTTTGCTGTGAACATTCATCTCTCATGGCCCTCCTGCTTGCAGCACACCCACATCCACAAGGGAGGTTTCCATACGGTGTGGTCTGAACGTTAACAGCAGCCACCAGAAAGGCATCTTGAAGCACTTGGAGGCAGGGGTATACTTATTCAGCTTTGGCATGCACCTGTTGATTTACATAATGGTATTTCTCAAATTACCCCTCAGAAAGTCATTATCCTGAGCCACAGTACCCTGCATGCTGGAGCTGTAAATTAACATACCCTATATGGATGCATGGTGCAGCTGCAGGGAAAGAACTGGCAACAATGAATGAATCCATCTTTTACTACCAACACTACTGCAGTTGGTCTTTTCTGTTTTTCTAACGGAGTCCAGGTCCAGGCCTCAAAATCTACTCTCCTGCAACTTGTAGATGTCTCCCTTCTCCAACACACCTGAATCGAATGGCTCATCAGCATCTTTTAGCTCTGCAGAGGCCTGGTAATGAGGCATTTACTTGATTCCGGAGTGTAGAAACAGATGTACATCTAAAAGTTGCAGGATAGTAGATCTTCAGGACTGAACTTGTGGTTTTTTTCTACAGGATCTGAGGAGGACAAGGAGAATTATCTGTGACCAGTCATGTTTGCGCAAAGTTTCTATATCGTCCCTCCCATGCTTTTTTCAGATCATTAGATCATACTGTAGGTTGTCTGAAAGATTTAGGTGTGAGGGCTGAAATAGCCATGAACAAGGCTCCCATCTTGATTTAGATCATATTTTTTGTATCATCAAGCTTTTAATTATTTTCTTTGCTATAGTCAAATAAAATGATAGATTTTTTCAAATATTTTCAGTAAGACATTACACTGCTGAAATAAACCGATTTATTTTAAGGCGTTGCTATGAGTGCCAACGCATTTCTGGGGATTTCCTGAGAGCACATCACTACACTTGTTTACTATTCTGTAAACAACTTCAGCACTGACTGAGGTTTGTGTTCGTAAAAAAAAAAAAAAAACATCTTGGGTTGTACCTAATTCTCTTCTTCTGAATCAGACACACAATTTTTTGTTGGATGTCCATCAGCTCCTCTGATTAAATGGAATTGTCTGCAGACAGTGGGGTTTCCCTGTGCCGCTAATAGGACCTCTCCTCCAGCTTCCTTCCAAACAACTGTGGGCTCTGTCTGCTTTCCATTTCAAAACTTACTTTCTTATTACCTGATTGGATGCCGTTGATTAACTGCCAACTCGATTGGCTGAAGTCATTTATCATCTGCGGTGATTGGGCCGGTCCAAAGCCTGGTCCTAATCAGGGCCAGTCAGACACAGGGGAGTCTCATCCAGCAGGGGTTCTGGATGTAAATGTACTTTTTTTCTCTCTCTTTCTCTAGTTCCTGGTGTTGTTGTTGATAACTTGAAGGGAAAACAGCTGGAACTTAAAGAAGTGCATTTCATAGTGATGACAATTGTCTGGCAATGAAGCACAGCACAAGATCTTTATCAGTGAGATACCTTTACTGATTAAATATTTTTGTTGTCTTTTGATCTCCTGATGTTTCACAGATGTCCTGCTGTTGTTATTGATTTTTTTTTTAATAATCTAAGGCTCCATAACCAGGGACTCAACATCCAAAGATGGAGATGGCGCACATTCAATGCGGACAGCATGCTTGAGGTATTGGAAAAAAATACTTTGTGGATGTTATTAATTGTGCTTCAGCTGATGACTGTCTGGGTTACATATTAGTTGCTGTAGAGAAGATTCACTGGGGCAGGACTTCCTGCAGGGATTTACAGTGGTATTGTTTTCATAGACATTGGAAACATTTCAATTCTTATATTCTCTCTTCAAAGACAGGGCCTCTAATGTGGATTGCCCAAATGTTTGACAAATACCCACTCCACCCTTGCTGTCAGCGGAGTGTCACTAAAGAATATATAAACATGCTTTGTAGTGGGAGTCGCCCTCATGTCTAAAGTGCAGCAAAAGACGCCATAATGGCAATGTTTTATCTTTGTTTGCTGTTTAAATGTGTGCGTTTTAATCTGGACCAAACTGTCTCAGATAAGAATTTTTGTGTCTATGATTACTTTAGACATTTGCTATCATTTACAATTATTGCTTTAATTTTTTATTTTTCTGTAAAAAAAACCAGGACATTATTATTCATTCACATCATATAAAGAACAGATGTTTATGTTGTTAAACTTGACGTACTTTATATATCTTGCTGCAAATCTAGAATATTTGCTGTTTCTTTGAAGCAAAACTGGCCCTTTACATTAGCATTTACAGTTAGGCATATTTTATGTCACAATTGTGCTTCTTACAGCATAAAATGACTTCTTCCTGTGTTGCGGATATCCTGTAGACCAGCTTGACTTTGTTGTGGATTTTCTCTAACTCACACAAGGTTACAGAGTCCACTGAACATCGGTGAACATTCCCAGGGTTCGGCCGCCGAACAAAATTACTCCAAGATTGTACTGACAGCTCATCCAGGAAGTCTCAGAAGAGCCCAAAACATCTAAAGAACGTAAGAGCTTAATCATCTCAGTTAAGGTAAGGTTTATGATTCAACAACAGGAATTGAATGGAGCTTAAATGGCATCATGAAGCAATCCAAAGGGTGAAAACCACTGCTATCCAAAACAAACACAGACATATCGCACACTTGCCAAACGTTTTCCGAAACCCTTTTTTGAGACATTTCTTTAAACTGATGAAATAAAAGTGTAATTTTTGCAAGATGTACGCCCAGCTACAGCTGGTGTGAAATTAACAAAATACCAACCGGGGGATGATCTTGAACTGGACGAAATGGACGAATTGATATAATTGATGGAATGGTGAATTCTTATCTCTAGTAAAAGATCCTGAATGTTATCAGTTCATGGCTTTAAGCTGAAGCAGGACAAAAGATTTTGGAGGAGCCTCCTAAAACTCAGATAGAAAATTCACTTTGAGATTCCGTGGGATAGTTTCAAATGTGCTTTGAATGCTCCAAAACCTCATAATTTGTCTGAATTACAACAATTGAAAGTGATTCATTGCCAGTTATTCCTATCAATAGGGTGTAAAAACTAGGTATTATGTTGAGGAGCTAAATTTATTTGTAAAAATAAAATAAAATAAGACCAGCTTGATTTGAACAGGTTTTTTTCTCCCATCAGTAAAACCACAATTTATATTTACGCAGATCATCTTTGTGTGATATTAACATTTCTTTGATTAACTGAACATTTAGGAACAACAAAACGGCTAAAAACAAATATATTTGCCAGGAGACATGTGTCTTTATCTCAGTACTGCATTATTGGATAATGGTTTGCTAAATGTTGCTAACCAACCAAATGTATAACAGGAAGAATTTAAATTCAGAATTAAGAGCCAAAATAAATTTTGGAATTCTAACTTTATGTATTTTCATGCTTACAATACAATCTGGAAGCTAAACCAAATGATGATGCACCAATAAAATAACATCAAACATAGCATATGCAAAAAGATGGAATTTTCTCTATTTTTAGTTCATTATTAAAATATTCGACCCAGAGTATTTCAGAGAACCTATCCCCTACCCAACGTCTTGGTTTTGTGGTTCAGGCCAATTACATTCTAAAGTTTTTATTGCTTTGGCTGGAAAGTGATTTGAAGTTTGTTTTCCCCAAGTCAAACGAGGATTTGTTCATTCATACTTTCATCACATTGAGGATAAGGTTGGAGGAGAGATTTCACAGACCACAAAGTTGCAAAATACAACAATAGTAGCCACATCTGGTCAACACATGCGCAACCTTTCAGTGTCTACATCAGCAGGAAAAAAACCCAGCAATGTGTGTTTACAGTCCACAGATACATACTGCCTTCACCTCTGCACTGAGATAAAAACGATTTGATGAAAGCTACAAATATTGGACAAATCACTATTTTTAAAAATGTACACACATACAGTGCTGAGACTATGTATTGACACTCGATACATTTCTTTTTTCTTATTTTGCCATATTTAAATATTTCTTGTCAATATGCTAAATTTGATATCTATCAAAATTATCCGGAGTAATTTTGATAGACAATGATTATGTTTATTGAAGAAAAACAATACTAATGAACCAAATTTTGTATTATCTGAAAAAGTAATTAAATTCTTTATCTAATAACTCTGCCACCTTTGGCGAATAACAACTATTGTGAAACAATCACAACTGACAACCTGCATGACAGAATGCAAGAGGAAGTTTGACTCACTTCTCTCTTCAGATTTGCTCAGCGCCCTGTTCTTGTACAAATAGGACCAATATCATGTTTTATAACCCAACATGACCTTGCTTTTCTGATGCATAGCTCCTCAACATGTTTTTCAACCAATTTTTGTCCCGCTTTTCTTACTCTTGAAACTAAAAACTGGTCTTAACTGGAGCAAATGAGGCTTCAGTTCTTTAAATGTTATTCTGGGTTCTTTTGTGACCTCCTGAATGAATTGTTGATGCATTCTTGGAGTAGTTTTGGTAGGAAAGCCAGTTCTGCTCCACGTATTCCTACAGGCTCACACTGTGGTTCATTTAATCCAAAGCCTTTTAGCCCTTTCCAGCCGAATTGATTTCAGTGTCTTTCTTATCTGTTCCTGTATTTCTTTATATTCAGGCATGATGTTTTGTTTTTGAGACCTTTAAACCTACTTCATGCTGTCTAAAGGATCTGTTAAAGCCATTTCTTGACTTTACAGGTCTGTGATAATCACGCCTATGAAACCGAAGACAGCTTTCTAAAATCTTGGTCAGTCACAGTTCAATTTCAAAATATTAGGGCGGAAAATATTTTTTGGCACCAAGGTAGGTTGGTTTGGAGAATTTTTTATTTGCATTTTTTTCCTCTCAGCTGAAAGGAAAGTAGGAAAACTAGTCTTTGACTTAGGTTACATTTTCCTGATATTAGCACATATTTGATTAATTAAAAGAAGGTAGAGGTATGGCACACCTGCCGACAGCTGCTGATTGAGGGGAAGCGTGTTCCTGTCTGCCACGGTGAACTCTGCCAAGACGCTCCGAACCGAGCGGCTCCGCTCAACAGGGACCACCCTGTTCAGAGAGAGGAACAGGGCGAGGCTCTGTTTAGACTGACAGGAAGATCGACTGAATCCTATTAGCTGTTGCTTCCCAAACATGACAAGCTCTCACTTCAGATAATGGCTGGCTGCCGGATGAACTCTTTGAGGAAGAGAATGCATGTTTTCACGCTCATTTAATCTCAGCTATGCTTTTTTGGAAACCCAGCATAATGTGGGTCTTCTTCAATTTATAAAATTTATCTCCAAATAAATCCTCTGTGGACATCATGTGTGACGCTGCGATAATGTCAGTCGGTCAGGCAGAGGTCCTGTTCCTGTTTGAAAGGACCCACTGGGATGATGGGCACCCGGGGACAGACACAGAATCATATGAGGACATGAGGGAGGCCACAGCTTGAAGAGAAAACCAGCTGAAACAAACCTCTGTTTCCAAGGGGAAGCACTGAAATACGTAAATTTTCAACTGCAGGTCACCTCTAAAGATCCCTCTTTTAACATCTAATTCATAAATGTAATTAGTTTTTGTGAGCATAGGAATAATTTGTCCCTTAAAGTAAGACATAGCGAGTCATGTGATACTGAAACAAAGAATGCATTCATGTTGTACATGAACAGGAAAAAAAATTCAGCTGATTCTTTAAAAGAGGGAAAATTCTTCCAAGAAAGATCAAGCTTGTTGCTGTAAAACGTTTGCATGAGGTCAGTCAACGAACGTTTCCCTGTTCTGGTCTGACTGACAGAGCCGGGAAATGCTGACACGCTTGTGATTTAGATGTTTCATTTGGACCACGCTGAAGACGAAGGGAAGAAACGAGAAATTCACTGAACGCACAGAAAAAAATTTACATTTATCACATCCTTTGCCACTGAGCTGTCGTCACAGTGATACAGATTGACTGTGAGCATGAGCTTAGCTTCATTCCTTGTTTCTTTTCCTGCATCGCCACGGCCAGTTAGTCAACATTTCAACATTTTTCTAAGAGCAGATACAATCCTCCAACTTTTAAGGTTATCCAGTTCAAGATACTGTTGCTGTTTCAAAAAAAAAGTACAGTATGGGCCTGCTACTCATCGTGAACAAATTCAGAGGAAAGCATTCATAACCTGTGAACATTTTCTCACTTAGTCATATTAAAAATTTAAACTTCCCAGTTTTTTTCTGAGACTTCATGTGACAGACCCACACAGAGTACAACATAATTATGAAGTGGAAGGAAATGAATACTTTTAAAGTTGTTTTACAAATAAAAATTTGACATGTTTAGCATGTGAATCAACATTTTAAATCTGATCCTGCTAAATAAAATGAATGCTGAACTCACCTCGAAATGTAGTATTCTCAGTGTAAATCCAGCTGCTCTATGAAGGCCTCAGAGGTTTGTTAAAAAACAACAGAAAACAAATGGCATCAGAAAGTCCATGGGGCAAAGGAGACACATCATGGAGAAAGTTGTGGAGACGTTTACAGCAAAGTTAGGTTATAAAACAATATCCTAAGTGTTTTACATCTCTAGTAGCTCATCCACAGCTGTAATTGGCACATCTGTAAATGTCCATATACACCAAAAGGTCAGCTAGAGAGAACAAAAATTAGAGAAGCAGAGAACAGTCCCTGGTTATTTTGGAGGAGCTGCAGAGCTCCACAATTGGATAAAGAACTTTCTGACAATTTATCTATCGATAATACACTTGTTAGAGTTGAGAAGATGTGCGAAGAAAAACACAATCCTGGATTATTGTCTAGGATGATAACAACTAAGCCAGAGCTTAGTTCATGTTTTACAATGACCCAGTCAAAGTTCACACCAAAATGAGTCTTAGAATTTGTTGCCAGATTCCCTCGAGTTTGAACCATTTTCTGAAGTTGAAATGACAAATTTAGCTTTTCCATGTGCCCAGGCTTGTAGCTTAACCAGGCTCTGGACCCAACTCTGTGATAAGACATCATTTGTGATGTTTTCCATCTGCTACAGTCATTAGAAAGTTTAGCAACAACATTTTGGGGGCAGAATAAACACTGCATTATCCGGGAAGCAATTGTGTGGAAAATAAATATATAGCACAACACTTTTTACTTACAACTCAACAGCACCCTTTATTCTCTAACTTTCCATCTTCCACCTTTGTGCACAAATCGAACATGAAATATCGCATCGGGCTGTTATGCAACTAAAATGTTTCTGGTTGTTTGCACCAAAGAGACTGAGCTATTTTGTATTTATGTTTGTGATTAGCAGCACCCAGGTTGCTTCCAGATGTGGCCCAACCTCACATGCACATGCACACGCACATGCGCACACGCACATGTGCACACGCATACTTATGCACAGTGGGACTTTTTCGATCAATTGACCAATAAATAAGTGAACCTACACAGCATTCCTTGTTGGAAACATGGAATCGCTCTTTGTGCTGAATACTGGACAGATGGTTATGCCTCTGCAAGTAATCACAGGGAGTGTTTACCATACTAGTAAAATGGGGAGATAAAAACACTGAGGAGGTTGATAAACAGTAGCTGAACAAGGAGAAATGTCTCCATTGTAACCTTTGATAGAAGAGGTTCCGTGCAAAATATCATCAGCTTTCTGTGTTTGTTACCTAAATCCCAAGGAATGTGTTTATTTTCGGTGGGAGACTTAACATTTTCTGGATAAATCTACATAACAACAAACGTACTGGCTTGTTTATAAGCATCAGTTACACCCTTCTATTTCATGCTGCATTGCGACAAATAAAACCCCTGTAAAGGTGGACAACACAAAATGTGGCACAAAATGAAATGTTCAAGAGTTTGAGGCCAATTTAGCACTGGGTAGATGAAAACATATCACAGGTCAATTATGCAATACATGTAGCTTATGAGTGTTTCCCAATCATATCTGTAGTTAGGTCAGAAATCGTTGAAGTCAGGTTTATGAGTTTATTGTTTTGTTAAGCCCTCTTGATGATTGTTACTGCTGTCATCTTGTACTTTGTCTTTCTATCCAGCTGTCGTCTTGTTTTTATTCATTCATTAATTTACTGATTCTCCAGATAAACATTCTTAACTGTGCCAAGAGAGTCCACAGAGAAAATAAGAGGCTGGGGGATGATTCTGCAGAATTTTGCAGAAACAATTTTGGGTCAGTTGTATTGCAATCTAATGACAAAGCGATAAAGAATAAGCTTGATAATGTGTCTGTGTATTGATTTACATAATTAATTGCAGTGCATTTGTTAGGAAAACCAAGCATCCAATAGTCCCAGTACAGAAATAACTAGCTGGAGGGGGTAATTTGAAACAAGTATAATGCGGAAGGTTGATAAACAGTACAGTGTGAACACATGAGAAAGAGTCGTGAGAGTATCACCATCTGTCAATGTCGATTTATTAGTAAGGCATGTTTAAAACCACACAAAGTGCTGCACGACAAATTCAAACAATATATATCAGAAAGAAAAACAATACAACATAAACAGCTAAACTGAGGTCCAAATTAAATTAAAATAAAAACAAAGTTTGAATAATAATTCAATTCTTGGGAAGGAAATAAACCACAGGAAGATTTACATCAGGAGGATAAACTTTAACTTTAACTAAAAGCCAAAGAACATAGACACATTTTTCAGAGAGTGCATCCTGCCACAGCAAAGCCATGACCATTCCTGTTTTTGAGTTTGTTTTGAGGAACATGGAAGAACATCTGGTTAGTAGATTAGGGTGGCCCAGTTAGAGCATGGTGCGATATAGGTTCTTTAGCAAGGTCATAATTTTTCACTCTAGTAGTTAGATGGGTGTTAGTATTTTGGGCCAGTTGGAAGTGACGACTTGACGGCTGATCTAAATCTTTTATTACCATACAATCTACTGGATCTACAATTCTGGCCTGATCCAAATTTTATTGAATAGACATGGAAAAAGATAAGATTGTTTCTGTCTATTAACGTGAAATTTTTGTTGAAAAATAAAGGTGAAAAGAAATTCCTCAAAAAGAAGTAAAATTGCCCAGGAAATTGGACTCACATTTAATGGGTACTGATGGGGTTGGCCTAAAACCAATTGTATAATCAAGCCTGATTTTTGACATTTCTTTTTCATTTCATGCTTCATTTAGACATTTTTTTTGGCAAGATAAAATTATAGACTGGTCCTAAAAAGATGCAATAGCTGCCGACATTTGTATGGTATGCTCACACATAAATCGCATGCCGGCAATCCAATTAAAACCTTGTCAATAGTTGGAGCTCAAACTAGTTTTGAATCTTCTTTACCAGAGCAAAATCTTTTGAAAGAAAGTCTTCTAGAAGATGATAAGGTCCACGGTCAGAACAATTTTGATGCAGAAGGATCTGAAATAATGACGTTTGAATTTCCTAGGTAATTTAAAACATGCTACTCGGTGTGAGATAATAAGATAAATGTGTCTTAGCGGTGGAATGCTCAGATATGTTGTTGGTATTGCTAAAGTACATACTTCAACTTATTATTTATTTATTTATTTATTTATTTTGGCAATCGTGATGGGAGAAAAATTGTTCTTCTGTGGCAGTACATTGTTTAAACTTTGTGAACAACCCCATGAACGTGTTCAGTCCTGTATTCCAAACTTCGTGAATTATATAATGTAATTTATATAATTTTATCCAGGTTAGGACTAATTAAGATATCTGAAATTTGGTTCTTCAGTGTGCTACTAATTATGGAAACTAAAATCCTAAAGATCAAGAGAATAAGTAAGCTTACATCCTCTGGCATTTGAGGCTGTTCAACAGCATGTCTGTCTACAGGCTTATTAAAACTCAGCTCCCTAATGAACATTTGCCCTTAAAGCCTGCTGAGTGCTTAGTGCTGCTCCGGAGATGGGGCTGTGGGCTCTACAAGGCCTCTCTTCCGGCTCCCTACTGAGCACTTGGTATAAAACTTAACAGTATGAGCAGGCTTAGCAGTCAGATGAATGTTTTCTACATTGCAATGAACTGGAATGTTCACAAAATGCATAATAATTAGCTTGTTCCTCCGCCTTTTTTAAGTAGTTTTGCAAGCTGTTTCCTATTGTCTTGTCCCTGTCGTTTTTGCCTTGGGTGATACATGACTTAACACTCCAACATGCCAATTTACATGTCTGCATAAAAACTAAGTGGGTCTTTGGATTGTAGACAGAGTTGCACAATGATGAGTCCAGCCCAAAGACTCCCAAGGGGGTTTGATTTACAAGCTGGGCAGTGACAGAGACATTCAGGAAGTAAGGCCTATTAACAGTCACAGAAAACTATCTATCTATCTATCTATCTATCTATCTATCTATCTATCTATCTATCTATCTATCTATCTATCTATCTATCTATCTATCTATCTATCTATCTATCTATCTATCTATCTATCTATCTATCTATCTATCTATCTATCTATCTATCTATCTATCTATCTATCTATCTATCCAAGATAAAAACTACTCTCACCAACACAAATTATGAAATTTGATTTCACATTTTGACTTCACTTCAGTTGTGATATTGGACTTCACAATTTAACGCCTTTAAATTGGGCGTGTGATGGGCTCCAACTTCAGCTCATCATCACATTTCTCTATTAAGCTTCTAATGTTTTATTCTATTCTTTTTCTTTTCTTTCTTTCTTTCTTTTTTGTTCACCAGCGTTTCACTGAGAAGTAGCTTGTATAATGAGCTCAACAGATGCTCAGTTCCACCAGGTGTTTGCTAATTGCTGCTGCTGCTCTCCTGACGGAGCTGAGTGAGGTGCTCTGTGGGGCGGAAGTTCACCTTGGAAACTGCAGCTCCCAGGAAGAGCTTCGTGGAAAAGGCGCAGCGCCCGGTGAGACCATCGGAGATTGAACAATTTCTCCAGCGTGGATGAAAAAGTCAAAGAAACACCCCAGGTATATTTTTGATGAGGGAATTACATTATAGCATGATGTACAGCTCAATGAAGTCAATTTTATATAATGCTGCCCCTTTAACGTTTAATAATCAGTTTGAACTTGACTAAGAAAAATGGAAACTTAAAAACATAAGAAGGTATTTATTGCTGTACTGCTACATATTTTATGATGGCTAGCTAGAATAATGAATTAGAATTGAATTTAACAACCTAGAACTCCCTATTCTTGTCTATATATTGATTAGTTAGTTATTATCTGAATATTTTATAGATATAGCTGTCTTGCTGGGTTGCTGTTAGCCAGTTGTCTGTCAATAATTTATCCGTTTTTGCTAGAGATAATGGTACACAAAATGTAAGAACAGTTCAAAGAGATTCCAACAAAAATGTCATGATGAATGGGGCAGTTTTCCCTAACATCTGTAGGAGGCCTTAGCTTCTGTCTGCCCTCAGGGCTCTTTCAAGCAGGTCATAATTGTCAAAGAAACTTCCTCCTTACCTATTAATCTTCTCTTTATTACTATTTCTTGTACGCCATGCTAACAGAGTTTCATTGGCAAAATTAATTTTAGTTGAAGCATGATGCTGCTGCTTTACCTCATTGACCTCTGTGCTTGGCAGATTGCCCACCCAAAGTTGGGGATGGATATTTAGTTCAAGTATGTTGGAAAAAAAAGAAAGAAAGAAAACAAACAAACCTTGAAGTTGTCTCAACTATTTTTCTGACTTTCTGTTTTGGTTTTTTTTTGTTAACATTTGCTTGTTAAATAGAACAGGCCAAGGGGGGTCTGTTCTGATTAAATGGTCTATGATAAAATGTTTAATGGATTGAAAAATAACAAATTTATCATGCTTAATATGAAGCAATTCAGGTTAAATTGACCTCATGTGGAGGGTTAAATCACATCAAAACTTTCTGGGCACTTGATCTTCACAGTTAATTGGAGGAAGTGAAGAAGATTATTTATCCTTAAAGCTGTTGCTAAAGAGAGCACATGATTCCCTGCTTGAGTTTAGTGCAGTGGGAGCAGAAGAGAGTGAAAACAGCCACTGTATGAGCAATGCCGGCTGGTAAAAGCCAAGTTACAAACACTACTAGGAATCACTTTGATTCAGTTACATACCAAGTAGTAATGTCATTTCAAAGACGCACGTGTCAGTGCTGAGTCATTTCTCAAATGAGGTTCATCCCTCAACTGTTCCCAGAAGTAGCAGAAGAATCACACACCAAAATCTGTGTTGCTCAATTGTCTGTAGACTAATAGCAAAACAACTGGCTCTTTAGCAAATCCCTTCCTGGTGGATTATGTGGGCAGAGTGGGTGGGTGGCTGACTTAAAAATCAAACAAGCAAAAAAGCTCTGAACATTCCACACTATTAAATGTTCAATGAGCTTTTTGTTTTATTAAAATCATTCTATTTTGAATGTGAAAACAAAATAATTTTAAAAACACATAAACAATGCATCTACATATAAATTGTGGCTCTCCTTTAGTAATTGCTATATTTATTGGATGCTGCATAACTCAAAAAAATGAATCCAGTGGAGACTGTTCCGAATCCTAAAAATCTTGTTTAAAATAAGACACTGTATGGTTGAGTTATGGTAGAGATTTTATACGTAATAAATGTATAAGTGTGTAGCGATGTTTTGTGCCAAAAGCCTTGCATAAAATTCTTTAGTGACTGTCCCACAATTTGCCCCAATTTTTAAATTACAGCTTCTAATGCTTACTTGGCATTAATATTGCTGTCTCTTATGAAAGAATGCTTAAGACAGTCATCAATTTTTGGATATAATGTGTGTTTGGCAATTAGTTTGTCCGTGGTGGTTTTGTGGGAGGAAGAGTAATTGCTGCATATATCAATTTCTGTCCTCCTGGTGAAGCTGCTAATGTGGAAAATGCTTGACCCTTAATTTTCCAGAGTGGGCCGGTTGAGAACCTATGAAAATGACACAATGTCCAGTGGGTCTCTATTGCCAGGTCAGAGCCAGGCGCTTGAGGAGGAAGAGGGTGATGCGTGTTGGGAATGGTTGGTGAATGGATACTGCATTAGAAACTGAAGTGGAGTGAGGTATTAAATAGGGAGAAAGAGAGAAAACATCTCTCGCTGATCATATTAACTTCATCATACAGGATTCTCTAAATCTTCGGTCAACATTACAGTTTTCAAACTTTAAGGCAGCCTTTATTCAACAACTCACACCCAAAAACTGTGACTTGATTTCATAGCCTTAAAAAGGCATGCAAAATGGACATTTTGCCAGCATTGTGACATGTGGCAGAGATGTTGCCAGTACTCCTGAAGCCAGTTTGAACTTGACAAGTTTCTGGATCTCTCTTCTGTTTGAAAGATTAATTGTTGCTTTGTTCTGTGTCTAATAGTGCTGCGCAATGCTAGAATTTGCAGAGGCTTGCAAAATGTGTTCACACTTTGACGATCTTCTAATTATTCATATTTAGATCTTTGATGAATTGATCTAAATACAGATACAGACTTTACTAGCCTGTCCATTGCCTTCCTATGCAATTCTGCTCAAAAAAGTTTTCTCTTCCAGCACAGTCTGGGCTTTCTCCCCTTGACTTGGGTTTTCTCCAGTCAGTTTTTGACCAGACCAATCAGGGAACAGAAGGAGAAGTTGTGAACGATATTTTGTTTTAGAATTGTAGTCTGGCTGTAGTTTTAGCAATGGCAGTGGAGGAAGTGAATGAAGCCATTTAACCTGTGTTGTCTAGGCTTCCAAATTGAATTAACATTAACAGCCACCTTGTAAGGACTTCTCTCTTCGCAGAGGATGGCAGTTGTTTACAGGTAATTTTTGGTAAGCTTCTTATTGTCAAACTGGCACTTTACAGGAGTCAGAGATAAATGTTAGCGATTGGGTAAAATTTTAAATATCCACATAGTCCACACCTCCAGGGCTAAATCGTTTCTCAACAGCCAAGAGACCAGGTCCTCCGTGAGAAGCAAATAACATAGGACAAGGGACTGGTTTTCAGCAGGCTAAGACTGTAAAACAGAGGTGTATTACCGTCTTCATTCAGCCTTAAATAAGCCTCCAGTCACTAGGTGGCAGCAGTGCTCAAACTAATCAACAGGCTGCCTGTTCTACCCAGTAGAAAAAGTACGACTAGTTCAGAGCTGAGAAGGAGCTCTGTACGCCTCTGTGCTTCCACAACTTCAAGTTCAACAAAGTATGAGATGGGGGTAATATAACATATGCAGACATTTTTATTATTTTCTTATGTAAAATAATTTGGAAAGGTTTGAATTCATGGCACTCTGCCTGTCCATCCCAAACAAAAGCTTTCTTGAAAAAAATCTCACAAGAAAACAAATAACTTTTGCATTTCGCAAAGTATATCTCTGCCAAAAGTAATTGCTTTTCTACATTTCCCCCCAGCCTAGTACAAACAATGTCAGCATTATGTTAGCTCCAGGAAAAAGAAAGGAGAGCTTAGAGCCTTTGATACAAACAGCGAAAAGGTAATGAGGAGATTGACATTCCTTGTTGGTGCTCTCCATTGAAAGTCATCACAGAGACTGATTCACACAGGTCACTTGAAATTCTGGTGGTGAGGCTAAAAATGTGCTGTTGATTTGTACTTATAATAGGAGCCCTACATTCTGGCTGTATTGATACTGTTTGGCTTTCTAATGGATACGCTCGAACTCTGACCTTCTACCTGCTCAGTGACGATAGGCCACTTTGTCCAGATTGAGTGGATGTAAATGTGAGAGTCATATTGACAAGTAAGCAGGTTGTGATTGTTCCAGCTTCAAAAACTTAGCATCAAATGACTGAAACCTGTCTAATAAAATACAAAATGAAGGTATTGTAATCAACGGACACAAAGCCAGTCCAACTTTAGTTGTTTTTGTAGCAAACACACACACAGAAATTTAAAGCTTAAGTTTTGTTATTGTTACTGCGCAGTCCTTTGCCTCGTGAGAAACTGTGCGGTGTAATGCACTTATATTTCTGCAGCGTTTGAAAAACGATAGGAGTGGCTTAGTCGTCATGCCAGAGTTTTCAAAGACCTCTTTGTGTAGAAGTGTTGGTCATGGCCAGAGACATCCAACTAGCATTTATTCTAAAGTTCCTCCAGATGCTGCAAATTGTATCAGCTGGGACTATGTTAATATGCATTTTTATAACATGGATGGTTGCGTCACAGATCATTAGTGATTCCCAAAAAAGGCGTACTTTTGAATGAAAGGTAACTCTTGAGCTTTTCAGTAGCACAGTCAGGATTGTCGACCAGCTGGATCAGTTAGTCTAAGAAACTTTAGTACCTTTAAATGATCCTCATCTCAACGTGGAAATATGAAATACTACATGGAGCAGCAAGGTTTTTAAGAAATGGATTTTGTAAGCTGTACTGTTACTAAATGTTTGTTCATGTGTTTCCCTGCAGCTGCACTTGAGACCAGGAAAATGCCCAAGTTCACGTTGCCAACTACATCACATTCTTTGGCAAAATAATCCTCATCAATGGGACAAAAACCTTCAGAATTAACATAGATGTAGCTCTCCAGAGCATTGGCCCAACAAACCTATTTAAGGATACAAAGTTATTTTCCTCACAGGTAATATCTTTAACCAATTTTAATGTCTGATTTTGTTTCTAGGAATACTTGTAATAGCTCTAAGGTAGTTTAAGGAAGAATGGAGATTTCCAAGTTCTGCCAATACTTTCACAAGTTACAAGTAATATAATGAATTAAATAAGCAAACAATTGGTTATTGTTAGAAGTACTTAAAAGCTGAGATGAATCTTGAACCTTTTCACATAATTTAGTGTGTTTTATTGGGATCTGATGTGATATACCAACAGTTTTTTAAAGTCTGTTAGAAAACTTGTTTCTAACAGTTTTGCCTTCCAGGATTGTCCTTCTCAAAGTATAAGCTCAAATTAGATTTCCTGATTTGTAGAGTACACAAAAAATATCTATCCTAAGGACAGACTCTCCACTGCTCCTCCACAGCAGTGGAGATAACTTTTTATCATGTTTTATTAATGGACTATAAAGTGCTCTGTGGCATAATAAGTGCCATAATTGCTCAACATATTACTACAGCACAAGAGCAAGCCTAAAACTTTTCTGTAAAACGATTATTATTGGGTCACACTGTAGACAGGTTTTCTATTGGACAGATGTTAACACCAAAGTTCTGATTATTGTAATGAAATATTTTCAGGGCTGGAAAACATAAATCTTCCTGTTGAATGTTGTTCTTAATATGACTGTTCATCCATCCCAGACCTTAAGAGTCTCCTTCACTTATCACCTAGGGATCCTCCAGAATGAGCTGGAAAGTGCTGGTGTGGAAAGGGACGCTCGGGTCTCCAGAACTGGACATGTCCGATAGAGAATAAGAGGAAAACAATGGATGAATGGATGGATCCAACAATTAATTAATCCCAAGTGAATAGAAGACGTATTTCCTAAAAGTCAGACGATGTGACCTGAAATCTCTAAAAGCTCAACAGAAAACACAAAATTTTAGCTCACTGCTAATAAATTAAACTCACTTGTTTTAAATAAATAAAGTGACAATGCAGTGTGAAAACTTTGAATTTGTCAATCCACACTTGTGTGGAAAGCTACAGTTACTGTCCAGGTCAGAGGTGTATCATTTTGAGCTTATGCGCACTAAATTTCAATTTGTTTTCAGAATACATTGGTGTTAATCTAAGTGTCTAGGGGCTGGGTCGCTGAGATCTCCACGTTCGACTGCCACCCCATCCTTTTGGCATCGGTCTTTCATGGTTATCCCTGCAGGTGGTAGATCCACCGAGGATACCTAACACCATTCCTATTGGCTTGGCCCTGTGAGGAGTGGCCAGATCACCAGCCACTCATGCAAACCCCAGCCCAGGACTGGCTCCAGAGTGGGGCCCTGGCTCCACCATACTGGGTGATGTCTGATGTCTCTGTCTTCCGGTTATCATGGGGAATGTTGAATCACTCTTTGTCTGACCCTTCACCCGGAGCCTATTTGTCATGGGAAACCCTAAGGAGCAAATAAGATTGTAGCCCTGCGTAATAGCGCATACTGATGATGAGTACATGTGACTAGCCCTGTGCATATTTAAGAATTGCATGGTCACTCTGATGGATGTTGCAGTTTAGCTGACCATTCTGCATTCAAAGGCAAGACTAATGCAACCTCATTATCTTATTTTCTTGTTTTGTATTTTACTTTTAGAGATATTCTTCTCAGGATAAGTCACCTTGAAAGTTCCACTCTGTGGGATTTATTCAAGTGAAGAGCGTGAATGGATGCGATGCATTTTGTGTTTTTAATCTGATAAAAAAGAGAGGAAACCATGCATATTTGTGGGCTAAATGAAAGGAACATGCCAATTGTCTCTGGGCTGTTTATGATCTTGTGGGAGAGGAGAAATGTGTTGTTTCCAGTCAGTCAGAGGGAAAATGATGATGCAGCATGGATGAGAGGGGATGGGAAACGTGATCTGTTACATAACTTGACCAGTTTTCCAACATTTAGGTTAGAGTTTTATCTGTGAGAGCTACCAAAATACAGTATAAGGTATACATTTTTTTTAAAAAAGAAAACCTCTGATAGCAGCAGGGTACATTTGTACATAAAATCCACAGCCTTACTAAAACTAATCCAGCAATCAGAAACGCAAACTCTCACAGGGAAACATCTGGAAGTTGTGGTAATCTTAAATTTTATGACATTGTAATAGTTTGTCAGTTCAAATATAAATTGACGGTAATGATCGAAGCAGCTGCATCCGCGCTCATTCCAACTGCGTTCAAAAGAGTTGCAGTAAGAAACCCATCATGTAACTTGGCAGAGGGAAAAATGTGCGGCCACATGGACTTGTGTGTGGATGCAACACAAGGGGGTGTTACTTCTTGCGGAGCGCAGGCAATCCCCTGCAAAAAAAAAAAAAAAAAAAAAAAAAATTCCCAGTGACTTCAGATCCAAGGAGGAGGTGATATTCATGGGAGCACGGTTCAAACTCTCACTTGGAGCACAGCTTCAGCAGCCTTTCAGCCGCTGCTCCCTCTGCGCTACTTTTCCTCTTAAACATAAACTAAAGCAGATTGAATAATGTTTGCTTAAATAATAATAATAATAATAATAAAATTCTGGAGAATTTTTTTCTACCCTTGGAGAGATTTCAGGAGGCGATTTGAGAACTTGAAGACATTCTGTATGAGTGTTACCTGGGCATTATGAAAAGGTATCCAGGCGTCTTTCACTGCTGGGAGAGGATGCTTGTTTTGTAAAAAAAAAAAAAAAAAAAAAAAAAAAAATTGCTTACATTTTTGTGACTTGATAAAAAAAAAACTGTAACGCGATCTGCGACATTTTGCGCGCTACTTTTAAGACTTTGCATGACCGAAATGGAGCGCACCGGATTAGCTGTTTTAATGGTTTTAAGTATTGCGCTCATGCGGGTTGGCGACGGTCACCAGGAGGCAACAGGTGGGAGGACCGGGGAAAGCCAGGTGGTCCCCGACCAGCAGATCAGTCAGGGTCACTCTCCCAAAGAAGCTCTGGACCTCTCGAAAACACCTACCACCGGCCAGTCCACGACTCTGCACCGCATGTCCAGGGAAGCGTCAGCATCCAGAGGCGAAACGGCTCACGCTGCTGGCGCATCCGGGGAAGACTTGGTCTCATCGTCGCACGACAGAGCGCAGCGCACAGCCAGACACCCGCAAACGAGCAGAGTGAACCGCAGGCAAAGCAGCAAACCCGGCTCCTCCAGCACAAGACGACTGACTGGGTAAGAGTGACAGCTTTCTGCTCCATGATAAACACCCAAACATTTTGTTTTCAAGCCATGCGGAGCAGCAGGAGCAGGAATTTGAGTGACCTATTTTACTCTAGCAAGCATGAGTCCCTGTGGTTTACTGCACTGCGGTTGTGGCCCGCTTTTGCTGAATTTTTTCTTCCAGTAATGGAAACCAGCAAATGATGTAACAAGAGCTACGAAGTTTTGTGTAAGTGCTCTTCAATATATTGCAGCTTTGCTGCGAATTTACTTATGGAGTCAAATTAAAACAATTCATTGTAATTTCAATGTGTGCTAATGCAATGTCCTTCCAAATGATTGAAATGTGAAATGTCCATTTATTTCAGTTCTTCAGAAACGCACATATAGATTTCACACAGTGATATATTTCAAGTATGCACTTCTGTCAATCTAGATGATTTCGGAATATGTCTGGTAAAAACCCAAATTATAATGTCTTTGACATACAAAATACAGTAAAATGCCAATAAAACATGAATAGACAATCATGGGGAATACCGCTGACTTGACAGTTTTTCAGCAGTCATTGCTGCCCTCCATAAGGAGAATTGAGTCATTGCTTTCAAAACTGGCTCTTCATAGAGTCACATCCAGGAATATGAGTACGTTTAATGGCAGGAAAAAAATATGGTAGTAAAAAGATTCACAGTCAATAGGAAAACCCTCAACAATGAGAGAACTGTCAAACAAGGCCCAATCAACAGAAGATTTACAAAGCATGGACGGCATCTGGAGTCATTGCTTCCAGAGTCTCCACTCACAACATAGCCAAGACATGGGCCATGTGTAGCACTCCTTGTATTAAGTCACATGATATTGTCAGAAGTCTCTCAACTGGATTCGGGAGAAAAGAAGATCGTTCTTCTGTGCTTTCAAATGGAAGTACATTTTACAAGTCCCACAGGGAATCTATGTGGCGTTGTAACGAGCAAGATGCCAGACACCAGACCAATCAATTCAGAGAAGCTGATGGATGTTACTTGGCCTTCCTTAGGCTCCTTAGGGTTTCAACAGAATCACTAACTGATCACTCAAATGCCCCAAAGCACAACTCCAGTAATTCATCCAAAATAAGTATAGCAATTATTGGGTGCACAGTACATGGGCATATATTTCAGGAAGCAGACATTTTGGTAATAAATTGTTACATTTTAAGAGAAACTCAATCATAAGATCATCAAAATGAACAGAAATAAAGGCTTGAAATATCTCTCCATAAATCTCTCCAAAAATCTCTCCATAATATTAAGAGTCGATCAGTATTTTAATATGTTTAAGGCAGGAAGCTGTGTTTGTGTAGCGATAGTACAGTTTATGGTTGTAAGGATTGTCTATATTCCCTCACTATCCTTTGCAGAACCTTCTTGTTTTCCACAGTGTAACTAGAACACCACACTGGGTGATGGCAATTTTTTTTACCAGCTATCAGTGTTAAGATAAGTGGATCATGTATGTTTGTGCTGTTTGACATGGGATTATCACACTGCCATTACTACACCTTACTATATATTTACATCAATCACAGCAATAGAGCGGCAGCACTACTGTAGTCTGTGGGCCTCCGTTCTGTGTTCTTGCTGTGACCATTTATTATAGTTGCTCAGCCAGAGTTTTGGCTCATGAGCATTTGCAAATTTGCACCATGATCAGAAACACCTGTTTCTCCAGTGGCTCTTTCTTTTTTGGTTTCTGCTTAACTCTAAAAGGATGATGGGTTGTTTCCACAATGGAGCACTTTTCATTTTGTTAAATGAAGCCTTCTGTATCCTCTCCTCCATTCTCCACAGGGACATGGCTTGAACTCAACTAGATGGTGAATATTTATATAATAATCAGAGCGGGATTATAATGGCTCACCTTAGGCTGCAGACAGTGAAGTATAAATGTTTCATTACAGTGCTGTTTTTGGGTTGAGGAAAGTGTCTATGTGACTCGCTTATCGAAGGTTTATTTTAACAGCAAGCAGGAGGATTCAGATAATGGGTTAGGAGAAACATGAACATCATGCTTGGTTTTGAACTAAACCTTGACAGACGCAGCTTCTTACTTTAAAAAATGTGGTGTGTATAATGTTGCGCTTATCTCTGTGTTTTATTTTTACGTAGCGACTGGATAACTGGATAATAACATTTGACCTAAATTATTTTAAAACTAGATTTGAATGGACAAGCTTGCATTATGGATTTATTGTGAATTTGGCCTCATCCACATATGGTTTTAATCAGAGATGCCCAAGTCCAGCCCTGGAGAGCTACTGTCCTGCAACTTTGACGCAACCCTGAAAGTTTGCAACACAAACTTTCTCTCAACCTCAACACACTTCAGTTACAATTCTAGTAGGGGTTTTTTTGTTTTGTTTTTGCATAATTACTTTCATTCAACAATACTGAAGTTTTTTTTTCCAATGTCATGGCACAGGATGTCTATCGGATTTAAATCCTAATCCTCCTTTGGATAATTTTCCTGTTGAATAACCCAAGTGAGCTGACCTAGGGTTAACAAACTGATGGTGGACATTCTCCATCAGGTTTTTCTGCTAGAGAATGTCAATTCAGCCAATATACTGAAGCAGCAAATCAACCTCAGATCATCACAATGCCACCAGGATGTTTGTCTGTTGGTATGAATTTTTTTTTGGGAATGCTTTGTTTATTCTACACCAAGCCTAACTCTATAACAAGACCCACATCTTCATAAAGCTCCACTTTCTTCTCATCAGTCCACAGAATATGTTCCCCCAACTCTTAATGAGATAATCAAACTGTTCTCTTTTTTGGTTTGCAAATCTTAGCTAATCAGTATTTTTCCCACAAATACTACGTTATCCTCTGACTTTAATGTTGTTCTGGGTTATTTTGTGACCTCCTGATTGAGTCATTGTTGAGCTCTTGCATTAATTGTGGTGGGGTGACCACCTCTGGGGAGGTTCACCACTGTTCCTTGTTTTCTCTGTTGAGTATAATAGCTCTCATCGTGGTTAACTGGAGTCAACAACACTGAGACTAGGGTAGTGGTTTATATTTTTTAAAACAAGGCTTGGATGCACAAGCTTGCATTGTGGAATTATTGGACATTTTGCCTCAGCCACATTTGGTGGATTGATGTTTATACAGTGTGGAGCAGACATTAATCAGTTTGCTCCAGACTGATTGATGTCAGTGACTTTGATTCCCATCTCCTCTGTTCTCTAATTTTGTTAGATCAGATCACATTTTGTGACCTTTTGAGTTTCTTTTGTGTACTTTTAGATGTCACATGGCTTCTATACATGATTTATTGATTAATTGGGATAATTAGGTGTAGGTATGGCTATTGAAGTTGATCACAGCTGTCTAAAAAATGTGGTTAATTAAAGCGAAATCATAATTCAGTTTTGGGGTGATTACTTTTTCACCAAATCAGGCTAATTGAAAAAATAAAACCACTTTCTTTCCATTAATAAACTGCTTTCTGTAGTTACGCAGGTATTTTTCATTTGATAGCAACATTTTGTTGATAATTTGCAACATTTAAGTGTTATTGTAAAGCAGAGTCAGAGGGAAATGGTTTGTACTCTTACAGATTATTAGAGGGCAAACCATTTTTCACACCTTTGTAAACACTTGAGCCAGCATGTGTCACTTTGAGTCTCTTCAAATTAGAGAAAATCCACCAAAAATCCACCAAAAATTCAAATGAATCCACTCATTTCCTGTGTTTAACGTTCTCTGAAGTTGGTCATTTTATAGTAATATCACGCCTCAAAAAGAACTTATTAGTTCTTAATTAGTTAGATATGAATCTATGTGTCACTCATAGGTTCTTTAGTGTGAATTAAAGTTATTTATATGCCAACACAGCCAATAAGGACAACTTTCTTGAACTCTAATTACAATGAGGCATACTTAAATTATCTGTCTATTTCAATCTCTGTGCAAAGCCTCAATATTAGAATCCTCCTCACGTGGTAAGTGCTTTGCTTGATTTTCTCCTCAAAAATACATAGAATGAATGATTTGCTTTAGTCCTGGGAACCATAAAAGAAGTGTTACATAAATCTGGGAAACACTGCCTTAAAGTAGTCTGCATGGTGAGTTTTATGGTTCTTATTCAAGCGTTTTCAGATGAATCATCTGCAGCCGGTTAGCAAAAGTGAATGTGTGACACATTTCCTCTTGGAATGCCCACTCCAATTCTCCTGTTTACTGGATTTCATACTCTGGCAGATCTGGGTACACTTAACTCTTAATCACATCAAAGTTGACTCAGTTATACTCATCTTTTTTTTTTCTCTCAGTGCACATTACAGATTTCAGGTTGCTTCGGATAGCCCTCCACATCAAGTATGGAATAGGTGTAACTGCCTATACATATTGGTCCGTGAAGCCTAGTAGTATTGTTGCATTAGCGTCTCCATTACATACAGAAATCCCTTGATGGAATTTGAATGTGATGACTGATATCTTTGGCACGGGCTTGGCCTGATGTGCTTGATTAATGACAAAGCTGAGCTTGCCAGAGGGCCCAAACGACTGCATGTTATCCCCGTGACGCCTCAGAAACACTTGCAGCATCTAATAAGCGCAATCCATCTGAGGTCAACGAGTCAATCCCTGTTATCTTCTCAAATCACCATGAGTCAGACATCCACTTACTGTAATATCTTGTGAAAGGATGATGGGGCGCAGATCCATCTCAGCACGTTAACTGCTGCTCTGGAGTTGCTTTTGCGGTCTGGTGCCTTTTTAATCTGCCTTGCTACAAAAATTTGGCCTGGGCTACAGGTGTGGATTAGAGAGCGCAAAGAATCCAGTTCAGACTGTTTAAAACTTGCCATCTCTCATTTGCTGAGTGATTTATAGAAAATGTGAGGTGTTTTTCATGTCCCGCGTGTCTCAGATAATCCCTGCAAGGTTCAAATAACACTGTTTGTGTTCACTTTGGATTCTCATCTAATAGAACAGGACCTTGTTGGTCCACAGTAAGACAGGGATTTCTGAGAAATTAATTAAAAAATGTTTGGTACAGCTTATTCTCAAAAGTGTTATAGCTGCAGGCCAGTCATACCAGAAGGATTAGAAGTACATCATTATTAAAGAGACATTTTTTGTTAGAATCCTTACTAACTCACAGTTATCCTTGGACTCTGTTGCCTCACAGTAAGAAGATCCAGTCTGGGGCCTTTCTGTCTGGAGATAGCAATGTTCTTCCTGTGCATGCCTAGATTTCACGCATGTTCAGTTAATTGAAGATACTAAATTGTCCTTAGGTAAGAATGTATACATGTTTGATCTACTTGTTTGTCTCTCTTTGATGGACTGGTGACCTCTCTATAGTGTACCCCACTGGTTTTTTAACTTTCTGCTGGCGATTGGGACTGCTACACCAACAATATTGCACAAAATCAACTTTGCATTAAAGAAAGTAGATGAATTATAAAGTGTGTAAGGAGATATACTTCTTAAAAACCATCAAACGTTTAATTCACTCTGTTTTTTGTACATGTGCTTTCAGGCCAAATGTGTGTGGAGGTCAGCAGTGCTGCTCTGGTTGGGCAGTGGCTCCTGGAACCAACCGCTGCATAAAACGTAAGTATTATTCACAGTTTTGCACTTTATGGAAATTTTAAAAGCTTTAAAGTTTATCTCTGTATGAAAGTTGGTTTTCATCCCAGTCTGGGTTGAAAACCAGTGAGTTGGTAGAATAGTGATTATTGTTCAAATTTGTTTGTGAAAGTTTTTTTTCCTATTTGAACTTTTTTAATTTACTAGTTACAACGTTGCACATATTAGTAAAAAGAAACTAAATTACCCCTTTCCAAATGTTTATACAAATGACAATCTAAAAAGTATCACATGCAGTTCCAGTTACCCACTTCGTCCTCAGGTTAGTACTTTGCAGAACCACCTGTTGTTACATTTAGAGCTGCAATCTTTTCTAGAGAGTTTGGTTCATTTTTATTGCCATCCGAGTCAAGTTGGATGGAAAGAGTCTGTTGTGAGGAGCTTAACTCAGGCTGTTTGTTTATAGTCATTTTTCTGCTGGAAGGTGAAATTATGCCTCTGCCCAAATACTTTACTGAGATCCTCTCTTCAGTGATTTCCCCATCTTTAGCTGCATGTAGCTTCTCATCAACTCTGTTCCAGAAGAGAAAACCTTCCCTAACATGAGAACGTGGGCGCAGCAGCTGTGGACGACTCTGATGATATTTGCAATGACACTCAAGAGTGAGGTTGTGGTTCTGATGTACTCAAATAAACCCAGATATTTCATTTTGTCTTGTAGGCATTTTTTGCTGGCTAAAATATGACAAAGACTCAGATCAGCCGATTATCTTGCTTTACCTATAAATATAATTATATTCTGGCCCTTTATTTTTTTAAATGTACAACCTTTGAATTTAGGTAATGCAGTTGAAAGATGTAAACCAATACCCATTCATGAACTTTACTAAAAAAATATGCAAGCAAAAAATAAATTGCACATCATACAATTATGCATTTTCAGTGTTTCACACCATCCGAGTAAAACTGCAGTTCCAGAAAGCGCACTCTTTCTCTCTTCTTCATTGCTGCTCGTTCTGCAGCGAGAGACAGACAGAGACGAGCTACTCACAGGTCTGCTAAGTCACGGCCATTCCGCTCATGATTAAACTCCTATAATTACACTCCTTCACACTGAACAACTCTCTGATAGCAGTTGGCATGTCAGTGGCCCACTGCTAAAATATATGAGAAATGTTGTTTGGAGTTTGCTGTGTGGTACTCACGAGCCAATCAATAAATGTGATCAGCTGTAAATCAGATCGCTCCCACATAGTACTCGGATGCACAACAATCTGAAAACAGCCAGGCTGAGCCAGGCTGGTTCTGCTAATGGAAGCAAATCTGGCTGGTGCGAACGGAGACCGAACCTCAAGTGGAAAAGTCCCTGTAGTGTTTTGCATGTAGGCCAAAAAGTTCAACATCTGACCAAACTCCATTAACCATGTGTTTGATATGTCCCTTACATGACTTTTGACAAACTACAGATGGGACCTCTTATGAATTTATTATTTCTTTCTCTTCCCACTCGTCCACATAAGCCAGCTTTGTGGAATGCATGACTAATAGTTGTCCTATGAAGAGATTCTCCCACCTGAACTGTGAATCTCTTGAGGTACCTTGGGCCTCTTGGCCGCTTCTTTGGTCTATCCTATGGTGTATAGTTATGTATTACTCTGTGTTGGTCTATTCCCATAAAACACATTGCATTAAGCATTGGTTTAGTTCTTCAACATGGGCATTTGTGATTTTACTTTCTAGACCTATATAAAAAAACAGATTATCAAGGGTTAGTGTTTGGATGCCATGTTTTAATTTTATGTTAAACGCCACCATAGTTTTCTGTAGACTGTAATAACAGGTTGAAATAAGGACTTTTTTCTCATTAAAAGTTATCTTTGAATTTTACAAGTGAAGAAAAACACTACACTGCAAGCGACATCTCTGTTGAGCAGCGAGAGAATGTGCCTACTGCTTCTCCGGTCCTTTTCAGATAATTATTTCCTCCAGACACATGCAAACACTTGTCACACACACTTCTTCACTGGTCAATTACACAATAGGCTTGAGTGACCCGGTAGTCTTCCTATTAGGCCTGCTTCCCTCTTTCACAGTCCATATATTGCACAATCTCACATAGACATGCTGCACAAACTGTGTATTGCATCCAACATAAAGGCACATACTGAAAGAGTAAATTTCATCTACCTGATCAAGTTCTGCCTAACGCGTCTCTGTTAAGGAAGAGAGTACACTTTAGTAGGCCAGGGGTCTGTCCAATCATCCGGGCCCCCTTAGAGCTTGGCCGTCACCAAAGTCTGACTGGAGGTTATGTTACTGGCTCCATTTTTGGCAAAGTGCCAGAACGTAGGCCACAGACTGGAATAGAAACTTGCGAATACCCCACTTAGAAGAATTTAGTGAACAGCTTTATTTGGTTCCTCCCTGAGTCCCAGTATACTTTTTAAGATGATGCCAGTATGGGAAAACATTTTCACAGTGGGGGAAAGAAAAGAAACAAATCTGTCACATCTGAGAATAAGCGAGAACATAAATTTGCTGAGTTATATTTAAGAACTTTCTACTTAAGTGGATGATGTAATGTCTAACGTCCAAAGTGTCAACTGTGGGCTTTATAGCAATGCCTTCCTATCTAAGCAAATATATGTGAGGAACTGATTGCTGTTTTCTACCCAGGAAGCCTGCCGGTGTGAAACACATTTAGTAAAATGGAATACATCCGTGTGCGTGGGCTGATGCTGAAAATGTTGTTGTTGAGAACTTAACCCCCATGTATGCCCTGACAAGCTGAGGATAGATTATTACCAGACGTGTTTGTTTATGAAGTAATTTCTGAAAATAGCCAGTGTTGCCAAATGCTATAAGTTTTTATTTACTTTGATTTACTTGACTTTTCTGTCGTTTGGTTAAGTTATGATACTGATTAAGGATTAAAGTTGATACGTTTATGTAATGTCATATATTTTAAGTGGCTGAAAAACTGTTTTTCTTTTGCCTTGTGTCAGTACATTAATGAAGTGTTTTGGCTCAGCCTTAGTTTTTCAGTTTCCTAAATTATTTTAGGTTGCTTCAGATGCTTTGCAAAAGTATTCATACCACTTGAACTTTTTCACATTTTATAACAATATAACTAAATCCTCAATGTGCTCTGACTAAACTTTTACTTTTTAGCTAAAGACACTGTGAGGTGGAAAAGAAATACTCTACATAACTACATAAACAAAATCCCAATGTTGAAATTTAGTGTTGGCAGCATCATGCTGTGGGGGTGCTTTACTTCTGCAGGGACAAGGAAGTTGTTAGGAAGACAGATGCGTCTAAGTACAGGGAAATTATGAACCCTGCTAGAGGCTTCAAAAGAATTGAGTCTGGATTTCCACCTTTCAGCTGCACAACAATCAACATATAACCAGAGCTAATATGGATCAAATTCAGTCAAGTTATGTTAGAATGGGCCAGGCAAAGTCCAGGCCTAAATCCAACTGAGAATCTGTAAGACTTTAAAATAGATGATCATAGATGTTCTCCATTCAGTCCAAACTTTCTCTATTTTCCATAAATAAAACCATTTGAAGTTTAATATGTTGTCGTTTGTGGTTGTAATGTGACCAACTTTTAAAATATTCAAGTAAAACACATTTAAAATTGCTTTATGTTCACCAAACATTTGGTAGGTTTTATAACATCAGATGGTTCCGAAACAGGGTGTTCTGCTATCTGCGCTAATGTTCATGCCAGTGTCTCAAAGACATGCTTTTCTGGAATACTGCAGATGTCAGTTCATTATTAGTTTAGATAACATGAATCACTAGATAAGATTTAAATACATTTTATCCTGCCAGTAATGGTTAGCCATGGTATGTTGCACAGCTGCCAAAACAATAATTTTGCCAAAATGAGGAAGCGGTACATTGGTTTACTACCAGCAAATTTTCTATCAATGGGCAGCTTGTGTTGAGGATGGCTTCTGTTTACAAAATAATAATTTACTTAGACGTGGAATTGGAGTGCAAGTTAAAAAATTTTTCCCTGTTTGATGGTAAATACAGTAACCATCAATTATGCGTCTTGTACATCAGTGTGTAATTACAGATTGGAGACTCTTAAAACTACTATTACTATAGAGAAGATTTAGATAATATATTTCCTCATTTGTATCTGCCTGCAGAAAATTCCTTAAGATCTTTAGACTCTTGAATGAGACTTTCAGTCACACCAGCATTAGCTATGGGTAATCTCCCAAGGGATCTTGTTTCAGTATCACTATTCATAATCTGAATTACAATTACCCACTGATATAGCTCAGTGATCACATGAGTCGTTTTGGATTTGGTTGCCTAGACACAAAGCCTGAGACTTTGACCTAATGGAAAAGGCCCAACTCTCAAATCTTTACATCTGGTTTTTGATCTGATTTTATTCTGACCAGAAGTTTCGGTTTGTATTTCTGTTGAATTAGCACATCTTTCAGGTTTCTCTTGTATTTTTTAAAATCTTTCCTTTCTTTAATCTAGAACATCTATTTACTATATTTTCCGCACTATAAGGTGCCCCTAAAAACCTTCAAATTCCTCAAAAGCCGACAGTGCGTCTTATAATCTGGTGCGCCTTAAATATGGACTAATATTGAGCCACAACAGGTCTAGCAACTACGGTAAGCAGCCGCCGACTTCGTTTTCACCCGTAGAAGAAGAAGCGCGAGGTTCATGCTGGGATAGTTGTCAGAACGCTGGTTTGTAATCTATTAATAAAGTTTGACTGACCAATCTCCCTACTGACCTTCTAAAATCAGATCGCCTGCAGGTCACTTAGCACCACTTACTCCACAAACATGCTGTGCTCGAACGGAGAAGGGTGACCATGATCCAGCCACGCCCCACCCAAGTCGCGGAAGGCTCTCCTCACCGATCAGAGTCGGACTGTTTTGTTGACATTCTCTTTAGTGCAGCTCCATCTAGTGGATGCATAATGTAACTCCAGCCTCTACTGTAGCGTCTATTCTATGCATCTTATAATGCGATGTGCCTTAAATATGAAAAACGTTTTAAAATACGCCATTCATTGAAGGTGTGTCTTATAATCCGGTGCGCCTTACAGTGTGGAAAATACGGTACTTAGATTGGCATATTTAATATACTTTGCCTTATTTTCGATAAAGTCTCACGCTCATCTACATTATCGTCTACATTATGTAGAAAGTAAATCTATGAAATTTAAATCAGAGAGAGACAGAGTACTGTTAATTGTTCATCTGAGAGACAACCTGGGGTAATAAACTGTTCCCATGACTGCTGGTTGGTTTGAGATACTTTACTGTGTCATAGCCAAGCTTTGTTGGGTCTACGGTGATGATAGTTGATGCTTGAAACCAGACAGTGATTGATTTGTGCAAGTCAGACTGAATAAAATATGTGCCTGTGTATTAACACCCATGGCTTAAGATTTTTTGAAGCATCTTTAGCAATAATAACAGCCTGAATTGCTTTTGAGACTGTAGGTTTCATCATATATATGGTCAATTGCTTTCTGTCATCGCTACAAAACCTTTCAGACATAGTTTACTTCTATCCCGGTTTTACTCTCTATTTTTGGGTATTTTCTCCCTCCAAATCCTCTCAAACTCAATTACCTTTGATGGGTGTTGTTGGCAAACAGCCATGTTCTTTTATCTCTC
This sequence comes from Poecilia picta, assembly GCA_033032245.1. Taxonomy (NCBI): domain Eukaryota; kingdom Metazoa; phylum Chordata; class Actinopteri; order Cyprinodontiformes; family Poeciliidae; genus Poecilia; species Poecilia picta. Next base: position 9,698,968 of record CM065374.1, read on the forward strand.
AGAATTTGTTATTAGGCTTTAAGTTATACAAGTTTGAAATAATCTAGTCCCCATTTGAAGGCCTGAGTTACAAAACCCTGTTTACTGTGCATATTTTGTGGTTTTGGTGCATATCTAATTGTAAAAGGCCCCACTGGCAAAAAAAGCAATTTAGAAATACTACGCAATAAAGGTTGCACAAATCAAAACTGTTGTTTAAAGAATCTCTATTTGGTGTAGAAGTATCCAATTCTGGTTCAGCTGGTTCATGTGTTTTAGACAATAAACCAGAGGCAATCAAATGTGGTGCAGACTCACAGTAGATTCCAACTTTTTTCATTAGCGACTAATGAGTAGCCAGTGACTATATGGGGCAGATACAGTGCCCCATATTGTATCTGATGTTTCTTTGACTTGTTGCATTTTGAATATAGGAACTAATTGTATACCTTTAAAAGTTGTGTATGGTTGATGTAAAAATGTTAGAAATTTAGAAAAGAATTCTATTGATGTGCAAGTCTTTTACTTGTAAGTTTAGCATCAGTGCTGAAGAAATGTTGAAACACAGCTTTACGATTTCCTCTTTGTCTTTGGACATCCTAGTGAGTGTTAAAGGGTTAATGCCCACATTTTACTCTTCCATGTGGGAGGCAGCTGCAGAAGTATCATAACATGTGTGAGCATTTTCTGACCTCAAAAACAACCTCCAAATATTTAGGTCCACCATCTTATAGATGGCTCAAACCATTTCAGTTTACTTTTTCTTCCCCTTTATGACCACACTATGAAACATAAATATTTTGACGCTATCTTTTGCAGTCTTTACTGTGACCAAATCTCACCAGTCAGCCTTCTAAATTCATATTCACAGTGCAGGGATAATTTCTCTTTCTGCATTTTAACAAAAATCACATGGATTGAGAATATTTGCTGCTGGAGACTTTGACGTGCTTTGATAAATTAAAGGAACTGACCTGACGTCAATGCGAACCAAGTCGACATAGCTGCATTCTCTGATTTATGAGAACAGGAGGAGATTTTAAAGAATCTGTTGTTTCTGGTGATGTCATTTAGCCAGAGCTGAAAATCATGCAATGAAGACAACCGCTGCGTCCTCCTTGGCTTTTAAATGTCCGGTGTGGATTTGTAGGGGTTGTACAGTTTACAGTTTAGAGGCCTTGATACTCCTTTTGAGAGAGTTATAGTTTATTTGACAGATCCTGTAATCAATACACACTCTATAGTCTAAAATCCCCATCATTAACACAAAGGTTGGACAGTTCTTTCTGGGTTTGCCTTCCAAAACCAGGAATGTTACTTTCGACGCTCCAGCTGGTGAGTCTGCTTGTAGGTTGCAATTGAGTTCTGTTTTGATGTCTTGACCCACATATTTTTCCAATTGCCACTGCTGACAAAGACGCATTGGAAAGGAGGTATATAATTAATAACAATTAAATGTAAGACCTTTTAAGCCCACACAGAATCATGCATATAAGCAAAACTGTTCAACTGCGGTTTTGAAATTTCAAAATGCAATCATTATTTTGAGAAACCAGCTTATTATTTTAAGAAAGACCAATTCAATGGGTGAATAAAGTGCTACATTTGTACTTAACTAGAAGTATAAAACATTCTTTGATAATGGTTTTTTTAATTTTTATTTATTTTATAAGCTCTTGTCTAGGCAGCAAGACTTATGTGCAGAATCATCTCAAAGAATCTCTACAAGAAGATCAAGCTTGATTGACACTTCCTGTGCAACATAAACAACAAGCAACCTTGTCTTTCTGCAGCACATGCACTCACCCAGGCCTCTGTGTTGTTAGGGTACCATATATCATCACGCCCTTCTTTTTTAAGACCATATGGAAGCTGTTGGGAGGTGACCGCCCTCTCCCAGTAACCCCCAGAACCCCCCCACCCCCATCCCCTCTAGGAGGATGGGATTTGTAGGGTTTTCTGGTGAACACCACGTCTCTCAGAGTTGAAGCTTGCAAGTTTGTCGGCGCACTCCCCGAAAATCCAGATATTATCCATGGAGCGTCCCAGCATGTGGCCCATTAAGAGCCGAATGCTGGAGTTTGTGGGTAGTGGTGGAGGCACGGTATGGAATGCCTGAAAGTAATGTTATGTGTGTCATGAGTCGGATGTGGGTTATCAAAATTCCCTCACAGACATGAGGTGGGTTCAGAGAGTAAAAGCTCTGACTACTGTATTGGACCGAAAAGCCTATATTGTTGCTGCTGACAGAGACATCTTAATTTGGTAAAACAGCCAATTATACTTGTGAGATTTCCCACAAAGGGCAAATGAAAGATTACTCAAACACTCAAATAGTGCCTGTTTTTTCTCTGGCTCTGATTAGAAAGAAAAGTGGTGTTTGTTGTGGAGATTTTGTGTGTGTGTGTGTGTGTGTGTGAGTGTGTGTGTGTGTGTGTGTGTGTGTGTGTGTGTGTGTGTGTGTGTGTGTGTGTGAAAGCTTGCAGAGTTGCAGACAGTAAAGTTAATATTTTTCTGGCCTGAACTGATAGTTCTTGCACTGCATGCCATGTGGAAATCACATGTTAGAAAGAAATTTATACTCACTTGAAATGATTAGCATTGAGGAGCAATTGTATTAACTGCTCAATAGACCAATTCTTACTTCCTCAGCGGACAGTGTGCATGGATGAAAGGCAAATTTTCGAGCTAGTCTCTCCGCTTAGCCTCCCACAATCCTGAACACTTGACCTCCTTCTTGAGATCTGTCAGGTTCTTTGGTGACCCCTAAAGAAAAGCTCCTGCTGTCATCGCAGGAGGTCTGCCAGACTTAATATTCTGCCTCAGAACATTTTGCTCTGTCCTGACGTTATGTTTGACTGTGAAAGTTTGAAAAGCATATATATGTTTGCTAAGTAAACACATTTACTTAGCACTAGAGTTCCATAATAACCCAGGTCATCCATCCATTTTAAGAAATCAATAATTTGAACAATGAAACCCCAGCTTCATTGATTTTAACACACTCTTTAGTACAAAACGTCTTCAGATATTCTGTTGCCTTTTGTAATGTCACACTGGAAATTTTAGACAAATGAAAGGTTTTTTATTTTGATCAAATGTTTTGTGGAGAATGTCTTTCAGCATTAGAAATATTTTTTGTCACTAGAACAACTCGTAATCTATATCCTGTTTTCTTGTTACATAGATAGAATTTCTTTTAGCCGCTCTTCAAAATGGGCAACAACACGATATTCTACTGTTATGCTATGCTACTGAAAAAAAAAAAAAACATTTGATTTAAGATTTTATTGTAATCTTTACCAGTAGTGCCAAGAATTGTGGACTATGTACCACCTATATACAGTAATTTGTAATGCAGCTCAATCAAAATATCAAAAAGCTTATCTTTTACTTGAACTTCCTGTTTTGGTGTCAAGGTTTAGTTGCCATAAATCACACCTTCAGTCATATTCAACTACATTTTAATCTCTAGAAAAGCTTCTAGCTGTTAGATCTCATGAATATGTGCAATGCATTCAGTCAAAGAAGAGATCTTTGTTATTATACTTTCATGAATAATATAATTTTCAGAACTGCCGAGTTACATTTGGCAGCACTGGTGGCATATGGGATATTTCTGTCCAGGTTTGAATTAAGTCTGGTTTTGGTTTCAGATTGCCCCTTCCTCAATGGACGGGCTGTAAAGATTTTATGGTTTGTATTACCTCTGACTCAGAAAGCAGGTAAAGGAAACCTCTGGTGGGCTGTAATGTAGTAGAAACAAGAACAAGAACAAAATTAGAATTAGAATCCAGTGGTAGAGGGAAAGAATTTCAATCTTAATTAGATGCAAATACTTCAACTCAGATAACTATAGCCAAATTGAGAAATGTGTAAATATTCCATCCGTAATAAAGCCCAAATCACTGCCTTGAGGTAAACACTCACTTAACAAACATTGCCCAGTATTTATTATTAATATTACCTGTGCTTTGCAGAATAGACATATTTGTATAAGTACATCTCAGGGTTGGCCTGAACAGTGATACTTAAGTGATAAAGTGTCCCATTTGTATTTCAACACAGACCTAGCTATTAAGACTAAAAGCAAAATTATATTCATTAGAAAAACATTCACTATAAAATGCATTCAATTTTCCTAAAAATGACTTTAATAGATCTACACAAAGTTACATTATTCTCATTTAGTTCTTAGTCATGTTAAATTAAAACAAAAAAAAAATCTGTTTCATTAATTTCAGAAAATATATGTAGAAAAAACAGACAATATGAAGAAACCTCCAACAGAGCAAAGCTTAATGAACAGGAACAAAACAAAGCAGCTTTAAAGCTGGTTTAATTTGTTTAAACCTGATATCAGCCCAGTTTGTCCTGACATGCTTTGTGCTCCACGTAGGCTCCTGTAGGTGTTTAAAGTTGAATTTAGCAGTGTGCATTTGTCTCAAGATGTGAAAACAGATCGGATGTTAAAAAAAGGATGCAGTGGCTTTTTATCCAAAGAGAAGCTGCAAAGTGAAATAACTCAATGCTGACTCCAGAATGTCTCAGACTTTATTACACTATATTTAAAATAACCATAAACTTTTATAATGGAGTTTTCCCGCTTGTCAGAATGATGTCATTAGCTAGATTATGCTCTCCTCCGTGTACTGGTTGGCATTTTTAATAACCGTCTGTGGGCTTAGACATCCTCTATAATGTAGACATGAGCCTTTAAATATATGCATTTTTGTAAAACAAAAAATCATAATTACCATTCTCCTTCTCCACAACGTTTGTAAAATATTTCCATTTTTTCAGCAAAAAATCAAGATGGTAAAAAGGTTGTTTAAGCATAACAATCATTCACTGAGCTTTCTTCCTTGTGGATGATGAAAAGTGTGCTTTTTTCACACAGAGAAGGAAATGCATACTTAAAGTTTCTCTTAACATATTTATGTTTTCTGAGAAAATGGCGGTTTCCTCTTCAAGAAGAGGCCAACATATTCTAATGGGTTTTCTGGAGAAGCCTCACTTATAACTCTGGATTTATTTTGAGAAAATACGCATTGCAATTTTGCGATAGGAAACACAACTAAACTTATTAAAAGTAACTATCTTCCTTGGTTATGTGAAATTTTATTTAATCTTAAAACAAAACGATTATGAAATCTGATATCATTGTGATGTATAATGCATCACACTTAAATGCTGAATTTAATTTTTACAGAAATTTAATCAGTATATCAGAATGTTGACAGAATAAGGACACAGTCAGGAAGTTTGAACTTGTCGGTCTTTAAAAGTTTTATAAGAAGATCACTGTGGTTACTGAGAGGGCACAGGGTCAAAAGCAGGCCTAAAATAGAAAACATATTGTCAATGTACATTTAGGTATTTCAAAACAATTTACACCAAATGTTTTGGAAATTTGGTGTAGAACATGTAAATCATAATGTTGGCAGCATCATTATCTGGGAATGCTTTTCTTCGGCAGGAACAGGGAAGCTGGACTGGTTTATTATACTGCAATATAGCAAGAGCACATTACACCCCTAACAAATGGTGCTAGTGAAATAAATAATTATTGAAGAATGAAAGATTTAGATATTTTTATGTAGTTATTGGTCAGTAATTAGTTGTTATTGTCACACGCTTATGTGCTGAGACTGGACTCAGAGTTTCAGTCTGATAGTCTCCTCTTTTCAGATGACTGGATGCAGCCTTCTTTCCAGAAAACATAGCCAATTTGACTCAGTCATAATTAAGGCTGAAGTGGCAATGCCAGGAATGTTTGCCATTTCTCCTCTTTTATTTCTGATGGATTCTCATTTTATGATTACTCTTGCAAAGTAATAATTGCTGCACATATTTCCGAAATGGGTGGAATGTGAGGCAATTAGTTTTAATGATGTGCAAGACAAATCTGCACGACAGCAATTACTGTGACAATGTGTTCAGCAGCCCAGAGGCAGGACCCAGAGACAAACAGAGATAGTCGACGGCAATGTACGCCACGGGCGCACATGCTGCATGTGAGGCAATATGTCAGACCTTGAGTCACTGACCTGTCTGCTTTGCTATCAGCACAGGCGACATGTTTGTCTCCTTTCATTACCGGGACTCACAGATGAAAATGGGTCATTGAACATATACCATCGCCGACCAGTTCTGGATTGTTTCTCACTTCAGTTCGGACAGTTTTATTGGAGGAATTCGTTCTCACACGTTGTCCCCCTTTCACCATAATACCCGAGGAATCTATGACCTTTTTGATCTAATTCTGCATCCAGGGCTTGAGTTTGAGCAGACATAGGGTTCAAGTCGGCAGCGTTTAGACAGCCCATACTTTAGCCAGCTGGGGTATTTTACTTCTTGCCAAAACAAAATACAGGCAATCCCTACTTTATCCCATAATGGAAAATTCGGATCACTTACCAAGTTGTACAATTCCCAACCACATCTCTCTAAATGTGTACAATTAATAATAATAAAAAAATAGTTATGTTACCAAAAGTGTAGTTAAATGTAATATTTTTAAAACTTAGATAATGTGAATCATGCTTGCTTTTGCCATAGGCTGATGCTGCACATAGAAGAAGACTTTAATGTAGTCATAGATGGGAAACGTATCTGGCCATTGTTTGTAGGATGCATATCATAACAAGTGACCAGAGTCTGAGCAGCAATGTAATAACAGGAAGTGTTGAGCAGGTATGGAGTGCTGTTCTCAACCAGTGCAGTCCCTTTTGGCTGCCAGTTCAAGCCGTGGCAGCGATCCTGCCTGCGATCTGTCAGCGTTCACAGCATCTGTGTCAATAGCATTCCATAGCTGTTGACAGAGCGCCGCTGTTTGCTTTAGCCACCGCAGACCAGTGGCCTAATGTACTGTTGAGGACAGTGTCGTAAATCCTCAAGTGCTGTACGCTCCAGTCATTGGTGACACTAGGTCAGCTTGCTTGTTTTAAAATGGGTGCCACAGTGTCTTTTCTGATTTAAAGTAAATGGAGTGTAAAGAAAGGCCCCAGTAGAAACACACTGATTATCTTCCTTTGACTGTGAGGTACCTTGATCACACTGTGTTTGCAGACAGGTGTAAATATCGCATACTAAACACAAGCTTTGTCTGAGGTGCTTTATAAAGTATTCTTGAAAAATCTTTAGATATTAGGAGTGTGGAAAAATGACCATCCTACCAGCATATGGCCATTCATTTCAACTAACAGGCTTGGTAAAGACTGCATAAATCAGAGAAGCAGTCAAGATGCTGATGGCAACTCTGGAGGATAGGAGAAATCTGCTATGTAAGATAATATATTGCCATGATAACTATTAGTTGTGCTCTCCACAAATCTGGTTTTTATGGAAGAGATATGTTTTTCTTGTCTGGGAAGCTGGTTAGAGCTGAAGGGGGAAACATGAATGGAGTCAACACTGGGATTTGCCAGAAGAAAATCTGCAAAACTCTTGAGAATGGAGCAAAGATTAACCTTCTAGCATAAGGCTACAATTAAATGGCTTAGCTCAAAGTTTATTTGTGTTTTAGGACGGTTCAGTGAAAGTCCAGATCCAAAAATCCATTCAAGAATCTGTAGCATCCATCCAACCGGACTGAGCCTCAATTACTTTGCCAAGGCAAATGTAAAACCACTCAATCTCTAAACGTACAAAATTGATTAAGACGTCAAAAGACTAACTGTGGTAACAGCAGTGAAGGGTGATTATACAAAGTATTGATTCGGGGCTGTTGAATACCAATGCATTCCACACTTTTCAGAGTGTTTTTGTGCATGCTTGTAAATCACATGCATTATTTCCCCTTTACTTCACAATTTTGTGCTGTTTTGGATTGGTCCTTCCCATAAAGTCCCATTAAAATTCCTTAGGGTAGTTGGATATTCTGAGTCTGCCTCCAGCAAACAGTGTTACTTTTTTAACCTTTTTATGACCTCTGTATTTTTATGGCCTGTTTTTAAACGGCCATTCATTACAGCGAAAGAACGCGCTTTATTCTTGATTAGAAGCAAAACTGACAGAGTAGAACTGCCAGCAGCACTAAAATTATCCACAAGCTTGTTTTACAGCTGTACCTCCTGCAGAATTAATGTAAGTGATCATTTACATTTAGACTAAACAAGACTGGCTAAAGACTCAGGACTAACAGAACCAGACAACCCCGCTGTGCTCTTTACAAAATGGAAAGCATCAAAATGACTCAAAAGTTAAATAAGAGGCCTTTTTATTGAGCCACCGTGCTGAGATCAGGAAAAGCCATTTCTCCTTCATACAAGGGGCCATACGCGCCGATTTGTGCTGCTGAGAACATGATCCCCCTCTGTGCTCTCTCTCCCCCAGCTGACTGCCAGCCCCCCTGTCAGAACCGCGGCTCCTGCAGCCGACCACATACTTGTGTGTGCCGTTCAGGCTTTCAGGGTCCCCGCTGTGAGGAGGTGGCCCCCGAGCAGGTGTACATTCGTGAGCGGGGCACTCTGAGGCGCATTCAGCCAGGCACCAAACCCTTCCAGAGAGACCCACCACAGAGACGACCCTCGGAGAGGAAGGCCACAGACTCCACCAAGCTCCAGACCCCACGACCTGTGACAACCAAGCAGCCTGCCCAGACTGTGTAAGTAGCGCCACAAATGTTTCTCGTCACATCCAGAAGGGTTTTCACACTCGTGTCATATATGCTAGTCTATGTAAGTCGTCACAATCTGAAGTGTATTTACAGAGTACGTAAAGCTTTCTCTTGGTAAATTGCTTTAATTTGCTTCCTAAACATGCTGTATTTGTTAACTCTGCAAGCAAATTCACAGATGGGAGCTATTCCACTGAAATCAACAGATTTTTTTTTTAGCTGTTGAAATTGGCTGAACATTTGTGCTTTCATTTGCTCTTAATGAGAGTTTGGATTAGTTCTGATCCAAAAAATATGATGAACAATCCATTTCAACGTGCAGTTTCTTTTTATTTTGCAAAATATATTCATTTTTATAGCTACCATAACTTTTCATGAAATGCTGTCATGCTGAAAGAAAACATACCATATGAAACAAAGTTTTTATTAAAATGTACTGCAGGAAACTTACACTCATGATCTGATTGTATTTATTCCTTTACATTATAGATATATCGATCAGAATTTTGTCACCCATTTCCATTCTCTGGCTTTGTACAAAATTTCACCATCCATGCATATTTCTTAAATTATTTTAGTTTAATCCTGTTTCGCTGTTGGGCCCAGAACACTGTGGAAGAAGAAATGTTGTATTTCAGTGGGACTTTCCTGAGAAATACTGTAGCTTCATTTATGTTTCTTCACATGGCAGATGATGCGGTTTCTTTTCAAAAAGCTTCTTACATCGTCACTGAAAACAGCCATTATTGAATTTTTTTTTTACGGAGGATTCATTGTTTGAAAGATCAAATTCCTGAGTTGTTGTCTGACCAGTCAGGGCCGGTCAATCTGAAAATCATGTGAATCCAGTCACCAACTTGATTCTCCAGTTAAATACATATTACGTCCCATTTTCTATTTGCCTCAAAACGTTTAGGGAACACAGAATAATGTACTGCATCATCACCATCATTGTGAAACATTGGAGTGGCAGCATCATGCTGTAGGGAGCTCTTCTCCATCTTGGACACTTGAGTCTAGACAGGCATCCTGGAGATAAATCGAGGCATGAAAGAAAACTTCTCAATAAGGTTTGTATGTTATGAATCCATACATTTTGCGCTCCAATGTAAAATAAAAATATTCCACAAAGCAATCCTTCGCTGCTTTTAAAAAGTCATACTTAAAAATCTCAGTTTTAATCTTGAAAATATTAGAAAACGTTGTGGCTTTCCAGACAGATGTACTAATCCATGCTGCTTGATAGAAAAAAAAGTTTTTTTGAAATGCATTTTTTGGGGGGTTTGTGACTGCTTCAGTTTTCTTTGGGTCTTTGGAGCAATGGTGACTGTTATGTATCCAACTAATAATTGCCCAGACAAAGGTTTCTTTCAGTGTGTTTAGCTTATTCTCCAAAGACTGCTAATCAGACAAGCTTAATAGTTTCTTGGTCTGGATGTCTGATTGTTTAAGATTCAGTCTTGTTGGAAATTGCATTTTTGGTTTGATTAATGACTCTGCCGCGATCACAACCATATTTCCGATTAAGGAAAAGCAGGGTAATTGATTTCGGGAGTATTTTGATGGAGATACTTATTGCTTACAAGCCCTGACTTATCTTGTCAAATAGTTCTCTTTTTTGACCTCGGGCCCAGCGGTTTTCTAGTTGTTTATGTGCTACAATTTATTTGGGCACTAAGGTAATAGTTTACTAATTTGCCATTTTGTCATTTTGGTAATTTCTTTCTACCAAACCACAGACACATTTTTAATTATTTCTGACATTTATGATGATTCTCCTGCTAATTAGCGAAAGTCTTATGTCATTTTGAGCTCTTGCTGGTGTTGTGGAATGATGATGGCAAAGGCAACCACGTGCTTGTGGTAGCTCAGTGAAACGCAGCTAAATATCTTGGCACCCGCTTCACAAAAATGCATTTTCTACATCCTCCTTCCCTAAACAATTATCTCAAAGTCATAGTAAATCTTCTAATCAATACAAGATCTCTGGAGAGTGCACAGTTGCTATGCATATGTTTTCTTTGTTCTCGACTCGCAGGACATATTTGTGTTCTGAGTCACGGATCTGGGGTAAATAGAAGTAGACTGGGCTGCAGGCATAATGCTCCGAGGAGCAGACAGTGATCCTGAATCACAAATACCACCACAATGACTCTGTTTGCTGTCATGTTTCTGCTGAAGCTGACTAATCCTGTAGTCCGTCCGATTCAGTCTTTCCAGCTAACTGAAGAATAAACTGCAGTAATCAGTATACTTAATCATTTTCAGGTCCGAGTTAAAACTTCAGCTTAAATTGTCTGCACTTTAACACTAATCTGATATTTATTTGAACACTTTCCATGGTTTTTCCAGTAAGGTACTGGAGCCCTTGTGAACTACCGTGCTTTTTTTTCTTTTTTTCTTTTCGCATTCCCTCAGTCCATAACGATCTTTCAGGGGTGGAACCGTGCTCCCTCGGGGTTCACAACGGATGCAACTCGTGGTTTCAAATATCAGGGTGAAGATCCACCGCTTCCAAAGCCTGGAAAGCACGAGCGATGTGAGGTCACGGAGACTAAGAGTCAGAAAGCGAGACCAGTGCCAAGACCTAATAAAGGAGTCTGAGTAGGCGATTAGGGAGGTTAGGTGCTCGAGAAAAGATAGATTATATTGGCTTTGCATCCTACTTTTTTTTGGAATCGACAGGCAAAAGTTGCATTATGTAGTCAGCAACTATTTATTTTCTTTTGTTCCAGAAACACTAGGAGGTACAATGTATGTCTTGTTTACAAGAGAATTGGCTTATTATGTCAGCAGCATTTTCAAAATTACTCAACTTGGCAAGTGGTATCAGGTAGCTCACAATAAATAGTGGAGAGAAGGACAAACCAGAAGGAAAAAAAATAGAATGATGACATTTTTTTTTTTGTATTTTCTATTTTTTTTAATCTTGTGGGTTTGTTCTGCTGTTACACCTGAATTTCCCCAGTGTGAGACAACAAAGGACATTTCTTCTCTGTTCTTATGGAACATTTTGAGAAAATGTCCTGCATATACAGTAGTTTAAACTATTTTTTCACTTTTTTATGAAACTTTTTTATATTGCAGTTTTAATCTTCACTGTGGAGAGGAAGTCAGGTTTTTTAATTAAGCTTTAAGTTTTTCTTTGTTGATGAAAAGGTTGTTTCAACCTTAAGAAAATAATTCAACATCATTTTATTCCTGATGCAGTAAAAAGTAAATGTTTTAGTCCTTTTAGTAAGATGCGAGAGAAATTAGCTGAGTGATTTCAGTTTTCTCTAGGTTATTGAAGCATAGTGTGAAACATATTGTTGCCCCTCCTCCATTTGTGGCTGTGCATACAAATCAGCTGGCTGAATAAAACGCTAACTACACTTTTATCTTAGTTTCACAAAATACAATTTCGGCTGTTTGGTAATATTTTCAATTAGAGCTGCACAGCCACACAAAATCACAATCATCAAAATATACTTTTTGTCAGTATATGAATCGGAGAAGACTGACTGACTGCAACATTTGCTTTGAAGTAATATTTTAAGCTTAATGCATACATATTTAGATAGTCTCGAACCTCCTTTGTCACATCAGTTTACAAAAAAAGTGGAAAATTTGTAATGATGGAAAAGATAGAAAAGCTAAGGAAAATGTGGGTTGGTCATAATCAAGATCATCATCGTGATATTCACCATTATTCTCAAGTTAAATGTTTTTCTAGCATCGCCTCACCCTGTTTTTGGTGGTGAAAATAAGGGGCAATAATAATTTAAAGCTAAAGAATTGCCACCTACAACTCTGGTTTAGAACTACATCTGGCAAGCTATGAGAGGCATTTCTGTTCATCAGCCAACCCAAGTTAAGCAGAGAGAATGACTGATTAACTAGTTAATATCAGCTCGTAAAACTTGTTGTTTTGTACAGAGCAGAACAGTAAAAATGGATTATATTCTGTGCACTTGGAAATGACCTCAAAATTCACATTTGTTCGTTATTTTTACTTAAACCTCTGTACCAGCCTCAAAATGCTACGTAAAATTGTCATAACTAGCAATTAGATCATGGTATACATTTTAAGTGTTGGAAGCTAAACAATGGTGAATGAGCCATACTCATTCTGATTCCCTGATATCAAACAAAACCAGGATTCACAAAAAGTAACAAACACCTCAAGTTTTCAATGAAAAGAAAACAAAAATCAAATTTCCTTTGAGATTTTAAATCAGTTTCTCCACTGGCCTCTTTTATGTTTTTGTCAGTTGTCCAAATATGTTTGTTTGATCAATGAGGAACAACAGAATGATTTATAAGGAAGCTCCAGGCCGGAGTTTCAAAATCCCAACAAGTAAGGAACAAGTACTATGAAATTCTGAGACATCGACTTTAACTGTTTTTCCAGTGTCACACATTGTTTCTGTGATGTCTTTGATGTGATTTAAGAAAAAATCCTTTTGATGATTTACAGCCGTCTTTACATCTGGCCACCAAAGAGCATTTTTGACCCTCAACTTAAACATCTTGTGATTCCTAAAGCTCAGCAATAAAGGGTTTGTGGTCCCTGTCAACTCCAGATCCTGCAAAATCCAGTGTGAAGGTCGGGGGTTAGTGGTAGACACTCCTGGTTCAGCTGAAACAGTGATAATTCACATAGGATGTACTCACCACCTGAGCCCCTCATATCATCTCCACTCGCCCCGCTGTTCTCTGACATCAGCTCTCCGCAGGAAACAGAAATGGGCAGAACAGGATGTGTCAGCCTGCTAAGGTCATCTCTGTGGTCTTGCTTACATAACCACTCAGGACGGCTGCCAGCTGGTACCTGAATAACAGAGCCGTGCAGGTTTGCTGCTGATAGTTACGTTCAAGTCATTACACTAAACTTTGACATCTTTACTATTTTCTGCGACCTCTCTTTGAATACTGTTTATTTTATTTGGTTTGATGGAAACAGCATTATTCAGACAGGGAAGCTTGAAATTGTTCTACATATAAAACACCAATCGCTTTCAGTATTGGAGTCAGAGTGTTCCAAAATCAGATCAGTGTGTTGGCAGTTGTTTGCAAAGTCGTTCTTTGGACATTTTTAGTGCTACTGCCACATCCTTCACTGCTGATAGTTAAACAACTGATTGAAACTCAGGGTTATCAAAAGTTCATATGAACATGGGAGTCGTGGAAGAAAACTGTTGTTCAAAGTTTCTTACAAATAAAAACCAGAAAAGGATGGCGAGACCTCAGTCCTCCTGATACAACAATTTGCACTGCTACATTTCTCTGGAGTTACAGCTTTACTCATCTGTAAACTGAAATTTCTGCCAAAGTAGTTGGAGTGTGACCATAGGGATCAATATTTAAGTCTTTTCACAGATTATTGAACCCATTTACATCTGAGCTTTGACTAGACCTTTTCTAATACATGAATAAGGTTTGATTTAAATCATCCCATTGCAGCTCTGTCTGTATGTTCAGCATTTCTGTCCTTTTGGAAGGACAGCAGAAATTCATCTGCAGGTCTTAAGGTTTTCTTTCTTAATTTTCCTGTATTTAGCTTTATCCATCTTCTTGTTAACTTTAATCTGCTTCCTTTTCACTGCTGAAGAAAACTCTGGTTGTGTCTTTTTAATGATTTGCCAGTGGATTCAGCGTGAGCTGCTCTGTCAGCTATGAATCTCTGGCGCTTCTCCAGAATCACACAAGGCTTCTTGGCTCTTACCTAATGTTCTCCTTGCTCAGACTTTCAATTTAGGTGGACAGCCAAGTTATGGTTGGCTTGTATTTATACCACAATCTGACCGTTTTCAAAAGATGATTTGAACAGCACTTTATGAGATGTCTAAAACTTGGGAGATTATTTTAAAGTTCAAGCCTGCTTTAAACATCTCCATAACGTCCTCCAGGACCAATGTAAAATTATGCTCTAAATTTTCAAAAACAATGGTTGACTTATGCTAATTACATCTGTAAAAAAATCCTCCATCAATTTAACATCTGTGACCAGTTTCATTTGTCTCACTTGCTCTCTTCTAACACTTAATTTTGAGGCCTACTCTAATCTTTCTACTGAACATTGCACTAAAGTGTCTGTGAACAAACATACACCGAGAATATGCATCTTCATTAAATAGATGCAGTTTGCAACATTATTTAAATAGGCTTCCTAGTTATTTAAAGCAAACTTTAAATAAGGAAGCTTCTGTTTCATCTGTGAACACGGACGAAACAGAAGTTGTCTTGGCATTATAACCAAAGATCCTTTATTTCCAGCTGAGCTGTCTCTCTTGATACATTCCTTATGTGTTTTTCAAACTGTGTGCTGACACATCAGGCTGCTGCAGACATGCCGCTGGTGTATAGAGAGGATGTACACTCTGGTGCGTGCGTTGCTCCATAGACCCGGCTTGACTTCAGCTTGTATTTTAAATCAGACGTTTCTTGCTCTTGGTGTGAGTTTGCGTATCTCTGGAGAGTTTGTATTTGCGCTGTTTTCCAGTTTTACTTGTGTTGTTTCACATGTAAAATTGCTTCCTTGTGGGTCACTAATAGTTACTAATTACTAAACTATCCAATAATGCCAGCTTGTCAAAAATTTTACAGCAGGTTTTACTGAGCCAATTAATAGCTGGGAACACTGACTTTTATATAGCACATTATATGTTTGGATGGTAGCAGTTAAAGTAAAATCCTACCAGTGTTCATTTTCATCTCATCAGGGTCTCAAACTAAATTATGGAGCTTTTAAAGATTCTAATTGCTCCTGATAAATATGAAATTAACCAAGTTCATTTCATATTTGAAAGACTAAAACATTAGTCTACGTTTCCTCCCCATTGATGAAAAAAATCAAGCGTGCAAGGAGATTCTGTAAACCCATTGCATTTGCATCACTCGGGGAGGTACACCAATCGGGATTTTATGACCCATTTCTGAAGCATAGAGGAAATATGTAGCAGGAACAAAGCCAACCTGCAAAAGAATACAGAACTGACATTTTAAACTGTCTTTGTTACTTTAAGCAGTTAGAACAGTTAGATGTATTCACCTAATCGGAAATCTCAGTGTGTATGTGTTAGACGAAAATGTTAGTCCTGACTTCAAGACTGAGATTTCCAATTTCCTTTTTTTCCTGTATGCTCACAAAGATAAAGTGGGAACTTTGCTATACACTGTTGCGCCTTCCTGGAATCAGCTGAAAGTGTTGATCTGAATCACAGATCTAAACCTATCATAGAGAAATCATTTCAGTATGTAGTATCTGCAAACAAGTTAACACAGCCTGTTAGAACATTGTGGATTCTCGAATGAAAATGTTTGGATTTATAAGTTAGTGACCAAACTTATCAGTGGACAAACTCAAACTGAAAATCATTTACCAGTTCCTCAACACATCTCGTCTTTTATTGCTGATCCCAAGTGGCAACATCAATGCAAAATGCATGTCAGAGTTTACACACTGTCATGTTTTCTGCTGGGTACCTTTTCTAAGACTTGAACAACTCTGTCCAAAGTTTGTCACTCTGGCTTAAAACCACAGCCAGAGAAACGAAAGCATGCAGAGAAATGGGAATAAAAATTGATTGAACCTGGCCACACGAAAAAACAATAAAAAACACCCAGTTAGAACAACAACACACGCAGTTTTCTCTACATCAACTGTTATGCTTGTGTCAGTCCTGCCGCTTTACTGGTGACTAATGCGGCTGGTGGTTCTGCCGCTTGTTGACTCAAGGCTTTGCACATAGCCACCCAGCTGTTTTTCAGAGGAAACTGTGGTCAGGGTGGGAGTTCTTCATGTTTATCATGGATCACTAGTCACTTTCAGACAAACCACACAAACGTCTGCCATGGGCTCAAGTCAAAATGTTTTGCAGCAGATGATATTTGCACCTGCAGGATTTAGAAGAAGCAGTGATATTACTCCTGGTAGCTTTGATTAAGATCAAATATGCATCTCGTATTCTCTAAAATTAAAACATGGTGCTTGGGAAAGTTTCTTATGGCTGCCTGGTTTTCTACCCAAAAGTGATGTCCAGAATCATCCCTTGTTTTGCTGTTTGACTGCTACTTAAACAGAGCAGGTCTTTGTTGATGAAGAGGCTGATAAAGGGGAAAAGGATAAGGTAATTCCCCAGGGTCGTACAGTACTGTATGCTCTTCTCTGAACAGGGCTCTATGCTTTTTATAAACAGTTATAATTAGCATCCTTGCATTGATGGACTGGGAGTGAACTGGAACATGGTCAAGGCCCTACCTTTGGTCGCACTTGAACCAAAGAGCCTTACTTTTATTTATTTATGTTTTGAGCAGCTTCTTTTGTGACATTAACAAGATTGTGGCTGGAAGCTTTGTGTCCTAAATTTGTAGCACGCGTGTAATCTGGTACCTTTTTTTGCCTTGGGCCTAATATCAAACATCGTGCTGAGGATTTACAAAAGCTTCCCTGTCCTTAAGTGATCTGCGTGTTGGACAAGAAAAGGAAATGTTGGGCTTAAGTGTATCACATATCACTGAAAAAGCCAATCAAGTCTCAGAGTACATTTTGTTTTTAGCATGAGCCTAGATTTACTATAGAGTTTTGAATATCAGCAATGTTAATACTGACTGAGCCTGGTATCCTCTTAAATAGATAGAGCCAAATGAGTCCCATGAGTGTTTGGCTTCCTGCGAGACCAGGCGAAACAAAGGAGCACAGACATGTCCGGCCAAAACGTTGGACTTATATGTCTGTCTATTGAAACTTTCTTAAAGCCTCAGCACAGTCTGCATCCAAAGCCAAATCCCTTTCACCGCCAAGGATTCTGCAGCTGTTGTACAGTCAAAATACTGCTCAATGCTTTGAGACAGTAAGGTAGCTGTCCCAGAATGCACAGCGGTTTTAGTGCAAAGGCAGATGGATATGACATTAATCAAACTCTTGAATGAAGGACGGTGCTGACATGAATCAAAGCATGGCTGTGTGTGGGACCATTTTGTCCATTCTAGTTTTTCAGTGCAGGTTTCCCTGTGAGGATGAACTCAGGAGTGCATTTTAAAAAGGAGTCATCCAACAAGCTTAAGGAACACGCATAAATAATTTAGTATCTCTTCCACTTTTAGTTTACTTAGCATATTTTTATGCTCCTTTTGGGAAATTGATTTTCTAGGCCGACAGCTGGGCTTCTTACAAAGCACGATCACAGACATTCACAATATTTAGCACACCTTAGATTTTGAAAATCATACAACTTTTTCTTTTTAATTGTGCTTGAGTTTATTGTATTATACTTACCTCTTTAAGTGAAGTAGTCCAATGTGCTAAAAAATGACAGAAAAGAGATAACAGGGCAGTTGAGGACCCACAAAAAAGTTGACAAATAATGTTAACAAACGTCAGACTCATACAACATTACATAACACAATGGGCCCCTAAACAAAATTTAGAGATGGCAAAGTGCAATTTAATTTTATGGTCTGAAAGTGAAGATTTATGGCGATATATCTAGTGAGAAGGAAATAGATCTAACACACTAGCACTCTATAGAAGAATTTAAAAGCTCTGTGGTCTGTTTGTAATTCAACACAATGATGAATGAGTGCTTTATTTTCAAGCTGTGCTTGAAAAATATTTTCTAGCAGAGTTTATGTTACATATTGCAATTCTGGCATACTTAGTTCATTATGAAAAGATTTGCATCGACTTGCCAATAAGTGTGGCACCAAAATCATCTACTTTATCTTTGCAAAAATGCAATGACTGTGCAAGCCTAAACTTTGGCCACACAATCAGTTAACATTTTAGCTGTGTAAATGTTAAAATTTAGGATTCAGTATTTGCACTTGCATGAAATGAAGGAACATCTCCTTGGTCTTGACTGTATTTAGCACAAGGTTCACGTCATTCTGAAAGCAACTACAGTAGTGCACTTTGTTCTTACTCCTTATCCTTGCATCAGCCTACTCTGTGCCTTCACTCTGAGCCTTGTGTTCTTTGTGAAATTCTACTAAAGTTTAGAAATCAGTGCTTTATCCCTCTTCAAAAAGAAATCCCTCCACCTACTCTCTTGTTGGAAGCTGTTTTTGGCTTGCCGTCAAAGCAGACTGACACATGACGCTGACCAGCAAATAGACATAGCCTCAGTCAGCACTTTGTAATGGCTCTTCCTGCTGACCTGTCTTGTGGCATTTCACTAAGTGAATGATCAGAGCAACTACAATAAACCGGAGAATATTAAATGGCCTCTCTGCTAACCACGTCTCCGGGCATTTTGAATCAAACCCCTGAACCGCAGTTACCACAGTGTGCTGCTTCTATCCAGAATTGAAAGTTTCTGGGTTCCTTCAACTTTGAAAACCAAACTTTATAAATACTTAGGTGAAAATAGACATATTGGCAGTATATTTTATCCCTTAGAGATAAGAAATGGCCTGGTTTATTTTAGTTCTATTGATAGACTCGAAGATTTGGGCATATGTTTTGATCATGTTGTGTCTGCTAAGCTCCGGGTGGTTAAATTTACTGCAAATCTGTTTTCATGCTGGTGAGGAAAGCAATACCTTCAAAATTAAATGAAACATTATCTTGTGTTTTGTCTACATATCACTCTGCCAGATCCAAATAACAGTCGTTGGTTAGTACATTTTTAAAGAACGTTCTCTGTTTTTCATTTCCATTCACTGTGATTTATTTCATCCATACTTTAACTGCTACTAGCCAACTCTGAGTAAGACATCCAGACAGGGAGAACATGATTTAGTCCAGTGTATGTCGTCGGTGCGATAAACCCTTGAACACACCCAGTTTTTCACAAGGGGGGATATTCTGCCAAGACCCACAATTAAACGAGTCGTAATGACTGGAGATTTTATCAAAGGCTTGACCTTAATTGCTCTCTGATGTTTGGCCGTACAAGACCAGATGTACAAGGAAAACCTGTTTTAGTGGAGTCCAGTTTATATAGTTTAATGACTGTTTCTATGACAAGGAAAGTTTGTTTTATTCCAATTAAACTAATTTGAGAAAAGTGACACTAGGTTTGTATGTTATGTCTTTGATTTCTTCAAGTGGACAGATTTTTCTGCAAAACAAGTGGTGAGAAAAGCTCTGCCAGAGATTACACATTTACAAAAAGGTGTAATTTAGGGTAGGACTTTAATGTGTCAGTGGCTGCTGTGGAGTTATTTTTGAATTTTCAATAAACACAAACTTTACCACTGCCATCCTGTTGCATGATCTTGTTGCCATGAGGAACTCACAACAGTATAGCTGAAGTCTCCCTGCCACTGGATATTATAGTTACCGGTGCATGCTCTGGATCCGTCTTGGGGGTTTTATTGGCAGAAATGCATGATCTATGGATGTGGTCGCACAGCATAGAGCCAGAGGAATGAAATGACCACTTTGGGATTTGACCACAGGTGGTACAGATGGTTGAGTGCCCTGACTGAGTGAAAGGCTTTATATTTTTTTTTCTTGCTGAGACTTCTTTCACTTACTGAAAACTTCAGTCTCTTTTTCTTTTGGTATAGTAGTAAACAGAAACCTCAGATCTTAATTTTCTTTCACAAGAACGACTTTTCACTAAGTAATTTCAAAGCATCCTTCAAAGACCACATAATTAGTCTCTGCAGTTCTAGCAGTAAAAAAAAACTTATAAAAAAAAATCCCTAATTACTTCATAAACAGTTCACTTTAAATGTTGAGGAATGTGTTGACTCTGAGCATGAATTAGTCCATAAATGAGTAACACGTTTGAAACCTTGAACATGAAAACAACTTCTAGTCTAGTGTACCAGGATAGATTGATTACTTCTCATGTGTCTTTCTGTTGTTGTTTCAAGACTGTGGTAAAACACAAACTAGAATATATTTATCTGTGAGTGAGCAATGTGGTTTAGGCTGGATGTTGTGATGACTTCTCCTGGAAAAGCCTACGGGTCCCAAAGCAAGTTCTGAGACTCAGGAAATGGCAAAGTCAAGACTAGAATCAGCAGGAAGTTATTCCCAACTGAGTCAAGAACCTGATCAACTTGTCAAGAGTAAAGTGAGACATGTTCCTACTTGCATTATATTGAATACTGCTCTATAATTTGGTGTAAAAATCCTACAAGATGTCTATGATTTTCTGGTTCTGGTTCTGAATCCAAAGTAGGGAATCTTTAAGCAGCTGGACTGGGACCACCAGCAACCAGAGTTAGTGTAGTTAACTAAAACTAACAAAATAATGAAACCTGAAATTGAGAAAACATTTTTGTTAATTGAAATAAATAAATGATACTTATTTATTACCATTTATAAATAATTACAAATGGTAATTTATAATTAGCATTTGTAATTACAAATGTTTTCTCAATTTTAAACCTGAAATTGAGAAAAAAAATTAACTGAATTAAATAAGTGGCAAGTAATGGGAAAAGACTATGACTGAATAGTGTGTTTATAAATCTAAAACATACTGAAATTATGGATATTACGTCCTTTGTTCTTATGAATTTATTTATTGGCCTTTCAAATTGATGTGAAATAGATTTTTCTACCCACATACAAGCAGTTTACATCAGCTGTGAGCAAATTATGGTACTCCATATTCCTCCTGGTAGCACTTCCACAAAATGGCGACACCAAACATTCATTATGCAAATTTTTCCTCACATTTAAATGATACAAAATATTAAAAATACTAGAATTACTATTCTAACTAAGAAAAATGTAACAATATTTAACTAATAATAACTAATAAAAACTAGAAACAAACTAAAACTACATAAACAAAGAGTCACAATGAAATAAAACTAAACTAAAATGAAAAACCCCAAAACTAATATAACCCTGGCAGCAACCTGTGGGAACATGTCAGTCCTGTAAAGTCCCTTCTCCACGGGTGTGGTTTTTACCGGTTCCACCACAGTCAGTCCCGGCCACATCCATCTCCATTTGGAGATTCTGTGTGGTTCCTCACCCTTTTTCGTGACCACTTCAAGTGTAATAAAACCCTGGCCAAGCCCTGTGTTGCGTCCAAGCGTTGTGATTCATAGTAGACTGAATTTGTTGATTGGATTAGACTGTAATCTTACATACTTGACTATTTTGGCTGTTAAGACTAAATGAAATATCTGGGTTTTATCTGAGTCAGCCATGATAACACCCAGACAGAAGATGATATGTATCATAATTTTAGGCTTTAATCTTTAATAATATTAATAATTGCCAAATGGCTAAATAAAAAAAAAAATATTACATGTGCAGTACAAGTATGCAAGGTAATGTATCCTGAAGCCTGAAGCCACCTTTGGGATGCATTTATCCGTATTACTACTCAATATAAATATGACCTCAAGGTTCTTCATTATTAAGTCCTAGGGCCCGCTAATGTTCCTGCCCATGTTCACACTCACAATCATGAAACACTCAGAGCAGAAGTAACATTAGCAGTTAAACTTCCGCCATAAGCAGAAGTTTAATTTTGGATTGATGCTTAATTAATGTTAATTAAAAAAAAAAAATACACAGAACCTCTTTTTTTAATTCAGTGATATGAAATTCATTTCAGAAGAATTTTTAACTTCTACTAAAACTGATTTATTTGTCTTTATGTAGTCACACTGGTACCACCAAGAAGGAAAACAAGCAAGGTATACATGTTTGGTTTTTACTGTGTGTGGTGTGTGACATGTTTTTACTTTTAAAAACTTCACTTTTGTTAATGTCTTGGACATCATAGAGATTCATAACACCACTGGGCTTTGGATAGCATAACATGAACAAGAGTCAAGTGTGTATGCATTTGTTCATGCTCTCGAATAACGCCTGTGGGGAAAAGTTTCAGCAGTCTGCACTCCCCCTGCTTGTCTGCGAACCTTGGAGCTCCATTTGTTGCTGAAACGATTACAGAGGAATATCTATCTCTCTTGTCATTCATGAACATTAAATCTTGAGTAATAGATAAACTGCCTCTGCAGATTTCACGTTTCCTGGTTTAACGTTGTCTATCCTGATAAATTTAGAGTTTTTTTTGTAAATATGGTTTGTTCTTTCACAATAAACCCTCTGGATCCAAACCTCTTAACTGTTGATCTTCCTCTTTGTAGGAAATACCTAAAATCTTTGGAACAGTAAAATATTATTGCATCCAAATTACTTTGTATCCCGCACATGATGGTCCCTCACTGACTACAAAAGTTTACGTCCCAAATGCATTCGTAAATCTCTACTCTGCATTCTTGCCAGTGTTTGCAGTGATTGAGCAGCATAAGGTTTTCATTGTTTCTGCTGCTGTATGCAAAGTTTTTTTTTTCTCTTTAGATTTCTACTGTTTGCCGCAGTTAGATTGATGATTTGCCAATTTAAACAGTCTTTGTAGCAAGCAACATTCTCTTTGAAAGAGAGAAATGTGTGCAAACTTTAATTTGCATTGGGTGTTTGATTGCTGTCATTTATGCACCCACAAGCAAGACTTAAATTGCTCCTAATGTGTTCAGTTCTTCTGTAATTTAGAGTTTTGGCTTTATGCTGGAGAGACAATAAAGAAACATTTGAGCATTTTACTAAAAATAAAAAAGTAGGTCTAATGAATCAAAGAGTTAAATGATGGTCACGTTGATTGGTTGTAAACCTTTCACTGCTTCAAAGTTTTCCATTTGCCATTCTGGAGGTTGTGACTAGTCCAACACAAAGAAAACTGTGATGGATAAAGTGACAAGCTGGGGAGCTATCAGGTGTTACAGTGCGACCCAGACTGGGATGCTTTGTGCCAGAAACCTGCCTGCTGTCACAAAGTTCTGTTTAGACAGCTCGTTTGAAGCCACATTGCTCCATCCAGCCACGTCATATTAGTCTATTTTCGGCTTTAGCCACTATAAAGAAACAATCCAAACCTTTGGATGGCTGTTCAAACTTTGCTTTTCTCAAACAAATCCAAATGAAAAATGAGCTCTGTATAGCTGGAACTGTGCTGGGCTTTAGGTGCTGAAAGAGCTGGTTAAAAACCATTTAATATCGCTGTAATGACCGTTTTTGTAGGCTTTAAGGTATTCTAAGCCCAGAAGTAGGTTCTCAGCTTGGAATACATCAAATGTCAAGAGTGCTTTATTTCTTTGCGAGATTTACGCACACTGAGAATCATAAGCGCACCTCAGAGACAGAACTGTTAGTGAATGAATCAGCTGTGGTCCATACGTCTCTGAGCAATGCTCCACATAAACACCGCTCTGGCCTCGTCATGCAGAGTGGGCTAAGGAGACAGTTTAAGATGTAAACAGTTCCTTAGGATCTGGGTCACTATGTGTGTGTGTATGGATGTGAGGTTGATCTGATAAATCTAGAATTCCCCTGTCTGTCTGAGAAGTACTAGCTTCCCAGTGGAACGCTTACAGGAACACCTCTTAAACGATTGAAGTTGGTGCTTTCCAAGTCTCCACTACAGGGGTTTATTGGCGGTTAAACGAGGACACCTTACAAAATTTCACCCAAAACCCCGAAGCTTCAGTGTACACCTGGCATTTTGCTTGGCAGTGTAATTCAAAGCTCTTAAGATCAACAGGGTTTATGTGCAGCATCAACAGAAGTACAGACATCAGAGGATTTCAATTCCTTTTGACCATCTTCCAGCTTTTTATACTGACTTGTGTTTTTGCACTTCTCGCCTGTGTGCTGTTTGTGCTCCTTAAAAGTCCCCCTCTTCAACTCATCTAGATCAACGTGATGTGAAGTTGGAACTGCCGTTCATGCTGTCTTGTCAGAATTTTTGGAGAACGAATGCTTGCGTGTTGTAATGCAGAAAGGAGTTCAAAGATTGCCAGCTAAATGCAAAGTAAAACTTTAGCAATTCTTGGAAGCTTTTTTATAATTTCAGCTTAGTGTCGATTCTTGGCTATGACTTTTTGTGTTTGTAATTTTCTCCATTGTGGTATGATGAGATATTTTTCCACATGTATAATTGAAATGAACAATATTAATGGGAGTTGTTTTGTGCCAGTAACTTATGTCTTACTTGGAAGCTTCTATTGCTGATGCTTTGATCAAACATTTGGCCTGAGATTTATCAGAATTTGATTCCTTTGGAAAAAAAAAAGTGAACATGTAAATGCTCAGTAGGAAGATTTCTTATATGGAACTAGATCTTCCTTATGCAATAAATATTCCACAGTTTTATTTCTTTTTTTCAGTAGGAGTCCCAGGGCCTATCCGGGCCCAATATATCACAGCCACAAAAATTAATAGGTGCTTTTTCCATATCTCCTTTGTTTTACACTAGAGTGTTTGTCCTTGAAAATATCAGCCTTAGTCAAAACTGGCCAAAGCAAACAGTTGCAGTTAAAAGCTCACTTATGTGAGGCAGTTCTTTACTTTTATGTGTGTAACGGTAAGTTGAACAACACCGGATGTTTTTGCTCTGGCAAGCCTCCAAAACAATTGGTTGGGATTTAGATAACATCTGTTTGTTGTTATGGAGACTTCTGATTGGAACTGCGCAGGTTGGTGCAATTCAATCAGCTATTTTGTCTGTTTTCACAGTAGAAATGGTCCATATAACTGACTCAGACTCCACTATTCCTGGGCCCCTTTCAGTTGTTGGTCCATCAGACAATGAGACTCTATAGTGAAAGTGGTGCTACTGGCATAACACAACACAGTTCATTGATTGGGGAGAGAAAAATGTCACGGCTCGCGACAAACACAAGACATACTATTATGTTACTTATTTGTACCTGTATGATTCCACATAAGGTGTTAGGGTTCAACCCTGGAATTGTAAACACTTTCTGGAATATGCTAGATCATAAACAAGTGTACCAAATCCCACTGCTCACTGGAAACAAGGCATGTCACAATTTGCTGCAGTTTTCTAACAGTGTGGGTCTTTTTTTCTCTTTTTTTACAATTCTTATCATCCTCCGTCTGCTTGTACAACTTTATTTTTTACAGTTTTAGTTCATTTAAAGTTTAAAACTAGCTCTTGTAGCTCTTGGCAAGTAGCCATTTTCTTTAACCTTATTTAGAGTATTGAAGATAAATTCACATCTATCTTGATTGACATGTTCTGTTGAGTTTCCCAATGAGGGAAGGCAAATATAAATGCTAGATTTTGTTAAGACCTCAGAGGAATACTAAAGGGGCATTATATATATGGCAAACATTCAACTGTGCCAAAGCCTGGGTAGGCCTTTGCCGCACTGTTCCTCCTCTGAGTTGCAGCCTCGCAGAGTGTCCCTCTATCACGACATCCCCACTGAGTTCCTTCAGACTAGCCAGCATTAATTAGCAAACACCTAGTGGAACTGGCCATCAGCTGAGCTCATTATCGGAACTGCTTCTCAGTGCAACGCTGGAAAAACTTTGTCAAAGTGTTGAGAACAGCATTATTGTGATGACTTCAGAAAGAGCTAGAGTTTTTCTGTCTTAAAGAGACAGAGGCCCAATTTTAAGGCATTAATTTATAAAGTCAATTTTCGTTGTGCAGCAACTGCAGGTAAGATAGTTACTTGATAATGCTATAAAATTGCACTATTTGCCTGGAAAGTACACGGTACTGCCCTTTTCAGTCATGATTCACTATTTTACGATTCAACAATCAAAAGACATATAAAACACTTGAGTAACTTTTAGTTTAGAGAAATTATCAGTGGCGTCACTGAGTTGGCCAAGGGTGATTTTGTTAAAAACAAGTTCTAACATTCTTTTTTTTCTAATTGAAAAGTACTCAAGTCAAAGATTGGATTTCTATAAATATTTTCATGATAGATTTAGCTCCTGCAATAAAAGGGGAATGTATTAAAAGACACTATTTTGTTCTGCCCTGTCCAAACGTTGGACAGAGAGATAAAATGTTAAGTCAAAAGTATTTTTTGTGTAGATATAGAAAATAAGCCTGTGGGTCAGCAAGTCTGTCGTTTTCAGCGCAACGTCTTCATTTTATTCACTGAACATTTAGCTTCAGTTAGAGGTATATTCCCGGAGAACATGGTCCATATTCACAAAATACTAAAGCAAAACTTGTTTTAATGATTAGTTTCTGACTAAATTGTTCCTCTCCTTAAAGTTAGCTTTAAATTCTTGTGAAGATAAAAGTAATTATCTACACATTAAACCCCTCAAGAGAAATCTAAGGCTGAAAAACCATTGGGAGTGGCTATTGGACTTTTATGAGGCTTTCGAGTTTCTCGAGGAAAAGGGAAAATAGGGAAATTGCTTCAAATTAGATCATGCTGCAGGGATCAGGTTTGTGGTTGAGCTCATTAGATATGTTCTCACATCTCCCACCCAGTGTTATAAAGCTTGAAATAAATGTGATCACAGCACTAATACTTTCAGCATATGGAAAACTGCAACACTCCACATGTGGGACTCCCCTCTTACATATATCATCAGTTTTACAACTTCTTTTTAATTGTGTTCAGGCTTGTTGCATGTAATAGGTAAAATCATTTACTTGACAAGAAATGTTTTTAAAAAAAACAAAACATGAAAGAGTAAACATGAACAATGCAGACGAAAACGCAACTGTAACACAATTTTTTTTACCTAAGACAAGAGGAGAAAAATCTACTTTACTCATTTGTTTTAGTTTAAAATGTAAAGATTTATATGAAGATTTTTCTACTGAGAATAAAAGCTTTCTTAGAATAATAGCTTGAAAAACTAGCCAAATACCACCTCATAAAAACTAGCCAAATACCACATGATGCTCAGTGGTGTGCAGAGTCTGCCTTAAATTAGTCTCTAGCAAATTGTCATTTGTGTTAAAAAAATAAAAAAAAGGGATTTGAAATCTCATATTTCTGGCAGCATTCAAATAGATTTTTTTAAACAGTTATCTATATATCAAAGTTCTTACAATTTTGACTATAATAATCTAGCCATGCACAGTGATTGTGCAAGTCTCACATTTCTTCACATAACCAGTCCCTGTTTTAGTAATCATGTATAGTAATGTAGTTCTCAAAACATTATGATGATGACAAACTCGCTCTTACCAGTCACTTCAAGCTAATGAATCTCAAGTTGAAGGGACTTTCTAATTTTGACATATAATCACAATGCAACCCAAGTAAAATGGTCTCCTTTCTTTGGCCTGGACCGAGAGAAAAACATTTGCAGCTGAAGCTAATTACATAAATGTAGAAGAATTGTTTGGAATAAGCCATAATTGATTTAATGTGATCTGCAGACATCAGGAGACATTTTGTACCAACTAAGGTCAGAAAAAGTGAAAAAAAGAGCGCCCAACTCAGCTCCTCCAGAAGAGCAGTAGCAGTGAGCCGGAAAGAGCAGAAGCTTCTTAAAGAGACAATAGCCCAATTTCAAGGCTTTAAAGTCAAATGTCTTTGAAGTCATAATTGAGATATACATCATTTTCATAACAATTGAAGATGACATAGTCACTTGATTGTCCAAGTAACTATGACTTCAGTTTTCCAATTCAAATTGACTTACTTTTTTCTCATCTGAACCCATAGTAGCTCTTTTTGGCAAAGTCACTTGATTATTTAAAGCTCTACATGTACCATTTGACACCA
This sequence comes from Poecilia picta, assembly GCA_033032245.1. Taxonomy (NCBI): domain Eukaryota; kingdom Metazoa; phylum Chordata; class Actinopteri; order Cyprinodontiformes; family Poeciliidae; genus Poecilia; species Poecilia picta. The sequence continues at coordinate 9,727,049 of CM065374.1, forward strand.
CACATAATGTTTTCCTTATGTCTGTAATTACAGGACTCCCAAATGCCATCTAAGTAACCCAGAACCATTCAGGGGCTAGATAATCCTTATGATGAAATATGTAGGTGGACAATATCATCATATCCCTACTCCCGTTTCCCCTGCTTGCCTTCTGATCAAAAGTCTGGGTGGACAATGATGAGCTCATGCTGTGCGGAAGTGACTTTGCCATTTGAGTGCGTCTGCGCCGGAAGGAGCAACATCTGGCTAAGCCCAGGAAGCGAGGCAGGATGCTTGCAGGCCAGGTGTCAGCATTAGCAATGGAACTGAGCCAACCATAACTTGGATTGGAAACTGTATCTGGGTTTGGTATATCTGCCCATCCTTTTACCACCATAAACATCAGAGCCTCTTGTTTCCTTGTCATTCTAAATGCTTAGAACCCACCCTTTAGACTCAGCATCTGGGTGAGCAGCTGGCAGCTGTGTGTGCTGCTTGGAGTCTTTTGAAATGATGACGTGACAGACCATTATCAAATGTTTGCCTCCTTTTCCCCCTTTTCATTTGGTGTCCTGTCTTTATTAACAACAGGAATGTTCTCTTTAAAAAAGAGACTTGCACAGGCTTGTGCACAGCTGGGACAGGGTGTGTGTGTGTCTACTTTTGTTTTTGCAAGTGTGTGGGCATGTGGATATTTGTGTCCAATATGCTTATTGCCAGAAAATTGCTTTGTGTCTGTAGTTCAATTGAACGTGTTCACTGTGTATATATGTAATTTGTGGCTTCGTAACCACATGTAATAAAGTAATGAATGGCTTATATCCTCACTTGGGCTTTGATTACAACCTTAAGTAGCTTGTAAGATCGCAGGTGTGTTTTGTGGACCGGCTCCTCTGATCTGTCCGGCACGGTTTGTCTGTCTCACTCTGTCTGTCAGGGCAGATCACTGTGATCCAGATGTTTTGGTGTGGGGCGGAACCCCGCATTCCACAATCAATCCCAACCTCCAGGTAGGCCTGTCTGCCTCCTCCTTTCAGGTCACATGAACTCGAGCTTCGAAGTTGTGCAACTGACCCAAAATCAAATGCTCACTGGGACACAATATGCCCTTTTCGGGAATAGTTTGACTCAGTTCATCGACCCTTGCTTTAATACTTCCTCCCCTCTAGTGGAAGTTTCAAGACGTTCCCCTTTAGGTGGCCACAGGAGTTCCTAATCTAGACAAGCATACCCTGGGGGTGATGGAAAGATCTAATCCAGACACCTTTTTAAACGCACAAGTACATACACAGACAAAGTGGGAGTAGTAATTATTTTCCCTTTTGGCTGCCTGTTACGGTGTACTGTCTAGTCTTGCGAAATGTTGTTACTGTCTAGCTGAGTCTCGGTGATTGGTGGGGCTCTTTGCAGCAGATGTCTTGTGAGCTTAAAGAATTTTATGGTTTTATCAAATTCATTAAAACAAAAGAGCCTTAAATTTGTTTTACCTCATCTATAAAATCAGTTTGACAACGCTATGACCTATACAGCATCTCTCAAGAGTTCATTTAATTTGATTTCACAGTGATCAACATACAATACGTTTTGATGGGTGTGTCTTCTTTCACTGTGTTTATTTGTTGGAAGTTAATCAGTTTTTTTTTTTTTTCTGTTTTGATTATGTGATCTGCAGAACCCAAGCAAGACGAGGACCTGCGTACTCCTCGCCTCAGCAGAGCGGGACCTCCCGTACCGTGAAGCGTTATCCATCGTCCTCTGAGCCCATAACCTCCAATGCCCTGCCCAACGGCAACGGCTTTGCAAACGGCCACGGCAGTGAGAACAGAAACTGGTACTCCCACAGGAACAGACAAAGCAACACCCCGTCCCTTAACGGTCAAAGGTCTCCTAGTGACAGCCATTTGCATGGACAGTTCAACAATGTGTTGCATCCAGGAGGTAAGATCAAGACACCAATCATTTCTACACTGTTTCTGTTCTAAGAATATTTCTTTTTAGTCTTCCTATTTTACCGGGTTATTAATTGCCAGAAAAAGAAACAACATCAAAATGTATGTGTAAGACACAGAGGAGATGTTTTAGAAGGAAAAACTAAAAGATAACAGAGTCAACATTTTAAACTGTCTATTGTGGCTCAGGTTTTTATTAGAGTGATTGGAGCTGTTTGCATTAATAAAACAGCAGCCTCAATTGTATTCCCTTGATAATGGAGATTCTTACCTCAACTGTGACATTTACAAAAAGTTTCAAACATTTCCAAATTCATCAGAATTCCTAGAGACGTGGATTGAAAGCTCCAAAGGATAAATTAGAGCAATTTTTCTGAAATATGTTCAGCCTTCCTGTTATCTATTAAGAATATTACTCTGTCTTGCCGCCTGAACATCTAGACGTCTCACATATAATCTTTTTAAGAATGCTTCTTCTGATTTCATTTTAGATACCTTACTTAAAATAGTCTTCATCACTCAGGCACAGAGTCCTCAGGGAAGAGTGTTACTGTCAACTTGGCAGCTCTTAATAGATTTGGTTTTCTAAGTTTAGAACAGGCTAAGGCAAATTGAGCTAAAAATCATCCTATACTGGTCTCCAGACAACTTTTATAAGACAAACACACTCTCATAAACTCTAATATAAGCCCATTAGCCTCTGTGGTCTGCAGGACTCAGGCAGATGTTTTGTATCATTGCTGCATTCATTGTATATCTTTGCACTAACCTCTCTGTAATAACAAGCAATGATCTCTGGTGCTTCTTCTTGCAGCAGAAACAATTTGACCTTATTATTTCTACTTTTTACTCTCAAATATGTTATCCAGTGCAAACAGCTGTCTGAAGATCTGGCTTCTGTTCTTTTTCTTGTTTTGTGCCAGGTCTGCGGCTGTTGAGCATATTCCCGCCATTACACCATGTTCACATGCACTTACTCTCTCTTTGTCTCCATGACACATACACACATCCACAACACCTTCTCCTAAAGATAAAGTGCTCTGGAGCCTCGCCCAACACCTAGCAGTTCTCTCCTCCAGCCCCTTTCCCCGGCTTGTGCCACATTGCTCATTCGGCTGTAGCGTGCCACTGGCCGACCGTCAGCACACACCCTTTCGCTCTTAAAAACCGTCTGTTTGCCTGGATGAAGAGTGTGTTACTGTGAGGCTGGAGTGGAGGAAAGATGCAGCTCTTCTTAAGCCCATTTCATCTCCTGTCACTGCTTCTTCTCAAGCAGATGTGCTCGTGTCTTCCAGGGGCTAATCTCACCTCCAACCTCGACCGGATTAAGATCGTCTTCACACCTATGCTCTGCCGAAGGGTGTGCAGCGGCGGGCGCTGCTACAACAGCTGCGAGAAGGGAGACGTTACCACTGTATACAGCGACAACTCGCAGCAGCAGCAACAGCAGCAGCAGCAGCACCACCAGCAGCACCACCAGCAGCAGCAGCAGCAGCAACAACAGCCAAAGAACCAAGGCTTCAGACTCTGTAAGTTTTGAATCCCGGGCCTCAACTCCTACGTCTCTTCTCCCTCATATACGTGTTTTGTTTTTGGGCTTTTTTTTTGTTGCTTTTTTTTGACTGTCTCTTTCCATTATGCACACACTTTACATGTGTCTCCATTCTGATATCTCATTCCTCTTTTTATGAGGTGAGCTTGACAAAATGGATTCCCAGTAGCATGCTGTCTGTTCCGAACACTAAGCGCAAAGAACAAGGAGAGTGGCGTAGATTAAACTGGAGCTCTAAATTAAAAACTTACTTTAAAGGAGAAAAAAAACTGAGAAAGCAGTAGAAAAGCACTGTAAAATCGGCCTAATCTCTCTTCATAGACACACACGTGGAGTTGGTGGTCCCACGCTCCCAGCACTTAGCCCCATCTCTCTGTGGTTTGCACCTTGTGGTTGGCCCTGCTGTTAACCATTTAACGTGCTCCCTGGGAGAGCAGAAGCGAGTGAAAAAATCGACGTAGAGGCAGAAGGAGAGAAAGAGTAGCAGCATGAACAGGATTTTATGGGGATTACATTAAACCTGCCATTTATCCAGAGGGCTTTGTTCCAAATTCACACAGAACAGTGTCCATGGGAAGGGAGGGGGTGGTCAGTGCCAGCAGGGCAAGGGGGACCCAAACCCTGCAAGCTTCTTGTTTTTTTCATCAGTTTTAGGGATCTAGCTAAAAATAATTAATAGTAGGAGATTAGTTGAAAATGCTGTTTGTGTCTCAGATAAGTGGTATTTTTATTTGTGCCACTTCTTAAGTTTCTCAGTTCAATTGATTTTTTTCCCTTTGTTTTATGAGTATGCAGTCATCTGGGAGTTGGTACACCCATGTGTTGACTAGGTGTCCCCTGATTGATCTTGAGAATAGTGAGAGTATCTTGCGTGCTTTGTGTAATACTGCCCAGCATTTTATCTCTCGATTAGTTTTTATTTTAATTGGTTGGAGGAGGAGGGCAGCACATACTTTATGGTTTACTCACCAATTTCAATGTATTTAATCAAGATTTTGTGTGATAAATCAACACACGGTTGTGCATTATTGTGAAATCTTAAAAGTGAGGCCTTCATAGGTTTTCATCATTGTATGTCTCTAGTCTACTTGGTTTGCACATTATAGAATGACATTTTGCTCATTTTTGTTTGCAAATATGGCTTAATCCCAGTCAGATTAAATGGATCACATCTCTAAACATTAGATTTCAAGTCTTTCCATGGATTCATTATTATATTTAGGCATGTATATGGCATTGTGATATTTATGGTGCATTGGCATATTGTCCTGCTGGAAGGTGAACCTTCACCACAGTTTCAAGTTTCTAGCATCCTCGACCAAGTTTTCTTCTAATACTGCCCGGTATTTAGATCCACCCCCAGTCTTTTGTGTATTGATCAGTTTACCTGACCCCTAGCTGAAAAAAAACATGCCTACACACGCCATTTTTTTATGATAGTGATTGTTTGGTCAGGAGGATGTGTGATTAGTTTTAGTCTCATCTGACAAGATCACCTTCTTCCACATGTTTACTGTGTCCCATCCTGTCAGTTCATGTCAATGGGCTTGTCTTGGTATGCTTACAGAGGTGTGATACTCATATTCCATAATCAGATGATGGATTAACAGTCTATTTTATAGACTAACCTCCCTTTAATCTTCTCCACAACTTCATTCCTGACCTTTCTGGTTGGTTCGTTGGTCTTTATGAGTTTTGAGGTCTTCACAGAACAGCTTTAATTATAATGAGGTGAAATTACACACAAGTGGACTCTGAAAGCAATTGGTTACACTTTTGTTCATGGGTGTAATTGTCAAGGGGACTGAATGAAAATGTGCATAGCAGCTTTTTAAAAAATATTTTCCGTTGTTCAAAAATAAAGAAGAAAGAAAAACATGAACATTTTTTTTCCATTCATTTCACAATTATGGACTACCTTGTGCTGGTCTAACATAAAATCAGAAAGAAGGATTTTTATTTGAGAAAAATGGTAAATACATCAATGTCTATTAAGGGTTTCGCAATGTGTTTAATTTATGCAAACAGGTAGCAGTAAACCAGTCCTCAATTTAAGATCTTATCTCCAAATCTTGCTGGTTTATGAAGTATAAACAGGCTGTTGCTGTAGATTTACAGTCCCATTAAAAGATTATAGTATAAGGCATTGATATTCCAAACACTTTTAACAGAAGCCTCCCAAAATATGACATTCCCCACGCCTCAGCAACCTCCCTCAACAGTGTGCTTACATCCGCCCCTGCCGAATTTCCAGAAATCTCCTCTGATTACATAAAGGCACGTGTTAAAAGAGCATAAGCTCAAATGCTGTAAGTCCTTGGGGTGTGCATGGATGTCCAGGAATGTCAACTATTTCATCTTGTTGTTATGTTTGATGCATGGTGCAATAAACTCTGCTTGCACGATTACAACAGGCTTTCTTGATTCATTCCCTCTTCCTTTAAGAGATAGACTCTCTGGAAATTTGGTTGTAAAGTGAAAAGTGTTTTTGTTTAGAGACTCCTGAATGATCAGACAGAGTCGTCAGCACTATGTTGGTCCAAAAATAGTTAATGCCAGGCTTGAACTGGTCTGGCACCAAACAGAGCAGCGCAAACACATTGCCTTTTAATGGCCTCCTTCAGCTGATAATTTAACCAGCATGTTGAATCACAGGAGGCCTTCCTGTGTGTCTGACCTGCTTTAGCCTTAACGTCTGGCTCTCTTTTTGACTGTTGTGAATTTCCTAACACAATGTTCTTTTTTCTGTTGTTTCTGTTTAAACATTCCATTCTAAGCCCTGATATTTGTTGATATTTCTCTATTTTTATGCCATTGCCCGCTCTTGGATACCCCTGCAGCGTCACTGCTGTTAATATTGGTTGACAGGGAGCTCATTTCCCTGCATGCCATCAAGACTGTCCAGACTCTCTACAGTCCCTGTTTACACCTTGTTAATGTGGGACTGGCTGAATCAAAGAGACAGAGAGGATGCGGTTCACAGCAGGATTCTTCTGCAATGAGACTCTTTCATCTCGTAATATGTGGATGCAATCCTTAAAGGCGACTCACAGATTTCCTTACTGGAGAACTGAAAAATGTCCCTTTTACATTTACTTATGTTCTAGTGTGTTCTTTGTTCATTGTGGATGAATAGATTTTTAAGTTTTGACCTTCTTTGATGTTTTGAGGTTGTGTCAGAGCAAATCTGTAGGTGGGAGCAGGTCCGGGTAAGCAGAGGGTTTACAAGGCACTCATCCCTTAAGCCAAAAGACAAAAGGGTTTGAGAAAGCAGCACATCTGGCAAATGCTGTATTTATTTTTTCTCTTCATGAAGAATTGCAAACAATAAATCAAACTACAGACAAAGTATTATTCAGGATCCTATACGAAAGGAGAAACATGAGGGACAAAGTTGAAATTTTATAAATGTCACCTGAAATGAGGCGCCTGGTGAGAAACAGCATGACCACTGCCTACTGTTTGCAAACAAATCCTACCAAGTGGAAACCTTAGGAACATGCCCTTCCTATTAGCGCCGCCCCTTCTCTTTCCTATTACCTAATCTTTGTGGTTGAAAATCATCCAATTAAAATTCGGAGTGTTGCAATTTCCTGTCGTTCACTTTGTGCTCCTTCTCCACAGTCTTCTGTCAAATCCCCTGCATGAACGGAGGCCGATGCATTGGCAGGGACCTGTGTTGGTGCCCATTGAATTCAACGGGGAAATTTTGCCACCTACCAGCCCCGCCGCCTCCCAGACCCACTCCTCACAGCCGCAAGGATGCGAGCCGCCAGGCAGCGAAATCACCTTCCCATTCCACGTACACTTTGCCACTCTCCAATCAGCATGGTAAACAAACTTTCAAAAAGATGACTTTGTGTTCTGTTTGAATTTATTTTAAGATGGACTTCAAAGAGATAGTTTTGAATCTTTTAAGCAAGAGTCTCTTTAAAGATTATGACCGTTTGATATGTTGTAGTAGACTAGTGTCTTGGCATCTCTGTTTAGTGCGATTGCAGTTTATCTCAGAGGCTTTATTGTGAACTCTATGTAATGAACATTTAATCCAATATCACATCTGCATTGGTTGGTATTTAGAGAGAACCTAACAGTTCTTTCCATCAGAGTTGGAAGAGGATAGCAGTGAGATACCTACTGTGAACAGAAAATATAAAATATTTCTAGTCAAAGTAACGCTTGATAAATGGAGATAAGAAGCTAAACTTTGATTGCAGTTGTGAAGACAACTGCCTCACTTTTAATTAGAACAGTTAATCTGACTTAAGACATTTCTAGTTTATAATTGTCCAGTTCAAATCAAATTATGGCTAAAATAAAAACTTTTGAGAGGAAAACTAACTGTAACATCAAGAAGTGACTGAGCTAGGTACTGTCAAATAGCTTAAAAGGAATTTACTATTTCAGCGTAAAGAAAGTCAAGTCAAGAAATACCTTTTATTTTACATTTTCCAACAGATAAAGTCAGCAAGATATTATAGCTGTGTTTTTAAAAACTGTTTTACTATTTTTCTTTACAATTGTAGCTCTTATTGAGGTTAAGAGCTATATCGTACCTAACTCTTGCTGTATTTTCTATTTTGTAAACATTCGTTACCTTAGAGCGTTTCAACTTTTTGTGATGTCACTGCAAACGCCCAGCCACACAGGGCTATGGCATCTGGACCAGTCGCCTTCAGCCCAATATCTGATCCAGGAATGACATCAGTCTGGGGTGCAATATAACATTGGATCAAATCGGTCGGATCTCGACTATCATCGCTAAGTTTGACGCAAACACTTCTCTTTTAAATTCTCGGAGGGCTCATTTTTGATTTTCAACACTGCTTACAGTGTGGAGCTCTGCTTCTGTGGGACAGCTGTGGAGGCCAGACTCTATTTTAAGCAAATGAACTAATGGATGACTCAGTGGAAGTCCTCACACAGTTTGGATAAGGCTTCTTTTATCATAACAGCAGTGGTTATCAGTAACAGAGCTGAGACATTGTGATCTTTTAAATATATAAATAAAGATTTGCGTCTTCACTCTCCCCCTTTGGAGTTAGCAGTTTTTTTTCTCCCCCATTTATTAATGTTATCTCTGTTGGTATCTCAATCTGCTGAACAGTAAATAGAAGCATATTATGTTAATTAAAGAGACAAATGTCCATGTTGTTTTGTCACTGCACATAAATTTTCCATTTTGTGTGTGTGCGCTTATTCAAACAGAGGCAGAGGCTTGTTGGGGACGCTTGATAAAATCTGCGTCTTTTACTTGGACGTTGCACTCTGTCTAGAAGATTATGATTTATGAGAGTGGGTCAGGATTCTGGGAAAAAAAAACCTGGCACTCCCTGAAGATAGATACTTCCCCTTCTGTCAGAAAGACAAAAGGGCTCGTTCTAGACATTGCAACATCTTCTAAGCTCTACAGTAAATCTGTTTTTGGTATTTAAATTGATTTGATTTAAACCAGAAAATCCCAAACTCTTTGTGTTTTCTTGTTGCGTAGTTGTTCACTGCCAGAAATTCTCAGTCTACTCTAGATCTCATAATTAGCAGATGAAGCAAGTGTTTGTTGAACAAGTTTGTGGTCGATGTTAGCTGATAGCTCAAAAATTGGAGAATGTAAATACAAGTGGTATGCTTTGGATGTTTATGCCTCTACTTATAATATTGTACATTTTAAAATGTAAACTATCCAATGTTTTGTGTAAACTCTGGGAATCTCTGTCCCAAGTGTCTCTCCAGCCGTCGCTGGTGAACGTCCACATACAACACCCGCCAGAGGCCGAGGTCCAGGTTCACCAAGTAGCTCGAGTCCAGCCTGGACAGAGACCAGCCACCACAGATGGGGCTCACTCTGTCCAGCAGCGCTCCCAGCCTGGAAACGGACACGAACACACGAGTGAACATAACGGCAGACTCGCACACGGCAATGGCCACTGGACTGGCCACAGTACAACTTCCATCCTCCAGAATGGACACGTTGGCAGATGCTTTCAGGAAACAGTAGATGGACAGGTATTATGTTAAGCCTTAGAAAACCAGTGTTTAAACTGTCTTCACTTGGTCATCTTGGAGCATTACCCTCATGTTGCAGAGGACAGAGGGGAAAAGTTATTTTATTTTCACATTTTTTTTGCATTCTCTGAGATCTGTGGTATGAAAAAGACAGACGGGAAGGATTTATTTTGGCTATCAAGGTCTTATGTACACTGGCCAATAACTTGGTAGAGAGGAGACGGCATGAACTTTGTCCTTCTCTTTCTTCTTTTTGGGCCTCCTCTGCATCCATGAAACCTTTGTTAGCTAAGAATGAGAACCGCTAATGGTTGTACAACCTTTTGCATAAATGGAAATCATTTATGTGAGAATTGCTACGATCAAACATAGCCGATGTTATTAGAATTGAACAATTATTGAATTTTATGTTAACCATCTAATAAACACAATTTGCACAATGGCTCATATTTAATGCCCCTCAAAATCCTTTTTAAGGCTTGCAATAAGAATAAAGTATGGAAGTTGCAAATGTAACCCAGATAAGAGAAGTAGATGCATCACTATCACTATCTGATATTCACTTTGATGCACTTTGCTTTTTAGCTATTCAGTTGCAACAAAGTATTGGTCCATAAAGAAGTTGTTTGTTTTTTTTTTTTTCCCCAGTATTATATCCCATTTTCTATAATTGGTTTAATGGGAGCTTGAAATTGAACTTTTGAGTCATAATGTCAAAAAAGAAGCATAATCTGGGCATAAAAGAAGCACAAGAAAACATTTGAATAAAGTTTTCCACTTATTTCTGCCAGAAAGAAATCATGTTTCCCAAAGGAAATCTTTCGTGTTACATCACAGGTATTAGCTAAAAATCTAATAACTACACTTTGGGAGTCTCTCTCTTTTTTTTTTCTTTTTTTTTTACCAAATACCTTAATGAGGCACACAAAGAGGTTCATAGATGGCTTATTTATCCAGTTCACTCTGAACTTGGAGAAATGTTTTCATCATGCATATTCTGAATCAGCTACACATACAACCTTGCCAGTGCACAAACACGCAGGCATAAACAATCACGCATGCTCAAACGTGATCCCATCAAACTTACTTCACAGATCTAACACAGCTGTATGTCATTGCAGTGTGGCAAACCTCTGCCAGGCCTAACCAAACAGGATGATTGCTGTGGAAGTGTGGGGGCATCATGGGGTTTGAACAAGTGCCAAAAGTGCCCAACCAAACCAGGTAATCCTTCAGTTTAGAATCAGTCAGAATGACAGTGTTTTCATTTTTAGAGCTTAGTTATGTAACATGTTAAAATCTGATGCATAATCTGTTTTCTATACACTTTCTATACTCCTGTTTGTCTTGCTTGTTTCTCTAGTTTTCAGAAATTAACTAGCAACTATTTTTAATAAATATTTTGATGCCAATATCTATCCTTCATAAATTGTATATCAAAACCCTTATTTTAATATAATATAATGACTGATAATTGAGTTTAAGTCTCATAAATAACTTGACCTTGATTCTAAGCTTGAACTTGGCCCTGAAGGGCTAAAAACATGTGTTGGATTGACACGTGACTTGAACAAGATTAGAAACCAGACTTGGACTTTTCAACAAAGACTGAAGAATTGACCCCTAATGGACTTGGTGTTGCCTTTTAAAAATTGAGATGATTTGAACTTAGCCATCAAAGAATTGCGACTTTACTTGGAGTTGGGCTTCAGAGACTGAAGACCTTACTTTGACTTGGCTTTTAAAGACTCATAACTTGACTTGGACTTGCCTCTGCAAAACCCCAGATTTAATTTGGACTTGTCCATTGAAGACTTAAGTTTTGAAATCAACATGCTCTTCAAAGATGTGAGACAACTTGGAGTTACCCCTTCATGACTTGGGACTCAACTTTTAACTTTAGACTCTACTTATATTTGCTCTTTAAAAATCAATTTTCAACTTTGATTTACCCTTCCTCGTCAGACTTAAGACTTGACCTGGACTTCCCAGACTTGTGCTCCACATACTTGAAATTTGAGTTGGTCTTTACCCTGAACAGGCTGTAACTTGATTTTGACTTATTCTTGAAAGACTTAAGACTTAATTTGGACTTAGCCTCTTAAAGGTGAGATTTGACATGGACTTGCCCCACAAAATTGTGAGTCTTAATTTTAACTTACCCTTTATATACTTTAGATTTGATTTAGACTTATACCTCGAAGACTTGAGACTCAAATTAACTTTGATGATCATGGATAGAAAACAATCTTTCTGAGAACGGTTTCTCACTCTTGCATCCAGGGGTTCAAACTGAAATGGTTTTCACTTTCATAAAACCAAACCCTGGCTGCAAATAAAAACACATTTAGCATACTGATGAGGTCCTGGCAGGCACACCACCCATCTTGTGGGCAGAAAGATCCAGTGTGGCCTTTAACAGTGAGGAAATGAAGGACTCTCCAACTCGAGCTGTGGTAGGTTTGAGGAAAAGCAGCTGGGTGGCTGCATGCCGGCACACTGGGTGGGTGGCAACTCTGTCCACATTAGACGATTGCTGACCACTCAATCTGACAGGTCCAAACGGCATTGGGATTCACTATTTGTCCTCGCACTGGATATTCATTTGTCTTACAGTGTTCTTAATCATATGGGAATGCCCACATATGCACCATGCCTGAACCGTGTTTGACTGGACCTTAATCAGAAGCAGATACACACTCTCTCAGTCTCCTCCATCAATAATAGATGTCTATCCATTCCTTCTTGGCTCCCCCTCAGCCTGCCTCATTCCCGCTCTCTCTGTGTCTTCAGTGTGATCTCTTTTGGCTCCCAGATGTTTTCCTCTCCCTCTTCCTTTGATGTTTTGGGGGTGAAGAAAGAGCGAATACCCTGATTGCTCCTTTTTGTGGCTGTTTTTGGGGAGGTAACATGTGTCTTCCTGTGTCTGAAGGGTCACACGCAGGAAGACACAAAAAGAATAAGGGGAATGTTAGAAAGGAAAAATTTAAGTCAAGATGAAGTCATGTACCACGTCCCAAAGGCCTTAAAGGAAAATTAACATGATAAATACTTTGAATTTCCTCTCAGTGTTATTGTTCTCAGTTTAGTGCTTGGATTTATTATTAAGCTCTGGTTCATTGTTCTCGGACCAATCAGGGTTCTTCAGGAATTGTGTAGTTTGGACACTAGAGCAGCCTCTGAAAAATGATCATATTCCTTTTTTTTTTTTACTCTGAATGTGTCAGCTGAACTGTGAGCTTTCAGCATTGAGAGAAGCCTTATAGCCTTATACAAGCCTCATGCGTCTCCCATTGAGTATGTGATAATTATGCCATAAAAGCTCAGCTTGTGTCTAGGCGTGCAATGCTGCCATTGGCCGGTTTATTGCCAGTCGCAAAATGTACCACTGACTGAGGGCACATCATCTTTTTATACGCAAAGAAGATGCCGGTGTAAGCACAGTTTAATAGAGTTTGGGGATTTAGTTTTTCCTTCCTGTCTCCACATTAAAGTCCATATATTTACGTGGGTTTCATTTGACCCACTGTTAGAAACTCATTGCTTCTGTTGCAGTCTGGGTGTGTCTGGGAAGTTTTGTACAGGCTCTTTGTTACGAAGCAGGACATTTTTCACCATTAAAGAACAAGAATTTTATGTTGTAGTTGTGGCAATTGCTGTGGGTTTGTATACATAAAGGAGAGTGGCCTTTCTGGAGGTAAGAATGCCAGTCTGTCCCGTCTTACTGGGAGACGAAGCCTTCAGGAGCCAGGACCTTTAAAAGTCAAATGCTGAGGATTCCTGCAGTAATGAGATCCAGATCAAGCAGAACAAGCTGTAGTTAAAGCCATCCTTCTGGCTGACATGAAGAGGTGGAGTAACAAAACAGGCCTGCACTTAGTTCCAAACTCGTTGTATAATTGCAATTTATGAAACTAGTGTAGAGATTCTTGGACTTGGATACTAATAAAACATTTTTAGCAGTACCATCAAATTGCTTTGGCCCAAGTCTGACCGAGCCTGACTTCCTGTAACCACACTGGCAACCCCTCCCTTACTGTACGTTATTGGAGTTTCACAAGCTATTTGTTTCTGCATCTGTCAGTGATGAGTAGCATCCTCCCTGTGACTCTCCCTGGAGGAGAGTCACAGCATTAGTGGGAGGCTTCACATCAGATTTCTTCAAGGCAAAAAGTAACATAACCCACCCACAGGGCACTCGATTTTTCGAGCTCTGTAACTGAGAGTCATGGGATTTATATTTTGCTGTCTTTTATTTGTGCCTTTTTGCAGTGAGGATGAAGTCAATTGGCTCTTTTCCAATTTTTACACTTTTGTCGTACTCACCCATTGTTATTTTGCACCTAAAAATAATTCTTATTGTTTCTTGTTCTTAAGTAAGAAAATATCTGTCAGTATAAAACTTTCTGTCAACATTTCAGAGGAAAAATCTGTAGTGGGGACTCTGTTCACTATGAGGTTCAGTTGTGATCAGTCAGATGAAGCTGATGTAAGGGTCAACGGAGCGCCACCACTTCCAGATTTTCCCCATGAACTCATCCTTATGAGATGTTCCATCAATTCCCAAAACATCCAATTTACCTCCACAGAGGGCCAAAGCTTGTGCTTCCTAATTCTATTAGCTATGATCAAACATGAATACTTGTTAACAGCCAAATAAGCTAAAAAAAAGAAGAAGAAGGGATTACTTGGCCTCTGAAACAAAACACATGCATTGGAACAACTCCACGACAGCTCCTCATTGTAATTTGATAGAGACGTCACATGCCTCTGACAATATTTTATCCACTGATGTTGACATAGTGACATTCCTTCACAGCTCGAATGATGAGGCTATTAGCTGGGCAGCAGCATGGCTAATCACGGTTGAGGAGACCTAATCGAGATGAGAAATTAATCCCAGTTGAAGGAAGATCAATATGAAATTTGCAAGCCATATCTTAATTGGAGCCAAGCTAAGTTAAGGAACAGGAATGCACTGTGGTATGCGTTCTCCTGGAAGGATCCCAGGTGGTTAATATTCCACAGTGAGTTGGAGATTATGAAGGAATGTGTCTGGTTCAAATGTGTTTGATGTGACTCACTCTGTCATCAGTATCTCTGATGCTCTTAAGCTAAATTGTCAAACTATGTGCAAAAGGTGACGGTGCATAACTTAATGAAAAGAAAAATAGCATGTTTTAGGTAAAGAGTTGTGTTGTTTATCAAAGACTGTTTGCTTCTGTCGTACATGTGTTGTAGGTTGACTCCACTGAATATGTTAGTATTGAAACGATCAAACTAAAGCGGCCTTTTGTAGGTTTTAGATTGTCAGTGTCATCAACAGTGTTGTATAGTAACGAAGTAAAAATACTTTACTACTTTACTTAAGTATATCTTGGAGTACTTCATACTTTCCTCGAGTATGAAAATTTTTGATAACTTTCACTTTTACTTCGCTATATTTCTGAACTTAAATACGTACTTTTACTCAGATACATTTTCAATGTGTGGTTTAGTTACTCGTTACAAAAAAGCGAAAAAGAAAAACGCTAGTGTTTTGACCCCACCTACTGATTGACTGCTACAGTCGGTAGCCACTTACCTGGGCTTGTTCATCACTACCAATAGGAAACACCTGTTTCTCTTCTCCCATTAAACACAAAGTCTCGCGATGAGCAGCAGCCACATGTCCCTAATGCCACATAATGACCAGTTGTTGCACCAATAGTTTGTGAAGTACAGTAATCGTAACGGCTTTTTTTCTTCATGTTGGCCACATTTTCTGTACTGACTATTTTTCTCATTTTCAGCACTGACCTTACTTGAAGGGGAAACTTAACGGCTTACAAAAACTTTATTTTTTCTGTCATGGAGGGGAAACTAAGAAGCTGGTTCAGTGTTAAAGCAAGTTAAGTTAACCTTGTAGGTAAAGCACCTAATTTTCTTAACCAAATGATGCCTGCAGGTTTATCTATTAGCAGGTTTAATTTTGCCTGCACTTCCTTTTGTACATTATTTTTAACTGTATTTGACAAGTTTACCAAAATATAAAAAAATGTCATTCAAACTGCATCTGCCTTGTTTTACTTTTTACTTATACTTTTCAGTACATTACTTGAATACATCCATTTTTATAGTAATTTCCATACTTAAGTACAAGAAAATTCAGATACTTTAAGACTTTAACTCAAGTAACATTTCATTCAGTGACTTGGACTTTTATCAAAGTCATATTTTGGAGAGGAACCTATACTTTTACTTGACTCTGAGATTTCAGTACTTTATACAACACTGGTCATCGAGGATGTTAATGTTAACTCTGTGTGTTTATCCAACAGATGAACCTCAGTTAGTTTTAATAGCAAGGACTCATTAAACACATTTCATATTATGTGGTTCCACCTGTTTGGTAAATGCTGCCTGTGTCAGTAATTTCTGTTTTTGGAGTAAAAAACTTTCTCCTGCACTTTTTTGTTGTAAAGAAAATTCTGACTAAAACTCCAAGAAATTAAGCATTTTCTAGACGAGCTGTATTTGCCCTTCATTCCATAATAGATTGTTGGAGATCAAATCTTTGGACTGGATTCTAAGTAGGTCTTGCCTTTGGTGTTGATGACTTTCCTACAAGGTTGCCCCCGCTAGGATGGGTGAACGAGAGTGTCTCCTGTTTCTGTCCTGTGTTTTTATCCCGTCTCCTTCCTTCTTCTACACATTCTCAAGTTTTCCATCCTGCTAAGTGAGAAAGTGTGGTTGTCTGCAAGCAAGTCTCCTGAGAAGCTGGCAAAAAGCCCTCAGGCCTCTGATTGATGGACCAAGGCGCTCCATCGTCTTAGAAGAACAGCCTAAAAACTGGGAGGTCTACAGATACATTGCAATAAATTCAACTATTAAAGATTTCTGGACCGCTTGGGAGCACAAATTACCTGAATTCCCATCTCCCGTCTCAGTTTGCTGGTTTTCCCACCCTTATGTTTCTTCTTTCAGAGTGTATAGGCTGTCTTTTCATTCATAATAAGGTTCAGCACCGTTTATTGAAAAAAAAGTATGTTCATATCAAAGCAAGAAATAAAGGATTTTTCCTCATTCAAGTTAGTACATCACATGCAATCAAGAGACCCTGAGGAATTTGACTAACACTTTCAGGTCAGAGAATTTAAGCAAATATTATTGAATATTACCCAGTGGAATGCACAACACAATTGAATGGAGACAAGAAATTAGTGAGGGGTGACAACATCTTTTGTTGGGCAAGGCTAAATGGATAGACAAGAATTGATAGGTTTTTGTCTGTCCTCCAAGTGACAGACCAAAATGAGTGACCCTAATGATGCGCAGCTTGAGCTCGCTCTTGCAAACCACTGCCTGAGCAGCTCTACATTTTCTACACAAATGATTTTAGATTGAAGCATGGGAACCATTGTCAGACTCAAGACTCGGCAACAGGTTTTTATTTGGTTTAAAGCAGCACTTGTCAAGCTATGGTGGAAGTGCCACTTGTGGCATTTTGCTTACCATTGGTGGTATTCACGGGCCCAATTTAGCATAATTATTTTTAAAATAAATGTGCCGTGTGTGCTGGCCATAAAGAAACCAGAAAGATTAGTTTTTCGATCATGTAGCTCTTTGCTGCTCAAAAGTATGTTGTGGCATTTTGAAAACTCCCTGTATTTACTGTAGTTTTTACATAGATCTGGCAATGACATCAAGCCCAGTTCTACAGCAGTTCCAAATTCAGAAAGGTGTTGTAATTTGCCAATTTCTTATTGCCAGAGACCCAGCTAGATGACATATTTTCCTGCATTTGTAGACAATAGCAGCATGAGGTCTTAATGGTGATGGACATGGTCAGCAAACTATTTCAATAGGTTGTGGGATTTGAAACAATGTCCACTGTATTCCATGAAAGAAAATATCCCCCTCAATGTTATATTACCACAACCAGCTTAAGATGTTGGTACAATGTGGAATTGGGTCGTACTTTTATGTTGTTTATGTCAAACTCTGACCGTACCATCTGAATGTTACAGCTGCCATCGAGACGCATTGAAGCAGGCAAGGTTTTTGCAATTTGATATTGTCCAATTTTGGTGAGCCTGTCTACTGTAGTTGACAGGATGAGCAACTTTGTCTCCATGCATTCAAATAGGGTCTCCCACATACGTTGACTAACAGGTAATCATTTGACATACTGTTGGCTTTCTATCATCGCCATCCCGTCTGCCCATTGGTCCTCTAAACTCTGACATGAACAAGGGATATTTGTCTATAACAAATGTCATTCATTGGAGATTTATCTTTCTTTATACCAGTAGATCAGGTGCTAAATTAATGCAGGTGCTAAATTAATCAGACCAGCCCATCTGGCACCAACAGCCATGCCACAGTGAAAGTCGATTTCAATTTCTTCCACATGCTGAAGCTCACTTTGATCTTCTTCATTACAATTTGCTATTTGTGTTAATAATCAGTTGAATAGATATGCCTTATAAACAGAGAGTGTATGTTATAATTAATTTGATTACTGAAAAACAAATCCTCAGGACCGCAACTAAGCTATACCTGTGGGTACTTAATGCAGCCATGTTGGATTTTAATGTTCAGGGTCTCCCACTTGATTTTTGACTTCATGGGGCCTTTCTTTTGTTTCCCTCAGGTTGAAATTGGGAAATTCTAGCTTCTCAGTAAAATGGTTTACATGACTCATGCAGTTCATGCAGTTCATTTTTTTGCTCTCATACTGCAACAGAGCAAACTGAGAAAGGCCAAGTCCTACTATGCCAGTATGGTGGTACTTGGAGAACCTAGTTTTTACTGCAGGGATTTGCCATATAAGTTTGAGAACCATTGCTTTAGTACTTGTGTAATTGAAAACAGCAAGAACTCTGTATGTTTTTAGAAAAAAAAGAAAGCCAGCCAGTTTGAAGTCAGGTCATTGATGGCATCTGTGTGCTGAAGCTCAGCAGCTGGATTTTGACACTCGGCAAACAAATTGCCCCTGGGGAGCAATAAATATGTACCAAACTGAACTCTAGTAACAGCAACTCTTAGGGCACACATGAGGAAATGTTAAGGTCTATCTGCCAAATAATATATGGAAATAAAGTTTTTAGGAAGCCTCTTGCTTCCTAAAAATTAGGATCAAGTTTTTCTCTTACAACATTGAAGTTCCCACTGCCTGCAAAGGTCTTTTTCTGCCTGCTAATAAGCTTTATTGAGACACAGCGGCCTCCCCTACTGGTCTTCCCTTGGCACATGAATATTTCTGTCACTCAGGTCTGAATTTCCCTGATCCTATCGCTGCAGGAAGACATGCCCGTCGCTCCAACACAACAACTAATTACTCTGAATCCTCTGAGTAGGATTATCAGGGTGTTGAGGATGATGAGGGGATGGACGGACAGGATGAGAGGCATTACTTTGACACATCCGCCCCCACCTCTCACTCGTTTTTCAGGCTGCCTCCCTCATCCTGACCCACTTCTGCTCCGTCAGTCCTCAGGTACACTGACCCTGCTTGGTTGACCGGGTCACAGCAGGACCATAACACAACTTCCAGGACCCTATTCCCAAAGAGCCTCTGTGTGTCAGACATTCCAGTAAGCTCTGGTAAAATGAGACAGCATTGTGACAGATTGCAGGGTGTTATTTTACTCAAACGTGTTTGAAAAGGCTCAAAAAGCACGGATTGTTTGCTGTAAACAGTGTTGCTTTTAATGTGTAATGATGAAAGAGAATATGCCACTCTGTCTGGACTTGTTAAGGATCCAGATGGCCCTTTACATCATTTAGATCCACCTTTCTGTCAACATGTAGTCACAAATGCCATCTAACCCTCCCTAAAGACTCCAAAAGGGAAGAGTTTCCTTCTTTTTGTGGGTAAATCAGTGATTGCGTCGTTTATGGCATATGTCAAGTTTGTTTTCTCACTTTCGTTGCCCTGGCATCAGATTCAAAGCAAGACATTATTTTGGTCCAGTCTGTCATGGATGGGTGTGGTGGATACTGAGGGTGGGCTTTCAGAAAAAAAATATCAGGAATGTGAGGACTAAGAAAACCACATGACGTAGCCAGCCTAAACCTAAATAGTACATGCAGAATTAAGCAGACAAAAACCAAAAGGAGAACATAAAATCTGGGTTATAGATACATTTACTGTAGTTTTCATTTAGGAAATTAAAGGAAATATATTGACATGATGCAATTCCTCAGAAGCATAGATGATCACTTTTGTCCACAGTATAAAGGCCAATTCACATTCATGCTACGCAACAAATTAGGAATTTTCACATAAATTTTGTGTTTCTGCAAAGACTAAATGTATGTAAAGTAGAAGGAAAGTTTGATTTCCAGATTTTTTTTTACAAATGAAAATAATTAAAAAAGTAATTAGTTCATAATTTTTAGGTAAAAGAAAGGGGATTAAAAGTTTTTGAGTTTTGAATAAAAGACTAAAAATTGTGCTGTATCTTTGTTTTCAGCCCCCTTTACTCTGACCCCCACAAATAAAATCCAGTGCAGTTAGTTGCCCTTAGAAATCAACTAACTCCACTCTAATTAGCAAATATAAATTACAACATACTGCAAATCACGGTGTTCTATAAAAGCCTCAGAGGTTTTTATAGAGCATTAGTGAACAAACATCTTCAGGAAGACTAAGGAAAACAGCAGACATGTCAGGATAAAGTTACAGAAGATTTTAAAGTAGTGTAAAGTTACATTTAATGGCCTTTCACCTGGGCCATTGTAACTTTTGAGAATCTGTTGAAATTAACAGCTTAGGATACAACTATTAGTTGCGCCACCATAAATTTAGTCTTTCTACAACGGAAAATTGTTGGGTGAAAATCATAAGAAGTAGGATTTACATTTTTCCACAAGCTATGCAGGAGACAGCAAACATGTGGAAAAATGTGCTCTGGTTTACATGACACCAACCAGAAACTGGGGCAGAGGTTCACCTTTCAGCAGGATAAACATGTTGAAACAATATGCATTTGTGTATTTTTTGTACTACTATTTCTTTTACTTTTGCTACTTTTTCTTGGCTTGCCATAGAAAAAGGGTAGAGGTACCGTCCCAAGGCAAAGTCACTACCTGAACTGGAAATCAACTGGAAATCTATGGGTTGCTATCTAAATGTGAACCTCAAGAAACCTTGAGAGAGTAATTATATTAAGACTGATTCTTGTGGTAATATTTTATAAAATAGTGCAGCTAAGCAGCAAACAGATTTAACAATGGTTGACATCATCTACTGGAAAATATCCACTAGTCTTCTTTTGTCAGGGAATAAAAAGTTAATGTTTAAGTCAGAAATGTGTTGAGGAAGTCCTGACCTTTATCATCGACCACACTGATGATATACTTTGAAATAGTGCTCTAACTCTGAACAGAAAGAATGATGATTGACCTACAGTTTTCTGTAAATTGATTGACCAGAACTTATTTTTACTGTTTTAAAGTTTTTTTTTTTGGCCAGAACAGTAGAAATCTAATGGTGTGTGTAATTCTGATGTGTACATTAGAAGTTCACGGAGGTGCCAGAGTAAACAACCCAGAGTGTCTGTTGATGCCTCAATGGGGTCGGCTGTCAATGTCAGAGGTCTGAAAACATGTTGTCATGGCTCGCCTGGCGGGCAGTCAAGCCTTGGCACGCTTCATTTAACTCACAGACCGGTCAATGCAACTATCATATGGCAAAAACTGACTTTGTGAGAGTGTGTGTTTGTGTGTGTGTCTGCATGTTTGACGGGGACTGGTGAGTGTGCAGAGTTTTGTGTAGCTGTGCAGAAACAGAATCAATATTGGTAGCAGAACCCTCTGTGGCATAAACTGAGATGACAGGTTTGTCTGCATTTCATGATAAAATATCCCAATGCCTGATGTCTGAGAGGAAAATGTGCACATGGTTGAAAAGAGTTGAAAGGATTGATGATGGGTTTGTTAGCAAGACAGAAACGTTTCTCACTGTTATTGTCCATTCATATTACTATCACAAACTCAGGAGGCTTAAGGATGCAGGTGCTATTTTTGAAAGTCTTTTTTATTATTATTTACAACCCCACAAAAGTATTTCTTCTTTATAAAGTAGTACACTCACTGAGAAAGTATAAAACTAGAAATGTAAATTTCCATTTTAGGAAACAATTTTGACAACAGAGTCAAAAATTGGCGCATGCAGTTGAACTCATTAAAATAAAACTTTTCCAGCAGGGAAACGATCAGAAACACAAACACAAAACCAGAACATAACTTAATGGTTTGGATAAGTGCATTTCATGTGTTAAAATGACCAAGTCAAAGTTCAGGCCTCAATCTAACTGAGAATTTGCAGTGAGAATTTTACTATCTCCATCAAGTCTTGCAGTTGTTAGACTTGATGGAAGATGCTTCTGTAGAGTAGATTCAAGGGGAGGCTGAATACATGTGCATATTTGTCTTGGTCTATCACATTAAATCACTGTGAAATACACTGTAACGTTCTAATATGAAATGTGGAAAAGCTCAATGGACTTGAACACTTGAGAAAAGCAGCAGATTGGTATATTATATGTATATATATTATTTTCACTGTGAAGTTTTTACTTTGCTAAGCAATGCATTTTTTCCTGTTTGCAGCATATGCAGTGATTGCTAACGGACAAGTGGAGTGTCCCAAAGGTTTTAAGCGAATGAACATCACACACTGTCAAGGTAAGTCAAAAAATACATTGAAAAAGTCATTTTGTGAATGTAGATATCTGTAATTCTAATTGCCATGCCATAGAAAGAATAGGAGCTTCTTAAAGAGACAGAGACCCAATTTCAAGGTACCAAATTAAAACTCAAATGTCTTTTAAGTCGTGTTTGACATAAATAGCATTTTTATAACATCTGAAGAACATACTTGATTATGTTATAAAAGGACACTATGTGCCTGGAAAATACATACCACCCCTTTAGTTGAGTTTTTGTTGCATTTGGATGATGCACCGTTTATAAATGTTCCAAGAGAATAAACCAGCGTGAAAGCCAGCAAAGCAATCCATCTGTATACGACAACAAACTTCAAAGATCCCACATGCGAGGTTCTCTCTGAGCATCATGGGGATGGCAAATTATCAGCTGGCTTCATGGTCCGAGAAGCAGTAACCATCCACAGTGTCAGCTCTGTGGATGGTCCCTGGCTAAAGTATTCAGAGCATTTCTGTTTGTTCATTGTCTTAGTAAATAAGCGATGTCCGAAAATCAAAGGACAAACTGCACAGCTTGATCTAAGGGCCAACTCTGACAACTGATGTCGATGCGCAGAATAACAAAAACAGTCTGCTTAGAGCTGTGCAACTGACTTGATTAACAGTGTCATAATCCAAGGGGCAGTGCTTACTGAAGCCTATGGAGTATAATAACATAATGCTTCAGTGGGCAGATTTGGACACCTCCATGACAGATCTCACCATCTGGTTCAGCAAGTTCAACATGCTTCCTCGTCTACCCAGATTTAGGGATGTTTTCTTTGATATCCTGAGCACAGACAACACTCCACATTGCAAGGCCTTGCTTGTACAAGTGCAGATTTATTTTCCAGTAGTACGTTGTCCAGCCAACATTTGGTGAAACGTGTTTTTGTATTTTTAATACTTTAATTTTATGATCGTTTCAAGCTTTTTCTTTCTCCCAATCACTTCTGTTCCAAACGACCCATCGCTGACAGTTAGCCATAATATTTACTGAACTGCTTTAAAGTCTCTATCCTGCGTAGCTGTTGTTGTGTTTCATTTTCTCGTGTCACCCCCACCAGCCAAAAGGACATGTGAGAGGTTTTTATTGCTCTCAGAATGGCGTCAAGCATGCCCCAGTGTGGCTCCTATTTTCAGCTGCTTCTTGTGTGTTTTATTGGAACAGGGGAATACTTGTCTCATATTGAATATTGGGCCTCATCTACTGTTGCTACAGGGGCTTGCAAAAGTACTCATGCCTCTTAAAATGTTTCACTTCGTTTCATGTTGGAACCACAAACTTAAGTGTTATTTTTTAGAGCCACCTTTTGCTGAAACCACAGCTGCATATCTTACCTAATTTTATTTGCAAAACGACTCAAACTGGATGGAAGGCATTCAGTCTGAAGCAAAACTTCTGGTTGTAATGTG
This sequence comes from Poecilia picta, assembly GCA_033032245.1. NCBI lineage: Eukaryota > Metazoa > Chordata > Actinopteri > Cyprinodontiformes > Poeciliidae > Poecilia > Poecilia picta. The sequence continues at coordinate 9,750,643 of CM065374.1, forward strand.
ACAAAAATCTGGGAGAATTGACGGGTATGGCTTCCTTTTTCAACAATCTGATCAATGATATCCTGCCTGGAGACGTCCTTCGGGGCCTGTGTGAGCATTCTGACTTCAGAGATGATTCCTTATCTTCAGATGCTGCTATGGGGGAAACTTGTCCAGCTGAATTGGCCATTCGTAGCTGTGCTTGTTGGATGAAAGGCCCACAGAAATGCAAGCACAGGCTTTGTTGTGGGTAGTAAACTTGCACTGGTAGAAGGTCGTATTACTCATATGCCACATCAAAGGACAGTTTATAGAAGTCTTACATAATTCTCTTGACGTTTTGGATAATCTAAATAAAAGCTAGCAGCAAATTTAAAACACTCACATTTGACATTCATCATCGTAACTACTGCCTGATGTATCAATATTAATTTGCCTGTTATGTTTCCCAACGATGGCTGTTTGTTAACCACTGTTGACAGTCTTTAAATAGATGTCATTTTTGGATCCAGTTGTTTTGTCTGGTTTGAAGCGTTCCCTCTTTTCATCTTTTATTCCTTTGCTGATTAATTTCTGCCTTCTACCATCATAGCCATAGACTCCTTCTGTTTTCCTCTTATCCATCTTCCTTCTTCTCTTCCTTATATATATTGAAGTCCTATAAAGACTTCTATATATAGAAATTTATATTTATTTAACTTGCCTGATATAAAACTTGTCCAGAGTAATATATTGCATGATTTTATATGAACCATTTTATATGCATCTTAAAACAGGCGTGAAGAGTTGAGAGATCTGAAAATTGCTTTCAGGAGTTGTTTTTATATATATAAAACATGTGCAAGAACCCTGATTACACCTCATACAAGGACAAAAAGGAGCCTGATGTCGAAAACTTTCCTGCTGCTGTTCTTAAATAATCCTACAAGTGACTGAATTTCCCAAATGTCAAGAGGAGGTGAGATGAAACAAGGTCACAGAAACTGTTTGACACTTGGTGAACATGCCTCTTCACTCGCAATTAGACTGTAAAAACAATCATGTTAAAAGCTACTTACGCCAAGCATGAGCTACCATGCGTGAACTCAAAACACATCTTGAAATTAGTTCTGGCCATGACAGGTTGTCATGAAAGTCAGTTTCAATCCCAGTCTTCCCAGCAGCAGACTGTAACAATAACGCTAATCTGAGACCCGGCTGAACGGCGCATTAAAGACCTCATGTGACGACGGCTGACCTGAACTCTGACCGGATGCTGCTTAAACTTAAAGTCACTGCAGCACCTGCACTCACAACACTGACCAAAGGTATTTGTAGATGAAGGGAAGCCATCTCCCTTCTTTACTTGTCTTTACATCATGTGCTCCATCTGGACTCATCCTAATAGAAAGCTTATACAGTGGTATATTTATCTATAAAATAGATGCTGGAGGCTCAGGAAGAATAAGGTCACATTTGATTGAAAGCTCAGACCTCTGTGGAGATAAAAAGAAAAAGGAAAAGATAGAAAAGAAGAAACCACAAGAAACAAAACGAACTTTGTGGCATTCCTTGGATTTGCTCATTCCTCAGAATTTATCAGCTTCTAATCCCTTATAAGCTCACATTTTCCAGCAGGAAGCAAAACAACCAAACAAGAGCAGATTAATTAGAATTGCGGAAAATCTGCGGTGGCAGGCTGTCGGGTTGCAGTCATCAGAGCCATGGGAAAAGACCTAATGATATACTCTTTGTTTAACACAGCAAAACAACAAACTTTGCCTGGTCCCAGTGGGACTGCATGACTAAGCACCTCAAATATGTCCCCCATGCTCCTGCCTGACATATCAACTGGACTGTATGTTTTCATTTAGTGACTCAAGAGCAGACAAGCTCCTCCTTCAACTTTCACTTGTAAATATAAACCTGAGAAGCTGTTAAAATACTAGACACTTTATTTAAAATGGCTGACTGACATAAGATAGCAGCGATTCAATTTTTTGTGATTACATTCCTTATATCTTTATCAAACTACATTCAAAATGGAATATTGAACATTATTGTACCTCAGAAAACGCTGAGGTAAACTTATCAGAGTTCTTAGAAATACCTCAATTTTTTGCATGTTTTTACTCTTGATTTGACAGTTTTATACACAGTCCAGTCACATTAATGTGACCACCACGTACTTTCCACTTCAGAGTTAAATAACCAATCACAGAAGGCAGGTGGCAGCACAGTGCAGTTGAGCGTATATAAAGGGTGTGTGTGGGCTTCGGAAAACATTTCAATCGTTGGCGTAATGCAGAAACGAAGCGATTTATCCGACGTCCAAAAGGGCATGATCATTGGCTTTCGGGCCAAGGGTGGAAGCATTTCCGAAACGGCTGAGTTTGTGAACTGTTCGCGTGCCGCCGTGGTAAAAGTGTACCGTGCATGGCAAAATGGGACTGTCCAAAATCCACGACGTGGCAAATGTGGTGCACCACGGGCCATAGATGACAGAGGCGAACGACGGTTGCGGAGATGCGTTCGGGCAGATAGACGGGCTACCGTTGAGCAACTGACCACTAAAATGAACCAAGGGGCTACCACAAGTGTCTCCCAAACCACTATTCAGCGAACATTGCTGCGTCTGGGCCTCCGAAGCGGACGCCTGGTTCGTGCACCTATGCTGACTGGTGTTCATCGACGACGAAGGCTAGAATTTGCACGCCAGTACAGCAGCTGGACGTCCACTGAGTGGCGACAGGTAGCGTTTTCAGATGAATCGCGTTTTATGCTCCATCGGACAGATGGACGTTGGCGTATAAGGCGTGAAACCTCTGAAAGGAACCACCCTGCAACCATTGCAGGAACGGTCCAAGCTGGAGGCGGGAGCATTATGGTCTGGGGAATGTTTTCCTGGCATTCTCTGGGTTCACTGATTATTGTGGAAGGCACGATGGATCAATACAAGTACGCATCTGTCCTTGCGGACCATGTCCACCCCTACATGCGCATTGTTTTTCCTCAGGATGATGGCATCTTCCAGCAGGACAATGCGAGGTGCCATACAGCTGCCAGTGTACGTGCGTGGTTCGAAGAGCACCAGGATGAGTTTACCGTCCTCCCCTGGCCAGCAAACTCACCTGACTTAAACCCAATCGAGCATCTGTGGGACCATCTCGATCGAGTTGTTCGCGCCATGGATCCTCAACCGCGTAATCTAGCGCAGCTGGCCACGGCATTAGAGTCGGCATGGCTCAACATCCCAGAGAAGACCTTCAGGGACCTAAGTGACTCTCTTCCTGCACGTCTCGTAGCAGTTCGCTCTGCGAAAGGTGGTTATTCTGGCTTTTGACAGATGGTCACATTAATGTGACTGGACTGTGTATTAAAACGTATCCTTCAGTTGTGTTCTACAGTACACCATCGAAGCTGTGTGTGATTCAGGGATAATTTAGCAAGTAAATTCCTATGTAATTTCTGAGTGGGTTTATAGCAGAACCCAATGGAAGGTTTTATTATCTCCAGACATAATTTTGTCATTGCAGCAAAACATGTAGAAAATAATATATCTTGCCAGTAAATGCTAATATTGGCAAAAGGGTAGTTTGCCTTAGAAATCCAATCATTCTCTGAAACTCATATACTACTTGGATTCATTACACACATTGTGCTGTATTTATTTTTTTTTTTTTTTTTGCATTTTTTAAATATGATTTACAGTGAAAACCCCAAATTCAATTCTCTGTGGGATGCCACAGAGAATTGCTGAATCGCTACCTGAATGCCTTTTGCTGAATCGCTGCACCTGGAGTGGTAAACTCAGGTTTCAGCTCAGGTTGCTTTAATAATGGTCTTCAGCTCAACTTAATATTGGCTCCGATGTTTGTCGTCTTCTTTTACATGACTTTGTAGATTTTGGGTTTTTCATAAAGACCAGTTTGCTGGCCAATTAAGCATGGCGATTCCACAGCCATTAAACAGGGTATTGTTACAGGTGCAGGTGCAGGAAAGGTCACTGAACACCACAAAGCTACAGTCCAGTCCTTTTGTTTCCAATATAGCTTAGACACTAGTCCAAATTTCTCCAGTCAGAGAACAAGCATTTGGGCAAACTCTGATTCTTGAGTGTATCAATGTTGACAGCATTTTTTTAATTTTTATAAATTCCAACAGCATTCATTCATTTTTATATTATCATTGTGCAGCTTTGATGAAAAGAAATATACCATAGGTTTGTATTTGTGTTTGAATGTCTCCTCAGATATTAAGAGGGTTTCTTTTTTGTTTTTTATTTCGCTTGTCTCCACCTCACCATCACTCCTTTTTTGATTATAAACAACTGCATAACTGTAACGCTTCCAGGTTTCATCGGCTCTCAACAGACTCAAGATCTGTTGTGAATGTTTTAATGCCTTCAAATGAAGTCTTTCCTTTTACTTTCATCATTTCTGCTGATCTGCAGGCACAAAAACTTTGTGTACTCCCAGTGAAGTACAGAGCTCTAAATCTGATGTATAAAGTTTATTTAGGAAGTTCAGTTTGAGTTCAGAAGTGACTTCATGGTTTTTCCAGAATTAGAACGTGTGCCTTGCTGGATGACTAACAAACTGTGTTTTTCTTTTTGCAGACATCAATGAGTGCCTGTTGCCAGGGATATGTAAGAACGCTGAATGTCTCAACACCAAAGGAAGCTACAGGTGCACATGTAAGCCAGGTTATATGTTGGATGCTGCCAGAAGCCACTGTGTCTGTAAGCACTGCCTTTTTTGTCTTCAATCATTTTTCAGAGTCTAAACGCAAAAAAAAAATGTTTCCAAATATGAGTTCGTAGAACCTAACAGATCTTCTGACGTCTCCTCAGCTGACAAGGCAGTGTCTGACCACAGGGCCTCGTGCTACCGGTCAGTGTCGTCGGGAACATGCTCTCTGCCTCTTGTCAATCACATCACTAAGCAGATATGCTGCTGCAGCCGTGTGGGCAAAGCCTGGGGAAATGGATGTGATCGATGTCCTTTGCCAGGTTCAGGTGAATATGTTTCATGAGATTTTGCTGCACAACTTTCCGCTGTACTTCTCCATTTTTGGTTTTACCGTTCTGGCCATGAAAGTCTATGCAAGGTTGAATGTTTTTTTTTTTCAGATATAAAACTTCACATGTAATATTATGCATCGGTTGGTGGAGCACAAGCTAAGAATATTTACCTCTCAGTCGCCATTCTTCTGTCTGCCAGGCATGCAAAGTATTTCAAAATAACTAAATGTGTTTGGAGTGGAAAAGGACCAGAAACATAACAGCTTTCATATTTTGGAGGCTACATAATGGTGGGAGTCTGCCATGTGTTATCGCTCCAGCCCTCAGTGAGAAACCCCGCTAATGCAGCAAAAGCAAAGCTACGCAGCAGAAATCCACTGATTTGCCAAGTGAAACATGGCAAGCAGTTGTCATCTGCCTCTCCTTCCAGATCTAATCTTCAAAGTCACAGAAAGAAACTGAAGTGGTTTTATGAAGTGTCTGCTCTGCCAAGTGATTCCTGGGGTTTGTCGTAGATGAGCTTTTACACGCAGACCTCCATGCTGCTCATAGTCGGATTATTTTAGGCAATGTCTTCGTGGCCGGACAAGCTGTTAAAGTCATGTTCTGAGCAAAGCACTCGACTTAGTAACAGGAGATCTTTCATATTTACTCTACATGTTAAAGCTGATCTTCATACTATAGTTCCTAATTTCCCTCCATTTTAACTTCGTCAGTCAGTAGCCCATCATGTCCACATTTCCTGCATCTACATCGACCGCATAGCTGTCATTACTCATATCTCTATTCCAGACTCTTCTGGCACAGAGTTGCCGGTTTCAGGTCAGATAAGGGACACAGAGTTTCTCACTTGTAATGGATTCACCATTGCTGAGTTTTGTTGGACTCAGACACAAAGAGGTGCAATTTGCCTCCTTTTATCTCGCTCGCCAATTCCCATTAGCCACTCACTCTTGTGCCTCTAAACCAGCTAAGTTCAAGGGTCAGTCAGTGTCATATGATCTGCTACCTGCTTCACAATCACGGCTGTGTGCATCAGACTTAGAGTGCAGATTTTACTCCCAACTTTCTAATAAAGTTTAAAACATTTCAGAAGCAACAAACAACTGGGCCTGAGGTGGATTTTCACCTTCGAGTAGGACAGCATCACCTATCATATCGCCACAACCAGACCAAAAGCATATTAATGTGTTAAATAATCAAAATCCCGACCTAAATCTGATGGAGAATATGTAACAAGACTACGGTCGCTCTATAAAAATTGTACCATTGGTGAGAATTTTAACATGGGATTGAATATTACAATCATTTTTGAATTGATTAAGACTATTTTGAAGGTCTGGCTCCTTTTAACCCAGAAAAAGATTTAGAACAAACTTAGAATTGTGGAGTGCTCACTTTAACCCAGAAAAGGAATTAGATCAGTCACTCTCTAGCTTATTTTATTAGAAACTGTAGAGTATTTACTATTTATAAATGGAATTAGATACTTAGCAACCCTGAACAGGAGCACTTAGATTACATACTTTAGAACAACACTAGATTAGTTTTCTTTCCTCTTTTTCCCTTTTGGTTTGTTATTTTGTTTGTATTTCCTTTTAACTCCTGTAAAGCACTTTGAATTGCCCTGTTGCTGAAAATGTGCTATGTAAATAAAATTACCTTACCTTACCTTGTACAAAAATATGAAGAAGATTTGCGCAGCACCGCAGTGAAATACAATTTCATCACATAGAGAGGTCACAAAGTGTACACATAAATGAGTAAAACAGTATTACCTTCTCTGTTTGGTGAAAGGCTCTTTAATGTGACTGTCAGCCAGTCTCTGAGTTTTATTAGTACTAGCTGTTACTGCGGAGATGATGGTTTTTATTGCTTTTTGTTTGTGCTTGTGCTTCCTGTCCTGCAGACCACTTCAAGGAGATCTGCCCAGCTGGTCATGGATACACGTACTCACGCTCAGATGTGCAGATTTCTCTCAGGCAGCTGGAAGATGATGAGCTGCAGAGCACAGGAGTGACTCTGGAGGAGCAGGAGCCTGAGTCCCCATCCTCCCAGCCGTCACGACACAACAACTACCCTCAAATATCCCAGCACGGCGAGACATCACGAGTACCTCAGTACACTTTGACTTCACAATATCCCTCTGAATCAGGACAAGAAATGGTTAAACTGCAAGACGGTAACTGTTTGTTATTTTTTATGATTGGCCAAAGATCAACACAATGTTTTGATTTTCCCATGTTGATTCTTTTTATACAACCCAGAACATTTTTCGAAGTTGGTTTTTATTCTTCCCCATCCATTAAGATGAAAACCTTTTGGGCTTCACAGCACCTCACAAATATTATCGACCAAATATTGGATGTTCAGTGAATATGTCTTCTGGGCTGAATACTAGAGACTTAGTTTCATTGGCAGCATCAAGATTTTTGTATTTATTTCAGCACACAGCTCTATAAATATTCATGTATTTGTCTTCTTTATCAAGGATCTTCCTGTCCCGAACTGTGTTTGCATTTCTTTAACATCTACTGTCTGAAGTATTGCTTAAATCAGACGTTGTTTTATGGCTTGGAACAGAAAATATGCAGTCACTGATACCCACTGAACCTTTTCACTTCGTAACCATAAACCCCATTGTATTTTATTGGAGTTTTATGAGCCAGACCAACAAAAGTAAATGTGAAGTGGAAGGAAAATGTTACATATTTTCAGGATGTTTCAAATTCTTAACTGTTATGCATTGCAGTTGTTTTGGTCCGTCACATATAAACCAAACAAAAACAATAAAGTTTATAGTTGTGTAACAAGACAACTTTAGACTTGTGTCTTGTGCCATTGGCCTGCTTTTACTAGATATTTTCTATGTTGCTCACGTGTCTTAAACAGTAATTAGACATTCAGGAATGTTCCTGTTTAGTCACGATTTGAGAATGATAAATCTGTTTTTCTTTCTTTCTCTATTTTTTATTTTCTGCAGATCTGGACATTCTGATGCCGGTAATTTTTTCCTCTCTTTCAACCCTCTAGCACATAGTTTTGAATTGCTTTTCTGGGGACAATATGCACATGCTGCGTAAGCTTGTTATGATTATGCAACATATTCAGACCACATTTTGGTAGCTACAGACACACCAACTTAGCAGAGACCGGCATGAATTTGAACACACTCACTTGTCTTCAACTTTTAATATTTGTTTGTTTTTTAGCCGCCTACTGTGACGGAATCGCCACCAAACTATCCAGGTAATTTTTTCCCCCCTTTTTCGTTTTAATCACTCCAACATAATGGTGAAACCAAACCAAGCTGTTGTTTCAGGCCTCTCCTGGTTTGATTTAGTATTTGAGTCAGGTGCAGACATGTTATGTGCTTGGTATAAATTTCCTCAGCTCAGTGGTGGCAGACTCAGTCTTTGCCTCCACGCCAGTGAAAACATTGACATTAGTCTGGAGTTTGCCTAAATAGAAAGTGTCATCTTGATTCATTTTAGTTTATTGTTTTTATACATTAAAAATAAGTAACTTTTTTACCATCAAGAAATAAGTAGCAACCTGATATTGTAAGAGACAGAGAGTAACACTTTATAATAAAGATACATATCATAGCATTGATATGTACCTTATGTGGTGGTCTTATGTTTGGTATATAACTTAACTGCATCTTATCTTTTCTTTGTTTTGATATGACTTGTTGATAATTAAGCAGAATGTCTGCTTTCAGACAGGAAACTGCATTAGACAATACAGTCCTTTCTCTAAAAATGAAAATTTTGAAAATGTGAAAATATTGCCTCTAATTCCTAGTGTGATTTTATAACGTGGCTTCATAATTTTTTTAAGAATCGTTATTTTGTCGATAAAACATGGATGACGTAAAGTCACTGATATCTTGTAATGGTGGATGCAATAAAAGACAAAATGTCAGCCTAATTTGGCATCTTATCAGTTATTTCTCCTTCAGTAAAGCTATTACTTTATTAATTTATGTTGCGACACAAGAATGATCTTGTAGATATTTTCTACATGTATCATACAACGATATCCATTTATAGTTATGTTGTCCAACCTCATGACTCTCCTCATTATTTTTTGTAGAGAGCTCTCCAGACTCCCCTGATTTCAACATGAGGCCAGATTTAAAGGAAACAAGCCCTGGAGTTTCTGTCACTGGTAAGACATGAAGTAAAAAAATAAAAATACAGAAAGCAGTAAAAAAAAAAGCTCTGTCTTACAACAGTATATACATCTTAAATCTAAATATGCTGATGGGAGGAGGGCTGCAGTGCTACCATTTTAAAAAAGAGCCCAATTCTTCATTTTTTATGTTTTATGTCAACAGCTGGCAGACAGCGGGACATCTTATAAGGCATTTTTGTAAGCTTACCCAAAGTAAAGCCGGAGAGAGCTTTATTTGACCCGTATTTCAGAGCCAAGTTGGCTTTGAGCTGATGTGCTTCACAGAGGGCAGGGGAGCAAGAAACCAAGAGAGATTGTGCCTCTTGGAAGCGTCTGTCATCACGAGCAGACAGAGGCCAAATTTATTAAAAGTGGAGGAAGAGACAAGAAAGCGGGAAGAAGTTTATTTTGCGGAAGAAAAGTTGTGATCGACAGACCGATTACAGGAGTAAGAAGAATTACAGATGTCATGCAGAGATAGTGCTTTTTCTCCTCTGCCAGGAGTCAAGTCATGTCTTGGTATTATCTTGGCTCGTTTTGGATGAAAAGAATGAAGCTAACGTCAGGCTCGGTCGTGCATGTTTCTTTGCTCTTAACTCTTTGTAAAAGCTTTGCACCACCTATTAGAACACTACACCGTTGTAAAACAACTCCTCTCATCCAAGACTCCACTTATAAACTAGTAAAATAGTTACCTGCAGAGCACGGCGTCTGTTTCTGGAATGCGCTTTTTAATTTTTTACAGCCCCATTAATGTCGGGTCAGAAATGTTCTTGTCTGTTTACTGGGTAACAACCATGTACATCTTTTGGTTTTTTCATAGGCATTAAGAAGTGTGCTACTTCACCAAATATATGTGGGCATGGAAGATGTGTTCCTGTGCAGAATGGATACACTTGCGACTGTGATCCAGGGTTCAAACTCAGTGTATTGCAGAACAGTTGCATTGGTGAGTAACAAAGAGAGCCATACGGCTACATCGCTATAGAGCTGAATATTTGGATATGTTACTCAGTTATTACAGATTCACAACACAAAATAATGTCCAGTCATAGTCAATAAATTAGTTCTGATGAAGCTTGTTGCTCAGATTAAAAGCACCTTTTGAAAATAACAATCTTTAAGCAGGTATTAAAAATGCTTTTCATAAAAGCCACAGTCCCCCAATACGCAGTTTTCTTTTCATTTTTTTAAAAAGCAGCAGTTATGTGTGTTGCTTTGCTCACATTTATTCTAGCATTCCTTTTCCTTCCTCCCAACTTTCTTGAATACGGCACTTTGTGAAAAACCAGCTTGCTAAGGAATGATCTTTGTTTGTGCACCAATAACTTTTGACTGGACAACTGTGGAATTAGCATGATTGTGTTTCCAATAATAAAAACGCCTTTTAGAAAATTGTTATTACTCCTGTGTAATAATCTAATTTCCTGGCAAACTGGATTTTAAGTTTCATTTCCCCAAATCATACAAATTTGCTGAAATAAAAACTTGAGATATATAACTTTTTCTGTCACGAATCTAAATGATACCCGAGCTTAACTTTTTCAATTGAATTACTGAAATAAAGTAACATTTCCATTCAACTATAAATGGCGCTGGGTAAGATTTAAAAGGTTTGATTTTTATCAGCCTAAAGCTTTGTTGGCTTTATCCGTCGAAATTACAATGAGAGTAAATTCTACAAAACAGTCACGATTTGTAGCCTTGAGAATGCAAGCAAGCCAAAAATGAAATGAATTTATTTGTTTATGTTGACGCGTTTCATGATGCCTGTCAACAGCCAAATGAGATATTGGTCATTTTTCTGACAAAGGGCTTGGCTGCAGCCCTGGACTCATTGTTGAAGCGCTCCGGTTACAGGGCTTCAATGTGTTCACTGCCTCCCACTGCAATCTAATGACCCCTCCACGTTTTCTCTTCATAGACGTGAACGAGTGTGAAATGGACCCATGCGAGGGAAAGGGCCGCTGCATAAACAGCTATGGCTCCTACACATGTCAGTGCCACAGCGGCTACAGCCAGGTGATCACTCAGAACAGGAAATTCTGTCAAGGTGAGACACAGTCCAGTCTACAGTCTTATATAAGGCTTCCAGTCATCATACCCAAGTCAGCTGTTAACTCCCACTTCAGTTTTTCTGTCAGCACTGTTCATTTTAAAAACATCCTCTCATAATGAATGCCCTGGAACATGACAGCCACTTTCTTTTCCGCTCTCCTTGATTTGGCAGACATCAATGAGTGCAGCATGCCCAACAAGTGCCAGAACGGCCAGTGCGTCAACACTGAGGGATCTTTCACCTGCGAGTGCAACGAAGGCTACTCCAAATCATGGCGAGGCCTGTGTGAAGGTGATTTTCATGGAGCCGAGTTAATTCGTCAACACAAGCAAATCCTTTTCATGCAACAAAACATGTCTTGTATTTTCCTCTGCTCGAAGCCAGGAGAACCATTTAGCTCCCTCTGTTTCTGGGGGATTATGTGTGTACTTATTTGCCTTTCTGACCTTACTACTGCTTTCTTCCGTTGATGCCGCGCGTTGTTTGAGGAAGTTTGTTGTAGTAACAGCTAAAACGAACAATGTTTTGGTTCTTTCCCTGAGCAGACGTAGATGAGTGCAGAGATCACACCTCCTGTCCCAACGGCATCTGTGTCAACACTCTTGGCTCCTTCCAGTGCCAGACCTGTGGCCCGGGCTTCAGGCCCATCGGTGGGAGATGTGTAGGTAAGGCAACCTAACACCCCATCAAACCAGCAGGACCACCACCAGGCCCCTCCCTCCAGGTTCCTCAGGGCATTTCAAACTGCTTTGTGGAAATAAACCGGGTTTTCCTCTGGTGCAGTAATTCCTTTCCAGGTTGGTTTACGATGACGTAACTCTTGGTCTTCGTTGACATTGACAAAAGCGAAAAAGAATTAAAAAAAACCTCCCGACTCCTTGTAACGCAGTGCAGTTGACCAAGTAGCGTGAGCCAAATTGAATTTGCAGCTTTGCCACTTATTGCTCAGAGGGATCCTCTCACTACAGATGTGCATGAAAATTCGAAATTAAATTAAATCTTATGCTTCAGCTGAGTTTATATTGGATATTTTCAGTCCTGTGTGGAACATTCCTGAGATCATATAACAGCCTGAAACCGCAGTGAATGATGGTTATATTGCACGGACTGATCACAATCCCCCACTTTCCTAGCTCATTTAGTGATTTCATGTATCCTCCTAGCCTCTCCGTATTCCTGTTATTGCTTAAACTCATTCAGCATGTTATTGCTGATCCTTTTCATATCACCAGTTCCATAAAAAGATTGTTTATAATACTTAAATTTGGGAGAGTCCAAATATTTTCTCTTGGCCAGAACCTTAAATAAACAGTGTATTATTGTTGGAGAGCTTTGACCAGTGTAAATGTGAAGCCCAGTAGAGGCAAGCGGTGCTTTGTTACCGCCGTCGGGGTGAGAGAAGCGAGTAGTCACAGGAGATGTACGAGTGGGCCAGGAGGTCAGGTCCCTACTGCAAAGAGGTCATGGAACGTAAACAAACTTTCCCTCTCACTCACGATGCTGTCTGCGATCCGGTTTAAGGCTCCTACCAGGGATTAGAACGAACGCCAGGCTACACATGGAGCGTGTTTTCTCAAAACTAACACGCTTCGAGCTTCCAACCTGAAAGCGGCCTTATTACATAACAGTCTGACATATCCATTCCCCTCCCAATGACCTTCCACACCTCTAATTTGCTTGGAAACCTATGCTCCGACTATGTTCCAGAAATATGAAAATATAGACCAAATGAATGATGGAAAATGTGAAAGGTAAAAACTATTCCTCGTCATGCATTTATCAGTAGATGTTGCTCACGTTTAAAAGAAAACAACGCCTAAGCTGTTTTATTACGTCAGTTTATTAACATTATTCATTTTGTGTAAGAAATAATGCATATGTAGTCCCACAAAGCTTGTGCATTTCCTTTGTTACGTTACATACTTAATTTGTATGAAAGAAAAAGGAAACATATCTGAAAAGTGTGCACTTTTTGACTCTTCGATTTTGCAAAACAATTAAGACAGATTTTAAGGTGAACATCTATAAGATGATTGTTTCTCCCAACAAATCCAAGTCTTAACAGAAACGTGTATTCATCATAAGATTAGATTATACACAGGTGGACTCTATTTACTCTATTTAGGTCACTTTTGATGGTAATTTGTTGTACTCTATTTTAATTAGGTGCGGCAGAGCAAAAATAAATATCGAAAGCACAAATTCCAGATTTATATTTGTAAGAAAAAGTCAACTTGACTATTAAGTCTTGCTTTGCGTTGATCTATACACACTAAAGTTTGTAGTTGTAATATAGCAGAAAAAGAAACGGTTCAAAAGTGTGAATATTTTTTCAGTCGCTGTTTATTGTAATTGATAGGAAATCTGTAGATGATTGTTAAACGAAGGCCTGTTGCAATAAACAATAAATCAGTTCATCACATGATAAATTAAAATGAGCTCAATAATATCCATTTGCATGATTATTTAGTGCTTTTCTCTTTTCTCCCTCTTTCTGCTAAAACTGGTCTTCAGTCTTTTTTTTAAGGGCAGTTTTGTTTGCAGAGACTTTGGAATTCATTTTGCTTGTTGTTTTCTCATTTTGTTTCTTTATTTTGGATATTTAAAATGTTTTCCAGATCCAGTGTTAAGTGTTTATTAGCGTTTAAAGTTTATTGATTTTTAGGAATGTGTTCTTTCATTGTTATGCCGTTACCATTATATTACTTGAAAATGGTCTCAAAACAACAACATTATAATTTATTGTGACAGGCCTTTTTTCCATCTCTTTAACTCTGAACATTGACAGGGACGGTGCGAACAGGGCCTTTAGTGCATGTGTGAGCCTGTGGGAGTCACATAAACCAGCCAACCCCAGCACCCAGTTTCCAGTATTTGCTTCAGTCAATTGACGACAGCACAAAGCAGCAGTTTAGGCCCAATTGGCCGAATTGAGGGTAAACCTAATTGTTGGTGTGATAGGGAAAACAGCTCCCTTCCCTTGTCGGGGCTTATCGGGGAGGTCTGAGTGATGCTGGATGATTGCAGAGAAAAGTGGTGGGTCACAATGACAGACGTCTGGCACTGCCTGTGGTTGAGGCAACAATACCAGCTTTGTGACTCTTTTATGTTGTCTTCATTGCATTTCAGGGTCTGTTTCAGATCTCAGGAACATCCTTCCTTCCCTTTCTTTGCAGGAAAATTGCTTGATTTGTCTTCCTCTTTGGACCTTTTTTCCATCTCTCAGCATAGCATAATCTAATACAAAAAATGGATCTTTTAACACTTGATAAATATTGCTATTAAATAATATGCTTAGAACATTAAGGTGTTACACAGATGCATTTTCTGAAGTGGTACGATCGTAAAAGGTTCTTATAATGAGGTCGGTGTGCTGATGTAATTTAATGAGTGCAGCTTGCAGTTATTCTGCAGGGTAGTTACGTTTTTATTGTTTCCCTTTTCCTCTTGAACCATTAACAAACTTCTTTTGAAAAACAAATGTTCAGTCTTGGACAGACCTGTTTTAGCTGATGGAAACCCAAATTATGCATTCTGACCTGGCAGTAACAACAGCTCTTAAGGGTTGGCAAAAACTAGTAGTAAGTCTTTCAGAAATAGCAAGAAATTCTGGCCCACTCTTCTTTGACAAACTGCTTATCCAGGTAGGAGTATGTTTAAGGTCATACCACGTCGTCTTGATCAAGTTTAAGCCCAGGCAACCTAACATTCTCCAGCAGGATTCACTGGCAGGGAGCGGAATTTGTGATTCTGAAGCAGTAAAACATCCCCAGATCATCATGCTACCGCCACCATGTTTGGCTGTCAGTGTGAAGTTCTTTCTTCTGAATTGCTGTGTTCCAAGTTTGTCTCCTCATATTACAAATTATTTTCCCGTAAGTCTTAGAGATCATTAAATAGGCTTTTCTGGAAGAAAAAAAAGGTCTTTGTGTTCTTATTGAACACAATAACAACACAAAGATGCTTTTCTTGGGTTTGTTGGTATCCTGGAAAAGTTGATTCACTCTTGGAGTAATTCTGATTGGTTAGCCATTCCTAGGAATGTTCATCATTGCTCCATGCTTTCTCTATTTGTAGAAAATAGTTTTCACTGTGATTCACTGGAGTCCCAAAGCTTTACAAATGACTTTGTAACCATTCCCAGACTAAAAGATGTTAATGACTTTGTTTTTCATTTGTTCTTTTACTTCTTTAGCTTGGAGCCTGATGCTTTGCATTTTGTGATCTTCTAGGTTTCTTAGGGTTATCAAAAAGATGCCATTTAGATGATTTCTTGATTTTATATGTTTTATAGGCTGTGTGTAATAAATAAAGTTGAACCAAACAATGTGGATAATCGCAGTCAATTAATTATTTAATAAATGTGAGTATATTTATGAGTTAATTTCATGTGTTTTACTGAGCAATAGCACTGGTGGTTCATAGTCTCTTTAAACAAAACCGTTCAAAACAGATCTGTTTACGTGTTTGTTTTATTAGTTTAACTAATGTGTAGTTTTGGTAAAATGAACACATCCATCCATTTATTAAGTACGCATAATCCTCTGTTCTCAGATATCAATGAATGCTTGAACCAAACCACGTGCGGTCGTGGTCGGTGTGTCAACACAGAGGGCTCCTATACATGCAACTGTTTCCAAGGCTACATGCTCTCATCAAACAATTTTTGCCAAGGTAACTGTCTGTCAGGAGGTATTTAAAACTTCAAGTTGGAGCTCTGTGACAGTGCTACTACAGAAGCCTTCAGGCACCACTGTAGTCTTATAAAAGTGCTACAAAAGAGTTTGCAGCTGTTTTCTGAGGGACTTCTATTTCCTTCGTCTGTATTTTTCCTCCAGATGTGGATGAATGCATGCTTCCGGGGATCTGTCTCCATGGCCGCTGCGTCAATCTGGACGGCACCCACAAGTGCACCTGTAACCTTGGTTACCGAGTCTCCTCAGACAGCAAGTCGTGTGAAGGTCTGTTAGAAATCTTTTGGAGCTATTGAGTGTAAATCACCAATGCATGAAGCGCTCCTAGCAGCAACGTAATGTCTGCGCATTATTACTTTCCTCTAGACGTCAACGAGTGTGAGAGTGGTACAGCGTGCCCAGTGGGGATTTGTATCAACACAGCAGGTTCCTACAGTTGCCAGAACTGCGGGCCTGGGTTTGGACCATCCGCTAATGGGCTGAGATGTGAAGGTAAGGAAATAGCCGCCTAATGATTTACACTAATTTGCAGTGTTGGAGGAACACTGCAGTGTTTTGATGATATATTGGCTTACTTGTGAATTCGTTCTTTCCGTTTCCAGACATTGATGAGTGTGCACAGGAAGGCGTTTGCTTTGGAGGGGTGTGTGCCAACACAGAGGGATCCTTCGTTTGCACTCGATGCAAAGCTGGCTATAGAGTGACTGAGGACAGGCAGAGGTGTGAAGGTAAGTCCAATCTCCAGCTTGTCTTTCAGTGAAACCATTAGTGTTGTTAGAGTTTTTCTCAGCCCATCTGTTCACTGTGTAATCTGAAATGTTTTGTTGCTATTCAACTGGTTTTACTACAGATATTATTCAGTCTCAATGTGTCGCTCCTCCTCAGATATTGATGAGTGCCAGTACCTGACTACCTGTTCCAATGGGATCTGTCTAAACTCAGAAGGGTCTTATACATGTGAGAACTGCCCTGCAGGGTATCAAGTGTCTTTTGATGGGGAACTCTGTCAAGGTTAGTTTATTTAGCAATTCTTGTTAAAAAATTACTTCTGTGTAATGTACTCTTGATTACAGAGTTAATCTTGGCAGTGAAGAAGTTTATATTCCTTCCTGCGTTCGTAATTATATTGTTCTCAACTCTGAAGACAAAAAGTATTCACACCCATATTAAAGGTTCTGATTATACCAACATTCACTCTGTCTATCTTGTTGGTATTTTGTGTGACAGATCAATACTTGGTGGTGCATATTTGTGAAGTGGAAGTAAAATGCTACATGCTTGACAATATTTTTTTTACAAATAAAAATCTGAAACAACGAGTGCTTGATTTTAGGCCTTCTGAATCAATACTTTGTAGAATCACAATCCTGCAATAATATCTGCATGTCCTCTGGTGTTATGAAGTTTGAGCATCTAGAAACTGAAAGGTTTGGCAATTTACCTTTGCAAACTAACTGACGCTCAGTCACATTGGATAAAGAGTGTTGATATATCAATTTCGAAGCCCGCCCACATGTCTCAACTGGATTTATATCTAAGCGTTGACTAGGCCATTCTAACACAGGAATCCATCTACCCATAAATCCAACCACTACATGACTCACTCTTTTCATTTAATATGCATCAAAAACAACATAAATTAGTTTTTTCTCTTCTATGTTTTAGAAATTTTAAATATGTGAATTGTCTCACAACAGATATTGATGAGTGTGCAGTGGCAACCACCTGCCCCCAGGGAAAATGTACAAACACGGAGGGTTCGTTCACATGTGTCACCTGCCAACCTGGTTTCACAGTTTCTGATGATGGACAAAACTGTGAAGGTAGAGCTGAAGTTGTTACTGTTTGCTTCTGCTGTTTTTATTCAAAGATTCCTCTGGGTTTCAGCAAAGGTCAAGTTTGTCAAAATGTGTTCCTATTTTGGGACTTGATTTAGGTTATGTTTATGAAGCATCAAGTGTGACAGCCAGGTGCCAAATACTATCATTTTAAACTAGTAACTCTCATTCATAACATCATTGCTGGAGACTGGACTTTTTCATCATTTGGCATCCCTCCTCTGATCTTTGCTCAGTGGACTAAACCTCAAATAGAACAAGATGATGTAAGGCAAATGTCTTGCAGATAGCGCCGCTCAAAAAAACCCCACGTTATAATTGATTGCAACTGGCAGTCTTCATTTAATTGAAGCCAAGGATGGTCATCTTGTCCTATGGTGTGTATTTGTGTCCAGATGTGGATGAGTGCTCAGAGGGTAACTTGTGTCCTGGCCAACTCTGCGTTAACACCCCAGGATTTTACACCTGCAGGAGCTGCGGAGCTGGTTTCCAACTGTCTGAAGACAGACACACCTGTGAAGGTAAAACATAATCAACTGAAATCAGGTTTCAGTCATGGAAAATGATTAGAGATACTTACAGCACTCTGTGATTTGTCTTGACATAATTTGTAAGATCAATGCAACGCAATGGCAGCTCTGACAAATCCTGTGAGGTTAGATGTGTCATGACTTCATTGGGAGGAAAAGAGGAATGATTATATAAACGAGGTTCAAACACGCTCCGAGTTACTCATATATACCAGAGTGTGGATGTAGCCTGAGAGGAAGATCCCCCACTGATATGTGTCTTTGCAAGGGAAATGATTTCACTAAACAAAGTCCAAGTGAGTCTTTTATGGGATTTTAATGGATGTGTCTGGTGCCATGGAAAATATTAAAGGTTTAATTTAACATGAATTCCATCACCTCCCCCTTTTATTGCAATGCTTTGAGGTGCCCTGTTACAGGCAAAAAGGGCACATGCTATCATCTGTTGCATGTTTTTCTTTTCAGTCCTTTTGTTTCCATGAGTAAAATCGAGAGATGTTTAATTTGGAATGCCTGAACACAGTTCATCAGTGCAAAAGGGAAGGTTTAGGACAAAAGGAGGAATAGAAATGTCTCCAACTCAAAATTTAGTTTATAAAATGTTGATTTGTTTGGCTATTTATCTATTCAGGTGGACAAACTTAGAAGAAATTCCTGAACGCATTAGCTTAGATACCTAAAAAACCAGCATGCTAAAGAGAGATTAAAAAGCTCTCTGTGGCAAGCTCAGTCTGCCTGTAAATAAACACAGCTTGGAATATCCATGTAAGACACAAACCCATTTGAAACATTATGTTTCTGGCAGCAATCACATAGATGTCATTTTTGTTCCAGTCCAGCCAACTCAGAAAATTCATTTCACTGATTTATGTCCAAGATGTCTTAATCTTTGTTTTATTCCTAAAAGCAAACTGTCCTTTTTTCTATATTGCCAACAAGTGGCTAAATATCTGTTCAAAATATTTTCTTGAAAAAGGTGTTTTTGTTGTTTTGTTTTTAATCATAAGAAACCGTGTCCTATTTACCACCATTTCCCATCACACATCAAGGATCAGAATTTCACGCCCTCGTCCACATCCACTGCTCACTTCCTATAGAAAAGATTGACTACAATGTTATGCTTTTAAAACTAGCCATATGCTTTGAAATTGAGGTTTTGATTGATCTATGTTTTATTCGTTATTTGTTGGTTTTAATGTCTAAACAATCTAATGATATTTGCCCTTTAAAAATGGTCCGTGCTACTTTAAAGAAATACAGCCCGTTTCTCTACAGAGACTCTCCAGTGGTCACATATCAGCAAGCTGGTGGCTGTTTGTGCTTTTAGTAATTATGTGTCACCTGTAATAACTTGGTACTTCAACATTAATGACCATTCCACATACTCATCTGTCCACTCTTTATCATAAACCCACTGTCAGTGCAATCTAATAAAGAAGACTGTGCTTACTGTATGGCAGCATTTCAAGCTGAGTCACACGTATCCAGTAATATTCTTTAAGGAAATTAGACAAAAGCCAGACTCTTTGGGGAATTTTCTTCTGATGATAACCTATGTCTTGCACTTCCTTCTCTTACTTTCTCTAAGATATTGACGAGTGCCAGGCTACAGGTGTTTGCCACGCAGGTGTTTGTGTTAATACGGAGGGCTCCTTCTCCTGCATGTCCTGCTACCCGGGCTTCAGCTCCAACGGCCTCTCGTGTGAAGGTACAAAACAGTGGGGTGTCTCACTGTGGTCAATGGAATTTATGATTCCCATGAAGTCATTTTCACAGTCATCTGTTCCAACACTGCATGTGACCCCTCCTCTGGTAAGGCGCTGCTGATGACGATGATGGATGATTTTTTTTCTGTGGTCTGGAAGTTCTTTCTCTAACACGAAAAAGCTAATTTGTAGTGTGATCACATGATTCATAGCCTGTGTAACTGTTACACTGATCATGTCTCTGCGTATGTAAATGCAGATGTGAATGAATGTGAGGATGCAAGCCTATGTCTGGGAGGCCAGTGCAGCAACACCATTGGCTCCTATAGCTGCTTGTGCCCATCTGGACTAGAGTTGGGAGATGGGACATTTTGCAGGGGTATTTATACATTTGACATATACCATTAGTGGTTTGTTCTTCCTCATGGGTTACCACAAGCTGGCATGTTGACACAGCTGTGTGATTCTACTTCTGCTTGTTTATGACAGATATCAATGAGTGTTTAACCATGGCGGGAATTTGTGGAGAAGGAAACTGTTTGAATACGGAAGGTTCCTACAGATGTATGTGTCCTGATGGATTTACCACCACCGATGAACGCCCTGGCTGCCAGGGTAATGGGACATCATCATTCACATTTTATTAGCTTTATGTAGCAGGGTGAGGCAGATTAATAGATGACCTGAGATGGTAATATGTTTATATTTTTTTTAGCAGCTTTAGCTTAAGTCAGTTTTTAACATGCAGTTCCTTTTTAAAAGTAAGTATGCCTTAAAGATATTTTTTCCATATTGTATCCACAGCCCTTTGTGAATTTCAGTGGGATTTCCTGTGAGAGATCAGCACATGTTAGTGCACAATTGTGTAACGGAATGATAATGATGCATTTTTTAAGTATTTTAGCTGTGCTTGAAGTGCACAGCTAAAATGTATCTGGCATGCAGTTTAATTATTGTTGTCTTCTACTTTGCGTTGGACTGTCACATAAAATGTCAGTAAAATGCCTTGAAGTTTGTTTCATGACAAAATGTTTGAAGGTATGTATAGTTCGTAAAGGCATTATGCAAACTTGCATGTGTTTTCTGATTAAGTGCAGACTGGTTGTTCTCACCAAATAGCTCTGGGTGCAAAGGCTGAGTGTAATGGGCCATGGCTTCATCAACTGTCCCCATTTGGACATCAGTTTGATGTTTTTCCAGCCGCACCCAGTAACCCGCCAGTCATAAGATAGGAAACAAATGGAGCCTGATTGTCAACTGAAGATAAATTTTCAGCAAATTGAAGTTTTTGCTGTAAAAAGACCATAAAATTAATGGACAGGATGTTATAATTGGATCAATATTTTTTCTGGTGGGTCTTGCAAGAAAGAAGTGGAGTTAACTAAATGTAAAATTATCTAGCCTTGCAACATCCAGACATGACCTGAAGCATGTACCTCCCTAAAAACACAGGCAAGGTTCAGCATGATATTTGCCAAGATTTACTTACAGTGGAGATCTATAGTTGGTCCTAAAATGTGGACATCTTTCTACCAAAGTGTTCGCCACACAGCAGCTTCAGTATCCTCTAAACACTGTGAGCAAATTGCCCAGACTGTGTCAGGTACTTTGGCTTGCTGCCACAGCAAATACTGGGGCCTAATTATCCTATAAATCAGCGGGTGTCGTATATTTTCTTGCAGTCTGCCACGGTGTGTACAGTGCTGACACAATGAAAGCCAGACCCTTCTGACATGAACCTACAGGGGGAGGGAGAGGGGAGGACAAGGGTTTGTGAGGTCATTTGAATGAAAGATAGGCTTTGGAATGTAATACCAATATGATTCTTGGTCCCAAAATGGAAAATGTATAATAAAAAGCTGACAACAGACTGAAAACCATTTTAACGTGATCCAGATTAGCAAGTTGCACCATAAACCTTTGAAGAATTTGAAGCCAAATAAATAACTTTATTCCCATGGAGTTACAGCATGTTTGTTTTAATGGCTTATTTTATTTGTTTTTTCTTATTTCTGCTTTAAATGTTTACCTTTTTATTTCTGTAGTCATAATATACCAATCCTGTAGAGTCTAAAACATTTTACCCAGATGATTAATTCTCTCTATTCATTATTCTCACCCCAAGTGCTTTACACAATATGTCATTATGCGGCATCCATCTATAGCTAAAGGGGCAGTATTGTATAAAATCGGCTTTTTTGAGCTTTACATAATGTTATTCCCTCAACAAAATGTACCTGGAGTGTTGCTTGATCATGCATGTTTGAGAAATCCTTAAATCTCTCATGGCAGCCATTGAGCTGTGCAAAACATAGGGGAACCAAACGACGAAGCTCCTGCTCAGAGTTGCAGTTTCCAAGCTTCCAAACTTTTGCTTCACAGAGCACTCCTCCGCACGACTTCCCCCTTCAGCTCCTTCAGACTAGCCAGCAGCAATTAGCAAACACCTGGTGAAACCACACATCTGCTGAGCTCATCATACAAGACACTTCTAAGTGCAACGCTGATGAAAAGGGATAATAGAGAGGTGATGATGACGTCCTGAATAATCAATTCTTGATTCTTCCCGAAGAGAAGGACTTTGTTAAAGACACAGATGCCCATTTTCAAGGCATTAAATTACCATGTTTAATTCCTTTTGAGCCATATTTGATATATTCATAAATATATCAAAGTTTATATAAGTTTGTATAACAACTGAACATAGTTACTAGATTGCGCTATAAAATGGCACGATGTGCCTGGAAAATACATAATACTTCCCCTTTTAGTCTTGATTTTCTATTTTTGATTCAACCACCAAAAATCACAGATTAAAATACCTAAGTAACTTTTAGTTTATAGAAATTCTCAGTCATGCCTCTGACTTGGCCAAAAACGTGCTAACATTAGATTTTTTTTCCTCCTATGAGGTAGTCATTGGATTGCGCTATAAAGTTATTCTATGTACCTGGAAAACACATAATATTGCCCCTTTAAGTGTGCACCACTCTTTTTTAGTCTGAGAAATGTTCTCTTGGCAGTGGTAAAGTAGGTTGGCACCAGACACAGAGGTTCCTGGTTCAAATCCCGCTTGCTCTCTCCCTGGGAATAATCTTGGGCACTGTGGAAGGAAGGGCATTTATCTTAAATTGATAACAAAATGACAAAATTGTTCTCAGCCTGTAAAGTGCCAGTCACAAGTTTACATACGCTCAACATCAAAGTGTATGCGGTATTCATTGATGCTTTTAAACAGTTGGTTATGGGGAGGTATTTCGGGGTAGCTGAATTGAACTTAATGCACTTGTACTCCTGGCAGAATAACAGACCGTTAGTATGATGCTACCGCAGAAATGTTCGACAGTTGGCACAATGTTCTTAAGATTAAGTACAAACACATGTTTTACTATCCAAATAGCTCATTGTTTTTCATGTCTGAGCAATAAACTTTTCCCCTGAATGCATTTGGCTTGCTTCTATGAGCAGCTGCCAATTTCCGTTGAGGCTGAAGGTGTCAATTTTAAAGCAGTCCTTTGCTCTTGCTCAGCACACTCTGTCCATGGCAAACTTTAATTAATTTCACTATGGATGGACTATGAGATGTTCCTCTTCTTCTTATTGAGGAAAAATGATCATAAGTGACTCTACAAAGTATTCACAGTGGTTCACTTGTTTCATATTTCTTTAGAAAGGAATGTCTTGAGGCACAAATTTGGAGAAGGTTACAGAAAAGTTTCTGCTGCTTTGAAAGTCCCAATTAGCTTTGTAGCCTTCATCATTTATAAATGGAAAACTCTGCCTAGAGCTGGCTGGCTGTCTAAACTGAGAAATCAGGGAAGAAGGACCTTAGTTGTACATGATTAAGAACCCAATGGTCATTCTGTCATAGTTCCAGCATTCCTCTATTGACAGAGGACAATCTTTCACAAGAACAGTCATCTCTGCAGCAATCCACAAATCAAGCATCTATAGTAGATTGACTAGATGAAAGCTGGTCCATAGTAAATGCACATGGCATCCCATCTGGACTTTGCCAAAAGACATCTAAAGGACTCTCACACCATGAGAAACTAAAGTCTTCTGGTCTGATCAGGAAACCAGACATGGCTCATCACCAAGCCAATACCTGCTGCTGAGCCCACTTAACCTCAGACTGGGGTGACGGGTAATTTCTCAGCAGGACAAGGAAGCACATGACCAAGATCTCAAAGTAGTGGCTTCAGAACCTCTCTATGAATGTCCTGAAGTTGCCAAGTCGGAGTCCAGATCTGAATCTGATTGAACATTTAGGGAGTGACCTGATAATGATTGTCTATATATGAATCCTATCTAACCTGATGGACCTTTAGAAGAACTGCAAAAAAGAATGGAATAAACTGCCTAAAGTTTTGTTAAGCTTTTGGCACCATATTCAAAAAGACTTGAGGCTGTGTCTGCTGGCAGAGATCAACAAAGTGTTAAGCAAAGTCTGTGACAATGTCATAATAGGGTGTTTGTGTGTTTTGACCAAAGAAATTCATGCAATGCAATATGGAATAAGACTGTAACATAGCAAAGTGTGGAAAAGGTGAAGCTATGTGAACACTTTCGGGATGCACTTTATCTCAGTCAACCCTTCCTGCTATTATCTCTCATAATTGTTTTCCTTTCTTTTTTCTTTATTCTTATCACAGATGTTGATGAGTGCAGCAGAGATGACGTGTGCATTCGAGGAGAGTGTCTCAACACTGAGGGTTCTTTCTTATGTTTGTGCGAAGCTGGCTTCAAGTACAACACTGATTCAGCTGACTGTGAAGGTACGATGAGCTTAAGCCCAACGGCGTCGGTGTCCAGTTCTGGAGGTCTCATCGTGGTGTTTGTTGACCCCCAACTCTGCCATGAACTTTGCTCTCCATGTGTAAACCAGCATGTCAGAGCTGGCTGTTTGATCGTCATGCTACATTAGGGCTTAAGCGTAGTGCTGTTGGCTATGATTGATTATCTATAGCACATGAGGACCTTGTTCCAGTGAAAGTGTCCAAGCCTGGCTTAGAGGCTTTCCTCTATGATCCCCAAGCTGAGAGGTTTGTGTGGCTGGAGCCCTGAACTCCCACTCCCTTGAGGAAAGCATGAATGACCCCATTGTGAGCAAGAGGTGTTTTTTCCCTCTGGAACGTCTCCCTTTTGCTCCTTCACAAGTTCTTTGGTTGCTGTAATAATATTGTTTTTGGCCATTTTGTTGCCTGCTTCGTTTACTGAGGACAGCTTCACCACAGGCCTCTTGGCCAACTCCTATTGGACAGACATTACATTTTAAGCACTAGAGCAGTGGAGGGAAATCAAGTTTGCGTGTGGGGTGAATGTAGCTAATTTTAGACCCTTTTTGTGAGATTCCAACAAACATTGTTCTTTTTTTTGTTTTTGCAGACCAGGATGAGTGTAAGGAGTTTGGAAGCTCAGTGTGTGGTACCTGGAGCTGCAAGAACACCATTGGCTCCTATCAGTGCTTCATGGAGTGCCAGCCTGGCATGCTTAGCGGAGACTGTGGTGAGTGATTAAATGTTTTCAGGGCATTGCATTGGAATCTTATGTGCCATACCAGCTCAAAGCAGTGCATAATTGTGAAAGGGAATGAAAGTGAGATGTCCAATTTATTCAGTCCCTCCTACGCATGACTTTTAGGTTATTTGTTTACTTTCCCCCATTCTTCTTGGCAAAATAGCTCATGATCAGTAAGATTGGATGAAAAGTGTCTGTTCACCTCTAAACTGGACAGACACAAAGGCCAAAATATCCTATGGCCTTTGTAACATTGTAGGAATGTGCAATGTTAATCTTCCTTCACTAACAGTGTTTTGCATGTAGGTCACATGTTTTGATCTCAAGAGTAATGAACCTTCTTCCATACCAACACACATGGATTACATTGACATATTCATGGTTGAGACAAGTAAAAAAATCTCATCTGTGTAGTCGTCCTATACATAGGGTGCAAGGCAAAATTCCCTTTGGAATCAGGTGCTTTTACTTGCAGAAGAGTCCCATCATTGAAACCTTAGAGTCAAGCTAGAGAGGGATAACAGTCTCTTTTCTTTGACAGTAGAGTCACTGAGCATCTCTGGTAAGCAGAGACAGGAGCTGAAACTTGATCATTTCTGTGGCCTTTTTGGGGAAAGAACTGCGAGACCAGAGCTTGTTATCCTCTTTAGTGCCCCCAGTGGAGAGATTTGGCTCTTGCAATATATAAATGAAGAATGTATGAAGAATTGTCTGAGGTTGCAGAATTAAACACCTGTTGCACAGAATAATCTTACAATTAATGCATTCTGCATAGACTCACACATTATTGATACCAAAGTAATTTAGAATAAGCTGTAACTGAATGATTTTCTGCTTCTCTTCATTACCATCCTAACCGTGTTTGGCTGCCTTTCATGTCATTTGTTGAAGGTGGTAACAACAGAGATCTTTAGAAGAATAAGAACTACCTGAAACCACAGGCTAACCTCTAGGTCATTAAAATGCATTTTTAGTTTGACTATTTGGAACATCAGTGTTTCACTGTTGCAGAATGGCCTTTTACAAGTGTTCACACTTCTTGAAACAGAAAGGATGACATTTTATGTAATTTATTATTATTATATGGTACAAATTAACACAAAGTGGTGAATGTTTATGATCCATCCATCCATCCATTTTCTTCCGCTTATCCGGGATCGGGTCGCGGGGGCAGCAGCTTCAGAAGGGAGGCCCAGACTTCCCTCTCCCCAGCCACTTCTTCCAGCTCCTCCGGGGGAACCCCAAGGCGTTCCCAGGCCAGCCGAGAGACATAGTCCCTCCAGCGTGTCCTGGGTCTTCCTCGGGGCCTCCTCCCGGTGGGACGTGCCCAGAACACCTCACCAGGGAGGCGTCCAGGAGGCATCCTGACCAGATGCCCGAGCCACCTCAACTGGCTCCTCTCGACGTGGAGGAGCAGCGGCTCTACTTTGAGTCCCTCCCGGATGACCGAGCTTCTCACCCTATCTCTAAGGGAGAGCCCGGCCACCCTGCGGAGGAAACCCATTTCGGCCGCTTGTATCCGTGATCTCGTTCTTTCGGTCATGACCCAAAGCTCATGACCATAGATGAGGGTGGGAACGTAGATCGACCGGTAAATCGAGAGCTTCGCCTTTTGACTCAGCTCTCTCTTCACCACGACGGACCGGTACAGTGCCCGCTTCACGGCAGACGCCGCCCCAATCCGCCTGTCGATCTCCCGCTCCCTTCTTCCCTCATTCGTGAACAAGATCCCCAGATACTTAAACTCCTCCACTTGAGGCAGAACGACCCCCCTGACCCCGAGAAGGCACTCTACCCTTTTCCGGCTCAAGACCATGGCCTCGGATTTGGAGGCACTGAGCCTCATCCCGGCCGCTTCACACTCGGCCGCGAACCGTTTCAGCGAGAGCCGCAGATCACGATCTGATGAAGCCATCAGGACCACATCATCCGCAAAAAGCAGAGATGCGATCCTAAGGCCACCAAAACGGATCCCCTCAACACCTCGGCTGCGCCTAGAAATTCTGTCCATGAAAGTAATGAACAGAATCGGTGACAAAGGGCAGCCTTGGCGGAGTCCAACTCTCACCGGAAACGAGCCCGACTTACTGCCGGCAATGCGGACCAGACTCTGACACCGGTCATACAGGGACCTTACAGCCCGTATCAAAGGGCCCGGTACCCCATACTCCCGGAGAACCCCCCACAAGGCCCCCCGAGGGACACGGTCGAACGCCTTCTCCAAGTCCACAAAACACATGTAGACTGGTTGGGCGAACTCCCATGCACCCTCCAGGACCCTGCTGAGGGTATAGAGCTGGTCCAGTGTTCCACGACCAGGATGAAAACCACACTGCTCTTCCTGAATCCGAGGTTCGACTATCCGACGGACCCTCCTCTCCAGGACCCCTGAATAGACCTTTCCAGGGAGGCTTAAGAGTGTGACCCCTCTGTAATTGGAGCACACCCTCCGGTCCCCCTTTTTAAACAGGGGGACCACCACCCCGGTCTGCCAATCCAGAGGAACTGCCCCCGATGTCCATGCGATATTGCAGAGTCGTGTGAGCCAACACAACCCTACAACATCCAGAGCCTTAAGGAACTCCGGGCGGATCTCATCCACCCCCGGGGCCCTGCCACCGAGTAGTTTTTTGACCACCTCGGCGACTTCGTCCCCAGAGATTGGAGAGCCCAACCCAGGGTCCACAGGCTCAGCTTCTTCAACAGAAGGCATGTTGGTGGGATTGAGGAGGTCTTCGAAGTATTCCGCCCACCGACCCACAACATCCCCAGTCGAGGTCAGCAGCACACCATCCCCACTGTAAACAGTGTTGGTGCTGCACTGCTTCCCCCTCCTGAGACGCCGGATGGTGGACCAGAATCGCCTCGAAGCCGTGCGGAAGTCTTTCTCCATGGCCTCGCCAAACTCCTCCCACGCCCGAGTTTTGGCCTCAGCGACCACCCGAGCCGCATGCCGCTTCGCCCGCCGGTACCCATCAGCTGCTTCTGGAGTCCCACAGGCCAAAAAGACCCCATAGGACTCCTTCTTCAGCTTGACAGCATCCCTCACCGAAGGTGTCCACCAACGGGTTCGGGGGTTGCCGCCACGACAGGCACCAACGACCTTGCAGCCACAGCTCCGATAAGCCGCCTCGGCCATGGAGGCACGGAACATGGTCCACTCAGACTCCATGTTCCCCACCTCCCCCGGAACGTGTTCGAAGTTCTGCCGGAGGTGGGAGTTGAAGCTCCGTCTCACAGGGGACTCCGCCAGACGTTCCCAGCAGACCCTCACTACACGTTTGGGCCTGCCAGGTCTGACCGGCTTCCTCCCCCACCACCGGAGCCAACTCACCACCAGGTAGTGGTCAGTGGACAGCTCCGCCCCTCTCTTCACCCGAGTGTCCAAGACATACGGCCGCAGATCCGATGAAACGACGACAAAATCGATCATCGAACTGCGGCCTAGGGTGTCCTGGTGCCAAGTGCACGTATGGACACTCTTATGCTTGAACATGGTGTTCGTGATGGACAGACCGTGACGAGCACAGAAGTCCAACAACAGAACACCACTCGAGTTCAGATCAGGGGGGCCGTTCCTCCCAACCACGCCCCTCCAGGTCTCACTGTCATTGCCCACGTGAGCGTTGAAGTCCCCCAGCAGAACAAGGGAGTCCCCAGGAGGGGCACTCTCCAGTACCCCCTCTAAGGACTCCAAGAAGGGTGGGTAATCTGAACTGTTGTTCGGCCCGTAAGCACAGACAACAGTCAGAACCCGTCCCCCCACCCGTAGGCGGAGGGAGGCTACCCTCTCGTTCACCGGGGTAAACCCCAACGTGCAGGCGCCAAGATGGGGGGCAACAAGTATGCCCACTCCTGCCCGGCGCCTCTCGCCGTGGGCAACTCCAGAGTGGAAGTACGTCCAGCCCCTCTCAAGGAGACTGGTTCCGGAACCAGAGCCATGCGTCGAGGTGAGGCCGACTATTTCTAGCCGAAACCTCTCAGCCTCGCACACTAGCTCCGGCTCCTTCCCCACCAGAGAGGTGACGTTCCACGTCCCAAGAGCCAGCTTCTGCAGCCGGGGATCAGACCGCCAGGGTCCCCTCCCTCGGCCACCGCCCGTAACACATTGCACCCGACCCCTTTGGCCCCTCCGACAGGTGGTGAGCCCATTGGAAGGGGAATCCACGTCTCCTCTTCGGGCTGAGCCCGGCCGGGCTCCGTGGTTAAAAGCCCGGCCACCAGGCGCTCGCCATCGTGCCCCACCTCCAGGCCTGGCTCCAGAGTGGGACCCCGGTGACCCGCGTCCGGGCAAGGGAACGCGAGATTCAAAGTTCGTTTCCATCATAAGGGTCTTCAGGCTGCGCTTTGTCTGGTTCCTCACCTAGGACCTGTCTGCCTTGGGTGACCCTACCAGGGGCATAAAGCCCCAGACAGCATAGCTCCCAGGATCATTGGGACACACAAACCCCTCCACCACGATAAGGTGGCAGCCCAAGGAGGAGGAATGTTTATGAATGGATGGAAAAATGATTAAAAATCTTAAAATAATTATGCATGTTTGTCTTCATGTCCATATTTAGCTGCAAGTGTTTTGGGGCATATCCCAACCAGCTTTGCATTGTGCTTTTCAAAATAATAGGCGCTTATGTAAGATGAGATTGAGCATTTAAAAAGGAAGAGCAATTTTCAGCTCTTCCTGTTTACTCTCAAACGGACTTTGATTGGACTATTCTTGCACATTAATATGCTTTGATTTAAACTGTTTCCTTAAAGCTCTGGTTGCATATCTTGTATCTTTATCCTGTTGGATTGTGAACCTTGTCTCATTTGATTTGCAGCCTCTAACATGATTTCTTCCAGAATGTAATATTCTAGTCTGACTAGCATTCTTTTAATTTATTGTGGATTTTTTTGCAGCTTTCTGCTTAACATAATATTTTGCATGTAGACCAAAAATTTCTATTTTGGTGTCACCAGACCAAAACAGACTCTTACAGTTCTGTCTTTCTTCTCGCCAGTTGTCCTTTAAGATTTTCCTTTTGAGAGACTCTTCCAGCTTAACTGTAGATCTCTGCAGCTTCTTCCAGACTTACCACAGACTTCCAAACAGATTTTATCATTAATGCTCTTCTTGTTCTGCTCGTCATTTTAAAAAGATGACCTTGGGTTTGCAGTTGAGTGACACACTCTGGGGACTGAATGAGATTCTTGGCAGGATACACTGTGGAGCATCAGGACATTTAGTTTTCTTATGTAAAAGCAATGAGGGGTAACAAAAAATATGCCCAAGTCTTTAATATTTTCTGAATGCTACTTGTGTTTTCATGAGATCTGACACCAAACACTCAGCACTGACTCAGCGCTCCAGTTAAAGAACTTGACCTCTTACCCCAACACCAAACACAACAGCAGCTTGTTTCACCTCACAACGTGAATATGTGGGAGATGCTGCCGTCACTTCAATAAAAGTCCAAGGAGGGGAGCTCACTTACTTCATGGCCTTTTTCGACTGCTTGTAAAAATCAGCCGATATTTAAAAAGGGAGCAGACGCTGTAATTTGCTGCTTCTGCGAGGGCCAGGGTTATGCCTTCGGAGGGGACAGCGGTTGTCGTTGGCGCTGCTCCCTGTTCTCATTTAGATTTAGGCGCCATGACATAAAAAAGGAAAAACACTTTTTTTTTTTCCCCACAGCAAACGTCACCCACAATTGTGCTATAATGAGTGCACACAAGCTCTCCTTGATGCTGTGGTTATTGTTTTTAGTTTTTAGTCACACTCATAGTCATAACTTCCCTGAAGCTATGCCATGTCTTTAATAAGGCTTTCCTTAAATAGGAAATTGTCTGCGTTTAGTCTCTTGCCTCGGATAAATGTGTAGGACTTGGATGATTTTAACTTATTTGTTACACTTGGGTAGTTCTTTTTGTCATAGAGGTATGACCACAATATGCCAGATGAGTTCATTTGTTGTTACCTTAGACAGGTTGTGGATCTTACAGTGAACCTCAGAGATTTACAAATCGCTGTACTTATGAGGTTCAGTAATCTGGTTGCACCTCTATTAAGTTGTCCTTTGTAGAAGTCCTTTTCAAAAGTTATTCCACTCTCTCTTATTAGGATATTTTTTGCTCACAAGTTTCTAGATGACATTTTCTCAGTGTGTTGTCAGGTGTTGCAGAACCTGTTAATCACTCACTCATCTAAGTCAGGTGGGAGGCAGTAAGGAAATACTTTAGACATGTAGGAGTGTAGGAAGCCACTGGTTTACAGTATATGTCCCCCATTAAATGTGAAAAAGGTTTTGAAATATTCATGTACTCAGTTTTTACATTATGCTCTGGCGCATTATATTCACATGGGCGTGAACAAATTTTCGAGCAACTATTGCCCATAATATATGGGGAAGTATGGAAAGTGTAGGGTGCATAGTGGTGGTGTATTTTCACCACCACTGTGCATATATGATGACATGTAAGATACATCTCACTATAATCCCTTTTTATACAGAGATCAGAGCACATCCTGATCCAGAAATAGATTTTTCTTGGTCAGATTATAAGGATACATGGTTGTTAATAACATGAGCTTCTCCCTTAAACTCCTTATTCTATTCTCTGATTTAGTTTTTTCCCCATCAGGCAATTTACAGCACCAGTAGTATCCTTACATAAGTCATTATTACATAGAAAAATTATTTTAAAATATCATCCCATTTCTGGTGGGAACGGGGTTATCTCATGGTCTAGTTATCTCATTTTTTTTAATATTTCATTTTCTTCGCCGACAAACCATTAGTGCTGTGATTAGCACGCCAAATTCTCCTTAAATGACACATGCAGTTGGCTTGTTGAGTATTCCTGTGACTCAAATATCCAGATACACAAAAGAATATAGGCCATTATATTTGCCTTGTTCTTGATGCGTTCATTCCTCCAAGTATGATAACTTGATTGCATCTTGTTGCAGCATATGGTTTGCAGCAGATTCTTTGCTCCATTTTACACATGAATGAAATGCTGCCTTTAGACGCTGATGATTTTGTTTATTAGCCTTCCCTCTCAGACCTCCCAGCTGGCTGCCGTTTCATTCCAACATTCACAACTCCACTTGAGTTCTGCACAATTTATAAAAATGCTCCAGAAACTGGTTGCTAATTATTCTATCCTTGACTCAGCCCCAGAAATATTTCTCTGAATTTTCTTTCAGCTTCTTTTCCAGTTTAATTCTCAGGCAAGAATAAAAACCAAGTGGGCTGGCGGTTTTCAGTACAGAAAGCATCTGTTCATCCTTCATCTTCTCATCTTGCAGCCAGTCAAGCCCACAAGTATATTCTAGCAATTTTGGTTCTTTAGCATTTCCTGACAAAAGTTCTGCGAACAACAAAGACAATTTTGTCTGTGTGGGTTTATTAGCTTGTGGGAGCCCCTGTCTCTGACCCCTGAGGTATGTTAGAAGCATTTCCAAGTCAGAACAGAAACTGACTCAGGATTACTGTTCCCAAGAGCTCTGAAAAGGCAGTAGTCTGTTCTGCAGGAGAAAACAGAACTCTGGCTGTGTGCACCTTTCAAATCAAGCATGTTGTGGTTTCTCTAAACCGCTTTCTATCTTTTCTCAACTCACACAGCAGTTGTAGAGCAAAATAAAAGACCTCCAGCCCTTACCCTTCACTTATGTTTTCGTCCTGCTCTTGTAAAACGTTTTAAACCTATGAATCCCTCTTTCATCGCATAATTAAGCACTTTATCACACAGAATCCAAATAAACAGCACTGTTTATAACGTGAAAAATTCAAACCATGAATAC
This sequence comes from Poecilia picta, assembly GCA_033032245.1. Lineage (NCBI taxonomy): Eukaryota > Metazoa > Chordata > Actinopteri > Cyprinodontiformes > Poeciliidae > Poecilia > Poecilia picta. Next base: position 9,783,936 of record CM065374.1, read on the forward strand.
TTTTCCAAGGCTCCACATATAATGAACATTCCATCATTCATTCTATAAATTGTTTCCTTTATACGTCTGAAATGTTTTGCTGCCATTGTATTTATCATCAGATGTACATGTCTGCTAGTAAACTTGCTCAAATTGCATTTCTTTTCTCATCGTTTTCATGTAATTGAGTTTTTCTCGACTTGAGACGAGTTACTAAAACTGGAAACTGACAGACTTTGCGTCAGCAGGCTTGGCAACCAGTGGGACATCAGACAGAAACCAGTGGCATGCCTAACTGACCAGAGGACAAAATCATGCGACAAAAGTGTGAACAATAAACTCTGATTGTTTTTTAAACAATTATAATCAACCTCATGCTTCTGCCGTTTCGATCTTTGGCCTCTCTACTTTTGCAGGAGATGCCAAGAAATACTAAATCATGTATGTAAGAAATTGCTAACAAATGTTGCCGTCAAACAACACTTGGTGGGGAATCAGCAGAGCTGTGAGAAGGTCCAATGTTAACAGCCTCAACAAGCCTCCTTTTTACTGACAAACAGCATGTTGTTCTTCACATTTATCAAACTTGCTTTATGATTTACTACTGTACATGTGTTTGATATCCACCAGGTTCTCTAAAAAGCACCTTAAAATCTCTAAAGGCCTTTTTGTTATTTAAAAAACTTGATTGTAGCATATTTATTAAAAAGACTGGATTTGATAATTGCCAGGAATATGTCAAAAAAAAATGTCTTCATGCCAGATCTGAAGTCTGTTTTTCCCAAACAGCATGTAAAGTATCAGCACACTTGGCTGCAGCTTCTTACTTCTTTGCCACAGCAAAGAGGTTGTGGCAGATCCACGCCGCATTCACTGGCTGCAAAGCGAATATTTGAAGTTGAATGATGAGCAGCAAAGTTTGAAAACCTCTGTAAAAAATTACGCCATCCATATACTGTTTCTGACATGTTATGATGGCAGTGATCTGTTGTTATATAATGGTCCGAGTGGTAGTCTGCATGTGGTACAGCTATTTAGGACGAGCAAGGCATGTGTTTACGGATTCAGTTTGAATGTCTGTTGTGCAGATTGAAAGTGTAAATATTCACGTTGCGCTCACTCTCCTTGCAGATATTGATGAATGCAACAATGAGACCATCTGTGGGAGCCACGGCTTCTGCGAGAACACAGCCGGTTCCTTCCGGTGCCAGTGTGACCAAGGCTACACCAACCCACCCGGAGATATTACCAGATGTGTTGGTATGTAACTGCTGTCACCTGAATTATTGAGTGGCTAGAAACTGAGATTTTATGTTTGTGCATTTGTGAGTTTGTGCATTGTTCTGCATTTTAATCTAAATGCAAAAGCAGACCTGCTCCTGAAACAGCTTTGGTGTTCTGCGTATTTAAACAAGGCATTTAGCATCCTTAGGGAAAGTCTACACATATTTATGTCAGTTTATGTACATCACAGTCAAAAAAGCAATGCATTCTCAAAGAATGAGTGAGCTGTGTTGCTACACTGATTCCGATGTAAAAATGACCATCTATGGAAAGCTGATGGTAATTTTGGCTCAGATTGTAAAGATGAAAATCGGATTTTCTGCAGTCCTGGTTTTACAAAAACGGGTCAGCATATACTTAGTGCTGCCTGTTATTGAATCTGATACATGTGCAATGAAGTTGTAGAAAATTTAGGATCTTTGCATTCTCTAAAGTTGTGGTTTTCAACCCTCATCATGTTTTAGATGTTTCTCCGCCTCATCTGAATCAAAGACATTAAATGCATTACCGCCTCAGCATGCGATTAAGTGCTGCAAAAACCTGGCAATTACCCAATTATTTCCCTGTGGAGGCAGAGAAACACCTAAAACATGCAGCTATCATGCTGGATTCTAGTTTCTTTACCCAAATGCAGACTTACAAGAAACTGAGGACCAGATGCTGTGAAGATTTATGTACAGTGAATCTGGACAATGAGGCATATATACATTGATGCGCTCTGGGATTCAGGGGGTATGCCCAGCTCAGATTCTGTGAGGAGAAGCAAAAGGTTAATTATGAACCAGTATATAGGGAATCTGCAGGATGAATGCAGTGAGGGACTTACAGTATGGCTTATGGTTGAGGTGAGATCTGAAGGAGAGGCGTGGATCTGGGTAAGCTCAGAAATGAGCTCAAGACAAGATCATGATCAGTGCATGATCAGTAATCTGACCAACAAGTGGGACCAAATGATTGATCCACCTGTCCTTAATGCTCCTGCAGCCGATTGCTGGAATCAGCTGCATGAACTCTTCCACATAGATCATCTCTACAAGAAGAGCACTCACACAGAATACAAATCAGAATCCTAACAGCAGGACAGTTTTTCCAGAGAACCGGGATTAAAAGCCATCAATTTGTGTTCATTTCAACAGCAGGGGTTGTTGTGTTTTAGCTAGAAATGATGGTTAACAAACAAAATCCAATCTAAATCTTTGAAAGCAAAGACATAATTAGGTGTCATTCACACTTTTTGCACACTGTATACACATTTACATATATTTTCTAAAAAAAAATTACAAAATGTGCTTATTTTGAATTGTCTTGATTTTTGTGTAAATGTGAGCTAAAATGCCATGCACTGTTTCCCAAATCCTGAAAGGTGAAATAAAAAAACAAACAATCTTCTACCCAGTCATTTATCCTCTAAGGAAAATTGTTCAGTATTCTACATCAGTGAGTGCCAAGAGCATGCTGGCAGCATGTTGTGTGACACCTTGCAGCAATTACTGAAAATAAAGATTTCCAGTAACTGTTGATCAGCCATGCCAGTCATTTGAAAGAGCTTTAAATAAACACTCAAACAAAATATATTCAGTGCTGGAATTCTGACATATTTCTTCCAATGTTACATAGTAGAGGACATGATTTGCGCTGTGTCCTTTTCTAATCAGTTTTAACTGATTGCATTGTCCAATCAGGATTGTTGTGTGACTGCTGGATGGAATTACTAGATGTTGAGTAAATATAAATTTATATATCAACAAGAATCACGTCTAGTCCCAGGGTAGAATATTAAGGCATGTTCTGTACTTGTTGGTGGAGTAAGACTTGGATCTGGGGAGAAGAGAGTGTATGTATGTAGGCAAATATGGTAGAGAATTTTTCTCAGGCTCTCATGTGAACAAAAAATGTAACTAATCTACAGAATCCCTGGCAACTATTCACTGAATATGAGGAGTAAAAGAAGTTTGAGTCTCTTTATGGCCTAGTCAAAGTCCTGAAATTCAAGTCTTTTTTGTTTGCATAAAAAAAGCAAGTTTTGAAGATTGATTTTTACAGACCCTATATCCTCTGTGATGGTCAAAAACCTGCTCTTCCACATATGCAAAGCTAATACAGATACTGTATAATTTGCAGCGAATTGTAACCAAATGTGGCGCTACAAAGTATTGCCTCTTGGGTGCTGAATAAATGCATAGCAAACCTTTCAGATTTTTACTTGTTAAAAATGAGGATAAACTCACTTTTTAGCTTTTACATTTCAAAATGATGCATTACATTTAGTAGCTTTATTATCACATAATACTCCCCAAAAAATATTATTTATTTTGGTGGTGGGGGGTCAGGGAGTATTGTACTGTGGTTGTATTGAGACAAAAGTTGATAAAGGCGAATAGGTCTGAATATTTTTGCAAGAAACTAAAGAGCCGACTGATTAGACTGGACAGACTGGCGACCTGTCCAGAGTGTACCCCGCCTCTCGCCCGGAACGTTAGCTGGAGATAGGCACCAGCAACCCTCCCGACCCCACCAAGGGACAAGGGTGTCAAGAAAATGGATGGATGGATGATTAGACTGGACCAGTGTTGCAAAGGTTGATGGGACATAGATTGTTCTTGTGAAAAAAGTAATTCAGTGGTTGTAGTAAGGTTAAGCTGATATTCAATTCAGGATTTTTCTAAATTTCTCAACCTACTAGTGTGTTTTCTAACACTTCCAATTGGACAGACTTCATTGTAATTTCTCAATGTGGCCTTGAGTATAATCTAAATGCTTTCAAAGTTTCTCTGTAGACTTCTGCCATCTTTATTTGTTCCACCATCCTTGTATTTAACCAAGATTGCACCTTGTTCACTCTATACTTACTCTAAGACAAATTTCTTGCTAAGTTGTCTGCTTCAATTAGACAGATTGCCGCTGTTATTGTACTGTGATTGTGTGCCAGTCATGCCTACAGCATGCTTAACTCTCTTGCTCTGCTTTTTCAGACCTGAACGAGTGTGAGATGAGCTCGGCGCTGTGCAGAGAGGCCCTGTGTGAGAACGTTGACGGAAGCTTCCTGTGCATCTGCCCCAACGACAATGAGGAATTTGATCCTGAAACCAACCAGTGCCGCTCCATGGGTATGAGTAGTCAGAGGACTTAATTCTCTATCCTATCGTCGGGAGACGGAGTTTTCCCTGGTTTAATGAGCCGTCTCTTATTATCCAAACAAGGGTGACAAGGAGGACACAGCCTCCTCTGTAAATGTTTTTTTAGATCTGTCTGTATCCATTCGTTTTAAAGGCTGCAACTGACTTTGGGTGGTTCACCTCCAAAAAATATGCATTAGCCTAATCCCTGAGATAGATAATGATGTAAGTCCTACACAAAGCTCAGAGAAGATCTAAGTCCTCTATTTAGAAGACAAACAAAGATAGCATTTTCTTACTGGCAGCTTAAGGTACTTTCTTCTTCTTTTACATAAATTGACCTTAAGTAACCTGAAGAAAGAGATAAGGCCTTTTGACAATTCAAATACAGTGGGTATACACAAAATTGAACATATTTACATTATTGAGTGGTGCGCCCTCATTCGGGATGTTTTTTCTTCTTCTTGGCCACTAAATCCCGGTTATGCCTCTGTATAGCCTTTTGCCACATTCCTCTGTTTGCTTTTGACGTGTGTGAATCAATCATGTGAGTCTGAATTGGTGTGTTGACTCACATGCCAGTGTTTCCATTTGGCTAAGCCAGCAGCTTAGGAGTGAAATGCCTGAGCCCATCACAGTGGACAAATGAGAAGGCGACGGTAACGCACGGCCTGCTGATGGATGCAGGGTGAAAGCAGAAGCAGTTTACAGTTATTACAGTGTGATGATGTGCCAATAAAGTGTAGGATCCTATGGCGCTTGATCACAATTGGATGTTTTAAGATCTGCTAACTAGCGTAATTTCAGACAAAAATAAGTTAAGTAAATCCAAAATGATGAAGTCATTCAAACCAATACCCATTGGGTAAAAAGTAATTGGATAAACCTAATAAGTGGCTTCTGTAATCTTGTGAATGACTCATTGATTTGCTCCTGGGGGAATTTTGGTAGGCCAAACGTTTGTGGGATTCACCACTACTCCATATTTTGTTCACTTGTGGATAATTTGCTTTCGATGTGATTCACCGGACTCCCAAAGCCTATAAAACAGCTCACATCGCATTTGCAGCACCTTGTCAGCAGCAAAAGCTCAGAAGCATCAGTCTCCAGTCAGTCCAGTAATCCTTGAATATTAGTGACTTTGTTTCTCACTTATTCTTACGTTTTTTTGGATCAGCGTGTGATGTGTTGAATTTTTTAGCCCTTATGTTGTTGGACAGGATTTATTTAGGGGCTTCCTTGGTTCTGAATGTCAGCTTTGCAATAAACATATTCAATCAGACTTTATTCACAATTTAAAAAGGAATCAGTTATTATTAAAATATCTAAACATGGGTATCTGCTCAGGTTATCATTTCCTAATATTACAATTTGTTTGGTCTGGAATATGTAGCTTGTGACAAAACTGGAGCAACAGAAGAAATCTGCAAGAGGATGAACAGTGTTGTATGGCACCATGTCTGTGTAACTGGTTATTTTTCTTACAGTAGTTCTTGTGATGTACTTCGTATCCTAATGAAATGCTTTCTTTGTTCGTCTTCAGCTGTTCCTGACACTAAGCCGGTGTCTACATCCACTCGCATCACTGAAGAGAAGAAAGATTGCTATTATAACCTAAATGATGTCAACTTGTGCAACAACGTCTTGTCTCATAACACCACCAAGCAGGAGTGCTGCTGCACAGCCGGCGCCGGCTGGGGCGACAACTGTGAGATTCACCCCTGTCCCCCCGTAGGAAGAGGTACAGCATGAGGTCAACTCTCTGGAAAATGGATGTTTTCCTAATTTCAGCTCCTAGATTGTAACTTGTATGCATTTTACAGATGATTACAACCAGTTGTGTCCCCACGGCAACGGATTATTAACTTTACCTAGGTCTTCTTTACTGGGTCATGGAGAAGACCTGCGCTATAAAGGTGAGCATATTTGCTCATAACAGGTCAAACTGGTTCAGAAAGGTGAAATATGATCGTTGCATTTTTAGATTTTTTTAAAAAAGTTTACATTGAGCAGTAACGAGTGAATTTGTCTTTCCTTCAGATGCAAATGAATGTGAAATGTTTGGAAGCGAGATATGCAAGAATGGGCAATGTTCCAATTTCTTTTCTGGGTATACCTGCTACTGTCAGTCTGGATATTTCTACGACAAAATCAGGCTTGAGTGTGTGGGTAAGAATTTACATTATCTCACTTAGGTGAACTGCATTTCTTATTTATCTCAGTCCTTCTATTATCTCATATTATTATCTACAGCTTTTTATCAAGAATTCAGATTTTTTTCCCCCACAACTAGAATATCTCTCAAACATCCTAAAGAGAAAATAAGAATTAAGAAAATAAGAAGTGACAACTAATCTTTTCATGACACATATGCAGGTGCTTGCATGAGATTTTAACACTATGATAACCTTGATTAAAACAGTCGGTGTTATTCAAAGCAAAAATATATAACAATTTTATTTCAGAAATTATTCCTACTGTTGGTTAACAAAAATGTGAATTACTACACATGTAATACAGTCTGTAGGAATGTTTGCCAAGGTTCTAAACAGCTGCAGTTTCAAATCCGCTTACACCCATCATCATTTCTACAGTTTAAGTAATAACAGATCAGACGAAGTGCTGATGTGACTAAACGTTTTCTCCAGCTTTAAAACCCACTTGTTGTTTTATCAGCCAGTGGAGGTCCACTGACTGATAAAACACTCTGACACTTTTCTCTCATTTACAAAGCAAATTTTACTGTTTAGAAATATTTCCCTGTTACTAAAAACATGGGCAGTCACGGTGTGAAAATGAAAAAAGAGCACCACCCACTGGTAGCATTAGTGGGCAACATAGCTTGACATTGTAGTAAACGTTAGCTAGTAACCTGTAAGCATATTAATTAACAAGCCGAGTGCTGCAGGTAGCCTGAACTCTTCATATTGACTGTTATGCTTATTTTATGCTAAAAAGAATAGAACATTATTCAACAAATCCATTTTTTCCTATGTTTAAAATCTAACAAGAAAAGGTCATACATCAGATTATTCTAACTGTAATAATGAAGGTGTTATATTATTTATTTTAGCATCAGCAGTAGAAATAACTAGTTCTATACAGTTTTAAATAAAAGCAAATAGTAAATAGCGAAAAAGTTTAATTTTTGTGCAAGACATCCATACCAGCTTAGTTTGTATTTTAAATCTCATTTTTATATATAAATGTAAAACTCCCACAGTATCACAGCATTCAAACAAAAGTTTAAAATAAAAGTGTGTAAGATAATAAATATAATTAATCTAAAACAGAATGCCAGACCTCTGAGTCTCTTTTCTGCAGCTGCTTTATTTTAGACAGCTGAATGGAACTATGAAGAAACATGTAGTAGAGGGACATATTTATACATATTTATTTTTGACCGTATTTCCTCTTTCATTGTTCTAACACTGCATCCTTCCTTGGTTTCCTTTTTGTGGTGTTTCCTCATTCTCTCTTACTTTCCTTCCTGCTGTATGGTGTGATGCCAACCATCCTTCTTTCTTTCTCCATGTTTTTTGCAACTGAAAATATTTCAAGACTGTCAAATTTCCCTTTTTTTGTAAATGAGGAAAAAACAATGACAATGTCAAAGCTAATACAATAATATTTTCACTTATTCCGAATCTTCTCTGATGGATTTTTTTCCATTCTTGTTCATATGTGGCCAGATTATGACGAGTGTGGATTTGGAAACCCTTGTGAAAACGGAGCGTGTGTGAACACAGCAGGATCGTTCAACTGCTTCTGCAGTCCTCCGCTAGTCCTGGACGGCACACAGCGCCGCTGCGTCAGTCTCAACACAACAGAAGGTCTAACACTCACTAATGTGCAGCATTTCTTTTTGCCTTTGTTTCTTAGATGTGAAATGTTGTGCCGCTCTGATCTAATCTTTATTTAAACACTTCCTCTACTCATTTTTTTGTAAAACCTTCTTCTTTCTCTCCAAGACATCATAGATTCTGATCAGGATGTGCACGTAGATATTTGCTGGCGTCGACTCGAGGGGGACAACATGTGTGCAGAACCGATTCAGGAGCGCAGGACGACATACACCGAATGCTGCTGCCTGTACGGCGTCGCCTGGAGTGGTCAGTGTGCCTTCTGCCCCAGGAAAGACTCTGGTGAGGAGCAGGGCGCACATCGGACTCTGGTTCTCTTGTAAACGTTTGGTTACTGTAACAAACTTTAACATTTCACTTTGATCCGTCGTGCAGTTGATTATGCTTCGATGTGCAACCTGCCTCGGACGGAAGGTGCAGACAGCCTTCGAGAGCGAATAGGTTACGAGTACGGAGTTGAAGAGCCAGAGCTTCCCCCGTACTGGGATAACTATGGCGGTGGCATTCCTGAAAGTGTTCCCATATTTACTGACGCCGACTACAGCAACCCGCAACCACCCTTTCGTGTCCCAGTCCTACGTCCAGGTGGGAGCCAACCACAACCACTGGATCGCTATACAGGTAAGACATACTTCACGTATTCCAGATCAACCCTGCTCCTCAAGACACACTGCCATTTCTGTGCTACATGTTACCCTGCTTCAACACAGATGATTCAAGCAAATGAACTTCAGCAAAGGCCTGTTAATCAGCTGTCAATTGAAATTAAGTGTGCCAAAGCAGCGAAGCATCTAAAACTTGCCGGGAAGTACTGATCTAGAGTAGAAACCAAAAAGATTTAACCGAATTTCTGCCTTGTACTCTAAACATTAAAGTAACTTGTGCTCGCAAATGATTTGCATGCAATGAGCAGAAAGCAAACTTTTAGGTAGCTGTTTCTGAAATCTGATATGATCTGTTACTAATAGCCTGTCCGTCTGTCTGTCTGTCTGATCAGAGCGGCGCTACGACAGCTTTGAGGGTCTCCGAGCGGAAGAGTGTGGGATCCTGAACGGATGTGAAAACGGACGTTGCGTTCGTGTTCGAGAGGGCTACACCTGCGACTGCTTCGACGGTTACGAACTTAACCTGGATAAGATGGCCTGCATAGGTGGGTTCTTTCCCTCAGCATCTCATGCATTCAGAATTTGAAGGACTGCATCATAAGAATCTCTTCATCAATGCAGTAAGAAATCCCTTTAATTGGGTTACTGTGAAGTTTTCCTGTCCAAGCTGAAAGCAAAATCTGATACTCGGCCTTCGAGCATAAGCTGTTCAGAGCCATATCTTTTAGATGATTTCAGCATCTTTTACATCATCTAACTCAAGGAGAAGCTTTGAGTTCAACAACCTCGCATGAGATTAGGTTTGATGTGAAAGTAATGAAAGCAGTGCACTCCTTAAAACATCGCTCACTAGGCTTTTGGTCTTAAATTTGTATGTTGCTCTCTGCCAAGAATGAGGAGACCTTGAATTTTAGCCACACGTATATCACATGAGATATTGTATCTCTTTGGAGATATTTTGTTTGTCTTAGAAGAAAGTGAGGCTGTTTAGCAGTCCTGAGGTGCTGTGATTGGAGCCTTCTGTTTCTGTATGGGTGTTTTGCCTCCAAGGCCAGTTGTCTTCCCATGCAGAGTGACTGAGGAAACACGTGCAACTTGTGCCATGCGTCCTCTTATAAATACCGCCTCTCGAATTTCGTGACGTAAACAGAACAAGGGTCATTTCAGACCGAATGCTCGGAAAAAGATACTCAGACCTCCCGAGACGAAAAAAGGAAACAGCTGAAGGCCAAAAGGAAACACTGTCAGATGCATTTTTAATGTAATTTCTAAGCATCCAGCTTTCAACAGTTAAAGCTCAACTGACACACACTTGAGTGTTTTTTTCCCTGTGTTTCAGATAAAGTATTGGGCAAAGGAAACATATTTATTTCTTAGATAAACATTATTTTAATTGAACCTGGTAAGTCTGAAGCAAACTTTTCCTGGTAAGTCTTTCAGACTTACCAGGTACAATTAAAATAATGTCACTTTAATTTTATACTTTAATTTCAATTAAATTAAAATACTGTCACTTTAATTTTATACTTTAATTTTATACTTTTTTTGTCACTTTAATTTTATACTTTTTTTTCTTAATTTCTTTATTTTGTGATAAAAATGCCCCCTATATTTATCTGAAAACTTTATGTTACCTATTGTTCATGGCGTAGTTAAAGGGGAAACTATACCAGTCAGTGTATGTCCTGGTAAATAGAGTACCTTGCAAAAGTATTTTACCCCTTGAAGTGTTTTTTTTTCTTTTTCATTTTATAATTGTATCATCTTCAGTTCCATTTTATTTAATGTGAGACCAGCACGATGTAGTGCGTATTTGTGATACATCGTTTTAAAAAAATTGGGAAAAGTAAAAATTATAATTTTATGATGTGCATTTGTATTCCGGTCTGTAGGTCAACACATTAGAGATATTTTTATGCCATAGCAGCTGTATTTAAAGGCATCTCTCTGCCAGTTTTGCATATCTAGAGACTGAAATTTTCTGTAAAAAATAAGCTCAGATTGATTTACCTTCATCCATTCTCCCATCAACTCTGCAGCTCCTCTCTGTCCCTATTGAAAAAGAAAGCATCCCCAGAGCATGATGCTGCCATTCCCAAATTTCCCAAAACACTTTCTGCCTTAACGGAGCTGGTACTAGCAGAATATGCAGGGGTAAAATCTGCAGAAGTACAATTAGTAACACAGTTTTTTGTTGTGTTTGGTTTGTTTGCAAGCTGCTATTTAGGTCAACAAAACTCAGTGGTCACCATCTGCTTGAGTCCTTTGCTTTCAAGAAATTCAGACCAACAGAAAATGCTGGAATTACAGGAAAAGGGAAGGAAGGAAGGGAGGAATTAAAGAAAGCAGGCCAAGGAGTAGGAAATATAAATTATGTTAACTTTAACACCCACGAGGCCACTCGGCAACAGATGTGCTGCTGGCGGCTGCTGAATCAAACTGCTCACTGGCTTGTTACGTCTCCCTCTTCCCTGCAGACATAAACGAATGTGAGGACATCAGTGACAAGGTCCCCTTGTGCCAGAACGGCCAGTGCATCAACACGGAGGGGTCCTACCAGTGCACCTGCCTGCCCGGCTTCGTGGCCTCCGCCAAGCCACACAAATGCATCTCAGCAATCCCAGAGTCCACACTCAGGGGGGCAGAAAACTGAAAGAGAAACAAACTTTTCCTGCTTCTTAAAACCATCATCATCCCTGTGCTCTGTCCCCCAGAGAGCCTGGCCGGCACTAAACCTCCAACAGTAACACTGTTCGTCCAAGCTTCCTCCCGCCTCCCACATGTTCCTGACAGACACAATCGTACACAAGCTTTCTCTAATCCCCTCCCCTATTACACATTCAAGAGGACCAGGAACTGTGCATTGAATGTATTACACGGGATTTATTGTTCACCACATTTCTGTTTGCCTTAAAGGGATTGTTTTTGAGACTGATTCTTTCATATATTCAGTGACCCCAGGCAAATTGATCTGCTCATATATTTTTCCATGGTATTTTCTCTGACAATTCACTTTTTTTCGAAGTTTGTTATTTATTTCATTGACATGACGGGCCTCTGAAAGTTTAGAAAGCATCCAGTTTCAGAGGTTAGACTCGATTCCTCTCGTTTCTCACAGAGACTTCGTGAGGAGATGAATAATGTATTTTTTAAAGAGAAGGAATTTCTGAAGAATTTTTTGTCATATATCATCTTATGTCTATATGGGTCAACAAACAGAATTTTTTCCCACAGCTGCCTTTCTTCAGGATTTCTGAACCGAGCAGCCAAACTTTCATGTTAAACGCTCCAGCACCGCACAAGCTTTGACAGACTGTACGTGTATATGAGGTTTTGTGAGATGTTCAGAAAATGGTGCTACGAGTAGACTGTTTAGGACCATTTTCAAAAAAAAAGAAATGTAATACTAACCCCCATTTCTTTCTTTTATAATAATATTGATCTGTTTCACGCTTTTATTTGATTTTTTTTAAATGAAAAGAACAAGCAAACCTTGTTTGCATTTTCTGCAAGAAATTCTGAAATAACAACAAGAAATTGATTTTATTTGCCATTGAATTTATTGACCATTGTCACCGAAAAAAAGGAATACTTCTTCAGACCACGCCCAAGTGCTCTCCACACTTATTGGCACCCCTTGTAAAGATGTGTAAAAATGTATTTGTATTTTATTCTGCAAGAATTATTTTGGAAATAATTTCTAAAATAAAAATACCCTCTCTAATTAGATTGAAAACTATTAAAAATTATTTTTTTAACAAAAATACTAGTGCCACACAAAGTAGTAACGCTTGTATTCCCTTAAGATAAACATAAATTACTTGTTTTAGCATTTGTACTTTACTCTACAAAGTTGCTAAGAGTGTTTAGGAACTGTTCATATTTTTGAGCAATGACTTTCAGTGAGATGAAGTCTTTGTTATACCTTGTTTATTTATTTTCTTTTTTTTTTGTAAATTATGTCATTTACATGTGCCCAAATCAACACAGAAATAGTTCACCTGACAAAAAAAAAACAAATTGTCAACCTCTTTTCATTTTTATTTAGTGAAATTTCTGAGTAGACAGCTGTCGATTGGTGAATCTAATCCATTCAGATGCGAGTAGTTTTAGGTGTGATCATCATGGTTCTCTTCTCAAGCTGCCCTTCTACCACTGCACACAATTTTTTCCCTGAACAAATTTTATGTTCCTTATCTGTCATCGAGAAGTGTGCACTGTCTTGTTGCTTTGTGGAAGATTGGGTAAAGTAAAGGGCTCTGTCCTGCATATTTAAGGAATTTGATCTACCTTTTTATCATTACTAGGTCAAATTTTTAACAATGTGACTGGTCAGCTCTAATTCTAGACCAAACAGATTTGTGAAAATACATTTTTAATTTTAGTAACCTTTATGCTGACACAAAAAAAATCGAATGTTCATTATTCTTTCTAAGCGGAACTCACTGTACATTATCCCGCTGAATAAATGCCTTTAAATTAAAGGTTGTATTGTCTAAATTAAATGCTGCTTCAATAAAATATGAAATAATTTGCATATTTTTTACACATCTTTACCAGGCGTTTGTTTGAAAGGTGCTGTATGTAAACTCAAAGGCTTTGTTGGAGAATTTTGGTATATTTTATGCAGATCAGGAGTTACATATACTTTTTTTTAACATATTCTCTTAATGCTATCTAGCAAAATCAATGCTATATTTGACATTGCACTTCAAATGAAAGAAAAAATGCCACCATTTCTAGCTTTTGTAGATTTATATCTGTTTGTAAAAATGTCTTTAAAGCATTTCTTTTTCTGTATGAGAAGAGTGACACTGTACCATAGGAACTCTGTGTATACCCTGCCCTGTGGAGCAGACTACGAGTTATATAAATATATATATTTTTTGCAAGTGGCACCACTGTTAAGAAATAACAATTTTGTAACGCAAGCACCTGCTTATGTCAATCACAACATTGAAGCATTTTTGTTACAACAGTAAACATGATTTATTCCCGTTTCTGTGTAATTTATGGTTTATAGACAACATCGTCAGACATAAATGGCTTGTCTGTAATCATTAGCAGATATTCTCTGTAGCACATTTAGACCTGATGACACCTGGACATGATGATTAAAGCTGATAATTTATGCCACTGGCCATCTTTCTAGATTTTCAATCTGCAGTTTTACAAATGTTTTTATATGAAGCCAACTGTTCTTTGCTCTGTTCAGATATTTACCTGATTTGGACTGGAGACTATAAATGTGGTTAGCGCTGAGCTATTTAAAGTCTTTCAAACAATATTAACTACAGACAAATTAAATATTGTAAAGCTGTGGTCAGTATCTTGACTGTTCATTTTGTTTACCTCCTGACTGTAATCTGTATCAGTCATCAAAATAAATAACAAAAAACGAACTGTGATGATTTCTTCTGTATGGTACTCGACACACTGCAATAAAGAATTGCAGTGTGTCATGAACATTTGATTGCTTATGAAGCAGTAACAGTAGTTCACCGTACTCTGCAATAAGCTATGAGTTTAAATGATCAGAAAATAATAAGATCTGAGTTTGATCAAAACAGTGTACAATTCTTTAATTTTATTTTCAAAAGTTAAACAATTCAGTGGTGAAATTATGTCCACTAAATAAAGGCACTAAAGATACAAATTGGGAACAGAGAGTGCCATTCAAAGCTTTCTGTATTATGTCACACTGCAACCACAAACTTTTACATATTTTATTAGTAGTTATAGAGTGAAACATGTTTTCATAGATAGATAGATAGATAGATAGATTGATAGATAGATAGATAGATAGATAGATAGATAGATAGATAGATAATAGATAGATAGATAGATAATGTGATGCTGCCCTCTAGTGGTTGGATTTTAATAATGTGTTTATAACGCTTTCCCTGCTGCTTTTATTTATTTATTATTTATTTATTTATTTATTTATTTATTTATTTATTTATTATTTATTTATTTTTCAGCCATCAGAATTTATCTCCTTCCGGTCAAATTTAGATTTGTAGATTCGTATAATAAAAAAAAAATGTTGATTTTATTGAGAGCTGGACAGAACCAGTACGACGAGGGTCTGACCAGGAGCTCCAGAGTTATTCCAACTCTTCCCGCCCCCTTACGTATCTTATCCCCTTATCCCCTTATCCTTCCGGCTTTCCGTACTGGGAAGAGAGAAGAGGGATTTTGGGAATTAGCGTTTTCTCCTGTGAAGCACCGTCAGCAAGTAACGTGTTCGCCTCGTCTTTGTTTCAATACATTTCCCAGAAGGCAACGCATTCCATATGTGTTTGTATTTGTAACGCTCCACTGTAGCATTTAGCTGCCTATAACGGGACATTACGGCTATTTGCACCAGCTAACTTGGATTTAACCGCTAGTGATCGAGAAGGACATTTTGCTGGAAAACTAGCTTTCCACACAAAATGTTTTGAAACCCGGGGATATCATATCCGATGATCATGTCTGCTAATTTGTTAAGTGAGAGAGGTAACATTAAATGGACTGATAGTGTTTACAATAATGAGAGCTGATATTTTCCCAATAAATTTATTATTAGAGCTGCTATATGTTGTTTGCCTCTGTTAGCAGGGCATAATAAGAACCGTATGAATCTGTAGCTACACATTTGGTGGCCATTTAAAAAGGTGCTATCCGCTCATGGAAAAAGAAGAATGCATTTCTCAGTGGCACAAAACGAGGGACAGCTCAGCAGTGCGAAACCGGAAAGTCTTCCCATGTCCAGAGCAGACCCATCAATCTCCAGAATCAAACATCAAACAAGATGACACCCGCTGCTCAAATGGATCATCTGGTGATTTTTCAGCCAGAGCAAGTGTTGATTCCCCGAACCAATTGCTTCTCGTTGTAGTAACAGGACTGTCTTTCGCTACACGGCTCTATAAGATAACTGAACCCCCTCATGTGTGGTGAGTAAAGGTCTTGACCTCCTCTATGTTAGGACACCACTTCAGCATGTTGGAGTAATGAGTCCTTTGTGTTTTTAGTTGGGATGAAACTCACTTTGGAAAGATGGGAAGCTACTACATTAACAGAACTTTCTTTTTTGACGTGCATCCTCCTCTTGGAAAGGTGAGCTGGTTGAGTATTAGTTTTCTAAAGATTTCAGAGGTCCCACTTCACCTCTTCTCCTTTATTCTTAACAAACATAATTTGTTACTGTCTCAGAAGGGGGTGATGTCTTAGCTTCTTGTAAAGGATCTCCTGTTTCTCAGTAGAAGAAATTAACCACAACCTATAGTAAAAACAAGGTGAAGGAAAGTGATTTGGGTAACCCTCGGAAATGGGATTGGGTCTTCTTGTGAACCTGCTGTGCTAATGCGTCAGTCTGTCTTGCAGATGCTGATTGCTCTTGCTGGTTATATGACTGGCTATGATGGCACCTTTCCTTTTGTGAAGCCGGGAGACAAATATGAACACCACAACTACTGGGGAATGAGAGGGGTATGCCGCCTTTCACACATGCACATATTTAATAAGAAATATGTGTATATTAAAGGTTTGTCTGGTGACATTATGCCTGTTTTTGTGCAGTTTTGCGCCGTGCTGGGGTCCTTCCTGCCGATCTTTGCTTACCTGATAGTGCAGGAGCTGTCTCGGTCTCACACTGCTGCTCTCATCACAGCCGCCCTGCTCATATTTGGTTAGTGATCATGGTTTGCACCGAACTTGAATGAAATGAACTACGCTTCCAAGTTTCCGCTTATTTCTTCCTAAATAAAATAAAAACTGAAATGTGATGGGAAAAGACATAGGACGTGATTTTAATTACAATCCAAATCTATAACTTGATGAATGAATGTTTACTTACAATAAACTGAAGACATTCTTGGTCTAATCCCCTTGCTGCCACAGACACAGGCTGCATCACCATCTCTCAGTACATCCTGTTGGACCCCATCCTCATGTTCTTCATCATGGCGGCTGTGCTCAGTATGGTCAAGTTCAACCAGCAGAGCTCCAGGCCTTTTACTGCCCCCTGGTGGCTGTGGCTCGTACTGTGCGGCGCTGCTCTTGCCGGTGCTCTCGGGGTGAAGTTTGTGGGTCTGTTTGTTATCCTCCTGGTGGGTCTGAACACAGCCGGAGACCTCTGGAGGATTTTAGGCGACCTGAGTCTCTCACTGGTAAACTGCAGCATTTATTTCAGGGAAAACTGTTTGCATTGATGAAATGAAATGGCGACTTTACTGCCTAATAATCTTGTTCAACTTTACAGGTGGATGTTGCAAAGCACTTCCTGGCCCGTGTTGTCGGCCTCATCTTGCTTCCACTATTCCTATACGTGTTAGTATTTGCAGTTCACTTTGCTCTGTTGAATAAAAGGTAAGGGAGAGAGTTAAACACAGTATGACCACCGTATAACAACGTCTTCCTGATAGAATCACAACTCTTTTGTTTTTTCTTCCGGTAGTGGGCCAGGTGATGGTTTCTTTAGTTCGACTTTCCAATCGCGTCTCATTGGGAACAACCTGTACAACGTGTCCATGCCAGAGTGTGAGTCCTGAACATAACTGGGAATGAAAGCAAATGTGATCGTACAAAAAAAAACGGACAAAAATGTTGATATTGCTCTGATTTGTCAGCAAGATGAACTTGGATCAACTTGTTTGAGCAACGAGAACAAAATTGTTGGTACCCTGCTGTTAAAGAAGCACAAACCTACAATTGTGACTCAGACAGGTTTTCTGCAGAAATTTGAAAATACTGGAATGCTCTTTAACAATTTTCCAGGTCCTTATAAGTATAGGAAAGATAACAAAAATGAGCCATTATTTTTTCTTTAATAATTACATAGATTTTTTTTTCATTGATGTGTTTTATGTTTGATTTGCCACATCACTGCTTGATTTTAATGTTTTACCCAGGAGAATTTCCTTCTTTAACGTTGTTGTCAACAATTACAGAGCACACTCTTGGTTTACATGTCCCCATGGTTACATTATTTGTTCTCTTTTCTTTACACGCTACTTTCTTATAGAGGCAAGTTACATTAGTTTGTTTTTTTAAGCAACTATTTTTATTACATAGTTGGTCTGTTTTCTTTGACAGAGGCGTACCAACATTTTTTTCCAAACCTTTGGTAACGTTTATCAGAAAGCCTAAATTTTTTTTTCTCCAATGGAGAGACATAATCTTGTATTCTATCTTTACGTACATTTATTCAGAGGACAAAATAAGTAAAATTGAAACATTAAGATTTTTAACAAAATCAGCAGAGCTACAACTTTTGACTCTGCAAATCCTAAAAACCTCTTATAGAAAAAGTCTTACTTTCTGCTCAGTAGATGTTTGTATTTGCGTGTTTTTCATAATTTCCTGAGCATGTTGTTTCTCCGACGCAGACCTGGCATATGGCTCCACCATTACGGTGAAAAATCTCCGTATTGCTGGAGGTTATCTGCACTCCCACTGGCACTTATACCCCGAGGGAGTCGGGGCGAAGCAGCAGCAGGTCAGGCTACAAGTTGAATGTTTCACTTATGTCTGATAAATTTACTTTGATTTAAGATTTGTTTTCATCAACAGGTGACAGCTTACCTCCACAAAGACTACAACAACATGTGGCTGGTTCACAAACCAGATAATGATGGTAAGCTTATTGACTCATTAGTTGTGGACTTTAATGCGCAATTAGATCCTTCTTTGAGATTTTTATCTGCATTTTTATGATAGTGTCAGTCATATAAGGCAGAAGCAGCTTGTTCATTATGTTTTATAGTTACTTGGGTGTTTCTGTGTATTGTCTGTCTTTAATTAGCTCAGTCAGAGACTCCTGATTTGGTTCGTCATGGTGACATCATTCGGCTGGAGCACAAAGAGTAAGTGCCAACCCTGACGTTTGCTAACAGAAGTCCAAACTCCGTGCGTAGCTTTGACTCCACTGTTTCTTTCAGAACAACCCGTAACCTTCACAGCCACCTCCATCAAGCTCCTCTGACCAAGAAGCACTTCCAAGTTACAGGTTATGGAATTGTGAGTGTATCTTTAACGTATGCCTAATAGAAGCATTTATGCACACGATTTGCCATGTTAAGTTCACCAGCTTCATTGTAGTTTAGTTTGTGACAGGGCGATTCAGTTTATTGAGTGCTAGTAAAGCGACGCCATGGTCTTCCAAAGACTTTACAAATAAAGCTCTGAAAAGCAGAGAATGTTTGTATTCAGCCCCCTTTCTTCTGATATCGCCTTATAATGTTGAGTATGTTCAATTGCCTCCATATTTTAGTAAAAAGAGTCCATCTGTGTGCTTTTCTGTGAAAGCCATAGAAGTTTGTTAGAGAACATCATGGGACAAAAACAGCATTACGAAGACAAAGTAACGCAGCAGAAATGTCAGGGATGAAGTTGTGGAGAGGTTCAAAGCAGGATTTGGAGAGCAATGTTTCATCCATCACTGAAAAAAATGTGAGGCGTATTGCACATCTGCAAACTACCAAGACATGGCCATCCACTTAAACTCATGAGCCAACAAGCACACTTTTCTGATTTGCATTTCTTTTAAAAAAAATGCATTTAAAACATGCCTCCTTTTTATCCCAGACTGAAATTTAGAACTACTATGTATACATGCCATGAGGTAACAGAATATTGAAAAAGGTTCCCGGAATATAAGCTTTTCTACAGAGCATTGTAGAACTATTACTTTACTGTACGCAGCTAGTAAAAACAACACTTTAGATCTGGACTTTTGCATGTCTCCTTAAGTACATTTGTCCCTCTCTTAGAACGGAACAGGCGACGCCAACGACTTGTGGCAGGTGGAGGTTTGTGGAGGCCGGAGGGGCGACCTGGTGAAGGTGCTGCGCAGCAAAGTTCGCTTTCTGCACAAAGCCACGGGCTGCGTGCTGTACTCATCTGGCAAGACTCTCCCGAAGTGGTGAATCTTCTCGTATTTTCAGCTCTGATGTGGCCCTGTTTTTCACGAATGATTGACGTGCCCATCGGGTTTTGTTTTTCTGTAGGGGCTGGGAGCAGGTGGAGGTGACCTGCAGTCCGTACCTGAAGGAGACTCCAAGCTCTCAGTGGAACATCGAGGATCACATCAATCCCAGACGTACGAGGCACATTTTTCCAACCGTACCTTTCTTATTTTTCTTGATAAGGCACACTTTTGAATATTCTTGTAATTTAACTTTATTTGGTTTGTTTTGGCAGTGCCCAACATTAGTCTTTCGCTACTGAAGCCTAATTTTCTGGAAATCTTGCTGGAGTCTCATATAGTCATGATAAGGGTGAGTAACAGTGAGAAGATGATGAACGTGATCCAAATGTGCTATTTTTATTTAAAAAAACAAACATTTTACTTTAGGGTAATAGTGGGTTGAAACCTAAAGACAATGAAATGAACTCCAAACCTTGGCACTGGCCCATCAACTACCAGGTGTGTACACTTATTTTTGCTTTATTTTCATGAAATTCCGTTAGTATTACTCTATGTCAAATGTTTTTTTGTTGGTTTTTTTTGTGAAGGGATTGAGGTTTTCAGGTGTAAATGAGACAGAGTATCGTGTTTACTTACTGGGAAACCCTGTAAGTGCTTTAAACTTCGTTTATTTTCCTGCCTTTCTGGTCTTTCTAGCCAACATTCCATTCGCTCGTCTTTTTCAGGTGGTCTGGTGGATAAATCTGGCCAGCTTGGGGTTGTATCTCATCATGGTGTCAGTGTCATCGATAGCTATTCAAAGAGGAATTGCGCTGCAGCAGAAAAGATTAGGTAAATTTCAAGTATGAGGACGACTTGACGTTTTAAACGTTGGCATTTTAAATAAAAAGAAATTGTGCACGTTTCAGAGCATTCCGATATTCTCACGGGAGGAGGGGGACTTCTGCTGCTCGGCTGGCTGCTGCACTACGCCCCCTTCTACGTCATGGGCCGCGTCCTTTACTATCATCACTACTTTCCTGCAATGCTCTTCAGTAGCATGCTGACAGGTGCTAAATTCTCCTGTATTTTACCTTATTACCATAGTTAATTATCAGACTGTAAGTGAGAGTTAGAGGAGAGGGCAGAACTGAGTGTTTAGGATGAGAATGAGCGTTGATATCTAGAATTACACAAAGTCTCTGTATCCTAACAGAGTCATTAATGTGGGAATTTTAACAATTTATTTAACTACAAACAGTAAAAGTGCTTTTAGAATTAATTAAGCAGTCTCCCAGAATGGTTCTGACCTTAATGCACAAAAAGAGTCTGGATTGGCGCCAGTTGCCAGGAAACCTGCTGATTTGAATGAACTTTGCCGTTTCAAGTGGGCAAACACTTGGGGGGATTTTACCACACACTTGTGGCGGTGTAAGACTCCATGACTAAAAACCCCATTTTTAATCATTTATCTTATTTAGGCAACTGTTATCAATTGTTTTATCGTAAGGAATTTATTTTAAAAATACAAGCAAACTAAAAAGTTAGAATGAAGTCAAACCTAAGCATTTATGAAAAAGTCTTTAATACATACCTTATGTTTGAAAAGCATTGTGAGAGTTTTGGTGTCAGAAGTGGAATATTTGTGAAGGTGCTACACTGATTGGACAGTGTTGTTAAGAGGAGCCGACAATGTCATGATGGTGGTTGTTTGGTGTTTTGAACTATTTTTTGTTTCACAGGAGTTACATTAGACACTCTGCTGAGAAATGCCGATCTGTTGCTATGCCAACCCTATTCTGATTGGCTGCAGAGAGGAGGGCAGATGGTACTTTTATTTACTGTTCTATACAGGTGAGCTAAGTGAAGCTATATCTTGTTTGTTTGTGCGTGATGTCCACTTTTAAGAGGATGTTTGTGGTTATCCATCTTTGGTTTACAGTACCTTGCAAAACTATTCATGCCCATTGAATTTTTACATATTTTTTTACCATCAGAAGATCTAGTGAATCCTCCAGAAGGGTCAGAGCTACTTGAAAAATTCAAAGTGAATGCATACTTTTGCAACGAATGGTAGCTTGTTCCATTTGATGCTCCTTATATTCCTAAACATTTTACGTGTAATGGAAAGATTGAAATAAACTGACCTTTTAATTGGCTAGAAGTTATGGTCAATCATTGACGCTTTCCTCTCTACTTTGTTCTGTGATCAGATCAAAATTAAGTTTTAAAATATGGCCGTTCTATTGAGTGTTGTTGCATGGGCTTCTTTATTATGATTTATTATGATATATATCTCTGCATTTAAATCCCTCTGATTCTTTTTTTCTCAGTTTCTACATGTTTCATCCACTGTCCTACGGCATGACGGGTCCTCTTGCACACGAGCCGGGCAGCGCCATGGCTGGCCTTAAGTGGATGGACTCCTGGGAGTTTTAGTCACTTTTATAAGATCTTGACTCTAATGTTGTCTAGTGCAAGTCAGAAGTTTACATACACTTATTACTGGCATGAACACCATATTAATTAGGGACTACAGCGAGAATTGGATGCTCAGTTTTCAATTTAATTTGGATTTTCTCCTATCTATACGTGTAGATTTTACTATTTGTCCATTAGAAAAGATTCAAGTTTAGATTAGAACTTTTGTGTCCAATTCTTGACTGTTATATTTCTACAAATTATTGAAGTTGTTTGTTGTATTGTCTGCTTAAAGGAACAATTCAAATGCATCAATAAAACACCCTTATTATTATGGCAGTCATCCCCATCAAGAGTGCATGTAAACATTTGATCTGAACTGTTTGCTGCTGTCTAACAAAAATATTTTCTTACGGTACTGACTGAAAATGTACGTGTTCTAGTATTTGTGTCATAGCATTTCTTGTATTGCAGGCTGTGTGTAGATGAAGAACTGTGTGTTGTTGTGTGTGAGAATAAAAACTAGATGCCATTCATCAACAAGAAACCCTTTCTCACACTATGCGTTCCATCTTTATTGAGCAAAGGTACTTCCTATTAACCGATTATGGAAAAGCTGAGTAGCTTAATTCTGCATTGTCTGATTTTTCAGGCTTTTTTTTCTGATTTTCGAGTATTCAGTTTGGTAATGAGTGCTTTTGTGAATAACTTCTGAAAGTTTTTTACATTTCAATGTGACAAATAAACTGATTTTCTTTTATTCTCTGGTATCTTTATGCTCTCAATTCATCAAAGCAAACAAAAATACTAAAGCAAAATGTACCATGAGTTGCTGAAAAAAGCAAAAGTGGGATTAGATAATTAAAAAATAAAGTTAGGATTATACGTAGCTCATTGGAGACGTAAAGGGATTTACAAAAAAAGCAAACCGGCCAATTTTGGAAAAAAAAAAAACAAATATGGATTTTATTATCAACAGAGTCCTTAACTTACACAACAAATTACCATTATCTTAATATGTACAGTTAAAAAGTACATTGCCTTGCCAAAGTATTCACTCTTTCATTTTTTTTCACATTACAGCTACAGTGTTTGTGAACTTTACTGAGATTTAATGTGACAGACAAAGTGGTGGATAATTGTAAAGAAAAGAAAAATTGTACTTGCTTGACAAAATATTTTACAGATAAAAATGTAAAAATTGTGACATGCACTCAGCCACAGAAGTAGATTTTGCTGCAGTAACAACTGCAAGTCTATTGGGGGTAAAATCTGTCTTATCTGTAAAATCTTTTCACATTTCTATTTTACTTCTGTCTGTTTAGGGTTATTCTATTGCTGGAAGCTCAGATTCTGCCTCAGGCTGAATATTGGATAGGGTATAAGATCCGTAATTTGTTTTATTATAAATAAATACATAGTTCTAAGTGTCATAAAGACGATGTGAACTTTCACTTGCTTTCTATAAAAACGCTCAAAAACGTCAGAGTGGTTTAGAAGTGAAAGTGCGACCCCTGGTGGTTTGTTTATAAAATGCTTTGCTAACAAAGTGAATCCCGTTGCAGCCATTGGTTGTAATTCGTCACGTGACCATTCTGAAAATGGCGTCTCCAAATGGAGGTAAATTCTAATTCCTTACACAGATACGTTACGAATAATTCGTATAATTGGCTTTTCTAAGCTCACTAAAAAGCTCATGAATATAATTGTGTTCTAGTTCGATGCTCGGAGATGAGAACAGACGGGTATTAGCGGGGTATTCTTGCTGTTTCGAGGGGTTATTCCGTTGGCCAAAGGCTCCACTCACCCCAGAGGTGTTTGTGTCCAGATACAAGGAAACACATAGCTGGTTTTAAACCTGCCGGAGAAAAGCAACGTTTCAGCTCCTGTTTTAAGTGCTAGCATATTTCATTATATTTTATTTATCAAACGTTACTGGCTTTAACTACGTTAAACTTTAGAGTTTTTCTTAAACATACGTCATACTCAGTTTTTGACAGTCATTATACTAGTCAAACAAGGCCGGCATAATGAATGTCTCATATAAATGTTTTCTTTAAAAATCTCTAAGATGATATCTTACAGAGAAAAAATAGAAATTTCCAGATTTAGCCGTTAAAGCTAAAATTGTTATGCAGCTTATTTATACACAGTCCAGTCACATTAATGTGACCACCACGTACTTTCCACTTCAGAGTTAAATAACCAATCACAGAAGGCAGGTGGCAGCACAGTGCAGTTGAGCGTATATAAAGGGTGTGTGTGGGCTTCGGAAAACATTTCAATCGTTGGCGTAATGCAGAAACGAAGCGATTTATCCGACGTCCAAAAGGGCATGATCATTGGCTTTCGGGCCAAGGGTGGAAGCATTTCCGAAACGGCTGAGTTTGTGAACTGTTCGCGTGCCGCCGTGGTAAAAGTGTACCGTGCATGGCAAAATGGGACTGTCCAAAATCAACGACGTGGCAAATGTGGTGCACCACGGGCCATAGATGACAGAGGCGAACGATGGTTGCGGAGATGCGTTCGGGCAGATAGACGGGCTACCGTTGAGCAACTGACCACTAAAATGAACCAAGGGGCTACCACAAGTGTCTCCCAAACCACTATTCAGCGAACATTGCTGCGTCTGGGCCTCCGAAGCAGACGCCTGGTTCGTGCACCTATGCTGACTGGTGTTCATCGACGACGAAGGCTAGAATTTGCACGCCAGTACAGCAGCTGGACGTCCACTGAGTGGCGACAGGTAGCGTTTTCAGATGAATCGCGTTTTATGCTCCATCGGACAGATGGACGTTGGCGTATAAGGCGTGAAACCTCTGAAAGGAACCACCCTGCAACCATTGCAGGAACGGTCCAAGCTGGAGGCGGGAGCATTATGGTCTGGGGAATGTTTTCCTGGCATTCTCTGGGTTCACTGATTATTGTGGAAGGCACGATGGATCAATACAAGTACGCATCTGTCCTTGCGGACCATGTCCACCCCTACATGCGCATTGTTTTTCCTCAGGATGATGGCATCTTCCAGCAGGACAATGCGAGGTGCCATACAGCTGCCAGTGTACGTGCGTGGTTCGAAGAGCACCAGGATGAGTTTACCGTCCTCCCCTGGCCAGCAAACTCACCTGACTTAAACCCAATCGAGCATCTGTGGGACCATCTCGATCGAGTTGTTCGCGCCATGGATCCTCAACCGCGTAATCTAGCGCAGCTGGCCACGGCATTAGAGTCGGCATGGCTCAACATCCCAGAGAAGACCTTCAGGGACCTAAGTGACTCTCTTCCTGCACGTCTCGTAGCAGTTCGCTCTGCGAAAGGTGGTTATTCTGGCTTTTGACAGATGGTCACATTAATGTGACTGGACTGTGTATCTCGCCATTCATAATAAATGTAAACATAAGGCACTACAAGAAACGGGTGTGATTGTTTTCTTACAATTACAGAAGTAATTTAATAATTTAAGTCCAATTTTTTGGTACTTACTGTGAGGTTATTTACTCTTATT
Source organism: Poecilia picta (assembly GCA_033032245.1). Lineage (NCBI taxonomy): Eukaryota > Metazoa > Chordata > Actinopteri > Cyprinodontiformes > Poeciliidae > Poecilia > Poecilia picta. The sequence continues at coordinate 9,809,603 of CM065374.1, forward strand.
GTCCATAATAGTTCACATACACGTAGTTGAGAGACCTCATAGCACTGTTAATGTTATGTACATGTACTGTAAAAGTTTTAAGTTAAATTAAATAATGAATGTGTGTCATTTTTCTGGTTTTAGAACCAAGAACAAATATATTTATTGAATGAAATCTTCCTATATAACAAAAGAAAAATGACAAAAGGAAAGAACAAAACAATGAAGAATTGTATGAATAATGTTATTCGGTTGTGGAAATTTTATGCGGTGGTCTGTGAGCGAGTTTCTAAGCCACAGTAAAGTTTAACAAACATTTTTGAATATTTTCCAACCTGTATGTGTAATGTAACAAATTGAGGGGTGTTTTTTGTCTTCTCAGGAGATGATTTTGAATCCTCTTTGCTAAGCTTTGAGAATTTGGACAGAGCATCGCCAGACTTGTGGCCAGAGCAGTGTAAGTCGTCCTTTTGCGTTTTCCTTTTTTTTTTATTTGGTCAGAATTTTTACATTATGTTTACCCGCCTCATAACTTCTCACACAGTGCCTGGAGTTGCAGAATTTGCTGCATCTTACAGAAATGTGGGTTACTTCTGCTACTTCTATTGGTGATATAATAAATGAAGTGTATGCATACAATATGGTGTAAGTAGCAAGGTTTGTTTTCTGCTTAATTCTGTGTTTCATCGTTTCACTGTAGCCCATTACAAACTCACCCCCTAAGTGGATGGCTGAACTAGAGAGTGAGGACATTGAAATGTTGAAAGGTAGCACAAATATCAAATCCTGTCAAACAGAATCTGATTTAGTTACATGTTTCTTAGAGCTTCTAATGTCCTGCCTTCTCACTGCAGAGCTGGGCAGTCTGACCACAGCCAACCTGATGGAGAAGGTCAAAGGACTTCAGAATCTCGCTTATCAGCTGGGTCTAGAAGAGTGTAAGTGCAGGAATAACTAAAAAAAAACACCTGTCTTAACATAACTTTGAAAAAATATGTCAAAGTTGTGTAAACTGTTAAAATAAGCTTGATTTCCTCTTTTTTAATGCAGTATCACCACTAGGTGGTGCTAAAAGCTTTCTCATGTGTTGACTTTAATTTTTCCTGAACTCCTTTAGATCAGATGTTGAGCTCACACATCCATGCTTGTCATCCAAAAACAAGTTATTCAGACTTTGCATTTCAGAATTTGCAATTCTGACAAATGACTGAAAAAGTCAAAGACAGGGCTTTTAAACAGTGAATGTAGGTCAATCTTGTTAGAAGCAAAAAGAAAGGAAACAGGAGCTAAAGGGGAAAAAATGTAGAAGAATTTGATAGATGCTAAATCTATTTAATCTAGTCCCTCCCACCTCTATTGTCGTAATCCTTATGGAGTATGGATTAGAGAGATGTAGCTAAGTGCTCATCTGATGATCCAAAGAGGGGAGAAAAAATCAGTATGAGTTTTGCCTGTGAAAAAGCACTTGTGGAAAATTGTATTGCTCTTCGCGCTTACTTTGATGAGGCATATGGGGAGTTATGTGATGAGTGGATCTACACAAAGTTGTGCAATGTAGCACGAAGTGGGAGGGAAATGTGATTTTCCAAGTGTTTCCCAAATAAAAATGTGGAAATTGCTAAGTGCATTTATAAGGGATGCCTCAAAATGAATAAATAAATACTCAGAGCTTTAAATATTTAACTCAGAATCACAGTAGTGGCACCAGCATGCTACAGGGAAGCTTTTCTTTAGCTGGGACAGGAGATCACAGAGCTGTTAGGAAATACAAATAGAGATAAATGCAGTGTGGTCCTGGAACAAAATCTGTTAGAGGATGCAGAAGGTTGTAAGGCGGGATGATGGTTCACCTTCCAGATGCTTCTAGAAATGCAGCCAATTTAGATGGCATCACATTCATGTGGTGGAATGCCCCAGTCGAAGTTCTGAGCTTAATCAAGTCGAGAGCTTAACAAGACATGTAAATTGTTGTTCTTGCTGCTTTTCATTCTGTACGTCTGAGGCTGAGACATTTTGTAGAAGAAGAAGAGTTCAGAAAACTCAGAGTTCAGATCAGCACAGCTAATAGAAATAATCTGTAACTGAAGTGAAAAGCCATTAAAAGTGGTTGTATTGACTCAGATACTGTCTGATGTAAATACAAACCACACTTCAGATTTTGATTTGTAAATAATTTTCCTTTCACTTCTCAAATATCGATTACTTTGTAATCAAAAACCCTTTTGAATATGATCAACTTTGTGATTTAATTGTGAAAAACTGGATAAAAGATCCATTGTGAGGCACTGGAAGCACACTCACATGTTTGTACTTCGTACAAGGTGACCTGTTGCAGTAAGAGTGATCATTAGCATTTACAGAGAATTATAGATACTACATAAAACCCTCAGACCTCGCATCATATATATTTGTAGTCTTTTGTGAAATCCATGACTACCTACATGGTACTAATCAGTTCAGAGATGCTTCATAAGTGGTGGAAATGTGTATCTGATTGTAATCTGGAAGGTTTGCGGCAGTAGCTTAGGATGGGGTCTGTCATTTATGTTGCACATGTCGTGGCTGCACAGATCCTTTTTTTTCCTTCATTTTTTTTTTTGCAAATTCATTTAGTTGAAAAATTATTTAATCTCTTTGACTTTCCTCAACCAGAAGCAGCTTGTAATCTTTCTGGTATAAAGATGTTAGCTGTCATGAGCGCAGGACTGCAGGCTCTGCAATCATGTCATGTTCTTCAGGACGGCGAGACACAATGATGGTTATTATTGGTGTCAGAGCAGCCCTGTAATCGGTGCCTGTTTAATGCTCTCTGGTTTAATTTTCTCCTTTTCCTGGCTGTCAGGGGAGGCCCTGTAAATCTCAGCCACTTTTTCATCATGTTTGTGCACTCTTCACCGCCCGTAAACACACTCGCTCCGCCGAGGCACAGCAGAGGGAGGATAGAGGACAGGATTTACTGCCCTCCCCCCCTTCAACATGTGGATCATTAAAGAGAAAGCTGGTTAATGGGCAGAGCACAATCAAACAGGAAAAACTCATCCACCCCACTGCAGAGATGAAATAGTCCTGAACTGTTCTGCTTTCACTTTTGCTTGCCGTCAGCTCTGTATGTGTAGTGTTGCCACCAATGAAGGGGCAGAGAAAGCACATAACCTTTCATTCACCGCCACTTCCTAGACGTGGTGGACGGACGCTGGCCCAGTTTGTCCCTGAGGAGCCTGACGCGTGCCTCGTGCTCAGGCCCCAGCTGTTACTCCACCCCATGATGAATGCCCCAGCTGTGGGCCGCTGAGCGTGGGCATCAAGCCCCGAGTCTCTGGGGAAGACGTAGCGTCCTGATAAGTGCCGCTACTGGAGGTAATTCAAAGCTGACTGTTCCCCTGGGACCTGCTGAAGGGCCTCAGCCACTGAGCCGGCTGGTTAGGTGCCTGCTGAGTTACTGGGTTCCGGCATTTCCCCACTTGTCAGCTCATGGCCACCGACTACCATTTAATACTGGTTTTATATGCTTCTGATTGGTGCCAAAAAACTGAAGAGAAATAACATTTGTAATAGTACAACTGCAGTAAATATTATTTACATTTAATTTGTGTATTGGTAACTATGGATTCCATAAGCCACAAAACATTCTGCTTTATTATATGCAAAAATCATTATTGTATTTCTTTTATATGTAAAAAAATTAATTCAGTAATTATTTATGAATATTATGGGTTCTCTTCAGTTGGGAAACTAAAGGATTTCCCACATCTGGGTGATCAGTAAAAGAATAGTTAGTGGAGAAATATTTGTATTTTCTGTCAAATTTGACTGTCTACCCAAATTTTGTGTTTTATGGCAAAACTAAAAATAAATTTATTATATAAATTTTTTATATAAATTTATAGTGAACTACTTTTTTAATGACAGAAATGAATGGAGAATAAAAGTCTGTAAAACATTGGTGGTAATGTATGGAAAATGTGTAATATCCCTAGTTCTGGATTTTGGTATTCTGTCAAAAGTGATGCATTTATCAGAAATCATTTGAGGCTTTCCTGTACACGGTGCACGAGAAACCTTAAAATTAAATTTTATTATTTGAAAAAAAAAATTTTTGTAAAAACTTTCAGCTCAACATTTAATCAAAAATGTTGACTCAGAAATATTTTTTTCTGCTAACAAAATAGCTGTTGCCAAATCAAACATTTCCTATAAAAATATATCAAAAAACATTTTTAGTCATGTCTAATGTAATTGTGAAATTTTGTTTAAATGAGCAATGTATACCTTTTTGGTTCTTTGGGATTTAAATATGCATCAAAGAAATCAATTTCTCTTTTCAGCTCTTCACAAAGCTAGGGAAGGCAAGAAAACATGCAGAAGTGTCTTTATTTGTTTATTTACTTCAGAACTTGTATGTTCTGTGGTGCTGCAGGAAGATGAAACTCAACTTCAGTTTGAACTTTTTCACAGTCTCTAACAAGTTTTCTTCCTGGATTTCTCTGTTCATCCTCCCGCCAAATTTGATGAGCTTTTCTGTTCCTTATGAAAAGGAGCATAATGATGATTGTGATGGTGCATTTAGGGTGATATAAAGTGTCACATTGCATTTGAATGTTGGCCAAAAGGCTCAGTTTTGTTCTCATCTGACCAGGGCATCTTCTTCTACAGTGGAGTTTGTGTTGCAGCCCATGAAGAAGTTCAGTGGGTGTAAAAACTTTTGCAAGGTGCTGTAGTTATCGTCTAAAAGTTTGATAATGGTTTCAACCTATCAGATCTCCTGCCTGTTTTCTTACTGTGAGAAGCTTAGGTGTGAAGTGATTCGGTGCATCCAGAGAGCACCTGTTGGGGCTCCAGCCTGCCTCTCCCCTCCTGTGCTCTGGTTCCACCCAGCATCCATCCAGTGCGACTCCTGCTGCGTCTCCCTGTGTGAAGGGGAGACTGAAGGGCACCCTGCCTTGACAGCTCCTAATGGGCCCACGTTCTCCATCACCTCCTCCTCACCCTCAGGATCAATCTCCAACCTATTAGGAGTCATGCCGCTGCTGAATATGATTGCATTCACAGGGCCCCATTCGTGCTAATGTGCCTCCATCAATCCATCAGGGCGGGCTGACTGCAGGCCGGCCGGTTATGAAGTGCCTGAGCTGACAGCCGCTGAATGAGAAACAGGGTGTTGCCTCCCTGCCAACGCCGTCCCTTCTCCTCTCTACTTTTCCTTCACTCGTCTCCGTTTTGTCTCTTTGGGCTCAAACGGGGCCTGATCGGGCTTGTACTATTGTAATTGTTTTAAAACTATAGATTGCGGTTTCTATTTGTCGTCTCAATCACATTGGATAAACTGAAACGGCTCCACTGACTTTCTGCAGCTGGATCAGAAGAGTTGGATAGAGCGTAGCACACACACACGCACACACACTTCTCCTGAGTCCCGCCTGCCTGCCGCCTCCCTGAGCAGATCGGAAATGACATCTCATTTCCATAAAGGCATTAGGAATTCATTGGATTTTCTTTCCCAGCTAATCATAGCGCGGGTGTAAAACCTTTTAGGCTTTTTAATGAATGATTTTTGACTGATTGCCTATTAATAAGGACACCTCTTGAACAGGCGCCGGCGTGGGCAGGGGTTGGGCGGTGCAGATGTGTTTGTTTTGGTGTGTGTGTGAGCGTGTCAGCCAGGCGAAAACGCATCGGAGGAGGAGGAGGGGGGGGGGGGGGGGGGGCTTCTCAGTTGGGACATAAAGAGGAACCAGTGGCTCCCCTGGGAAATCACAGCTCGTGTCTGCATCTTAAATATCCCCGTGAAGTATCAATAAGTGGGTAATTGAATTTTGAACACAAACATGAGCGTCAGGTGTATGTGTTGCGAGGCGGGGGAAGGAGATGAGGGGGGTGGGGGGGGGGGACCAGATGAATATGTGTGCCTTCAAGTGTTTCCACGCTCGAGTGTTTGTGCGTGTCATCTCCTCCGTGTCCCCGGGGACGAGGGTGGTGAAAGAGGATGTTAAATCCATTAAATAAAGCTTACATCCCATAATAGCTGAGCAGCACTCAGAGATGGGCAGTGGGGGTCAGATATGTCCTCTTTACGCTTAATGAAAGTGAATTGGAGCAGTCGGGGCTGGGGCCGGGACTCCACTTAACCCGGTTGGTCATCTGTCTGAGCAGCTGATGGCGAGGGGCTGGGGCGGGGGCGGGGGGTCCGGCAGCTCAGCAGGAGCGTGCCAGAGCGACAGGGTGGGGCGGTTTTTGGAGACTGCAATGATTACTCTCATTTTATACACAGGGGAGCAGCGGTGGGGGCTGCGAGAGCAACACCCAGATCACTCGGCATAAAAGAGGGGAAAGTAAGATGTTACACAACTGTGTTCCCTCTGCATTTGCATTTTATCCACCTGGGATTTGCTAAATGAAAACGATTCAGAAAACTGCAGAAACGTCTGAGCAGCAGCAGCATGAGGCTTCTGGTGATTTCTGTTCAGATTAGGGGAAACGGGCAACATTCGGGACATCCTCCTGGCACCGTCTAGCTACTGCAGATATAGGTTAATCTTTATTGTTGCTCTGCACCGAGCACCGCCTGAAATCCTCTGCCGTGGAGAACTTACTGTGGGAAATTAGGAGTTATCTTGAGCGATTATAAGACATACTTTGTGTTGTTGCTTGGAATTTAACCAGTTAGAGCTAAATGATAATTAGATGGCAACAAATCAGCAGGACAAGGCGATGGCCGGCAGAATCCATGAGGTGTAATTTAGTATGGATGGCAGTCGTTACAAGATGCTGATTAACTTAGTGCAAAATTACTAATTGACCTTTCTAATCAACTAAACAAATCTCTAAGTCCCTCTAATCAGTATTGATCCCTCTGAGTGTATGACAGAATCGGTGTGTTTGTATTTGTGTGCGCCGTTTTAGCGTGGGTGTCTAATTTTAAACCTCTCCATGTGAAACATTTGCTCAAAGAAATCAAACTAATGAAATGTATTTGTCAAATTTTCTCATTTAGTAAAAATCTTTTTTTTTTTTACTTTCATTTTCTCTAGAAATAATAATTGACGACAAGAAACAAATAAGAAATATGTACAATAATTTGACCGGACACCAAGCATTGTGTCTCTGTGGAGAGCAAAGAATTTCTGCAGGATCAAAAATAGGTCAAGCAGAATTAGAATAAGAGCTATGCGGTCAGAAATTCATAACTCATAAAGACAAACAAGCTTCTTATCTGCATTATTGAGCTTACACTGGAGTCATATAAATATAGCATGTGGGCTTCAGGGCTCAAACATTTTGTCACATGGGCCAAATTGGTTATTTTTAAAAACACAGTGTATGTTTTTTTTTTTACCTATCTGAAAGATAAAAAGGCTGTCAAACATTTGCCAGTTTAAAACAAAAGCATGCTGTTCCTCAATTTATTACTAGCTAAACTACCAACCGAGTTTCAATTGAGAATCTTTGGCACGGCTTGAAAATTGTTACCATTCCGGTTTAAGTGGGCATTAGCTATATGTGAAGAATTGAATTAAAGATGCCCTAACATACTTTTCAGATTGTATTTAATCAAAACTATTAAAAAGTCATTATTTATTTCACAGTTGTGCACAACTTTGTGTAGGTGTATCACATGAAATAAAAAAAAATGCATTAAAGTTTGTGATTGTAATATGATGAGGAAAAGTTAAAACGGGTGTGAATACTTTGTCAAGACACTACATGAGTCTGTATTTATTTTAGCAATCACTCTTAATATTTTGCAGATATAAAGCCACATTTGAGTGAGTCAGTTACGAGTTTGGTTTTGACTTGTGGGATTATAACCTGAACTATCTTTAATGAGCAGCTCAGTTGGGTGACAAATCTCAGGAGGTATGACACAGCTTTGATCTATTTCACAGTTTGGACCCATCATTAGATGGAAAAAGCACCAACTAAAGAGAAGTCCTGACCTCCTGGAAATCAAAAATATTACCCTGCTAATGTTTACTTTTTCTGATTTTATCACATAAAAAGCTAAGTGACACCGTCGCGCTGACAGTTTTAGGGTCACCCCAGTATAATTGCTTTCCCTCACCTATTTTTAATGACTTCATTTCAATCTAAACCACCTCCTGGATGTCCAGAAGTTGGTAATGAGTTTGTTTTGGGTGATTTGAAGAGACAGCAAAGAGCAAAATGAATTCATCCCATTCCAATTAGCATCATCTTTAACCTCATGATGGACACCTCAAGGTGACAAACCCCCACGCCCAGATGCACCATTACCATTCCACCTTGACCGGCTCATCTAAATTAGTAAAAGCTCCGACTTTTTCATCAGCCGCCGTGGGCAGAGCAGGCTGGCAGCGGCCAGTGGAGATCTAATTACAATCCTTGCAGGTTTTATAAAGGTGAATGTTGCTCCAGCTTTAAAAAAAAAGTCTTAAAGTTTTTGTGGCAAACAAGAGCTGCAAATTACTAAGAAAAATCTCATTTTGAAGCCCATAAAACTGTGGAAGCGACTAAATGCTGATCCTCATACGTTTGTTTCTTAAATAAATGCTTAACCCAGATGATGGTTCTCGAAAGTTTATGATGCAGTTGCCTTCTAAGCCCCTTCAGTCCCGGTAGACGCAAACGGATTTGTCTTTGCCAGGAAGACATCGATAACACTTATAAAACGAGACTCATGATGGACGACTCCCTCCATCTGCAACACAGACCTAACTCATTTGTATTAAACCCGAAATGTTAGATTTCACTACATTTTTGCTATTTTAACATGACAGTTATCGTTTAAGCTCATAAGTAGAATTTACAGAGTGAGTATCCTTATTAAATAGAAATATTTGGTAAAATTAAATATTTTTCAACTCATTCAGTGGGTATCTACATGAATAAATGTTTGCCTCAAAGTTTTCTTCTACTTTTGTCACTCTTGGTGAGAGCAACTCAAGTTCGACCTGTTTTAGGTCAAGCTTCGGCACCTTAGTAGCTTTTAAGACTGGCTGATGATGAGACTTGTTTAAAAACCTTTATTGTATTGGTTTTCCAACTTCAAATTTCCACTTCTGATTAAAATTTATTGAATTAAACCATATTCTTCAATCAGTTAATCATACAGTTCCAGATGATTTTTTATTTTTTTGTACATTTTTATGTCAGAACTGCAAACTGAAAGATCTCAAGACCTTTTGAGACATTGCTATATACCCTTTCAATAGATTATAAAACTATTGAAAAGTTAATTTATTTCAATAACTTTATTTCTGTTATGACAATATTTCACTCTCGCTAAACTGAAACTGCAATCACAGTATCTATGTCCAATTGTATGTTTTTTATTCCTGAATGAACAGATGTTTGTATTAATTGCATTCCTGTGTGACAGTGCAGACATGAGAAACGTGCTTTGCGTGACTAAACAGCTCTACTGATGTTGGAATTGTAACTGAAAGTTTCAGATTCAATTCAAGCTTTATTAAAGACACAATATTCTCATTCATAGAGGTTCAAAAATTGAAAAGGGAAATTAAACATTTTCTGTACAAGAATGTCAAGAAATGGTCAAATAAATAGTGGTTATGCTAAACCTGTTCGTCACTATTATTAATCTCATTGTTGATAATTGATCTTTTGCTTTTTTTTCTCCAGCCAGGGAAATGACCAGAGGAAAGTTCCTGAACATACTGGAAAGACCCAAGAAGTGACGATGCATTTTTCAAGCAACAGGACTGACATTTAAGATGACAAAGCACCTCAGATATCTGTGCATTAATATTTTCAAAAAGATATTTGAAAGCCGTTACTGCGTTCAGTTAAATCGGTTAAACCCTCAAAACATTTTGCCATCTAGATGTCGTCCCTTTTCACTAATCTTTTTCTGTCTTAAAAAGTTTGATCAAATCAAATGCTCATTATTTATTCTTCTCTTTTTAAATATTAATTTCATTTTTGTAACTCTTTAACTTGTAAAATAAAGTTTTAAAATGAAAAGAGAATATCTTTCTATCTGTATTTGTTTAGCTAGAGCTTCAAAGTTTAATAAATGCAGGGTTTTCAGGATTTTAATTAGAGCAATAACTGCGTACGTCAAAGTGCAGCACCTTCCTCCTGTCCTCATTGAAGAGACCCAGATATTGGAGTTCTACCCGGCCCACAAGGCCTTGCTTTCAGTTTAATGAGCATTGGAAGCTGGGTCCTCTACACAAAACATTGCGTAAAAATAATATTACTCATTGTGGCTGTGGTTAATAAGAGTTGACATAATTACGAGGACCATTTCTTTTCTAATTAGCACACTTCAGCGTTGTCTGAGCCTGCGGCCGGGCAAAAACAGGGAACCAGACAGGCATGGCGAATGGGAAACAAAAAGAAGTCCATCCGCTGTAATTAGGTGAGACAATGGCTCGGATTGTTCTCGGCTGGAGATGTCGCCGGGGCTCTGCCTGCTCACTCCCCAACAACTTACACTTCTCCCTGGGCCGCTAATAAGCCCCTAATCGTCCTTCCGATTCACACGGACAGAAGCCGCTCCGTCCTCTGCAGCTTCACCCCCTGCCTCTCACACGCACCCTGGCTCACCTCTCTGGAAAAACAAGCACTTTGAAAAGAAGCTTTATGGATATTTTACATTTTGTTACGCACAAGCAAGACGTTTCAGTGCACTTATTTGGGATCTTTGTTTAATATAAGGAAGTAGTGAAAGTCATGAATATCCACCTAAATAAAGTGCCAGGAGAGAGCAAAGTGACTCTCTAGGAGCTGCAGAGAACCACAGCTCAAGCAGGACAATCAATTAAGACAGTTGGTAGTTATGTATTCCACAATCTGAGGTTTTTTCAATGGATAGTATGATTTGCCCCACTCCTCCATGCCCCATTTAACAAAACTAAACTTTTAATTTTTATTATCCCAGGCTTGGAAAATATTAATGCATAACGGGCATTGTGGAGGAAGACTAACCCTGCATGTCGGCTTGTATGCACTTTGGTATGTTTAACATGGTGGTGGTAGTATCATGCTGTGGGGAGCCTTCAGTTGGAACAAGTGAAACGTATAAGTGATGATTGGAAGGTGGATGGAGGATGTTGTGGAAGAGGCTGGGAAAGACCTGATGGGTTGGATTTATCTTCCAGAGCTGCAATGGAGAGCTTTAGATAAATGTTGAATGACCCAGTTAAAGTCTGGACCTAAAGCCAACTGATAATTTGTGCTATGGTTGGAAAACAAATGTTTTTTAGAAGAAATAATTTAATCATCTATAAGCTATGTCTAAATATTTTTAATGCACACCAAATGTTCGTTTCTCTGCATAATCCACAAATAATACATCTACCTCAAACTCTGTGGAAGACATTTGAATTGTCACAAAGGGTCTGCTAATTTAAATAAAACTCAATATACTTATTTAGTATATTGTTAAGTCTGCAATTTGCAAGTAAAAAAAAATGTCTCGCTGTCGCCGGACACCGGTTGAATGTTGACACTTGTTGGCGCTGACGGATGGCGCATTGATCGGTTTGCTTTCTGACATCCCCAATGCGACGCAGGCACCGGTGGCGTCCCTGACACCCGCAACCAAGCGGCCCCCTTCAGGAAAGCGGGTCAGCCCCCCGCAGAGCTGGTCATCCATACTGGAGAGAGAGGGAGAGTGGTGGTGGGGGGGGGTGGGGGGGGGGATTAGTCCATCCATCCATATGCAGAGCGTCTGGCCTGACCTCACATGCCACTGTGCCCCGACAAACGTCAATCCGATGTGCCCCGGGCCCTTAAATTAGCTGTCAATTAGTGCAAATTAATCAACTCCTCGCCTAATTAAGCAATGCCAACGGGCAGCTACCAAACATGTCATTGTCAAGGGGGGGGGGGGGGGGGCATGAGAAAGCTGCGGGGCTTGCAAACTCTCTGTAAGTTGTGGAGAGAGGAGATTAGAGCGGAGGGGTCGCGTCACGCCTCGCCCAGCTCACGCTCAGGTTTTCCTCCGCCTGACTCGGCTGTCATCCATGTTGGCTGTCATCAGGTTCTCCTGGACACTGTCTCAACACCAAGGGGTTTGACTCAGCGTTCACGTCTTAGCGAAGAGTTTCCCGTTGTTTTCTGAGGCAGAGCTATCGTGATCTGCTTGAAATGTGCAGATGTGTGCAGCTTTAACGCGTGACCTTCCCTTGATATATGAAGTTTATTCTCAACGACTCATCAGGCGCTTTCGGCACAGTAAGATACTTGGTATGCATTGAAGTGGGCGGCTTTATTCCATGTAGATGACACGCTTTTTGAAAATTATCTTCAAGTTTTCAGGACTCTTTTCCTACTATTCCATCATAACAGGACAGCAGGATGGAGCTGGGAGAGAGAAAAAAGAGCTAAGTTCAAAAGGGGAAGTGGCTTTGGCTCATGGGAGTTAACAAAAAAAAAAAAAAAAGAAATCAGCAGATGTTTGCTTTTTAATCTGCAGCCGTCCATCAGATCTTACGGATCTTTGATGGGCAACCCAATCTACACGAATGACTGAACTAAATCTCCCCTTAATCTAGAGCATTATTAGGAAGCCTCTTTTCTGCATGTAAATCAGGCTGCATCCATTTCACAGAAGACGGATTAATAGAGAAGAAAACGGAGGAGAAAGCGGTCCGCCATAAGCAAACGAAACAAACAAACAAATAAGCTGTATGGATTCCAGGAAGAGTGATGATGGAGTGAGAGGCCTTCTATTGCACAGCCTTCCGTGTTAATAAATGACTCCATCCCAACAGGCTGATGCGTCATTAGCATATCCTAATAACATTGATTTCTTCATTAATAGAATTTCCACTAAATAGGCCCTAATTACTTTCAACTGGCCAAGCACTAATTGCAGCAGCAATATTTTTTTTCTCTTCTTGTTAGTCAGTTGTTTTTTTCTCTTCTGTGACTTTGCCAGGTGAATCAGGGCGCAGCTCTGCGCTTGGGCAAAAACACTTTTACAGGCCATTTTAGTGGATTAACTGAGCTCAAACTGTGAGTGGCGGGGTGAAAGGCTTACGCTAGAAACGGCATGGTGCGCATGCGCTTGTTTATCTTTTGCCTTGTGCTATGATTCATAACAGCGCCACTGTTGTGAGATCTAAATTGTGTGTAGTAACTTAATTTAGAGGAGCTACACACACAAGGTATGCTGTACATTTTGTTTCTAAAAAAAAATAAAAAAAAATAGAAACGTTTATGTTTTATGGTTATTCCATTTTTTAAATCAATAAAAAATGCTAACTTTACTCTAGGCCGACAATGACGATAATTATATAATAATTAATTATTATAAGCTGATAAATTATTATCTAATTATTCTCAGTAGACAATGAATGTTTTTGTTTTTATGTTTTTTTTATTGGTTTAGATTTTATGTCAGATTTATTTACCATTCCAATTATCATGATAGTAGCAGAATAAATTTATATTATTTAATATATAATATTATATATATATATATATATATATATATATATATATATATATTATATATATATATATATATATATATATATATATACACACACTATGGCGGTGGTAGTTGTAGGCTAACAAATATTATTTTGGCTTTAGAATTTTGTTTCATTATTGTATATTTAGTATCTGTTGTTGTTGTTATTATTATTTATTATTATTATTATTATTATTTTATTATTATTATTATTATTATTATTATAACTGCTGCAGCTGCTGCTGTGGGATTAGCACTGTGCAGGACTGCGTCCATCTCCACACCAGCTGTCGGTTTTTTTCTTTCTTTTCTTTTTTTTTTTTGGGTGGGCCTTTGATTCGCGTGTGATGAGTTTCCCGGAGCATCTGGAGATCAATTATCCATCCGTGTGAGCCGGTGGTTGGGCACATAGATCATAGTAGGCTCTGTCTGTGTGTTTATATGTGTGCGTAATGCATTCCGCGAAAGGCAGATTTAGAGATTGAGGTAATTTTCTATAAACCTGCACCATTTCAAAGACGCTGGGTATCGGGAGGATTTGGGGGGGGGATAGGTTTAATTTGCCTCATTCATGCTGTTTTTTTTTGTTTGTTTGTTTTTTGACGTTGTAAGGGTTACTTCAATTTATTTTGCGTTTATATTTATTAAACCTTTTTTTTAAAAAAAAAAAAAAAAGACAAACAAACATTTATCTAGATATTTGAACTGAAGCTGCTCCACGCAGTCCTCAGAAAAAGGCAGCGACGTGTTGGAGAGGGCGTAATACATCCACGATCCACTGGAATCCTGAATCCTGGCAGCTGATTGGCTGCGGGGTGCAGCCTCCAGTTGGGGATGGACCTGTTGGATAAAAGGACCATTTTCTAAACGACGGTGTGGGACGCGGAGGACCATGAACGAGGAACCCTCCTGTGAGACGACATAATAAAGAAATCTATTTTATATTATTTTTTTCAAGGGCCATCCGAAGCACCATGACTGGGAAAGAGGGCGCAGTGCTGACGGAAAGTTTGAACCACTCAGAGAAAACCTCTCTGGGCGCAAATGGAGGGAGCAACGGCCACCAGCCGAAAAGCAGCGTCAACCACCCACCGACCAGGTGCACCGGCTTCGGCATCCAGGAGATCCTGGGGCTGAATAAAGAGCCGCCCTCCGTTCCGAGGAGCCCGCTGAGCTCGCTGCCGGCCGGGGCGCACCTGATCGCCGCCAGGTCCGTGCTGGGCCCCGCGGCCGTCGGTGTGGGCGTCGGGATGGGATTAATTGGCCCCGGTGGAATTCCGTCGTTTTACAGCCAACCCGCTTTCCTGGAGACGGTGCTGTCAGACGGTCAGGACGTCCACCTGCAGCACCACAGCAGGAGCGTGAGGCCGCTGGACGCCGGCCAGTCTGCCAGCTCAGGTGATCCACGGACACCCGTCATAAATCCTGCAATCATGCGGATGACAGCTGTATTAGTTATTAAAGGAAATATCTATATTATTATTATTATTATTATTATTATTATTATTATTATTATTATTATTATTATTATTATTATTATTATTATTATTAATTTTTTTAAGTGTGGTGCAACAATTGATCACAGTTCTCGAAACTATCCTTGAATACACCTAAAAACTGTTTCTAATCCAGACTCCGAGGATTTATCTTCAAATGAACGAAGACACACGAAGTCATCTATAAGCCAGAACAAGAAACGCAAGAAAAGACGCCACCGGTTGGTGTTATTTTTTGTTTTATTTTAAAAATTTTTAAATTAATCTATTTATTTATGTTTTCAAATATATATTTTTAAGGCAGACAAGACTGATTTATGGCTAATTTTTCGATTAGATCAGTTTTTATTGTGAATTTACCAAATTAAAGAGAAATTGATTATAATTTTCTGTTAAGCATTATTTTAGCTTATTTAGGTTATATTCCAAATAATCTGCCTTTAAAAAAATCTGGAAGTACCCAGATCTAAACTACTCTTCTCATATCAAGTTTATGAAAGTGCCTTCTTTTATTTTCTAACTGTAATTTCCAAAGCTTAAAAAATAATAAGAAAGGAAAACTACAATTTCATGACGTAGACCAACGAAAGATTGGATTTTGCAGAACACAAATGCAATTGCAGCGTATGTTCACAAGCATGACGCGTTTCCACAGAACCATATTCACGTCCTATCAGCTGGAGGAGCTGGAAAAGGCCTTTAACGAAGCGCACTACCCGGATGTTTATGCCCGAGAGATGCTGGCCATGAAAACAGAGCTGCCTGAAGACAGAATACAGGTAATAATGTTAGCTATTTCATGGCAGTGTTTATGAATGTTTTAACCTTTATACTTGATATTTAAACTGCTTTTGTTTTGTCAATAATAATAATAAAAAGGATCTATTTTATTTCACTGGGGAAAAAAATGAACAAAAACAACTATTAGAATTGATTGCAAATGTTATTAGATGTGTTAATTTATAATTGAGCTAATAAATGACAAAAATACACGACCCTTATCATTTACATGGTGATTTTGTAACTCAGACAATTTTGGCAGGTAAATTGTTATGATGAAAAAGTAACTGGTAGGCACCTGGAACATATATATATTATATTATTATTATATATATATATATATATATATATATATATATATATCAGTAAAAAGTATAACTAAATCACGGTCAATATATAATATAAATAAAATGCAAGATTGGCTGTTATACTTCCAGATGTTATGACTGTGAAAAATTAATTACAGTAATTTCTTTTGTGAAAAAGAAATCCAAACCTTACTGCATTTTCTTTACCATTAAATTATAAATACCTGCTCTAATTTATAAACACATATTCTTTAAATTCAAGAAAAAAATATTTATTTGAAACTGATATAGAAATGTGCTCATGTTAAGTCCATGAAAATAAAATTATTTCGTATTTTGAAATTATATGCCATTAAAAGGTATCGAGTAATGTATAATGTAACTTTTTCTCTAGTGATATTACTCAATTTGCTATATTAGTTTGTTATAGTTACAAGCAAAGCCTGTCCAGAACTTTGTTATCTGTGAATAAAATTCCATTCATAGTCCCAAACCCTATATTTTTGATGTCTCAATTGCTTCTGATGAGTAGGGGGAGGACAAAAGGTTTGTAGCAATTAAAAAAAAATCCACAGATTTTCATTGACACACTTTCAAATATGCTCAAAGTGTAAAACATTTCCTGACACAGAGCTTCCATTTATATCAAATTTGTCCCAGTATATTATTGTCACTGTTCTTGTTAATAAGCAAACACATTTAGAAACAACCAAATTTTTCTTAATCAAACTATTTCTCCAAGAGAACAAATTTTATAAAGTTTAGCTTAACGCACAATTGTCAGTTTTTTCCAAAATTTAAAAGCAAATAATGTAAAATTGTCGTCTCTTTAAAATATTGTCACAAGAACTAAATTACTAAAATTGATGTATATTCTAGTTTGATGTTTTGATACATAATCATAGAGAGAAAGAAATGTAAGGTTATATAAAATGTGCACATACGATATTTCACTGTATTTAAGGTTTAGTATTCTTAACGTCATCTGTTTTGAAGGGAACATTTACCATTTAGAACATTTTTTTACAAGAATCTGAATATAAGTTAAACACATTAAAGTAGATATAAGAATTATAATCATGGTTAGACATCTACTGTAGGGTCTTAAAATGCTTACATGACGCCTACTGGGATTTTAATTCATTAATAAGAGACTTTTTATATAAAGTGCTCTTGCTCTCCACCCAGTGCGTCACTACCATGTGGATGCCTTGAGCATCTGGAAAGGCAAAAATCACATAATTTGTTTCCCAAGTGACTTTTCTATTGCTTTTTCGCATGACTTTATGAAGTATTTTTTTCCCTATTTGTGAAAAGACAGAAAATACATTTTAAGGCTTCCTTGGCATTAAGGGCACCTCAGATTAAGACAAGGATGACAAACAGTGAAGTTCTACTTTAATTGCAGATGCAAATCAGTTTTTGATTTGTTAAACATTTTCCTGAAACATGGAACTCTTTATCAAAATTACTGTTCAAATCTCTCCCTTTACCCTTATCTATACATCTCTCTATACATCCTTAAATAAATAGAACAATATCAGATCAATACTTTTTAGTGGTTGATGTTTCTGATAAGTTACACTGTAACATGTGTCTTTCAAGAATGGGCTGCATGAGGAGACTGGGTGTGTGTTTGGTTGTGAGGTGGATTGCAGGAGATATTTTCCACTTCCACTATTCATATAGAAATGGCTACTGTGTTTGTCTACATATAATGTGCAATATCAGATAATGTATCAGGTTGTAAAGAAAAGTTCCTTACACAGAGGACAAGTGGAGGGGCAGCATTGCCTGCTGTGTTAATGGCACCCTGGGTGAGAACCTCACCTTCTACCACCCATCGTACAGCCAGGTACACCACCAACAGCCCTGGCAAAGTCCCTTCTGCAAAAACTAATATATTATATTTACAGAAATGTACAACATATTAGAGACACCAAGGGAAGAATTTCATCCAAATTTGGCCATTCTGCTTTATATATTTGTACTTAACTGCTTTTCTAAATCTAAAGTGGTCACAGTTATTTAAAAAAAAGGCAAGAAAGGACTAAAATTAGGGTGAATACAACAATTAAAAGTTTTCAGATCTAAAAACCTGTTATTTTTCAGTGTTACGTATACAGGTCTGATTAGTCAATCAATATTTTTCTAAAAAAAAAAAGATCATTAGATATATTAAAAATTCCCTATAAAGACTAGCATGACTCTTAATTCTAGTTTGTATTAAAATTTTTGATCAGGCAACTTCAGGGTCATCTTTGCCATCTTGGTGATGGGGCTATTTTTAATAAAGTGCTTGTACTGCACACAACACAATTTAGGCACGCATTTCCCTCTGATTGGGTAGGAAAGCGTTTAGCATGCAACTCACAAAGCTTTGTGCAAAAAGCGCCCCTTGGACCTTGCCTCCCTGGGTGGTGAGCCGTACTGGGCAATATTAACACAGAAAAATAGGATCCAGCCTGTAGCATAATCATATTATCTGACATTATTATTCTTAATAATGACTGCGCATAACTGCTGCATTAACATGAAAATGTAAATGCCGAGTTAATGTTTCAATCTTCCTCCTTTAAAGCAGTGTTTATGGCATGCTGTTACATTGGTGGAGGGGCACAGGTCCCCTCTCATGCTGCTCTGGTGTTTGAGGGAAAATGGTTCCCCACACAAATCGATCACTTTCGCCCCCTTCCTGCCTGAACAAAGGAGTCTCTCCTCCTCCTCCTCCTCCCCCTGCAGCAGCAGCAGCAGCAGCATCTTCTTCGCCAGGACAGATAATCTCTCATCAGGCGCAGTTGGATGTGAAACAATTTGTTTCTGGAGAAGGAGCCGCTAACGACCTAATCAAGCTATCAAGGCGGAAGAAGATTGCGGGGTGACCTGGACCCATCCATCTGCCGGGGCGCCTTTTTTAATCTCATTCTCATTAGGGGCTGCAACAGTATGGCCGGGAATAAATAATAATAAAAAAAAGGAAATAAATAAATAAGTCCGGGCCTGCTTCTCTCCTGGATAAAATTAACACCCAATTTTCCTCATTGAGTGTAATTAGTTAAATCAGACGAGCTCGGGAGGCTGGCTCTGCTTCTGCTGCTGTCGATGGAGAGGCGCAGGGAGTTCAAATGAAATAACTACATTGAATTTATTAGCGCGGGTCAATAGCGCTGCTCCCGGGAGTCCCGGTAGTTTAATTTCCCGTGATATTTGCCCGCCTGCCCGCCATCGATTGGGCCTGAAATTAACTTATTTTTCAATCAGCCTCGGCGCGCCCCTGGGTCGCTCCTCCTCGACGCTTTTACGCACTGGCTTCTTTTGAGGAGCAGAGAAGCAATTTCTCAGAGAGAGAGAGAGAGAGAGAGAGAGAGAGAGAATCTTGTATGAAATAAGAGTTATCATCAGAGGTGCTTGGGGAGAAAAAGCTTAGACGCGGTTTGATCTTTTTGCAGTTTAATACTAAATACATGCCCCCTTCTCAGCTTCTTTTTCCTCCTCCTTCCTCTTTTCACAAGAACCATCAAAAGTGTATATCAATGTTCAACACCTGTGTGTTGTGTCACAGTCCACTCAGGCTCTTTGTCAGCTGACACAGAGCTTGCAGAGCCTTTGCCACATGTTGACTGGAGCTGCTAGTGAAGTGTCCAGAGCAGGGGGGCCTCCAGAAAGTTTTCAAAGGGCAGCCAGATTGGGACTACTGATAATCTTCGGGTGGCATGGATCTCTTTTGTTGCTCTTCAGAGGCTAATCTTATTATAGATGTAAAAGTCTTATGTCACCACTAGTGAGAATGACTTCTCCCTAAGACTTCATTTGTGTGGCATAATGTGGTGTGCCTCAGGGGTCAATACATGGATCTCTCCTGTTCAGGTGTCCAAAAGAGTTTTTAATCGACAACCAGATATGGTCCATTTGAGATCTTGAAGTGACTCAAAACCAAACCAAAGCAAACGTAATAACAGATGTTTTGCTTTATGGAAGAACTTGAAATTTTTATTCAAGTTTTATCAAACAATTTTGATCCACCTAGGATGTTTCAAATGTAGATTATTTTTATAATACTTATGAGTTTGGCATAAATATGTGTTCTTGGTGTCATCTGATACCAGAACCAAATTCCAATTAATCTCTTATTGCATTATTATGATGTCATACTAAGAAATTTAGAAGATGATATTATTAACATGAGTAATTATTTTTCATGAGGGAAAAAAAATCCCATGTTTAGAAATTCTTTTTAGTAATAACACGGTGAACTGGCTGTTAGTTTGCACACCCTCTCTGTCAGAAGAACAATCTTCTTCTGTGACAAATAATAAGGATGGAACACATTGTCCTGTTTTCAAAATCTCTCTCGATTGTACAAAATCCCGGGTCATCTTTCACGTTACCCTCTCTTCAATTCAACCACACCAGCTTTTTTTAAGATTGAAGTTTGACTCACGAATCGTTTAGGTGTTGGTTTGACAATATGTCTTGGGTCACTGTTCCTATGAAAAATGAAGTTTTTTGTTAGATTTAAAATCTTCTTGTGCCCAACACTCTAGAAAACTTTCCAGAGCCTTTGGAAGAGAAAAATAACCGTCAGATGTACAAGGATGGTAAATATTTATCCAGTTGCTACCTTTTCTCTTGTAGGTATGGTTTCAAAACCGCAGAGCTAAGTGGAGGAAGAGGGAGAAATGTTGGGGTCGCAGCACGGTGATGGCTGAGTATGGCCTGTATGGAGCCATGGTGAGGCATTCCATCCCTCTGCCAGAGTCCATCCTGAAGTCTGCTAAGGATGGCATCATGGAGTCCTGTGCTCCCTGGCTTCTGGGTAAACATCTTCTCTCAAAGTTTCTGATACACCCTTCTCACTACCCTCATCCAGAACTGGAGGTTGTGCTAATTTCAGGCACATTTAGTGCACCTCTTTTTTATTTCCACATTACACACAAGCATGACCCCCAACTCCAACACCCCAGTAATTCATTGCTGTTATTATATTCTAAACCAGAACTATTTTTGCTTGCTGTTTTCAGTCCAAGATGGCTTACCAGTGAGCAGACGTTATTCTAAATCTGAATACCCGCAACTCTTTACAGGGATGCACAAAAAGTCCATAGAGGGCGCAACTCCCCACCAACAGGAAAGTGCGATGCCCCGCAGCAGGCGAACGCTCAGATCCCTGAGGATGCTGAAGTGGAGGAGAAAAGGTCAGAGGACAAGCCCGTCATTTCTAAAGAGGAACTGAGAGAGAACAGCATTGCTGCACTCAGGGCCAAGGCTCAGGAGCACAGTGCCAAAGTTCTGGGGACAGTTTCTCATGACAGACTGCTGGAGGGCAAACAGGAGATCCAGGTGGCTGAAGAAAAGGCCAGTGATCTGACCAGTCCAGAAAAGGAGCAGAGAAGTCCCTAGAACTGATCCAGAACCTGGAGACTATTGTGGTCAAAAGTGACTGCAGTGGATTAGCTGCGTTTAGTTTAAATCTGGATTAACGGACTTGGATTTCCGTCCTTCTCTGACTTCTCCAAACTGGCCCTCATCTGGACTTGAGAAATGAACTTGTTGGTTGCTACCAAGAGGATTCAAATGCACTTTTTTAAAAATGTATTTTCAAACTTACTCCTGTTTCTTCAAGTACTAGAGCATTTGACAGAGTAGCGGCAATAGACAATAATGTAAATAGACGTCAAAGTTAGAAACAGCCAGATGAGCAAAGGCTTCTCAACATTAATTGCAACCAGCGACCTGTAATTTATTTCCTGTCTTTTATTCTGACTGTGCTTATACATTTATTAAATTGAAGCATTTTAGAGGAACCGTCCCATCGGCAGTAAGAGAAAGTTGTTGTCCTATATCATGATGTATATAACTGATATATAAATCTTTAAAATATTGTTCATGTAGTCTTTAAATGTCAGTGTTTTTCCATTTCATTATGTATAAGTCAAAATTGAAGACATAAAATAGAAATTGCTTTATTAAATCTGTTTCTGATGTCTGCTTTATTTCCCTTTTGAAAAATGTCATTTTTCAGTGAAAAACATATTTGCGTCTCTCTTCGTTGACGTGAAGTCATCATAAGTGTGGAGTAGATGTTTGTTGCCTGCCGCTCTGCTTGCTGTAGTCATTAGGAGACAGTCCACGGATGCATGCTTGGGTTAGCCCCCTATAATCTGTCGCAGTCGAAAGCCCTCGATTTCAGATTAAATGAGGGGAGCAGTGCTTTTGGGAGATGGGAAAGAGAATAAACGCCTCAAAGCAGGGTCAACATCTGCTTAAATTCAAATGACTTTTTTTAGATGCTGAAGCACAAGCTGTTCATCCTCTTATCATAATACTTAACCCAAACAGCTTTATTTGTTGGCAGTCTTTACTGTCTTCTGGGTGTTGATAATATTTTGAAGAGGGACTTCTAGGACATGTTTAATTCATAATTGTAGCTAATAGGGCTTCTTAATCGCTCAAAACTGATTTTCTTTTCAATTAAGCAACTGGAAAGGGCAAGGGAGAGATGCTATTAGAGTGTTCCTTCATGTTTGAGGAATTTATCGTGCTTAAGAAAAGAAACATGAAGTTGGCAAAAAAAGTAACATTTTGGTTTATAATTAATGTTATGAGGGTGCACAGTTGTCTCACAGATCTCATAAGATCTCAAGCAGTCTGATCTCTCCTCCTCTATCAGCTCACATAATCTCTCGTAAGTTATTCTCATCTGATTCAATGTAATCTCGCCTTATTTTATCATGTCATCTCATTTGTTATTGTTTCATGTCACCTCATTTCAACTCATCTAGACTTATCTCGACCTCATCTTAATCCACTCAGCTCCACTCTTCATTGCATCTAGTCTCTTCTCATTTCATTGCACCTCATCGCCTCATTGCATCTAATATAATATAATTTCGCTTCAGCTCACCTTAAGTTGTTGAATTGCCTTTCATTTCATTCACTCAACTCATTACAGCTAGTCTCAGCTAGCTTTGTCCGATTTTTATCTCACCTCACCCCATTGCATTTAATATTATCTAATTTCACCTTATTTTACTTGTTAAATTTGATCTCATTTAATCTAATCTCAATTCAGAGCACTGAGTTTTATACTATGTTATGTAATTTATTTTCATCTTGTCTCATCTCGTTACATCTGTTCAGTTCTCATTGGAGCCTCCTTTTTTCTCACCGCACCTATTCTTTGCTGATCTCACCTCATCTCATCTCATTACATCTAGTTTCATTTTGTCATATCTCGTCTCCGCTGATCTCACTGCACCCCATCTCATCTTGTCTCATTGTTTGTATATTAAAAACATGACAGTTGTCAGCAGAGCTCTGCTTGTAGAAGATGGTTAAGTCAGTGTTGTTGGATATATGTGTACCAGAGAAATGCTCTTCTCTGGAAGTGCATGGAAACAGACGTGACACACATAGAGCCAAGAAAATTGGCTCTATGTAAGAAAAACTAACGCATCCTTTAAGAAAAAGAATATTGTGTGATGGTCTACGGTGGGTTTGTTGCTAGGGAACCTGGATGAATAGCCATAATTGATGGATTGATGGAATTAGGAGTTCTGTTGCGAACCAGAAAATCCTGAACTTGAATGTTCATCTGTTCATTACCTCTAGAGGAAACACATTTGGATTGTGCAATAGGACGATGATAAAAAGCTGGTTCACCTCTGAGAGTCTCCAAAACACACAAGGGTTTGAAGTATTCTAGTCAGAGGTTGGACTTACTAAAATCCAGTTGAGTTTCCATGGTTTGACGTTAAACAGGACTTACATGATTAAAAATCGTTCACTGTGACTGAATTAAATGATTTTGAAAATAAGATATATATATATTTCCACTGTGATGTTTGGAAAGTATTACAAATTTCAAATTCCAGTTGGTAGCAGTTATTGCCTCCAAGGGTGGCACAACTAGTTAATTAATGGGCAATTATTTTAACTAAGGGAATTGTTAAAATAATTAATAATTGCAGTAGATATTTAAAATCCACTGCAATCAGTTGCCTCCTGGTTAGCAATAGAGTGCATCTTTCAGATTTGTTTGAAAACAATGTCATGAGCTCAAGGACTTTGTTCATATTCTGTCTTCTGTCCTCCCTTAAGAAATTAAATTATCATTTAAACTTAAGTTGTTACATTAAGTTTACATCAATATCAATATTTATTTGATGGTTCTGAACATGCAAGTACGATGAAAAACTATAAAATGCTTTATTGGAGCACTGTAGATATTTAAGCTTTAGCTTTCACAAGAATTACAAGGAAATAATCTGAAGGTGGAAACAAACAGCACATGGAGGGAGGGCAGAAATCAAGTATTCCCTCACTGGGACCAAGACACATGCAGAGCGAGGATTAAACTCCTAAAAGTGCAAAAGAGCTATTTGATCCTGTGAAAGTGGAATTGAATGCTATGACAGATCAGATTTGCAGAAGATCAAGCTGTTTATACTGAATATGATGAGAAGGTATTTCACAATATCCCTCATGATGGGCAGTCTACATCTTCAAGACCACCATAAGATTATCTCAATCTGTACAAAGTGACTGATGAGCTTTAGGGAAAGATTTCGTCTAATGCACTATTAATATTTTGATTATTTTGAGAAATATGGGTGCCTTGATAGCCGTATTCAGATAATAATTGGAAGATTTTTTAAGCTCCAGTCTCACGCAGCTAGAAGCCCCTGATGTGTAAATATGGTTTTGTTCTGCCCCCTGCTGCACAAATGTATTATTACAACTGAATCCATTTTCTGCACCTATTTCCACTGATAACCCCATTAATTTAAAACAAAGACTTTGAGAAAAAACAAAAATCAGGAGCCATCAGGGTTTCAAATAATTTGAATACTTGTGAGTAATTTGTAATGTTTACTTTTAATGGACTTTGTGTATTGTTTTTATGCCTTTTAAATATGATGTGTGTTTTGCAGACACAAAACATGTTCTGTGGATAGATGACAACATCATCCCCTTTTATATTACATAGAGGGTTAGAGAAAGTCTTTAAATGATTTTAAGTGATGCTGGTAATATCTACAATATCTGACCACGTAAAAGTGATCATCCTCTAAAACTGAAATTTTTTCAGAACACATTATGAAGATAAACATATGTTCTTCCCCATCAAGTTTTGCATATCCTAAAAGAACGTAGAAACACCAGAGGATCTTCAAAAGCGCCCAAACACTTTTGGAACAAATCCAGTTGCAGTCTATTCTAGAATTTGATGAAGGATCTGAGGAACAGAACAATTTGAAGGATATTTCTCAACCTTAAATGTATGAAATTTGTAGAAGATAAGAACAGAGACAGGGTGTGGTGATACATTTGTCTCTGGAAATGAAAAATTTTATGAAACTTCAAAAGAAGAAAAATTGCAAGCTATTAAAAGCACACATTTTTACTCTTTTACATTACCTGGCAGATGAAGTCTGTGTGCAGCAGGTTTTTTTAATATTTGGTCTGTTGTGTTTGCTTTTTTGTTGCGCTTCAGTCACTGTTAGTGTTACATGACAGCTAATATATTTGCATAATCATGTTTTATGCATATATTTTGTGTGGATTTGCTTTCCTTTTCTATCTTTCCAAAGTTTAATTAATTTATTTAATTTTTATTAGTCCAACTTTACACAAACACTTCTAAATAAAATCCCCTGTATCCAGTTGTCTCGTGGTTAGTAATAGAGTCCATCATTCAGAGATTTGTTTGAGAACGTTATCTGTGTTCTGCCTTTCTGTCTGTTTGGTTTATGTTATTTATTTTGATCTCCAGCTGTTCTCTCTCTGTTGATTAGTCTCCCACCTGTATCTGGTCCCAACAATTACCTCTGTATTCACGCCCCTCTGGTTCAGGCTGTCCTCACCGGTTCCCATTTGTTTTCACTTGTCTGTCTCTGAACTCAGTTTTCTCAGGTTTGTTTCTTATCTTTTTAAATTGGACTTCAGAGAGTTTTTTTTTTTGCTTTCATTAATTTTTTCCATTTTACTCTACCTGTATTTTTTGTCTGCATTTGGCTCCTCAAACAGAAATAGCAACACAGACTGTCATCCTTGTAGATGCAGCATCATGGAAACCAAGGAACACACCAGACTGGTCTGATTTAAAGAGGTGGAGAGGATTAAAGCAGAATTAGGTAGGAAATTTACTCGGTCAGTGACTGAACGACTTTAGGCTTTGTCTTCTTAGGTTTACAGTTGTGTTATATTTAGGGATTCAATCTGTACGACACAGTAAACCTAACAAGACATTGGGCATCCACCACAACTAACATGGAGAGAAAGGAGAAGAATGTGGCAGAAAATGCTTCTGTCTTGCATGTGAAACTCTCCTGCAGCAAAAAGTAACTCATCACATCACCCTCACTACAAGGGATATACTGTATTGTAGGGATATTCTCCACAAACTACAGGTTAATCTAAGTCCCCTTTTCTGTATCAAGCAAAAAGTTTTCACCCGTTTGCATTCATCAGCTTTGAATTCTGCCAGCGAACAGCATACCGATCATCCCATTACTATCAGAATTACCTCATGTTTTATTAATTATCATAGCTGCCAGGTTTATATTTATAATATAAATATATCACTGGTTAACAATTTGAGGATTATTTTCTTGCACAAGTTTAGTGTATCACCTTCTCATTGTTCATTGGGCATATAGTAAGGATTTTTACTTGAAACCATCAAAACATCAACAATTAAATCATAACCACTAGAATGCCAATTACATTTGTGTGTTTATCTGTCAATTTAAATTAATTTTATTTGCATAACGCCAAATTACATCAGTGTGAAAGGAAGTTAAATAATACTTAATTTTAAAAGTATTCTTTTAATGGAGAGAAAGCTTTATTTCATCAGTTTGTTAGTTTGATATGTTTATCAATATCTTCTGCTACAACTGGTCCTTTGAGGACATTTATGATCTTAATGTGGCCCAAAATGCAAATTAATTTGACGCCTCTGATGATGCATCCTTATGCATAAAAGGCATGGCAGCTCTGTTGTCAACAGTTATTGATGAAATATTGATGAATATTTTCCCCTCACATTTCTAACGGTAAAACAGAGACTTTGATTTCCTACTGTCAATCCACACTTCACGATTGCAGCCACATGGTGGCAGTGTTGTTGTTGTTTCCGTTTGTAATCCTCTGAAAACAGAAACCTTGTGAATGTTGGTTAGATGTGAAATGAAAACTGTTCCTCAATTCCACATGTGGCATAAATCAGGTTAACTATGACAAAAAAAAGCATCTGGAACGAGATTTTGCAGTTGGACACTGATCACATCACGATTGAAAATGTGGTTGCCTCCCAAGGTGGAGAGCAGACATGATCTGCTGATCAATACTCAATCATTTCTACTCACTCAACTACTGCTCTTGATGATGATCACTGTTTAACGAGGCTGTGTGTAAACCTAAATGATCAGACTTTAACTCTACATCGTCCTTTTTCCAAAATCTAAAAATCACTGTTTGTAGGTCACTATTAGCATTTGCAAAGTTTTTTTTAGTTGATCAGACCTAATATTAAATATCTGAAAATGTCAGTGGTTAATTGAAAACCTGCAACTACTAAGCAGCTCTCTGTGCTTTTCATACACTGAGCTGTGTGTAAGTATTTGCCTCTTCACAGGTTTCTTCTGTTTTTTGTCCCACACTGAAAATGAGTTGTGAGGATTTCTTTTCTTTTTTTTAAGAAAAAGAATATTCAAAGCAGCCTGACCCTGTGTAGAAATGGAATTACCCCTTCTTAAATCATGAAATGGTGTCAATTAACCACATTTTTTTTATTTCACCTGGTCACTCAGGTCTGATTAATGCTTGACCTGTAAAATAATGAGAAACCCATCTGGCAATATGAATTAGGGTAAAATATTTTAGTAAAGCAACACATCATGTCCTGATCTAAAGGAATTCAAGGGCAGATAAGAAGTAAGGTCACTTGCATCTATCAGTCTGGAAAGAGTAAAAAAAAAAACAAAACATTTGTACAGCTTTAGGACTCACTGAGAGCCATTATCCCCAAATGGAGAAAACATGGAACAGTAGTGAACCTCCCCAGGAGTGGCCAGCTGACCAAATTACTCCAAGAACTCATCAGTGACTCATTTCAGAGGTCACAGAAGAGCCAGGAGCTTCTGCTACAGCACTCAGGTCTCACTCACCTCAGTTAAATTTCATGATCCAACAATAGGAAAGAGACTGAGAAACTGAGAAAGTTGCAAAGTGAAAACCTTGTTTAACCAAAATGAAGACACAGGTTTGCCTCACATTTAACAAAAACAACACCCCCCCCACCCCCAATTATACAAGCAAGACAGAGATGACAGCTTTGGTGTAAAATTAATCAGTTTATCAACAGTAACCATAGCGACACTTTACATCGGGACCTGAAAGACTTGTTGTAATTGACGGATTGTTTGTTGATTGATCATGAAGCTCCGTAACAAACGACCCTGAACGAAAATGTCTTGAGACAAAAGATGTGTGTTGATTTACTTGGGCAAGGACTTGATGACAAGTCAAACTATAAATGTCTTATAAAATCATTTATAGTTTTTATGTTTCCTCACCCCTTGCTCCTTCTCCTTGAGATAATGTGGCATCTCTTCAAATATGATTGAAAAACTGAATTAAAAATAAGTCTGGAAAGAAAGGATCAGCTCTCCAGAGTGACGTAAAAACACTCGTTAACACCAGTGCTTGATTGCAGTCATTTCCAGCAAATATGTTTATGGAACAATTATATTTTCATATAGGCCCATTTGATTTGAATAGCTTTTCCCCTATGAAATGAAACCAGTTACTGAAAACTGTTTTTTGTATTTTCTCATCTTATCTTTTTCTGATAACTGAAAGTTGTTGAAGTGAAAACAATGATGTGTGGGGGGGGGGGAAAAAAAGAAGCAAAAACAGATGAAATATGGGAACATTTTCTTTTTTTCTTACCAACACTGAAGGCATTTGGTTGATTAAAATCACACGACGGTCGGAGCTAATCTCTTACAGCCTGCTCGTAATGCACCAGATATCTCTTAAAGTTGTACCTGACAACATGTGCTGGAGAGATTGATGATGTGTGGCATGGCCCCAGCAGCTGTCCACTCAGCAGGCCATCTGCAGGCATGCATGCCTGCTCCACCAATATGTGTCGGAGTCTTTACATTAACCCTATAATACCGACTTTAATTGCTTCCTGTTTCATGTTTCTTCAGAAATTGCATCACTCGTCTCCGGGAAGTGTCAGGTACTGCAATTAAAAACCATCCTATCTCGCTGGGTCTTATCTTTCTGCTGCGTTAAAGGCGTCTGCTGTTGGCATAAGACTAGATTTGAAACAGCGCTGGGAGCCCAGGAGTAATAAAAAAAAAAGACCAGTTTATCAAGAGAAGTGAAACATGAACAGGGAGACGGTGCTCCCTTGTTGCTAAAGAATGATAAGTGAAGCCACAGGCCAGAAGATGAGGCTAGGAGGACCTTATCAGTGCAGAGTGCTTCCTAGCAAAAGCCTGGCGCCACAGAAGAGTGAGTCTTGTTGATGCAACAAAGGTGTGGGGCAGATAAGCATGTATGTGTGAAATGCTTCGAAGATGAGCTTTACTGTGATGTGAATGACGGGGAGAATAAAGTGGAGAGGGAGGGATAAAAAGAAATATGTTAGCGTAAAGGGATGCAGGTATTTGTTGTGGTGAGAGTGGCTGTGGGAATGTCTTCATTTCTGGAAAGTGCCGTAGGAATCCAGGTGGGAATCCGACTTTAACCCACTGAACGTAAGCAGTGATGGAAGAGGCTTTCAGATTATTTCCCACAACCCAGGGCAGAGGAGCAGCGACAAAACACTCTATCAAAAAGTGCTTCATGTTCTGGAATACAGCGTCTAGCACAAGCAGTCATAACTGTTTATCTTTAATATTTTGTCTTTATACAGTCACAAGTATTTCTTTGCCATTGGAAAAAATAACATAATGCAGTGTCAAATTTTGGATATGAAAGAAAAATTATAGTTTTAACAGATTTTGCAAGGAAAACAGCTACAATAAAATAACAAACTTTATTTTAGACATGGATTTACTGTGTTGATATGACGTCCCGGCCATTGTTTTGGTAATAGTGGCATCATGCGTTCCACTTGTTAGCGCTGTGTGCTAACCCTTAGCTCTTTGAGGACATAACAGTATTGTATTCATCGAACAGTGTTAGTACACCAAAACTTCAGCATTGTTTTATCTGTCTTTGTCCTGAGGATTCAAATCCATTCAGTGCGCTAGCAATTATAAATATGATCTATCATTTATATTTTTAAAAGGCCCTTTAAAATGTTGACATCTTTTAATTAATTTGGGAATTAAAGGATGATTATATCTTTGCTTGCTCTCAAACTACCAAAATGTCTGAGTGGGTTATAGAGTTGAACTCCTTCAGGTCACAGTAGGACCTGAAGGAGGGTTTTAAGTGCCTGAACTGAATTTAAAGAGACGGCACCAAAACAAATTGCTCTCAGAAACACCTGAGCACAGGCCTATGGAGCTACAATAACAATGAATTTAGACCAAAGTATAGAAGTTCCACTTTATATAGACTGAAACTGAATGATTTAAATATGGAAAAAGAAAGCACATTATGTCCACTCTAAGGTTTTATTTTTGGTACACTCCAGTCTTCCATTAAGCTCTGATCAGCTTCTTTGTTCCTGACCCAGCATGATGCTGTCAGCCTCTCTCTCTCACTTCATCATGCCAGTGTTCCTCCCCTCAGTATTTCAGACTCTTAAACCTGAGTTGTGGGACATACCAACTTCTCCAGAGTTACCACGGATTTATTGGCTGCTTGGAATGTTTAATAATCAAACACTGCTTTAAGCGTCTTCAGAACTTGACTTCTGTTTCTTGGATGTGATGGTGCTGATCAGACCAGCTGAAATTCAACTACAAACTTTTTTTGATTACTTTTTTACTGAATTGAAAACTTCTGGAAACATTTTAACCTTCTGCTAAAGGCACCATGTTTACCTATATCAGGACCTTCTATATGCAATTCTGTTCTTTTCCTAGTTTACTAAGGACACTTTTCAGGTATATTGGTGCATTTTAAGCTTTCATCAGCACCAAGACTTTTGTTATGGCGCTGGGCCGTATGCATCAAGTTGCAGACTTCATTAAAACTTCTTCAGGAAATTTTCTAGTTTCATTTTTAGTGTCTGTTTAACAAGCTGCTGAAATCTCAAAGGACAGCAGTCACGAGCTTTGTTCCATCTATTGCCAGAGAGACATCACTCATGCTGCTGATGACCTAGAAAGTGTCCCTGGGATAATCAAATATACATAAAATTTATCAGCTTGCTTCAAAAAAAATATATCTCTGCATAAATTTCAAACAGCATGCAACAGTCTTTAATCTGCCAAATAAATTATAAGGTTTTTGATCTGGCGCACAACGAGAGGTTTATCTACTTCTACAAGATAAACATTTGCAATCCAATTTATGTAAATTACCGGGATGCTTCCCCCTCCCCCCTTTTTTTTTTAAATATCTCACTAAAAGTCTGATTTAAAAGGGAAGCTTTAAATATTTTTAGAAAATGTAAATATTGCAGCCACTTCAAAAACACAAAGCCACAGCACAGATATTGTTCACGTGTCAGTTGTCCTTGAGCAGAGTGACAAGTATGTTATTGCGGTGGCGATAAAAATCTAAACGAGCCCTTCAGTTCTATGAAAAGCATCAAGTTCTTTATTAATGCAGCTCTCAGCTTTTATGCATTTCCATCTTTCTGTTCTATTCCTGACTCTTATCAGTGTCGTTTCAAGGTGTTTGTCATTATAAAGTATCTTTCATACTTTTATTTAGTTTGTGAGATTTCTTTTGTTATTTACTAAGTTGGTTGAGAAGACTAATGACCTTCTCCAGCTGGATAAGAGATTTGTCAGTAATTCTTTTCTATAATGACATGCAATAAACATTCCTATGTTTGCTCTCGGTTTATTGCAAATGTGTTATTCGTTCTTATCTCTCTTGGTCAAGCTGCTTGTCAAATGAAGAGTCTGAGGAGATTGTCTTCAATCTTTTGTCCATGCTTACCATTCTGGCTACTCGGCTTATTGTTCTGACTTCAGTCAATCCCCCGACTCCATGAACCCGACATCATTCTGCTTTAGACGTTTTTCCTTCACTTTTCTATAAAGCAGTATTTTATCTTTTGACAATCTGCCATAGTAAGTTCCTCCTTTCACCCTAATGCTGGAAGGAGAGAGGTCATCTGATGGTGTAGGAGTAATTTAGTAAAAAAAAAAACTTAAGTCAGAAAAAACAAGTGTCCAACCTGAAAAAGAGTCAATAAGTCAAGTTCAGTCAAAGCTCACTGATGTAACACATTTAATGAACAAAACAACACAATGTCTTTCCAACAAAAGACAAAAACACCTGTTTCTCTTATTTTTTTTTGGAATATATATCGAATTTACAATCAGTATACACAAAATACCTGCAGCAGATACAATTAGATGCTTATCAAATACAAACATTTCCTGTAGAAGTCTAATTTTTATATACAAAGCTTATCCATAGAATTGAGAGAAAAGGTGAGTTTTAAATCTAATCAAGTTTTTGCCAACAAGAACATCAATGTTGTTTGGTGAGGCAACGTTCATGTTTTTGGTATTAAGACGCCAACCCTAATTTAGACTTAAAACTAAAGATGACAAAGGATTTTGCAGATGTGGCCATCACACTATCTGGAAATCCTTTGTTTTTTATGCTATTTTGAAGTAAAACACCTTTTGATTTTCCAGTTGAAAGCTATATTTACTGTATTACTCATTCCATATTAATGTAATATATTTAGAAACTTGGTGTAATGCTGATTTCAAGACAATACCCCAGCTGCTTGCACTGAAACTGCACTGGCACACACATTTATAATATATACATTTTTTACATTCAACCTGCCGCTGCCTCTTGGAAGGTTTTAGTTCACATGGGGGTGGATGACTAATAAAATCGGTTTGCTTCTGGTGGTCTGAGCCAGCGATGGATGCTGTGAGTGCTAGCAAGCGTGGGAGATGCTTCCTATCTACCGAGGGAGAGAAAACACATGCGGGGCCCTGCACTTTCTTGCAGAGCGAGCCCACTCCAGCACCCCATACAGCTCCCATTGATGAGAGTGGCACTTTCGCCCCCGTCTCCCCCCTTATCGACCCACATTTGGTGCATTAGAGCTTAGCTTGGAGGAACAGTACGAAAGAGAAAACGTACAAATTTAGGAGACCATCTTCTTTCCCACCTCTCCATCTCCATCATAGCTTTTACTTTTTGATATAAAATGAAGTTCAATGTATCTTTATGCATTTTCTTTTTTATTGTATAGGAGTCATTGTTTTTCACACTGAGTTTTTCTCTCAATTACCTAGGAACTGTTTCCTAGGTAATACTGAGTGGACACTGAAGGCTCACTGAGTTGTTTAGGAAATTCTAGCGTCGGAGGTGAATGCTTTGATTGGATAGCAGGTGGAACAAGAGAACTGGAAATGCATGACAGCTTTCCCCCTGTTGCTGGAGTCCTAAAGTGCTGCTTTCATTTTGTTCTGACATCCTGACTTCTGAGAGCTTGCTTTGTTTCCGCTGCTGGCAGCAAAAGTCACCTCGAGGCTCAGCATTGAGTGATGCCAAAAGACAATAAAGAGGCATGCCAGTTACAAGCTTGTAGATGCAACAGCAAATGCCCAATATATTGGTCTGTGGCTGTTCCAACACTAATATTAAATCACATGATTTGTCTCTTTTAGTGGTTTTCAGCATCTGCTGTCTAATATAATTATAAATGTATTTTAAATAAGTTCTTGCATACTTTTGTCAGCCGTGGGTTGCAGTATAACAGCTCATTTTATAAATAATTTCCAACTTTTGCTCAGCTTGAAAAACTTCAAGTTGATTAAAAACTTGAAGCTCAGGCCATCAGTCTGTGATTTCTTCCAGTGAAAATCATAGACTCGGTTTTATTTAATCATTCTGGATGCGGTCATTATTGTTCCCATGCTGAAGTACACCCTAAAATTTTTTGAAACTGTTAAAGATGTGATGGATGGTTTTTGAAATTATATGAAAATTGGTAATCAGTCCCTTTTAGTGTGATACCCCCAAATAAAATCCAGTGCAAAGCAACTGCCTTAAGAAACATGAGATCAAAACCGAACTTTTGGCTAACATGGAAATCTCTACATGTATCGTATGGCACAATGAACAGACAATCTGTACTGTTAAAACATGGTGTTGGCAGTATCATGCATGGACAGGAAAACTGACTGAAGCTTGAAAGGACGATAACTGCAGGGCAATCCTATTCAAATCCATCGGAGAATGTAAAAAGTATTCATGGCATAGTTTCAAGCCTATGCCAAAGGCTTGAAACTATGCCATGACTGAATGACTGTTCAGACCAGGCTGCGACCAAAATATTGCAATGATTATTCACACCACATGTGAAGGTACACCAGCTTACTGGAGTTTACTTTTCTTCGGGGTGAACAGGGAAACTGGTCAGAATTAATACGGAGATTGAAGGAGAAAAGCACAGTGCATTTTGGGAAGAAAAAAAAAACACTTGATACTAAGATGGGAGCATTCAGGGCTGTTTTCACCTTCCAGCATGAAAACAACCCTAAAAATACAGCCTGGGCTCCAATGGAATGACTTAGAACAAAGTCTATTAATGTGCCAGAAATATCCTGATTCAAATTCAACCAAGTATTTGGGCTGAAACTTGATAGTTTTTTCAAAGAAAACTCAAAACACTTGCATCTACCCTGCAGTTAAAGTAGAAAGTACCGACTCGCAAATGTGAAAAGTGAGAATGAGTACATTGCATTTGAAGACTTTTGAAAAGAAGAATACGACATTTATGAAATATGTGTTTTTGACCACCAAAGTTTCGCTGCTCTTTGATATTTAATGTGCAATTTGCCTGGAGCTCAACTATATAAATGAAAACGAGTTCGTTCAGATTTCCCCTCCCGAAGTCTTCCACTTGGGTTAGGATTTTGTGACAGGAAACCCACAATAATAGTTAATAAAAACCTCTAAGTTATTAAATTACAATTAGATTTATGAAAGCAAGATTAATTCAGTCAGATGGATGTTCACTCCATCTTTAAATGTCTAAAAATTTCAAACATTACCAAAGGCTAAGAATTTTTATGATGTGCAGGAGATATGGGGCATAACATATTCATCAAGCCTTTCAGTGATCCATTGTGCCATTAAAAGTGAATGAAGGCCCTTTTATTTGAGGAAAGATCACTCCCCTCAGGACGGAAATGCTCCATCAAAGTAAGTTGATGATTGCTCAGAATGTCTTGATCTGAATTTTGAGTGTCTAAGAAAGAAAATTAGTTCTAATAATTAACAAGAGTAAAATCCTCAACACAAAGGGAGAAATGGTACTTTTCCAGATAAGGTCACAACTTTTATTACTCTGTAGGTTTACTCCACGCATGTACTCACACACTCACAGTTTGCATCTATCTAGTCGTCATGGGCATAGATGCTGAGCACCTGACATGTTCTGACTGGAGGTTTTTC
Organism: Poecilia picta; assembly: GCA_033032245.1. Lineage (NCBI taxonomy): Eukaryota > Metazoa > Chordata > Actinopteri > Cyprinodontiformes > Poeciliidae > Poecilia > Poecilia picta. The sequence goes on from CM065374.1 coordinate 9,845,170, forward strand.
TTGAATAATCCCACTAGCGCACCACCACAGGCTCTTTTAGCTGCCATGACACAGTGAGTTGAGGAGCCTCTCCTCAAATGCTACTACATCTATAAAGTCTTAGCATTTAAGGCTGTTTAAAAACTGCTTAAATTGTGGCAGCACTTGAAATATTAAGTAGAGGCTCTTAGTGTCTGATGCAGCCACCCAGAGTAAAGTTTCGTGCACAACTTCCTGCCTTCTTTCTCTGCTCATTTTTTAAGTTTCATTATTGTAAAAAAAAAAAAAAAAACATCCAAGAGCATAACAAAACCCTCTTAAAAGAATTGCTTAGATTTTGTCGGAAAATATAATCTGGATTCATCTTTTATAAACTCTCCATTTTTGATTTTTACGACGTAAACCCGCAGAGCTGCTCCAGTGAAAATAAGTGACAGCGAGACATGGAAGGTGTTTCATTATTCATGCCAAACGCATTTATTGACTAAATGTACAGCACACAACAGACACAAATTACCATCATGTCCTTTCTGTCTGGTGTCGTCTGCTCACTTTTTCCTCTGATGTGATCTGTTTCTGGTCTATTCCCCAAGAAAAGAAAAAAGCAATCCCATAAAATCTGACTGTCTTACCACTTAACAATAAATCTATTTACAGAGTTGCTAAGACACTGATAAACAGATGAAACACCTTTTCTAAAGTTCACATTAAGTTGTTGTGAAAGCCTAAGAGGATAAAGAGGGGTTGTTTTTTTTGTCTGAGTTCAGTTTTCAGACAGTTTTCTTTTTCCAACAGTGTTTATTGTTCGTATTCCTTTGGTGGAAATGCTGCATACCAGAAATAAAGACTCAGTTTGGATCAATATGTGGTTTTAGCAATGCTCCATCCACACATGGAGTATTTCCATCCTCTGCTCTCTCTGCTTTAGACATATTTCTCTGTACAGTTTTCCTTTTCTTCATCACACAGGTTTATTAGAGGCAACAGAGATCTGCCCAGCTTTTCCCCTCCTCTCATGCCGCCTCCTCCTACTAATCTCACCCTGCCAGTAGTTTGGGCCCAGTGCTATACATGTCCAGGTTTGGACAGGTAGGCTATGAGGGCAACAACCACCCCCACGTACATCCCTGTTCCGACCGTAATGGACAGGGCGGCCAGGAACAGGGCTCTTCTGGAGCTCATCCCCGCTCTGGAGAAGTCTCCCTTAGCAATGGCCTTGCCTGTCTAAAAAAACAAAGCAGAGAGTGATATGAGCTGCTGTGTTACTCATCAGCACAGAGTGTATGAGTAGGTGTTAAGCCACAGTTAAAAGAGAAAAAAAAAACAAGAAATGCTCTCAGGGAGCCATTAGTTACCATGGCAATTAGGTCATTATGCCTCTGACAGTGACAAATGTGTTGTTTGGTTGTTTTGGTCATTGAGGGGGGAAAAAAGCAAGACCTCTATTTATTCTTCCGACGCATTACTTTTAGCTCTGGTATTTCTTTTTTTCCTAATAACTGCAGAGGATGTTGCAAAGCACCAAATGCAGGCAAGCCATACTTTATAATGTCAGAATTCCTAACTTTTCCAGAGTCAAATTTCAGAAGTCAGTCTCTCAAAAAACGAAGGAAGGAGGGGATTGATGGGTAAACAGACAAATATACTTACAAATTGATATCAGAGATATGGATGGATGGCTTTTTATGTGAAATAAAAGTGACATTTTCTAATTTTCACACATACTCAGAATATTGGGTTTGCTTTGGGTCCTTTGGAACCGAAAGATAAAGACTAGTCCAATCTAAGATATTGTTTATAACCAAAAAAAGGGGGGGGGGCAATCTGACACATAAGCATAAACATAATTTATGAAACCCACCGCTCATACCAAGCTCACAGGCGATAAAACATCTCAGCGTTAATGCTTTCTCTGCCTGGTGCATTTCTGAATTTATGCACTCAATCATCCAAAACAATTGCAAACAGGGTCACAGGGTGGTAAATGGGTTGCAGCAGACACTTGTTCGAGAGCTTGTGCTTGCTGACCTTAAGAGTGGTGCAATCAGAATTAATGACCCGCTCGAGGTCTCTGGACCCGGTACCTTGTGAGAGTAGTAAAAGGCAACGATGCCCAGTGGCCAGAAGCAGCAGAGCATAGAGAAGATGGCCAGGCCCAAGTAGTCCCGAGGGGGAAGCACAATGAAGTTGTCCTCACTTTCACTATCGCTGGAGCTGTCACTCTGGAAAACAGCACATTTACAAGGATCGATAAAAACAGTAATCAGATTTTATTATGCTTTCAAGTTTACATTTTAAGTTAGCAAAAAAGAAAATGAGGCTTTGATCTTGACTGAGACACCTACAAAATGTATGAGTAAGTTAGACTGACACGCAATAGTCAGATGTACTTTGAACTTCTTCAAAGTGATGCTTCTTGACAAGACGTACCCTCCCACTCCTGAGCTTTGCCGCCCCTCCTTTCCCTCCTCAGGACGGGATCTCTGCCCTTGTTTCCCAAAACCAGCCATGACAGTCTGAGTTTGGTCAGCTGAAACAGATTTGGTGCTTCTGTCAACACCCATGAGCAGGGTGACGGATAACTCGGGATCAACAGATTGTTCCATCATCACGAGGTGACAGAAGAAACAGCGAGACGACAGTGTCATTTATGTACTAAATTGCTTCTCCAGCCTCAGAGACCTCCACAAACCTCCCCTAATGTGCCAAACGTCTTACAAGGCATGGTGCGTTCGGCAGTCAGCTGATACTGTCCCTTAATGCTCAAATTCAAAGCCACAGGCTCTGAGCGGGCTAATGAATGAGGGATCTGACTGACACGAGCCCATCAGGCCTGCAGCAACAATAACAGTGTGACATGTGAGTGACCTTTAAGAGGGGGACGCTACACTTCTTACTGCTGTACCAGAGACTGAGAGGAGGGGTTTGTAAATTAATAGCCTCCATAAGGAGCAGGTTTCATTTGTTAGGCGTGTTGCCTGCCTTCAGGGATCAAATGAAACAGGAAGAAGGAAAAAAAAACAGAGAGGGAAATAAAAATCAATGCAAGAGGCAGAACTTCAAGCAACCGTTTTACAGGTAATTAAAGGCTGGAAAGCAAGAAGTGAAGAGGCATTCAGGCATGTAAAGTGAAGCTTGTATACATTTTCTCTTGTGACTTCTGATTTAAACAGACAGCATCATTTTTGTATTCAGAGCAATTTAGCAAAAAGCCATTGCAGGTATAGCTCAATACATTTGAATATTTGATTAATTTCTAAGGTGAAACAATTTACTTACAGCCTCGTTACATAAAGGAGATGTTTCAAAATATTTCCGATAAGATTTTTTTTTTGTCATTTCTTCCTTTTGTTAATGAAATCTCAAAATTCTGTTTTCAGAATTTTGCAAATTGGCAATAAAAATTATTTGTAATGCAAAAATATTATATTTTGGTTATTTATGGCCAACACAATTCCAGTGAAGGCTGCTGCCCAACTACCAGTCACTCGTACTCCACACAGGTAAATCTTAAAGATGATTTTTCTTTGCATAATGCTGCATCCAAGCATATAAATGGAAATCTGGGTGAAAGGAAAAAATATATTTTCAAAAAGATGAAAATACACAAGAGCAAGACCAAAAATGAGTATCAACACAGAAATGCTGGCCTACTGAAAAATATGTCATACAAGCGTGATGTGTGGTCGGGATTTTGTTTTCAGCCGATGAAGCGGTGGGTTGGTTGTTACAGAATACCGAGGTTGCTATCATTGGTCTTCTTTTTTTACCCCGTTTGGTGACCAAACAAGTACAGTGATGTCATGATCACTATACCAGATACTGGTACTTTTGGCAGTGTGGGTCGGTGCCAGGTTTTTCTGTGAAAGGAAAATTTTAATTTCGAAGAAGCTTGTTCTCTTACATTTAACGACAGATGGCTGATCTGTCTTTGGACGAACACGAGCAGCTGGCCTGACTCCCCAAATGATCACTGACTGTGAAAATCTAACACTGGACCTTAAGCAACTTGGATTCGGTGCCTTTGCTTCATATAACTCTCAAGAATGGGGATTGCTTATGCACCTTTCCTTGAACCACACTTTTTTCTTGCGTTCAATTTTCCATAAATATTCATAGATTCAGCACTCTGTAAACTTAATATTAATTATTAATATTATTGATGTTTATGAAGCCTTCTATTGGTCTTAGATATTTTTTTTATATAACCAGGTTTCAAAGTTTTCATTAGTTGTAAGACATAATCAACATTTGCAAGAGACATATAAACTCTTATATCCCTTTCTCGTTACTGAGATGCACCTGTATTTTGAGAAAATCACGAGACGGAAGCACAAGATTAACAAGCATTTAACGAATAGCAAGCTTTGCCAAGATAAAATTCAGAAATTCCCTGTTATTTGATTTTTGAACACAGCCCACCTGGATAGCCAGGTGTATCCATCAGAACAGCAGCTGGTCATAACCGCATAAATAAACTACAAGCGTGTGTAATCTCCCGTTATCTCTGTGGCAACACTTGATAACAGTCCAGAGTGACCAGAGTGTTCAGTCGAACTGACAGCCTCTTTGATGCCGACTCCTGTCGGCTGGGTTCGCTGCTCCTCCCCAGTCTGCTCTGTCTGGATAACTGATGGAGGCTCCACAGAGACACACTGCCTCTAACAACCCTGTCACAGCTCTCTCCGAGGTCTCGTTAGCCTCAGGAGGGGACAGTCGCCTCAGCACACAGAGACCCTGCTGGCTGGGGCAGTCACAGCGGCATCGTAGAAGGGGGACTTGCTACGTTGGCACCTGTAATTTATTTCTCCCCCGTCCCACGTCAAACATCTGCCATTCCAGTTTTCCCTTTCGTCATACAGTACGGCTTCATCTCCAGGTAAATAAAAATGTACATGTGAACATTTTTCATTTTTTTCCCCCACTTTTATTCCCAAAGCTCTGAAACTCTACCCGTTTGCTGCCGTTTCTCGACACGGCGCAGCTCTGCATTAAGTCTGCTTTCATGATTTATAAAACACATAAATCATAGGTGGACAAGCAGACAGGCGAGTAAAGAAACACAGCTGCTCGTAATGCAGCTCCAAATGCAGCTTTTCATCAAACATCTATTCGTCAGATTTATTTGCCCTTTTTGAATTGAAATAGAAAAACTTCAGCTGGAGGCTCACCTGCTACGAGGGCCATGCATCAGCCGAGTCCCGCCTAATTCCCTCAAAGCAGGACATTACTTATAGCATTAATGGAGCTTGCTTCAGTGTCTCTATCCATCTGCCAGGCCTCCGAGTGACAGGAGCTGGCGTGATCATCAGCTCGGTTAGGGTGCTATACTTCTTCCTCTGCCAGCTCAGAGCCCTGGGTATTTCATAAGTGTCCTTGCTTAAAATTAGATTTTCTACACTTCTGAAAAGAGTTTCTCTCTATGCTCCTTTTTCTCTTCTCTCTGTCTTTTTTTTTTTAAACCGTTATAGCCCTTAGACAAAAAAAAGCCTAGACTAATAAGGTCAGATATAAAATTTTCTTTCAAATTAATAAAACAAAAGCAGACTTATATATCGCATACATTTTTTAGAACCCTAAGTACGTAGACCATTTGGAGAGAAATTTTAATCACATTAAATCACGCCGGCACTCCATAGGAATAGCAAACTGAATAGGTATTACTGCACCATGACTCATGTTCTTTTACAAGACGTCATTCTGTGCTGGATAAAAGATCGTCTTTAATCACTGAGAACAAATCAGCATCATAATCAGCCTGTCAAACACTCAAAAAAACCTGTACTAATAAGATATATACCAAAAACTAACACTGCATCATCAGTGTGGCATAGTGGTGGCAGCATCATGCTGTGGGGACGCTATCCTTCAGCAGAGACAGGCAAGTCAGTCAGAGTTAATAGGTGATAAATACTAAGCAATCCTAGAAGAAAAACTGTTTATGGCTGCGAGACTTTAGATCAAGGCAGAGATTCATGTCTAAATAGTCAGAGCCACAATGATCAGAGCAGGTTCATATGTTAGAATCATAGATGTCAAAGCCCAGATCTGAACTGGGAAGAGATCATGCTCACAAGGTTTCATCCCAACATGACTGAACTGGGCAGGACTTCATTCCGTGCACAAGCAAAGAGAGAAATACTACAATGATCTGTTGCTGTAATTCAAGTTCAGAGGTGATTTTTACAAACTACTGCCTCAGGGAAGATTAATAAAAATCCACACTTTCAGAGAAAGAAATATTTAAAATCATGTATGCTTGTAGACTGCAGTTGGTGGCACCACTGCCTTAAAGCATGAAGATCTCCTATTATCTCCCAGCATGTCTGATCCTTCCACTTCACAATTATAGACTACTTTTCTTCATTTATCACATAAAAATTGCTGTAAGACATTAAAGTTTGTGGTTGTGATGTAACACAACGTCAAAAACATAAATGTTTATGACAGCTGTTATAATGTATTAGTTTAAATGAATGAATGTGAAAGTTATGAAGGCAATTAGCAGTGAGATCTCAACCTATTAACTTTGACAATCTAAAATAAGTATAATAAATATCCTGTGGAAAAAAAAAAACATGTTTCACATTCAAATACAAAGATCTACTCAACTTTAAAAAAAGTAGAACCTTAGGCAGTGGTTTTGTTGATATGCGTACTCTCTAAGGAACTCGCCTCAGTTTGGATTGTGAAGCCAGGCACCATCTTCACTTCTAAAATTTGAATTAAAACTTTTGGTTTTGGTAAAACAAAAAAGAAAGCAAACCTGGGGGAGCATAGTCCATCACTTTAGTCATTATCCTGGACTGCTGGGCTGCCACTGGGTCTTTTTCCTCATTCAGCCATACTTATCTTTAGTTTGGATATAAATTGTTGCTGCCAGTAGCTTTGTTGATATTCCTCTTTTTATCTGCCTCGCTGTTCCAAATCAAAACGCTTTTAGACACATTCTTTTCTCTGCCCCTGAGGCAGATGTCCATCCTACTTCAATTTGGTCCTGCTTCTTCTCCCTTCCTGTTTCAAGTGTGGTTTTATATTTTATGAGCCAGAGTTATAGAATGGGTCCTACTGAACTGAAAGGTTTTTCACTACACTCGAATTAACTCGACTTTTGACTTTGAGCAGAAATGAGTTTGACTACAATTTGACTGTCCCAAGTTGCATTTAGGTGAATTTAAATTAAATTTTTTAAATTTCCATGCTTTTTGATCAATTTAGGTTGTGCTAACTACTGAAATAATGACCAAATCAAGCTAATACATGAGGAAAACCTTTGTAGGGACACAAAGAGGATTTTCTTTGGTGTGATCCCAGACCTCGTACTCGGGACACTGCTCCTCCTCCACCTCGTATGACACCGTCTGGATCTTCAGGTCCTTCTCTCCCTGCAGGCTGATGTCCACAGTGTTTTCTGAGGAAACCCCATATGAAACAGTATCTTTACTCTCTGTGAACGTGGTCTCTAAGCTCTCGTTTTTAGAGTCCTTGCTGTGAAGGCTGACGTCGTCCTTGAACAGGATGAAGTTGGGCCTGTAAAAAGCCTCCACAGCCAGATGGAGAGAGGTGGCGTCCAAGAATTGGGGAGTCTTGTGCTTCCCGCTGGTCCCAGTGTAGTAATAATCGATCAGGCTGTCCTGGTATGGCTGGTTTGAGTAGTCACACTGGTAGCCCTGGTAGTCGTTCTGAACCGCATGCCTGCTGGTTTTGTCCAGCAGGGGGTTTTGAAGCTCGCTGAGGCTCTCCATGATTGATGGGCTGCTTTAAAATCTCGAGGTTGGAGTCCAAAGAATCTCTGTCAGTGTTGAAGCTGTGAAAAAAAAAAAAAGCAAAACAAACACATCAAGCAAATATAGTTTCTAAGAAAAATGACAATGGTAGCTTTTCACTGTGGCACATTCTTTCTAAACTAGGCGCAGCATTGCAGGGTAGTTCAAGCCACACATTCTAGTTTAGGTATTTTAAAGGAATTCAGTGCAGGAAATGTTTCATTTTATTGGCAACTGACATTCTCTCTCTCAAGCTTGCAGCAGACAGAGCCATTAAATCACCATCTGCTGTATGTTCTACTGTTGCATCACTTGCCCACAGTTTCATACAAACATGTCAGAAAAAAATATCCTTCAAATGTGTCACGCTTGGTTACTGAAAACTGGGGGAAGTGAGGCAGGTGGTTCTGAATTTGGTCTCACAATTCAATTGATCTTTCTAATATTCTCACAATCCCATGGGTTAAATGAGGAAAAAATGGCTAAAGGGACAATTCAGGATTTTTTTCTTCTGTTAAAAGAAGCTAAGTTTCTCTTGGCATAAATCCAAATCAGTTCATTCAAAAAGCTGGACTTAACCACTAGACCAAAGATGACCTCTAATATCTTAAAACGACTCCAACAATCATCATCTTGTTTGCAGTGGGAGATTAATTACACAGAAGCCACAGATTATTTACAAGGCAAATTGAGGTAGGAGGCAATGAGCCACCAATTATCTTTCTGTTGAAGCAGCAAAACCTGTTTACTGTCAGATGTCTGAGAAAATGATCTTTGGTTTAATAAAACTGTTCAAATTGTTCAGACTTCTTGTACAAAAAACTCAAGACGTCGAACCAGAAAAAAACAAAAACAAAATACTGTATTTCTCGCCAACATGTGCACATCACATTTGCAAAGTCTGCACTACTTGACGTGATATGAAGGTAGTTTGCACTTTAAAGTCTCATCTCACTGCTGTTTCACTTGTGAGTTCAACTTCCAATCCAACTTCATCCTCCTCAACTCTGTACAGTTACTGGCTGTGAAACATTTCTGATCAAATGGTGTTTCTGGGGAAGGTCAGTTACGGTTTTGTTGCTTAACAAAATGTATGATAAATACAGTAGTAGCACTTTCTTCGTGTCACATTAGAGGAAATAAGATTCTGAGTACTGAAACACGTTGTTGAAAATATGCTAATGGAGGATAAGCATTTTGATAGCACATTTGTGATTTTTACATAACTTCAGTTACTTTATCAGGAAATAGTCCTTCTGTTCTGGAAGATTATTGATGATGCACAGCCTCCAACCTCTACCTCCCATGTAAATGATTGTCAGTCCACTGCGGACAGGAAGATAATTAAAAGATTCTCACTGTAGTGTTTACATAAACCACTGTTAAGTCTTTATAGGTGTTTTAAAACAGCAGATCTCCACTTTCAGTCTCGTCCCTTCGCGTCTCACACTGGATGTTTAACTATTGGAGACGCCAAAAGATAATCTGCTGCATGCAATGCAGTAAACGGATTCCGCCTTCACATGATGCCATTAAACTCATGGCAATAGACTTACTCTGAGTTTAATGACGCCATTTGAATGTGAAATCTGTCTTGCAAAACACTCTCCAGTTGATGCCAGCTAGTGAATATGTCTAAGCTTTTGTTATGAGTCCAGAAAATAAAAGTATGTGCTTTGAACTGAACACTTTTATTTATGTGTAAAACTCTCATTTTTTATTACGAAAGGAAGTAGTTATTGAATTATGTTAGCATATTAAGCAATGGAGGATTTTCTGACCCCTGGTACTTTCAGATTGTTTATAAATGATTATTTTAGGAATTTTGAGTAAAAAATAAATGGCTAAGGACAAGACAGAAAAAAATAAAACCATTGTGAGGATACCTCAAGTGACTGTTAGCTGCTAATGAGGCTTCTGAGCTTTCAATTGGTGTTAAATGAAAGTGCTATTTTAACATTTTAGTCATTCTGGATCATATTATTGAAAACAAATATGATCCAGATAATTTTGGGGGAAAACAAAGACTTGGATAAATTAAACTTGCATTTGAACTGCAATATAAAATCTAATTAATCTTGGATAATTCTAAGGTCATTACAGATTATATGTCTTAGATTTGTGAAACATTTAATCTATTTCTGGAAACTACAAACTGAGGATTAAAATCCAAATCATGTCACGTAACCCAATGCTGGGCAACTCAAACAAACAAAAAAAAGAACCTTAAATCCTGAACTAAAAACAGAATTGCATCTAGAGAACAAAACAAAAAGAGTGAGAAAAGGCAGTCACTAAGGCAACAAGTCTGTCAGTAAGATGGTGGGCAATCTGGGCATGTCCTGATTTGAGTACGCAAATGTTGTGCTTTGTGTAGCAAGTGCAGCGCCAATGCGCCAGATCGTCCTAAATCTAGCAAATCCATCTCTCATGGTTTGATTAATAATAAAATTAGATCACATCCAGTGAGGCGGCTGCACTGAATTATCTGAAAACTGGAAAACAAGGTCCCTTGACAAAACAAAAAAGAAAACTGTTGAAGACTTGATTTATGAGACCAGACGTTGAGGGGCGGAGATGACCTGCAGATCTGCAGGAGACCTTTGAAACCTCTGACCCCAAGAGAGCCAAAGCTCAGGCTGCCACACTGGATTTCACAGCTGTTTGCTGTGGAGATGCATGACTAATGTAAACTGAATCTGAGCCCAGAGTCACACAAACACAAGCACACAGAAGCCTCAGAATCAATATCTACAACAATGTGTCCATCCTCACACGCCTCTGAGGATGAGCCACAGTCCAGATAAGGGATTCCATTACACACTACATTAGATAAGGAAAACACCATCACACATCCAGGAATAAGTGCACTTGAGTGAGGGCTCCGACTTCAGAATTACTGATGATGCCTGTTTTTGTTTGACCACAGCAGTTTCCCTCCTCTCCTCGAAATGCACGCAACTATAAATACGCACTTCCCCACAATTACGTGACATTGCGTAGCTTCACTTAAAAGTGCTGAACTGAATGTATTGAGCAAAAATTAAATGTTCCCCACATTTTACTTGCTCATGTTTTGTGCAGATTCACGTCTTTCTGTAAAATTCACACGCACATAACAGCATAGGAGCATCGTTGCCATACCAAACATGCCCGACTGCATCGTTATCTTACCTGTCGGAGAAAATCCCGCCGCTGATTTTCTCAGCATCGTTCTTCGGCGCAGCTGAACCGATGGAGAGGGATGGCCGAACCCACCATCCTCTACTTCAGATCACGGGCGGTTTTGGAGGAAATGGTCATTCCCGTGCTATACATCCGTGCGGACGAGGAGGCTTTTCCGTGGAGTTGGCGCGCGCGGTGTCCTGCGTGTCATGGCACCGCTGCTGCGTCTGGTTGCTAGATTTTACGCACAGGTCTCTCCGTCTGAGCTCCAAGCAACTCCGACGGAGGGCGATCCGACTCCGGCTGAGTGACCGCGGCTGTGGGCGGCGCGGTGTAAACTCTACTGTCGACTTCACGTTTTCCAAACTTGCTCGCTTGGGCGTCTTCCTCGGTTTATGCGTCTGGCATGCCTACTGGTGGAGTGGGGGGGGGGGTTTACGCACCCCCGGCGTCCAATGGTTCCGGTTGCATAAGCTGAAAGTCCTTTATTGGCTCCTGAGTTAGCCACTTGTGCCTGTTTTGGATCATATGAGCCACTCGTGCTGATTTCTTTCACAATCTGCTTGAGTGTTATTCATCCCACTGAGAACGCCCACTATGTGAAAGAGCCACACAAAACATAAAGCTCCATCACTCCTCTGCATCCTTCTCTTTCTTCACACGTAAGACTTCTTTGGAATTGATTCTAAACATAGTGAGGCATTAAAACAGTGTTTATAGTGATTGCATATTTGTATGTGATTAAAGTTTTCAAAACATCTTGCTCATTTATTGTGAGGCTGCCACTATGAATGCCTTCTTTTCTCTTGAGCTTTTAATAACATGCAGCAATTTATCATGGCGAACACTGTTTACATAGTATGTGTGCATATATGCAACACATACAAACCTGTTTATGTCCCTTGAATGTCTTAACATTTATAACCACTAACTTCAATCAGTACATAACTGTTAAACTAAAGCAAGACACTTTATGGGTTTAAATATTTTAACAAATAAAAATCTAAACAGGCGACCTGTCCAGGGTGAACCCTGGCCTCTTGCCTGTTGACAGTTGGAGATGGGCACCAGCATCCGGACCCCAGTGGGATGAGGGTGTAAGAAAATGGCTGGATAAAAATCTAAAAAGTGTGGCATGAATTTGTAATTAACCTCTGAGTCAATATACCAAGTTTAATCTATGAATGCTTATGCTAAGATTAAATTAATCTGGATCTAGTGACAATATGATGATGTCAGTTATAAAAAAATTATTCTGTTTTTCCAAACTGATTTGTGACAGTGCCCATAGACAATTAGATGTCATAGATTTTCCTCCCACTTTTAGAGTTTGTAATGACACAGAAAGGTAACTTACTTTATATATTGGATAGTGAACCTCAGTGAACATAATTTTTATGTATTGCTAGAAATTCCTGATTGGATTTAGACCATAAGCAAACCCACAACATTGATGCTTCCAAAACCATCACAGTGAGGATGGTCTGTGCAGAGTGAAGTCTACCAACAAAATAGTTGCATAGATGTCTAAAATGTAAAGGTTAGTGTCATTTTACCAGTTCCCTCTTCCTTCATCTGTCTGTCTTTTAGTTCCTACTATGATATCTCATGCTACATGCTAAAAAACCCCTGAAATAACGACACAGAAAAACGAACACATGGGCGTATCTTATTTAGAAGAAGGACTGTGTTCCACAGGCTCGTAAAAATGCCAGGAGTTAATAATGTGGAAGTCCAGGCTCTGTCACATTCACTGGGCGATGCATTAGGGTGCTGATGGACACTTTATGGGGGAAACATGGGGCTGCATTTATAAGACAGGGCTCACACGAGCCGTGTTGCTCTCTGAGTCACCTTGTGTTCACATGCACACGGCGACGTGGCAAAACATCCCAGCCGTCTTCAATGATGGATACTGCTCCCTGGGGAGATGAGTGTATTAGAAAAGAGAGTGAGGGTGGGAAGTGTGGAGGCAGGAGGGGAACCTGTGACTATTTACCTTCTTGGTTCAACTCCTTCTTTCTCAACTGTCAGTTTTAGTAAAATTACAAAGGATTTTCTTTTATTTGAATTTGCACCAAAATGTCAACATGACCCACAAATGCGATGCAAACCCGGCGCCACATTGAGCACAGATCACATCTTTTAATAAGAACAAACTATTTTCTGTGCTACTGTAGATGGTCTGTGAATATTCATGGTTCTCCCTGTGCCCCTTTCTTCTGCTCTATTTTCTACTCTATATTTAGGCACCATGTCACCACATAGTAGATGCACTATTCATCAGCAGTGTTTTCCTCAAAGGTTTATGATCTAAAGAAACAAAAACACTGCTGGAGCTAACCATGCAGGCATTAACAGACTTCCTATTAGGTAAAGCAGAGTCAGAGGAGAGTTACCGACGGTTACCTTTCGCTTTTTTTTCTTTTTTCTATCTGACTCTGTGTGATATTGCAGCCAACTCTGATACCATGAACCTTCCCGGGCCCATTAACCGGCTTCAATCATTTGAACACTTTTGGGAATTAATCGGTCTAATCGGATTGGCAGGGAAAGTATCAAACCACTTAATTTGATCTGGCCTGGTTGGGTTTTACACAGAAACAGGAGGGGTGGATCGAGGGCACTATAAGCAGCTTTTCCCATGTGTCCATCAGTTGTGTTACTTCCTGTTTGACTGAATGCTTCATCAGTTTGCCAATAGAGACTATTTGATGGTGAAAGGTCCAACAAACGTCAGTGTAAACGAGGAAGTTTAAATCTGACTCACTTACAAAGACCCTACACTTCCACATATCTGATATTTTGGTTTCTTTTGTCTTCTGGTTCTTGTCGCCTTCAGCATCCTCAGCTCCACCGCCACCACGTCCACCAGTCACTGCTCTCCTTTCTCCTTTTTCAGAGAGACATTCATAGGGACTGTCACTATCTTCAATGTATAAATGCTATTCGGTATACATAAATATATAGAGTGACTGTGTCAAGAGTCATACATTTCATCAGTCCATAAACCCTTTGTAAAATTCTGATACATACAAAGAAAAAAAAGCCACACAAATGCCATTAGCCTGCATTTTTATAGATTTTTCCACAAACTCAACAAACTGAAGTCTTTCCCTTTGTGATTTATTTTTATCAAGTATGCATGGTCTGCAGTAAAACATCTACTATTTGATGTTTTAATATCTCATTATGTTATACAGTAATTACCATTAATTACCAACTGCAGTGGTATTGATTAATCCATAATATTAATAAACCTCAAACATGAATGTAAGGTTTTGTCTGTCTTAGGAGTCTGCTCTATATTTGCATAATCACTGTGGAGCTGCTATTGTGTAAAATTATCATTACATTTTCTCATCTTTTTTTTTATTTTTATTTGTTTAAGTGAGAATTATGATGACACAATTCAAAACTTTCCAATGAACTTTCTAACATTAAATGAAATCAGTGATGAATATAGCAGATGTTGTGCAGCAGCCACCTCAGCCTCCTATGTACTGTTCAGAGAGGTGGATTGTTTTACTTCACTGTAAATCCTCAGTTTAATAAATGCACACAATTTATCAATTGACGTCTGATTCGAAGTGGAGCTCTCTCTCCATTTTTGATCCACACAAGTACGGGTCCAATCATCTGGTCCATTACTCATTTTATGAGTCCATAAGACCTTTGAAAAATTCTGACTTCAGCTATTTCTTGGCTCAGTTTAGATGCCTCAGCTTATCTATCAGATTTCAGCCTTCCTTTCCTCGGCTATGTCGAGGAAAGGAAGGAAAGGAAAGGAAGAGCCATAAGATAATGGGTTCTTGCTAGCTTTACGCTTATTCTTCACAAATCCAATTAGCAATTTCAAGAGTGCTACATTCCTCTGGGAGATTTTTGGGAATTTTCAGAGTAAATTAAATCTCTTTTTGACCAATTTTGCTTAAAGAAAGCACATATTGATTTAGGATGTTGACCTTCTTAGGCCACACCCTCTCTCATTACACGTCACCTGCTGCTAAATCCATTTAGCATCCAAGTTTATCCAACTTGGAGTTAGAACGTATGTCATTTAAAATATGTGTTGTGAACTGTCAGCCCAGCAGGTGACATTGTACCCAGAGTGACATACCAGAGATTAATGATACACTAATATACCCTTAACATAGACCAATATGTAAAAAATACTTCTCAGTAGGTGTCTCTTGAATGCAAGTCTGCAATCAATTAAACTATGCATGAAATGGTTAGATTGGCAACATGCCTCACAAACCAAAAATAAAGTGTGGCACATTGGGATTCCAGTCAAAATGTGTCCTATTGACCGTTATGTTTAAAAAGAAAATGTCACTTTTAGCTTAGGCAGTGCTGCTGTTTCTCCAGTTTCTGTTTTTCACAAATATTATGATAGTTCCTTGAATCTTATGCTATTTAATTGGTTCCATTCTTCACTCTAACAACGATTTGTTGCCAATGCCATCGGTGGCAACAAAAACCAATAACATGATTAATCCATTCCTTTCTCTCACCATCTTGGAGGTGTTTCATTAAATTCTGCACCTTCTTTTTCCTCCATATTCAATAAAAATGCTTTAAGCATCAATGTTCTTTTAACGTTAAGTCCAGATAAGACTTATTTCAAAAACCATTAGTTTTAGATTTATTTTGTTCTAACTCTGTATTTTATGTTAGGCATTTAGAGAAAGTTTTGTTTGGATGACTCCTACCTGAGACCTATAACTGTGTAGGCGTTCCTGCACCGAAATGAGCACCACATCTCTATAGTGCACTAAATCTCTTGTGAAGGACTTGTGCAGTGAAACAGAGGGCTTTGATTTGCTTTTCCACTGATCACTTACGTCAAAACCCTTTCCTGTCCTTATTGATCATTCTCATGCGTTGTGGGAACCCATTACATACTTTGTCCAAGAGCTGGGCAGCTCCCTTGCTCCTACACCCAGTTTCAAATCTCAGTTATTCGGATTTTCACAATGCATGTATCTCTACTAAGCCTTGATTTATTAATAATTTGGGCATTCAGCAAAAGTATTAACACCTTTTGAAATTCACATTCTGTCCTTTCCAATAAGAAGTAGTCCATTTATAATATAATGCAAGTTTCTTGGAGAGCCATACATTCCTTGTTTACCTGTTTTTGCTAGTGTGAGCCATTTTTTTGTTGCTGGTGTGCACTGCAGAGAGCAGACACCAGGTGTTGTGAAAGAAACTCATCCATTTGGCCAAACAGGTCAGTCTGAAGAAAACAGTGGGACTTCAGCCCCCGCAGTGAGAGGCTCAGGTGCAGGAACCGGAGGAAGCTCAACATATGGTGAAGGTTTTTCCTTGAACAGAGGTCAAAAACTCCTCCAGACCCGAAGGCATACTTAAAATTTCACACCAAAACTAAAATAATAGAACGCAAATTCATATTCACTAGCTGAAAAAAAAACAAATGCAAAGACCTGGATGGTAAGTGAAAGATTTTTTCAGTAATGCAGAGGAAGTGATGGTGGGTGAGAGAAGAAAAGATACAGTTCACCTTCACACAGAGACTGTTTCTTTCACAGAAGAACCAAAGAGCATGCAACAGAATCTCTTTTTATATGATTTTCTTTTACCATAAAATGCTACAGTGAGCTACCCACAGGAGTAATTTCCTCTGGAAGACTGAGCAGAACTTATTATTCAGTTCTTTCTAAAGGTCTAGCGCTAAATAAAAGCCTTGTACAATGTTACAGGAAATGGATTTATTGCTCTCTTGCATGTAGAGAAAATGAAAACGAGCTTGAGTCTCACCAAGGGTTGTCATCATGAGAAACATAATAGCAGGTGGAATGCCAGCATTATGCGAGTCAATTTCATTAAAGTGCTCGAAAGTTGCACAGTACGTGACTTTTCAAGGTCCCTCTACAAACGTTCACTTAGTCTATTAGCCCTGTGTGACTGGATGCCACATGCCAGCAAGGGGTAGGATGGGATCTGCTTGGAGTCCAAGAGATTCACATTGGCTTTTGGATTTAGCTGAAAATGCTCCATCAGTTGGGGGGAAAGGTCAGAATCCGTTATCTGTGTTATCAGACAGAATACCACTTTATCCTGCTACCTAGGAAGCCTGCAACCTGGGAAGGATCCTCTGTGGAAACTGTTTCCTATCTTCAGATAAGGATGGGCAATCTGATGATAAGGAGCGTAAAGGATTAGGATGTGTTAAGAGTTGGGCCAAAACAGAAAAACTCTTATGTCATCAATAGAAACATTTCTCAGACATTTCTTTAACAGTCTCCACCTTAGTAAATATCAAGTTTATTTTTTTATATATCATAATCTTGACAGATATTTAAAGCTGTTTAACAACTGGACTTGGACTTTATTATATAAATCCAAAACAATGGAACATTTTTATCCACTGGTATTGCTGAATCAGCTCACTCATTTAGTTTAATTGTAGATTTTATTGTTTGGCTATACGAGTTTAAAAAATGTGCCATAAAGTCTTTATTTCATGGATTTTATTCTAGCTAATTAGCTTTGTAGTAATTGGTTAATGGTTCCAGTATCACAGCACAGTTGGTAATAATATTTAGTAATTTTTATTTTAAAAACGACAAAATACAGAACTCTACTTTGCTAAATATTTGGTTATTGATCTTTGGAAAGCTATTAGTTCAGAGTTTCATCAAATGCCTCACCCCAGAAGGCAGTTGAAGTAAATCTGTGATGTATGTATTTTGGACTTCATAACTCCGCAAGGAAGGCTTTTCAAAAATATTTTTATGCTCACAATGCAAAAGAAACAACATGAGTCGTCTTCTGCCTCCAGCAGCTGTTGTTGCTGGTGAGTTGTTGATGCTAAGTAAGCACATTTTTAGCTGGTTTAACTGCCTTTGCAATATTCTGGTTTGTTTTATAGTATTAAGACAGCAGATGAACTGTGACATCACTTTCTTTTCTAAGAACCTTTGCAATGAAACTTTGCAGCACATCCACTGGCCATTTTATTAAGTACGCCCTTCGGGGCATTGTGATCATGTGATATTTTTCCGCCCCTGCCTACAGATACTGCTGTCAATGAAAAAATGATCACTTCAGTCAGACTCTGGGGGTCTAAATTAATGACATTCTCAGTGGCATAATTTGAAACCTTACATTAATGAAATACCAATGATAATTTATCTGGACAGGAGAGCTGCCTCTCTGTGAATAATGAAGCAGTTGCAAGATATTTAACATGATGGATTTTCTCTGCTACAGGGATGTTGTGCCAAAAGGAAGTAAAGGGGCGGGAAAAGGACTAGGATTGTTAAAGCTTAATGAATTGGTCGTGTTACAGTTTTTACTGCCACAATGTCTGTTGTTTCATAGATTTATTTTTTTTTTTTTTTGAGAACAACTCAGAGTTAATCCCTAGGAGTGTGTTTGCAGGTAAGCCAGGTGACGAATCATGACTGTGTGCTGTAAGTCTTGCAGGGATGTGGCCTTATTCATTCTCCATCCTATCAGCCAAATAAGAAGAATTACCCATTGAGTTCACCAAAATGTGCTGCTAAGCTGCTGCCTCCGGCATGTCATGGGCACAGCCTGCATATGTTGAGGCTTTGCTCTTTAAGACAGTCCTATTAAACCTATTAAGCCACTTATTAGGCGTCAGAGAATTTAGCATT
The DNA here is from genome assembly GCA_033032245.1 of Poecilia picta. NCBI lineage: Eukaryota > Metazoa > Chordata > Actinopteri > Cyprinodontiformes > Poeciliidae > Poecilia > Poecilia picta. The sequence goes on from CM065374.1 coordinate 9,863,729, forward strand.
ATGCCTCCTATGTGCTTCTGAGCCAAAAGTAGCTCAGTTGAAGACAGATATCTCTGTCTGTCAGTGGTTGTGGGCCTGCTGTGGAAGGTTATAAATAGATAATTGCTCCGGAGCCACTGCTGCAGGTTAAAGCGAGGGAGCTTGCTCAGGGCTCGGGTGACTCATTGCCCTGTCTCCCTGCATCATGTCAGTTACCTGGAGTTTGCACCTGCCACGCGCCTTCAAGCACCAGCCCCAAACACATGTTCTGCACGTCGAAACTTGAAACTGCTGACTTTTCAAATGTAATTTTTCGGTGTCAAGAGTTCATTACAAGAAAATAATATTTGTCTTGTGTAATTTTTTTTAAAATTCAAAAATAATTGTGGACACACATATTAGGCCAATCTTCACCAGTTTTATGATGATGGATTATGCAGATAACTGTTTTCAACCTATAATGCCCCCCACCACTAGCAAATGGCAGAACACAGACCAAACCAACTTTGATTTCCCACACTCTAGTACAAAATACATTATTTACCACACCTTACAAATAATTTATAATTGTAACTGTAACCAAGAATAGATTTTTTTCAGAAACAGACTAATATCTGTCTATTTGATGACTTCCTCTCAGGGATGCTATCAAATTTAAAGGGGAACAGATAAATGGGAGCACATCCTCTGTGAAGCGATTGCTAAAAAATATGATCATATATTGCTGAAGGATGTGAGGATACATTTTGTCAACTCAGTAGCAAGGTCTTGTTCAGGGCAAAATTAATTGGTTGGTCCTTAGGTATGCGTGTGCATGTGCGTGTGTGTGTGTGTGTAGGTGTGTGTGTGTAGGTGTGGTGTGTGTGTGTGTGTGTGTGTGCATGACTGTCTCTCTGTGTTGCTCTGTAATGGACTTGTGACCTTTCTAGTGTGTTCCTCAAATGATAACCGCCGGATATAGGAACCGGCCCCGAGCGACCCTGTGGGGATGAGTGGTTGCCATAACTAGCAGACTATTGAGTGCACCTGAATATAAGTCACACCCACAGGAAAATGTTTTGTAGAGAAAAAAAGTACTTTTAAAAGACAGCTTAACAAAAAATACAATAGTCTGTAGAAAAAGTCATTTATCTCTATCTTCATCTTCCTCCTGCGCACCGAACCCCTAACGTTGTCTTCTTCAGCGTCAGAATGGAACATCCTCAAACACACTTCCTCAGTCTCTTTCATTGTCACTTTTGTCTTAAGGTAAATTCGCCATTCAGCTTGTTCTTCACCCTTGCTCTCCTCTTCCTCATGCAGCAGTTCAGCCTTTCAAAATCGTTGGTAAAAGTCATGTTAGCGCCATCGCTGTTTAAAGCATGTACACTAAGTTTTAAAAAATGAGGGTGTAAACAATGGATGAATGGACTGAATGTGTGAAATTTATAGTGACTTCCAACAATATTTACCTTTGTTCTGGACTGTTGCTAGTTTGTGAAAAACCTTTATAGTAAGTTTTCTGAGTATATATTTTTGGATATTAGATATTTTGACTTTAACTTCAACTGAATATGAAATATTTGCACATTGTGATTTACACAAAACCTGACTTGACTTTTCTTTGAACTGACATCTCTTCCTTTGCTCTCTCAGTACTCTCTTGTTTTTTATTATTATTATTATTATTATTATTATTATTATTATTATTATTATTATTATATGTATTTTCCTTCAGGCAAGATCTGTACATCTGCTGCTTTTCATTTGCATAAACCAACTTGCAAGCCAAATATTTGCACATTGCATCCCCTAATAGAATTTACTTTGATAACCAAATTCCAACAAGATGAGATTAGTCGAGGAAACAAAATATGGAGCCACAATCTAAGAACAATAAGGATAAGCCCAATAACTGACGTGTTATTTTCTTAAATCAAGATTTTCTTTGGCACAGAAATGACTCCACTGCATGCATAAGAAGCGGTTTACTGCAGCAGTAACACAAAGACCCCACACAGCTATCTGCTATGGCTGGCAGACAACAGCCATGAGACGCTAATGATGGCCAGCAGTTTGTTTGAGAACCTGCTGGTTGCTCCTAGCTGACCACCCTCTGTTGCTTTCTCCAATGAACAGAGATATAAGGACATGTTCAGGATGCGCAACAGTCTAGCTTTCATGCCTGGAGGACAAGGTGACATATGAACCTGCTGCATCATAAAGGCACAAAACCATCGATTTCACTTATTGCTCAGAGGTAATGCATCACTTAAAGGTCAGAGGTAGAAACGGTTCTGTCATTCTTTTTCCACCGCTTCGTTCTTTGAAGGTCAACAATCAAATGGGAGTAGTGGAGTGGGGAGTTGGTTTGGGGATGAAAGAGACAGACTGTATTTGTAATTCAGCATCTTTAGTCAAAGCAAAGGTTGTCTGCTCTATTTTGTGTCCTTGAAACATGGAAGAAATAAGCATTTTTCTTAGAGAGGTAGTGGGTGTTTTGTTGTCTTGACAGCTGTAGGGAATTTGTTTCCTGTGAAAGTTACTAGATGTCAAGAAAACAGTTCTACCTAAACCTCTCTTTATCTTAAGGCACATTTTACCAACTCCATACAGCACAACATGCCTGTTGTTTATTGTGAGCCCATCCTCTCTCCATGATTCACTGTAATCACCTTTCTGATCCCGTATGTGAGCAGTCTGATGAGCAAAAGTTAATTTGGGTCAAACTGAGAGAAGTTCGACGCATCACACACAACTTTCCACCATCTGTGAGCAGGCAGCCCACGGGACCATGCAGCCAACTGCTCAGTTAAATGTGATCTGATGCCTTTCTCCCTGAAGGTTTCCCCAGAGAGCATCCATTAGAACTGGAGCGACTGCATCCATGCAGGATGGGGTTATAATAAGAGATCAGCTGTCATTTTTTTGGGTTTTCCCTTTAACAGTGGGGCAGATCGGATCAGCAAGGAAAAGCAGACTGACCTCTGCAAAACTATTTTCAGCCCTCAAACTTAGGATTTTATGTGGGAAAAAAAGAGTATAATTATAAAGTGGAAGGAAAACTATGCATGATTTTATTTAGAAGTTGTCTCTGTATTTACTGCAGCAGTAACACAAAAACTGATAGATTTGCACAATCAGTCCCACACAGCTATCTGCTATGGCTGGCAGACAACAGCCATGAGATGCTTTTCTCCAGCAGGAACCTGCTGAGTTTTTTAAAAATGAACTAAATTTTAAAGGGGATTCTCAAAGCAATGGCTGTCTTCTTGCCACTCTACTTTGAATGACAAATTTGTGGGATGCAAAATAATTGCCTTCTCAGATTTCCCCACTTGAGCTGGTGACCTCAGCAGCTCCTCCAGAGTGATGTTTTGTTGACAGCCACAGCCATGCCCTACTAGCAATAACAAGGCACATAGAAATGAACATGATATGGCAAGACCAAAAGTAAAAACAAACAACAAGGAACTATCAAAAAATAAACTAATGGAGACCAAAACCTAAACATCTACCGCTGTAGGTGGCGGGAGGACATGTACATGAATCTAAGCCTGCACAGTTCTGGCATGGAAAAGAGGGCAACAGCTGTCATTGTGTAAGAGGGCACATTTAAGAAAGGTTTAGGACACCTGATGTCGCACATGTTTATGTAAAAACTTAATTAAGTGAGGAATTAGTCAATAGATTACTTATTAGAGATATATTTAATGACTGCTGTCCTAATCTTTATAAGGCTGTTCACTGATGTTCTCTAATAAATATTTGATGCTCTAATGAACATTTTCATTTATACTGACACTAAATTGATTAAAGGCAGTAGGTTGTAAAATATTTTATTTATTGATATTAGATTAAAGGTGGCCGAAAACAACACACCGTACACTTCTCAGATTTTAATTGCCAAAATGATATTGGCAATTCATATGAATGCATCTGCATGGCACTTTAACTGCTCTCTTTAAGTCACATATCTGACATTTCACCTCTGCTTGTTTCAGCTTCCACTTCTTTGAAATTTGACTGACTCCTGACCTCTGACTCATCAGCCACAAAAGTGATGTGAGCAGACATCTCTGACCGATGTTGCCAGAGCTCTTCATTTATACATCTCTTTCCTGGCACATCAGAAATCCTCGTGCTCTTAAACCGCGGAGGACTTAAGGGCTGACTGTACACACTCAGTCAAACCTTGCTGACTCCATGATTTGGAGGATTTCTGACATGTTATGATACATAAGCGTACAGCTCTCCCCATCTGCCAGTCACCGTGGGTTTAGCTGTTGCAGGTTGTAATTTCACAGTCACACAACACAAATTATATAATGCGAGCTGTGTTATTTTGAACTTTAAAGTGTTATATTTGCTTGCAATATTTTCTTATTTGCATGTTAGGAAAAAAAATGACACATGGAGAGTAAATAATGAGCAAGAAAACGTAAATGTGTTACAGAACAGTGTTGGTAGATCATAGAGAGTAGCATCAAATGCATCTAGGTGTTTTCTTTAACAGAAAGTAAAGTCATCTATGGAGCTCTAAAACACAGAGACGTGCATAAATAACCATGCCTTGTTCAATAACATGATCTTGGAATCGCATATTTTTGTCACCTGAAACTGTTTTTCTCAGGTTGAGTGTTGCTTGGTTAGTTGTGAGATCACACATATGAGCAATCAAGTCTGTTGATACCCAGGAAAACGCAGCATCGTATAATCATCTTTTCCTGCCTTTGTTGTTGTTTTTTCTTATGGAACACAAATTTGTTTAACCAAAGGAAATTGCTTGGTTTTTAGTATTGCAGCTCAGTGGGTGTGCATAATAATGCAGTTTAAAGGTAACTGAACTATTAACTCTACTTGGCCAGGTCTCCAACTCTGATTGAGGCGTTCTTGTACAATATACAAAGGCAGAGTTGGTGAGAGGAGGATCTCAGAATCTAATCCCTGAGCTTCCACTGCATGCTGCTGAGATCACAGAACAAAAGGGTCATTGCATACAACTTACAGCATTCACCTGACCAACACAATAGGCCAAGCTTTACATCTTGATGCAGCCTTTTCAGACACATTCAGTACTTTAAATACAACAAATATTGTTTAGCTAAGATTCTGCTGATCAACATGTTTCTTCATGAAGAAGTTTGTTTTCTGCTTTTTCACATGAACATGATATGATATCAAAAAGTGAGAAGAATGTCCCCGGGGGGCCGTGTTTCAGGTTTCCCTGGTGCATCCGACTTGAAGGGAAACCCTAGTGAACTCTAACAATAACTTGTTAGAGTTCACTGAGACGGTTCACATTAGTTCACATTAGTTCACATTAGTAGGCTAGATCTGTATAAATGGTGTGTTTATAGGTCCCTTGTGGCCAGGGATTGCCTTGAGGTCCATTAAAATGAGCTGGACCTTGAGACTATCACATGGGGAAAAAGGATGTCTCCTTTCACTGACCAGATCTCAGATAAAGAAAAGTTAATGGATGGATGGTACATACTGCTGTTATATTGTTACAGTATCTGCTAAATTTGCTAAAAATAATCTGCCTCCTCCCCAGATTCACCTTCCTACTATTCCCTTATTCTTACTGGTAGCAGTGCTTACTCTAGTTATCATTTTTGTGACCTTTTCCAAGAAACCATCATCCTTTACATAAAGTGACATAAACACGTCTTTGCAGGAGGAAGCCAGTCTGTTTGTCACGCTGATGTGTGCAGTTATATAATGCACACAGCAGGATAATCTCTTTACAGCACATGCAGAGCATACACAGTATGCAAAGCATGTTGTGGTGTTGGTATTAAGGCTTTTGCACCGTGATAAAAAGGTGGTTTGCATTTCAACTATATTTAGCCAAAAATTATGCTGTTTAAATATCCTTATGGTGGAGGCCGGCTGACAACTTGCAACTACTTCTGATAGGTGATATGTGGGATGGAAAGTGAGCACTAAGACGGAGCTCAAGTGCTGACAGGCAGGGGAAGTTTTACTCTTGGAAACATAAAACTTTATAAGAAAATGCACAAACAAATTACACAAACACTGGCAATTAATGCCATCTGTTGACAAATCACAGCTGATAACGTTAATTTCATGCAACAAAGTAATATTTCTTGAAACTCCACTCATATACCGTCTCTGACATGGTTCACATTAGTTCACATTAGTAGGCTAGATCTGTATAAATGGTGTGTTCATAAGGAAGCTTGGGACTGAAATAATCAGTTTAACAAACTGAATTATTGGGAGATGTAGATTAAATTACTACCGTGGCTTCAGACAGTGAGGTAACAATGAGTAATTGCAGGTTATTGCTTAGCGTTGAATGGCATAAAATATAAAAATAAAAATTCATTTAATCTAATGCTTACATTTTTATTTCCTTCACAACCTAGCAATACTTCACTAGCTCATAGACATTAACCTGACAAATCAGAAGTTTAAATTTCAGGTCTGTAACAGATAGCTATGCATTAATATGATTAATATTATCAATATATATTAATATTCAAAATGCAGCAGTTTACGACCAGACTAACAGCAGTCAACTACTGTTTTCACTGTAATTGATATTTAAATAGGAAATCTTTGAGGTTTCCACTGAGATGTTTTGACAGTTCTTACATGTGTGGCTTAACACAAATTTTGGTACTGACTCCCTGTTCTCATCTAAGATGAATGGTTAGTGCTCGCTGTGCTTGAGTGGCATGCGCGCACATACAATATTGATGCATTTGCCAACAGCCAAAGATGCACTTTGACTTAAGTGCTGTGTCTTCTGTTTTCATAGTGATACAACATATTAAAGTTATAGCAAGAAAAAAAGAAATACTACCTTTAAAAGAATAAAACGAGACAGAAAACAGAGTCCAGAGTTGAAATACAATTTCTCAAAACTCCACACTATACAAAGCGTCATATTTAACACAGGAGATTTTGCAAACAAATAAAAGAGAAAAAGAAAAATCCCAGTAGAAGAAAATCTAAATGAATCATACAAATGTGATTACAAAAGTTAATATTAAAATAAAAAAATGTGCTGTATGAAAAATGTGTTTAATTCCTGCTTAATGATTATTTTCAGAAGCTAAAATAAACAAGTCCTGACAAACAAGACTCATTAAAATGCAAATTCTAATTTATTAAATTGTAAATCGCCTTTCATGCTTGTAAAAGATGTGTAAAAAAAAAATCTTGAAATAAATTCCTATTCAAATTTAGCAGCGCAATTTATTAAAAAAAAGGAAACTTTAATTTTATTACTGTTACTCAGTGTGGAAAAGCCTTTTGGCTTCCAAACCATTGCTTATAAAATAAATCTAACTAACTTTAGCATGCATTATTTGCATTTTAAGTTGATCAGAGTGTTAATTAAAGTTTAATTTGTAGTCCATGACTTCCTGCTTTTAAAGACAAATATTTGTACTAATGTTTATGGATCTTTACACATCTTTGCACAAAGACAGTCTCAGAAAGTTGTTATAAATATCTAATCTTAGGCAGTTAGATGTAATGCTTTGCATATTTTCCGACGTTGAGATTAACATTTTTTTTGTTTTGTTTTGATTTCCAGACATTTAAATCCAGTCTCTGTATTTCTTTCTTCTCTCTCTCCTTCTTCTTGGTTTCAAAGCAGAGAAGCTGGGAACTAATTAAAGGGTCGTCCTATGACAGTTTGTGATGCCACTGTCAAACACTGTGTCCACTTTTTGGCTCAATGTCAAGAGAGACAGAGGTCATCATGAAAAGGCAAAGATTAATGAGCACCTGATTAAATCCCCGTCTGAACCATCACTCAGCCTAATGAGCAGTTTTAATGTAATATGAAATTACCAATAAAATACACAAACTCCCAGCTGTTAAACTAACTTGCCCTAACTTCAGAATAATTATTTTTTGTAAATAAAAGTGCTTAGTGCACAAGGCAAGAGACTTAATGTTTTCATGGATGTTGAGTCAATTTGAGTTACAACTGAAAAAAGTAAACAACCTGTCCTCTTTTTCTTCACATGCTCTGATTGTTCCAAATGTGTTGTGATATTCTCATTAGATCTTGCTGATCGCCTTCCCTTTTAATGATGAGGCCAAGCAACCCACATAGCGGCTGTGACAATTCTGGCCTTCCAAGGAGGAAAAGAAAGACAAATACTGCATTTCAATGAATTATGGATGGGGAAAGCATCTATTATTCAACCCAACAGTTGAAAGCAATGTCAATTATGGAGCAGGCATGATGTCAAGAAAGCCTTGAAGTCATACCTGCCATTGGAAAAGATTTAGGTGAAAATTGTATTTTTTAAAATTGATGTAATTTGTGATTTTATTTAACACCCATTTTGCTCTCCATGTGGCCTCTCCATGTGTTTACCTGTTCTTCTTTTGATTGATAATAATAATCCGGTAATTAATAAAAACATGGCCATGTTGTGAATAATAACACAGGCGAGTTTCACAGCAGAGGCTATTAAAGCTACATCAGCCCACGGGATACAGTGTAACTATAAAGGCCAATTCAACTGAGACGCATTTAGAAAGGGGCCATATTGGGGCCATGTTTTTGAATGGCTAATTCAAGGTGTGTGTGGGGGAAAAAAATAAATTTGAACTTCATGTCATGTGCTAAAACAGTTTTGGCCTGTGTATAGGTTTATAAGCTTTGGTAAAATGTGTTGTCGTCCATGAATAACCAGTCATTTATGCACAATAATCCTAAATTATTTTATGATCTGTCAAAAATGTGTAGCAAAGACACTTCTTTCTACATTCCATTGAATAACCGTAAAACCACCAGGAAACAACCATTTTTAATCAAAACTAATGTCTACTGATTAATCCTATTAATTAAAACCTAAAGTAATTCACAAATAGAAGTAGGAAATAATTATTTTCCACTGCTACAGCAAATAAAATGACCATTCAAAGTATTACCAAGCTAATTTCTTTTTTCTTTTTTTTTTTTTTTTTACAAATATTTGAGAGGGAAAAGAAGAAAAACGGATGGGAATTCAAAGTTAGAGGACCGCATTTTATCAACATTTTATCTCACACCAGAGGAGTCGCTACAGATCAGGAGAAGACACTTGCTTTGTGGTCTGGAGTGAGACTATTGACTGAATGAAGCTCTCTGGTTCCTTCTCTCACCTCTCTCAGATCACTCAGACTGGAGGGTGGTTGAATCTCTTGGTACTTCTTCACTTCAAATTTGGAGCTAGGTGAAACAAAGTAGAAGCAAACTGAAAATCTTGATGTAAATTTACAGCAAATTAGATGAACAGAGCATGTGCTACAAATAAAAACATTTGTCACAGAGCTGATAACCTCCAGGGAAGGAATCTTCACAAGACTTGATCTGCCAATCAGAGGCAGACTTCACATTCACCAAAAGATGCCGACAATCTTTTGGTGCTAATTGATGCTTCTGAGGTCAAAACTGAAATTAACCTATTGCCAAGCAATCACCGACATTGAACCACTAATGAAACTTGTTTGTCAGAAAAATATCCTTAATACAAAGCATACTTCATTTAAAGTGATGGACTTCTTAAACATAATGACAGCAGCCACAATTTCTGTGTCCATGGAAGATGACTTCCCGTTTTCTGCTCCATTTCTTCTCCATGATGAAGAAGCTAAATAATATATCATGATGCGTAACTCAATAAATGACGAAAAAGACAGAAACAAAATAATCTCACCGTCTTCATCATGAAAGTAATTGTTCTGTGCAAAATCAATTTAGCGCATGCTCCTTTTGTTAGCCTGGGTTGTGGGAATCAGCTTACATCTTAGCTTCTTGCCTTTTTCTTTCTAGAGCATCAGTCCTTTTCAGCAGAAAGCCATTTGGGAAATGATGACCAAAATGATATAGTGGAGGAAAGTGGCCATTTATAGAACCTCAGACCTTATAGTGCTTGAATGGATGAGCAGTTACAGATATTCATTTTTCTTCATCTTGGATCCTGATGATTACTCCCCTCTCAGAGGTCACACGTTTGAGAATTGATTCTCTTAAAAGGCTTTCCAAGTCAACATGCATCCTGCCGGGAGGTGTTCAGATGTCACTGAGACAGGGAAAACGATTGTGTGCGACAGAACTTCATGGATTTCTGACAGCCCATAATTATGTCTACATTGGTCTTTCAGCGAGGAAGCAAACTGCACGTCTTCTGCAGGGAGCATGAGAGGCTTTTGCAAATGAATAGCAGAAGGGAACTAACAAACAAGCCATCGTGGCTGACCTTTTGACACCCACAGAAATCCCAGGGAGATATTGTTCATTAGTCTCAGCATTAGCCGATGTGACAGTGTGATCTGAAAATAGCTTTTTAAATAATCACGCCCCCAGAAGCTTGTCTGGACTCAGATAATGAACCCACCTGAAATTACAGCTCAGAACAATAAAGAGGAACATTACAGGGAATGTCTGACTATTGATTCAAATTAGAAGTGGGAACATAGAAGAAGGGGTTTACAGTGACAAAATTATCCAAGCTTTATAAAATGAAAGTTTTTGTTTTAAGCAGATTAAATTCTGAGAAATAATACATTTTACATTTTTATGTTAGGCTTTATGTTTTGTGCTTCTTAGTACACCAGTATGGTTTTGCTCATGTCAGACGTGATTCATTATATAAATAACCTTTTCATGACTTCCTTATATGGAACACCCTCCTGTTGTACTCCTTTTGTTCAGGTCCCTTCAAAATGTTTTCATAGAATAACTGGTCAAACTGAAGCAGTTTGTTTCTGCTGGTATCGACCCCAGATCTCCAATTTATCTTGTGGTTTTAGTGAAGCTGTTTATCTGAATGTCAGACCTGCAAAGGTTAACTCATCAGAGCTAATCATCAATGTTTTGAAAACTTATACATCTAAAAAGTATCTATATTTATTACATTCGTAATATCCGTAACTAATGTGTAAAAACTGAGGCTGAGGTTGTTTTAATATATAAAAACAGCCTCAGCCAGGAGAAAATATTGTTAATTTTGTTGTGTTTTATGTTTGAGTGTTGCATTTTGATCATGTAATCATTAGTTAATAGCAGTTCTCGGATAACTGGCACCCTGGGTGAATCCTGCTTCTATGTTGAAACCCCATTTTATTATTTTATAAATGGGATAAATGTTAGAAATAAAAACACTCTGAACATGTTTTATGTTGATTCACAAACTAAAGTAGAAACATAAAATTCTTGAATTGGGTTTAAAGACCCTGCCAGTGTAAGTGGTTTATAGCTTCTAGTAGAAATAACTATATGAAGTCCAGAAAAAGAATAGCCTTTAATTAACGAAGCAGTCATGTTTTTGTGCAGTTAAAGGATGGTTAAGGACCTGAAGAAACCCACGGAGAGGCACTGTGCTTCTAAATGGCTTTAAAATGATTGTTCTTGTTTACTAAAATCAGTGTTCTCTAGATTCATTGTAATTGCCTTAACATTTTTTGAAGAATTGTCATACTTACTATACATTTTTAACAAATTTTGTCTCTTTGACAAAAGAGACAAAAAAATAAAGTCACAAAAAAATCACTTTTGCTAATAAAATGTTTCCTCGTGTGCCTTCAATGCCTAAACAAAACAAAAAAAGACATATATATTAAACCACTGGTCTGCATGGAGTGGTTTTCTGAAAGCTTTCCAGGCAGGTGGTTGACTCCAGCTATGAATTAATGGTCCTTGGAAAAGAAGATGTTGGATTTGGAGCCAGGGTCTGACCTGCTCTTTGTTGCAAACCTTTTCAGGGAAAATTCCCTCTTATCTCAACACTTCCTCCTCTTTGTGTTACATGTGCAACTTTGCTGCTGCCATTCTTTTTTTCCAAATAATTTGAACAATTGCTTGCTTTACATTCCATTTTTTTTCGGTAAATTACTGTAGATTCTGTCTTTATTGCAAACCTTGTCTTTAGGGTTAGGCATGGCTGTCAGTTCTTGATTGAAGATGTTGCATTTTGCAACTTCACAACAGCTTTAGTTTGAGTGTGAGCAAACATGAAGCACTCTTTTCAGTCCAATTATAACATTTTGAGCTGCTTTTTGGTTCCTTCTACCCCACTCGTTACTAAAGTACACCTTGAGGAGCAATAATAGGGAATGAAAGTCAATCATAAATCATTCTGACAGCTGCACTGGTGAATTGTGTATCAACATGAATCCCACATTTCCATAACAGTACTCTGCTTCCTTCATTTTAATGTGTGTTATTGATTCGGTTAGGACAACACTAACAAGGCTAAATCACAGGTGTGTTTACCATCTTTTAATGCATGTATTACCGTCATTCTTATCATAAATACCTGAGTCAAAGCTTTGTTTGCTACCTCTTCGAGATGAATAACACAAAGCCAGTTCATTGGATTCTCACAGGATATGAATTTCTCTGCCCACAGATGGTTTCATGAGAGTGTGCCGCTTTATGAGAGCTGGAGAGGTGGAATGATATTTCTTCGTGGGTATTCGCACAGTCAGCTGCGTTGCACACATATTTATTACTCCGGCTTTGACTTCACACCTCCTCATAAGTGTTTTTATTACAGAGGAAAAGCTGGTTGCTTGCTAACGGGGGAGAGCTGAGTGCTGGAGTTTTTCTTTGTAGTATTCCTGCAAAAATGGGGCTTAATTAAGATGTTCATAGTGACTTTTCTCTTCGCTCCACCAAAGAGTTTGCCGGTTTGTGTACGTTCCTTATTATGTCTGACACAGTCAAGTGAATTTTTCCTCTCCTTTGGCCATCATTAGCCCATAACTTATCATATTCAGCTTAATAGTCGTTGGGATGCTCTGAGCTTAATTGACTTTTTTGTGGTAGCTCAACCTTAGGTTTGGAATAAGAAATACCTGTGTTGTTTTGTCATTGTTTATTCCCCATGCTCCACTCTTGCTGTCAGGAGTTGGTACACATCTTTGTCTAATTAGTTTTACAGTGTTCATTAGCAGATTTGGTTAGATTGTGGGTATCACACAGTTGCCCCAATTCCTCCAAGACACGGACGTCTGGGCGATAAATCATCCCAGGCTGCCTGCTGTAATTAGTCTGACTGCTGAAGTGTTGTATTTTGCCCTCAGTGTCTGGACCAGAAATACGGTCTGTATCATTTAACCTACATATTATCTGTCTTTTAATCTCGTTCAGTAGTCCTCAGGGATGTGCACAGCAAAATATCTGGCTTCTACCATCTCTATTAGAATTATTTTATGTAGAAATGTATTTGCATTCACCATGAATGTCATATCAAAGCTGCTGTCACATTGTTTTCAACCTCATAATATATGCTGGTTTAATAAAAAAATAAAGTAAATTTTGCACAGAAAATTCAGTTGACTTTGTGGAACATCAAGCCCTGTTTCCATATTTCAAGTTTGTGGGTCAGTTTTGATGCACGTTTGATTTGAATAGCAGGTGTGTATTGGGAGTATAGTGTGGAATTTGCAGTCTCAAGTTCAGGAACATTAGTTGTGCTGGGATTTCACCATCTTGTTGTTTTTACAAAGGTTAATCTGACTTTCTCTGAATTAAATTATGCTGTAGTCCCCTCTACTGGTCAAATATGGAAGAGGTGAATTAACCAGAAAGTAAATTCATTTTCAAGTATTTGTAATTCCGAGGTGAGTTTATCTTTATCAGGAATTGCATTAGTAAGCTAAATGATTGAAGTAACGTTAGCTGTGGCGCCTGAATAACTGGTGATCAAATTATATATGTTATCATGCTAAATTATAACATATGTAAAATAGTGCTGGAGTGTTATTTTCTTGTGTTAGATGCACAACAGTATAATTTTGTGTATTGTCACTTGTTTGTTTGCATTTTTCTTCTCTTTTTAAAAGAGGAATTATTATGCGACATATAAAGTCAGAGATTTCATAAACAAGCAGATAGTGCACAAGTTCCACTTCACTGTAGACTCTAATTTACCCAAGATCAAAATGATGCATTCAGGCTTATGCCCTACTTTACAATATCTGGGCAAAGGTCCCTGAATAATTAAGCTTCTGGTATAAATCTGGTCGGATAGTAGATTTCTTTTCTTGGCTGAAATCCTAGAGCTCATATAAATTGGTCAGTTTCCAACATTGGTTGTTCGTATGTGTGTCTCTCCTCACCTTTCACAGGGAAAGGTGTGGCTGACAGTTGTGTCCCTTCAGCTGCAGCTCATCAAAACCAATCAGGAGGAGCATAAAGACAATAGATCCCCTGAGGCAGATGCCAGATTGTTTTGCTATCTGGCCAACCTTCTCGTATGTTTCTTCCTCCCTCAAGTTCTGACGGTTATCACTGCTGCCTTCCTCAATAGGAACCAATATGTTTTATTGCTCTGCTTCCTCACTCCCTTCGATTGTTGGGGAAATGTTTTCAATTTTCCCTCCTTGAATCCCCTCACTGCTCTTCTTGCTGTCGTCCTGAAAGCAGCAGTACAAATCACTCCAAAACGTAGTGCTCTCGTATCTGCTCATGCAACATTTCTTGTTCCTCAAACAGGAATCTCTGAAAGAAAACAAAAAAAAAAAGATCACTTACCGTTCACTGCCACCTTCTGATCTCAGACTGTAGATATGCTCTTCTCCTCCTAGACCTGCTTCATCACTGCAACCATTTAGTGAATAAGGTTACAGTGTTATGTCTGGAAGTGTTAAGCCTTGTTTTAAAAAGTCTTGCATTATGCTCAAAAGAAATAAACCAACCAATTTAGATTGCGGTTACTACTTCTGATGAGAACAGTCACTTGTCTAGATAAAATTAGAAATTTTCCTGTTGAATAAAACAAAAAGATATCGGTTTGAATTTGAGACTTTACAATTTTGAATAGGAAAAATTACACACCTTCCTGTTTTTAGAAATTTAAGGTGTATGTGTATTATCAGACCAGTCTAATAAAACACATTATTATAAGTTATTTCAAGTTTATGTTGGTAACATGCCAATAAACCTATGGCTTTAACTGCAACAATACTAGCATATCAGGATGAATTATTTGCTCTTCTACAGCTGATACTGCTGCCTGGTTGGGAGAGAAAAACAATGTCTCTTTGGGTTGAACATAGGTTCTTTTCTGCCATTCTCTCAGATAGCAATGATGTTGGAAATTATTCAGCCTTTAGTGGGCATGAAACCTGCTAGACTGGGGATGCTCCTCTCCAGCAGCTGGGTGTCACATTCAAATAAAAGTAAATTAGCTGTCACTATGGCTCGGCTTGCTATATGCCTCAGAGAGTATCCTTTCTCACTGGGTCTCTCTTCATGCCAATGCAGGAAAACAAGTTATTATGGAAGGAAGACGTAAAGAAGCACAACTTAATTCAAGGGGAATAGGATTCCTTCATCAGGGGAAGAATAAAAGTTACGGAAATGCTCACACTGATGTACAGCACCAAATCAACAAATTGCCAGGTATTTGCAATGAGGCTTGATGGAAATTGGAGGAAAACAAACACTTGGTCTGAATCTCTGCTTCTGCCAACCAAAGGGTTGACCTCTCATTATCTGGAGGCCAATATTTGCTACTGGATGCGACAAAGATACGGAGACATAGGAGACTGGATATCTCAGTGGATACAGGCTGCTTTGAAAGGCTTTAGTCTCAATAATCCAACAAAATATGCCTCGTGTACAAAATCATAAAATACAACTTAATTGTGCTGAATGAATGTAAAAAGGGTTTTAAGTTAGCTACAAAACAAGATAAAACCACATGAATTTGATTTTGTTGTGCACTTTAGTTTGATACAATTAGTTAAATACACATACCTCTAATCAGAGAGCCACATATATGAAGAAACTTCCAATTAACAGATAGAATGAAGGTCAACAAACACAAAGAGGCAAGATGCCTGTTCTCATGGGGTTTTGCTGACCCCCGATGGCCACATGAGGTAACACTGGAGCTATGTTATAATCCAGAGTGCACATTATTTATTAGAACAATAAGAGAACAAAACAGGTTGGGTGGGGGTTAGACTAGACATAATTGATATGGCATAATATGCGTATACCTTGTATTTACAGTACATTAGGCACAGTTCAAAAACATGGATCTTGACCATCATTCACAGTACAACACTGCTACAGTAGACCACATAGTAATAAATGATACAGCTACACAACAAAAAAAGGCAGCTGTGCAGGGGCATAAATAAGTCAGCAAAAGTACCACTATCGTGTACAAAAAGAAAACTTCTTATGCAGTATAAGAACTATGTAGTGTTTCAGACAATAAATATTAGCAATGCAAAGGGAAAAAAATGTAATACAAAGCAACAACATTTCTGGAGATCAGAGCGGTCCGTTATTTTTTAGAATGGAGATACAATACGGCGGCCTCTTATCGTTGCTGGTAGTAACTTATCTGTCATATGCTTCCTGCTGCACACGTTTTTCTTGATGCAGCAATCACTTTCTGCTTTATTATGTTTAACATAAATATTTAAGTTCACTAACTGATCAAGAATTGATCAAACACATTTTGCTGTGCTTTCTTAAATACTGCACTTGCTGATTGGACCATGGCCTGTCTTTCATGGGTTTTGACAGAGGCAAAAAAAAAAGAAGAAATGAAACGTTTCACCAGATGTGAGAAATACTCGCTCCTGTGAGAAAAGAGCTCATCTGTCCTAACTAGGCATGGGCCTGTTACCGCTACCAGGTTTTGAAACCGATGCATTTTTCTGTCCAGTCATTCCTTCTGTTCACAATACATTTTTTGATCAGAAGATTTTCTAGTTTGTTTGGAACATAAAATAGCTCTGCACTTCCCTCCCCTCACTTGCTGAGCACTGCTGGTCAGTTGGCTGAAAGAAGGCTACTCCAGTCTTTCCTTGCTTAGCGGAAAGACAAATTCTGCAGTTTGGAAATATCCCAAACAATTATGAAAAATAACAAAAAACTAACTTAATAATTTACTTGTTTAAGAACTAATACATATTTGTTTTACAGAAACCAGGTAGTTAAATCTAACTTTGTCAATAAGTTAGTATTTGACGATTCTGACATGCAACCCCAGTGCTTTCATGTGTTATGAACACATGTTTTGCAGATATAATTTATGTTTTCATGCCGAAGCTCTGCACTTTCCCATGGTGAAAGAAATGCTCCCCGATTATGTAACACAAATATCTAAACAAGATGCAATAAGTCAGTTCAGGAGCAGATTTTGAAGGCTGACACACAGAGGTGACCTCTAGGCATGTAGTTTTGTCACAGTTAACACAGAAACTCCTGAACCAGAGCTACAACAATGACAAACATTTAAAATCTATTTAAACGTAATTTAAATAGATGGACATATTTCAGATGTTTCCGGATCCAACATGGAGAGCAATTTTTAACATATCTTTAGAGTCTTTCTCAAACACTGTAATTGATATATTTCAATATTTTGGCAATAGTTAGAGTGACAGTTGTATTGTTTAAAATGAAGGAAAAAATTCAGATTTTTCTTATCCTGTTTCACAGTTCAATTCAGAATTTTTCCCCTAATACATTTTTACTCAGCATTAACATATCAGAATCTCAAACTGGCCCATGCCTGGTCATAACTGTTTAAACTGTTTTCATAATGTAGCTTAATTCTGATGCATGCCACCGAAAATCATTCACAAACTGTTGCTTCATCCTGCAATGTAGTCTTAGACAACCCAAACACGATCAGCACTAAAACTTAATTTCACTTTTCATCACATTATACCAAGTCACCCGACTCTCAGCATAGAGGTGCATCTCAACAAAATGAAATACATAATTAGTTCAAAAAGTGAAGCTATATTGCACAGAATATTAAAATACAAAGTCATATGTGTCTGTGTGTGGCTGCACAGCATCTCGCAAAACTCTCCAAAGCTTTGAAACGGGCTTTGTGTCGCAGTCCTTTGCCTCCTTTATTTCCTGTTGTTTGTGGACTCGCTAGAAATTACATTCAGTG
The DNA here is from genome assembly GCA_033032245.1 of Poecilia picta. Lineage (NCBI taxonomy): Eukaryota > Metazoa > Chordata > Actinopteri > Cyprinodontiformes > Poeciliidae > Poecilia > Poecilia picta. The sequence goes on from CM065374.1 coordinate 9,881,602, forward strand.
AATGACCTTAAATATCTCAATGAGTGTCTGTTAGGTAAATGATGGCAGTCATACACATGACTGCTTAAGCAATTCCATAACATTCCTGTTTGTAAAAAAAAACAACTTTATTGACAGACACTGAATTTTGGGGGGTTTATTGCCACAATTCCCAAAATTAATAGGAAATACTTGGAAATTACTCAGTTTACCTGCCACTTAGATTATTTAAATAAACTTCTCAATGATATTGCAATTTATTGAGATGCACCTTTTCTTGTAAAACACGCTCACTGTCCATGATCAATAAATTAAAATTAACATCTTCCACCATAGGGTGTTGGCACCAGTCTCTCATCAGAGGCTTATATCTAAGAGGAGGAGTCCTCCTCCACAGGATGAAGAGCATGTTTCTTGAGATGTGACTTCAACTTCTCCACTTCCAACTTTGTCTCCCTGAGTTTCTCACGTAGTGCCTCGTTGTCTTGTTGGAGTCTCAGGTTTTCCTGAAAGGAAAAATGAAACGATAAAGATTGGGTTTTGGCTATATACTATAAATGTCCTGCATTAAAAGTTGGCGAGGCAGAAATTTCATACTCACATATTCCAGAGATTCATAAGTGCATTTGCTCTCCTCCACTGGCTCTTTGGGTTTTTGCAAGACGGAGGCTCTGTTCTCCCACTTTGCACAGTATCGTTGTTTTCTCAAGGGCATGGGGCTGGGGCAGGAGGGGAGGATGGGCGGGACAGGGATTAGGAGAGACGACTGAAGGCGGCTGGCGTCAGGCGTCATCGAGGAAAACTGAGGTCCCTCTGTCTGGGTGTAGCTGTGGACTCTTGCAGGCCTCCAGTTGGGGATGATTGGAGATTCTGGGCTCCAGTCCCTCCTCCCATCTGATGGGTAAGGGAACGGACACTCTTCTGAACCTAAGGAAAGCCATCTTATTATTAATTTCTTCAAATAGACAAATAGAAAGTGCAACATTGTTTTTTTTTCTTTGTTTTGTGGTACTATACCACTTTCACATCTTAAAGGACATCAAACACCACAAAGCAAAATGACTAAGCTCCGTACGTCACGATTAGCTAGATAAATGTGGCAAAACAGTGCATCAGATACAAGCCCACGCATTTTAAAGTTATCTCTTGGCAAGTAAGTTCATATTAAGTAAAACTGAAAGTTAATCTGTTCTGAAAATAGTATCTTTCTTGCAGAAGGTGGGCAGCTTTAAAAATTACTGTAAGTGAACCAGTTCCCAATGACAGCTGGAGGGAAATTACCTTCACAGCCGACCTTGAACTCAACAGTTGTTTTGTTTCAGTTGATGGGAACTTAACTCAGAAATGTAAATTGTGACTTTTAGCTTCATGTGGAGTCTGGCCGACAGTGATTTCAGGAAATAGTTTGCGTTTTTGAGATAAGGAAATAAGCTGAAAAGTCTCCGCCACCAGATGGCACATGCAGCAGGGCTTTACTGTCACAGTTAGTAGTGAAAGTAAAAACAACGTGTATGAAAATCAGACCGCCTCTGCTGGGAACGCAATCAGAAAAACCCACCCTCTGAGGTGCTTGATGCAATCGGAGTGGAGCTTGGTGTTGGACTGTCAACGGTGTTGGTCGATCGGGTGTTCTTCTTGCACTCGAACGCCACCTGATCCTTGCACAGCTTGTGGCAATTCATGCCACAGTCTGAGCAGACCAAAACAATGCACATGTCAGAGCAGGAAGTTCACCTCACATCAACGAACTGACATCCCACTTCTCAATGAACACTATCTCTTCTGCAAATGCAACTCTCAGACCGGTGCAAGCCTAGAGCCGAGCAAACAAATACTTCTTTCAGATCTTCTGCAGGACGGGGGAGGGGGAAATCTGTTGTTCAGAGTACAAGAGTCTTTCTTTTGTTCTTTTTTTTTGTACTTTGTTCCTGTGCTGCAGGGTTCAGTTCGCAAAATGCAACTCAAAAAAACCACAGCTCACCTCACCTGCTCCCCACTACAAAAATGCATGCACCTCTCTGTGTTTCTAAACACGACAGTTAGCCAAAGATAGACACGGTGGAGTGAAACAAGACAGAGATAAAACTTACCCCTGCATCTATATCCTTGTTTGATGACACCCCATAACTGAAAACATGCACGAAAGAAAACGTATAAATGGATGCAACAAAACAGAGAAAATCACCATGTTTAGTCATGCTATTAAAAACAAGTTTTTGGGGTTTGTTTTGTAAAGTTTACTTACAAACCCTGAGCAGTTGTCACAAAAAGTGGGTTTCATGTAAGTCGTTTCCTGAAAGTTGTGAACAAAACCCAGGCCCAGTTTGGAACAAATAACACTGGCTCGCATGAAATAAGCTGTGATCTCCTCTCTGCTTACAAGACCTTTCCTTTAAAACCAAAAAAAAGGACAAACATCCACGAATGATACAGTGTTTAAAAGTAAACATCTTTTACATTTATTTTCCACATAATTCCTTTTATATGCATGTTCTATTAATATCTACACCAACTCATCTACTTCATCTAATATGTTATTAAAAGTAGGAACATGAGCTGCTTGGGTTTTCATGTGACTATTTATAAGGTGGTTTATTGGTTCCTTCTGCATCTATTCTATGCTTCCTGTTGCTATGTTCATCAACAAATACCACTTTTGCTTCCTCTCCTCTCTGAAGGAGAAATTAACAAAAAAAAGAGGGTGCAACCTGTCAAATACCCACTTCTCTTTGTCCATGACACAGAAGGAGAAAGGAAAACTTGCAGCAATTTTCTCAAAGTCGTCATGAGAAATAAATCCGTTCTGGTCTAGATCGTAGTTCTTAAACACAGACTGTAGAAGACGAGAAGAAAGCACGGTTGTTATAATGATGTCAGTGTGCTGTAGCTGCAGCAGTAGACTGCTGAAATGAACGCATGCGGATGTGCAATTTAAAAAAAGAAGCACTTACATCTACCATCCTCTGCACATGTTTGCTGATGGTTCTAGGATCGGGTTTAGGAGCAACTCCTGAAGCCCAGTCCACATAAACTGGAGGTTTAGAGGGGGTTGCTGGCTATTAAAAAAAAAAAAAGGTTTATGTATATTGTTAAAAAAATGTACTTGAAGAAGGAAACAATATTTGACACATACATTATGCTGATATGAAGCAACAATTATACATTTTAGTATTAGCTCCTGGGTGTCTCAGCAGAGAACAGCTAAATGAACACAATGACTGTGCAAACTAATGTGACCTTTAACAACCAAAAACCTATATAAATGTTTTATGAACCAAAGCGATACTGTGTGCCTTGGACAAAAAAAAATCCAAACTGACAAGTTAACAATCTTTTGTGTGGCAAAGTAACTTTTAGTTGTCAGGCTAAACTAAGCTACTAGAGCTCTACAAAGTTATAAAAATAACACAAGATTCTTGATTTTCAGACAAACCTGGTGTCATTCTTCACTGTTTTCAAAGTAAATTTCTTGGAAAGGCATATTTAAAAAAAAAAAAAAAAGTTATTTCACATTAACAATATTCAAACTATGACCAAGAGATCCTATTTAGACTAGCAATCTCCTTTTCTGGATTAAAGTCCCCCAAAGGACAGGATGAATAAATGAAACTGGCTAATATTCTTTTACTTTTATTGGAGTATTTGCAAATTAGTTCAAATATATAAAGGAAGCTTTAAAAATGCGGAGAACGAGAGCACAGAAAATGGTTTATGATTAACTAAATCAAGTTCCTTCCATAAATATTTTAGTTCTCAGATCTCAGATCTAAATCCAGTAGAAAATCTGATAACTGTGTCGCACACACCTCCAAAGAGAGTGCAAAGAGCTTTTAAGACTTTACCAGTAAGTTCCTGTAAGTTTGACCGCGGCCGTATTTCTAAGTGATGCACCTGAGATTAGCATGAGGTGTCACTCACCGGTGCTTTACAGTTCTTTGGTTCCCGTGCGTAAGACAGCTCATAAATCTCATCCTCGGTATAGTAGAGGTCCAAGGACAACTGTGCAAGAGAACAACATGAGCACATGAGAGGTAAACAGAAAAGAATGTGCCCCTATGCCAGGATTTCTCCTTGAATTAAATGCTGTGTTAAGGGGAAATTTGGTTTCACAGGACAATCGTTATGTCTCATGGGCATTCTGTCCTTTGAGTGCGAATAAAACGCAGAGATAACACAACAATACAGCAATCTGAACTCGGTCTCATTCACATTCAGCTCGATACCCACACACTCATAGATCATGGGCTCTCATCACACCCACACATAACAAACTGCATGCTGTAACAGGCTCATTTTCATTTATGTATGTGTCTACAACTTAGTGAATCACATCACGCTGCGCAATATTTCACACAGTCTTAATATTCAAGGTTTTGCTGAGAAGTTCATTACCGTCAACAGATGAACGAGGTCCTTATTTGCGTCCAGTTGGGACGGGATCTGCTGCAGCTGAATGAGCTCGTTAATGTGGTTGTAGAGTGCCTGGAGCTTCTGGACATTCACCTTGTTGTCATCCACATAGTCTGGCATGGCTTCGTTGACTGAAATAAGGTCTTTCAGATGGACACCAAGGATTGGAATTTTAAAACCCGTCACTTTGTTATAAGCTTGTCTGTAGTTGTCATAGTTTCTGCAGGAGGAAAGCAGGTCCGTCATCTCGTTCAGTACCTGGGGAATAGATTCAGATGTAAAATACATTTGACCTTAAGTGTTAAGTAAGAACAATATGATGAGCACTAAAAGGGTTTCAGTAATTATTTCTGTTCTGTTGAACATTTAATGGACAGACCCATACCCGATTTTGAGCAATGACTGCTGGTGTTTAGTACCAGCCCCATGTAAATACAGCATAGGCAGATGTACATAGTCATTTTTTCATGCTTTTGTCTGAATTTGGTATCTCAGGCCCCATTCACTCCAGATTAAGACATCCCAAGGATTTTCAGGATTCCCCTGACTGTTCAAACATCATTGAATCACAGCGTATTCAGAAAACCTCTTTTCAGTGCTTTGTTCTCACCAAATACGTTTTTATGCAGCTTTTCCAGATTTACCATAATGCTACCATGAGGCTACAACATGCTATTGTCACTTCACTAGAATGTTTCCTCAACCTGTACTCACAGGTGCCAAAAAACGTTTTTCCCATATGTGGGAAGTTTCTTTCCATCCATCATCAGCTTGGAGGAAACATCATCAGTATTTTCATGAATGTGTCAGGAAAGATGAAACTGAACATTCCTCACTCAGTATTTTCTCTTGTGTTTTTCTTGGTCCCCTTATTCCAAGACTTCTCTTTGCATTTTTGAACAGCAGATTAAAAAACATCTTTACTATCCCTAGTCTTTCAGCAAACGGTGTGTATGCGCAATTTGGGGGTGTGAGCCCTCCTCTCCATCTTGAAGCCCTAATTAATGGGGAACACATGAGATACCAATTTATTTGCAGAAAATAACCTGAAAATATTTTACCACAGCAAGTAATAAACTTAGTGAGTTTATTTAATGTTTGACAGAACAGAGCCATTTCTACGATCAAGGCTACTTCATGTCGCACACAGGACCCAGATATGCACTATGATAACAACCACTAATTTCTCACCACAGAAGATTTGAGCTTCCTCAAACAGTAAGCAGACTCTCATGTTCCACAGCACGCAATGGAGAGTGAACCTTAGCTTTACAGCACAGACGAACTTCATAAGACCCGGCAAGCTCCACGTCATGGTCGATTTTTGTGGTTAGGGTGTGGATTTAATCTGGTGTTAAAATGGCACGTTCCTATTTAGAGCTCTAGCTTCTCATTGTCTGTAAGAAATTATATCTTTCAATGTATGGGAGGATTGCTGATATGTTTTGCTAAGTGTTGGTGAAATTCTTCAATTGTCCCAGAAAGCTCACTCTGCCTCCTTTCTTATTTCTTTTGGCAAATGTTGATTTCTTGATCGTCCATTATAAAAGGAAATTAGTTAATTGTATGCAGTAATCTTTTCATGCAGCAACATTTAAGGATTTTATAGTGAGTTATGACTCACGCTGACAATTATTATTGTTGCGAAATAACAAAATGTTTTTTTATGTTTAATGTCTGTGGTATTTTTAACAGAATGTTGTGGTTAGGCTGCTGTTGTTCCACTTTGGCAATTTATATAGCAAATACCATGTTTCAGTCATAAACCCTAAATACAAGAAATATAAAACAAAAATTAATTAGACTGACATTTGACTGTTTTTCAAAGCAAACAATTTCAAAACCAGTTTTTGATGTAAAAATGTCTTTGCAGCCACACTTCTCTTAAAAAGAGGAACTTTAACTTTGTACCTCGAGATTGAGCTACATTATTGTAGTCAAACCCTTACATGTTAAATATGGAAAAACATGCTGACTCATGCCTGTGCTCACTGGCGTAATCATACTGGTTAGAGCAGAAACATAAATCTCAAAAAGTGATCTAAATGTTGCCATTTTTTTAAATACCAGTTGCATGTGGCCATATGCTATTGTGGTGAATAACTGTCAAACTGTCTTTGCTAAAATGTGTCTTTAGCAAAGACCTCTTGCCAAAGAGGAACTGTCAAACTGTCTTTGCTAAAATGTGTCTTTAAATTTCTTGCTGGTGTGCCCATATTTTACATCCCTAAGTAAATGATCTCACACATTTCTCCGGATTTTTGTCTTCCTCACCAGTCAAATCATTGTAGAAATACTTGATTTATTAACTAAAATTCAAGCTGCAGACATTGCTATTATTGTTTTTTTTTTCTTGGGTGGACACCGTCTGCAACTTCCTCATACTGTCTTTAGCTTTTTTTTGCATATTTTTATTTTTCAGTCATGGGAATGAATATCCCTGTTGTGAACTACAACCTGGAAAACTTGCAAAACAGATTAGCAGCTGTGTGATGCGGTAGTATGTGCATGCAAGAAGAAATTCAACTGACTGTGCAATGTTACATGCAATGTCACATAAATTCAGCCAAAAGACCGGCGATTTGCATAGTTATTAAATTACAAGTGAGAACTGTTTTACACTGTTTAGGTTCATGGGAAAACATTTGATCAGAGGCATTTTTACTTTTTGCACCTTCTTTAAGCATTACCTTGGTGACCTCATTGGGTACATGTGATGTGGTGTCTTTCAGTCTTGATATTGAGCTGTGACAAAGCCCTCCCACCACTGCCATTAGTGTGTTGTAGTTGTGCATAAGATGTAGACACTAGGGGAAAAACACACACACACACAAAACACACGTATCAGTGAATTCACATCGGCGGATAAAAACACGCACAATTAAATTTGTTCCAGGTAGCCCTGTTATATAACTCTCAACACTGATGTTACATAAGCCACTTATATTGTTGTCTTTTTCTTGCTGCACACTGATATCTCACTCTTTTTGGAAGCCCTTTTTCTCCCTCTTTTCAGTTTTCTAATTTGTGCTGTCACTGAAGCATTATGGTGTGAAATTCGTTTCCACACCCATGGGTTTCGAGGTTGACAGCAATGAGCAGCAGCAGTCTGGTGCATTACTGTCAGCGTGAGAGGTCCACCAGAGTACAAGGCTGCCTAACGGCTCCCTGATGCTAGTGTATCACTTCTCAGCAGGCTGCAGGCAGCTTCCCTTTGGAAAGCTTTTAACAAGCTCGGTCTGGTCAGCGACAGCAATCACAAGTCGGTTTTCAATTTTTCAGGACACCAAACTCCTTGCCGTGTTAGTTTCGTTTGACTACTTCAGTTACTTAATATTTTTTTCTATTGGTTAAAAGATTAGCTCATTAATGTAAACAATGTCACAAAATATGCTAGATTGATGTTATTATGAAGAATTTGCAGAATACAGAGCCTTTCAAACCTGTGAACCTTTTAACATTTTTGCCACCTCCCTGTATTTAACCACTGTATGCGACAGACCAGCACAACATGATGTCCGCCCACTGTGAAAACGGCATGGAAATTACACATCATTTTCAAAATGATAAATGTGTAGCTCCATCCACTTTTCATTAACCAGCTTCCCTGTTCATGCTGATGAAAAGCCACCTCACAACATGATGCTGCCACCACCCTGTTTCATGGTACAGACCACATATCAAGCTTAAGGCCCAAATCTGGCCCGCTATGACTATTTATGTGTCTCTTTAAGTAAATAAAATTTTGTCAGTCAAAAAAAGACAAGTCAAATAAAGTTCAATATTTAATTTTAAGGAGTATTCATCAAATGCAGAGACAGCTGTTTATCAATATTTTAAAAAATTGTTAATGGGTAGTTTTTTCTATACATCCTGCCACATTTGTGATACGCTTTCTTGCAACAATTCAAATATCTTACCACATTTCCATGCAGGCCACATTTGTCCACCAGACAGATTTTCCTACCCGAGGTGCGGATGTCACATCATCCACAGTTAGCAAAGTTCAAAAGCTATTCTTAATTTACCTGTAGCAACTGCGCTGACTTTGTAATGAAATCATTCATGTCATTCATGTTAACAATAGCAGACAGGATGATGCAAAGAGGAAGTGTCTCGAGTTCTGGTACTATAAAAGTAGCAGTGGGGGTTGAGTTAACCACTACCTTTGCAACGTGGATAAACTTGGTGAAAACCTCAGCTCTCAGCTGAGCTGTTGGCCGACTCAGCACCATCAGCTGAACCCACTGGGAAATCCCATTGCACAGGGCAATGGATCGCTCCAGCACAGGGATGTCCTTCATGCAGCAGCTTCGAATGTAATTTATATAGTCTACAAACTGACAGAGAGAGCAGAGAGAGGACCATCAGTTGCTGTATGGAAACTGTAAGGGAATTCCCATGTGGGGAATTATTTAGGTTTGCAAAAGAGTATTTTCAATCAAGCTAAAGTGTGAAACATATAGCCAGAGGGATATTTTAAGCTCAGATGAGTGCACATACTCACTGATATTCTACAGAAGGATTTGAACTCCAGGAAAGTGAGGTGATCAGCCAACTCACTGGGTTCCAGGTGATCAAAAGAAGAGAAACTTTCCTCTTTTTACTATAGTTAGATTGAATCTTCTGGCTGGCTTTCCACGACCGTTCTCGTTCATTTCTAAAACACCAACACAACATATCCACATCAGTAAAAGTGAAACAGAGGTGGTAACTTTAAAAGTGTGAAAACCGCTGCTGATTTAATTAAAAATACACAGTTAAATCTAGGCCAGACCTACTGCTAGCAGTTTTTAAACTGAAACATTTGACAAATTTTTCGCATAAATCAAAATGACTAAAATCTCTCCAAATAACAAGCAACTTTGTTTTGACTGATTTTCTTGACGGCCATATTTTTAATCTCACTGCATGCCACTGCATTACCTATTTGAAATTAAATGAACATTAACCATTTTGTGGATGTCAAATATAAGGAGAATGAAAAGGAGACAAACAGACGTAGGCCTCATTGTGGAGTAACTTTAAAGAAAAAAGAAGGTGTTTTGTTTTAAACCTTTAGTTCACATTGCTTAAAATTATGCCACACCCATGGCGAAATTCAGTCATTTGTCATGAATTGTTTGAAACTAAAAGTGAAACTGACAGCATAACCTACTTCCTAATTAATCTGGCTAATAATTATCCGACAACTTTCTGGAATCACAGAGCATTGGAATTTCATTACATGACGGTCAGTGTATCCTTAAATGTGGAAAATTAAATTAAATTGAAGACCAAAATGGTGACGTCTTGGCCAAAATAACCTGCCTTGTCCAGACACACATAGCAGCACACTTAAAACTAACAGACACTTGATCCTAAAACAGCACCACAAAAGAGAGCTCTGTGGAGAAAAACATTCTATTTAAAACATAATTATAACTCGTGTCATAGTTAACATCGACTAGTCATGGTTGCTCTAAAGAAATCGGGTTAGAAATGTACTAGTCAGGATGCAGTCACACGCTGCTGGAATTTTGCAGCAACCACAAGGTGAAACTGCTTTCTGTTCTTTGCTCTGGATCGTGACTGATTTCATGACTACAGCAAACTGACTGGGAGTCGTGTAGGCTTCATGTCGCAGTTGGCCAGCTGGTAAGAAATTAACACTTACATCCATTTGGTCTCTAGGAGAGAGCAAAGATGCTCCTGTCCGTGTTCTCTGAGCAGATCACGAAAGTCGTCCAGGCTGTCGGACAAGCTGTGGGGCAAGCGGAACATCATCCAGAATTCCTGAATCCAATGTCTGCAAGTTAGAAATGGCAACAATGTAAATGATGGAAAACAAGAGTTAATTTTTAATCTGAACCTAGAGGGCACGTGCTACACTGACCTGATGAGGTAGCATATCCTCTGGCATTCTGCTGGCTGATCATTGTCCAGAGCCGTCTTAAAAGTAAGCAGCAGATAAGGAGCTAACAATTTAGTTTTGCTTGTTTTTCAATGGAATATACAGATGCCCAGCATGACAGGTATGTTTTGCGTAAAAACTGAGCACACGGATGATTTAAATGCAGGGGATCAAACTCATTAATACGAACTTAGCCCAGTGAACCAAAAGGCAAACACATGTGACATTTGGCCATGTGGGAGGAGGCATCTGTAACTCCAATGAGCATCACCAAATGAATCATTCTGGCATGCAGGGGAACGTGAACAGCAAACTGCACAAAGAAAATACACAACCCATGTCTAAAGCAACGCAGAATCGCTGAAAGTCATTGTTTGGTGTCAGGACACAGGAGATATTTAAACCAGCAATGTCTTCCCACAGTGTAATTATTGTCTCTGTGCTGTGGATAACCTTCACGTTGCACATGTCGCTTACCAAAACAATATGCCATTGATTTATTTACAGGAAACAGCCACCATTCCCTTCTCACACCAATGAGCTTTGCAAAAATATTCACTGCTCGTGAACTTGCTCACACTCTGCTGCAGAACGCTGCAAGAGCGTCAGCTTGTTGAACAGGAGATTTTATGTGGTAGACTAACTCAAAGTAGGGCACATTTCTGCATCAAAAGTTAAATAATAAATGGATTCCTAATTTTTAAACTTATAAAAATTAAAAAGTATAGAGTGCTTTCGTATTTAGATTCCTTGAGTCAAAATGTTTATATAGCCACTTTTTCCTGTAATTGCAGCTGCAGGTCCCTAGAGTTAAGTCTTGTCAACTGAATTCTTTGGTGAATCACTCAAGCTCAGTCAGAATGAAGAGAGAGCAACTGTCCACATCAATATTCAAGTTAATGACTTTGACTAGGTCATTCTAATGCTTGAATATGCTTTAAAAATTACCAATCAATCTCAATTACTCTTGTTGGAAGCTGAATCTCCACCCCAAGGCTCTCCTTGCCTTGTCTTATCAGTTTAGTCACAGATAGTCAGGTTTGCAGTGGTGCCCTACTCTTTTCATTTTCAGGCATCCAAAGCCAGAGAAGTTGTTTTATAACCTAACTCTGCTTTGAAGATTGTTTTCCACAACTTTTCCCCTGCAAACTGTGAAGTAGCTCTTAGTCTCTAAGTCTATTAATATTCTCTAAAAAACCTCTGACACCATCACATAACATTAAAAAGTATATTTTTTATTTAACAGCATTAAAGTAAAAGAGGCTTCATGTCACACTTTACATGTTTTTACTTGCAAGATGTGAATGAAAAATATGATGTGTGAGTAGTTTTTGTAAGTCACTGGCTCTTTATTGAAATCCCATTGAGAAACACGTAAAGGCTAACTACATCATTGGCATGGAAGACACTCGCACGGTTAGGAACATTCAATGACCCCCCATGGCTCTTTCTTGATCCTGAATTGATCATTTGTATCTTTTTTTGGTCTTTATCCCAGAATGAGAGGGTTTTTAAAAAAAACATATGCGTGTGAACTGATGGAGGGTTTCTGTGATCAGTGGCCTTTTAAAGCAGCAGGGTCTGTGTCTAAATATAGTACATCAGAGGCAGAGGTAATTAACACCTGAAACCCAAGTAAGGTACTGTTCAGGGGTTTGTGACGCCATTGTCTCTTCTATGAAGAGAAGCTAAAATTATAGGCACTGCACTACCATCAAACGACAGAAAAAAATTGTCTTCTGGGTGTGAATGAGTGCAAATGAAAAGAGTCTAATCAAACATATTAAAGGAGACCAACAACAGTCAGGTAGTATCCTCCCTGCTACTGAATGAATGAGGTGCAAGCCTTAGTGAAGCAAAGTTGCTCTGAGAGAAGAAATGAATGCAAAATGGAGTACAGAGAGAGAAAGCAGGCCACTTGCCCATCAAGCTTTACACTGACAGCTGAAAGATCTGAGCCAGGAATGAGCTTGACTGTGCGTTGCTGTTGACAACCGAGCCCTCAGCGGGTCCAGTGAACCGGTCGTATGCTCACTTTTCTGCTCATAACAAGGGCTGTTTGAATCAAGAGACAAAGGCGCAGTGCACATGCTGCTGGTGGACTGCTAAAGGATATAGATTGATGAGTTTGTCCAGCAGGTCGCTGGAGGACATGAGGAGACGATGCATGGTCAGGGTGATGTTCAGCATGTGGTTGGTCTTCCTCACGCAACCATCTGCATCTGAAAAGAAAAACAAAGTGCAATCAGCTGAGAGGAGAAGACATTTTATCAGTGACGGAGTATGTACCAAACCAGCGTCATAGAATTGAAATGTTGCTAAGTTATGCCTATTCTTAAGCTAAACGGGAGAAGAGAGCACACATGTGTGAACAAATTGCTGTCTGTACAGATGTCAAAAATATTTTTTACTTTGACTGCCATTTGAAGAACATATAAAAAATCAGTTTATAAGTAATGGTCAAAATATTTTTTTAAACTAAAAGTTATTCCCCTTTAAAATAAGTGCTAACATTATCATAACAAAATGCTGCACCATCATTTCATTTTCATCTCTTAGACTGTGGATTTTGTCATCTTCTGCTAAAACCTAATTTTCTTAGATCAATCTTGGTTTACTTCCAATCATATACTTTCAGACACCTTTACCATAACACCATAATATCTTCTGGTCTACTTCACACACTGCTGCATTTTGCAGAACTAGATCTTCCAGTTAAAAACTAGTTCCTTTCCGTCAGGTGACATATGTAGCTCACACAATTTATTAATCATTACAGAACCCTGTAAATGTATTCACACTCATTTTAGCTCATTAGGACCACAAACTACAAATCTATTAAAGTGTTTTTTTTATACACACAAAGTAATGCATAATAATGAAAGGAAAAAGACTTGATTTCATTTTTTTTCCAAGTTAAAAAAAAAAATCTGAAAAGTGTGGCATGCATCGGTATTCAGACCCTTCACAGTGTGACTCCTAAATAAAATCAAGTTCAACCAACTGTTTTAAGAAGTCACCTAATTAGGAGTCCAGATGTGTCAGAATTAATCTCAATATAAATTAGTACAGGAAAATAAATCAATAACAATATATATCCAATAAACATGTGATCAATACTGATAGGTAATATGTCAATAGTTCCACTGAACTCTGATCTCAAACTGCACAGCATTCTTGGGGCGGTAGGCAAAGCAAAGGCTTTATCTGCTCAACTTCTCACGATCAGCTACGCAAGATGGGTGACATAACTAACTCACTCACTTATTTGGTTACCTAGCAACAACTTCTTGAGTAACATGTGCAGCAGCAGTTTCAGGTTTTGCCACCATGCCTCATAATTGCTTATAAATAATAAACAATGGCATGTAGTGAAAGGATAACATGAGTGCAACAGAAAAACAGTAAAACAGGTAAGATCACATCACCGGTATGACAGTTTTTCGGATATTTCAAACAAAAGGCTAATCAATAATTATAATCGGTATTGACCAATATGAAATCCTTATATTGTGATACATTTTTTAGCTATATCGGCCAGCCCTAGAATAAATTCAGCACTTTTGTGTCAACCTCTAGCGTTTGTTAAAGAACATTTGTCAACAAACACCACCATGACAATCAAAGAACACAGCATATGGGTCAGGGGTCAAGTTGAGGAGAAAATAAGAAAAAACAGCATCACAAGTTTTAAATGTGTCACACAACATTATTTAATCTGTCATCAGAGACTTGAAAGAGAATTGCGTTGCTGCAAATCCTCAAAAGCTGTCAGACTAAACGGAGCTGTACAGTGCTGAGCTCATGGTAACTGTGGAGCAGCTGCAGAGATTCACAGCTTAGTGGGAGAATCAGTTTATAGGGAACCATGAGTCGTGCACGCCACAAATCTGCTCTTTATACGTAAGGGGCAATAGGAAAGAAAATGTTTATAGAAAGCCAAAGGAAGTTGAGTTTAAAGTTTAAACTGTGGATGTGTGGATGTGCGGATGTGCGCTCAACACGGAAGGACAAAATTTTACTTTCTAACATACATGCAAAATACTATGTATGGAAGAAAACCAACTATCAAATATTTATTTGTAAAAAAAAATAAAATAAAAATAGAAAAATAAAAAACATTACTATGTAGGGTTTCTCTGCTGTGGGAGAAGGAGGATTAAGAATTCCTTAAAAATAAAAGCCAAAATAAAACATTACTGGTAATAATGGTATTTCTAAATCTGCATTGGTATATAAATCTTAAATTAAATATTTGCCATGTCCATGGCTAAAAATGCACCGATGTTAATGCTGTGAACTTTATACATGTTTTGTGTATACTTCATTATTTCACTCTGAAACCATTTACTTACGTGAAACTGTATTTTTTTTAGATCAAATTTACATGCAAATAATTTGACCACAAAGCTCAGTCAACCTCAGTTTTATCAACATAATTATTCTAAACGTTATAGGCAAAAATGAGATTGATTATTAAGTATTTGGAACTGAAAAAAAGCTTCGACAGTCTTCTTTGTCAAAACCTTTAACTGGAAGGTTAAACAGCTTTGTATAAATTTGTGTGACAACAGGTTGAAAAAAATTCACCGCGAAAAAGAAAATTTCTTTCTACCAGTACAAACATTGTTTCACCCAGTTACTTGAACTGGGTAAAACAGCAATTCAAACACATGCTTTAGTCATACTATCCACAGACCCTGCAGCGGAAGGTTTACCTTTTCCTCTGATTGTGTGAACCTCTGATGCTTGCCTGTCTCACTACCTTTTTCACTTCCTTTTTCCTTGCATGAGCAGAACTTCCTCCCTTTGTGAACAGACCACCTTTCCTTATCTTGACTGTGTGCTACAGCTGACATCTTGAGACACGCATAGACAAAGCGATTCTTTCCCAGCCACAACATAATATTAGACTGCATGTGAACAAAACCTGACACGATTTCATAAAAAATGTTTTTAAAAAAAATCGTTGCAGTGTCTTACTTAAAGCAGAACACAGCATATCTTCAGGAAATCTTCAAACCGCTAAAACAGGGAATTAGAGGTTAACCACATAGAATCTTTGTTTACTGGGAAAATCATTTATATACTGTGGGACTTTTTCACCCTTGTCCTCTACAGATTTATAATCAGAAGTCTTTAGAAATGGAAAATCTAGAGAACAAGCTCGAATAAAAAGCTTTGCAGCTGCCTTGGGACCATCAAGGCCATCAGACATCTGAGGGGGCCATGTTTAAACCATATTACCTTGAAAATACCTCAGACACCATGGCAACATGCTTTCTTATCTTTGTTATCTGTAAGCAACTAACCACTCCTGCTGCAGCTGACTAATCTAGCCCGCCATATCCTACATCGCCTGTGTTTCTGTTAGTAACATGCGGCTGCTACAGTCTAAACCAAGCGAGGGGATGATGACCTCATCCATCGAGTTATTGAGAAAGTAAAAGAGATTAATTAAATGATTTCTCAGTTTCAAATGATGTAACCGACGGACAGCTTCAGTGTATTTAAATGGTTGCATTTCTGACAGGTTCTTCTGCCCAAACAAAATTATTAGAAGCTTGTTTTTCTATAGCTATCACTTCATAAAGAAATCAGCTGCAGTGTCGGCTCTACAACAGGATGTCATGACTTTATCTGGTAAACAATTGCTTCACAGCATTCCAACCACCAACACTCCCTGTGCAGGGTTAATTGCAGGAGGAAATCCTTTCTGGACCGTCTGTTAGTGATGGGAACATTAGGAAAGCTGCCGCCCAGCAAGTTGGAACCACGTGATACTGGTTGGTGATAAACACTTAGGAGCGCACGCTCTGACTGGCTCGCTTTTAAGGTTATCTTAAACATTCATCAGCCGCTCCAAACCTGCGTGTTTGCACTTTTCCTTGTTTTGAAAGAGGCTATCAGATGGGATGATCCCTTTGTTTTGTTTTGGTTCAAGTAAGTGGGAAAAGGGATATATTTGGGCTCTGAATAAAAATTCTGTGATCAGACAACAAGTTGATGTGAATCAGCTTAAATAAGTTTTCAAACATTTATATCTAAAATGTGGCAATTTATTGCGCCCAAAAGTAAAGCAAGCATCGTTTATTTATTCCTTTTTTGTACTGAATAAGTTTTGTCAGTTACATATAAAGCAATCTTTTAAATGCTTCTTAAGACAAAAATGCTTCAGAAGCTGCAAGGGTAGATCTGAATTAAAAATGATTTTCCTCCAGTTAAGATGACAAACTCTGAGAATTGTAAATTGAGAAAAATAAATTATAATTGTATATTAAAAGAAGAAATAATCAGCTGAAAAATATTTAAAACAATTATCAGTTGCAAGAATGAAAAACATAAACTATTGTTTTGTATTAGTGTTTGCACAAAACACAACTACTTATCTTATTATTTTGATAGTTTCTAATATATATACATACAACTTTGTAGACATTAATTACCTTAAAAATACTGAAATAATATTGCACAACAAACACCAATCAAACCTTATCTGCCTAATACTACCTGGCTAATTTCTGGTTTCCGTTAAGACTGGGCCTGCTTGTTTCTAATTTTTTTTGTTTCTCATAGGACCCTAAATACAAAAAGGAAAATAATGTGCTGCAGATTTCCTGCCAGAGGTTGAATTGTTGTTTTGATTCCAACAGAAAATAAATGAATTACATTTTCCCCATATATGCATAGAGGAATGTGCCCCTAAACTTTATCAGATTTTCTGTAAATGTACTAAAAGGTTACATACTCGTACAAGCTGCTGGTTGATTAATTTACAAACGATAATGGTGGGAGTTCTTGGCTTTAATGCATTTAATAAACAGGGGAAACCATTCAGATATTTCAGTATTTGTCTTGTAAATCACAGATCAGTCGATTAAGGGGAAATCTCTAATCATGAGTAGACAGAGTTTAAGTAACCTGCTTACAATAAAAAATTGTAAATATTTTACCAAGGTGACTCATGACCTCACTCTCCAATAATTCTCCAATAACCTCAGCTGACACACATTAGTGATGTATTGTGGTGTCGACAGAGCAAAATTAGATTAATTCTAATGAGAGTAATGCAGCACCGCCCTTCCCCCTGCTGCTGAGCACTGCCAATCAGATGGGTAAAACCCAGCCAGTACAGTGTTATTTTTCCAACAATTAAAACAAACCCAACGGTTTATAAATTCATATCATAAATTCTTCTAGTCTTGAAAACCACAGACAATCATATCATGGAAACCACAGAAGTGCCACCAATCTCTTTCATTAAGGAAACACTGTTTAAAACTACAGCTTTAAGTAAGCAGCAGGACTGCTACCTGAGCAGATAGCCTGACTAATTAGGCAGCTAATATCCTGACATACTACCGTTATTGTGTAAAGGATGGATAAAAAGGCATAATTTTGTTACCCAAGATGTGAATTCACTGGTAACATGTTTATTCTATGTTTGCTTCTTTTTTCTTTTTATTGAAGTCAAAGAAACAATACATAAGGATTATCAATATATAATATTATATTATAATATCATTATTAGAATCATAATGTTTTAATTTGCAACATCAGGAATATTTGTCACTTTTCTGTTTTAACTAAATTAGGACATGTTGTACATCTTTTATTTTTAAATTACATGTTGATACCCAGAGGCCTTGAAGTTTTTGTTCAAGCTGGCTATACATTGAGAATCACATACCAGCATTAACAGCTTTTTATGTGAATGGAAATCAATTCCCAGCTCGCTTTTCACAGATTTCCCTTTTCTGATAACTACAGCACATGGACAATCTCACATTTTCTCTTTTAAAGAAACAGGCTCTCATGCATTTTGTGAGCGAACAGCTCAGCTCGTGGTGCTGTGGGGGTTTGAGGGGAGTGATGATGTCAGCCATTGATCCACACCTCGCAGCGTTCCTGCATTTCAAAGGTTGGTAGGCATCTGAGGGCTACAGTTCAGGGAGCTGACCTTTCAGTTTGGCCAAGCTTGAAGCTCTTCTAATGGTAATCTTTTAAACTGCGCTTACGTGCGCTCTCTCACACTAAAAAAAAAAAAAAAGGTGGCAGGACTGGTGGACCGCGGGAGGGTTCATGTGTGATGTGAGCCAAGAGGAACCGATGTGTTTGCCATTTTATCAAGAAAAGCCATTTGAGGAAAACCCCAACCATAATATACTGCACAAACAGATTATATCCTGTGTAGAGATATAAACATTTCTTTTAATAAACATGTAACATGTTAGAATCTAACATGTTGCTAATCTATAAGTCTTTCCATACTGCTTGACTGATAAATTCTTTCTTCCTGATAAACCTGATAAGAGAGAAAGGCTGTTATTACAGCACACTTCTTCTTTTTCTGCGGATAAATGCAGTTATGAAATGTCATTTAATGTGCAGCCCATCGTAGCACATCTCCCCTGCTTTTGCTGCATTTGCGTAACCAGGCAACGGCCATCTGAAAGCTGTCTCTTCAGAGACACAATCACCATAACTCTGAGAGCACTCCAGACAACTTGATTGAGACAACGATCTTTGACTGATCCAACGGCAGCCTACGTAATCACCACTGTCCTTTTTTTGGGGAGGTGGGGGTGGGTACAGTAAATTATCTTTACAACCATGTGATGGATGTAATGCATGAATGGTGCCTGGAGAAAGCTGACCCTTTCCTCTCCAACACCTCCAATCTCTGAGCACAAAACTTCTTCCCTTTTTCTCAAAAGCATTCTCACTTCTGTGAGTCATTTTAAAAAACATTATGATGGTGGAATTTTATAATATAGTCACAACTCTCTCCACGGATATTGCGTAATATCTGTGGATATCATACTGCCAAAATTTTTTATTATTACTTGTTTGTATTAACATCATCGCTTAGATACCATTCTTTTCAGATTAAAATAGAAACCCAAAGATTAGATTGTCTAAAAGTGAGATACAATGTACTCAAAAACATTTAACATGTAACAAAATACAAAATGCAAGTTAAAAACTAAGTTTTTAATCCTATAAATACTGACATATATTAGTTTCTATAACAACATTCTGAAATTCTTTTAACCAAGCCAAATTGTTTCTAACAGTACTTAACCACCAATTCTGTGATTGAAATCCCAGCTTTCATTCTCTCTTTCAAAATGGATATTTGTAAATGTATGTCTTAGAAATCTACAGAAACACCTATTATGAGAAAATGAAAAAATTAAAGCCTGAAATTTTATATAAAAGATAAGAAAACAATGTCTAGTATCAATTTTGAAAAATTTAATATTGATCAGTTTTTAGTTAAATGTTAAAGCTTTGAGGTTGGAAAGCCTCCCTACTAATGTTTAGGTCTCTCCACAAACATTTCAGAGTCAAGCCAAGAGAGGAACTCGGAAGAAATGTATTGGCTAAATAAAAGATTTCTTAAAAATTTTTACCAAAACAGCACTTACTCTTTACTTTGCCATTAAACTAAGCCCTCTGGACGGTCTAATTATTCGAGTTTATGGTTACATTTTGAGTTGGAATTCAAACAATCACCAAACATTAATAGTCAAAAAAGATTTACCTTATCACTTTGCATTGTATTCTGTCATATTCCACAATTGTGCTCTAATATTATAATCTCTGCCATGTGAGTGTTTGATTCCACCTCTGTTGAAGGTTAACCCTGTGTAAGGTGTGACCTCTTGTTCTGATGTCATGCAGCTCAAGCAAAGATGGCTGACAGCACGGAAAAACGAATTACAGATTACATTTTCTGTCAGGTATTTTGAGAGAAGTTTAAACAAGAATTCACATTAAGGTAAGTTTCATGCTTGATTCGCCATTTTTCCAAACATTTGTCATTTTTTTAGTAATTTTAGCTAAAAAGAACTTTGCAACCATTTATCACAATCAAACCACCTGAGGCTGAGTAAAGGCCTAACCACTGGATCTTACTGAAACTACATTCAAATATCGTCTCACAAAGCAAATCAAAACCAGTCAGTAGGCAGCAAACAAAAAAAAAGAACAATAGTTTCAGCTTTGGGCATTCAAGACATCAATCTTCATCACAAAACCTTCAAACACTCCCAATTCTCCCATTCACCTTCACAGTTGGGTGTAGCTAAAGGTTTGCCTCGCTGAAGGCTTAGAAGATGACAGGTAAACTGGTTCACCTCATGTGGGTGCAGTTTTATTGACCATAAACACAGCATGTCTTCTTGAAAACCAATAAAAATGCAGGAAATCATCACAAATTGTGGGTTAAGGAAAAAGGAGGCAAAAATGCAGAAGGTTCCTACGTCAAACAGCTAAACAGGTCTCCCATTTGAGAGCAGCAGGCACTGCCCATTGAACGTAAATGCAGATAAGAAATGGAAAAATCATTCATGGCCATTTTCCACATTCCTACTTCTGATAGTATAGTTTTCAACATCAAGCAAAATCAAATTAATGGTGGTAAAACAAATGAAGGAGAAATAAAGCAATGCTTTAAACTTAAAGCTCAGAAATGAGGTGTGAAATGAGAAAGACTGCTTTTGCCCGGAAATTTTAAAAAAATTGTAACCATTGTTTCTCCACAACAATCTACCAAAAAAGATATCCAGTCTGTTACGTTAAGGCGATAATAATCAGCATGGACTTACCAAACAACTCCAGACAAGCCTGGATGAGTTCTTCCCAACTTGCTTTAGTGAGATGTCCCAGAGACATTACTGATTTATTAGGAATGATCGGGGATGAGACGGGTTTGTGGAACCTGTGAGGACGGCGAGGAGGAGAAACTCTAGACCTGTTGGGGGTATATCCTGGAGCCACCCTCCTTGGAGAAAAAAAACAGGAAAAACAAGTGTAAATCAGTGGAAGAAGAAGAAGAGGACTTCCAAAAGTTGTATCTTGCCATTTTATCTATAGCGTGAGTGGATCATTACAAACAATTTACGAACAAGTTACAAATAAGTACATGTGTTGGCTTGTGGGGCAGAGGTCAAGATAGGTGAGTGTAAAAATAAAATGTGATTGTCATTCTTTTGTGTTTTTCACATATTTTTTCATCACAAAAATACACCTGGTCAAGATCAAATTTAATAAGCAATGTATAATTAAGACGAGTCTGTGCGAGAATAAGATTTTGTTTTATCTGCTAGCAAGTTAAGATCTAGAGGGTGTCAGAATTTGAGAAAACTGGCAGCATTTTTTATATCTTCCTACCTGGTGATTGTATGTTGAAATTCAAACCAAACTCCGATTTCTGCTTTTCTTATCCTAAATTACCTTTGTTAGTATTTTAGAGCCTAAATGTAAATAGTTCTTGATTTTTTTTATTTTCTTTTGTTTTGTTATCTTTTAGCACTGCTTTGTGATGTCAAAACCCAGGTATCAAAACATGCAAAGACCATGTTACCTTAGTGGACACCTGATGTTAAAAATATGGTTTGCTTCAGATTCTCCCGTAAGGTTGCATAATGTTATAATTTCCTTCTTTTAAATCTGGCCAGTACCAAAAGACAGCAGACATCCAGTTAGTTGAAAATCTAAAAGGACCAGTAAATTCGGAGTAAGTTTGAAGTTAGATATCCAGACTGACGCACAGATCTGAGGCTTTAGCTGTGCGTAAAGACGCTGGGAAAACATTCCGCTTCTGTCTTAGGGGACATCTTAAGCACCTCTTCAAGCTTCGATAAAGAAAAAAAAAAAAAAAAAAGATGTTTTATGCTTTGTGGCAGAAATCATAAAATCCAGACAGTTGGCGGAGAAAAGATCTCCAGAAACTCCTCTGTAATGTTTCTAAACAACACACTGAACTTACATATCGTCTGTCCCCTTTTCGTCCGCCGTTACGCTTTCGTTTTGGTTCTCCTTTGACTGACATCCCATGGCGAGGTACTGGGCGACCAGCGGCTCCACCAAGCTGTCCATCTGCGTCCTCCTCGGTGGGAGCATTTCATCGCTCAGCTCGGTTCGGCTCGGTGATCCTCCGCGGTCTCAATAGCATTGTGCTGACTCGTCAATGAACGTTACACAATTAAGATTCACCCAGCCTGTCAGAAAGTGGGCGGCCGTTCTGCTGTCGGGCATGTCACTCTCCGACTTTCAATGGTCTCTCTCTCTTTCTCTATTTCTCTATTTCTCTCTCTCCCTCTCTCTCTGGTTATTTTCCCTTGAGTCAGCCGTCGTGTTCTAACAGGTTTATATCCTTCTCAACAAGTTTAAACAAGCGAACTGCTCAAGGTTGCTCCAACAAAATATAGACTTCCATTGTTTTGCGGTTCAGCCAGAAGTGCTGCGCATTTGGTTCTACAGAGCCTTGCAAAGGTATTCGTGCCTCATTGGGATTTTTCCCCGTTGGGTCACGTCCTCCACAAACTTCAAGGCATTTCTTCGGGATTCCACGCAATGAAACAACACAAACCGGCGCATAATTGTGAATGGAAAAGAGATGACTCGAAAAGATTGTTTTAAGAGTGTGTGGTGTGCATTGAGTGGATTTAGAACAGATGTTTCCAGGCTGCACTTTAAAAAAAAAAAACTAATTTCAATCCGTTTATATGATCCTGTTCGATTTTAGGTCGTTATTCAGGTTCAGGAAAGTTTTTACCTAAGGAGATTGCAGAGTGTCGCATGTGGCGACTGTGGAGAGGAAAAACTCCCCATTAACAGGAAGGAACCTCCAGCAGAACCTGGTCAGTGCAAGCAGGCCTTGCCATCACAAAACTGTGAGAATATACACAAGAGGAATCAGAAGAACTGGTGTAGGAGTACTTTCTATGTTTAAAAAAAAAGTAAATAGGAGACGGAGAACTTTTAGTTCTTGGCAGCGGTATCTCAAGTATCACAGCTAAACCAAATGCAGCTCCTGTGGAGAGAAAGGATTCCTGTACAACTTTCAACATTTAAGCAGAAGACAAACCTTCCAAATTTTTAGAGCAAACAAGAAACTCAAACATGATAAAATGCTGTTTTCACTTCATTTCAAGAGCATGGTAATTGTGTCAAACTTCACCTAAGCAAATTCTTATTTCATTTGCTTAAAGTTTTTTTTTTTGCTGACTCCAGAGAACGCATCCAATTCCCAATTTTGTTGGTGAGCAAGTTAAATTTAAATACATACAATTAGTCTGGTGATATACTATCAAGTCCATAGCATGCAAAAGAGAATCAAAATGGTTAAACATAAAGCAGCTGTTTCCTTTGGTTTTTGACCAAGTAGGGGTGTGTAAAACGAAAAAAAAAATCTAAAGCTTTTTGGGGGGACTTGTGTTTTCACAAATTGTGTCGGCCCCACCTTTGAGATCAAAATTCCACCCATGTCTGAGGGTTCAGATATAAACACATTATTCATGGAAAATTTGTGCGATGTCATCTCTCTTTTGGTTTATCCAAACTTTATATTTGTTCAGTTGGAATGTCAGGAAAGGGTGGATCTTCCTTTAAAGATAAAAAAAAAAAAGCTGCAAGTTCCGCAGTAGGGTGCGCTACATCTATCACGTTGGAGATAAATGAGGTTGTGTTTTTTTTTTTCAGAGATGTTATTCAACTTATTTTAGAAACAAAACATGTGTTTGTAAGTCATTTAGGCTTATTGGTTTCCATTGATATTTGGGCAAAAAAATAAAAATACTCAGTGGCCATATTAAGCTTATGAGTTATTTAATAATATAAACAGCCACATTAATCAAAGGTTACATTTATTTTAAACACCTAGACATTCACTTTTGTTTCCTCAATTTTTTGAGTTTCTTGCTGGCTTCAGGGTATAAATACATGGCCTTAGACTGCATTTGCTGTCTTGAATGGAGATAATTGCATCTTTGTGACAAGCAAAAGAGAACAACTGCACAGCGACAAAAAGATGACAGATCTGGACATCTACACCACCCTTTCATCCAAATCTTCATTCATTTTGTTTTTAGATGACCACCAGCCTGAGCTCATATTTTTTTCCCCCTGGAAAGTTGAAGCCATATTTACAGCTATCTGTTTTTGATGAGATTGTACGTCTCCCTCTTGTTCCTGTGTCACAGTTGTTCTGAGTGATACCTTGAACCTGCATCCAAGTGCCACTGACTTCATTTTTCCTGCTTTGTTTGTTTTCTCGCTCTCTGATATTACGTCTTGAAGAACTATATTACCTAAGATTACATGAGGGAACAGTAAACAATACTCTGTTTTATTATTTGTTTGAATCGCAGTCTCAGCTGATTCTCCTTCAGGATGACAGGAAAGAAAACTCTGAGTAACAAGGTTTTCAGTGTGGAATGCCTGTTTATATGCCTTTTGTAATCTGGAGGTAATTGTACACTCTGAAATAATGTGTTGTTTTACATCTTTTGCATCTTGTGTATAGACATATTTTGCATATAGATAC
The DNA here is from genome assembly GCA_033032245.1 of Poecilia picta. Classification (NCBI taxonomy): domain Eukaryota; kingdom Metazoa; phylum Chordata; class Actinopteri; order Cyprinodontiformes; family Poeciliidae; genus Poecilia; species Poecilia picta. The sequence goes on from CM065374.1 coordinate 9,906,219, forward strand.
AGGACATTGTTAAAATCTGCATGCAATTACTTCACATTTACTACCTTCAAATGTAAAACTGAAATTTGCATGAGTTTTGAATAGAGCGAATCAGAGAGACCTTGGACTGACAGCAAGCAGCTCAGTACTTGAGATAAGGTCACCCCCTTGTGGAGGAAATACAGTTCAACCTCTTGCCTCTTTCAGCAAGAACTGCCATTAATTTTTGCTAGAATGTATTCATGTTCGTGTTCATGAAATAGAAAAAAAAAAAAAAAAAAAAAAAAGAAAGAAACCGTGTCTTTAAATCCAGCGCTGTAGTGAAGAGGATGTGGGCTAGAGCCTTGTGGTGCCTACACACGTTTCTTTGTAAATGTTAATTGTACCTTAGTCACTTAGTCACTCAATACATCATTTTAGTCTGCTAAATATATATATGTCTCTATATATATCTATATATATATATATATATATATATATATATATATATATATATATATATATATATATATATATATATATATATATATATATCCCGACCCCACCAAGGGACAAGGGTGTAGGAAAATGGATGGATGGATGGATATATATATATATATATATATATAGGGGAACAGAGGATGAGGGGCTAGAGGTTCCATCATGGGAGAACAAGCCCCTACATGGGATGTACCACCGACAAATAACTGAAGTGGCTGATATCAGGAAATCCTACCAATGGCTGGACAAAGCTGGACTCAAGGACAGCACAGAGGCTCATCCTGGCTGCACAGGAACAGGCCCTAAACACCAGAGCAATAGAGGCTCAGATCTACCACACCAGACAAGACCCAAGGTGTAGGTTGTGCAAGGAGGCCCCTGAGACAGTCCAGCACATAACAGCAGGGTGCAAGATGCTGGCAGGGAAAGCGTACATGGAACGACATAACCAGGTGGCGGGCATAGTGTACAGGAACATCTGTGCAGAATATGGACTGGAAGCCCCGAGATCGAAGTGGGAAACACCCCCAAAGGTGGTGGAGAATGACCGAGCTAAGATCCTGTGGGACTTCCAGATCCAGACAGACAAGATGGTAATGGCGAACCAACCGGACATTGTGGTGGTGGATAAAGAACAGAGGAAAGCCGTTGTGGTGGATGTAGCTATACCAAGTGACTACAACATCAGGAAAAAGGAGCATGAGAAACTGGAGAAATACCAGGGCCTCAGGGAGGAACTGGAAAAGACCTGGAAGGTGAAGACCACAGTGGTGCCTGTGGTCATCGGGGCCCTCGGGGCAGAAACCCCCAAACTGGAGCAGTGGCTAAAACAGATCCCAGGAACAACATCAGACATCTCAGTCCAGAAATGTGCAGTACTAGGCACAGCCAAGATACTGCGCAGAACCCTCAAGCTCCCAGGCCTCTGGTAGAGGACCCGAGCTCAGAGGATGAAAGAGACCACCCGCAGAGGGTGAGAAGGGAATTTTATATATATATATATATATATATATATATATATAATATATATATATATATATATATATATATAATTTTTTTTTCAAAACATCCTTGATCTTTTCTGACATATGAAAATTTAATTATTGCTGAAATGTGCATCATGCATAGTTACTGTTAGGGGACTAATGATGCATCCAACTCATGGTGGATAAAAAATATTTAGTTATTTATATATTTATTTGTCTATTTATTTATTTAAATATATTTACTAAAATATTGACACTTTGAAACAATTGTTACCTCTTTATTTATTTATTTGCTAGATTTATTTTTTAGAATATTATTTATTTTTATTACATTATCTAGATTTTATTTATTTAGTTATTTTAATTTATTTATTTCTACATGAATTGTCACATGTGGAGAAAAACGTGTAAGCCTTTGTTTATATGTTGAAGTGAGGGACTTCCGGCTCTTCGAAGTAGTGTAAAACATATACCTACATAATTGTCATATTATTATTATTACTATTTACGAATCAATTTTATTTTCCACTCGTGTTTTATGGGTTTTATGAATTCCGAGTCGTTTTGAACGCAGCTCGTACTCTGCGCCGCTGCGCGCTTAAACCATTAGCATACTTCTGACAAGTGAGTGCTAGCAGAGCTAGCCGGTCTTTGGAAGCAACAACTGCGCATTTCTGGCCAACTAATTACCCAATTGCACTTTCAAGATGGTTCTCGACGACGCCCAGTTCATTTCATTTCTGAAAGGAAAACGCGTTAAACTGACTCTGAAGACTTCTTCATACTTTGGCGTCGTCATACGCATCAACTCAAACAAGACGCTGGTTTTGGCAGACGGTCAGTTACTGTTTACGAGCCCACCAATTCACATTTACTCGATGAGTATGGCATTACTTTAACTTTTTTGAGGTTATTTTTGTTGTTCCAGTGAGTGGCAGTAATGGATGCAGATATCCGGGAACTAAACTCTTCTTTGGACGCGAGATTCTGAACGGTGAATACTCTAAAAAAACACTCTAAAAGTCAGAAAGTGTTGTCATTTTGCTGTGGGCAAACATCTAATTGTTTTGTGTAATTAAATCCCAAGTTGAATTCGCCAACGAAGAAAACAATGACGGGTGAGTAGGCTGTCTCGGTGCAATTTGATAAATGAAAACAAAACATTTATCTATTTATCTCTTTACGTTCATAAAGTGAAACTTATTAAGTGATTCATTTCGACTGCTTATTTCGAAAGTTGGCGGCTGACCGATAATTACCACCTAAAAATGGACTATTAAATGAGACAAAAAAAACATTAGAAATTGTATTTTATGACTTAGACAAATATGGAGAAGACCATTAACTTGATAGTTGTCCAGTAACCAGTTTATAGTGTCCTCCCCAAGCAGTTTAAGGCACAAAGGTTCATTGCAAAACAAAGTGGTTGCTATGCTGAACCCAAGCTTTTTTGTGGAAAAGTGACTGGAAAAAGCAAGTTGTGCAACAGACTGGTTACCTCAGTGCCATTCAGCAAGAGCAGTTAATTTATGCAAAAAGAGCCCAGACATAAATGAAGAGCATATGTGCAGCTGGTGAATTTATTATTTTCACTAGTCTTTTTTTTTTTTTTTTTGTATGATAAATGTTTACTGATCTTTTGTAAAATTTACAGTTTCTGTAGAAAATGTATAATTTGAGTTCTATTAGCTATAACTTATAATCTTAAAAGTGATCTAAAATAAGAACTCAAATTCTCTTTTTATAGATGTGGTACTTTATTGAAATGTACTTGAAGATAATAAAATGGAAATTTATGGTGGGATGAATAAAAATGTTTCCCAGGAAAATTACTCAGGATGTGCCTGAAAAACACCTGGATGTAGAGAAGTTTCAGCCATACAGAAAGTTAATGACATTAGGTGAGTTTATTTTATTTAAATAATCCCACATTCAAGCAAACTCTCTAAGCTTAGTCACTTTTGAGGGGATCCCCGTTTCCAGATGACGATGAAGACGACGCAGAATGCATCAACTTTGTGGTCATAGATGAGATCCATGAGAAGTTTGGACCTGCTGTAAGTTTACTTACTTTCTTTTTAGCATTTAAAACACTGAACACATAAAATTCTGACCACTGGAAGGTGACACCATTATCACCGTGCATATTTTCATTGTGGTACCTTCTCTGGGGGAGGGCAGCAGATGCTAATTGAGGGCAAGTTGTTAAAGCTGTTGAACTGGGCAAGTGTGAGGATTTGAGCAAAATTGTAACGGCTAGATGACTCATTAGGTTAGAGGGAGAAAGGGCTATTATGAAAAATTGTATTTTTTGAGCTTATATTATGTTACAAAATTACTAACTGCTAACATCTCATGGCAAAATACAATAATGCAATTTTGGGGAGTTTATTGGAGTTTGTGCCTTGACAGGTGAGGGCTGTTTTCTCAGTAACAGGGGTAACAGCATGTTGTTAGGCAGGTCATAATGTCATGCTTGATTGTAAGTCACAAGTGTTATTTCCAATGTGCCGATAGAAATGTTAAGTGTCAGGCTCTTTGTGGAAGGTGATGCACATCAAGAAGCAGCATGTGATTGGTGTGGGAGGTGAAGGAGTTGAGCTCTTCAAAAATGGAAGATTATGTTGGCTGATGGTGAGAACGTCTGAACTCTTGTTTTGTTTCTTTTTAAGATTTGTTTCATTTTCTCACAAATACTTTGAATACAATTGCTTTAGATTGCCACTAAAAACAAGGTGTACTTGTTTGATATCCTTCTGCTTGGAGCACTGGCCTTTAAGAATGGTCTCTCCATGATCCTCGAAAGTAAACACATACTGAAGGTGAGTTTTATGTAAACAATAGAACCCAAAGTTACTCAGAGACGAACCGTATCCTGCCATCTTTGCTCGTTTGACATCTTTTCAGGTCATTCATGACTGTAGAGCCATTGCTGGAAGTCTGGCAGCTCAGTTCAATGTGAAACTAACCAATGTATTTGACACCCAGGTAAGTACATGTGACCAAATTTTAAATTATTTTTCACTCTTATCAGTAGTTCAGTGTAAGGAGAGAATAGATTTTAAGTGTTTAATTTTTATTTACTTTTAATGATTGTCCTCACAGCTGATGAAAACCCACAATTCAGTTTCTCAGAAAATTTCAGTATGTAAGAAATGTATGTAAAGTATGTATATTTCAGTTTAAAAATTCTTACTACATTGACTAATCCTGTTTAATATCCTAATGTAAATAGGTTTTGGGATTTTATTTTTTGAGTAAACACTTTAATTATATCACTGTGTAGTAAATTTGAAAGATTATAACAATTGTATTTCCATCAAGTCTGTTCATTTTGTAATCCTTGTTATGTCTGGCTTGTGTGTCTTTCTGATGAATATACTGTTTGATTTTCCATTTTTATTTCAATTGATCTAAAGGTGGCAGATGCCATGTGCTTCTACGCAAAAACGGGCGGTTTCCTTCCTGACAGAGTCAGCACTCTCCCAGAGGTAGTAAGTCTGCATCTGAAAGTGCCTTCCTCCAGGCTGTCATCTCTTCATGTGAGGTCAAAACTCACCAAGGTACAGCATTCATTCTCGTTTTATTCAGCGTCTCCTCTAACAGGGCAACCATTAAAACGACATCGCAAATGTATTTTAGACTCATATTGTACTATTAAAATTAAACTTGGTATTACAAACAGATACATGTCTTGTTGCATTTACCACTTCGGCTTTTGTTATTGAACTTGGTTCGATCCAGTTGGTAACCCTTATTGAGTTCTCAGAAGCTTAGAGTTTACTTTATGCATTTTATTTTTATAAAGTGCTATAATGATACGGCAGACCATATGGTTGTGCTGCAGGAGGTATTTTATGTAAAACAAATCTATTCTGTAAGGTGTTTTAATGGATTTACCATTTTATTGTATCGAGAGGATCAATGAAGGTCAGAACAGTCAATAAGTAGAATTTTGTGTAGAAGTAATTTGTTTGGATTATTATCTATTTAATAGGAAGAAATGGATATGTGGCACAAGCGGCCTTGCCCTGTACCGCTCCTGAAGGTGATGGCGTTATCTGTGATCCATCTGAAGCCTCTCAGACTGGTACTGCTGGACACACTGATGACCGACTACATGATCCTGGTGGATTCGTACCTCAAGAGCAACCTCGATCAACCCGACGGACTGGAGCATGTCACTATGGTCAGTCATTCACAACACAGATGTGAAAAAAATGCCTACACTTATTGCAGCACAAAAAGCAATAGTGAGCAACGTATAAAGTTAGCTACTTAATGTTATAAAAAGGTCTTTGTTATCCATAGAGACAGTTTTGGGTAAAATCCAAAATCTGTCTAATGGTGTATACTCTAGAAATAAATCATGATCTACTGTTTAAACTGGAGTGTTAAACTGAGTAACCGGAAAGTATAGGTGGCTTTTTTGTTGGTGAATCTCATATCAGTCTATTCATATCAGTCAGTAACGCATATTTGTATATTAATAAGTAGATTTGCCTATTTGCATTCACAGGAAAACGTGCTGGAGTTACCTAAAGAGCTCAGGAAGCTGGATGAAATGCGCCGTGAGCGGCAAGAATGGGCTTGCAATCGCTACCCTGTGACAGAGCGAGGGCTGCTGGCTCGCTTCAACCCATATCCTAAGTCACAAACCACACCTGCTGCTGATGGCCACAGCGGTACACAGCCTGACTCCTTGGAAGCCGGAACTCCAGCACCACATCCATCACCAAAAGTGGATAAAAATACTTCCCTTACCACAAGATTAGACAAAGAAAGCAATCAGATGCAAGCGCATGTGATGGGAAGGGGCATGGTGTTGGGGAAAGAACAGTCATCTGTCCCAAGCTTCCTGTCAAGTGGAAGAGGTTTCCTTCTCCAGAAAGCACAATCTCAGATTCCTGAAGAGGGCGCTGGTGGCATGAAAAGGCAGGAGGTGGCTCTCAAAGCCAACAGCTCTACACTCACCAAACCTGACTCCAATAGTGACGAATCTCCCAAAAACACTTGTGATTTGGGAGAACATTCTTCTCCACCCTACCCGTCCATCTCCTCACTAATCCAATCATTTCGGTCCTTCAGAAATTAAGAGTCAGACTGTAAAACCAAAGCTTTATGTACACTGGTTGGTTGATGCTGTGTAATTTTTCTGACCACTAGATGGCAGCAGACGTTCTTTTACAAAAGTTCCTTGTCAGCCTTTCTGAGAAGCTTAGAGCCAAAATGTGTTTTATTTGAACTTTGTGACTCACTTTAAATGCAGAGTATTTCTGTTGTTTTGTAGTTTTGTGTTATACTACTTTTTGTTTAATCTGAAAATTTCCAGAACTGATGCCATCAACTGAAAGTTCTATCTGTTTGACATACAGTACAGCTTTCTTGTGATGTAGAAAGAAATAAAAGTATTTCCCTTGGAAAGAAAATTAAACTGCCAGGCTTTGTCTTTTACTTCTTGCAGCTTGGTTTGCATTGACATATAGTGTTAACTAAAAAAAAACATGGCTAGCTGACTCTTTTTGTAAATACTCATTGTAAAAATGACCCAATCTGAGTAGTGAGTCCCAGCAGCTTTATTCTTTGTGTAAACCTGTGTAATTGATCACAGGTGGCAAGCACCTGCTGCGTTCTACAAAAGCTGATCATATCCAATTAATGTGATGCTTTGAGATACCGCGCAGATTTCGCAGAGGCGCTCTATAGCCGTTTTTCTTGGGTCATCAGCGATATTGCCGTAGATCAAGGCATGATCACAACAGGAGGGCATTGCTACATCCTGCAGCGTGAATGGGGGGCTCTGTTGTATAATCACATCTTGCTGCGTGCAGTGGCTTGGGCCTTTTCCAGGGCTTTCAAATTGAAAGCACGAAACAGATAATGTAGGATTTTAATTAACTGGGAGGCAGCCAATCTTAAAGCCCTGCATCTCTCTCTTAGCAACCAGCTCCTCCTCAGCTTCTGTTAAACACATGCAGGGTGGAGCCCGTCCATATGCTCCCCTTAAACGTTTCAAACAGTGGTATTCCTCAGACTGTGTTTTAGTCCAGCAGGGGACTAAAAAGTTAAGCTCCTCGTAATGCTGATTCAGTTAACATTATCTTTATTTGTAGAAAATTTAGCAGCTGTGAAACATGGATGCATTTATGGAAACTTTCCTGAACAACAGAAGGGGAGCTTTATTTATCTGTGTCAGTCAACAGTTAAGTTGTTAGGGAGATGTGTGCGTGTGTGTGTGTGTGTGGTGGGGGTTACAGGTCTCCATGGAACCATGGAGGACAAGCTGCTGTCATTGACCACCAGATTGCAGCTCTTATTTTAGAGGACCTTGCATTTCCTCTCCGTCACAATAATGCCTTATGTGCTCCACTTCCTGTTTCTCAGGCCTGGGAGGAAGGAACTGTGAGCTTGTCACACGGTAGTCACCATTTCCTCCCTCCCTACATCCCAACTACCAACCCCCCACCCCCTCTTCTGCACTCCCTACCCCCAAACTTCAGACAGTGTTATGTCCTTCAGAGGGGAAAGATGTCTGCACCTTCAGCATCATAGCAGGATGTGTCTGAGCTATTTTTAAGTTCAAGTCGGAAAGGTAGTGTACAGACATAAACACAAACTTTAGGATGGCCAGCTGTGTTGATTTAACATTTGAATATGGAGGCTTAACTGTGTGACCAGTTGTTGTTTTGACTGAGCTGTGCCTCCAAGATGTCTTTCAAAAGAAGGATGAGCATTTTAATACGACACTTTCATATTCTGAGCATTGTAAAAACATTTACAATCCTTGGACTTTTTCACATTTTGTTGTGTTACAAAACGGACTGAGATGCCGTTGCATCCAGTTAATACCTTGTAGAATCACTTTTGGTTGCGTTTGCAGTGGCAAGTCTTCGGTTGAGCTCTCATCCAGGTTTACTCATCAACGACTGAATGTTGCACCAATTATCAAATGGATTTAAGTTTACATTTCAACTGGGCCGTTCTGACAAGACAAATGAATCCACTTTGATCTGAATATTTTCATTGTAGTTGTGATCATTCATCTTTAGTTGTTTTCCCTCTGGAAGGTATCGCTTCAAGTTTAACTTTTTGTTTTTGATTGCCCCAAACTCAAAACCTTCTATTTCCTCTGTTCCTGCAGGAAAAATGTTATACATTCCTCCTACATGACATTCTGTCAATTGGGGTGAACAGCTTCATCAGGGTAGGTTTTCAATTGGACAAAAGTCTTTCCATTTATAAGTAATTAATTGGACAGTGTTTTGTCTTGAAATACTTTTTCCTAGCCTAACCTTGCTTTAAATTTCACAACTTTATTCCTGATATGTCTGCTGCTTCATAGGGCTGCTTGTTCTCTGGCATTTCGTTTTTTATTTAGTGATTTCTGAAAACAGTTGCTTGCAATGATTTTTCATTCACAGGTATCAGAGTAAAGGGGTGGAAATGAATGGATGCTACTCTTTTCTTTAAAGGTTTTAAAATCCAGGGTTGCTCTTCCCCAAATTATAAATTTCACTGTACTTTGTAGAAATTGGAAGGGTATAAATATTTTTTCATAAGCCATTCTAGATTCATAACACATCAGTCTTTAATTATTTTTGCACCACTATTCCGATATGACAGATGAATATGTCAGACTGTATCTCAGATCACCTGCACTCGTGGCGCCCTCCAAAGAGCACCCAAAACAAAGGTGTTGGCTCCCTCCCTCCATCCTTCTTTATAGAACTACAAAGGAACACAACAGGTTGATGGTCCTGAACAACCCCAGTGGGGTTAGGCCTCAGATTTCTCCATAATTAATAGGCTGCCATTAATTATTAAACACCAGGATAACTTACTGAAAACCACTCCCTTTAAATAGCACCTTGTTAAACAAACATGTTGTTAGCTGTTTTTCACTCCTAAGCATGTCATTAAAATTTACTGTCGAGTCGCGCTGACTAAGTGTGCACTCAGATCACGGTGCATTTCTTCAGTACTGCTGAAGTTGCGGAAACGTGTCCTATTGGACTGCTGGACCATGGGTAATCTTGTTATTGTTTGTGTGCATTTTTTTTTAAATTATTCCCGTCATTGATTCCTGCTTTAGAGATGTGCTCCATCTAGCTGCCTTTGAGAACAGCAACAGGATCTGCTGATCAATTAGTCTTACTAGACTAAAAGCTTGTATTCAGCAGTTCAGACCTCCTAATACAAGCTACATAAATGTTGACAAAATAACACCGGTTTCATTATTCATGGAACCACATGTAATTCCTTTGTATTCCTAAGAATGAAGGAATATAACCTTATATCAGGTTTCGTGAAGCTGCTGGGCTGTGTCCGTGGACTCTGTCTCCCATCTGCCGATAAAAACCTTCTGTTGAACCCTTCTTACTCCACCAGCTCACCTCTATCTTTTCTCACATTACAAAATGACCCTCTTTTGCTCTCCTCAGTTCATTTTCAATTGGAGAATTAATATTTAACGTGGGAAAGATGGACCTCTCCAGATGGTTTCTAAACTCCAACAAAACTAAGAAACAAAACCATGTATCAATATTTTAGCCCCCTTCAATAACTTTTTATAATGTATTTTGGCATTCTGGAAATCTTACTCAGGAAGAACTCACGAAAGTTTATTCAAACATACCCAGATGCTCGGCCACAGTTTGGATCTTTATGAACTGCTGTGCGATGTTTATTCAGCCAGCGTGAAGCTCCGTGACCTGGAGGGGCCTCTCCAAAGGACTCGGACATATTGTGACCTTCAGCTGGTACTGACGAGATGAGTGACAGGTGACGGACCAGATGAGAATGCGACTTATGCGTTGAACATACTTCTTAGGTATATCACCATCTAGTTTGCCTGAGTTTACATGCTGCACCAATGAGTTTTACTTTTATACCAAACCTACCTTAGGTAGGACATGTAGATTCAAAACCACAACTCTTATAAGTCTTCCAGGTATTTCAGGCATAAAATTAATTTGGTTCCATTAAACACAAAGTCATGAAAGAGCTAAAGTTGTTGCAGATATCAAGAGCTACCAGAGATTAAACCCAAGGAAAATATTTACTGGAATACAGATCTCTTCAGATTTAGGTGTTTTTGTTTTTTTGTGAAATTAAATGATTCAAATTGATAAATATTAATATTAAAAGACAAAGCTCTCTTGAGTTAATGCAAAATGTAGCTCTCAAAGGATTTAATTTAACTTGAAAATATATCCAAAGTGGACCACTGTTTTTTGTACAATTGTTTTTATGCAGCATAATATGAGGACTTCTGTGAAATGAATGGCCTGTTTAAGGTCAGGCCACAACATCCTAATCTGATTTAAACCTGGGTTTTGACTATGCCACTAGTGAGCTGCCTTTGTTTTATTTTGGTATCCAGAGTTAGACTTGCTGGTGTGTGTTACTGAAAGTTTTGCTACATAATCCAAGTGCGCTTGATCTTAAGGTCACAATCTCATTGTTCAACATTCTCCTTCATGATTTATGATTTCATCAATTATGTAAGCATTTCTGGTCTTCTAGGTGTGTTTTTGGTAAATGTAAAACTGGATTCATTTGTTCTTTTAGACGTCAGTGCTTTTTGCCCTTTTACTCCTCCCTGGATCCCATGATGTCTTTTTTTGTTGAATCATAAACACTGACCTTAACTGAGGTAAATGAGGCCTTCACTGCTTTAGATGTTCTAGGTCCTTTTGTAATTCATCCTGTTCTGCTTTTCATTTTCGTGGATAATGGGTTCCACTGTGTCTTGATGAAGTTCCAAATCCTTAGAAATTATATTCGTAGCCGTCCTCCTGAAGAACAGATGTCTCATCTGTTCAAGTCAGTGTTTTAAATTCTTAAGATCAGGACTTACTATGTTGCCTTTTAAAGTATTTTAGCCTATTTTTAATTCTACACATTATGTGTGACGAATGACATTGATTTCAAATGTATGATTTAACAAAAAATGTATGCTTTTAGTTGTCTTACTCTGAGATAAGCTACATATTGATATGGGAAACGTGTTGGCACAAGGTTAAAGATAAAGCATTATTATTTGTGATGTTGAGATGTAATAATCAATTCTCTTGTGACTTTAAGACAAAGAAAGGCCTCATTGCTTTAAAAAAGTGCATTTTAAAGGTATAGTTCTAATTTTGGATACCCCACTAAGCTACACATGTTTGATTCAATCAGATTTTGGCAGGTTCCTCATAATTAAAGCCTGCGTTGTGTGATGGGTGGGTGTGCACACAGATGAGCGCTGGCTTCAGTCGCAGCGAGGGCCTGGAAAAAGAAGGGGTGGAGCGGGCTTCTTGTGGTTGGCAGAATTAGTGCCCGATGGATTGGCCTGGCAGCTGCTCTGTGAGCCTGGCACCTGAACAGGCCAGCGCCGGGGTGTTTTGTTGCCAGGAGCCGGACTGCAGACAGCCAGGGAGGTGGAAACACCAGACACATCAAACACAAAACTCTTTCACCAAGTGCAAGCTTTGTCTTTCAAGCAGCTTGCCACGCTTGTGTTGCTTATACCGGCAGTATCATTGGATTAGTATAGGATTAAATTTGGTAATTAAAAAGGGCAAATTCAGTTCAAGTCAACAGGGAAATCATTGAAGCCACACTAAGCTGGTCTAAGAGAAATAAAAAATGTATTTAGTTTGTTACATTAACTTGCTTGTAATAAGTTTCAAGTTTTCAGGAATTGAATTGATGTCTAAATTATTCACTTAAATTAGTCATTCACACTTTATTTCACTTGAAAAGCCCTAAGTGGAAAACTGAGTGCAAAACACACAGGATTGCCATCTGTTACAGCACCTGCAATAATTGGTCACCATATGGGAGTTATACATCAACAGAAGCCCAAGTCTGATGTATAAATATACACATAAAGTCTAATGAAGTCGTACATCTGGTTTTGATTTTTCTGTGAAGTTAACTCATTCATACTGTAGTGACCACAAACACTTCACATTTGACCTTTCACACTAATTTCTTTAAGTATTGTGAATATATGCATGATAGACCTTTTAGATTAGCCAAGAAAAAGATATCTCCAATTCCACACCAGTGGTGTGCATAGTCTTTATAGCTGTGATGTTTGTTTTTATCTTGATAGGTTTTCTCAGAATAATAATTTTCCAAATGTGATGAATCGCATGTTGGAAACTTGAATAAGAGAGCCACTACAACCTGGAGTGTCTTATCTACAGTGATGCGTATGTTAATGAGTTCTCTCTAAGTCAGACAATTTTGAAGGAAAAATGTATTTCCTTGTTTTTGGCTGTTTAATGTGGCCACATCATCTTCAGATGATCTCTTTTTCTGGAAACTCCAGATGTTGTGAGTGTTGACTCAGAGCAAAACAGACGAAAAGAAACAAACTCAGAACCAGCAAAATGGAAGCTGAGTCACAGCAAACCAAGCTTGATCAACTTGCCAGCTTTTGCTACTTTTGTTACATTTTCATCCACTTCTTTACTGTACTTAATAATGCTCAATGATTTTCTTCACAATATTTTTTTTCTTCCTTCTAGAGTGATCCAAAGTTGAAAACCATGAAACATCAGAAAACTCCAAAGCCAGGAATACAAGTGTTGTCCACAGAATTGTAGGTTCACATATAAAAAAACACCCCCTCAAAACCAGAACCATTTGGAAAGTCTTGGTTGTGAAGCTCTTTAAACTCCAATTAAGAAAATGAAAACAATACAATAAAATTCTCCTTCTTATAGCAGTAAGATTTAGAATTTAAATTTTTTCATATAGTGCTTTTTTTTTGTTAAATAAATTACGTAAAAATAGACCAGTGCCTAATCATAAAGACTACCTGTGATTAAATGTTTAAAATCATTGTTGTTAAATATCCACAACCTGACTGGAATATATTCCTTGGACACTTTGTGAATTGATTTATGTTCATTGTAGTAATTTAAAGTAGCTTCAATTCTGCAATAATTGATTTTTTAGCACCACACATCTGGTAATTTTGTCCCTCATTAAGCACCAAACTGCCAGTGTTACAGTCTCTCTGCATTAAGATCCTAAAGCTAGTTTCTAGGTCTTAGTGAGTGAATGATGTGATTTGGACAGACCTGCCTTACAATCTATCTTGGCCCAGATCCCAAGGCTTCTGTCCAGCTATTGCATCTGACTTTAACAATTGCTGTCTCAGAGACACAGACACAGAATATTCACAAAAAACAAAAATAAAGGTATGGTTAAATGTGTGTTTATTAGACCCCTGTTTGTTTGAAGGAATTACAGATTCAAACCAGGTAAAGAAGTTTTAAAAGCAATGTATAATTTCTATAAACTCTTGATACTTGGGGGGGGGGGGGACAGACAATAGAGAGACAGAATTTAAACAAAGTCCAGTTATAAATGTGATTTTAACTGTTGGTACCTTTTGTAGCGCACTCATGGTAAACTATGTTTTTACCATTTCATGGATCGCAGTGGGCGAAATGGGGAGCAGCTGTTCATCTGTGTGACCGGTGGGCTCTCCTGTGACTGCTTTTTCTCTGGTTCTGTTGGATCCCACTTCCCTTTTGTTCAGCTACTCACACTTCCACACTCAAAGCCATGGCCACCACCACCAAACATGACTTCAATAAGACAAGCTTGGCCTTCTTTGAGATGTGTTTTGGTGGTGCTATGTCAGCTAATTTGCTGGCAAGCAGCAATGGAAAGAGTGCATTTTTTAGACTGAAGTTCTTTAAAAATGAGAAGATGGTCTTTACTTGTCTATCTGAATAAGTGGAATCAACCACTGGACACATGGAAGGACATTTGTGGGCAAACTGTTTTGTATCTCCTCTGTTTTTAGAGAAAAAAATGCAGTTATTTGATTATATATACAATCAAGAAAATAAATAGTTATTATTTTACTGTAGTTAACAGTTATATAAAATGTTAGATAAATCATAACGGAACTATCATAACACTAGTTCTAATTGGTTATTTAATAACGTAACTTTGAGAAAGCCCTATTTACCCCATGATAATTTAACTGCTGATACAATACAAAACCCAAAAGTAAAAAAAATTTGGATTCTGTCAGTAATAATGTTGGTATGTGGTACAAGATGCTGCTACTCTCCATTTATACCTTATTTGTAATAATTGCTGCAATTAATTTTGCTTTTAAAACCATTAGTTTGTTCTTTGTCGGGCGTTACTTACATTTTTTTAACAGAATCCAGCAAGACTTCGAAATTGGACACATGTTTACTGTTATTATCTCAAGCATTGTCTTTCCTCAGGGATGTGTTTATCGAACTGGTTGTTTCCTATGGCCAATAATCTCATCGTGGTTGTGTCCTACCTTAATTACAAATAGTTTGAGCTAATCAGGGTTTTAGAAAATATACGGTTAAACCAAAAACATATAATTACAGGGGCGAAATAACGGAACAACCAGTATGTGGCTTTTGAACTTGGAGGTATTCTTATTTTTTTAATTTTCCTTTCCTCTGTGTTTTCTGCTCAGTTCTGTGTTAGATCCCAGATACATTACAAGACCACTGTTAATGAATTAAAATAGCACAGTTGGAAATACCTGCTTGAAGCCTATGCCATACAGTGAAAATATTGACACAAAAGAGATGATACAAAAACAATGGACGCAAACAATAAATTATATTTTGATTAGAGAATGAATTATAAGGAGAATAAATCCCCACCAGTATCACCAAAATATTACTTTTTTTTTACTCTACTGTTGGAATCAAACTGAAAGTTGTCACTTACATTTCAAGTGCAGTGCAAAGTTTAAGTGCCAGACAAATAAACTTACATTTCTGCTTGCTTTTGAATCCATATAAACTACTTTTAGTACAAGACCCTTACTGTATGTGTGTTTTGCATAAACTGTAAATGCTGGCACATATCAGAGTATGATGTTTTCATGACACATCAAATTTCATACTGATAGAAAATGTTTGCATCTTTTTATAACTGTAAAATAGAAGTACTAAGGGATTCATCTCTTCATGGGGATTTACAGCTTTCTTGACTCTAGGGCTCGCTTTTTATGTTTCTCATACATACAAAAATGTCTGAATATTGTTTAAATAAAGATAAGTACCACATGCTACTTCATGTCTCGAAATTTATGGCTTCATAGTGTTTGTGTATCAGAGCCGTAAAAGGAGGCATTAATGCAGACTTACAGTTTCCCATCAGGCTTGTGCCTTTGCTTTCTGAGGCAGAAGGGCCACAGTGCTTTCCTGTCATTATGAGGACTCCAGAGGAAACAAAGAGAAACAAAATGGTTTCCAGGTTTTACTTTAATCTGTAGAGGGAGGAGGGACATTTGGTCACAGGTGCCAATTTCAGATTAAAGAAACACTCAGCTGTGAGGAACTAGAATAGATGAAATTACATTTGGGGTCATAATGACATGTCTTAGTGACATAGAAAAAGTGCTTTTTGCTCTAGTAATCATCACACATGCACATAGCTCATAACTGAGCATATTTTACTTCTGAGATTATCAGTCTTGCATCCAATATTCCCCTGGGGTGTCAGCCAGAGGCAACCATTAGAACAATGCTCATTGTGATGTGTGACAGCAACAAACCTTTGCAATTCTGTGAGTTATACCAGGGGATGATACCCACATCGGGGGGAAATGGGTGTAGATTAGGAAGGAAAATGACACAACATCCAAATTTCATTGTGTTGCAGAGAAAACTAAACCCATGTTTAAAAAATTTCATATCTTCATGGTCCTTCTTGTTTTTTAGTGTGCTTGAGAGACCGTTCAAGAGGTACCTTTAACAGATGTCTGCAGTTTAATAATTTCTATAGATCTGCAGACAATCTGGACTCCAATTCTTGTCCCCTTTTCAGGAGATCCGTATTGTCTGAGAAGGTGCCACATTGTCTGTGGAGGTTCCCTTTCTCCCATGTCCCATGATAGCTTTACCAGCAGCAGATGACTCGCAAGTTAATCTCCCACAGGACAAACAGGAACCCATGTCATTGTGGGCCCAGGTTCTTATCTGATTCTAGTAAGACTGTGCTCTATGTATTTGGAGCTAAATGTTGCAGATGTCATTTTGGCAGTCTTTAAGCGCTCTCTGTGAAAGTTAAGGTATAAGAGCATTAGACATGCAGCATGCCTATTCAAAGCTTCAGCTACGAGCAGAAGGAGTGCTGTAGTTTGGTACAAAAACTGAAGCCCAGGAGACTCTCTTGATTCGAGGATATCTTGTTAACAACAAAGAAACACCAAATCACCAACAGAAACAAGGAGAAACTAGTCTTCATTCTGTCTATACAAAAATACGATCAAACTCACACAATAGGTTTACATACGCCCGTCACAGACATTATGGTATTAACTTTGGTCTTCTGTTGATGCAATGGAAATGTTCTGATGTGAAATAACAGAATAATCCCTAAGAAGAAACCCAAATTGTGCACCCTTCAGTGCTCAATTTGGACTTTATACAAACTTTCTGCAAAGGATCAGAATTATACATACAGAATGTAATGTATGCTTGCACACCCACTAATATTCAAATAAACGTTCCTTAGCAATGATAGAGAAACTAAAAGTTTTTTTTGCTCTAATGATTATGATATAATTCTTGGTGGATATTTGACCACTCCTCCGATCATAAATAGTAGGTATGATTTAAATTGGCTAGTTAAACACAACTTTCAAGCAAAAAAAACACATGTTTAATTAAATTGAAGTGAGGCCATTTTCAGAAACTTATGGTTAGCCCCCCTTTTCCATTCCAAAACTAGTTTTTGTTTGATCATTGATCCCAACTGTATTGAATATATAACTATCTGACCCAAACTGTCACCCTCAGATGAAAGAAAATTGAAAATTATGTTCAGGAACATCCAGAAACCACCAAATCTCAGTCATAAATCAGGAGCTATTGGAACTCCAATGGTCACAATTTAGAAAGTTTGATATCAATATGGACTGAAAGGGTACTTATGAAAACAGAGACCCTATTCTAAAACCAATACCTACAAACCTGACTGAAATCTGTACCCGATAAGGTCAAATAGCTCTGGATAAGTCTTATCGTCAGAAGAAACCTGAACTATTTGACGACAAAGCCATGACAAATCTTTAGAAGAGTAGGATTGTTGATGGGTCAATAATGATTTGCTAGGAAAAGAGCACTTACAAGCTTTAATATAAGACTAATATAACGTCAAATTCCAGAATCCCTATATTTTCTATATTTTCCTGCAGTTTCTCTCTTTGAGATCTTGTTAGTCAGCGGCAGTAATGGGACTAAGACTGATGGCACAGGGATTACATTTTGTTGATAGAAAACTTCATTTTCATCATGATGGAGAGATTTTACAGATTAAACAGGGCCAATATAAACAATTTTGAAAGCTTACATAATTAGATGAGATCCACAATCTGATAGATTCTTGTTACAGTATGTAAACTGTTCCAATGATAAGCTTTAAATTTGCTGTGTTCTTCATTTCCCAGGAGCTTAATATTTCCTGATAAGGAACTAAATGCACGTTTATGCCAAACAAGGCATGCAGTATTTTCCCTGTAAAAATCAGAAGCATATGCAATACATATCTTAAACTGAATTTAATATAATTTGTCATAAACAATTATCTCTGTGAAAACATCTCTCCCCTCTTTTTGTCCTGTTTGGTTTCAAACCATTTCCCTTAACACAAGAAAGTGGAATTTTGAAGACTGACAGTGAAATATTTATTAATATAGTTATGCCTCAATTTGTATAAATGCTGTTATTAACCTTAATTTTCACCATATGAAACAAATAATATTAATTTTTGCGTATCTTATTTGCGTAGATTTAGAGATTCCAGTCCATGTTTTTCCCTGATTTTGAATATGGAAACTGGGAAAAAGGCAATTAAATAAAATAAATTGTACTTATAAGAGGTTTTATCACAAGAAGTAAACTACGGATTGAGACAGAAACCAAATAGCATTAGTATTGTATTCAAAACATAAAGTTTAAATGACAGAACATTGTAAAATGTATTGCTTGATTTAGTTGGAAATGCATATAAACTATTTGATGAAAGAAAACACAAGAATTAACCTCAGAATAAAACCTGACCACACTGTATGTCATGTGCATAAACAAGTCAGAGTACTGCAAAAATAAAACTCCAAAAACATAAAACATCCAGTTTACAAAGGATCTAAGATGTACATGCACACCTGCTAATATGATAATATGCTCTTTATGATGTAAAAAAGAGACCATTATCAATAATTTTAAAACTTTCTTTAACATATAATGTGACATGCATCCTGAATAGTTCAATCAAAAAACAATGTCTGCAAACTTTGGGTGATGTTTAGTGTTATTCTTGTGTTAAACTGGCCAATTTGAATTCATACCCAAAGTTCTGGCTAGTTTCCTTCAGGACAAAACATTTTTTCCACAAACATTTGGGAAATTTTAAGCAGGACTAGATATTTTCTTTGAAAGAAAATATTTTGTTTTGTTTCTTTCCTCCTTCGTCCACAAACGCGGTGAGAAGACGACGTTGTAAAGGACGTTGTAAAGTAGAACATAACCAGCCTAGTACAAACACCTGCAGCATCACTTTCGAATAATACTCTGGATTTTGTTTTAGTCTCCTGGTTGATATCTTTGAATAATGAAATCATTTTGATCCTTCATTAACTTTCTACAAACATTGTGTTTCTTGAAAGGATGCAATTGTCCCTAAATGTTTACAAGGACAAGTGAGTTTTAACTAACTAAATCTTAGCTAAATTCTTAACTAAAATCATCATTATTTATGTTAAGGGTTACGGTAATAAAGAAACCTAAATGCTGAAACTAAGTCAAAAGGTGCTTCACCTAAGTATTGGTCTGGATAACCTGGATGCTTTTGCAACCAGGTTTTTGTTTTACATTACTTGCTCTAGCAAGTTTTGTTTCTTTTTCAACTGAATTGTACATGATAAATCTCACATTAAATAAGGAAGAGTTATGAGATTATTTATTGGACTCGTTTTTTACACCACAAAATCCTGGCTTTTGAACTTGACTGTGTACAATTTAAGATCCAGTTTGTATGTGAGTTTCGTAGCCCGAGGGGAACTACTTTCATGCTAAATTACAGTAATTCTTCATGGTTCTAATGACTGCAAAGATTTCAATTCCCTCGCCTTGCAACATTTCCTTATCAAAGCAACTTCATAAAACAGTTACTTATTTGGCCTCATATCAAAAGCCATTTGAAGCTCCACTTGTATCAAAGGCTAATCTAAAGGCTGTTTGCCGAGCTGAGCTGGTTCCCAGCACGGTTCGGTCCGTCTGGAGGTAGCACAGAGCAACCCGTTTGCAAACAGAGCCTCATGTATGGCCTGCCCCCGATGTCCACCGGGGGATGACTGCTGGCATAGTTTGGGGGCGAAAGGGTTCCCATGTCACAGCTAAGGGCATATTGTTGCTTTGAGCATGCTTTACAACATGTTTTTATTTTTACTTCTCTGACTAGCCTCTTGACTCTTGAGAGACCTTTAATTTCTGGTCCCACTCCGCTCACTGTCAATCTCAGCCTCCCCTGGGGTTATTTCCATCCATGGGAACATTGGTTGTGACAGTGGATCCCCCTGGGAGATGATACAGGGTAGATCTTGACAGAAGGGCACAGTTTTGTCATTCAAAAATCGTCTATTGCAGCCAAACCAAGGCAGTTTGGGGTTATGGGGAGGTATTTCATTAGGATTCAACTCCTTGACAGCCTGTAGCTCTCTGTGCACAGCCAGGCCACTCCGTTTTTATCGGAAGGCTACTTTGCGATCTCAAGGAGGGGGTCTCTGCTCCAGGACCTTGATGATCTAGGTGAGAGCAAGACGGCTGATTAAGAGCCAGGATGTGCGTTAGACATCCTCTGATGTTCAGGAATAGTCTCATTAAAGAAGGTCATGATGACGGCGAGAAGGAATCAGCCGGCGGAATAAACAGGGGTGGCTCCTCCGGCAAATTCAAATAAACACACTTCATTTACTCAACATGGAAATGCAGCTCACAAATATGTACATGTCTTAATTGCGCAACATCCTGAGGACCTTTCCAGAAAGGTTCCTTGTGATTTGAAAGACAATAGGACATTTTCTATTATTACTTCAGTTCTAGTCTACTACATGCATAAGTAGACTAAAACTGCTCTTTACGGTTTAGTTTATCAGAAAAAAATGTAACTATGATGATGCCAGGAAGCTGAAACATGATTTAGAAAAGTGTAAAATGAGAAAATACCTTCCAGCTAGCCCGCTGCAGAGCGCTCTTTCCTCAGTAACCTGAATTGCTGCAATTAGCCAGACCATTAACATATTTGTCGATGTACGGTTCAGTGCCAGAGCCACGTCGGGGCCCTGATTTTGTTGATGTTGCTGTTTTTCTCTTCCCCCCTTTTCCTTTCCTTGCTCTTTCTTTCTTTCTCATGTCTGACAAATTGTTTCCAGCTAATTTACGATGTTTAAATTGTGGGAGAACAATACCTCATGGACAAAACACAGCGTAAGTTCCGCCGCATGTCCCCGAGAGGAGCGAGGCGCTCGCAGGAAACACTTGCTGAGATAACAAGATAGTTAGGAAAGCAGGGGCTGCTGAAGGTCCATTCAGAGGTCTGCAAAGAGGAAGCAAGGGCA
The DNA here is from genome assembly GCA_033032245.1 of Poecilia picta. NCBI lineage: Eukaryota > Metazoa > Chordata > Actinopteri > Cyprinodontiformes > Poeciliidae > Poecilia > Poecilia picta. Next base: position 9,927,297 of record CM065374.1, read on the forward strand.
CTGACCATGGACATAAATGTCAGCAATAACTTAAGTCTAAACACGAACACCATATACATTTGAAACCAGCAGTTTACATACACCGAGTAAAAGGATGTGTTCACCTTTTGTCGTTTGAAGTTAAATCAGACCAAACATCTCCTGTGTTTGAGATCAGGTGGAGTTCTCAAAATCATGTCTGCTCTCCTAATGCCACAATAATCAGAGAAAGAATATATCAGATTTGCTATTAATGTCCTATAGATCCATTTTCTCCAGTTATCCCAGCAAACTTGTTGGCGTGTGCCTACCAGCTTTACCCATTAGTGATATTTTTACCTATTTTTCTTTGGAAAATGATAAAAAATTATATGCAGAATGGATGGTGGAGTGATTGTGGCCATTAATTTGTAAGTCTTGCTACAGATTCTCAAGTGAATTTAGGTCTATACTGAATAATTCTAACAAATGAATACAAGTCAAAATAAACACTGGCTCTCCACACTTTTCAGTTAAATATTTTGAAAGCCATTTACCCATCCTTTATCCTTCCGCTTCACAATTACACCCTCTGGTAATGTTGGACTGTCACTAACAAACCCAATAGAAGACACTGAAGTTTGTGTTTGTAACATAACAAAATATGAAGAAGTTCAAGGGGTAACTTCACAGCACACATTGAGATTAAGATGTTGAGACTAAGATTCCCTCAACTTAACATCAGAGCAACCTCAGACCAGATCAAACACTCATGATCACTTCCAACACGATGTGGCAGCTATAGATTACAAAGCAGGGGGCAGAAGTCTGTTTATTTGCTTAGACAGCCATTCAAAAGATCAATGGATCAGTCTCCATGTGTCTTCCACACATGCTCACACTGTTCAGCCCTCCCTCCTGGTGACAGCTGATGTTTGACCAAACAGTTTGGATGCACATCTGCACAGGCTGATTATATGTATTTAGCCCAGATAATAATTTCTGGACCTTGTGCGCCATGTAATTACAGGCAGCACCTGTGTCTAGCCCACCTGCAGTCATTATTATGAATGCCAAGCGGCAATTTAACCATAATTATATCAACAAGGGAACAGAAACGAAACATTGAACTACTGTATGGCTTCACTATTCTAAAAATATCCTACACTTGTTTTACTAGAAGTACTGCCGCTGCAGGGTTCCCAGAAACCAGCAAATCAGGGAGACTTAGTTCTTGCCAGCTGGGTTAAGGTTGAGCAATACAGGTGACATGGAGGACAGTGGGATCAGGGTTATCAGTCAAGCTAATGATGAGAGTACTTGTTGTTGCTGTGCCCAAGTATAGGCCAGAAGAGGAAAAGGAAGGCAGTCTTCAAGGCTGCCATGTTTGTGTTGTGAGGATAGGGGTGAGAGGTCAGTTCAGAGCTCCGACTTTTTAGCTTGTTGCTCTGATCCCCGTGTTTGAGTTGAAAGAAGGAGGGTGCAGGCGACGGGCAAATTCAAGTCATTCTGGTGAGAAAGAAGACGCAAGGAAGTGACAAAGCTCTCCTAAGATCAATGAACGTGCTGGAAAAAGGAGTGGCCCTGGAGGCAGGCAATATGGGCCGGGCCACAGGGGGCTGTGGGGAGACAACGTAAACAAGGAAACCACCTGATGTGAGCGGGGTCAGATAAATGCTTTGCTCCCCTCACAGGCAGGTGCTTCCTGAGTCCTGCTCTCTCAATCAGCCGAGCTGCTCTGCCCCTCTCGCCGCTCGCTCTTCTTCTGTTTTCTCAGTCCAAGGCGACGTATCGTGATAAGCGAGGATTTGAGATCGAACTGATTCCGCTAGCTTTTTTCCTTGCACATAAGATCCCAAAGCAAACAGTGCGGGAAGAGTAAAAAACAGTGCACATAAGGTGATGATGGCCATAAAGGCAGTAAAGATAAGAACGGCTTGCTCTTTGTAAATACATATAATGGTAGGAACATTTAACAAGCATATGAACGGCCTTCAGCTTCAAAAGGGACAGTCAGGTGATATGTGCAGATTGATTGTACAGACTATTCTGCTTCCAGCCTCTTTTCTCTAAGCTCACCTCTCCTCCTGCTCGTTTTCCTCCCCTTCTTTCTTTTTCACTTTGCTGGTTGGTCTTGGATTGTTTTGTGCTGTCCAATGAGGAAGGAAGTCGGTGTGAGAAAGTGCCTGTTTTTTTGGGACCAACAGGAATTGGCCTCATCACAAGAGGTTCCTTTTTTTGCTGCTGGAACAATGCACTGGCGTCACACCCCTCAACTGGACCTCGGCATTTCACATGGAAAAATGTTCCCAGAATTCCGCTCCCAGGCTCGGGGTAAGGCCGAGGATGGGGTGAGGGCGAGAGGGCGGGAGGGCGGGAGGTGGAGGGCGAAGGCTAACTGCTAGCACGTTTTGACTGACGGACACTCGTCCCAGTCATGACCAAGGAAGTCTCACTTCTATATTCATGAAGTCTGAGGAGAAAGCACATAAAATCCTTGAATTTTTGGTTGACCAACTTTTAATGAAGCCTTCAGAGACATCATGTAAACCTTCAACTCTTTCTTTCGCTTGTCAAATAAGGTCGATCAGAAACCACTGTTTGGTGTTTGGCTGATCTCACGACAGAGTCGACATCTAGAAACACCGACATGAGCCTCGTCTCAGGAAAAGTATCCCCACAGCATGATACGGCCACCACTATGTTTCAGTGTAGGTATGGTTTGCTCAGGGGGTAAAAGAATGCGCTCTCTCCATGTCTGCGTATATATTGTACATGCATCCTGCTATTTGTTTTATGTGTTTTTGACCAACAGTTTCTGAGTAAGATCTTGCCAATTTACAGAAAAGTATTAAGATAAATTGAGACAGAAAAAGTCTAAGACTTTTTATACAGTTTTTTAAAAATACTTTTTAAGGCTCTGTTTCAAAACAAAACAAAAAATATTATTTTTACTATTTTTATAATTTCATATTATTTGTTAAGACATAAGTTATTAATTGGATTGTAAAAATGCTGCAAAACTGTATTTGTTTTGTAATCAAATTTTATGCATTTAAGAAAGAAATAGGCTAAATAAAAGTTTCTACACCTTAAGTGACATAATAAAACCAAAATGCAGTTTTATTGTTCATAATAAGCTACACATTAGCTCAAAAGAAGCTTTCCTGCCAGAAACTATACTGTGGTCTATTACATGAGCCCCCAAAACCTTTGTATTATATGGATTACGACGCTTTGTTCGTTTGCTATTGCACAAAGATTTCAAGAAGCTGTTTGTTCTGCACTTATAGTATCAGAGCCATTTATCATTATGACTTATGAGTCATTATGGTTTATATGAAAACACAAACCCTGAGCAGAAAGATTGATTTACATGGCACAATAAATGATTTATGTATATCAATTAAGAATGGACTAGTTCCTAAATAAAAACACTGGAAAATGAAGTGTGTCTGCTTGTTAATTCATTTGCTCTGGCTTTTCTGTGCCATATTTTAGGTTTATTTGACATAAAGAATAAGATTCTAATAAATGACCTATCAAAGGTCTGATCTGATCTATCACAGGTTTGTACGATGGAGTTTCTGAGACATGACAGCTGTCGCAGTGTAAGCTCAGTAGATCAGCAGAAAAGGCGTCTAATGTAGCACGATGCCCACTGACTTACCGTCCACAGGAACAAAAGCTGCTCCTGTGAATGAATACATCTGTAATCTGTGCACAGCACTGTTGACAAGACCATCTACAAGTTCTGAGCTGACTTTGATAAGAGTCACTTCACACAAAAGGGTTTGCATCTGTTGTTTGCCTTGCAACATGGAGATGAGTTTGTGTGCATAAACCCACTGAGTGTTCATAAGGTCAGCTCCAGTTCAGCCACATATATGAAATCCAAACAAGAGTCATGTTTCATGACGATTATGGCTTATGACTGCCAGTAAACACAGGTACAGATGAGTGGATTTTTTTAAATTTATTATGTTTAGGCTTACTAAAACATCATTTTGCATCTACATGTATCCACAAGTAGTTTTTAAATGCTAACTGCATTTTCATTAGAGGAAAATGTGTTTCCAAACCAACTTAGTTCTGATTGAAAAGCTCACTTGAATCATGAATTTATTGGGTTTCACCATGTTTTCTGCTTACTTTTTACAAGCCAAACCAAGTCCTGATTACAATTACTGCCTGAAGTGTATTAAACCGAACTAAAGAAATCCAAGGATCTGGAAAGATTTACAAAGGCATTGCCAAGGCTTTGGATTCTAACAAACCACAGTGAGAGTCATTTTCCTAAGTAGAGATGATAACAGATGGTGGTCAACCTTCCCATGAATACCAGGCCAACCAAAATTACTCCACGAGTGTATGAACGACTCAACCAGGAGGTCACAATAGAGCCAGCATCAACATTTAAGGCGCTACATGCTTCGCTTGCATCAGTTAAGCTTAGAGCTAATAATTTAACAGAAATAAATAGTCTGGGCTAAAACCGCATCCATGAGAGAGTTCAGAGGCCAAAACCAAAGCCGAACAAAAGTAACACAGAAGCATATGTTAGTTTAGGTATAAAACATCTTGATGATCCCAAGATTTAAAAAAAAATACAATGCAGACTAGAGAGACAAAGAGGAACATTTTGGAAGGTGTTATATTACATAGTGGGATATGTCATTTAAAACTAATATCCTGTTGACTGTATATCTCAGACAGGGTAGAGGATTGGGTGGTACAGCAGGTGGTCATGGTTCTGGAGCCTCTCAGTTCAAATTCTGTTCTTGCTCTGGAGTATTCCTGACATGGACTTTACCTGGCTCCTTTCTGACACTGGGGGTTTGCTTTTTGATCTGTTATGGATGACTAAAAAATACAGTAAATAGAATCAAGGTTTTAGAAGATATTAGTCAAAGTGGTTAATGCTTAAACATCCTTTGATGAGCGAGAGTGGAGCACAAAAACTGTAAAAGGGGCTAACACTTTTTTCCACTCACAAAAGAGAAAAACTTTAAAAAAAAAAAAAAGACCTAACTAGTATAAGAAGTAGGATCAAGAGTAGCCCCAAAATAATTAAATAACAATTGCAAATTTAAACTCATTAATGGAAAAAAATAATAAAACAACAAAAAAGGCCATCTTGTATAAATAAAGAGTGATTTACTGTTGTACAGCTGAGGTCATGTGTCCATGCTCGGGAAGTTGGGGGGGGGGGGAAACAACTGATAAGAGATCATTAAGTCTCTGGATAATTAAAGCAAAGCTGCGATCCCTTATCACGCCACATCACAGGATCTAACAGCATACCGAGGTGAAATTACATGACGCTAATCATGCTGATGGTGTCCAGTGATTATGATGAATTTCCCCCGCAGAGACACTGAGGTCAGAGCTTTGAAAAACTTCTGAAGGTTAATATTGGCTTTTCTTTCAATGGAAAGATCCTGTTTCTCACAACAGAAAGGAAGAAAAAGGAATAAAATCCATATAAAACTTCATGAACACAGACTTCAAAGCATCCAGGTAGTCCACCTGTTCACACCTCCTGTGAACAGGTAGATTGACGAGTGAATTGCAGGCCAGGGATTTACAATCCCAGGCTGTTTTACTGGCTTGCTGACATTGACAGCCCTCTTCACACCAGCACGCTTTTCCTTCAACTCCATTTATCTCTTTCCTTTTCCTGCTGTGCGGTTTTGTCCTGCGTAAAGCGATGATGCTTTGACTCTGGCGAGGGAGGATTTCCTCAAAGCCACAGTAGCTTCTTCGAACAACCTCGCGCTGGTGTTCGCTCGAGGATTGCGTGGACATAGAAAACATGTTTGGGTTTCACGTGCGGTGCCTGGGAGAGTCCTTTATTTTCTGTTCAAACACCAGCAGCAGGAGGACAATAGGACCGAGAAAAGGGCACGAGCATCTGCTATAATGAAACATTGATGTGGGGGTTTATCATTTTACAGTTAAGGTCGATACATGAGAAGGGTATTTGAGTACTTTACATAACCTGAACTGATTCACCCATCAGTTCAGGATGGGTGAATCAGGGTCTCAAAATGGTGATGTTGAGCTAAACTGTGCTGCTTTCACCAAGCTTTGCAAATATTTTACCACTTGGAACAATCTTTGCATTATGTCACTTCATGATGATAAGCCTCATTGTACTTCATTGGGCTTTTAAGTAAAAGACAAACAAGTGGTGAATTAAAAACTGAAAAATGGAACCTCCTTTTACTTTCATACCTCTAAATAAAATCAAATGTAACCATCTGCCCCCAGAAGCCAACTTATTAGTAAACAAAAATCCATCCGTATACAGTGTGGAGAAAACCTAGGATTGTACCTTTCCCTGAACACACCATCGCCACCTATATATATATATATAATATATATATATAATTTATATATATATATATATATATATATATATATATATATATATATATATATATATATATATATATTATATATATATATATATATATATATATATATATATATATATATATTATATACAACAATGTGTAGTATCACTGATAGTACTTAGATGGTCTTTAGTGGTACTCACAGTAGAAGTTGATAACAATTATTTGTACTGTAAGTACAAATTGGAAGTAATTTTGAGCTAATAACTAATAACAGCCAAAAACAGATAATAGCTTTGATAGTCTGATGCTAGTTTGATGTAAAGTGAAGTAAAACATTAGGTTGCACTAGAAGGTAAACTAAGAACAACGTAACACTTTATTTGAAGGGGGGTGAAAAAGACTGTCATGACACTTTCATAAACATGACATAACACCTGTCATGAACATAAATAAACCTTCATGAATATTTATGACTGTTGTCATAAATTAAATTATAACACAAAGTTGACATTATTCAGAATGTCTTTGTTATGACAACTTGACATTAACTAGGAAATCGTTACTGATATAAATTTGTTATAAAAGTATTACTGATTGCACTTTAAATATTAGGTAACTTTATGTTATTAAAGGTAAAGTTTAAACAGTAATGATTTCTTCATGTTCATGACAGATTGTTATGTCATGTTTATGAAAGTGTCCTGACAGTCTTATTCACCCCCCTACAAATAAAGTGTTACCAGAACAACTTGAGCCGGAAAAGGGTAGAGTGCCTTCTCCGGGTCAGGGGGGTCGTCCTGCCTCAAGTGGAGGATTTAAGTATCTGGGGATCTTGTTCACGAATGAGGGAAGAAGGGAGCGGGAGATCGACAGGCGGATTGGGGCGGCGTCTGCCGTGAAGCGGGCGCTGTACCGGTCCGTCGTGGTGAAGAGAAGCTGAGTCAAAAGGCGAAGCTCTCGATTTACCGGTCGATCTACGTTCCCACCCTCATCTATGGTCATGAGCTTTGGGTCATGACCGAAAGAACGAGATCACGGATACAAGCGGCAGAAATGGGTTTCCTCCGCAGGGTGGCCGGGCTCTCCCTTAGAGATAGGGTGAGAAGCTCGGTCATCCGGGAGGGACTCAAAGTAGAGCCGCTGCTCCTCCACGTCGAGAGGAGCCAGTTGAGGCTCGGGCATCTGGTCAGGATGCCTCCTGGACGCCTCCCTGGTGAGGTGTTCCGGGCACGTCCCACCGGGAGGAGGCCCTGAGGAAGACCCAGGACACGCTGGAGGGACTATGTCTCTCGGCTGGCCTGGGAAAGCCTTGGGGTTCCCCGGAGGAGCTGGAAGAAGTGGCTGGGGAGAGGGAAGTCTGGGCCTCCCTTCTGAAGCTGCTGCCCCCGCGACCCGATCCCGGATAAGCGGAAGAAAATGGATGGATGGATGGATGGACAGAACAACTACTGGTGGCTACTTATTCTGCTTCTTCTTTACCTTTATGTTGCATCTACAAACAATATCTAACCCAGCTTGACCATGTTCTAGTTCTTTTCTGCATTCTTTGCTTTCAAACACTTGATTAATATGAATGTATTTGTTTGAGAACTGCTTTAAACATGTAGTATATGGGTAGCATTAAAAATAACGTGCTCAAAAGCACCAGATAAAAAATTTAATTTGTATCTCAGTTGTGCTTTTAAATTTTCTATTGCGTTTATTCATTTCTTTCAATTGAGAGTTGGCGCTCTCCAGTTGCTGTTAAGAAAATTGAGGAACTGCATTGAATTTTATCTCAACCTTAAATTTTGATCGTTTCACGCACTTTGATTGGTTGAGGAGCAACAGTGGCTTCTCCCAGGCACTATTTACGCAGGAAATGCCACTGTGTAGGAAACACTTAATGAGACGTAAAGCCCAACCCTGCAGCTGTTATTCCATTTAAATGCATGGCAGCCATGTTGAATTTCCAGTTTACATGAGTGAGGAAGCTGAGTTTTTCAATCAATAATTTTTCATCTCTGAACTTTGAGGTTTGTTTTTTTTTTTTAAAAAAAAAAACATGCTGCACAAATGGATAAGAACACTGTTCTCTGTTGATATTGTTCACAACTGTTTGTGCCACATCGAGCCCCAATGAAACACACTGAGGTCTGATGTTCAAGGAAAACTGATCCGTTTGCAGGCATGATGTAACGGTGACACCAAATGTCCTTTTCAACACTTTCAAATCTCCACTCCGATGTAGTGACACCTGCGTGAGTCATGTTATGATGTCAGCGAACGGAGCGTGTTGTTTGTTGTGTTGTAAAGATGTAGTGGTGCAGACACACGCAGTATTTTGTCAACAGCATCGAAAGAGGGTGGTTGGAAAGTTCCAAAACAGCCCGAAGGCCTCTTATTAAAAGGCAGCCACCATATCAGAAGCTTTGAACTGAAGCTAACGCTTTGAGCTTATTGAAAACAGACCATCATGATACTCTTCACTTAGTAACCTGTTGCAGATGTTTAATCTCTTGCGAGATGAAACACATTTTCTCGGTTTGTGCGTATCGAGTCCTTCTTGCCTCTTCGAGCACAGCCTGACATGCAGTGGTTTAAACAAACTCATCTTCTTGAAGAGGCATTTTCTGAGCATGCTGGGAGGGGGGGGCGGTATTACGTTACAACAAGACAGCGTGGCGCTTTGAGAAAAGGAAGCAGAGCCCTTGTTTTTCTAATTGCAACAGCAGGTGATTTCTCCTCCCAGAATAGCATGCTCGGATGCCTCGGATCCGCTGGCAGGCGCACATCAAAAGTCTCCCATTGATTGGCCGAACAGATTGGGGCATAGAGATCAAATGTGCTGTAAAGAAGTGTTAAACTGCTCCGCATCAAATGGGGGCAGATTTCTAAGAAATTGGGGGGTTGAGGTGGGGGACATCTGTTACCACTGTAGCTAATTTCTGACTGCACTCGCCCATTGTTTATGTTCACTGAACGGTGGCCACAGCACAGCACAGCAGGTCAAGACTGGGAACAGAGGTTAGATGAAGAGGAGAAAGTAAAGCTAAAGTGGAAAAAAAAACAAAAAACTGATATTTTGTGGTCGTTTTACAAGGTTAACCTTTCACATTTTTGTCCAATTTACAGGGAAAAAAACCTTTGGGCATAGGCATGTTTTTGTACAAGCTAAGAAAAATTCCACCTGAGATTTTTTTTTTATCTTTGGAAAAAGTGTGTGACACAATGTTCATATTTTCATATATTTTGTAAATACGTATCTACAGTAAGTTGATGTAACATTTTGAGCAGCTTAAAATCTCCTTGCAGTTTCAACCACAAATTTCCGTATATTTTATCAGGATGTTATGTGATACAGCAAAGCAGAGAAGGGTATAATTACAAAGAGGAAGGAACATGGTGCAAGTTTGGCTTGGACATGTATTCAGCCTACCTCAGTCAAAACGTTACAAAATCACGTTTCACTGCAACTATAAAACTTCAAAGTTTCAAGTTTTGGAGGAATATTTTTCATTCTAGCCATAGATTTTCAGTTATGATTAATATGGACTTTGACTGGGACATTTACACCATTATTCTTTAATCTAAGTGCTGGAGCTGTAATGTGTGTTTAGGTTGTTGTTCTGCTGGAAGGGGAACCTCTGCCCTAGTCTGGAGTGTTTTGGGACCTTTTCTTGGTGTTGCAGTATTTAGCTGAATCCATCTCCCTACAAACTCACCAGCTTCCTTGTCCCTGATGAAGAATAGGATCCCCTGCCCCAGCATAATGTTGCCACTACTTCATCTTGCTGGGGTATGATGTTTTCATGTTCAGTATCCATCTTCCAATGCACATACCAATTTACATGTGAGGTAAAAGTTTTTTCTGTGATCTGATCACTTTCTTCCAAGTGCTTGCTGGGGTTTCTACTTGATTTGTTTAGATATTTGCCTTTCTTTTTGTCACTCTTCCATAACTAACTCTTGTTCTATTAACAGATTCTGCCACCTGAGCTGGGTCTCTGCAGCTTCTCCAGAGTAACAATAGCCCTCACCTCCTTTCTTCTTTTCTGATTAATTATCAGTCTAGTTGGACATCATGTGTTGGTAGGTTTCCAGTTCTTTTGCATTGGAGTTTATACAGGTTTGTCATAATAAAAGGGGGAAGTGATTCATAAAATTATTTTTAAATCCATTTACCCATTTCCATCCTCTTCCCAGTAATATATTGTGTTCTATCACATAAAATTCCCCCAAAATAAATTAAAGTTTGTGGCTTTTTAACACAAGAGCAATTTTTTTTAAAAAAAAAAGGTGCAAGGAGGATTAATGCTTTTGCGAGGCCCTGGAAAAATACCAACTCATCTTGTGACTGATGAGATTTCAAACATGTTTTAAGAAACTATAAGTTGTACTAATGAAGCCTGTCTGGGAAAAGGCATTAGTCTTTCAAATAAGTAAACATCTGCGGCAGACGGCTTCTCATTAAAAGCAAGTTTCCTAATAAGTTCACACAAATCCCTTCAACGCCTTCCACTTCCGAATCAAAATGTTATTTTTCAGGGTTTGATGCCAGCTGAGAAGACGTAGAACAATCAGGAGTCAGCTTCACAAAACAGTGTCAGAGAGAAAAATGATGCTCCACACAAAGCTGCAGATGGAGCTGCGGTGGGCCAACGTCTGTCTCCAAGGCTGTGTTTGTTCTAGCCAGAAAAAGGAGCCGGTTATTGTATTGTTTGCATTGGCCTGGAGTAAATAACCCCCGCACTAAAATACGCTTTTAATTCAGGCCCAGGGTTTTTTTTTTTTTTGCCTAGTTTACATAGCTACAATCATATTAAAAGGGAGATAAAAATCACACAGATCAATATGTAAATATACAAAGGGAACCCGAATGCATCACCAGCTTGGCACTTCTCCATATCAGATCCAAGCCAGTGTTTTTTTCTTCATGCAGCCAAACCAAGCATCGCTGCGTGTTTAGCACAGTCCATTTGCTTTACATGGAAATGTAACCTGAGCTGCAGAAGAAGAAACCTTACCCACAGGCCATCAAATATTAAAGTGCATGTATGTTTTGACGTGCAAGAACGGAGGCACCGTTGCTCTACGCATTTCTCCCATATCTGAAGAGATTGATGAAGCTCTCGAGTCTCTGGCGGCTTCATAAACTAGTGATTTGGCCTGCAGATAAGTGAATTAAGGCCGGTTCTGAACACAAACCAGAACAGGAATACATGCCTTAACCGCTGCAGAAGGCCGCGCTGATCCAGCACAGGATCTGTGTGGTACAGTCAATGGTGGGAACGGCAAATACTTCAATGCAACAGAGTTATGAGATGTCCGGGCCTCTTACTCACGCTGCTGTGCACTCAATAGTCCATTGTCTCGTGCTCTGAAGTCAAACCTCAAAACCTATAAGTCAGAGGTGGGGGGTAAGACATGAAGTCACATCGGCAGGAGGGCGGTTTCAAGCCACACACCTTTTTGGTCAGGGAACACTAGTCGAATCCTGTTCCCTCACTGTAAATCCTCCCAGAGAGGCAACTCTGCTGCTGGGGTGATGAAGTTAAAGTCTGTGCCCTGCATGAGACTTCATGTGATAAAACACCCATATGGAATTTGAATTTATTTACTCAACAGCCTTTATATACTCCTCTCTGAGTCCATTTTTTTCTTTATCCCTTTTGGAACGACATGCATGCAGACGAATGGCTTTTCATATTATTTCTTGTCCATGTTAGGTCAACAAACAGTCTGAGACTACATGCAGGATAGAATATCAGCTTTAATTTACAAGCTGAGAGCATGGTGGACGGTGCTGTAAGAACAACTTGATTTATTTATTTATTTATTTTTAAATAAGCTCAATAAACAACTTTCTGCGAAACGTATGGCGTCTTTTCCCTCTCACAGCACGTAAGCGTGCTTGGATGGCTTTTCCAAACCATTCAGAAAGAGAAATAAATCAAACTGGCAGAACTGGTGGTATAATATTACCTATAAGTCTCCAAACATTTACAGTGAGAAGAGTAACAGTTGTTTTTGATTTGCTATGCATCTGTAAGTTTCTCAAATCGGGGTTTCTCAGCTGACTTAAGACGGACAAAGTGTTTACAGTATGGCTCCATTATCTTATATAAAGTTATGTCCTCTTTTATCTTCTAATATGAACACGAAGAAGACAAAGAAATAATAAATAATATGATGTCTGAAACATAATTTCTGTAGTTTCCCTTCTTGTGACAAAAAAATAGCTTTTTTTAAACTTTTTGTCACATTTTTTGTCACAACCTTCAATGCACTTTATTGGGATTTCATTTAAAAGACCAACACAAAATAGTGAATAAGTATAAAATCCAAGGAAACTCTGGAAAGTATGGCGTTTATCCACACTATGATATCTATACTGCGTTACCCCAAAATAAAATCCAGTGCAACTTATTTGCCTCCAGTAGTCACCAAATTAATAGGGTTCAAAACTGCCTAGTCTAATCTCTGGTGTTTGTTAAGGAATATTAGTGAACAAAAAGCACCACGGAAACAAACAAAAAATCATCAGGAAAAAAAGTGATCTGGTCGAATGAGGTCAAGATGAATAACCACACGGTGGTGAAAACATCACAGATGACAGATGCTTTTCTTTAGAGTGATGGGGAAACAGATAAGATCTGATGAGAATAGATGGAGCTAAAAACAGGGAAGGAAAAGCTGCAACGATCTGAGCTGCAGCTTGGAATGGTTTAGATCAAAGCATGTCCGTCTTTTAGTGTGGATCAGCTCAAATAACTCATACTTTGTGAGCTCTTAAATTGGAAAAGTCATCTTTATAAACACTCTCTATCCAGTCTCAATGAGCTTAAGCTATTTTACAGAGAAAAAAAGAATTCCCTCTGCAAAGCTGAGGGAGACATTTAAAAGGTTGTTCCAACACAATGTACACCACAGTTTTCTGATTTTATTTAAAAAGCATTGAATGTATAATTATTCTTTAGTTTCACAATATGCCCTGGCCTGTGTTAGTCTGTGGCTTTTTTAACAATACTCTCTGTACATCCAGAGGAGAAATCTGTGAAAACAGGTGACTTTTAAAGACATTTCTATAAAGACTTACACTGGATACGTTGATGTTTACACTCCAAGCAGAAAGGAAGGTGGAGAGGACAGTGGGAGGTGTTAACTGCCGATATATATAAAGCAGGAGGGGTCAGACGCCCCTCACTGGGAGCCACCATGCGCTGATGCTCCGTCACATGCTCTCATCACTGCTGGCAACACAAGCCCGCATCAGCTCAGCAGAGTCAGACTCCAGCCGACCGGCACGATGGATGGGCCACGTAAAGACCGCAGAATGACTCACTTGTGGATATTGACGTACTGACGATTGTTTAACGTCGAGCATGGATAGATAACTCGTCTTTGAACTTTTTTTTTTCTTTGTCCTCTTCTGATACGGATTGCGGAGCTGGATTTTTCCCAACAGGTTTGAAGAAGGATTATATTTATTGAGTTCAGTTTGTTTTTTACTTTCTTTTTTTTTTTTTTTTTTTTTTTTTTTTGCTCTTTTATTTGGATTGAAACATTTTGATGTGGAGGTGAACTGATTTCTGGATACGAACATAAAACTCTAAAGGATGGCCGATTGGTTCACCTCTATCATCGCATATTTATGATGTTATTTACTCAGGTATATTTTTGAAAAAAAAAAACATTGTTATATAATATTTATATATACATAAATAAATATTGTTATTATACACCAATATATATATATATATTATATATATATTTATATATATAATATATATATATATATTATATATATATATATATATATATATATATATATATATATATATTTACACATGATCTGCGCTCACTCTTAATTCCCTCTTAGGTTTTGGGATCAAGCGTGTTCGAGATAGATCTTCACCACTTTCAAAATACAAAAGCTTTGCTGGCAAACGGACGCAGCTGCAGCACGGATGGCTGCAGGACTTATTTCAGGGTTTGTCTGAAGAACTTCCAGAAGGAGGTGTCTCCTGGAAGGTGCATATTCGGCAGAGCGAGCACACCTGTCCTGGGCACCGACTCCTTCGGCATCCAGCCCGACTCGACCGTGCGGCTGCCGCTCAACTTCACCTGGCCGGTGAGAGCACGCGCGGCGCTGGTCACATTTTAAGGCAAAATGTCAGGAACTCCTCGAATTTAATTAAATAATTATTTATCGTTGTTTAAACGTAGCATTAAAATTAAACATGTTTCATGTTTAATTCAAATTAAAACTAACAAAAAAAAACATGTTAATTTATATCCTTCTAACCTTGAATATTCAGTTATGATTTTACAATCCATTTTGTTATAAATGTTATTCTAACGTAAAAGCCAAACTATTCTACTTGATGTTCTTGCTTTATATTATCCCTTACAATAAACTGAAAGCACGTCTAAATATATTAAATACTACTTGTGTGTGAAAATGAACAACAATAATGGAACTTAATTATGAAACATGCAATGAATTGTTTACCAATCTTAGTGTATTTTTATTTGTGATTTAAAGAGGATTTCTCTCCCCTCAGGGTGCTTTCTCTTTGGTTATTGAAGCTTGGTATTCTCCTGCAGCGGAGCAGCCCGGAGGTAAGCAGATGCCTGCTGCTTTTGTACCGCTAGAGGGAGACAAAGGCGTGATTGGACTGGGTGTGAAATGTTTGTTCGAATGTCTCCGTTTTCACAAGAAAATCTTTTCCATACGAATGTTTTGCTTGTTGCATCTTTTAAGTTGGAATATGAACTTTTAGAAAAATCATGAATTTCATACTCTTCATACTTTGTCTGCTAAATCTTAGGGAAACATTGATGTAAGAAATCGAAAAAACTCTATTTTATCCTCTAAAATAACCATCTGCGGGGCTTACCAACTGCATTTTATGCGTTACTTTTTTTTTTTTTCTCCGCAGATTCCAGCGACCCTAAATTATTGATCAGCTCCTTTGCCACCCAAAGCCAGCTGGGAATAGGGCCTGAGTGGTCCCAGGTTGAACAGACGGGGATGGGGACGCAGACGGAGCTTAGGTACTCATATCGAATTATCTGCAAAGAAAATTACTACGGTGCCACCTGCTCGAAAATATGCACTCCAAGAGACGACCGTTTCGGCCACTACACCTGCACACCTGATGGACAAATAGACTGTCTGCCGGGATGGAAGGGGGAATACTGCGATAAACGTAAGCAAGAGTGGATGAGGACCAACACTTTGATTTGCTTTAGCTGAAATATGATAAGGATGTTTGTCTTGACTTTGGATTTAGAGAATGACAGGTTGAAATAAGGATGTACAGATGTTATATTGATAGTTAATGTGGATTTATCTTTCAATCATTTGAACTGTGTGTTCATAATTGTTCTTTTGTCTTTTATGCGCTTGATTATAATTGATGGGAAATCAACATTTTTAGTCTAAAAGTCTTCCTGTGTTACATAAACAGTTACATCTTAAAAAAATAACTCAGCTGGTGATAAGATACAACTGAGTTGTGGATGTGGTTGATATGGCTCTCTGCTCAGGATGTCCTATGTCAGAAGGGTGCCCTGCATATACATTCCAAATAACTTTTATGTTGCTTGTTTTTATGTTCAATCAATGGGTAGTGGGCTCCCTTGTGCTGTGCAGTTAAAACATTGAAATATTATATGGTCATGCAATGACAAACAATCTGATTCCAATTTATTTTGATATGGCCAATTAAAGGGCTTTTGTATAGTTTAGTTTTCTTAAAGACTTCACTTCATATGACTTTTTCTAGTTTAAATTCTAACACTAATCAAACCTGGAGTGGATTATTCAACAGGGGCTGAATTTCAAAAGGCAGAATCTGATAGGATATAATTAGTTTTGCCTATTTCCAAACGTTTCTGTTACACATGGAAATTGCAGTATGTGACAGCTAAATTCACAGAGACTTCAAAGCTTTCACATCTTCTATTTTAGACCTTCAAAAACAATCTTTGCAATTCTTCGTTCTCGAAAAATTCTCAAAACACTGTGATCCATAAGAAAGTACACAAAATGTTAACAGTAAATATGATTGGCCTGTATGTGGCAATGTAACACAGTCACTGAGATGTAACTTGTTCCAGATGGTGTGCGTCATTATTTCCATAAAACATGCCAAGATCAAATGGGTAAATAATTAATCTTTAACAACGCTTTAAAAATATGTTTTATATTTGGTGCATCAAAACCTTCAAGGTTTTCTACTTTTCTGAAAAACCTGAGCTTAAGTCAGAGATTCATAAAAATTTTCATTAGGAGCTGATTTAGATTAAAAGAAATGTTAAAACGGCAACATATGGATTGGGGGGGGGGGGGGGGGGACTAGCCTGAATAGTTACCTATTGATTACAGATTTCTGAAACTTTTACTCTTAAAGAAATAGCTCACCCCAGGCCCCATTCATCCAAGAACCGCCACTGCTGTTGGGCCTTAATTTAACTTTCTCTCTGGGCGCGTGCGCTTTAATCCCGCGCGGTGGTCGAAGCAGCAGCAGCAGCGCGCGCTGGGGTTAATCGCGGCATTATCGGACGCCACGCGCCACTAAATTGAGGGTTTCTTTTGTTGATACGGCGCGGAGCAGCAGCTGCAACCGGGGCTCGAACCGTCCTCTGGAAACAATGGGTGCAGCTGTCCCTGCAAACAGGCATCTGGTGCGCTACAGCAGCACGCTGAAAGAGTGTAAAGGCTCTGCAAAATCAGTACAGCACGAGGGAGCAAGTATAATAGGCCTGCAATGAAAGATTCACATGTAATAATAGGAGCTCATTATACCGTGATGAAATGCTTATTAACATAATTTTTATATGAATACTTAATGAACAAGGTGAAACTTTTAATTCCCATTTTCAGCCATCTGCCTTGAAGGCTGCAATGAAAGCAACGGGACCTGCCAAATACCAGGAGAGTGCATGTAAGTATTAAAGCGTGATAATATATAATGTCACATTAAAGATGGAAAAAACAATGCGTAACAATGCTGTAAGATGAACACCTCAGGGTCTGCGCTCTTTCATTTGTTCCTCTGAGTTTTGTTTGTGTGTGAGTTTTAAGTTTACGCTTGAGCCAACTGTCTTGTTTTATGTGTGAACAGATGCAGAGAGGGCTGGCAGGGACTGTTTTGTGATGTGTGTAAACTCCATCCGTCCTGTAAACACGGTACCTGCGAGGAGCCGTATCAGTGCACCTGCAAGGAGGGCTGGGGTGGCATCTTCTGTGACCAAGGTGCTCATTCCTTCCTCAAAAACAACAGGATGTTGGATGTTTAAGATAAAGCAAAGCGGTCTGACATGTCCACCCCTGTTTTTTGTTTGTTTTTGTTTGTTTGTAGACCTGAACTACTGCACCAATCACAAACCCTGTGCCAACGGGGCCACGTGCATGAACACGGGCGAGGGTTACTACACCTGCGCCTGCCTGCCAGGCTTCGCTGGGGAGAACTGTGACTTAGAGGTCAGGGAGTGTGACAGCAAGCCCTGCCACAACGGAGGCCGCTGCGTGGTGAGTCCGGAAGTCACTTGCTCTCCTTTCCCACAACACAGGCTTTCCTGTTTTTGTTTTCGCCTTGGTCTATCTGCAGCTCCAGGAGGATGCTATCGATTGTCAAGTCAGTCGATGACCCAGTTCACAGACTATGCACTGGAAATAGAATTCAGACTAAGAAGAATGGAGTTTGTCAGGGCAAGATACAATAATAAAAAACATTTAACATTTAAATGTTTTTAATAAACTTTTGTTCCCCCTTTTTTCTCCTGCAGGACTCAGAGACTGGCTACTCATGCACATGCCCAAATGGGTTTGAAGGGCCACACTGCGAACACCGGATACCGACTTGTGCGGACAGGCCTTGCTTCCAGGGTGGCAAGTGCAAAGAGCAGGACAATGGGCGAAGTTACATATGCGAGTGTCCAGCTGGATACACTGGACTCAACTGTGAGAAGAAAGTGGATAAATGTACATCACTGCAATGCGTCAACGGTAAAACATCAGCCTCAGGCCCAGAGTACACTTTTACGAATGTTTTTTTTTAAACTGAGTGGATGAGTTATAGCTGGATCCAGGAAATACACATCAGTTTTAATAATTTAGGTCTCTTCTTCCATGAACGATAAAAAGTTGGGGTTTTTTTGCCCATCCTGCATATGTAAATTGGATTCTAGTGATGCATTTTCTGACACTGTAACCTTGGAAATGCAAATTTTATAGATTTAAATGTATCTATTTGTTGTTTCGGTGTTTAAGCTGATCAAATAAGTGCTCCTGATTTATACGATATGTACGATAATACCGTTAGTTGCCCTTTATAACAACTTAAACACACCAACATGCCACAACATCTAGTGAGGGTTTTATGGTTTGTATTTTTAATACTATAAAGCCCTCATAAAGTTTAAATTTTCCATCCCACATATATAAATTTGTAGATTTGCAGAAGGATGGTGTTTGATCATTTGCATTTACATTGTCTCGTAAATTCTGTAGTACCCATGCTGCACCACCAGGAGGCAAAAAAGTCAACAATAATTACGTTACAATCTAATTGAAAAAGACTACAAATAAATATGATTTATTTAATAAATTATTCACCTTAAATTTTAAGTTTAATGGAAACAAAATGAAACGGATGTGGAACAACCAGTACAAGCCTCTGCTATTATCCTAGTTTTTAGCACAACATTTTCAATTTGGGTCTAAAAAATATCTTTTTTTTTCTTTTTTTTTCCAAGAGAAACCCAATTTGCATGTAGGCAGGAGGATAAAAATATCAGAGCCAAAATATTTCATTCATGTACACATACTAAATAACTGCATTGAAATGATTTGCTGTGCCATTTTGTTTGCTTCATTAGGTGGCCATTGTGCGGTTCAGGGTAACCTCAGAGTGTGCAGCTGTCGCTCAGGTTTCTCTGGACTGCGTTGTGAGATCAATATTGATGAATGCGCAAGGAATCCATGCTCTAACGGCTCCACCTGTGTAGACGGCATCAATCACTACACCTGCATCTGCCCGCCGGGGTACATGGGCCACCACTGTGACAGACCCATGAACCGCTGCGCCTCTACGCCCTGCCTCAACGGTGGGACCTGCACCTACGGACCCACAGGCAAGCCCACCTGCCTCTGCGCTGCCCACTACAGCGGCTCCCAGTGTCAGAACAGCAACCAGCACTCAGCGGACATCTCCAGTCCCAACACCAGTTCGGAGCCCAGCGAAAAGCTGAACTTGGTTGCCGTCGGCGTGGGTGTTGGTCTGGTTACTGTTCTGGTCCTTCTCTGCATGACAGTGGTGATAGTACGAAACAGAAAAAAGCAGAGGGACAAGGAGCTCGACTCCAAGATGATGAACAATCGCTCCAGGATGGACTTTCAGAAGGAGAACCTGATCTCCTCTGTTGAACTAAAGAACACAAACAAGAAGATCGGTCTGGAGGTGGATTGTCCCTCGGAAAAGTCTAACCATAAGTACATCAACAGCTATCAGCTGGACTACAAATCCCCCATGAGGTACAAGGATGAACTGTCCCTCCTGGGCAAAGATGAAAACTGTGAAAAGACATTAGAAGAAAGAAAACATTTGAGTAGAATATACCGGTAAGGACACAGAAAGAGAACAATAAGCTATCCCAGAGAGATCTTTATGGGTTCTGGTCATTTCACTCATTTGCCATATTGTCCTCACCCCAAATATAACATTGACAACTAGTGCTTTAAGGTGATTTTTAATAATCTACTCATACTTTGCTGTGAGGAAATGTGTCTTTTTATGGCTTCAGTAAACACCTATCAGTAAAGTGCTTTAGCATTAATTTTAGTTTGATCAGAAATCCTAATGCATCACATTTCAGACGTTTTGAGCGAGCAAAATAGGGATCACAACTCCAATCAAAAGAAAGAGGGGATAGTGCAAACATTCCTGAACATAATGGCAAATTAATTAGAACAATACAGTAGATTTCAGCATTTTTTGTGCATCTATCTAAAGAAAATAATTAAAATACTTACTACAAACAGTAATGAACTGATAACAACAATGACAATAGGAAATGTCCAAGGAAGAAGTTTTTCATCATTTATGAATTCAGTGACTAATTTCTTTGATCTTGTATTTCAGTGACCTGTCAGACTGTGGAATATCAACAATATGCTCCTCTAAAGAGTCAGTCTATCAGTCTGTCTTTGTAATAGGAGAGGAAAGGCAAGAATGCATCATTGCAACTGAGGTAAGCATTTTCCTATGAATATTATAGAAAAATGTGTTGATGTTAGCAATTCAATGCGAAACGTAGAACTTATCCGTATTATTAAACCATTGGATGTAAAGCAACACTTTAAATATTTATTTCTGTTCATTTTGATGATTATGGCAAACCATTGATCTGGAATCCTTTTGTATGAATTACTGCATCAATCCAGTGTGGCATGGAGGAGATCAGCCTGTGGGCTCAGCTGAGGTGTGGAGGTTGCTTTTAAAGTGACCTAAAACCAGGATGCTTCTCTGATGTTTTTCATCTTCCTTTTGACAAAACTCCTTAGATTATCTAAGAGGTTTAGGTCTGGTCAGTTTTCTGACCAATCAAAAACAATGATACCTTGGTCATTAAACCAGGTATTAGTACTTTTGGCAGTGTGAGCTGCTGCCATGTCCAACTGGAAATGGAAATAAACATCTTAATACAGTTTGTTAGGAGAAGGATGCATGCAGAGCTCTTAAATTGGCAATGGATCAACACCAGCAGATGGCATACCTCTCCAAAGCATCATTAACTAATGAAAATTCACACTAAACTTCAAGAATCCTGGACTTAGTGCCTCTGTGAACTTCCTCCAGACTCTGGGGCTTTGATCTGTTTGTGCACTTTTTACTATCACACAGTTTTCTTTTCACTTAACTTTCCATTTATATGCTTTGAAAAAGCTCTCTGTGAACAGCCGTGTTTTGTGGCTTACCCTGATTTTCAACGGTTATTCTTGGAGAACTTTCAAATCATCATTATTGCCAGCGATTGTGTATTTCATAACATGGTCACAACAAAATCTCTGTGTTAAAATATTGTTTTTACTATTATTGGCTAATATTCAGCTTTTTCGAGGTACTATGTGATATTGTAAATTAAGGAGATGCAGCACTTAACCCACAAAAAAAGCTTACTTTTGTATTTTCATGTGACAACCGAGACTAAAAATGATTTGTCTTGGTTTCTTCCAGGTATAATAATCAGAACGTGTTTCTTATTGTGAAGAGTGGATCCCTTGTGGACTGTTTACACGTGTGAAGAGACTGGGATTTATTTAAAACGCAAGATGCTGCTGTTGAAAACTTGATAACTGGATGTGCTCTCCAACTATAACTGAACTGAAGCGAATAAGCCTTTGAGAATGTACAGACCGAGGCTCATGGATCCCCCTTTGACTGTTGCAACTCAAACCCTCCACTGCTTCGTCCAGCTTAACCGCGAAGCAACGAGAAGTCACTGTTTCTGTGCTGATTAGGACGGGAAGAATGCTCTTTTTGACCTGCACTGTACTATGCAAACAAAGGAAGGACACACACACACACACAAAAAACTACTGAAAACGGTTCATTTGTGAGGGATATATTTGGGATTCTGTAAAACAAATCTGTTTTCATAAAGAATGTATGATCACAAAAGCCTTAAATGTGTGTAGGAAAATGATTTTTGCCCCGCCTTATCTTGATTTCTTTGCACAGCATCTTGGTGGTAACCATAATTGATCAGAAGATGCAAAATCTATCAAACAAACAAACAAAATAACACTAAAATACCATGCAGGGAAACTTATGACTGGGCCTCGTCTGTTTTATGCAAATTCACCCCTATAAAGACAAAGAGACATGTGAAGTGACTATCATACCAAGGACGCCTTCAGTGGAAATTGCTGAACCAATAATGCTATTTTGTAAGATTAGTATTTCAGTAGTAATTTAATTATACAAAGCACTGATCTTTTTATGTTTTATAAGATTGTTTTGTATATAATGTATATTTATATGTTGAGATTAGACGTGTTTTAAGTTGATGCCACCAAAATGGCAAATTTGTCTCTTTGTGTTATTTATTATTATTATTATTATTATTATTATATTATTATTATTATTATTAATATTATTATTATATATTTTTTTATTTTGCTATAAAAAGACATGCAGAACACATATCTGGTACACTGTTTATTTGTGGGTTGTCTGTGAGTTTCTTGTGGTCGAAGTAGAAATTTTACATTAAATCGTCCGTAAGCTCTGTCTATGTCAGCTGACCTGAAACGCGGCTCATAGATGCGCTAATATTTTCCCCGGTAACTTTTGTCATACTGTGTCCATAGTGGCATTGTGTCAGTTTGATGTGAAAATAATGTGCAAGCATCCATTCAGTGGACAAGATTGTAAATGAAAACATTCAAATGAAAATATCTACTTTAAAGGTGTGTATGTGAAAATAAAGAGGCCTTATGGTCTTAATGCTTTACTGCTTAACGTAAACAGCTGCTGTACCTTTACCACTCTGGTTCTTATCATCAGTCATATTCTAGGAAATAGTAAACAAAGGCAAAATTATGCGCCACGCAAACTACTGGTCACATTTCTTAGCAAACCTGGTGACGATTTGGGGGAAAAAAAATCCTTATTCAGTTCTATTGCAGTAGAATAATTTCAACCTGAGAAACTTTAGAAGAATCTGACTTTTAATTTGAGTGCATTGATTCCAATGTTAAAATAAATATAATGTTACCTTGCTTAACTCCATTTTTCCCATATAGGCCCACAGCATTGCATGTCATCTGCTATGCTTCAATAGCTGTCTTTCTACACATTCATTTATTTTATACAGTGCCAATCCCACTGGTGTTTTTAGTCTTACCTGATAAAAACGCACAGTTCCAGTTAAAGTCTCCGCAGAGTTCAGCAAACTCCATGTGTTTACATTTGTGACTGTAGGACAGACAAAGCTTTTTCTTGACATTACTCTCAAATAATTAGATGGAACCGATATAGAGTCTAATCCTTGTCTTGTCACTCAAAAATCCCACCTATTACTGACAGAGACAATTGCAGACTTTTTATTTGTAACCTCACTTTCCGTCCTCCACACTCAACACACAATAATTATGATCTCCTGCACAGAATAGTAACCTGTGGCTTCATGAAATAAAAGCAGAAAGCCTGTTTAGAACTTCCTAGAAAGAATCAAGTACTCTTTCTGCAACCGTGTGATTATGGCTCAAGAGTGCTTTGACTGGTCACTCAAAGGAGATGAGCACTATAAATGTTCCTTTCATTTACCTTTTAAATCTAAACAAAAATGTTCAACTTACATTTATTTTAAATATTTTTGCTCAAGTTTAAGATCGAGAGTGGGGGCAGGATTTGTGTCTTCTTCTATTTCAGCTCTTGAGATGCCACACAGTGACAAGTGGAGAAGAAGTGTGACATGCATCAGCCTGCATGAGCACAACGAGTTTAGACGGATTGATGTAGACGCCTAATGAGCTTTAGAGAGCACCAATATATCAGTCCCAGCTATTTATAGGTAATGTGATTAGTCGCTTGAATTCACTGTTTTGACACTTTTAGGATGCGGTAGGTGATCGGACGGTTAACAAATGACCATAAAGACATAAATATTTTTTTTGCATAGTGTAAAAACATAGTCAGTATGACAAAACTATAAAAAGGTAGGATTATATATATATATATATATATATATATATATATATATATATATATATATATATATATATATATATATATATATATATATATATATATATATATATATATATATATATTATATATATAAGTTGCAGCATATGTGTTCAACATATGTGTTTAAATTTAAACTTTGTGTTTGCTTTCCTTTTCCTTCTCAACTTCAATGTTTTCCAACCTCATGAACTTCGATTGCGTCACTGCTCAATCAGGATAGGCTTACCTTATTTAAATCCCGCCCACTCTGCAATTCTATTGGCTGAGCTTGTGCAGCTGCGGTCACTGAACAACAAATCCACGTGCTATTTTTCTCCTGAGCTCAGTGGAGAAACGGACAGTATCTCCAAGTTTAAATCAGAGGACAGGACGGGTCTTTTGATTATGCTGATGATATGAAGAATCAGCACTTATCTAACAGGAGCGGTGAAGTTTAGCAGACAGGATGGGCAGAAGAAAATAAGACGTATCAGAGAGAGGAAGCTACCTGTGGACAGAAGGTCTCGTGTTTTTTAGAGACTAGAGATCAGAATGAAACTTCTAGATATGGCACATGAAACAAACAGCCTTTGGATCTTTGGCTACGGATCTTTAGTCTGGAAGCCGGATTTTGCTTATAAAAGACGGAAAGTTGGTTACATTAAAGGATACAAGAGACGGTTCTGGCATGGGGATGATTTCCATCGAGGGGATAAAGAGAAGGTGAGTTTTGAGGCCATTGTCTTTCTCTTTTTTTGTGAATTGAATAGAGTTCTTTGACATAAATGTACATGTATTACATTGTGTTATATAAAACATAATAATTATCTGTATCTGTGCTATTCAGCCAGGCAGAGTCGCCACACTGGTAGAAGATGAGGAGGTGAGTGAATTTATGTTTTCTACTCTGTACAGAATATGCCTTACAATTCCCTGGAAAATGTAACTTTTTGGCATTACAGCCAAAAACCTAATTTTATGTTAATGTGATTTTATGTGATAGGCCAACACAAAGTTCTGTATGTAAAGTTGATTTTACCTGGTTTTCTTTCTTTTCACAAACTAAATATGTGGAATAAACGTCTACTCAGCAACTTTAGTCAGAACTTTGCTGAGCCACAGTTACAGCTGCAAATCTGACGTTTCTACCAGCTTTTCACGTCTGGAGGGGGAATAAGTTTCTTCTTTAGTAGAATAATATCTTTCCCCCCTCAGATGAAAGGTCACACACAGCTTTTGACAAAAGAAGTATGTCAGATATGTCAGAAGAGAACCGAGTGTTTAGAGAATGTTGTTATGCGACACAGCTATTGTACTGAAGCAGCACTTTTGAAGAAGATGGAAGTAAAACATCGAAACACGACAGATATGAATGAAGATAGATAGCTGAGTATCTAATAAAATAAATTATCTTGAAAACCTGAATCACATGTAGGCACAACAAGTTTCATGGATAGAGGTTTTAGCTTTTATTAGAAGAATGTCATCTCGGGTAATTCTTTTAATTGGACTACTTTCCTTCAGTAGAAGAAACCAGTAGGTAAAAAGAGAAAATAAAAAGAAACAAAAAACTTAACTGTAGTTTGAGCATCACAGTAAAACATTTTTACTTAACTTACAGTTTTAAAACTTAGTTTCCAAGTGTAATATCTACACAGCATAAGTTGCTGACGAGAGTTTTAGGTGGATGGCCATGGATTAAAACACTGATGAAAGCTTAGTTTCATAACTGAAATCAACCACGTCTTTGTTGCTGACCTGGCTTGTGTGGTCTTTGGTCTGTGTACTCATTAGGTTATTTCTGAAGGTAGTGATTGCATTGGATTTTATTTAAGGGTAACGGAGTAAAGAAGGATAAAATAGACAATGCAGGTCAAACCTTTCAGGTTTTGTGCTATGTGTCATTTTTCCTTCCACTTCATAATTATGTACTTCTTTGAGTTGGTCAATTACTTAACTTCCTAATAAAAGAAATATAAATTTGAGGTTAACATTTTTGACAAAATGTGTTTCTTTCTGCTGCCTTTTAATTTTTTTGTATTGCTTCCATCGTGAAAGAATAGTAAATCTGGATTCCGTCATGTATCAGGTCTGATTATAGCATAGCGTGTTTGTTCTAGGTATCACTGCTGCTGACACTGCTGTGTTTTTGAGCGCAGGCCTGCACATGGGGCGTTGCCTACGAAGTGCCACAATCCCACATGGAGGAGTCTCTTCAGTATCTCAACGTCAGGGAGGTTATGCTGGGAGGATACATAACAGAAATTGTGAAATTTGTTCCTAAAGAGAAGAGCCACACTCCTCTGCTGGCTCTGGTCTACATCGCCACATCAGACAACCCCATCTACCTTGGTCCAGCCTCAGATGTGGAGATTGCAGCCCAAATTTCAATTTCCAGTGGAAAAACGGGCCACAATATCGAATATCTGCTCCGGCTGGCAGAGTTTATGAGGCTGTGCTGTCCGGAGGTGGAGGATGAGCATCTTTTCTCCATCGAGGCAGCTCTGTTAAAGATCTTCCCACATGGAGAGATCACACTCTCAGCTCAAAAAGCTCTTTGACGGGGAACTTAAATGATAGCACACAGGACTTCTTTTATGATTTTTTTGATTATTCTCCTGTTATGTTTGTTTCTTAGGTGCAGCAATAATGTTTGTGGGTCAATTTGACCCGGAGAGTGTTTAATCATGCAATAGTGTCAGAAACCAAAAACATCCTCCAAAACTTTTTTGTGTCTGATTGTTAACTCCAATCATCAAGACAAATGAGTCTTAAAGATGATCCTCCAGCTGGTTTTCCAGTTTAAACTTCCATGTCCAAAACATAACTGGGGTTTTCATCACATTATGCCCAGATTTTTATGTCATATTTAGCTGGTGTGGAAGGCATATATTGCCTAAATGAGCAGTGGCCTCTGAATGCCAGCAGTGATCTTTATGATGCCACAAGCCTTTCATCTACTGTGACATTAGGGCCTGGATTATAGAACAGGGAAGTTACAACCCACATGTTCCACACTGTTCTATTAGCTGTTAGTTTGTCTTGTATGCCGATTGTCAAATCGGATTACTCTGGAGAAAAGTCTCCAGAAACATTATGGCCTATATATAGCCTATATATATTATCCTGCCTGTCTCTGCATCCTGGCTGTTGATTCATCCTTTGACTTATAAACTTTGGTCAGAATGAGGAGCCCCCCCCAATATGCATGTAAATGCATTTGGCCTAGCTCCTTCCAGTTCTCTATAAAAATGTGCCTTCCTTTTAGACTTGTCATTTCAACAATGATTTCCTGTATTGCACTAAGCCTGAGTAGCTCAATGACTGACTTGATGTCTGTGATGTGAGTTACTGCAATCCTATTCGGCCCCGGAACTGTCTTTATTATATTTTCAGACTGTTTCCAAGGTGCTTACTTGGAGATGAAGAAACTGTATTTAACCATTTTTTGACATGAATGTCTTGCTTGGAGAAACATGATTATCATTTACATCAATTGGTTCATCAGCAGAATCATCAGACTTAGAATTTACCTCAATACTGTCTTTAGCTTCAGAAACCTCCTCTTCTATTTCACCATCCAGATCAACAAGAACTTCCAGCACTTCCTGGGTTGTCATCTTTTTATTTCCCTGCTGCTCATTTCCTGATCTCTGACAGTGACGATATCACATGTACCTTCAGTGTGTGATGTGTTTAGGACTCCCTTGCAGAGAGTATTTATGTTTCCCCCCCACTTCTACTGAGTGTCACTTAGTGTGGGTGCAGTTTGCCCAGGGAACAGAAAAGGTTCCTGTCAAAAGTTGTATGAACACCTGCTTTCTGGCAGCTTCCTAGTGAAGTAAAGAAAATAGTGAGAAAGTGGGTTTGTGAGCGTGCTTAGGTGTGTGTGTGTGTGGTGTGTGTGTGCGTGTGCATGTGTGTGTGGTGAAATATGTCTCATAGGTGCAAGGAAACAAATAGAATTGGACATTTTTTGAACCTTTTACCCTTCAACTTGACTGCCGGGTCAAATTGACCTGAACAGTATCGATGTAACAAACAGACCCAGGGGGGGCTGCAAATGTGTAAAATTAACCATTTCATTTTATATATAGAGGGCACCTATTAAGACAAATAGAAAAAGTTTCATGCAGAAAAAATACTTCTAACTATTTTTTAAAAAAAATTTAAACTTCAAAACGGGTCAAATTGACCCGGTGCTATGAAAAAAACTATAGGATTTCATGTGAAAAATTCCTGTTGGTAATAAGAAAGACTTTGACTACAATATGCAGGGTCTGCAGTGAACACCTGTTTTCCTTAAAAAAATACTTGTTTTAAATTTGTGTTTAAGCACTTTTAAAAATGTACTTTTAAGTATATTTGAATAAAATGTTGCATTTTAAATGAAGGTCATTGTTTTATCATTAAAAGCATAAACTGCAACATGCTATTCTGACTTTTTCTCTTGTAGTGGACATGGAAAAGAGTTTTAAAAGTTACAATTGTGTTTATGTGTGGGGGGGGGGGGGGCTGATAGAGATTTTCTCTCCTGGCTATGAGTTTGACGGAACTAAACTTGTGTCAAATGCTCAGATGGAAAATGAGTTATTTCAGAAGTGGAGAAACAAGCTCACATTTTAACCTCTCAATTAACCCTTAGGAGTGAAAGCCTGTGACTCAGGCTCAGTTCCCTTGAAATCACCTTTAATCAGCCAAAGGTTAGAGAAAGGGCAGGCAATGCTTCATTCAGACTGGACTGACACATAAAAAACCTGGTGACAGGAACATTTCCCTCCATCTTAACAGATAGTTTTTCTTTTTTTTTCTGGAACAGCTGTTTAGCTGATAGATAAAGGAACTGTTTGTGACAATAGTTGGAAAACATTTGTTGGTTCAAGTCAATGCTCTCCAACAAGGTAGCATTTTTTTAGTGAAACTAAAGTAAGCTCTCCCAATGAATGCTGACAGACAGGATTGAATCAACCCAGATATGTTCTTTGTCATTTCCCGCGGAACAACCTGATAATTATGTGTCACATGCCATGCAACCCAACCTTGTACACTCTGTTCACCAAAAACAGATTACGTGACTCACAGCTCAAGTACTTCAGTGTTTTTTTTTCATTCATGCAAAAGCAATGAACACTGCACATTCTGCTCCAAATTAAATCATCAATGGCTGTTCATTAAATGCTGAAAGTGAAGACAAAAAAAATATTCGACTGCAACACCTTTACCCTCCAAAACAACAATAAATCCCTGTAAAGTCTGCATCTTACTTTGCAAGCTCAAAAATACATGGAGACTTAACTCTCTTGTGAATCACTAAACTAATATTTAATTCTACACCCACTTTTTCTGAGAACTGTCTACTCGGCAGGGTGTCAACATATTTCCGGCAACTTTGAATAGGTCTGCCGGCCCATGGCATTAGAACCACATTCCTTGGTTCAAATTCAGAAACAGCAGGTTTAATATTAACACACGTTGTCTGTTGTATTAAGGCAGTGGGTCCCAAAGTGTGGGGCACGCCCCCTAGAGGGGGTACAGTGCCATTGCAGGGGGGTCGCAAGAAGAAGTATGGAAAAAAAAAACAAAACAAAAAAAAACAGTTGCACAAAAGTGTTTCACTCTAAAGATGGTTTGTAGTGTGTTTTGTTGCAACCTGAAGTGTGAAATGAACTTCAGTGGAGTTTGAAAACAAAATATGTGTATAGGTTTATGTCTGGTTGAACAATGTGTGTGCCCAGTTGATTATTTTTTCTTTTTTTGGGAAGGGTATGGGGGGATTTTATTGTAATCCATAAGGGGGCCCAGGAAATCTTTGGGAACCACTGTATTAAGGTACAAGGATTGGGATGGTCACTCCATGACATCACTCTTGTTGGTCTGGATTGGTAGACTGAGCAGTTCATCAGTTGATCACTAGGCAACAGAAACCAGTTTTTATAGCCACTAGTTCTGCTGAAAATAAGATCTCATGTTTTATCTTCTACACACAGCAGACTTTATTTAGCAGGAACATAAACATTTCAACACAACCTAGAGGTCAAGTCCTTGGGATATGCACATCGACACAAATGGTTAAATGTTTCTCAAAAAATGTGATGGATTTTTAACTCTCCATCTGCATGTTAATGTGCACCAAGTTTGAACCCTGACCTTTGATCTTAGGTTGATCAGTGCAGAGGTTATAGGTCACCCCGGGCACATTTTAAAGAAAATGTGATACGGTCTCTAATGGAGTCTTTCTGCTTTCCAGTTCCAGCACTCTATACTGCGAGGTCAACTGGGAACTCACCCCACTCTTGCCTTCATAAAGGCTACTTCATCACTAAAGGAAGAGTATCTATGTGCTGAAAGCACAATGGCACTTTGTAGGAAACCAAAGGCCTGCCATTCTTCACCATTTTATCTTCTAAGTTACATTAGAAATAAATGCTTTACCAAATCACCTGTGCCAATGACCCCTTGGAGAAAGCCACCATCTCCTCTGCAACTCTGCATTGGGAAGTCAATATAGTGGATGGTGGATGGGTAGATGGGTGGATGCCTTAAAATTAATCCAACTCAAGTGTTTGGGTTTAAGGTAACAAATATGAGTCAGAATTTGTTTTTCTGTGACGCCTCCTTCACAACCAGGTGGCAGACAGATTGTGTCTAAATGTTATTGTGGAAACTTGATGATCGCAAGGTGTCACAAGGATTCATATTGTTTACTTCTCTTACCATCCTCCTCTTTGTGTGATGAAGCAATTAACATTGCACATTTGTTTGTCACAGCTCCAGATGTTTCAAGGGTATTAACTATTGTTCTGACTGTAACCGTGGAAAGGGTTAGGTAGGTAGATGTTTTCTCATAGCCAAAACAGCTTTTGAGGATCAGTACGCTTTTGATTCATTTGAAAAACATGTTCTCTTCTCTTTCTCATCTTGAAGAATGACTCAGTTAAATGAATTGCCAGTTAAACATAAGTGAGCTAAGTATAGATTTAAAAAAAAGTTGTATTTTGTTTTAAAGGAATTGTTGGAATTGTATTAAAAACAATTATTTCTTAAGGTCAAATATCTTTACCACTAAGCAACTTAAATCCAGTTAAGACCTGCTTTTTTCTACCATATTAATTGTGAGGCGCTACTGCAATAAAAGATTATCTTTTAAGCTTTCACATATTTGGTAGTTGATAGTAACATGCCACATCTCGTAAAAATATTGCTCAGTTTTTAAAATACATTTTCTATGAAAATGCTAATTATTTTTTAGGGACACATGGGTATGAAACAAAATCTACTGTGTAGACATGACAAAATAGGTCTAGAGAACACCAGGTGATAGTTAAAATTGGTTTTTGTATGTTTGTCATAAGAATTGAAGTAATGTTTATATTTTTGTAAATAAATTTTTCAAGTAATTTTTTGGGAGGGGTTTATAAAGTTCAGCTAATTTTTGAAGTTTTATAATAATCAAACAAATTTCCAAAAAATCTGGAAAGAAAGACTGGATGTGATTTTTAGCGTTTTACAGCTGTTCGTCTGGTTTTGATATTACAGATACTAAGGTTTGAATGGTCTGACAGGTTTCACTAACAAGCATTATCTTTCACACCAGCATACAAAAGTGGAATATCGCCCTCTGAAGAAGGAAAACTGAAGCTGTGTTGATAATAGACAGAACCAAGAAACCTACTAATGCTTCATTAGTTTCCTCATTGCTTGAAACACACTTTTTATCAACCTAATTTGGTTTCCCTACTTACAATTTTTCTTCAGCTACATTCAGCATGCCACTACTTGTGTCTTAACACCTGGGATTAAGTCTCGTCTATCTTTACGTCATCATGAATTAGTAACATGAGTTCATGTTACTAGTTCAGTCATGACTTGTTCATGACTAGTTTATGACTGAACTAGTCATCATGACTAGTCATGACTTAACTAGTCATGATGACTAGTTCAGTCATCATGAACTAGTAACATGAAGATGTAACATGTCTGCTGATGTTTTGAACAACTTGCTCATGATGTTGTCAGAAATGTTTGCATTGTGATATAACCTAAGCAGCACCAAACAAGTCACCTTGTTGTCCAGACATTATAGCCCATGAAAATAAAACCCATTTGTAAAAAAACATATTTATTTTTGTCTTATGTTTTGATTAAAATAAGTTATTCTAACTCATGTTAGCCTATATAACTTTTCAACTGGTTTATGTTAGCTTCCATTTTCCATTCCTTTCTGAAACATACTTATAATGGAGCTTGGAATATGGCTGTGTTTTCCAGAAAATGTCAAGACTTTCCTTTAACTTATCTCTTTTATGTCTTTTTGCTGAAAAATTACCTTGCACTGCTTCCTGAGTGGGTAACATTCATTGACAAAAGATTCATGAAATCCTTTTTATTGCTACAGTCATTAGTTTGAAGCTCTTTCCCACAGGTTCATTGTGTTTTTGTTTCATTTTTTCAGTTTATGAGCCATGACACCAAACAAAACCTTCTATCAAAAGGATATTTAGGAAGACAATGGTGCTAGAGGGAGGTAAGGGGTGTGCTTCCTGGTCTACAGTGCAGGAATGCCAGGAAAGTCAGGAAACATCTGAAACTAACTCAACAGTGTAATCCAAATCTTTCACTTATCCAGATGGCTTCCCACTAGTATCTACAGGTGCAATAGATCCAGAACAACAGACAAGGAGCAAATAAGGAGCAAAATATATGATCAGTCGATATCTTTGATGTAACGTTAGCTTTCCATGTTGATTTGTGTTGTTCTTGCTTTGTTTAAAACACCCATGCATTAAATGTCTAAGAGTCACTTTTGGAGCATTTTTTCAGTTATCTTTTAATCACAGATGGGAAGTAACTAGTTATACTGTATATACTTGAGTAGTCTTTTTTTTTAAATATTCTAGTAGTTGTATTACTGCACAATATTTTTTACTACTTCTTGACTAATACACTTTTTATGCTACTATTCTTTGAGTATAGTATCTAGCCCTGTATCCACCTTATGTTTCTCCACTAAATTAATAAAAAAAGAAATATGTTTTAACCTAAAAATGAACCAGACACACAGATACTATTGCATATATACATAACATATTGTAAGTATTTACTTCAGAATATATGCAATAAATAGATTTTGAGATTTGGTTTTATAATGATGTTTTACTTGTTTTCGAAATTCCACTTGCACGTAACTTTAGTTTTCTACGTTTCTGATTACACAAGTTTTATAAAGTCAATCAGATGTTATGATCAAAGAGTTACTCAATGCTTGAGTCGCCTTTTATCAAATCTTTTGAACGGCTACTTTATGCTTCCACTTGAGTAAAATTATATTAAAGTAACTACTCTTTCCAGAGTACAATTTTGGTTACTCAACTTCTGCTTTTAATGAGCTGATTGGTACTTTGTCACACATAAGAGCTATACAACAGGCAAACCCCCAACCACTTTTACAGTTATCATGAAATTGCAATATTTTTTTTGAACGAGAACTTGGCTACAACCCTAACAGTTACAACAATAAAAACAGATTTACATTAAAACAGTATATCTCTGGGCAATAATACAAGTAAGAGCAATTCCAATGAACACCAATGCGACCTAAAGAAAATCATTAATCACTTTGGCTAACCAGAGAAAAAGGCTTCAGTTTGCAGGGGAGCATACATATTGGACTTGGGATCAATGGAAGAGTTCAGACTTACCTTCTTCCAGAGTGATTGGCTCATCAGGGTTAGAAGAGAGGCAGATGAAGTGATGCAGGCATCATGCCTAGTGTCTACTGTACAAGCCTGTGGAGGCATTTTAATGATCTGGGGTTGCTGCAGTTTATAAGGTCAAAGTTCATAAAAATCAAGAGCCTAAAGAATTAATGTCTGCATGGCAATGCAGAAGCTTATCAAAACATAAAACTTAAGAAAATAAAACAGAAAGGGGTTTATACTCATTTATTACATTGTTTATATAGATATTATTCTGGCATAATATTCATACTTCTCTCACATCAACTCAAATTCTTGCACCTTATTGTCACTGCACAAATGATTCATGGGAATTCAGACCTCTGCTTTCCCCAGCCCTGCTCTCTGTGCAGTTGTTCACATTCTTGACAAGCAGCCAGTTATGGAAGGAAAGCATAAACCACATCCATGAATTACATTAATCCTGAGATTCAGGATGTTCTGCCATGTCGCTTTTGTTGGTCAGATGCATTTGCATAATCTGAGATAACTTTATTTTAGCAGGATTGTGTAATTTATATCTCTACCAGCTTAGTGTGAATCATCCTGTCCTCTTTTTTGCCTTAATGTTGGTCAGCGAGCATCTCTGTCAGTTTAGTTACTCCTGATCCATTAAGGGCTAGTGGGGGTCCTGAACCAGCCAGCTAATCCCACTTTACCCTCCATAGAGTATGTGAGGGGTCTGCCTGCTGTCTTTTGCCAGAAAGATATGGAATCCCTCCTCTTGTACCATAAATCACTTATACAATTTGATTCAGTTATTATTCAGAGGCATATTTGTAACTATAAATTGATTCCCCTACGGGCCTCTTGGTAGCTTCTGGGAGTAAATCTTTTCATGGGTGGCAGGTTTGGATTTGAGTCATACTCTTTCTACTTTGGATAATAAATAGATGGAACATCATTTTCTGTAAGGGGTGTTCTAACCTAACCTTGCTTTAAGCCTTTCCACAACTTTCTCCTGACCTGTATGCTGTGTTCCTTGATCTGATTGAAAACTCACAGTGAGTAAGTGGACATGACCCCTGAACACAGTTGGTTACACTGGATTTTATGTTAGAGGAGTGTCACAAGAGATGGTTAAGAAGGGATGGCCTTAAATTGGTATTCAAATACAGGCTATGAACAGTTGATTTGTAACTGAACGGTATGTAAATATTCATAATAACTCTTTAAAGAGATATTGTGCTATTAACATTATGAAAGGGGTTATTTGTTTACCACAATCTTGCCATTGTGTCTGCATTGCATCTATGGCTTAGGCAGAAACATAATCTTTTAACACTTATCTTACAGATTTTCCTCATTGTTGGATGATTTTTCAATGCATCCAAAATTGTATGCTGCTATTACCGTAAATAAAAACTGGACTAACTCATGTGGCTAACCAATTAAGTATTGGAGTTGACCACCTTACACAAGTCAGGAGTCAGACTGTAATCACCAAATTGATCTTTTTGATTATGGAAATGTGGAATTAGGCGTGTGTGCTGCATGGTTTCCCCCCCCCTCAAGCCACACAGAGACCTTTACTAAGCAGATTAGCTCTCAGTGAATCTGTGTCAGGAATCAGGATACTGTGCTGGGTGTTGATTCATGAGCTGAGAGTGTGAGAATGAAGACACAAAACATGTTTACGGTAAAAGAGGTGGCAGTAAAGCCTCAAAAGCTTCTTTCAGCACAATAGTGACACCTGCTGATCCTTTCTGAGTTACATGTGAACTTTGCCTGGGTGTTTGAACTGATCTTGCACAGAAGAGCTGCCCTGCAGATGATCTATGATAAAAAAGGATAATACAGGAAAAGAGTTTTTGAATCCAGAGATATTTAAAGACTATTTCCTGTGTTTGGATTTTACCTTGGACTGAGGAACAGAGTTGTGACTTGCAGCTGTCAGAGGTGAAGCACAGGAGTGAGTTTGCAACACGAGCAGACCAGATGTTGTCCTCCTGCCATGGAGAATACAGTCTACCACTCACCCTGCAGGTGGTGGGAAAAAGAGGGGGGCGGGGGCACACAGGAGAAGAGAACGAACGAGTGAGAAACGAGGGCAAACAGGAAGCAGAGGCCTTAAAACACAATGCTCCCAGAGTTTCCTGCAGGCTCACACAGATAAGAAGCAGCACTTTGTTTAAAGGGGCATTTTTACCCCCAAACATTTCCCGCTTCTGAAAGCACATCTTGCAAAACTTGCAAAGCGGTTCGGCAGAAGATAGGTGACATTGTGTGGTGCAAAAAGTGGAAGAAAAGGAGTGAAAAAAGTAACTTACAACCTTGACTCTGCAGAACAATGCACTAAGCTCAAAGGAGGTGAAATACAGAAGGCAGTGTCTGACACGGATTCCGGGTGCTTCCTGATCAACAGGGAATACCAGCTACACACCTTCAATGCAGTGTGACAGTGTTCATCTTGAACCTTTCATTCATTGTAGATGGAGAGCTCAAAGTTTTTTATTAGGATTATTTTGTAATAGAACATAACACAGGACATAATACTGAGGTGGAAGGAAATCTGCAGTTCATTGTATTTGCAGAGAAAAAGCAATTAGTTTCATATTTCATATTTGCAACTTCACTAATTTCAAGATTTGCATTTCACTTAGTCATCTAAAGACTTTGATTTAAGAAAACCTCAATAAATTTTACATGGATTATTGGATAAACTAGCCACAAGATCAAAATGTCCTTGGGGCTGTTTATGTTCAGTAATTCTGAAGGCTACTTATTTCTGTTAGCAACATATTCTGCAGATTAATTGGTGTATATGTTATGATCACTGATAAAATAAATTTGACTGTTTTGTCAGCCAACTAAACATACTTTGTTAAGGATTATCACCTGAAAGCATTAGCTTTGAGACTACTGAGAATTAATTTGTATAAATAATTATTACTTATATCAGTATAGTAAGTAATAGAATATTACAATAAAATTGAGACGGGGTATATTTCCCAGCTGCTGTATAACAGTCCAGTTATGCGTGAATTTATGAACTCAGTCACCTTAGAGAAAAAGGCAGGATAAACCAAAGCACACAATGTTGCTGCTATAAACAACAGCTGATGACAGTGTAACAATGCCAATCCAGCTGTGCCCTTTGGCCCTCAGTTTGCCTTCATTTGGTGCAGATTGTGTTGCTTAGAAATAGCATCTCATTGGGCCAAAGTGGTTTCCCCCCCCCCCCCCCTTTTGTCTTACTGTGAATTCTAACCTGAATTTACGTCTAAATTAACTTTCCAATTTATAAGTAAATTGGAAAGTTCAATTACAATATCTTGTAAACAAGGCATTGCTTTAAAATGTTCCTAAAAACTGCAGAAAAGCGGTTAGTTCCACCGGAACTAACACACCGTCATCAGCAGCACGCCCAGCGGCGGCAGGTCTTCAGGGAACAAAGGCCTCAACTGGGGTGGCTGAAGATCGGCTAGCTGGTGAGAGCAGAGGCTCTCTATCTCTTCTATCACTTTTTCTATTTAACTGGCAGGTTTTCTTCAATTGACTGGAATCCCAACTTGAATCAAGCCGACCGGTACAGCTTTACAGGTGAATTTCACAGCCTTCTGTAAACAGAAATATGAATCATTTGCTTATCACGGTTTTCTATTTCATCTGTCAGGATGAGTTTGGTCCCTTTTCGCTGTCTCTGCTACCCCCATGTGGACATCTTCATCCTCTGTATCAGGCTGATCACCCTTCCACAGCATCTCTGCAGGTGGATTTCCCAGATCAGAGGCGCAAACCCGATTTCCCCAATATTCTGGTGGGAACTCACTCTAACCCGCATCACAATGTGGACATCCTTTGATCTTCATCAACAGGGCTTCAGGCGAGCCAAGAGCCTTGCAGACAGAATCAGAGCTCAGGACTATGAGTGCTCAGCTCTGACACAACACAACCTCAAAGCTGTGTTTGGTTCTGTATCTGCTGTCAACCACAGACATGAAAGTACTACATCTAGAAACATAAACCCACTTAAACAATTAAAATCTTTTGTTGGTTGGAGAAAATTATTCAGATTCATTTTTGCATTAGGGCAGTGTGGAAGTGTCTTATTTGTTCAACTTTGTCTGTTGTTGCTGTTTAGATTTTTAATATGTTTTGCATATTTCCCTATATGATTTTCTCATAGTTTAAAAGTCCTATTGTATTTTAATTGAACTATATATACTGAAAGAACTCTCTGTAGGATCAATATGATTGAGTTGAGTTTTTGTAAAGTGTGTTGAGATGATATATTGTGAATTGTACTATATAAACAAAGTGAATTGAAAACAGAATTTAAATCCACGTTGCTCTCTTCAGATTTTTGTTTCTAAAATGTTAATCATAGAATTTCCATTTCCCTATGGGCCACATAGTTTAGATCTATCGCATAAAATTCCCACGAAATACATTAAAGTTGGGATTATAATTTGATAAAAGGTGAATTGGTGTATAAACACGTAACACTTACATCTCCAACCCTAACCCAGAAGAGAGTTCACCGTGTAGAACTACGTTTCCCGTCATGCCACAGCGCTCTACTTCCTCCTTCACCTCTTTGACTGAAATAATCAGATCAGCTGATCTGACCTAGCAACAACACAACGTAGCTACAGAAACCTGCAAGGGAGGGGGGCCGAAGAACAAAACAATGACACCGCTCGGAAGGATCCAAACACAGTAAGACTTTAAAGGACTTTTAAAAACGTAATTGGGAGGATTTCCCTCTCGATTTAAAGCCAAACCAGCCGCAGTCATCAGCGGTTCTCTCACCGGCTAAATTTGTTTATGCCTCCTCAGTTCAGTTGAGAAACAGGAGGCTAGCTGCTTGTTTTGGACGGGTGAGGAACATTAGCGTTTGCAGCTTGTCTGTGGAGAAAAAAGTTAAAACACAAATCGCTAAATTAGGCCAGCTGTAAGCCGAACTAAGGCTGAATCATAGAGAAATTAATTTTATAAATTAGCTTCCTAAGCTCAGTTTGTTTTTGCTAGCCTGCCTGTTGTTAGCATTGACATTTACACACATATTTATGTCAGAAAAAGCTCCCGTTATTCGCTTGGTACTGTCTGTTCCCTCAGATTTATACGATATTTATTTTTTTTAGCACCACATTTATTAAGTTAAGAATTGAAGTTGGAAAATCAAAATTGTTCACAGATATACCTGAGGGGTGTGTTTATAAAAATAACCCAACGTAAATCACCAACTTTTATTCCACTGGCAAGCTAACTTTGTGTTTAGCATATCTGTTAGCATTACTTTTAGCAGCAATAAATTAGATTATTTAAAACAGTTAAATCACCTTCAACAATTTTTATAACTTAATCAAGTTAAAAGCAGCTAAACCTATCAGAATGCAACTGTCTTAAGATTATTTATTAATATAGCATTTCAGTTCAATATTACTTTGTGTGCATCTCACGTTAGCTGTTTTTTTTTTTTTTTGGAAATAGCTGCTGCTCTAATAAAAGTAATAATCCAAATTTAAGATAATCTTCTAATAAACAATGAGTGGGCATGGCTCGTCATCTGAAAAGGGAGTCAATACAAGTTTAACATGTCAAGAGAATTATTCCTGTGGTGGCTCCGAAGAGGCGGCATTTGAGTGTGATGACTGCAAAACCCTCCAGTGTGTCAGGTGTGAGCTGGAGCTCCACCGTCAGGAGCACCTGAGGAACCACGACCGGGTCCCAGTTGGTCCTGGCCACGTTCCCTACTGTGGCCACTGCAAAGGAGGGAACGGGGATGGCAGCAAACGCCTCAGGTCTGTGGTTCGCTGCCAGAATTGCAAGGTGAATCTGTGTCAAGACTGTCAGAAACGTACCCACAGCGGGAGCAGCAAGAAAAAACACCAGCTCATATCTTACCCTCCGCCACCCAAACAAGCTGAAGTGAGCACTGCCAAGACTTCTGTCCAGAACGCTGACGTGCCTGAGTCATCTGAGGAAACACGGCTTCTGGAGAAGGTGTCGAGCTTTCTCTTAGTTGATGAGAATGAAGAAATGCAGGTGAGTTCTTCCTGTGCTTCCACCCGCTTTGTTTCAGTCACTTGTGCTTTCATTCAAAACTTTTTTTCAGTCAGA
Organism: Poecilia picta; assembly: GCA_033032245.1. Classification (NCBI taxonomy): domain Eukaryota; kingdom Metazoa; phylum Chordata; class Actinopteri; order Cyprinodontiformes; family Poeciliidae; genus Poecilia; species Poecilia picta. Next base: position 9,967,140 of record CM065374.1, read on the forward strand.
CTGAAAATGTGCTTTGGACAAACTCACTGCTGTTACCGAGGAACAGATCAAGCCTATGAAAACTAATCTCTTAAGTTGTCAAAAGGACTATATTCTGCAGTTTCTTGGCCATGAATCCGAAATTGTGTAATGTTTTGATTTCTTCATCAAAACATTACACAACATTACACATTACACAAGTAAATTAGAAGTTCCCACTTCAATTTTGCCTTGTTACACGACACTCCATTGGGGTGGAAAAACCTGTTGTTTTTTTTCCTCTCACAAAATTGCTTCTGAATCACTGGGCAAATTTTTTGTGGAGGATTTTGTTTTTTATCCTAGTTTTTTGGCAAAATTTGGGAGTGTTCACCTTTTTTTCTCTTTGCAGTCTTTTCCCCCATACCCCAAAGAGTCTGAAAAACTGCTGTGAGCTGGTTCTCTGCAATTCAATCCTGATACTTCTTGCTGAGTGTTATAATGTGTTTCTTTAAAGGTTTTTGGTAATAAGTTGCTTCTTGATTGCATAATACCATGAATTCAGAAACTTTCCCCTCTGTTTGGTGTTACTCCCCTAATAAGCTGTGCACTGGTGGCAGTCTAATCCCTTTGTAGAGTTGTCTTTTGTAAATTAGGTTTTCGTGAGGATTCGTCGGTCTTAAATTTTGTGGTTAATGCTGTGTACTCTCCGTTGTTTCTCTCAAGATAAAAGATGAATCGTCGTTCATGAGATCCCTCGGGTGCAACCCCAACCAGCTGCTGAAGGTGGTGTCCATCTTTGGTAACACGGGGGAGGGCAAGTCGCACACCCTGAACCACACCTTCTTCATGGGCAGAGAAGTCTTCAAAACGTCTCCCACACAGGAGTCCTGCACAGTGGGCGTATGGGCGGCATTCGACCCCATCCATAAGATTGTGGTCATCGATACAGAGGGGCTGCTTGGCAACAGCTCCAAACAGGGCCAGAGAACTCGTCTTTTACTCAAGGTGCTCGCTGTCTCGGACCTCATCATTTACCGCACTCATGCCGACCGCCTCCACGACGACCTTTTCAAGTTTCTCGGTGACGCCTCTGATGCTTACCTGAAGCATTTCACCAAGGAGCTGAAAGCCACGACGGCCCGCTGTGGACTGGATGTCCCTCTGTCCACCCTGGGTCCTGCGGTGGTCATCTTCCATGAAACCGTCCACACCAAGCTCCTGGGTTCAGGTGGAACACTCTCATTTTCCTTGCAGCAAGTTATCACTTTACATTGCACTTTATGTTGTGTAAACAACAATAGCCCTTAAAATGACACTAAAACACAAAATGCATTTGCACGTACAGGAAACGGATAGATGGATGTCGCATAACAAACTTACTGTATTAAATTTAGAGTTTATGTGAAACACCAACAAAAAGTATCACAAAATAATTCATTTTGACTATGTCTCTACCAGCTTTACACTAAATATTTTTGTCCATTATATTCCATTGTAGCCCGTACTGCACATTTTGTCTGATATTACCATGTTTCACCATGGTGTGTCTAGGGTGATGTACAGTATTGGTTTTCTAGTTTTTTTATTGCTTTGAAAATAAAAGAATACACAACATAAATTAGAAGTCCTAATTGTTATTGCTATGTAAAATTATATTATCAGGAAAAGAAAAAAGGTCCTGTTTTTGCACACTCAGTCATGTGAATACGTCATTTGTTCAAAAACTTTGGTGACTGTCATATTCTGTCTTTGTCCTACTGTAGATAAATCACTGGAGTCTGTGGATCGGCTGCTGTTGGATCGCTTTAGGAAGCTTTCCCGTTTTCCTGAAGCCTTCAGCTCCTTCCAGTATTGGGGCACACAAACTCTCAGTCCTCCTACCGATTTCCGGGGCTTGCAGAATAAACTGGAGCAGCTTCTTGATAACAACGCCACGCGTTCTCCTCGTATCCCCGGCGTCATCTTCAAAGCCCTGCAGGTAGAGCTGTCCGCTGACTTTTCAATAATTAATCTGCTTTAATCTGGCTGGATGTTTAGTTGACCTTGCTGATCTCAATGAGTGACACTGAACATAGTTTAGGCTGATTCGTAGTGTAACTGACTCTGTTAAGTTGCGGTTATAATTGAAAGTTTTCTTGTTTTTTGTCACTGTTCTTGCAGGCATTGAGTGAGCGCTTTAATGGAGAAATCGCAGGTGAGGTTGCAGCACACAGCTGTTTTTTTCCTGATGAGTACTTCACCTGTTCCAGCTGTTGCCTCAGTTGTGGGTCAGTACTCTTGCTTTTTTTTTTTTTTTTTTTTTGACAACAGCTGTCACCCCATCTATTTCAACGTTCATAATTAATAATTGCATTTATCACAGATCTGGCTGCAAGAATAGCATGAACCACTTACAGGAAGGGTCGTACCACGAGGCGAAGCAACGCTGCCGTTACTCTGCGCAGTATGATAATCGCATTTTCACTTGTAAGGTACGCATAGTTGCTCAACTTTATTTTTTTTGTTATTCCATTTTTAGATACAATGCTAAAAATACACTTTCTTGATAAATTGATCAGGCATTACTTGGAATAATATTTTCATCTCAGGTTTGTTATGAAGGAGGGAAGGAAGTGTTGGTCGTCCCAAAGACATCTGCTTCCTCAGACTCCCCATGGATGGGCCTCGCCAGATACGCCTGGTCTGGGTGAGTAATGGGGAAGTTCACCTGGCAATGTTTATCCAAGCTTTACTCAGGATGCGTATTACATTATACGAGGCACAGATCATTATCAGATCCTCGAGGTGTAATAACCTTAACCTTAACCTTAACCTTAAAGACTAAATATTGAAATAAAATTGCATAACATAATCTATTGGATTTTATTTAACAAAAAAACAACTGTTTTGTAATTGCCATAGTTAATTAAGTCATAGATTTTAACACACACTTACTGGTTACTGGTTTGTGAACCGTAAATTATTTTAAGGTTCAGATAAACATTGATACTCATCCATATAGGTGACTTTCAATTCAGTCCAAAAAGAGACGCTGTCATTTTATTTATTCATTTATTTTGTTTAGATAATGAACATATTTTCCTTTTTCCATATGTTTAGTTACGTTATTGAATGTCCAAATTGTGGCGTGATCTACCGGAGCCGCCAGTACTGGTATGGCAACCACGACCCTGTGGACACAGTCGTCCGCACTGAGATCCAGCATGTTTGGCCTGGGGTAATAAAAGCAAACTGCTTGCATCTATTTTTAAGTGATATAATTGTTTAAAGTGAAGTTATTATGCAGCAAAAATATGTTGTATTATTTATGACTATATTTTATCCACTATAAAATAGCTACACCTTTATAATCCTAGTTATAACTCCTTCTGATAACATTTTTCTAAGGCTGTAAAGCTTACGTGACAAAAAGAAACATGTCAAGTTTTAAAAATTACTTTTTTATTACTCATATGTTATGGTTAAGTTGCCAAACCATGTCAATTAAAATAACATAAACATTTTTACAAATTAGAAATAATGTGTTTTCCTTATTGAAATGCTCTATTTTGACAGGGATTGAAGAAAAAAGTGTGTACTTTGACAAAAATGTATAGAAAAAAATTTGTTTTTCTCGTACCATTTTTCTCACCGTCTTGTAAATTCTTTGCATTATAATATAATATACGCCCACTTAAATTAGCCTTTTTGTTGCTGTTATATGTAAAAGTTCTACTGACTTTTGCAGCAAATGAGCAGCTTTAATAACAGTCATTATGTAGATCCTGAAAAGCCACAGGTTGAAGACCCCAGGCGTATAAGCGTTCAAAGGGAAATGTTTGCTTTTGTCACTTGCTTTATTAGCCAAATAATATACGTGTTGCATATATGATTACTGCAAGACCAGCAGATGGACCAGGATCTGGAAACGCACCAGACTCTTCCGTTTCCAATGTTTCTGCACAACTGATGCAAAAGAGCAGATTAACAAGTCATACAGGCCCCTGGTCTGATCTACATACATGTGTAGTAACACTGCAGGAAACTAAAACTAGTTCCTGTCACACATCTTTTAAGTCCAATAAAGCTCAGTTTATATTGTGAACACAGGTTTGGTATTAGGATTACGTTTTCAGAGATCTACTGAATCACAATAGAATAAGTTACTTTAGCTGTTATGTCACTGTTAAGTTGTATTTTTTACACATTCAAGGAATAACTTCACTGCTCTCTGACCACAGTGGTCAGAGAATTATTAGCTGAATTAATCAGAAAGTAATTTGTGCTGTCAGATGTATTTTCAGTCAAAAGTATTTGCCACCCCATGTAAGTAAGAGGAGCAATTACATTGTTACATGGTATTGGGTCATTGCAGTGAGATTTAAATATCAGTTGTGTAAATACCTTAGCGATGGCCTACATCTGTGGTATATAAGAATTTGGCAAGTCATGCTGCATATCTCAAATATCCATGTCGCCTTGACTTGGCTTGTAGTCAGATAATATATTATACTGTTGAATTTCACAGATATGAACACTTTTTCAGTTTCTTTTCTTTTTTTTAAATGGCTAAAATCAGCTAAATAAATAGTATTTTTACTCATAGCTTCATAGATCCTCATTTCACAAAATCCAAACTGTCACATGCCGCAGACCCTGAAACATTGTGACATTCAAACAGATTCTTCTGTTGGTTTTGCAGTCTGACGGCTTTTTAAAGGACAACAACAACGCTGCACAGCGGCTTCTCGATGGCGTCAATCTAGTGGCCCAGTCGGTATCAGAGCTCGGCGTGAAACCTGCTAAGGCTGTCACCTCTTGGCTGACAGATCAGATCGCCCCGGCCTACTGGAAACCCAACTCCCTCATCATGGTGAGTGACACAGACTCGCCCTCTGCCACCCGCCACCAGCAGCCAAGTCAACACTTTCATGTCCAGGGGGGTGTTTACTCTCTTATAGCGCTGTGCTCCCGTTGCACAACTTAAATGCGTGCCTGTCACAAAATGAAACGGGGAAATGCTGCTGGTTGCAGCCTCCTCCCTTCAGCTCTTGATCAATAACAACATGTGCTGTTATTGCGTTTCCCTCTGTACAAGATGTGCCACAAGTGTCACGCAGTCTTCCAGGATAACGACACCAAGCATCACTGCCGTGCCTGCGGGGAGGGGTTCTGTGACGGCTGCTCCTCCAAAGCTGCGCCCGTCCCCGAGAGAGGCTGGGGTCCTGCCCCCGTCAGAGTCTGTGACGTTTGCTTTGAGCAGAGAGCTTCGTATGCAGGTATGCCCTCACAGATTTTAAATGTCATTCCGCTTCCTGTTTATGCTGGTATTTAATCTTTATACGAGCATGCCATTTTTTTTTTTTTTTTATTGAGGTTTTTCTTCTGTGTGCAGAAATACTTGCGTCAGAGCTTGAGGAGGAAGAAGGTGGGACTCTGGCCAGGAAGGTTGGAGAGGCTGTTACCAACACCATAGGGGTTGTGGCTACTGCTATTGACATCCCACTTGGTAAGTATTGTTCAAAATCAGACACAGTTGTGCAGGTGGATATGGAAGGTTCAAAATGGGTAATATATTGCCCCCTTGTGGTTGAGTCTCATAAAGCTTATTTTGTGGATAAAAATATCCATTGATCAAGTTTCTGACTGCTGTTATGCACAAGTCAGGTCAATTAAATTTAAATAAGTAAGAAATAACAAGCAAAGCTAATTGCTTGCTTTAAATCAAACAATGACTTAAAGTAGAAATCCTTATCAAACCAGAAAACTATATGGGTATACTCTTAATCAGCTAAGAGGATCAAATGTGGCTTAAAATCTTTGAATGTATTAATGGTAAAGCCTGTTTTATAGCTGCACATTTGATTTACCAAATAATTATAATTTTAACATTAATGTTTAAAGAAGTGGGTTTGCCAAAAGTTGCTGTTTTTGCATCCGAATGACTAAGTCTCTATACATGAGTCACGCTTTACCCCTCCGCTACCATGATGTCCCATAAGCTACATTTTTACTGCTTGATAACCTTACTATTGTGATCTAATCAGTGATTTTTGATTTATTGCTTCTTTGTCAGCTTTATTTTTTTATTCAGCGCTCTATACATACCATACCATACCAACTTTATTTATAAAGAACTTTAAAACAACCATAGCTGATACAAAGTGTACATTAAAACACAACATAACAATAAAAAATAAAAATAAAAAATGAAAAAAATAAAAACAGTTTGCAGCTGTTCTTATGAAGGAGTTAGATCTAAGTCCTTCAATCCGTCCAGTCAGAATTGAACTCTTAATTGTTAACTAGTTATTTCTTCTCACTGCTACAACTACTTTATACTTCATTATCAATATGTTTCAGACACTGCAGCCTAAGTTTCTGGCTATCTTCTATTAATTCTTTGTTAGTAGGTGCATTTCCTCCTCGATAACTTTTTCCACGTCCCAGAATAGCTTTCTGAGGCCATTTTTTTTAAACTTTAAATTCAATTTGCACTGCCTCTGTCTGTGTAAAAATAGATTACCAGGGTGCAAATGTAATCATTACTCTACCCCCTCCCTCAATGTCCCGAGTAAACTCAAACTTTTGAGGAAAGTACCTCCTCCCCAAAAAATAACTTAAAACGGCTGAATCGTCTTGTGAATCCTTAACAAAACTAGTAAAAGGCTGGCTAGCAATAGAGTTGTTCTTTGAGCTGAATCGTCAAATTGTATCTGCTGTGTTGAACTCAATACCCGTATTTTTTATTAATGGATATATTGTGTAGCACTTAAGGGACTTATTTGTGTCAGAAACAAATGTGTGTCAGAAACACAGCTCTGTTGTGTTCGATGAGTGACATATTGTGACATTCTCTTGCCTGATTTGCTTCTTAAGAAATATATTGACTGTTTTAATGTGTTTGTTAGGTTATTACATGCTAGCCTGATGTTGACCTAAATGTACTTCTCAAAGGCTTTGATAAATATGTTTTTGATAACCTGATATCCTGCTGGAAATGTTACTGTATCCATGGCCATCCCTAAAATACCTCAGAGCAAACTCTACTCCAATCACAACAAAATTAGACCACCTACTTACTAGTTTTTTTATTTCCATGGTAACAAGAATCATGTCTCCTAAAGATTTTATTCACCACATAGTAATGGTCCCCTTGAGACATTTATGATTAAGAATATGCACAATCAGTGTTTTTAGTGCCTGTAGTTAGGTAAAAATTTGTTTATGATATAAAAAGTGATATGTACTCTGCAAGTATATAATACTTCCCAGGTAAAGGGAACTTGAGCAATAACTTTCTCCACTATTTTGACTCAAAGGCATGATGTTCATACTTTTTCACATCTTGCATCATTACAAGTTAAAAACATCAACATGTTTTATTGCAGTCAGAGCTAAACTTGAATGATTTAGATCAAAGCATACGCATGTGTTTGAATGGCCCAGTCAAAGGCCAGACCTAAATGAGAATATGTGCCAGGACTTAAAAATTTACACAGACCCTTTATATCCAATTTGAATGAGCTTGAGCCATGTTGCAAAGAAGGATGAGGGAGGAGACATACGCCATTAACCAAAAGGACTTGAAGATGTAACTGCAGCAATATGTGATTCTACAGAGTAGCTTCAGGTCCACTGAATACCAATTCATGCCATGTGTTTTTCTACTTGTTTGTAAAAACGGGGTAATTTTCCTTTCACTTTAAATGCACTAACTTGTATTGGCTTATCACATTAAGTTCCATTAAAACATATTGAAGTTTGTGATTATAATGTGATAAAATGTGAGGTTGCTCAAAATGCATGAGTACTTTTTCCACAACACTAAGTTTTTCAGCAACTTTTCCATAGGTCTAATGCTATTTATCGTCAGACTGATGGATTAAACTCCGTCTTGATCTGGGAGTCTTTTTCTCAGCAATATTAATCTTCACCTTGCTGCTTTTATATATATTGTCGAAGACGTGTTAGTGTGTTGTCGATGACTATATTTTTGTTCCATTCTCTCCGTAGGCCTAGTGAAAGACGCAGCCCGTCCTGCCTATTGGGTGCCTGACCAGGACATCCTGTCGTGCCACAACTGCCAGCGCGAGTTCACTGCCAAGCTGTCCAAGCATCACTGCCGTGCCTGTGGCCAAGGAGTGTGTGACGAGTGCTCCCCACAGCGTCGAGCGGTGCCTTCGCGGGGCTGGGATCACCCTGTACGCGTGTGCACCGGCTGCAACCAGAAACCTGGAGAACTTTGATATGGTTGCTTTTCCTTCCTCTTAGCTCTGGAGAGAATTGTTCACTCATTGGCAGTCTGTCACTTTCTCAGGTGTACACCTGCTACTCTAATGGATTGGCATATATGGAAAGGAAAACATAGGGAATACTTCAATATTTTAGCAAATTTGAATTTAAGGGTTCCTGTGGCCTTTCTAGAACACACAGAACATGGGGGTTACTTGACCTGAATTTTAGCTTCATATTTTGATCATCATGGACATAAATCCAGAACTTTTCCGTTAATTAAAGCTGTTGAGGTATTTTTCTATTATTAGAAAATATTTTTTAAAAACGCATTATTTGAAAGACTGATTGTTGAAGATGATGTCGCTGTGGTTATAACTCCAGCAAAACTTATCTTGACTGGTTGTTTCTGATCTTGGAGTGTGTAATGAAAGTGTGATATTTTATATTTGTTTAGGCATAGCTGCAGGTTCCGTTGCATGCATGCATTGCAAGATTTTAGTTTTTGCACTAAGCCTTTTTTCAGCTGTTATAGGCTGTTGCTTGACATGGCCAAAAGTTAGGTATCCAGCAGAGGAAGTATGCAGTTCCAAACTGAGCTAAACTCTGCAACAGTAGTTTCAGATTTGGATTTCTAGCGTGCCAAAATGTATTCAGGTCATTGTGTCTGTGCAAATGTAATGTTTATATTCTATCATGCGATTTGTGGTTGTATGAACTCACAGAGGTGTGTGAATCTGACTTGTTGAAAAATATTTAAATGTTAATTATATATATATATAAAAAAATGCTTGTAAGCACACTGTCTGGCTTTACAGTCTCAGAGATCTATGGCCTTTTTACTCGTTCAGACAATAAGATCTGGATCAACCTTACCATATCTCTTGCTAGGTGGCATTTTAGAGTTTAGATGTTACAAAATATTTGCATTTTATGTTCAGATTTTATTTTTGTGTGCATTTCAATACAAGTACTACCTACTAAGGTCTAAGAATCATGGAATACCAGAGGAAAACAACATCCAGATTTCTCTCCAAACTAGTATTTCATTTTTCAATAACCAAACTGAACATCGGCACAGTACCTTGAAAACGTATTTATACCCACTCTATTAAGCAAGTCACAAACTTTGATGTATTTTATTAGGATTTTAGGTTCTACACCAACACAAAGTAGTGCATAATTCTGAAGTGGAAGGACAAGGAAACATGATTTTTTTAAATATATTTTACATATGTCCATCTGAAAATTGTACTGTGGACTCTGACTGCAAAATTCTAACAAATTAATACACTTTGATGTATTCCATTGTACTTCTGTGTGGATGTTTAGAGCAACTCTAAACATCTAACTCTAACCTGCAGAGGTTTACCTACCAAGACGGTTGCAATAACCGTCTTGGTAGGTAAACCTCTGCAGTAGTTTCAAGTCTTTCGCAGGCTCCAACAGGTTTTCTCCCCAGGGTTGTTCTTTATTTAGCTCCATCCATCATCCAATCATCTCTGACCAGCTTCCCTCTCCATGATTAATAAAAACATCCCCACAGTAGGATGCTACATTATGTTCAGTGCCATGTGTGGTTGTTAGTTTTCCGTCCACACAGCAGTTGTACCACACTCTTTTAATCTTTTGATGATAAATTTAATTGATAAATGGAAATATTTAATGGGTATCAGTACTTTAGCAAGGCAATGTGCGAGATAAGGACTGTTGCAGCTTTTAACTCTTTGCATTTACGTAAGCTGTTATGAAAGGGGTTTTTATTGTCCATCCTCATTGTATTTTTTTTTCATATTACTGTACATGTATATTTATATTTCTTGTGTTGGAAACTAAGTCAACTGCTCTTTATTTATTTTTATTTTATGCTTTTAGCCCAGGACTGGTATAGTGATATTCAGATCTAGCTGTTCTGACACTTTGTCTCGCATAATGTAACAGAGTTTTAACCTGACTTGCACCATTGTTAGTTTTATTGAGTAACCTGCCTGTTACACATAGATGTCATGGAAAGCACAAAGTGGGGATGCCTTTGTTGGTTAAAACAAACAAATATAAAGAAATATAGATCTTTGTGGAGAGTTATAATTTTTTCTCTGATCAAGTTTAGGCTGCCTGGTCTCAAATAGATTTATTTGCTTTAATGTTCAGTCAAACACTCCCCTAGAAGTCTTGCACATAAAGGAATACAAAATGTTGTAATCCTGTCTGTTCATATCACATTTATTATGTTTTGACTTTTTTAACACTTCACACTTCTCATTTACAAACAAGGAGGACATGAGTGATTTACTTTAAACTGATGGAATCTGACTTGAAGAAGACTGGTGGGGGAGTTGCAAAGGATTAAAGCTGTGTCAGCACCCGTCTGTCAAAACATAATCTGGAGCTGCCTCCATGTTTTTTAGTGCTAGTTTGTGTGTGTGTGTGTGTGTGTGTGTGTTTTATATCTCTTCACGTACTGTATGTGGGAGGAAGAGATTGTGTGCACTTCATTCCTGTCAAACACTGCAACCACAGAAATAGTGAGTGGGAAAAGATTTAGTGTGCTTATTAAATATGCTAAATGATTTATGCTTAAATTAATAAAGAATTTTTTTTCCATATTAACATTCATTGCCATTTAAAATGTGCTATTTTATTACACCAAATATTCCACAGTCAGCTTTCGAGGATGCAGTGATGGTCTCTTTAAAAGTGTTGAAATTCAATTGTGTACAATATGAATACAAGGGAAAACCCTTTAAAATAATTTTGACAGTTTACCCCTATGAAGCCACGCCCCATCCGCTCACGCTTGCCGTGGATTGGTCCACGAACTCGCCTCACGTCCCGATTGGTCAGTTGCCCTAGGTTTCCCTCAGAACTGCAAGACGCCGATATTGCGTTACATTGTAGCAAAATGGCGGCTGTCATTCAGAATCCACTGAAAGCGTAAGTAATTTAGACATTTATCAAATTCTGAATATTTACTTTGCTGCCAACTCAGTACATTGGTGATTTCCGTTTGTGTGCGTCATTTCCAGCCGTCTGCGTAAGGCAGGCGAAGCTGTCCGAATATATTTTCTATACTTCTTTCATGTCAAAGTAGCCCTCTGCTGTTCTTTTATTTTGCCGAATTTGAACATTTAGACTCCAACACGAGCACACAGCTCCTTGACATTATGTCAGCACTGAAGGGGGCTTCCACCCTGCTCGCTTCAGGCAGAGTGTCGCCTCTCCTGTGCTGTACATTTATTTGAAAACTGTCGACAACGTGCCGATTCGCCGCAGCGAATGATTAAAAGCCGATTTCCCTTCGAGCTGACTCGGGTTACAGGCAGCAGCGGAATATCTCCCGGCGTTTCCAAAGTCCCTTATAGTTGTGGGAATTGTCGACATGTCAACTTTGGCTCCATGGAGCGCAGACGTGGTCAAGACCCGGGCAAAGCAAAGCAAAGCAAAGCAAAGCAAGCAGGCAGACGGGCGAGCAAGGGAGGAGGCATTTTGTATTTGCAAGCAAGACATGCGAATTTACAAAAAAAAAGTGACAGCGATTTTAGTTTGAAATTGAATAGTTAAACAATGTGTGCAAAAGTAATTTTAATCCCTGAATTTTTAGGAAATATTCCATCTTTCCCCCCCATTTATCCTTTGTTCTGTTGTACTGTTTCTCTAATGTTAACACTGTGGAATAACTGCGACTTAGCCTCCTGCTTTCTGTCATTTCAAAGCAAAATTGCATTATAATTTAGTGAAGCTTCTAATGCATGATCGGTTCAGCTGTACGTGACAGCAGCAGCCAGGCTGGCTTTATTGATGTCTCCTAATGATCCTGGCTCAGTGGGGACTGAGGAGGTAGAGCTGTGGTTCCACTGTGCCTTTAAGTGGAGGAGTGCTGGAGATTAGCCTGGTCCAGGATCCTGGGCCCATCTGTCAGAGAGATGCTCCAACTGGGAGGAAGTGCTGGGTTGAAGCAGAAGAACCATCTGCTCCTCCGCAGAGGTACCGTGCAACCTCTGTGGAGGATCAAGGTGCAGATTCCTGGACCAGTGTCACGCAACGGGCTTCTGGGTTGCCTCAGTCTCACCGAGGAACCAAACTTGGGAAAAAAATGACCACGAAGCAACCACAAACCCTGCAGAGAAAAATAAGTTGTGCTCAAATTGTGTCTTGCATTTTGATTCCAATATTGTTACTTTTGCTTCTTTGTCTTCAGCTTTATATGTTAACTCTTGTTTGCATTGTGCTAAATTTATTATATTTGTAGTGATATACCAATCATAAAACCAGAGATCAGAATTAGACAAATTTTGACCAAAAAGAAACAGAATTCTAATTTCCTATTCACTGAATCCATAAAAACTAAGAACTCCCATCATTTATGAGCTCATCAACCAGCAATTTTTGTGTTGTTGCACTTTTTGTACTTTAATAATGATCAGATATACTTGAGATACTTATACTTTGATGCATAAATGGGGACAGTTATTCCTTTATCTACTGTTTGATCCAAAACCACTACGTCTATCATCAAACCCCTATCAGATGATCCTTTTGGTCCGTGATCTTCGTGAGCTTATTGCACCTCACAATCAACTAAAAGGCCTTGATGCAGATTGAAGCGGGGGTTGAATTTGACCCACCAATACTGCGCTCTTGAACCATCTCGGGAGGTAGTCATAAACCTGTGACCACTATGAACAGCTAAGGGATTGTAGTGCAGACTAAAGCAATGCGCGTAGAACTTTAACATCATCTTGTCATGTCTGATCGGAGGAATACATTGATCAGCAGAATCTGATGGAGATGATAACATGCTTAAGATGGCACCCAGCAGTTTTGTTTGTATTTAAAGTATTGAACCCAGTTGGACAGCCTTCCTGCATGAGGCTTTTTGACACAGAGATCAGTGCTTTACGTGGGATTTTCCCACACAGGTTTTAAGCAGATGAATTATCTTGAGTTGTAGGCCACGCTGAGTTCTGGAACCTCAGTTGCGAGAACAAACACGGTCTGTCTGTATTCTTGTAAAATTGAGTTGCGTGATGTGAGAGGTCAAATAACTAGCCTATTTTTGCTCGCTCTTCTGTTATTCTTATTGGAAAAAAAATCATAATGAAACATTAGCAATTAGCATGGCTACCATTACTAAAAACTCAGCAGAACTCAGAATTTGGGGTCCTTATTTTAACTGGAAATTCAACCATTTGAGCCTTTTTGTTATCTGCTGAAGACTTGCTCTCCTGCAGCCTGAGTGAACATGATCTCAGTGCCCTATATGTCCTGTTTTTACAAATCTGTACTTTAATTGACTTCCTTGTATACACCTCACTGATACTAAAATATGTTCTTCATTAAATGACACACAAACTGTTTTTGTCAGCACTATGTCTTAGCCCTTGCATACAAGTGTGTTTGCTAATTGAGAAAAGTTCAACCAGCGAATGAAAACAAAATCGTCTGCTTCTGGTCACATGACAGTTTCTTTTTGCATTTCTAGTTTTCTGGTTATTCATTGATAAATAAGTCCATAATGTTGCTCATTTCTGCTGTGCTACTCTCAAGCCTGAATAAACCTATTCATTACCAAGAATATGTAAATTAGAAACTGACAAAAGTCAACTTTGTTCCTTTGTCAAATTGCACTGCATAGGAAATGTTTAAAATGCCATATAGATTAGATAAAATACACATTCCTTTAACCTTTTCAAATACTTTTGGTTTATGCTTTTTTTTTCTTTGTGGAAAATTAGCAAATGACATGAGAAATGTCAATATTTCCTTTTAATTAGCTTTTCTAACTACTGACCTGGTAACTCTTAACATGATGGGGTCACTGACCAGGAAAAGGATTATTTATTAAGTTTCCGGTATGGCCCATTCAAGCTGAAAATTCTATGTTTATGATCGCCAGGCCGATTAGCTTAATTTGCATATTTTCATATAACCATGGCTGTTTTATAGTCCTTGCAGCTGAATGTTGATCACTTTAGAATCAAATAAAAGTTTTAAAAAATCAATAAGTATGGAGGTTGGACATGCATTAAGTAAAAAATATTTCTAACTATGTGCAAAACATAAGTAATATGGCAGCACTATGGGGTCTATTTCAGATGTTTCCCTTTATGTCCAATTTTTGATTTTGCTGCTATATGTCTTTATCTCCATGTCTTTACATCTTTAACAATTTGCAGTGAAATCAATCTACAGTTTTGGGTCTGGTCGTGCTTTTCTCCTACATGTGGTTTTCCATGTGGAGGTAATTGACTCCCTAGCTACAAAGAAGCTCATTTTAAATTCCTAGAGTAATTCCTAAAATGTTGCAGAACACTCACAGAGGCCTGCAGAGAGAGAACTACCCACCTTTATCCCTGGAAGAACTGCTAAATAAAAAAAATGAAAAAAACATTCCATCTGTGCCATGTTTCAGTTTTGCCAATGAGGGAATTACCCAGGAAAATCACGGCTTCCACTTAAAACGTTTTAGACAAATCAGCAGTGTCATGAGAATTTTTTTTTTTTTTTTTTAAATCAAAAAGTAATTCTTGTTATTTCATTCTTACATCCCAACAGACTTCTTCATGTGTCTGCAGTGGAGCTGCTGTTTTCATCTCAGAGCAGTTTTAGCATTCTGATGTGGAATGTCTCCTTGCTATAAGCTGTGTTTAATGAAGTGCTTCAATCTGCTATAATTAGCCTCTGTCTTTGGTTTCTGACTTCATTTCACACGTTTGTCAGATTATAATTAGTCACACTTGACACTAATTGGGTGTCGGTCCTGTGGAACAGTTTGACCTTTTTTGTATTAAGAAGATTCACTTTGGGGAAATGAAATGTTGGTTTGGCTTTTTTGCTAAAGATGAAGCTGGTGAAGCGTTGGAGCCTAACTCGCACGATTGTGTGAGGTCTGCGAACATGACGTTGGTAATCTCCAAAATCTGCTGATTAAAATTGAGTCTGGGATATTTAATTAGTAAAATTGCTCATTAAAATTTGAGCCACAGCTGGAGCTTTCAACCGGATGGACTAATCTTTCATCCGCAGCTCTCCTGAAACGACATTGGCCCATTGCAGACTTCCTCATCGACAGGGTTGAGTAGAATTTGAGTGAGTCAGGCCTGCTGTTTATTTGCTGAGCGATTGTGGAGGTGTACTGTCTGGTTTTGCTCCTGCCCTCACCCAGACTGCGCTGTTCGGATTGGTGTAATCAGAGGTTGTTGTCAGGATGCAGTCACTCTGTACAAGCCCTCCCCCTCACTTGATATGTGGCGGTTCTGGCTTCCTGTGAAGCAGCAGCGCACCTGCAAATTTAGGAAACTCTATAAAAGAGAACGTGCAAGATGGTAGTTTTGATTTTCTCACTTTTTCTATAATATGCAACTCAACTCTCTTGGGTACATTTTAAAGTAAGTCACTGGAGCTTTCACAAGTCAGATCCTTCCTGGGAGCTGCAGTGCCAGATATGCAAAATGTGTGTTGACACATGCTCGCATTACGGATGCACCCATGTGGCACAGCGAACCGTTGACAGAAACAAGCTGATAGCGGAGGCCCCACCGGCCACAAGATTTGCTTTTACTCCATCTCACCCTCATTGTACTCACACTCACCTTGTCCACTCAGCTGGAAGACGGTGAGGATGTAAAGCACATGTTCCGGCTATGTTCTCTGGTTCTTCTAACATCACCAGTTGGCTGCCAGACAAAAGGCAAGTACAAGTTTTAGGGAAATACGACTCAGATTTCCAAACAATGAAGAGTAGAGAAGTTTTTGACACAAAATAGCGATTTAAAAGCTATAATTTTAGATTTACAATCTAAAATGTCAGGTAAGCAAACGTACATGAAGTTTAGCCACTTCATGTAAACCAATCTATGAAAACTGTGGAGTTTTTATTTTTTGTTAAAAATTTTTTATTGTTGTTGGACTCCTAAACAAAGTCTGTTAGTGCAAGATATGTAGATTAACCCTGGAGTTTCAACTGTGCGTGTGTCACTGATAGTTTTACATTCCTTAAAATGACATTTGACAAGAGGTTGTAGCTGAAGAGTGAAATCTGAAAGCTGCTGGACCAAAATATGCATTTCCGAAACACATAATTTTTAAAATTAAATTATTGACTTAGTTATGCAAAAGAAAAATGCGCTAGAGATTCACCGAGAAATCAGGTGTGAAAATTAGTTGAACATTTTGTACCTAGTACAAAAATATAAGAAGCTGCTTAGAATAAACTGTATTGTCTACAACTTGTCGACGAGCCTGAGGTTTATTTAGACTAGAAAGTGTAAGACCTTAAGCAGATGGGAAATTTAGTTCAGCCTTCACATTTACAAAGAAACCAATGTGTTAATCGGCACATTAACATGAACAATGATAATTGAGTTACAAGTTTTTTTTATTTATTTATTTTTTTTTTGCAGCATTTCACACAGATGCACACGTAAGCTCCTCATTTGCTGCTACACCGGATGAGACGGAGAACGGGCTCAAGGGAAAAAGCACAGCTGATTTCAAGTGTGGTGCTCATTTGATATGCTTTACCTCAGCAGACCTTCCCACACTGCCTTCAATTGACTACCGAGTACACAGCAGTCTAACAGGAACATGGCGAATATGTCAATTAAAATGACCAAAGTCAAAGAGAATGCGCAGCTTCTACATTCATTTTCTTAAGATAAAAACTAAATTTGTATGCAACATAAAAATTTCACTGAAGTCTAGGTAAACAAATGATTTGTTTTACCACTTAAAACCCCGATCCTACCCTGTACTTCTTTTCACAAATTTCCTTAGATAAAACAAATTTCCTAAAAATCAATGCATAGAAAAATGAATCAGTTTTTTTCAACAACTTTTTCAATAAGCCATAAATCCCATTTCGAATTATAAGTATATGCATTTATTTTCCACAGTTTTCACATTAGAATAGACGGGAAGGTAGGAATTAGTCCCAATTTGTCTGTCTGTGACTTTCACTATATTTAATGTGTGCAAAATCCTTGAGTACTAAATTCAGGACTGCTCAGTCATTTGTGACTTCCCAAACCTCTCAGTACAAATAGATTGCACCACTATTCTTTTAGGCTTGTTGAAATTTTATGCTGCAGATAGCGTTTTATTTGTCCAGCTTGTTGCTTCACTTTTGTAATCTTGGCACTCATGTCTGCACTATTGTGAAAGCTGAATTAGTCTGAAACTGATGTTTTGTTGGTTTGTAAACTTTGCTGCTGTTTGAAAATGTCCTAAAAGTTGCAGAACAGAAACGTAAATGTCTGAGAACGGGATAAAAGCAACACATGCTGTCTGGAGGTGGTGTGGGTCTCTTTCATCTACTGTGTCGTTGGGGATGTAGGTCTGGTCACTCATTACAGGTGTCAGAAAGATCTCTCACCTTAGCTGGTGCACCTGCTGCTTGAAGTGGCAGGCCTCTGATGGAGGACGTCTCATTGCACAGACAGCTGTCTTCCACTTTTTCATCTGTCCTTTTGCTACTCATCCAACCCTCTCTAAACCTCTGTGCCAATTACCTGAGCAATCTAAAGTTTCTTGACGTAGACTTCAGCAAAGCTTATGTCTGATAGCAGCTGTGTGCCAACGATAGTGTTGGTAAAGGACTTGAGTTGGTTTTATCTGCTCTGGTATCAGGGAACATATGGTACATTTTGACAGTTCATGTATTTTATGAGACGGCTGCATGGTTTTAATTAGGGCTGTACAATAAATCAGCCAGGATTTCCAAAATTTTAGGCGATTGGCTGATGCATGTCAAGCCAATCTTCTGCTCTAATCATACTTACCTATGCAAAGGTCTACAAATCAGCCACTGTGGCCTTTGATGTGAAAGGGGAACAACTGGCTGACCTGTCCACTGGGTCATGTCTGTATATAGCTACCAACTTTCAACGTCCACACTTTTCAGACAAGAAAAATTGTATTGGCCTAAATTTGCATTTGGCAGATCAGGCTTTTTAAAGATTGATGATCAGTCAGAAAACTGTAATTGGTTCACCCTCAGCATTAATTCTTTTGTGTGTGTGTGTGTGTTATTTAATTTATATCATCAATCAGATTTTATAAAAAAAAGTAATTACAAAAAAGAACATTGGCTTTTTCACATAGGGCTACCCCAAAAGCTACCTAAAGGCTCAACTCATGTTTTCTAAAAACATATTTTCAAGACTTTTGGGAAGATATCCCATAAAACGGTGAGACAAAAGTTGTTCTTTTGATTTATGGCGGTAGTCATTTTAACCACTAGCTGAAAATCCCAAAAGAGAATTCATCAATGTGTGAATTTCAGCTCAAGCGCAGTTGGTTTCTAAATGCATCAGCCATCCAAAACACACCAGCGAGGCCACAGCTAAATATTTAAACAAAATTCCTTCACGGTGATGTAAAATCCTCTCTGCCAGTCATCACAAATGCTTCATGATGGATGTTGGTGCTAAGGGTTGCACAACCAGTAAATATGTTTAAGGGGCAGTTTTTTTTTTTTTGTTTTTTTTTTTTACAAAATCAAAACAAGATTACTTTTGTAAAATTATAAAAGTCTTTGCTACATTTTATAGTTTTATGTTTCCATTCTGGAGGAAGAAAGTCCACATCCCGTGGTTGTTCTTGTGTAATTTACATCCAGATGTAAACGAGTGAAACGCAGGACTTTCTTATTGGAGCTCTACTTTAAGGCAACACATGGTACAAATTTGATTGTTCAGACATTTTATGGCTAGCTGGGTGGTGTTAATTTTTATGAGTCAAATATTTGTCTGAAGTCCGTGACGAAGTCAGTGAGCTCATAACAAGCCACTTCTACTAGCTGTTTTTATGTGGAAAGAAATGTTAGTCTTAGTTTAAGTAGATTAAATATCTGGATTAGATCAGATATGGAGAAATGAATACAGTAAGTACCGTGTGTATTTTTCTTGACCTGCCTACTTGCTGTTTTACACCCCCCTGCCGCCTCCTTTTTCTTCATCTCTCATCTTCACGCCTCTTCACCTTCGCCTGTGCTCCTGAACCTGAGACTGCTTCGTCTCTCCTGTAACTCAAACGCACACAGCTTTGTTTCTCCTCCAAAGCTTTGAGTTTCTAAGGTCTAGCATCCATGATGTGGCTGTCCTTCTGCTGGATGTTTTCCTTATCAAGATCAAAGCATGGAGGACGCCGAAAAGTCGCCCTTCCAGCTTCTTCGTCTCAGCCTTTAGAGTTGCACTATGACTCACAGCCTACAGCTCATTAGTTTCACTTCAAAATGGCCGCCCTGCTAATTGAGAACACGTGGAGTATATTCCAGAATAAACACTTGCTCTGATTTGCCTTTTTGGGCCCTGTAATTGAACAAAAAACTGTTAAAAGGTGCACAAACCACCTTGTCACAAGAGTTGCTGCCTCCTTTCCCATCTTTTCTTGCGTAAATCAAAAGCTGCCCTTGTGCAAAGAATTCTGCTGAGATTAATTAAGTAGGCTAATTACCATACCAGGCGTGTGGCAGAGATTGAGGGCTTGAATGTGAAATAGCCACCCTCCCATTTCTCTCTGAATATTAACACTGAAACCCTGAGGGACTGCCAAAATCTCAGAGGCACCAAGAAAAGTGGAGCTAAACTGCGACAGTCTTAGCTGCTTGTCGGTCAAAGGAGTGACTTCACATCAACCCCCAGAATCTTTGTTTCAGTGATGAGCTTCACACACAGTCAGCAGCAGCATAGCTCAGTCCATGGAGGTAATAATGTGTTTAACAGTGGGAGCAGCAGCGTTTTTGAACAGTTGTAAGTGGGCTGCATTGCTTTTTTGGGGTCGGTGGGGTTTGTCCATAATTTCTCCCTATTGTTAGACTGGAAGATGACTAGTGTGAACAGATGTGTACAGAAATGTCTTTACTGATATGTCAATGAGATTCTAAGTTTAAAAAATATTGTGGTTTCACACTACTGTGATACACACATAGGTCATACTATAAGTTTTGTTGTAAATTCCTATGCTGCTGAAAATTAAAGATGGAAAAGAAACACTTTTGGCTGCTGCAGTTGATACAGTATGTTGATTATTACCACTACAACATTGTATCAGCCTCATGACCCTGAGAGGAAAAGATGATGGATGGCTTGTTGACATTTATTGACTATAATTTATTTATTTAAATAAATACATAAATAACACTATTAAATAAACATGGGAAGATTTTACTTTCCATCTTATGTCATTTATGCTCCCTGGTAATGTATCAAAATAGTAGGGAGCCTTATTTCTGACTGCTGACCATCAGTGTGCAGCAGTCGCTCAAATTCATACTTGCATCAAGAGGAAACTCTATACTTTATCTTGTTTCTCATTAAAATAATTTTAAACAGCCTTTATCTGGTTTGCAATAAACTCATAATAAAGTGGATGAAATGCATAAAATATGAATCTTAATTTTCAAGAAAACAAAAACATCACCAAAAAGATGATCAATAGAAGAAGCTGGTCAAATATCAGAAATACATTTCTGTCAAATGACTGAAAATCAACTTTGAAGGTTATGAATAATTTTGAACTTAACTAAATTCAGAAACTAATTTTATCAATGGTGAATCAATTAAGAATCTTAAAATTAACAACATTGCATATTAAATGAATAAATCCTACTTCAAAAACTTTGTATTTTAATTTTTTGAAATATTTCTTTCAATGGTTCTTCCATCATGTTTTTTTTTGGGAGAAGTGCAGCCTCTGCATTTAACCCATGTCTTGGTTTTGGCTAAGGAATTTTGGCAATATCACCCTTTGACACAACTACAAAGCCCATGGACTAGATTAGTAAACAGAAGGAGTTTAAAGCCAGACATTCAGCCTCCCTACAAACCACAAGATTCATGTCTGAAGGCTCTTTTATTGTAGTTTATTTAGGAAGTGAAGGTCTAAAACCTTCCTGTTTCCTGTAAGTATAAAAAGGTCTGGAATCACATGCCCAAGCTTGAAATAAAGGCAAACTTAATTTAACCAAGTTGTATTTAACTTGCTTTAGTTGGGTCAATTCAATATAAGTTTTTAGTTGAATTAAGCTGGCTCTCGTGAAGCTTAGTTTAAAATTTTAATCACAATTGTTGTGAAAAATGTCTTAAAAATCATACATTTATTTCACAGAAACAGCAGAAATTCAGCACACAATAACCAAAACAATCTCTGCAGCAGAATGCCAGTTTGCTCATCTGCTTACACATTGAAATTACTGTTATCCTGTAAAGTGATGGCTTGTTTGTGTTCTGCATGTGAGCACATTGTCAGTGGCCTTTACCTCTGTTGTTCCCTGCTGAAGGTTGGGCGACCAGTTCTATAAGGACGCCATTGAGCAGTGCCGCAGCTACAATGCCCGCCTGTGTGCCGAACGCAGCGTCCGCCTGCCGTTCCTGGACTCTCAGACTGGCGTGGCCCAGAACAACTGCTACATCTGGATGGAGCGCCACCACCGAAGCCCTGGTAGGATGACACACACACACACAAAGAGGCACAGAATTCACAGAGCAATGTACTCCCTGTTCTGGGTCAGGCTGCACTTTTATACTCGGGAGGCTGCTGTTCACAGCAGTGAATAAAATGCGTGAGACTTGTTGCAGACTACACGCTGAATTTTTTTCTGATGATCTGTAATAATCTCCCTGACTCACTCTGGAGAAACCTGCTATTTGCTCTCTAAGTAACAGCCCATTATACACAGATCTCAGCCCGTACTGACTGTCATCATAATTGTATTTATTAAAGAATCTGTCCAGGCAATTTCTGACTCCAACCTCATCCTGTGGAGATCTTATAGGCTATTTTTTTCTTTTCTTCTAACAGAATTTTTAAACTGTAAATTATAATTAAAGCCTTGTAAGAAGTCTTTGAGCTACTTTCAAGAAGTTCAAAGAGTTCTTATAAGAGGAAGAAGTCTTTAAACGGGTTTTAAGAGACTAATTTGTGGTAAAGATCAAGAAAACACGCAGTACTGCTGGTGAATGTTGCAGTGGTGATGTGACTTCCAATAAATAATAAACAGACATATGAAGACAGTGTTGATTTCTTTTCGCTTTGCAAACTTGCAGTAGGTTCCAGATAGTGAGTAGTCTAACCAGATTTTCCAAGCAGAATAATTTTATGGAAAATATTTCATCTGCCTCCAGCTGCTGCTTTGGCAACAAAAGTTAGTTGAAGTTCCTTAATAACAATAGCACATCTTATGTGCTTGAAAACATTTTCTGCTACAGTAAGCAAGCATTGACAAATATATTACAGGCATAGAGGTCATTAATGTATTGTACTTATACAGCATACTAATACTTAATGCAGTTTAAGCAGTTCTTTGTTCTATTCATATTCCACACAGTGATCTTGGGGTGACTGCTGGAGAACTGCATTTAAGATATTTCTTTTTAGCTTTCCTGTCTTTGTTTTTAATGGAAGCAGAGGTGGTGATTTGAAAATAGTTGCTGTTAAACATACTTTCACTGTTGCATTAAAACTAAGAAAAAATATTTCTGAGGTGACATTTTAAAGGGCCTTCAGCACTGTTAGTATTAGTCCTGTTAAAAAGCAGCCTGCATGTATTGCCCAGAGAATGTAGAACCTTACTCTGAGATTTCCAGAAAATTGCCAGTATTTCCAAATCCAGCATGTTGCATAACAGACGGGTTAGAAGCTCAAAAAGATAAAACAGAGCAACTTTACTGCAACATCTTCATCCTTGCAGTCTCAGTCTCTCTTAAAATAGCAGCCAAGATGAACCACAGACATGCCTTGCAATCTAAAGATGTCAGCATTGGATGCATTTCCACCAGTTCCACTGCTAAACTGGTCCTAGTTCTTGCTTAGAACCATTTCATTGTGTTTTCAGTACTGCAGCCTCTGGTTTGGTTTATCAAACCCAGAGTGGTTTGATAAGCTAAGCTAACAGCATCAACTGTTAGCTAGGCCAGAGGATAAGCAGGTTTTGTTAGGAGTATTTTATTTTTTCCCTTTAAGTAGCATGAACATGACTAAAGTTCAATTTGGCCAGTGCATTTCATATTTCATAAGAAGTCAAGTGTAGAAGTAGTGTAGTGGGAAGTCCTCGTAGGTTCCTCCCACTGCAGCCTTTGTCTGTGTACCAATCAGGCAATCGTTGTTTGACACTACAGAAGAAAAAAATCTGCCCAGATGTGTCGAAAACAATTTGCAAGTACAAAATGATGTCATTTTGTGATTGCAGAACTTGGAAAGAGATTAAACAAAACTGCAAGGGAAATTTGAATTAGTAGCAGAATATAACTGCTCTTCTGTTTCCTGCTGTTTAAAGACAGCCAATCCATGAGCATTACCTAAAGATAAAATTGACCTTGACCTTTTAATATCATAAGCTAGAGTTAATAAGTCCAGTTTAACTGCTTCGGCATCCCTGCTGGAGATCAGCTGATGGGTTTGTGAGCCTTTCATAAGTATAGAAGGTCAACTAAAACTGTATCAGTAATATTAGGCCATCTCTTTACAGTGATATTAAGTTGAATATTTTGATTTGTGAGATTAAACTTTCTTCCTGTCCTCTAGAAAAGTAAAATAAAGAATAGAACTATTTGGATCAAATATTTATGTGAGGTGATTTTAGCGATGTGATGATGTGGTAGCGAGCTGGTTTGTTGGTTTGTCAAAAATGAACCAACAACAGCCAGCAAATTAACTAGCTTTAGCATCAGCTAGTTAATGGTTAACTACTGGAACTACTTTGGTAGAAAACCCAGATTTAGGTCTTCTTCCTTCAGCAGCATCTTCAACTCCAAACAATGTTGACACAGGTACAATGAACAGAAAAAGATTGGATTTTGAGTTGCCTACCTGATGCAGCTAGTTAAGCTAAAAATTACAGTTTATTCTGCTGCCTTCTTTGAATTGTTCTTTACAACCTGTCCATTTGGAGTTTGAGCTGCAGAGGTGAAACTGTCTTGCCTGTGTGCACCTACTTTTGCAGGTGTTGCAGCGGGGCAGATGTACACATACCCCGCACGCTGCTGGAGGAAGAAGAGGCGGCTCCACAATGCCACGGACCCCCGCCTGGGCATCTATGGCCTTCAGCTCGGTAAGACTCCTCCCTACCTACCCATCGATCTCTGCCTCCCTCGCCTGGCTCTCCACCTCCTACCAGCTTCTAAATCACTGGTGCTGATCTGAAATGATCTCACCACAAGCGAATGACTCTCTCTCAGCGCGCAGAGCGGGATGGCAGAAATCTTTGCTTCTTTCCAGAAGATAAATGAAATGTGGCTGTGTCCTCCACGGCTGGTAAACTTGTTTTGTGAGAAGTAGAACACGTAATTAGATTTACCACTGCAGGGAGCGTAGAGACAGAGGCCGGCCACAGTAGACAGTATTTAATAAATGTTAGGGAATGGAGTTTGGCCTTCAGTGGCTGCCACTTGAAACGACTCACTCAACACATTCCAGCTGTCCTCTACATTTCTGCCTGTTTCTCCAGCTCCCTTGCTGATTGGTTTTGTTGTTCTCTTTTTGAGGCTTTTATCACAGCATTAGTCGACGACGGGCTTCGTGTTGTGACTAGTGTTGCTGAGCTCGTGCAGCCGCCCCATTCTGTTTCCCAAATCTGGGGGGGATGTGAGGGATTTTCGTGCAAACTCATCTTTTTTTTAATCTTTTCAACAGTTTCTGTGAAAAGATGTAACATTATCATGTGTTAGCAGAAATCCCTAAGACACAACCCAATTTTTGGAAAGTTTGAAAAATGAGGGGCAGGCGGAGGAAGCATCTTGGAGTAGAATAGCAAAATCCTGCAATAACTCATGAGCTGAGTCTTTGTTTCCTAAAAACACCCCATTGTTGTCTATTGTTTTCCTCTGCACCCGCTCTGGCTTAGGCTTCACCACCACCAGCTGTCCCTTCCCCTCTCCAACAATGGCTTGCATACGAGCCGTCTGCAGGAGCCCGGCAGAGGTGAAACGAAGTCTGATTGAACCTGGCGTCTCGTCCACGGAGCACGTAGCGCACCCGGCCAGAGGTGGCCGGCACAGGGCAGCAGCCAGCGTCTGTGTCGCTGTCTAACTGATGGTGTGCTAAAGAGACTGGGGCTGCATGCAGAATCAGCTCCCTGCTGCAGGCTGCTGCCAGCTCTATTTTTAGTCCCCCAGCTCCCTTGGGTTTAGACGGAGGGAGGGAGAGAACGAGCGAGTGTGGAGGTGGTTGAGGGGGCGGGGGGGTGGGGTTGTCTCGTTGCGGAGAGTTGAAAGTCAACGTGTGCAGACACAATGGTGAGGGGCTGCTGCCACGTGGTATCTGCCTTCCTTACTCCTACCTTTTGTCTTCCTCATACCTCTGCAGTCTGCTGTTTTTTTATGTCTTAATATTCAGCAAAAAGTCTCTCTAGTGTGTGTAGTTGTAACATGAAGGGCTGATGGAAAGCTGGATACTTGGGGCAGGAGGGGGGACTTGGGCTTTTTAAGTGGCTACTTTCCATAAACCAACTGAAAGATCATGCAGCTCTCTTTTGGGAAGAGTTTATGTGACCAAGATCTGTCTGCCTGTCACTTTTGTTTGCTTTACAGAACCTGTTCGCCTTCTACAATATTTGTTCATAAACACACTGTAGGAGGAAATACCTTGCAGAATATTCACAACCCTTTTAATGTTTGCACATTTTATCATGTTAAAGCTGAAGCTTCAGTGTATCCTAATTTGTTAGAAAAATACTAAAAACTTGGAAAATAACACATGGTTTTAAGGTTTGTAATGCCAAATAACATTCTAGAAAGTGTGGTTCACATTTGTGTTCATTCCCCCAGAGTCAGTGATTTGTAGAATCACCTTTTTATTGCAAATGCAGCTGCAGGTTTTGTTTGTACCAGCTTACGACATCTATAAACTATATTTTTACTCATTCTTCGTCGTAAAACTGCTCATTCAGACTGGATGGAGAACGTCTCTGAACGTCGGTCTTCAAGTTTTGCCACAGATTTTCAATTGGATTTAGGTCTGGGCTTTGACTGGGCCATGCAAACATATGACATTGGCAGTATTTTAACTCTATGTTTAGTATCATCATCCTGTGAAATTTTTCTCGAGCCTTTCGGAGCTTTCTTCCAAATTTGCCATTTATTTAGCTCCATGTATTTTCTCATCAAAAGCAGGGATGCTTTTTTAGGAAAGCATCCCTGCAGCATGATACTGCCACCACCATGTTTTACAATTGAAGAATTAGATACTGTGTTTGTAGTTATTGTTTATCTGTGTTATGTCAATCTGAAACCAATAATTGCAGATTCAGTCAGTTCTTATTGAGGATAAATGTCTAAAGCTAGAGAATTGCATCGTTTTCCTTTTGAGATATTTGTGTGATTCCTAATGAATCACTTGTGTCCTTCGATCAGATGGTGGCCTTATGTCCAGAGACACTTTGCCCAGCCAGGGCACCACACTGGAGGCTCTTCTGCGAGGAGAAGGTCTGGACAAGAGGAACAACTCCAAGAATGATGAGGAGAGCCTGCTAGAGATCCAGGTTATATAGACACCGTTGTAACCTAAATGTTTGCAAAATAAAATCAGCTAAATTTTCCCAACTAACCTGCACAATTTGTAAGCTGAGAGCTGGAGAGGCAGACTGCCTCACACCTGGTTAGTAAATGTATCTGGGTGATGAGCAGTTGACATAAAATGTTGGGGTCAGATATAGAGAAAATAGAAAGCTTCAGTGCTTTTTTTGTTTTTTTGTCGGTTATTTTATCAGTGAAGCCTTTGGTAAACCTAAACTTATCTCAGTATCACACATTCCACTAAAAGCATGTGGAAACAGGCTTGTTTACAGGAAACGGGAATCTGTTAAGCTACTCTCTCCATTTAAAAATGAAATTAAAATAAAAGGTTGGCTGATTTAAAATAGCAAATTTTGCTTCAGATATTTACAGCTCTATTCAAATCTCTCTTTCCGTTTCAGAGGGTCCTGGAAGCAGATGCAGCAGAAGACGCTTTCAATGATGACGATGACTACGAGGTGGACACTCCCAAGCGGAGACATCGAGGAAAGGGAAGGGTAAGTAGCTGGAGGGCGCTCTGCAATCATCTACTGAAGTGGCAGTTTTCTTCTGTAATGATATTTAAATCTGTGCAATTGCCCGAAGGTTGAACTTGTATGTTGGAGTCATTAATAGCAACTTTTATTGTTTCTTCTGCTCAGGGCCGGGGTTCAGGCCGCAGGAGGACCGATCTGCATGATGATAAGCCATATGTCTGTGACAGTAAGCGGAGAAAAAAAAAGTCATAATTTTCAGAAAATAACGTATGCAAAAATAAATACTTGTTCATTCAAAGTACCCTTTGTGCACATAATGAACTTGCTGTTGCCTATTGACTGAGTACTTTGCAGAAAATCTATTGTTCTTTTTTGAAAAAAATCAAACAAAAGGCAGTTTAAAAACAAACACAGATCATGAAGTCCCAGACTTAATGCAGTCACATCCAGCTGGTTCCTTAAGCTGAAACCAGGCGACCTGTGTCATGATCACCTCAGGTGTCCCTGCATATTCAAGTTGCCTGTGGAAAATCCAAGCAAGAGGGTGTTGGATTTTACTGCAGTGTGCCTGCTTGTATAACCAATTTTCATTCTATTTGTTCTTTTGTCATTTTCTTTTGTTTCAGACAGATACAAACAAAAGCAGAATTCAAAGACTTTGACCTCAGGTACTGTTTTTATTTTTGTTGTTATTTTTTGTTTTGTTGACCTCTTTTAGCTTTTTTAAATTGTGTTGAAGCACTGCTGTTTATTATCTTAGTTTTCCAAAGCTCGGAAGTATTATGGACTGAGTGTAAAAAGTGTAAAAGCCATAAAGTATTTTTAAATGACATGCAATAAAAACTGTCAAAGTGAGCAGGGCTTCTCTGGCCATGTGGAGCATTGAGCAGAGTCTTTACACAGTCTGGAAAAGTCTTCCAGGTTTGGACTTTTGTGGTAAAGAAAAATATGTATAAAAACATATTGGCATTTCCAGGTTTTATTTCCTTCCTCATTATCATAACCAGGGGTTTCCAGTTCCAGCCCTCCAGAGCCACTGTTTGGCAACTTTTAGATGCATTCCTGTGATGCATCTTAAACTTTCTCCAATACTGGAACCCTGGCCTAATTGCTTCCTTCCTTCCTTTCCTCCTTCCTTTGTTGCTTCTTGCTGTATTATCTTGTGTCATTCTTTTTTTCTGTCTCCTTCCCTTTTTCCTTGTATCTTTGAGGTCCCCCAGCTTAATCTTTATTTCCTCCCAAATATTTTGAAGACAGTTCTATTACAGCAATTTCTTCCATGCTTTCAGATGCTACTTTTCCTCTGTTGTAACACAAAAACTATTTTAGTAATATTGCTCCTGTGTGTGCTGTAGTATATTTTCTGATTTTCAGACGCAATAAAAATGAGCTGTTTTTATAAGATGAACAAGACGGTGAGCTCTGTTTTTTTTGCAGTCTGTACAAAGCGATACAGAAACCGCACAGGACTCAGTTACCACTACACTCATTCCCACCTGGCAGAGGAGGACAGAACCGGGGAGAGAAGCACGGTGGCGTCCCGTTCCCCCACTGCACCACAGACTGACCGGCACAAACGTAAGACCCCCAAACTCAAGCTCTGAAATGTCGGCCTTTGGGAAATATGTTGGTAGTAAAGTTCTAGTCTTTTACTAGTACCACTATTAAACCACTAGTCTTCTAGTGGTTTACATTTGCTGATGTACATGAACATCTGTTTTTGAAATTCTTACTTTTATAGTCATAGTTTTGAGATTTGTAGGTCACAACTAAGAGATGCAAAGTGAAACTTATAACTCTGTAGTTGTGAAGTATATAAGTGAAAGTCAAAATATTGAGCTGTTTTTCAAAATGATTGCTCTGGATCTTTGTTTCTGTGTCATAAGTCATGTCAGATTTCTGCCTTATCAATATGACTGAATCTCTTAAAAATGACTTTGAAATTAAAATGTCCTTGTATCTCATAATTATGTCATTATAAGACAGAGCTGGAACTTTGTATTTAATAAACGTCGTTTTAACATAAATTACTTTGAAAGTAAAAATTTTTATTTGCCTCTAATAACAGACTTGTGACATAATTATCATTATAACAAACAAAATTCACTCTGAGACTCATAACAGCAAAAGTGTAAATTATGAATTCTTTATTAAAATTATAACATAGTCAAGTTTTTTTTCAAAGAATAAAATGATATCATGAAACTTTTACTCTCACAATTAATGAATCTAAATATTAAAAAAAAACTTTCATAACTGAGGCAAAGGAAGAAAAATCTATGACTTTATATTGTAATTATGGCATTAAGATATGGCTTTCCATCTCATAATGATGACTTATGAATTCTGACCAACCGCATAAAGTACACAGCAGTGTTTTTGTTTTTAAAATGTACAAAGTTATAGGATATTGTTGTGATACAAGAAGCAAACATGGCGAACCAACATTTAGCTTTATATTGTACAAATCTAGAACAACTGGAAGCAACATTTAGTTTCATACTTACTAATAGAATCAAACCTGGAGAACCAACATCTAATTTTATCAGAACAAGAATTCAAAGATTCCCCTACTAGTTTAAAGGGACTACTTATTCTTATTAAACAATATGTAGCGTTATACTTTTGTCTTTCTTTTGGTTTGTTGTTTTGTTTGTATTTCCTTCTAATTCATGTAAAGCACTTTGAGCTGCAATGTGCAATATACATAAAATGCCTTACAAACAACTAACTTGCTTCGAGTTGAACTCTATCCTGAAATCTTTTCAAGGTTCAAAGGTTTCTGGTGGAACCACCATTCCCAACAACTACTGTAATAAATGCCATGGTGTAAACAGGAAAACGGGTAAATCTGGGTCTCCCTGCGCAGCCTGCCAATGCACAAGTGAGTTAACTTGCTCCTATGCACAAAGTAATCGCCTACATCAACTTCAAAATGCTCAGAATGGTTTACGTAGGTAACTTTCTCATGGTCTAAGTTGCCCCCCCCTCTGCTCTGCATCCCAGCTGGTGGTGGGGAGGAGAAAGAAGACGGCACATTCGCAGCAGCCGAGGAGCTGTTTGGCACCACCTCAGAGAGCGACACCTCCACCTTTCACGGTTTTGAGGACGACGACCTTGAAGAACCGGCCGCCGCAAATAGCAACGGGATATCCAGCCGCCACAGATAGACTTGTTAGATTTCAACTGACACTTTTTTTTCCAAATATATATATATGGATTACCCTCCGGCAAAAATCAGCTGCTTCTTTTTCAAATTTTTGTTCTTGGTTTTGTTTTCAGAAAGCACAAAGTGAGAGTTTGCGGACAGAAATGCAAGTGGTATTTTATCTACTGAACATTGTTGAATAATTTATGGAGACATTTTTTTATATATATTAATATAGGGTATAAATGTACCTTTAATGCAACAAACTATCAATGTTTCCTAAAAAACAAAAAAACTGTGTAAAACAGAAGATGCTCTTGTGCTTTTAAAAAATAAAATTCCCTTCCCAACGTTGATAGAAGAAGCAAAAAGCTATGAACAAATGCAAACACTGGAGAAATTAGAGACGGTGAATTTTTTTAAAGTGATGAGTTTGGTTGGTGATCGATTTTCTTTGAGGACGATACTTGCAATCGAAGATCTTCTGGGACTTTGAAGGCGTCTTCTTCTACGCTCACTCTGGGTTGAATGTGTGAAAGTGAAGGAACTAAGGAAAATTTCAAGCCACTGGAAATGTTGGAATATGAAAGTTTTTTTTTTAATTATTTTCACCGAAAGGGACATAAAAAATTAAAGGTAAGCCATGTAGTAATCAAATAATCAGACATATTAAGTTAACTTTCCTGCATGATTACTGACCTTTAACCTTGTTTACCTGCAAGGCCTTCACAATTATTTATGCTTTTGAGTTCTGTGTTTTAACCACAACCTTCCATGTCTTTTATTAGATTGTTCTTTTTTTTTTGTGCAAAATACATACACATAATGTTGTGTATTTTATTTCACAAAAAATCTGAAAGTTGTTGTGCTTTCATATTTCTCCTCTTTTGAGTAAGACAACCCTAATTAAAGTGCAGGTCCTTCAGGTGTCAACAAACATCAAATAGTCACCTTGTCAATATTTTCACAAGCTTCCTTGGCACTTCTTAAGAAATAGATCCTTGCAGGATGATGCTACCACTGCCATGGTTCTTTTTTTGGGAGGGTGATGTCTAAGTTTTCCATCTCATGTTATGAGATGGATGTTTTCAGCCATCAGAGGCTGCAAACAGGACCTCTTATGGTTTTGGCATTGTTGCTGCTCTTTCTTAATGGCCAGCTGCTTGGAGTGCAGAACTAGCATCTGTCCTGTTGTGAGAGCTGCTAGCTCAGCCAGTCAGGTTAGCTGGACGGTCATGTTTTGGTGGTTTTTGTTTTCTGTTTTACAAAGACGGACTGAAAAAGGCCTTGTGAGGTATTCTCTAACAAGCATCAGAGGTTTTCACACAACAGATGTGTTTATGCTGATTTTGGTCAGTTATAAAGGCACACTGCATTTTATTTTAGGGTATCAGAGTAAATGGTGTGGAATTTCACACTTGCATTTGTTAAAAAAAAAAAAAAAAAAAAAAGTTAAAACATGTAAATTGTTCCTTGCAATCAACATGAAGTTTGTGGTTTTAACATGGCAAAATGTGAAAACAGTCCAAAGGTGTGAATGCTTTTGCAAATTCCACTGTGTTCCCCGTTCTTCTCTAACTATGATTGTCTATGATGCAGGAGCAGTGAGCACATTGCCATGTTGCGCTGGGATCAGGGGATGACCAGTGAAGAAGAGGATTTAACCCTCAGAAACTATTGAGCCTCCTCGTCTGTCCTGATCTGGGCTCAGAACGCGCGACTGAAGCTGCCTTCCATGAGCAGCAAAGGCTTAATTCAAGTAACTGCTCCCCTGATATTATGTATGGAACCCTTTGAAACATTTGAAATGTGAGCATCCAGCCTCATTTTCTCCTATCTGCACTGTGCTGGGAGCTCCTGTCTGAACTATGGGAACACTAAAGGCCAGGCCTTTGCATGGGTTGTACCCAACTGGCCCATGGGGGCGACCCGGCTGACCCCTCCTGCTCTGTGACCGTGTGTCTGCCCTGATACAAGAAGACGCCATCATCCTGAACACTGTGCTAGCCTGCCGCTCTGCACTGAAAGCCAGCTTTGATAGCCATGACTCCTCCCAACTTGACCGGACCAGTGACCCCCACCTGACCCCTTCGCTGACCTGCAGCCATAGAGCCGGTGCTCAACTTCACCTCTATTACATGCAGACCTCTGAACTACGTAGTTCTCTTACTTTGACAGTTTTTCTTTTCCTGATTTAGTCTGTTTCTGAAGTTGATCTTTAACAAATCACAGCAATCCTTCTCACTGTTTTGCATGCTTTCTCTGCTGTACTAAGTTGTTCTTCATTTCTGTCTGTCTGTACTGATACCTCTGTCTGATCAGGTGCACAATACTCACTGCTACTCAGGCATCTTTTTGTTTCCTGGTGATTGTTCAGCTTCTTAGCTCAGATCAGTGATTGTATTCAGCTGACGAGGAGAGACAGAAACACCCGCACATCGATTTTCCTTCTTTTTTTTTTTTTTCTCATTTTTAATAAACACCTGCAAAGGATTCTGGGAGGCAGCAGTCGGATGCCACACCTGCAATAACAAGCTTTACTTGTTTGCTGATTTTCTTTGAACATCTATGTGATTCATATGTAAAAAGGAGTTTAAATAGAAAAACTCCTTTTTGGCTGAAAATGTTCACACCCTAAATGAGAGGGGAAACTACATTCGTGGTCTGTGAGGGCCTGATTTCTTTCTGACATTAAAAGGTGCTTCCTGTACTGCATCATGAAGCTGTTAGGTCCAAAGGTTGCTCATACTCTTGCAGAGCTGTGTGTGATAATTCAGCATTACTGCTCCATTATTCCTGTACGTCTGTTTGTGCATTCAAATCATCTCTCCTCTCTTCCCTCAGGGACCCCCCTTTCTTCACCCAACTTTTTTTTTTTTTTTTTAATCTCTGCTGGACAAAAACATGCTTCTGAAACATGTCCGTTATCTTGTCTTCCCATATAACAGTTATGTAACGTTTCCGTTTGAACATGAATGGGGTCAGTGTGTCTTATCTTCCAAAGTCATGCCACTAAGTGAAAGACACGTGTCCTAACCTGCTAAATGTTGCAAATACTAACAGGTAAAGTGCTCGCATCTCTAAACAAGAAGCTAAAAATATGAATATCTGCTTAAAATAAAGCGTCGCCTTTTTCTTAAAGAGCCGGTATACCTCGTCACAGACACAGCAATAGGCCCTGGAGCTCCTTGAGAAGCCTGTAAAGGGAGAGAGGCTGAGAGGGGGAGGATCTGGGTGCAAACGGAGCCATGAAGAGATGAAATGGACACAACCGGGTGTTGCTTTTGTTCCCATTGTTTTATTTTTTTGTTGTTTGTTTTTTCTGCTGTAAATAGAAGTCAAAAAAGGAGAGAATGAAGAAGTGTTTGTTTGGTAAACTATTTTTATTGTTCTGAAAAAATAAATACAAAATAAGGAACAAGTGTAAGCGAGTGATTTGCTATTTTTTTTTTTTTGCTTGAGGAGGATGACGAGTCACTTTGAGCTGATCAGGAGAATAGATCCCGACCGGATCAATACGTTTCAGCTACCTACAGGAAAAACTGATGCTTTAGTTTGCTACACTGCAGTATGAACTCTTAAAATGATGCGTTATGATTCTAGAGCAGGTTGGTGTTGCTTCACAAACATGTATTTGTAGGAATCGGCAAAGTATTTATTTTTTATCCTGGCTTTAAATTTTATCAAAATGGATAAACCAACACAAATTAGTGCATCATTTTGAGATGAAAAGAAAATGGTGCTTTTATAGAAACTGAGTGATGTGTATTCACTCCCTTTACTCTGATGATAAACACAACCAAAAGTCAGCTGTGACCTAATAAGTTCCTGTGAGAAATAAACTGAGTGTATCACGAAGACACGTATTTAAAGTAAAAACAAATGTCCTAGTTTAGGATTAAACAAATTATACAATATTAGATGTTTTATCAATTGTGCACATGGCATCAAAACTCAGAAAAATGTTTTACAACTTGAATATCAGTTTTAAGAAGTTAATCATAAAGGTGCATTGTATGGTTAAAAGCATGGTTCTTTTTAGTTTTTTAATTTTATTTTTTTTAAGGATACATTACCTTTATTGGCAAAAAGTGTTAAATGCATTGAAATAGATCAATCTTTTATTGCAGTAGTATATTTAAAATGATAAAATAATACAACCTTAATTTGAGTTGGTTCATTCATGGCGAGAAAATAGTGAGTAATTGTTTTTAATAAACCCATCAAGGCTACACTTAATGACAACCCTTACAGTTTTTATAAAACATAAATAAGTAAATTAAGCATTTTTCCCCCTATATAGTTGTTACTTTTTCAACTTTGACTTATAATCCATGTCTTCCTGTTTCCCTGTGGTGTTTATTACATCACACAGATTTATTTCTCTTGGCAACTCTTCAAGAATGTACATTCAAGTTAATGTATGTTGTGTGGTGTGTTGATTTCTATAAATTAGAAAATGGCTACAAGAAAGAGGCTAATTAGCTGACCCGTCGCCCATCTGAGCAAAACAAAATAAAAAAACATTTAATCATCATATAAATCATGTCTCACCATTTGCAGACTCAGGCAGAACAAATCAGTGGATTCAGCCAAGGCTAGTTTCTGTAGAAGCAGCAACTCTTGTCTTTTTATCTTCAAAAGGATCTTTGAACCAAAGACTTTATGGCATTATAAGCTCTAATACCAGGATATTTTTAATAAAAATAAATTATATATAATAGATTTTCTACAAATATAATTCACTGTTGAGGATAATCAAAAGACAATAAATATGTAAAAGAAATGTAAAAATAAATAAAACCAAATTAATTTGCATAGGCTACTGCAAAAAAGGAATTTTGTTGCGCATTTGCAGGTTTGCTACAACCAGCAGAACAAACACTGTAAATCTGAAACCAAAGATTCAAACACACTACAAAAATGTTGGATTTTTGTTCTCGTGTTGTTTGATTTATATTTTTTGCTTTTTTGTGTAAATGCGTGACTCTTCCAGCTTATTTTTCTCCCATGAGTCAGAACAGCAAACAGCAGCAGAGAGCAGACAGGTCCAGAGATTTTTATTATTTGGTACCCGTGAACAGATAACAAGTGCTTGGAGTGTTTTAGAGTGCCAGTAGTTATCTTGCTGATCGAGAAACTAAAAGCACAAAAATGCCCTGAATATGTAACATGCATAGTAATGTGCTCGCATCATACTAAAGTGTGCTTTCGGATAATGAAATGTAACCAGATTTTTTAAATGTACAATGCACTTGGCACGCAGTGTCACCATGTTTGTGCTGAGAATAACATTTGGTACATAGACTCGACTTAAGCATCTTTCTACCTTACATTTAGGAGGTTACTGGGTTAGGTTAATAAGAATAATTAGCGTCATGACTTGTACAGTGCATTGCAATGACTACTAAAAAATAACTGCGTTCTAGTTTTTCGCTGTTGCAGTCAGTGGCCTCCGGGGGGGGAGCTGTGTCCCAGCACTTCTTGTGTGTAGAAGAAGGCAGCAGCCAACAATGGAGCAAAGGGGCCTCAAAGTCACATTGCTTCCTCTTCAATCCATTCAGATTTCAGGTGTCCATTCATTAGTGAGTCCTACTCCAGCTCTGTCCCCTGCGCTTCATCGTGCTCCAACATGCACCGTTTTCCACATGACAAACACTCGACAGTTATCAGACAGAGAGAAATAAAAATGGGTAATCGTTTCAGAGAATAACACTTGAGATATCCGTGCAACAAAACAGAAGATGTCCCTCACAGGGCAGCAAGTCATCAAAGAATATAATTAGAATGTAACCAGAATAGATTCATTACACACAGATCTTTGTTTCTGTTAAGGGTACGAGTTGGCATAAAACCAAGTTCAAAAGAGGATAAAAAAAACCCTGAAATGTTATTTTATTGCCCACTCATCCATAGAGAAGAGTGCTGACATGATTATTGAGGAAGGTGTGGTGTTAAAAAACATTGATAGAAAGTTGAGTGGAAGGAAAATCTTTGAGAACAGTGATAACCAAAACAATGAAGCAATGCAGATTCGAGGATTTGGAGAAGATTCTCAAGATGTGGACAACAGCTGGAATTTGTGTTTTGAGAGCCATCACAGATGAACTCAGGACATAATTCACAACTTTCAAGCCAGTCCTCAACCACAGACAATTTCAGAAATGTCTTAACGAGGCTCAGGAAGCCAAAATTCTCCTTCAAGGTTAAAATAAATTTAGAGTGAAGCTACACTATCCAAGTTACAAAGTTCACAATAGTGAAGTTTCCACAGAGTGAGAAATTGGGGAGCCATTTCATATGTTGGTGTCAGCCCACTTCAATTAGTGAAGGTATCTGTGATGAGATTTGTAATGCTTCCATTTTCTGACTAGTTTTAAGGAGATGTTATTTTATGTCCCAGCGAACAGGACAATTTTAAATTTAATACAGAATTATCTTCCTCCTTTATCAATATGAAGATGAGAGACACTAAACCCAACAATACAGACAAGCTAAAGGCTGCTATCAAAGCAAACTGGGCTACCTAACTCTGGCGGCTGATTATCTCCATGCCATCCTTCATTGACACAGTAATTTATGCTAAAATACCCCAGACTAAATACTGGAAGCACATACTGTGTTATAAGTCCATTTTCAAAAATTAGTTCTAAACATACTGTTCAAATATTTAATTTGACAGAAGGTGAAATTTGGGATTTCACTGACGAGCTACAATAATTCATCAAATTAACAGAAATAAATATTTAAAATGTATACCTCTGTGTGTAATGAATCTACAAACAGGTTTCCAGTCAGTCTGTCACCCTGTTACACACGTAATATGAGATATCACACCCTTGGCTGACTTTTGCTGTGAGTGCTTTAACTTGATGCTAATTCCTGAAACAGGAAGCTCCAAAGAGCACAGGACGACTTGCAGTCACCGCTCTACGGGAAGATATGCCATTCAGACTGCCTTGACTAACACTGATGAGACAAAAGGGCTTACAAAGAACACCGGCTGCAGTTAGCCTGTTTCAGAAATGTTTGAACTAGAGAATCACTGTGACAATGGTGGCATTATGGTTCTTTGGTCACATGTTATTCGCCTAAAATCATGATTAGGACATGCAAGGGCGTAATGTCCCATGCTTCGTGTGTTCTGCCTCATTCTCCTTCTCCAGGTCACTGTAGTTAGGTTGGACTGAATTGCTTGAATAAATGTACTTTTTTATTATGTTCAATCTTATTTAAATGCACCTGTATTGTCTTTTAACATGATATATTCACAGCACAGTGGAGTCCCGAAACACTGTTGACGGTCCTGTGGTTTATGCACCACTAGATGGAAGCTCCCATGGCACTGAAGACTTTCAGCACTACTCTAAAACACTGACCCTGGCAGCATACAGATCTTATTTTCTAAATATTTTTGTGACGGCACACAAACCGTGTCAACACTAAAAGCTCGAATCACAATGTTTCACTTAACCGTACTAGTGAGTCACATTTTTAGGCCTCTAAGGTATTCGAACAGACTTCTGGAGTTGGTTAAGTTTACGAGCAGTCAACCAAACCCACCTTATAGGCACAGGTCTCATTACAAAGCGGCGCTGCTAAGACATGACTCTCAGCGAGGACATCAGGATTAAACATGCATCAGTGCCGTATGGTTGCTACATTAAGCCCTTATGTCAGATTTTGGAATGTAATGAAGATTGAAGAATCTGCTTTTTATATGAATTTGGGGTCTGTACTCTTACTAATCACCAGAATTTCTTTCTTACTTCAATAAAGACGTTATGATGGATGATTTACAGATATCAAAAGAAGCTGGGTGGACTTTTCTTTAATGTTTCAGATTTGTTTGTTTTTTTATTGCTGACTGCCTTGTGAGAACAGATGCACACCTCCTTTTAACATTTATGGCCCCAAAGTGTTGTGGAAAACACAAATGAAAGAATATGAAAACAATAAAATGAACAAGCCAAGTCAAACCGGACAACCGTTTGCCGTTCTGGGTGACAAAGACAGGGCAGTATTAGTCTGAATGTGCTTATTCTTTTACACCGCATGCCGTGTGATTCGTTAGCTGAGGATCGTCTCGTAGGCATCGTCTCTTCCGCAGTGGTTCTGTTTGGGTGGTTCGGCCCAGTAGACCCAGCACTGCAGCAGCAGAACGGCAGCAGACCTCGAAGCAGTGTCCGAGAGCCTCGGCGGCAGGCCTGTGCGCCCCGGCGCCGCTGTGTCCGCCCCTGCCCCGGCCCCCGTGTGGCTGTCAGCCCACCTGCAGGGTCTGGTCATGGCTCTCCAGGACAGGCTGTGTCAGGATGACTGCATAAGGCCTGTCAGACGCTTTCCCGTCAAAGACTTCCCCTGGAAAGTTACATAAAACAGTAATAAGAACAAAGAAGTCATTAGGAGTCTGATATGCTGATAGGAGAGGTAATCTGCAAACTACAAAGCCGCTAATCTCTTAAAACATTTCCCACCTCAAATTTTCTATTGTGTTCTTCTGTTTCCAGATGACAATTAATCCACGTTCATCAAGGAGAAAACAATATTATACAGTATATTAAGTTGCAGATAGTAGAGGCCAGGATGATATAATTTGAATGTGAATCAGTACACAGGTTAAGGTGCTTCAAAGGTACTTTTGAGGTATAGTTTTTAATGGAATGAGTGGGTATCAATGTTTGAAGTTAAATACTTGCTGCCAGTTACAAATTGGTATTACAGCATGCACCAGGTTTTGTACTTGGAACAAAACTGTTTATCTTATTTATCAATGTCATATACAAATGTCCACAATATATATAAAAACAATAACATTTTGCTCACAATATTTCTACTTTCTGCTTGCAGTATGAAGGTTTTTATGTTTCAGTGTTTTTAAAATGAAGTTGAGACAAAGTCCAAGCATAAAACAGTTCAAAAATAGTTAAAAAAAAATCTATTTCTAGTATTGCTAATTTAATGTAAATCATAATAAAATGTTTGAAATTCATTGAATGCTTGTTACATCATGCTTACTGTATACAGCTTAAATATAAAAAAATAAATAATAAATTAGCAAATTAATTTCTTTTAAATACATGTCTTCTGTGTATAGTTTAGTTGACTGACTTTATTTAAAAAAATGTAATTCATTTTACAACCGCAGTTTTTCTTGAAACTTATTTTAAATGACAGAAAATTAATTACATTTTGATAATATCAGTAAAAAACAAATTCATCGACTTAATCATTGTTTAAAGTGTTTTAAAATATTTCAAAACTCATGAAATCACGTTTACCAAGAGAAATGAATACAATCAAAAAATTTAAGGAGGAAACTTCTGATTGATCTAATATGGGAGGACCCAGAGATTTACTTTGGTGCAATCACTCACGTCACTGTAATAACCTCTCGATCACACAAACACATGCTTACATATGTTTAGAAAGCCACAACAGAGTGTAATATGGTTGTAATTGCAAAAGCCACTGATAGTGAGCCAGCCAGTGTGGTTTCTGTGATATGAACAGCCGCAGCTCCAAATGACTTACCACGCTGCGGGTGAACTTCTCCAAGGAGGTGCGACGACCTTGTTCAGTGTCTGCTGGCTGCTGTTTTGGGAGGGGGGGAAGCAGGGTGAGTGTTTGGGTCAGGAATGGGTGTTGACGGGAGGAGGGTTGGCAGTGGTGTCAATAGTGCAGGGGATAAAAACAAAAAAAAAAAAAAAAAAAGAGGAGGCCAAGCATTGCAGAAAACGAGGGCCCAGTGCAGGCAGAGCAAGATGGGGTCACATTTGGGGAAAAGGGTGTAGGATCAGTGAAAGGCCAGCAGAGGGAGCAGTGTCCAAATGAGAGAGGGCAGAAAGGCTGGCATGAACAGAGGAAGCTGTGATCTGATGAA
Source organism: Poecilia picta (assembly GCA_033032245.1). NCBI lineage: Eukaryota > Metazoa > Chordata > Actinopteri > Cyprinodontiformes > Poeciliidae > Poecilia > Poecilia picta. The sequence continues at coordinate 10,007,328 of CM065374.1, forward strand.
AAGCTCCATATTACACAATTAAACAGCTAAGAAGGTTTTCTTTTGAGAGCCTAAGCTCTACAGGAAGCACAGATTACAGCAATGGACACATCAAAACAGGTTGTTTTTGACATCAATCGATACATCGCTCTATAAAAGACGTCTTGCTTAGTGTTGTTTGAGTTTGTTTCTTCCGTTGATTCTTAGAATGCTTGAGCAGATTCTCTACTCTTACATTTTAATCACACTCCAGTCTCACCAATATAAAAACTGAATTAATGTTCTGGTAAAGCATCACTGCCCTAACGCAAATAGGCAGAAAGAGGCTCATAAGCGCAGATTTATTTACGATATTTGCAGCTATTAACATGGTTTACCTTTATTCCTGAAAGAAAGGATGTTTATGTGCAGGTTTATATGGGGTGTTTATAGTGTAAGCAAAATCAAAAATTCTTCCTAGGTGCCAAAAAAACCTAAAAACAGTTTAGGTCGCACAAATAAAACATCACAGGTTTGTTCCAGTGTTTATCAAGTTGATAAGTCATTTTTAAATACACTTTTCTGACATGATGAGTCTTCATGAGACAGCAACCTGGATGACCATATAACGAATGACGGCAGAGTGTTGATGAAACCAAACTGATTTAAAGGACTGAGGACATTTATTACCTTCTTCTTGGGTTGACAGTGATTTGTTATGCCTTGATGTCTGAATTAGTTTTTTCATGTTTCTTCACTTTGGTCTTGCACATATACGTGTATGTTTGACATACACTGCTGAGAATGTTACGGAGTGAAAATAATGAAACAGAAGATTTGTTTTTTGTAGAAAAACAGACTGAAGACTACATAAAAACCTGGCTATCTGTGAAATAGGTTATAACATGATTACAAGCTGTTTTGATCTGATTTGCACCTCTGGTTTCTAAAAATGAAATATTAAGACACCATTCAATGAACTGCCTCATAAAGAGGAAAAAGTTTACAATTAATAAAAATCTTAAACTTGTATATCTACAAAATGTATTTTTGCATGTGTGTAAGAACCAGGTTTTGCATCTGAAACCCATCAATATCCCACAAAATGTAGCTCTTCCTTTGCAGAAAGGGGGAGGTACATTTATATTTGCCGGTATTAAAAGTGCAGATACTACAAGTATTTTTCTATTAATAACTGATACATGATTATTCTCCTTTACTAATTAAAATACATATTTTTTGTATTCTTGACTCTTTTTTCTTATTTTTAAACTTGTGTGAAACATGTTGTTATACTTAATCTTAGACTAACACAAGTAAAATTTGTAATATGAACTTGCACTAATTTTAGGATTTAATATCTATTTAATATTAATTTGAACAAATACTAACATCATCATCAACATTACATCTTTTGCCACCAAAATATTTCAGAATTTTCATAAAACATAAAATCCTTTAGGCTCAAAGCAGAACTTAAAGGATAAAACCCAACACTCTCTTTTTCAAGCCTAGCGTTATTATTAAATTATAAACAAAGAATCAAACTAGTTTGAGAAATGCAGGCAGAATGTGGAGCGGAGGACAGAGGCAGGGCTACAGAAGAACTCACCTTTTTTCTGGCTGACAGGAGATCTTGGTAGATGTTGGATCGCAAAAAGCGTGCATAGCTGTCACTTTTCATGAGCTTGAATATGTGCTCCTGCAGCAGGAAAAGAAAAAAAGATTAATTTGTTTAGCATGAAAAAAGCAATAAAAATACTGATGTATAATTAGGGAGACGTTGATGCAGACAGTACACTCAGCCACCCCGAGTCAATGTTCCTGCTTTGACTAGATAAAAAGTGTGTTCCTCACTTTTTAAGTTTTGTCACAGATTATTTTAAGTTAGATTTAAGTCTGAACTTACCAACTTGTTTGAATGTACGTATAGGGACGGTGTATTGAGGCAATGCATTAGTCTTTTTTTCTTGAGGTAAACTGCTAATATCAATTTGAAGTCATTTCACGGGACATATTTCTCTCCAGTTTGTAAACTGAACTGAACTGAAATCTCTCTTGTACTGAGGGGGCTTTCAGAAAGAGTAAGTTGCACTAGATTTTATTTAGATTAAGTAAAGTGAGCTGCATACAAATTCATCCCATCCCATTACCTTTTACTTCACAGTTATTCCCTGCTCTCTGTTGATACACTACATAAAATTCCAATAAGATACATGGAAGTCTCAGATTGTAACGTGATAAACGGGAACGCACTTTTGCGAGGTTTTCTTTATTGATCCAGTGGGTTTGCGTGTGTGTGTGTGTGTGTGTGTGTGTGTGTGTGTGTGTGTGTGTATGAATGAGAGCTGCTGCTGCCAACAGCAGAGCAGAACTGAGTGATGTGCTGCCAGTCAGAGATGACACATCGCCAGTGCATTTTAAGACCAATGTAAATCACTGTGAGCTGAGTGAAGGACCTATTCATGGTATTACTCGCCTCATTAGGCCCTGCCACAAACACACTCCGTCATTTTTTTCTCTCTCTTTCCACTTACCCAGCATTTCCCCTCCCCTCTTAGTCACTTCTACAGTGAAAGGCTTTTTCCTTTGAGTAGATATTTCTCTGGTGTTTATTTGTGTGTGTACATTCACGAAAACATGAAGTCACATGCAGCCGTGAAAAGAGCCACACAGTCAACCTGAGCATCTTCATAGCTGTATCGCCCGGGGTCTTTGAGGTTCTGGCTGGTCCGCTCGTAGCTGTGAGAGTCCAGGTTGATGGAGCTTGGTGCTCCCTCGGCCAAAAACTCCTGCCAGATCTCCTGGGCCCTGGTGGAAACCTCCTGGAGCGGCCGTCGCTTCAGATCCTGCACCGCTAACCAGAACCTACCACGGCGTTTCATAGGGTTTTAATGTGGATCGAATATTTTAAAGCTTTTCTGAAGAATCTTCGTGAAGCGCCGAGGAGAGGTCTCACCGCAGGTTCTCTGAGCTGAACTCTGACTCCAGGAACTTCAGGAACTGGTCCCGTCCTGCCGGGTCCTTCAGCGCCTCCTCCAGGGAGAAGCCCCACTTCTTCACCCGCTGCTGACTGGGATCACGGCTGCTCAATGGGAAACAAATCAGAAGAGGAGATAGTTAAAGTAAAAGTCTGAGACTGGGATGTCGGTGCACATTCGGGAATGCTGGACGTAGCAGCAGTTCCCTCACTTCAAATAACCCCAGTTGTACTGGACTAATGACCAATATCCACCAATCCCCCGGTTCTCATCAACAAGCCTCACCTTGCCTCCATGTCCCAGAAGGTGGCGTCGTCACTAATCCATGGGTTCGAGGGCTCCACGCCTGATACAAAGGGGTCATATTCCATGAACTGCTCGGTGTAGGTCATCAGGCTGTCGGCCACTTTGGAAACCTTCATACAGTGTCTGTCAAGCTGGATGTTCAAAAAGGTTATCTGAGGGCGGAAGGAGAGAGAGAAAAAAGGGGCTTAATAAGGAAGCGGCTCATCTGTCTCTGATTGTCTTTATGATGGACGAGGAGGGCAGATTGGTGGTAGTGAAGTGTTGAGCTTAATGTCACACTTACCTCCTTCTGAACGTCCTCTTTGGTGGGCTTCCTGCTCGGCTGGGAACTGATGTGGATTGGACTTGGTTGGCTCTGGCCGTCGTCTGGCACTCCGTAGACCGACTGGAAAAAGTGAGAGAAAATGATAGACAGATATGGTTTTGTATTAATACCACTGGTAGTGTCAACTTTATGTTTTGTTTTTTTGCCCCCCCACCCCCTATGTTTCTGAACTGAACATGTTCCTGATTTCAAAGTAGCATTTTTCCAACTGTTTGAAATTGAATCAGAATCTCTGTAGTCCGGTTGTCTGAAGTTATACGTGCAGAACTGGCCTCTTCCTCACTGCGTGGCCTTTCAGTCCATGTTGATCCAGGATTTATTTCACCATAGATAAAGACAGTCTTTTACTATCTTCACTCACTTTTTCTCAAGAAAGGAATGTTTGAGAATTTGCCTTAAAATACTTCCACATCTGTGTTTCAACATCACCTAAGAAAGACAGGGTATCGTCATTCATGTTTTCCCAAGAAAGTGTAAAAATAAGTTACAAAACGTCTCAAATTTAAAGATGTAATTTAGATACGTAACTAATTAAGACATCGCTGCATAAACTATGCGTGATCTGTTATTTCAGCATTTACTTTAGAAAAAATGATGCTATATTAAGTCTGGGACAGTGAAGCTGGACGTCCACTCCTATGTTGTCTCAGTCTGTCACCTTTTTCACTCTGTGTGGGTTCTTCTCTCTCCGACACTTGCGGATGTCCATCTCCGTGGTGTTGACGCAGCCTGGCTGTGGGAGACAGCAGGAAACATGACGGTTCGGGTCACTGTTCCATCAGCATGTGTTGTTTACAAAGACACTGGCGCTACTTCTGATTCTGATCCTTTTCATTTTTGACGTACTTTCTGCCTTGCTTCCTTTGTGAGCTCAGCGCCTCTGACATTTGTGTTGTTTTCCTCTCTCTATAACTCACCACTGGTCGATGAACATCCCAGAACGCCCTCTCCTGGCTGTCGAGGATCTTCCTCTCTGCCTTGTCCTTCTTTCTGTCAATCCTGCATGCAGGTGAGACAAGCCCACACATAGACCATATAGGACTGAAACACGAGGTCAGACTGCATAAATTCAGACTTACAAAAAAATCCAGCCTTGTCTTCTCTCCTCATTGACAGCTGCATTCTACAAGTTTAGGTCTTGATCTATCTGCTGATGTTACCTCTGGAGAGACCTTCTCCTTACATAACTGACATTTACTGATAGGCCCCTGCTTCACATCGTCCTCCCGCGATACATGGCTTCCTATATTGACTTCACTTCTGTCAAACAGCAGCCTGTGATTGACTTTGTGCATTTTTTTTCCATTGTGTTTTCACTGACAACAAAGGGTAAAGTGTCCTAACTATCTGTCTGGGATTATTTTGCGCTTACACTTGTCAGCCACCAGAGCGCAACCTCACAAAACAATCCAGAGCATGTGACTGTTTGATTCCAGGAGGAATTGCTGTTATGTTTTTTGGAGAATAACACAAAGTGATGTGTTGAAACGAAGCATGATTGACGTATGCACTCACTTGACTTGAGCCTCGGCTTGCATGAAGATGAATTCCCACTTTCTGGCGAAAGCCCTCTGCAGCCGAGCGAGGTTCTCCTGCAAGGCGCAATTTGAATAATGCGTTTGGGGAGAATTTAAGACTTTTTTTTACTGCAAAACCTTAAAATATTTAAATATTCTCTTGTGCAGTGCTTTGGAGAAGTATTAACACCCCTTAAACATTTCCACGTTTTATCACAGTGCAAATACAAACATTAGTGTATTGTATTAAGATTTAGGGTGTGTGACCACTGAAAAGTCATGCATACATTTTCAATCAGCAGCTGTTAGTCAATTTTTGATGTGGGTGTAAAACCATCTATTAATGCAAGAACTTTATGTCTCTACCAGATTTTCACATTAGAACATCGCTGGAGTTCTGTCAGGTTGGTTGACAATTGTATGGCATTTTAGCATATGAATATGCTTTGATCAACACCACAACATAAACCCTCTGCTCCAGCCTTAAGACTGCTGCAACTTTTAACCGGTTTTCTTTGAGGAGTATTCATCTCCTTTCATCAGCGCTGGCCAGTTTCCCCACCCCTACAAAAGAAAACCATCCATATAGTATGAGCCTGCAAAAACCAGTGTGACATTATGTAGTGTGTTCTTGGTGATGTTAAGGTTTCGTTTCCCTCACACAAAACAAAAAGCTCAGGTTTGCTTTTATCTGACCAGAGCACTCTCCACAGTTCTGCTGTGTTGTGGCAAACTGCAAGCAGGACTTATTTGGCTCTCTTTCAACATTAGCCTTCTTCTGCAGCCTTTGCAGGACAGCTGCATTGACAATGACATTAAAATACACTCAGGTGGATTTTAACGATTAAGAGACTAATGAAGGAAATGGATTGGTTAATTTAGGGGTATCAAAGGAAAGGTGAGTGAACACAAATCCACACCACTTGTTTCATACATCAGTTGCAAAACTATATTGAAATCAATTCTGATTCCCCTTTACAAATGTGCACCATTTCGAGTTAATTCTTCAAATGTGATCACTATAAAATGCATTAAATCTTATAACAAGAAAAGATGTGCAAAAGGTTCAGGGGGTATTGATATTTGTTCAGCTCTGCATAATCAGCTCCACTACACATGCAAGCAGATATTGTTTCTTAGATATGTGTTGTTGTTTTTTCTTGACAAGTTTCATTGTTGCATGGTAATGTCCAGGAGCTGAAGCCGTTCAGCTTCTGGACATCAACACTGAAAGCTTGAACGTAAAGTCAGATTCAAATTTACATTCTGAACAAACACCAAAAGTACGGTGGCCGACAGGTGCAAATGCATATCTACAGAGAAAACATGCAAACAAAAAAAAGACACGCGCACAAATGAAATGCAGCAAACAAAGGAAAAGATGCAAACAAAAAGTGCTGAAAACCGGAAGTGCTTCAGACCACTAGAGGGAGTCGAACAAAAACATCTGTGTCCAAATTTAGGGTCTGCATCCTTTAAAGCAGGTGTTCAGAAAAGCAGCAATGGCGGCAAAATTATTTTTGCTGTATTACACTTAAAATTACACAAAATGATTTTTTACAATGTTTTTAGACTAGAATGTAGCTGTATAGATCTGAAATATCTACTCAGTTTATCAATAAATTACTTAATTACAATATTGCTCCGACGTTTTCAGAGATGTCTGTATTAACAACCAGCTCCCCCCGCCAGCTGTCAGCTGGCTGGGCGCTCCAGGTTCGGCACACCGAGAGAGAACCCATGTCTCCCGGAAAATCGCTTTAAAAAACTCCCAATAGTTTTCCCCTATGAGTGGAGGTGAAACACCAATATTAAGCCAGGTAATAGCTGTAAAAAAAATGTATTCACTGCAGTATTTAATTTATTCCTGAGCAAATGAGTTTGACTGATTAAAGTTAAACCTTGCTGCATTTCTTTTGTTTGCATCTCTCTTTTTTTGTTTGCTGCATTTCATTTGTGGTTGTATTCTTTTCTGTTTACGTCTCTCTGTTTTGTTTGCGTCTCTTTTTTTGTTTGCTGCATTTCATTTGCTTTTTGTTTGCGTCTCTCTTTTTGTTTGCTGCATTTCATTTGTGGTTGTATTATTTTTTGTTTACGTCTCTTTTTTGTTTGCTGCATTTCATTTGCTTTTTGTTTGCGTCTCTTTTTTGTCTGCTGCATTTCTTTTGCTTATTGTTTGCGTCTATTTTTATGTTTTTCTGCATTTCATTTGTACGCATGTCTTTTTTTGTTTGCATGTTTTCTCTGTTGCTTCTCATTTGCACCTGTCGGCCACCATACAAAAGATAGCTTTTATGTCAACAAATGTATTTACGTGACCCTGTTAATGTGCAAAAAAAGCATCTGTCCAAGCTAAAGTAAGTGACCTCATTACAAAAGGAAATCTCCAACCAGCAGGCATGTTAACAGTGAGAGCAATGATGCCTGGAGGCATAAAGTGACCTGAATAGAACAGGAAGGAAGTGTACTGGACAATAGTTGCAGAGTCATTTGGAATATTAAAGTGCAGTACGTAGCTACTCTGTGTAACAGCAAGAGATCAGCACTACGGTAACGTGCCTCCTGGGGGTCATATTGATCTGCTGATGCCAAATAATCCTGCAGGTATTTTGGGGGTCCGTTTCGTGGCCAGGAAATTACTGCCATCAAATGGATCTCCTGGAGCGCAACCATTCATAATGGCTTGATGCCATTTCCAAACCCCAGAAGACATGAGTAAAGATTTGCAATAAGCTTGCTGGTGGGTTTTTAAGCTAAAATAACATTTTACTTACTGCTTCGTAGTCTGCAAGCTCGAGTCTGGCTTTATTCTGCATGGTGCGCTTGCACAGGTAAATGGCTGGAGAGGGGGGGAGAGAGAAGGAATAATCACATTTTAAAAAGGTCAAATCATTTTACAAGAAAGGTCAATTGTTTCAAATCTATTTTTCTGAACTGATATCTCAGATGTTTATAGCAACACCAATGCTTATCTAATTTAAGCTGAAAGGCTATTGGTTGTCTTATAAAATAAAATAAAAACAAGAGGGCTATCCATTGAGACAGAGATTTGGTCAAAGCAGTCAATACATCTTGATTTGTTAGGCTAATCCTATCCCTTTGGGATCTCTCTGGAGGATGTTCCTCAGGGCCAGATACATTACAGGGAAGAGCCCCGTGGATCAATACTCAGTGAGTGTCAACAGCAGCTCTACAGTGTGAGCTGTGTTTAAGCTCTGGAGAAAGAAACAGCTGAAGGCATCAGGGAAATCTTAGCAGGATTTGAGAAGGAGGCGGACATCGACAGCTTTTACTCACCATAGTCTGTGTTCTCGGGTTCCCAGCAGTTTGAAGGCCAGAAGTATGGAGACTGAGAATACACAGAATTTCATTTTTTTTAAATGGCTCGTTTTCTATTTTACAACCTAAATAAAGTCTTTCTGTCCATTCCTTTCACCACTTTCATAAGAGTTCTGGTCAGAATTGTGAACACACTCATTTACGAATGACAGTCAGACTAATTTAAACTTTTAATGATACATTTGAAATGCCACTTTACCAACATGCAACCTCCAGGAGTATTTTAGACAAGAATTGGGTGCACAAGTTTAAATTTTGATTCTGCCATGATTCTTCGTAACCTGGACTTATACTTTGATTGTGCGGTTTTGTTACTGCTGGCATTTCATATTGGATAAATTTTTGAGATGCGTGTACTCTTTTCATTTTTTCATATTTTTAGATTTTAGACTTGGATAGACTGTTTGCAGTTCAGTATTTACACATTCACCAATTCACATTAACTACAAATTGCCTGAGGAAAATTGGCCTCGCAGCAGTTTTTGTTTAAAATATTGGGGGGAAATGTAGCTTGGAAAGCTGAAATATCAGTGCTACTGGACATTGGACTGCCGTCTGCAAAGCTATCAATCCGCAAATATTTTGAGGAAATCTCAAGTATTCATGGATTATAGATATTGGGCTCCTCCGTATTATGATTATCTGTCTTCCTGGTTAAGTTACTGTGTGGTCTATAAGCTCATGGTTCTCCTCAGGTTCTCCTCAATTTATTGTGTTTTTTGGACTTTCTTCATTAAATTATTCTGTATTTTAGTACTCTCGCTGGATATTTGACCATTCTTCCCATCAGAAAGGGTAGAGTCAATTAAAAAGTACAATTTTCTTTGAAACACGGAGAATAGATATTTACTCATATATTGTTTGTATGAATATATCTGAGCCTGTGTGTATCTGTGCATTTCAGAAGAAAATACTATACTTCAAAAATGTCCACACATATATTGTTTTGTTCAAATGTATTGCTAAAGGTAAAAATAAAAATAAAAAAACAGTTATGCACATCTCTTGAAGGTAAATGTTTCACCATCAATGTACATTCCCTCACCTTTATTGTGATCAAAATGTAAACAAGCTATTTGTTCAAACACAATCTTTGAAATACCTTTAGCTATTATAGATAACCATGAAGCGTCGGTGACTTTTTTCTCTCTATTCTAGCTGAAATTACAGATTCAGAATTCCTTCCTGAGCGCATTCATAATTGATGACTTCAATTTGTCATGCATTCTTAATAGTAGGACAGAATTAGAACCACATATTTCATTTGCACTATTTGTCATGACGGTAATTAGCAAGAGGAGAAAGACTGATGCTGATAAATGCACCTGTGTGAGGCATAATAACTTGCTCTCGTTCAGAACTGTCAGCTCAGAATAAAACAGGCCAGCCTGTAACACAATGCACAAAAGTGTGACAAACATTGGAGGACGGCTGCCATTAAATCTGGGTGCTCTACCAGTTTAGTGTCTATTTTAAGGCTGTCACAGTCTCTTGCAGTGCTGCTATGCAGATTTTCCAGCATGTTACAGTGGATTCTTCTCAGGGTTTCTGGTTAGTGGGCCTGTTGCATCACCATCAGAGGGAATATTTTTAGCCCCAGCTGAATGAGCAAGCTTTGCCCTCCCTGCACAGATATAATAATGGCTTTTAATTTTGGCCAATACAAGCAAAGATAAAGGCTCCTCTTCCCTTCTTGGGGCTTCCCAGTCATGGATTGCACTGGGTAAAATGGAGAAAAATAAAAAACACCTGACAAGCTTCACTGCTGGCCCACAGGCTCTGTCCTGCTGCCTCCTCTTGCTCTGATGCACCATGCAGCAGGGGCGCACTGTATAGTATCGACCTTGGTGGAATGAGTAATAGGCTTAGGAAGGATTGCTCTCATTAGCATCATGCACTAAACACATCCCTCTGATAAACAACTATCATCTTATTATTCTATACTCAAAGGCCTTGCAAAGCCTCAGGACGGCCCCGCAGCGGACTTCTCTGTACCTGAAAGCGGTAGTGGGTCCCGTCATCCTTTAAGGTCAGGACGTGGTCAGAGATGGGGAAGATGTAGCCGTGGGCTGCGATCAGACTGCCGAGGTGGATGGCTTCAGCTGGTGACGAGAGAGCGGGAATGCACATGAAATTGTCTTCCAGCTCTCTGCGTTTTCATTACTCAACATCTCTCAGCAGGCCTACCTGGATCCTCAATGGAGAGGTTTTTCATCAGCCACTGAACAATGTCTGCCCCTGTTTCGCAGAGAACCGCAGCGGTCAGAAAGGGTGTCGCAATTACAAATACACAACAGTTCAGACAAAAGCCGCCTCTCTTCAAAGCTGCCAAAGTTGGGTAGGTGTCTAAATATAGCGCGTTGTTGGCAGGTTTGCACTGCTTTCGCTGCTCCTGGACAGCAAAACATTCAGCCCCCCTGTTGGCGTTTAACAGAAGCTGCTGGAAAACCCTGGAGGAAACCATGTGAAGGACTGACTCAGACGCAGCCTCACAGAGAGACAGAGCAACCTCCACGTCCTATTCTTGTGACTCACTATTACACTGAAGCACAAACATAAAGGAATACCAGCACCTACACAAATAGGCACGCAGACAGAGGGGAGAAGGCGTTTTACTGAACTGGTGGCAACAATGGGATGAAACAGCCCTGCAAAGACATGCTTCTGTAGAAGTAGCGTGGGAAATGAAGACACAGAAGGTCATACATGTATAATTTATTGTGATTCATATGCTTTGCATAAAGAATGCAAGGATGGAAAACACACAGCACCAAGGACAAAGTTATAAATGCATCAGGTGAGATAAGCCCTTAGTAAGGAAGAAGCAGCTCATAGGGTGCAACATTTCTAAATGTTAAAGCATGATTCACACACATGATTCATTCAAATGTATGCTCATTTATGGTTTTCACACTAATACGAACCTGATACCACACTCGGGATCTTTGAGAGGAAGCTTTTAACGGTCCGGATGGCAACTCCTCCTGCTTTCTCATCTTGTATCCGCGTAACAATGTCTTCCATCTGTGGAGCAGGAAGACACAGGATGGTCATGTTGCTGCATTTTGTACAACACAACAACTTACTCTGGTTTGAAAAAGAAAAGTCAAGCAGTTCGAGTTCAAGGAATAGCTAGAAGTGGTACAAAAGTAATGGGTGAACAGCCAGGTGTTGAAATAAGGAAGCAAATCTGAAAAATAATGTGTTTCATAATGTAAAAAGGTAGCTATAAGAAATATTTTAGCAACTTGAAGCTCTGGCTGAAATCGCAGTGATTGGCACAATTATTTTATTCAAATAAAATAATTGTGCCAATCACTGAATAAATTATTATTTGAATAAATTATTTTATTCAAATAAAATAATTGGAAAATAGCTGGAAAACACATATTGCGAAGTATTGTGTACGTTGTTGCTGCATCTGCAATGATGGCGCTATACCAATTTGCCGTGGTGAGAGCTGAGATAAACTGAGAAGCTCTTGATTTCCTACTCTTATCTACAACCAAAAGAAATAGATTGTGGATACAAGCAGCTGAAATGAGTTTGGACGGATGAACAGATGGACTTTAGGAGTTTTAAGTTGAAGCAAGTAATGTAAAATGCAATGCTGCATTCTGCAGCTGACACATCATATCCAATTCCACACTTGTGAAGAGGCTTGGAGCTGAACAGTTTAATTTAAACATTTCTCTTTATGACAATAACATGAAGTGACACCCATAGGATCTTCCACTCTGTAAAGCTCAAAACCTCAAAGACTTGAGTCAAGGGTCCAGTGAAACTTAATTCAGGGTTTGTGTGGCCATGGCCACATATTTATAGTGATTTATTTAGCTACAACTGGGGGTTAGAAGTTTTCCACAGCCGAAAAAGCTGTCAATGTTAATCCCAGAGGCAAAGATAAACATCACACCTCCGACCGAGCCAGAGCCTCAAACACATCACACATTAGCTGCCTAAAATTAGGCGCATCCCTACACAGCTCGCCATGCGGCCAGCACACGGCACAGATCTCACAGCAAGCGAGCAAACATTCAGTCTTTCAAGGGCAAACGTGATGCATCCTTATAAGGATTCATAATTTATTATTATTACATTTAAATATGTTGAAATGTCAAATCTTAAATGATTTATGAGATGGTCTGGTAGAGCCTGAGTAGAACCATTTAAAAATCTCATAAATATTTACATGTAGGTGTGTAACCACAGTCAGCTTAATGTGGTACTTTCCATTAAGGTAGTTGGATTGGCAAATAAATGCTTTAAGCCTCACTCAAATGTCTGTTCAGCGAGTGAACATAATCAGATACACACATACACACACATGGTTGCTGCAGTTTGTGTAAGTCAGTTAGCTCTTGGGATAAATGCTATGAGAATTTTAAGACGGCCGTTTACAGATTTCTTTTTATGTTCCTTAATATCACACCACAAGGCGGACGTCACAAAGTCTGGCTCGCAGCGTCCCGCTGAGCTCTGCAGTTGCTGCCATTTCTGTGCACTTCTAGCCACTTGCACCACAGTTCATTCATCATTTAAGAAAGCATATCTGTAAGTGAATGCTTTTTACTTACACAGGGAGGCTGGCTTGAAAATATAAAGTTACCGTAAGCAGCTTCCAGGAGCAGACCTATATATGTACATGCTGTATTTCCTGTGTTTGCCTCGTCAGCCCATCTAGATGCCACCTCCAATTTTACCTGCACGGATACCTCAAAATGCATTTGTGGAGGTATCTTAATAAAATTTGGTAGAGACATTTATGACCATGAGAACATTAAATAAAAACCATAAGTACTTATCTACTTGGTCCAATTTGCCTACAAGTCCAATTTAGAACACCATTTAGTCATTTCATCCAAATAATAGGTGATAATTAATGGTTGCTATTTTGCAATATTTTGTAGATCTTTTGACCACTATTATGATCTAATGACACCCTAAAAATTAGCTTCAATATATCATTTTACTCAACACTTCTTATGCACTATCAAGGTTTTATAAAAAATATATAATTTAATTTGTTTTAATTTGTTTTACGCACTGTCAAGATTATATAAAAAACATGCAAATTGTTTTTATCACAGGTGCTTAGAGAAAAATTTATCACAACAATTAGCAATTTCAGTAGCAGGCTATGAGTGATTTTTCCCCCATTAGAAAGTATGTATTTAAATCAGCATTTTGACTGGCTATTACTTTATCATCGAATTAATTGCTCCATCAGAAATAAGCTTTGTTACACTGCTGTGCTATACAAAATGAAGAATTGTGGCACATCAGTCTTTTCATTGAAGATCAGGTGCAAAACAATCCAATGAGAAGTAAAGAAATTAGCTTTGAAATTTGAAATAGCTTTGATCCAGCTCTAAAGAATAAGTCAAATCCGCTTTCTTGTTCTCATGTAAAAACAAAGACCAAAGTATTGCTGAACTGCTTACCTTCCTACAGAGTGACAACAGAAGAGAACCACAGCTATAGAAAATGTAGTCCACTTAATGGTATCGCAGGTTTGTGTCAAGGGTTTCTGAAGGCTGATCAGTGCAGCTTACATAATAAAAGCACTTTAGTCTGTGCTCTTTTTCGTTTATCAGAAAAAAACAGTTTGCCTAAACCCTATGTATGTGCATTTGTAGCACACATAGATTTGTATCTCTTTGGGAACTCTAGCTTTAAAAGAGACCTATAATGTTTTTATAAAACACAGCCATAAGTAAGCTACATATGTATTCATCTTTGCAAGTTAGGGAAGTGGTTCTTGCAATGGACAGTGAAGGCAATGGTTAAAATAATAAAAAGTGCAACCTACCAAAGGAGCTGCTGGTCATTTTTCTACACTGCTTTACTTAATCTATCCTGTGTTCGTCCACCACTGTGCGGTTTGGCTTCTCCACAAAACAGGACATAAGGTCAGACAGCAATGAACAATTATGTCTGCAGAGCAGATCATCAGGACTGACCTTCATTCCACACAGGACTTGTACAGGACTAGGGTCAGGAAAAGGGCAGCTAACAGCTCCGCAGACCCAACACATCCAATCCACAATTCCACTATTCTCAAAAAACAGCCGCCACAGAAACAGTTTCTTTTTCCAGAATTTGGATGAAAATACAAAACGTGTCATCGACTTATGGCAGAAATCTGTCTTATGCAAAACATATGGGGTATAAACCCAGAACTATTTGGAGAAACTGTGCGAAGACAACACGTTTCCTTCTGTGTGTGTGTGTGTGTGTGTGTGTGTGTGTGTGTGTGTGTGTGTGTGTGTGTGTGTGTGTGTGTGTGTGTGTGCTCCAATCTTGTCCTGCTGGCAAAACAGGGCTGTACAAAATATTAATACCAATGAATGTGTTAAAGAAGTAATGTGGGAGTTTTTTTTCGTCTCCTGAATAAATGCGCTCAATTTAAATGTCCCAATTGCCTAACTATCATAAAGCAATAAAAGATTAAATGTATTCTACATTAGTAGGGCCTTTTATACAGCTTTACCAGGGCAGCCGGTAGGTGTGAAGACGGCTGTAAAGTAAGCAGTTCATGAATGTTTGGGACATGCAGTCTAACTTGATTCTCAAAAATTATCACCAGCTCAAGATAACGCCACATCAGACTTTTACCAACTCTCTTTTGCATGCTTCTATATTTAGAATTAAATTAATTGGAGAAATAACCTAAAAATGACTTGTAATCTCTTCCAGAATCAACCTTAAACAGGGCGCAGCAAGGACAGAAAAAGCAATCAAGTAAATATGACCTGCTAAACTCTGGTGGGTAAGATATGAGTGTAAAAGCACCTACTAAAATTAAAACGCTGTGCTAGTTTCCTCTCACCCCTCCCCCCCTAAAAAATGAAATGGAGTTGTTAAAAAATGAGATCGAAGATGGATCCATCAGTAACGGTGCCATCAATGATTCAGGAGACTCAGGCTGGATGTCACTGCTGATTTTTGGAGCTATAGAGAAAATGAAAAATGTCCAGGTAATGGTCGAAACAAAGGAAGATATCCATCCTGGAGATGAGTGTGCCTTGTCAGGGAGCGCCTGGTGACAACGAAGAGCTCAGTACAGTTTGTCTCATTTCAGCTCTTTTAGGTTTTATAGACAAAACTCATGAAACTGTTCATGTATTTAGAACATGAGTATTTAGACAGCTGAGAATCTGTGGCCAGGTTAGAAGCTGTAATTGAAGCAAAAAGTCGTTTTATGAAGTATTTATTCACACTGGCTGAACACAAATGAACAACACGCTTATTAGATTTTTATTTGCAAAAAATTTTGAAAACATGCAATTTATTTTCACACTTTTGTTCTATTTCTGATGATCTGTCAATAGATAACTGACAGACTGATGTAGGTGAAATACCCTGAAGTTTGTGGCTGTACCGTGAAGAAATGTGAAAACATTTATGAATATGTTTGGATAGGCACTGTATGGACATTCTTACATGATTTTGCTTTAAAGGACACACATCTGAAGAGGACTTGAGTGCATTACTTCTTTCTCAGGTTCTTGTCTGAGGTCACCCAACCACACCTGTCTCAACAGCAACGTGCCCACTTCCGTTTTTATGCAGGTTCATGCAAAAACATAAAATACATTTAGCTGTTTTCCAACATTAATAGCTGTGTTTTTGCAAAGAATGCAGAAGCAACAAGGCTCGCCGAAAGGAGCCGCCATCTGCTCCAGCTGCTCCGAGGTGTTCTGCCGACGGTGAGATTGGCTCGGCGGCGCCTCAAATCCCTGATTGTGTTAAAAAGTTTATGGCTTATAATTGTAGCGAAACTGCTGTTCAGTAACTGCATCGTTGCCAGTTGCCTCACGGTGTGCCAGTTGTTCTTGCTTTGCATTTAGCACCTTGCTGTGTGAGTTAGTTCAATGCAACATGTCTTAATTGGATTTCAGTTTAAGCTTTTTATATGGTTTGGTTTCAAGTAGTTTGTATCTTAAATACCTATTAGTTGAAAGTTTTACATATTGGTGAACAAAATCCACTAATTATATTTTTTATTAGGATTAGGTCATCAGATCATTCATTTTGTTGCATAAAATCTGATTACTTTTGCTATTTAGAGTGTGACGTTTCGCCAAGTAACTTCTCTAAAGTACACAGCCTGTCACACAATCCTCCCCTCAATGCCACTTTGACCTCTGCACCATGCTGACTGCATAATAAAGTGAGTTCCAGCTGGTATGTGAAGCCTTAGGGGACTGAGGTGAGAATAAAGCCTGCAGGAGAGAGAACACACCCCTCCTATTCTTTTCATTTCTCCTCTATACTATACCGACACCAAAACGACTCCGGAAACAAGCCGAGTCATGACGAGGGAGCTGGGAGAGCTTCCCTGCTGGATCTGACACACTGACGAGAGCCAGTGACAGCTGCTCGCAGAGCTGCACACAGACTGGAAAAGCCAAGCTCAGTAAGTGTGATGGTTGGAAACTCGGACTGCTTGGAGACGTGTGAATGAATCACATTTGCATAAACTCCCTCGCATGCTGACACATATTCATGCACAGTCATGTGTGCAGAATTCGAAAATGAACCAAAACATAGACAGTTTTTTTTTTGTTTTTTTTTTGTGGATGTGTAAATGTGTAAATTGCTATCTTCCACAGAAATGTCCTACAGGGAAAAACTTTTCCTTTCACACAACAAACTGTTTTCCCTTCAGGTCCTGTGGCTGAAATTAAAAAAAAAAAGAGAGAAAAAAACACATTTTTCTCCTCAGTGAAGTTGTTTCCCTCCTGTCAGGATCTTTTATATATCAAGTGCTTTGTAAAAGTATTGAAAAGTGCAGTGTGAGTTTGTGCTGAACATTCCTGAGTCGACACTGTTAAGAATCACTTTTCACTGCAATTCCATCTTGGGGTGAGACTATGTTAGCTTTGCGAGTGAAGATGGGATCATTACCAGTCTTTCTTTAACTCAAAGGGAAAACAGTCAAACTCTATGGAGAACATTTGAGATAAGCATGTAGGGCAAAAACTGTGAATTTGATCTCGTCTAATCAGATGACGTTCCTCAACATCACTCCTGTGTCCCCTGGAAAGCATAAAGCTTGTCATTATTTCAACTATAGCTTTCTTTTTGCTTCTCTTCCATAAACGACTTGACAACTCATAGCTTTGGTCAAAATATCTGCAGCTCCTATGGACCTCCTGACTGCTTCTCTGACTAATGGTCTCCTTGTCTTACATGTCTGCCGTGTTCCTTGATCTTGAAGGGGCTCTTAGTTTTCTAATGTTTTCTAACAAACTTCTGAAGACTTCACAGAACAGTCTAATTTATTTAATTGCACTTTATTTACTTCTTCTGCAATTTTTAAATGGAATTTCTTTCCATGTTAAAACGGGGCTGAATGAAAATGCATGCCACACTTTTTAGATTACTTTTCATAAAGTTGGTGTATCACAAAAAGTCAAATTATCAAATTACAAAGCATGTAACAAAAATATACAAGGGCACTGTGATCTCAGTAATCAGGGCAGTGATGTGTTGGAAATGCATTAAAGATAAGAGTTTAAAAATCTGAACCACAGCACGTGTTGTTGAACATCCTTATCTGATCCTCTGAAGCATGCAAGCATGTAAAATATTCATGACTGATGGAAATCTAGTCCCTTCATTCCAGTGGCCTTCATTCCAGTCAGGTGTTGACAGGTTGATTCATGTGTAATTAAATTACACAGCATGCATTAGCAGTCTTTACCTGTGGCGTCCACAGCAGAACAGCGTCCTAGCAGAAGTTGCAGGAGTGCGTTGAGTCCACATTTAGAAACAGTTTGATTGCGAGCCCTTCTGGATGCTAGAAGCATCCTTCTGAACCAGAAGGATTCTTCTGTGGTACTTAACCTTTAGCTACGTTGGAAGCAATCAGACCCGAGTATGAATAAGGATGCTCCCTCTTGTCAGATGAGAATTCGTCAAGATAACATTTTTAAACTGCGCGTATGCCAGATCGGATTATCTTTCTAAAAACTCGAGTGGCATGAAAATCAGAGCAATTAAAAGTTTAGCCTCTCTAATAGGCCTGCTGGTTGAGCTTTCATACTTTCTTTTTATAAGCTGGCAAATTTGGAACCTCATTTTATGCTTTGCCGTGGCAAAATGAGATGAAAGTCAGGGTTTTGACGTTAGCAAAAGTTCTTGCGATGAACACTAAAACAGAAAATAGAGCCAGGCGGAGCAGCCTGTGCTGAGGAGAGTGTAAGCCTGCCCACAAACCACAGTGACTCATTGGGTCACCTTTTGTTGATGAGACTCAAGGAGGACAGAAAAAGACCCCTCTCCTCTTGTAAACGTCTGTTGTTAGATACTCCACGGGTTGCTAAGGGCTTGAGTGACGGGAGAAAACGGGAGTCTGCCGTTCCTCTTTAAAACAGACGGTCCCTGTTTTTAAACAGAGTGCCCCGCTCAGACACAGAGGCTGCTTTAAAAAAAATTCAAGGCCACAAACTGCCTCAGACTGGACTGGCTGCTTTTAGAGACTGGTTTGTATCCTGCTGTGTATAAATCTTTGGGTTTTGTGAGTTTTCGTTTCCTTCTAAAATAAGCCGAGGGACATTTACGACATGCACTGCAACAGTCCATGAAATGTAACTTTCTTCATTACCTGCAGTTTCTTTCTCTGTGGGAGATCACTTACTAGCAGAAATTTGCATGCAGAGAGGCACAACCGCTCACACCACCTGCATTTTAAGTGCCCACAGGGCTCGGCTTGAGCTCGGACCCCATTAAGGATCAGTGTCTTCAAAAGTACTGAGCTTTTATTTTTAAAAAAAGAAGCTCAGAGGAGAGCAAATTGCACGCAGAGCAAGGAAAATGACAGGCGGGAAGGTAAAACAAAAAAGGCTGCAGAGAAGCAACAAAATGGCTTTCTTTGGCAGGGAAATTTAAGATAGGAAAAATAATGTCTCAAGTCTCAGAGGAGTTTCTGAAGAAAAGTCTCAAGAGCCGAGAAATCGTGCTAAAGGCTGCGAAAGACTTGAGAGTAAGATGGTTGTTATCCTTCCAGGAGAACTGTGACCTTTCAGTTACAGCCAGGATGGAATGGTTTAGATCAGAGCTGAAGACGGGCAACGCAGGTAGACATACTTCAAACAAACTCCAGGTTCTACAAAGTACTGACGCATGGTGGTTCTTCGTGTCAGTCTGTCACATAAAAACACAATGAAGTTTATTGAAATTTGTAGCTGTTGAGAAGTTTTTGAAAAGTTCATGGAGGATAAATAGCTGGAGATGCATGTTCAGTTTCAGGCTTCCATGTCTCCACCTGCAGTCCTTTTCTCTCTCGTCCTCAGAGGAACTCTCGCCTCTGAGTCGCAGCGCATATTTCTATGGCTGCTAATACAAATTCAATTTCTCCAACCTTCTTGGTCAATATATCTTCACCTTGACTTTTTATCTAGGGCACACCATAACCTAACGTGAACTAATGCTTGCAGGAAATTGGTTTGAGGTGCTGAAACCTCAGGACCATCTGTCTATCTTTGATGCAGGCATCGTCCCCTGACAGCGCTCCTGCTGGCCCCCTTTCCTTCAGGCCTGGTGGTAATTGGGTTGCAGCGAGGGAGGAAAGCGGATGAGTTGTCGAGTCTGGGTTTGTCTCGTCCCTCACCGCACTCACAAGTCTGCTCTTGATGTCTGAGGCTCATGAGACGAACTCCCCTGCAGAAGAGTCAACTTGTGGGTGAGGATGGGAATACTGAAGGTGCCTATAAGACTGAAGCTGGCATACAACTTAACAACTGGCTCATTTTAAGTTTCCCACAGACTGAATTTGTGTTTTAGTGACAGACCTAGAGTAGTAAATAACTGAGGTGGAAAGAAGGGAATAAATTGTTTTCAGCTTCTTTAGGTTATTTGTGGGGGGAAAAAAAGTAAATAAATCAGATAAATCATTGTCTGTTTGTACTCAGGTTCCCTGAATCAACACTTTATAGAACCATTTTTTGCTGCAATTGCCTCTGCTTCTGCACATTTTTTTCCAAACTGAAATAATTTCAATAAAGTCAGAGATGATAAAGAGTATTTATAGACATAAGTTTGGGGGTTTTGTTGAAGATTTGCTATTGGATTTAAGGTCTGGACTTTAACTGGGCCATTTTAACACATCATCATACTTTGATCTAAATAATTCTTTTAGCGCTTGCTGAAGGTTTAGGGTTCCTCTGCTGCAGGAAGATGAATTCAGTTTTGGTCTTATGTGAGCAGAGCTCCTCCTTCCTCATGTTGTTTTGTGGTAAGTAGTTAAAAAGACTTGCGTCTTTCTTTCAACAATTGTTTTCTTGTTCCTTCTCTTCCACTTAGGCTACGACTGAAGTGTGTGACTAATAGTTTTCCCAGATTCTCCCATCTGAGTTGTGGATCTCTGCAGCTCCTCCAGAGTTACCATAGACTTCTTTTGTGATTGTGTGTGTCAGTATGGCTGGATAATAATCTCTTTCCATTTTGGGGGGATTACATAGCAGTACTGTTGCTTTGGAAATCGTTTTGCAAACCAAAACAGTAAACTATAATTCTCCCTCCACTTTGTAATCATGTGCTGGTTTGAATTGGTGCAATTCATAAAACGCTATTGAAGACATTAAAGACAGAATATGAAAAATGTCATGTTGTATGAACACCTTTGTAGAGCCAATGTGTCTGTCTGTCATTGCAATATCCACTTTAGCCTCTGTAGTTCATCAGTAGAGTGTGTATGTGTGTATAATAGCATGCAACAGCACTTTGCTGCCAAATGATGTGTCACATCTTAATCAGCTTAACCACGTTTTGACCTAAATGTTATTTTTCTTCTTTTTTTTAATCATGTCATGAATTCATAACACCATCTGTTCCTTATTTCTTCTCCCTGGCGACAGACTTTATGTTTCAACCTGACAAACATTTTAGACCTCAGCCCTAAATGACCCTCTTTCTCCTCAGCTCGGCTGCTTTTGCACTTCAATACTCACAAGGAATCAGTGTGTGAAAGAGAGGCCCTTGACCTTTAAATATGCATGGATTTTCTGCCATGGCTGCCGGTGTAGAAGAGGATTTTTACGGCTCCGTTGTGTGTCATTAAGCTCCACCCGTCCTCGCTTTTTCTGCACTGCTGTACAGCTGGCACCCACGCACACAGGTGTTACTGCAAGACCTGATATCCCCATTACCTGCGCTGGATCTGAGCTACGCAGCACAAAGAAAGGAGATCCACGCAGATCCTTTCATACAGTACTCTCGTAAAATCAAGGAATCTGCATTTTTACTAGCAGGATGTTTTTCTAAGAGCGGCCCTTCAGTTCTTATGATGAGCTATGAAGACATCTCTGCCTCTTACTGGATGACAGATTAGCGATGCTGGCAATAAAGCCTTGTTATTCCCAACTCATATGTGCAGGTAATAAAATTTGGCCAGCTGGGCTCACATATGGAGGTGAAATCTCATCTCTTGGTGCCACGGGGCGGCAGGCAGCGCTGCACACTTGTAATATGCTTTGCTGCACTCAGTCCCGGAGGCGACGACTCCTCTTCCCGACAGAGACCTGCAGAAGAGATGTTTGCAACCCTGGCTTTTGTCTTGCTGTCGTCGCTCCCCTCACACAGCTCTATTATGGGGCAAGCAAATGAGGCATGAGGTGTTCGGTGGGAAGCTATGAGAATTGTAGCACAGGTAGGAAAAAAAATGCGCTTTGTGGAGGTTTTTAAAATGGCCAATTCGGCTCACCGCCCAGGGTGACATGGACTGGGGCGCATCCAGCACTGATAAGATGTTGCACTTCCTTTGCTTATTTATATCAGTTGTGTTGATATAAATCAACACAACTGATTTGTATGTCTGTATTGGAAGAGTTATTAAAGATTTAATTTAAAATACTCAAACTGATCAAACCTATGCTAGATACTTATACACTAAACAGATATTATTTAAAACATGGTTTCGTATTTATGTCACCTTTATTCTATTTGTGAAAATGAAAAAAAAAAAACTTTTTTGGCATTAATCCCAACCTAGATTGAGCAATATAGATTGTCAATCTAGATCTTCTGTGTAAAAACAATACACAGTAGTGTCAAACTTAGCCTAAATTATTTTTTCTTTATGTTGACAATTCTCTTTGAAGTCTGACTTCAAAGAGAATTGTCAAATCATTAGTTAATCATTAGTTTTTAATGATTAAAACATCAGGTATAATCTGAAGATTTTTTGCACCATTGGATTCTCTGGGAGAGTGTTTGCGTGTGTGTCTGTGTGTATCTGTGTGTATCTGTGTGAGATGCTCGTCCAAGACACAATTTATGCAAGAACCTTCACTTGCTATGTTACATCACTGGCAAAAAGACATATTGATGCCGAATGATGGTATTACTGATAATCTATAGAGCCCAGCCGACCACCTTGTGCGGAAATCTAATGCAACGCCAGGAGGCAACTGAATGTGCTCATAAATCTTGAAATGCTTCACCTAAGGGAACCAAAAATGAACCATTCATCACGTCCACAGAGCTAGAATTTGCAGTCTAACTGTCTCACACCTTTAAATTATTGAAAAAGACTTTCTAGAGAAAATAACTGGCCATGCATAATATCCTTTAAATATATTGTAAAATTAAGTGTCTTTTACTGTCTCCCACCCAGCCGCAAGCTATCTCCCCGTGACAGCAGGCTGTAATTTTAGCAGTGGCCTGCAAGGCCAATTTGCTCAGCCACACCTGATTTACAAGGACATGTTGGTTGCTTTATCATTTTCTCCTCAAACACAGCGGCTTCTTCTCTTGGAAAAGCTCACAAATATTTTTCAGATGACATAGAGAGGGAAGACGGACAGCGAGGAGGTAAAATGAGCTTATGTCATCTTTGCAATGCAAAGCTCCCTGAAATGTTATTTACTACAAAATAATCTGAGTCCTGCGACAGACTGGCGACCTGTCCAGGGTGAACCCCGCCTCTCGCCCGGAACGTTAGCTGGAGCGGCACCAGCAACCCTCCCGACCCCACTGAGGGACAAGGGTGTCAAGAAAATGGATGGATGGATGGATAATCTGAGTCTAAAACGCTAATTACCAGAAATGTTTGCTCATAACCTGGAGCCTTAGTCTGTAAAAAAAAGGCCAAAGCCTGTTGCATGCAAATGAACATGGCAACAGTTCAATTCATAAAAAGGTTTCTGAGCAAAAGTTCAACGTCATGTATGAAAGCTTTTATGCCATCTTCTACTAAGGAAGTTATAATGTAGCTGTAAGGTAGAAGTTGAGGCATTGTATTGTCTGTTGTAAAAATATGAGTTACATGATATATGATATTATTCTTAAACGATGCTATGACAATATCAATTGTGACTAACAAACGCGTTCCTTCCAAAGTCCCAAAAGGTCAGGTTACTATACTTAGAACCCTTAGGTGGATTTATTTTGCTCTGGTTCAAAACAAACCACACTCACACTCTGTAAAATGTTTTTAAAAAATCAACCAGAACCATTCACACTTAATAGAGCTCAAAGCGCTTGAGCCTCCACAAAACAAATCACAGCAGGACACAGAAGATGAGAAAAAAATACAAATGAAATCTGTTATTGTCAAGTTCCCATCAACACCTTCACCACTATCAGGTGGGAGTTCAAGGGCAGGAGTCTATCTAACTATCCAGATAGATTACAGTGACACAGAGCTTGAACACATGACACTTAAAACAAAACAGTGTGCTAAATATTGAAATTCTGAGCAGGCATATTTCACGGCATTGCAATGTCTATTGTAATTATTGTGTTACTCTGGTGGAGAAAGGTTCGCAATTCTATGCATCTAGCGAGAAATTGCTGAATGCTGGCCTGTTTCTTTAAGTCATTATATATGATTTTCAGGCGCAGCCGTCCTCCGTGGTAAGCCGTTAAATCTCACAAGTCATTTGAAGCACATAAGACATTAAGCCTATTGGATAATCGCCTGTTGGGTGATGTAGTGTATATCTACCCTCCGTGTCAGTGATGACAATCTGTTTTATGGTCAGGAAACACTTAAAATAGTACAGCGTGGCTTCTTCTGTGAAAGCCCTTTAATGGAGTTCGTCTGTGTAATGGATGACATGTAATGAGTTATACTCTAGGAGAACATTAAGGCCACATCAAAGCCAACATCTGCTGACCATTGCTTCATTCTCTGAAGTATTCAGCGCGTGCTCACTGTGGAAAACAAATCCTGTAATCATGAATTTTTATTTTTTTATTTGCACCTTTCTGCCTTGCGCAGCCACAAAGGTGTGGGAGGAACCCCCTTCAGATCCTCTCGAGGTGCCGCCCCAAAAGCATCGCCATTAGCCACCCCCGCCTCTCTGGATCAGCTTCAGTCCTTATAATTATTACAAGCTTAAAAGCATTTGGCACTCCCTTCCTACTTTCTTTGCTGCTAATGAAGACCAATTTCCAACTAAAGCAAAAGGCGGTGGTGTCAAATGAAAGCCTGGATGTATTGGAGTGTCTAAATGAATTAAGCTCAAGTTGCATGACACTTCTAAGTAGCTGTTTGTACAGGAGGGTGGGATTATTATTAGTCTCACACAGTGTTAATGGTAGGGAGCTTCTGTCTTTGTGTACAGTGCCTTGTAAAAGTAATTATATATTACTATATATACATATATTATATAAGTATATATATATATATATATATATATATATATATATATATATATATATATATATATATATTTAATCTTTAAACTGTTTCACATAGAAAATACATTTGTTTAATGGACACAAAAATATTTTGGGATGTTTTTCAGCTGTATCAAAATTAGTGTATTTAACAAGACTGCACACGACTAACATGTTTAACAAGCGAACGTTACTACAGGCTGAAGAGTCGAAGAAGACGACCAGAAACGATAGGAGGATGATGGAGCGACATGTTTTTTTTAATGACTTATTGCGAGAACAAACTTATGTGCGACTTTAATTGCATTTCTTATTTAATGAAAATGCAGCAATTGCAGAATTTAATTTATATACTAGAGGACTAATAACAAAGCTTTGATCTCATTTGTTTGTTTTTTTGGCTCTAGTGGCCTTTATTTGACAGGAAAGCGGGTAATGAGAGAAGGGAAAAGACGTAGCAAAGGTCACCAAGGCCGGGAATCGAACCTGCGTCAAGGACTAAGGCCTCCATATGTGGGTTGTCCTTAACCCCTACACCACCACAGAACCACCCACCACAGAACACCCTTGAGCTCATTTGTAATGAAAAAAACCCCAGATATGATCACTCCTGAGGAGTTGCAGCGATTCAAATTGTTAGGAAAGAACTAGTTGTGATGTACTCCACAAATATGGAATTATTTGAAGCAAGGTAAATAGAACATCATGAGAAGATATATTTGCAGCTTGCAACAAGCCCAAAACCCAGACTGTGACAAGAAGAAGCCTACTACTTCCTGATGTGTGTGTAAAAATCTCTCACTGCACATCACAATGAAAACATCATCCCTGTGGAGAATCTGTGGGGATTTATGGATAGTTAGTGACATGACTTGAAAATTGATGTTCACAGATGCTCTCCTTTGAATGTGACTGAGTTTTATACGTTTGCCAGAGACATAACAATGTGAAAGATGGCAACAATTTGAGTGTCCGTTTGGGCAAAGCTGGCAGCCACATGCCACAAAACACTTGCATCTGTAATTGCAGTAAAAAGTGCTCTGCTTTGCACTTCACGATTATGTTTTCGCATGAAAAGTAAGAGAAAATGTGAGAAACCCTGAGGGGTGTGAATCTTTCTGCAAGGCTCTCCTGTATATAGATTTGTAGGGAGTAAACTCAAATCAACCACTGTCTTTTTTGCCTGATAAAAGGCAATTGGATCTCAGTTACTTGACCTCTGCTCTCAGGTTATCGACATAACAACTGGAGAAGAAACTGGAGCAGGAACGCAGCGAGGTCTACCACGACTGCTCCAACATTCAGCATGACACAGAAGAAAGGGAAAAACCTGCAAAGGATTATTATGTAACTCCTGCAAACAGTGACAAACAGCGAAGCCTCTGTCACGTCACAAATTCATTTTAAAATCTCCCAGCGCTCCGCAGGATAACAATGTCATCCTTGACAAATGGGTTGCACAGACATTTATGACTCTGACTGCAGCTACACACACCACACACACACACACACACACACACACACAACACACACACACACACAGAGATGCTTGTGTAATTAATTTTTTAAACGTGGGGTTATAGGGTGGGGTGGGCTACTGTGCTGACAGTGTGGTTAACAATGAAATCCCAACAGGCAGGGTTACGAAGGCCGGGTTGGTCGAAGTGAACCGGAGCGGCTGGAGCGGACGTCTCTGAGTCGGAACAAAACCAGATGGTTGGTCCTCTGAGCCATGTTTAGTCAGACTAGTCTGTGAGGGTGATTAACATTTGGGCCCTGGTGACTCATTCCTGCTTCATCCTGAACCCGGTGACAACTACAAAGAGTCTCAGCGCTCCGACTGCACACGCTCCGTCACTACCTGCACCTCCGCGGCGCACAGATGACGCTGCGTCCCTCTGTGTCCTCTTTCTCTGTCCTGCTCACATGAATCAGACATTTATTTTAATCAAAACACTGTTTTCTCTCTCTCTCTCTCTCGCTCTCTCTCTCTCTTTCTGCCGACCTTTCAGACGAACAATACAAATGGCTGCGCTGGCAGATGGATCTGCAGTGACAGTACATTTGTTGATCAGAATGTTTCATTCAGCTGCATCACGCTCTTTGTCAGCAGCAATCATTCTCCGTCTGAATGTCGTGCGTCCCTTTTGTTGCTGTTTCGTTATTATCTAAGCACTTCTTTTAGTGCCTGGCCAGAGAAGGCCCACTTGATGAAGCCTTCACTGATTAAATTATGAAACATAGTGCAGCCACGCCGGCACAGCTTCTTTTTTTTTTTTTGTTATCAGGAGAGAATCACATCTCATCAGTGTTATTGGAAATACTGAGGGTGCTCTCATAGCTGACCTTAGAGGAATTCTGAGAATTTGGCTTAAAAATATACAACAAAATGGTGCAAGGAGAGGCTTTTTAAAAGCAAAAAAGTGTGGGTGTGTGCATGTTGGAGGTGGCAGAAAATCGTCCAACATTAATGAAAAATTATCATTTTAACCAGCTTGTGTTTTTACTGTAATAGTGTAAATATTCTGAATCATTCAAAATAAATAATGAAAAAGGTCAATTGGTCAATACACAAATTTGTACCTTTGTAGCCGACAAAACCTAGTATTACTACATACTGTATTTCATGTTAATTATTATAAGGAATAATAGCTGTTATTATAATAATAGTGACACTAGAGGCATGGTATGCAAAAAATAAAAAGGGTAAATATAACAAACATATCAAACATGGTAGGGTTAGATATGATTTACTGTTCAATAATATTATTGTTAAACACTAACACTTAAAAATAACACGATTTTTTAAATAGTTATTTAAAATAATACTATTGCCATCATAGCCAGTAAATAGACTCATACTATTGCTACTAATGTCAGTTATTGTTGCTACTACTCATAATATTCATGATCATAATGTTGCTTATAATAAATATCATCTCATTCCTAAATGCTAAGAGGTGTTTAGGGAGAGGGTAAAGAAATAAGCAGAGATCACATTGCAGGTTGTTTACTGTGTTAAGCATAGAGTGAATTTATTCATGTGTTCATCTGAGCTCGGCTCTCCTGAGGTTGGAACATGAAATGGCAAAGGCGCATTTATAAACGCACGACGTGGTTCTCCCTCTCTGCGGTTCCCTTTTGAATGATGAGGAAACACGGCGCAGAGCAACTCCACATCTGATCATGCGATAATCACTTTTTAATGCTCTTTTAAAGACGTAACTCGACAGGACAGATGAACCAGCTGACCCTACATTCTTACTGCCTAATCAGCCGTCAAATTTTCATCAGTACAACAAAGTCTTTCTGCTGAACTCGTTGCAGTCCGCACAAGTGATCTGCTCTGGCACTTTAATAACTGATCCTCGTCAGCTGTGGGCGTTTTGAAAAGAGGATCGCGTTTTCAAAGTTAATCTATCGCCGCAGTCTAATGAGGCAACGCCGGTTGTAGGAAGAATAAAGGGAAACAGAAGGAGAGGAAAGAAAAACAGGAAAATAAAATCTTACGAGTTATGTTTGGTGATGAAACTAGCAGAAACCCTGAAGTGTGTGGACTTAGAATATAGTTGCAACTTTTTATTTTTTTTATGTAGGTTTGTAGGTTTGACTAGGCCACTACAACAACCTAAATATGTGCTTTGATTAAACCATTTTATGCTAGCATTGGCTGAATGTTTAGAGATGTAACGTTTTAGAGCTGACAAAGTAGAACCTCCATCCCGTCCAGCTTGCATCTTCAGCTTTCCTCCCATAGCATGATACTGCCACCACCATGTTTCACCATAGGAATGCTAAAATCACGGTGCTTTGCGTTCTTCACCAAATATTGAATTTTGCATGTATCTGACCAGACCTTTACAGGGTGGCAGTGTTTATACTGAGACACACTAACACACATGATAAGATCATTCTTTTTTAGAGCCTGATAATTGCAAGAAAAAGTGCTGTGAATATTTTCAGAAAACTCTCTCTGAAGTATAAGCTTAAATACACAATAGAAGCTTCACTGACAGAGCAAACATTACTTACTGTTTATTTTCTTTCATGTTTTTATCACTTCTGTTGAGAAATTAGATATTTTTGTGCTTCTTTTAAATGCTTTCAGTATCTCTTTGTATCAATTTGGTTTTCCATTATGTATCCATTTCTGGAAGGCACATCGATTTGCGCTGATAAATCTCGGCATATAAGAAAATCCAACTGCTTGCTGTAATTTTATGTTTCACTTTGTTCCTGATACAGTGTGTCAGTACTGCAGCAGGGTTAGTCACCAATCTTAAACATGTCAAAATGTTGCCTTAAGGCTCACAGAACCAGAACTGGACACCCAGAAGTTATCAGCATTTAAGGCTTACAATGAAGTGATTTTTTTTTTCTTTCTTGGGTTAATTTGAAACAGCGAAACTGGATAGCACTTTCCCCAATAGATGGTGTTACATTTCAACCACACAACAGTTCTTGTGCAAATCCTACTTTAAATAAATGGACATCATCCTTTTTCTCACTTTCTGGCATTAAATAAGGTTGGACCTTTTCTTCATAAGGTCACTTGATATTATCAAATGGATTTGCTAAAAGCCAGAATAATGAAAGTATTAATGCAGCATCCCAAGGCATTAAACGTGGGCACAACTGGTTCTGATGATGGTGCCTAATTAGTTTTAAAGACAACAAGGTGAGTAATGATTTGGAGTGGCCATCACTGCAGCCTGATCTCAGTTCCACAGAAAAAACTATGTGAATGAGACACATTTTCAGACAATCAAGATCAACTTGTGAAGGAATACAAAAAATGTTTGACCCAAGTTATACGGTTTAAAAGGCAAATCTACCAAACCGAAGAAAAATCTCTGTACAATTTTCTTTATCATTATCCTTGCATTTAGCAAACAGAAAAACATGCTGGTGATTCTAACTAACCAAAAACAGGAAATGATTAGTCAAGGTTAATGTCAATCAGTGATTTAAAAAAAATTTACTGTTTCCTTTGAAACAGTACATTGAGATGCAGTACATCCATCTCATCTCCTCCCATGGGAGTTCAGGCTGCTGCTTCAGTGTCCATCAGAGATACTGAGGTTCTCAACAGTACAGACAAAGGTGTTTGAAGAGCGCTCTATCTGTTGTGCGACTTCATGCAGAGTTTTTATTCTGCATCAAGTGAAAGGTTCAGAAGGCTTTGGAGGGCTCTAAAAAGTGGGACACGGCGGTAAGAGCCATTCCCCCACATCAGCCACCTCTCATCTTCAGCCTCTGCATGCATGCACAGCGTTATACTCCGCTCACCAGAAAAGCACCACACTGTCTGCATTATTAAATTCTTCAGGGCACATTGTTGACAGTGCGCAAACAGATAGGAAGGAGTTTCCTTTTGCATCCTTCTCGCTCCTTCATGGATACGGTGAATCAAGGCACATGCGCCTCATGCAGGCTTTTGAGGAACTATAAATTATTCTCCACCTACACTTTGCCTTCAACATTTCCATGTTTCACTAAACAAAAGAAGAAGACACACAACGCATGACACAGACAAGAGCTGGTTACGTAAGACATAGAGCTTTGCACTCATGGTTTTTTATCTCATTGACCCAAGCAGGGAAGCAGCCCAGCAGCCCACATTTACACTTAGCATGCACAGGCACATAGGCTTCAGCTCATACCAGCGCCTCAGATAAAGGCTCCCCTGGTGCAAGTGTTAAAATGATCGTGCATGATAAAGCGCCGGGTGAACTCGTCCCTACAGTTGCACAAGCGATATCAAGAGTGTTCGGCTGCAGCGCACTATCTTAAGTGCACACAGGAACAGCAAACAGTGGTCCATAAACACTTCAGACTGAGGTTAGCTTGAAAAGAGAAGAGATAGTCCCTCCATGGGCCTCTTTAGAAAGAGGCGAGAGGGAGTGTGAGTCACTGGCAGCGGGAGGAAAATGAGCAGTGCAGCTTCCTTCTCCTGACCAAAGTGCTTCTGTTAGCCCTTCATATCCACCCAGCTGTCATCCCTGCTGTAGCTGGAGAATCAGTGGTGCAGGAAGCTGCCATTTACAGTTATATTATCTCTCTCTACCCAGCAAGCGGGAGACAATGTCCAACTGGTGGTGTGCTGGCTGGAGTTCTCTATTAATTTCCATATAATTTACAAGGCATCCTCAAGGGGAACTCCCTCTTAGAAACTTCCTCTTTGTTGCGTCTAAACGATCGCCACGCCAACAGAATGATAATAATCCGAACTGATGGTGAGCGAGGTTCAAGTTAACGCTGACGGTAATTTCTTTTTTTCATCCCTCGGGGAATATTAGATTTAACATCCATCTACCTAAGTGGTGTGACACAGGTGTGATAACCTGTGTTAGTCACCCCATAGCTGTTGTTACGGGAGCAAACACTTTCATTTTCTCTCTATAATATCCACGGCAGTAAATTGATGTGCTCAAACAATATGCAAAACAAGAAGTTTTGCCATCAAGGAGGCCCTTCAAGTCGTTACAGACAAAGTGCCAAGCAAACACGGATGAACGGAGGGAGAGAGGGATGTGATGTCTCAGAGGAGCCGATATTTTTCGGAATATGGAAAGCTCCAAATGGGCTTCAATTATTAATTAGCAAGAAGCAGAAGAAAAGGCCGCAAAAATCAGTGAAAGATGAAGAGCGGAAAGATGGTTAAAAATGTCTGGCCTCTGCTCTGCATGCAGCAAGAGACACTGAGAGAGGCGTTGCCATTATTATGCTAGCAATTAGCATTTTGGTCCACTAATAGTTAGGTTTTTGGTGTCTGGAAGGAAAATTATGACAAGAACAAAAAGATCTTGACACTCAACAAGAGTCAGTACAGGCTAATGGGGATTTTTTTTTTTGTTCCGTGTAGCTTCTTTTTTTTTTAGTTAATGGATGGAAATACCTTTGAAATCTGCCAGAACTGACCCAACAGTGTAAAATATCATGAAAAAGTATTTTTCCCGCCGCAGATGGCTTGTATTTCAGTACATTTATGTATTTCAAATATTCAAACACATTTTAATATCAAAAAATTTAACCTGAATTTATATAAAATACAATTTTCCTACCAAATGAATGAAGTCTCTCATATGTTCTGGTTTTTTTGTACATCATTAGATAATAGCTCTTTTTATTTATACTTTAATCAAATGCTTTAGAAATGTTTTTGTAACTCTTTCCAACCAATGACATTGTTTCTCATATGTTCTTAAGGTATAAAGTTTCCATTTACGTGATTATTTGATGCTATCAGCATTTGGAAATAAAACAAAAATTTTATTAATCTTAGCTAATCCATGATTTAACAAGGGGAAGATGTAATGTTTCCATGTTGGACTGTGATAATCTGGATCATTTTTTCTTGCTAATAAATAAACCATAACTTTGAATCGGATGTTTATTTTTATTAGGTCATTTTAATGAAAGCTTATTTAATTATCCAAAACATTGAGGTTTGACAGAAAAAGCAAATACAGCTGATATTTGTAATGAGCACTTCCAAAACCAATTCGGCTGAAATTAAAAACGAATTTGGATGTAATAAAAAAAAAAATACAAGTGTAATCTTTTTGAAAACATACTGTCTGTCTACAGACATTTTCTCTTTACAGGTATCTCCACAAAGGGGCCTCAGCCTCTACGATGACCCGATGGAAAAAGGGAAAAATACATGCACTCATGCACTTAGGGGACAAGAGATGTTTGCTATAAATAGTTGGTGAGCTTCACCCCATCAGAGCTGAAAGGTGGACTCTATTTAATTTAATTTTCCATCACAGTTACGCCTCTCTTCTCCGTTTCTTTGTTCCGTGCTGAGGTCGAAGTCCTAATCTCAAACAAACAGACAAAAGGAAAAGTCTGCTCAGTATGATGAGTACGTCTGCAACCTATGTCTGCGCACCCATTCTTCTTTTTTCTTCTTTGGCGATAAGACGTGGTGCATTTATTGGTTTGTGTTGTTCTACTTTCTTTTCCTCATGGGTAGCGAGGCAGAGGAAGATAGCGCTGCATCGCCTACGCTGCACGAACAGAGACAACCTCCTCCTCTCCAGAGCACTCCACATCTCTTACGGTTAGATACGTCACAGTCACCTTTGTCTAACTGCCCACGCAGTTAACTCAATATTCTTTAGCAGAAAATGTGGCAGATTGGACAGTATATTCCATTATGCAGTACTACCAAAGGAGATCCACTTTTGTAATGATTTTTGTCTCTATGAAATCACACTGGCCCTACTAACTCCTTACGGGTAGGATTGAGATGTTTTCCAGCTGACAGAGGCTGAGGCCTCCGGGACGAGGCTGCCAGTGTTTTCCCAGGCGGCAGAGCATATTGGCGACCATCTGGCTCTCTGTGAGCAGCGTTCAGCCTTCACACTGCGCGGGTTTGCCCACCCACCGAGTCCAGAGGCTCTGGGTGCCTATAGCCCCCAAAGGTCCAGCACCTCGCTTCTGTTTTGGCTCCAAGAGTTAAAACTTAAGAAAACATACAAAATTTTGACTGCTGGTAAAGTTGCAGATCTAGATCAAATGGAGTGTTGATGAAATATTAATGCTATTTCCCTCTTTTTAGATTTCACCACTGTTTGCTTTATGAATTTAGGTCTTTAAAAGTAAAAAAAAAAAAAAAAAGTCAAAGCAGGAAGGGCACAAATTCTTGTCACTCTGAGAATAATCTGTCTATTGTCACATCGTATGACCAGAACATGAAATGAGTGATATTCCCCCAGACGGCCTCCTGACGAGCAAGATCCAGTCTCTTAACTGCGTCGCCTCCAGGCATGTGCAGCGTTACGTAATAAAGCCGCACTGTGAAATCCATGTGTTACAGCAAACTACAGTGTTCTCAGTTGTACGTCTTCTGAGGATGCATGAATGTACAATGGAGCATGAATTCTTTATTCACTGCGATGCTAAAATAGACACTCAACCATACGCAAATGTGAATGAGAACTGAGAAATATTGAAGTTAAGGAACCCCTGAATGTTAGACTTCTAATCTTTACTGTGTGGTTTTATACATGTAGAAAGCAAATTTAAAAAATGTGGATTGTATAATCTGGTAAGCATATATAGTGACAAGCACATGTAGCCAATAAAAGCTATTAAACTGTTGAGGTGAAACCGCTCAAGAGTTTAATTTGTTTTCTGATCATGTTTTAGATCTTCAAACAAAGATAATCTGGGTAAATAAGAACATGGATTTTAAGTCATAGAGAAATGGATAGGTAAACTTACTCTATGTGAAAATGCCCCCACTGACAGCTACAACTTTGACTCGGTGCTTTCACTCTGCAGCTCTAAAGCATCATTCTTTCTTCTTTAGTATTTTGAAGTTGGACTTGCCACTGGTGGTGCTTAAGCAGACATTTTCTTTCAAGATTTTCAGCTAGAGAACATAATTAAAGGTTTCATCAATTACAACAGGTTGTGAAGGTCATAAAGTGGCAAAGCAGCCCCAGAGTATCAAACTACCAAAATGTTTCAAAGAAAGTTTATTTTCAGAAGCTATGTGATAATTTTACATCAAACGTAACAAATAATTACCTTTAGCAAAGTTCTACTTTTTTTTTGTTGGCCTATAAAATATTTTCTCCACAGTCTTATAGATCTTTAAGGTGAATTTAACAAATAACAAATTTCTTTCTTATAGAAAATCCACTATTTGTAAATTTGAAACGGACCTTATCCATAAAGAATCTTAAAAAAAAAATAATAATAATAATAATAAAAACGAGATGAAAGCTGCTAAATGAAGCTTGGTTGCCTCTGTGAATGGAGAACATTTCCAGTTCCCAGAAACAAGATGTCAACAACTATGAGTTTACGTTTCATCATACAAACATCTGCTCCATCTTTGTCCTGCATGCCTGCCTGGATGACTCGTTTCCAATGCCCACGCAGGTATTTGTCACGCTGCGCTGTGGCCAAAGTTCAGCCGAGCTGAACAGCATGTGCACAAGCACACCGTGCTGTGTGCTGCCCTTTCTTTGACACGGTGGCAAACCGCTGTGCTGCGGCACAAGCCAGTGGTGATAATGGCCTGTAGGTTGCAGTTGATTTGTTGCTGCGGAATTTCTGGAAGGAAATGTGGCTATTTATTTTTGAGATCTAAGCTTTAGGTGAGGATCTCCATCCATCATCCATCAGTTATCTCCTGTCATACACTTATCAGAGATTGGGTAGCAGAGGTGGCAGCTCCAGGACAAAATTTCAAGCACCCACATCCCCTTCTGCTCCAAGCTTCATTCAGAGTTCCTCAACTTATGCTTATAGAAACCACAAAGTTCAGAATGTGAACAGATGAGCCTTGATTTTTGGCTCAGGTCTTTCTTCATCACGGCAGACCAGACTGACATCTCTATTACTGTAGACAAGGCGCTGGTCTGGATGTCCATCTCCTCCACCATCCTATAATCACTAATGAACATTAAGTCACCAGGAAACCTGACCTCCGCTTGAGCAACAGGCTCAATTATTTTTAAAACATCCTCACCTCAGTTTTTATTTATGATTATCAAGAGGTCATTCCAGGTAGATATTTACAAGGATTTGACATTCTTACTAGGATTCAGAGAGCAATATTAGTTGTTGCCGTCTTCCCACTTTTACTATCCCACATCCATATGTTAACTGATTTGACACAGTCTATTCACACACTGCCAGCATTTTTTATTAGTTTGTTTTATTGGGAGATTCAAAGATAAATCATAATGCCAGAGGAAAAGGTTTTATAGCTAGGGGAAAAAATGGCTAAAATTCCTTCAGTAGTCACAAAATCCTAGTCAATAAATGGCTACAACATGGAAAAAAAATCTTAGCCATTGAGGCAGATGCTGTCAAAAATTATTTCACAACCTGTCTTTACTTCCCATGCGTCCACCAATCTGTTTACCTCAGTATATGAATGAAGAGCTTTTTGGCTCAGTGTGAAGCAGGAGATTTGGGACAATTTTGCAGTAATCCAAACAAAATTCTCAATGGTGGCAGTGGATACCATGGGAAATCAAATGAATAGAGTCCAAGCGTCCCAGTAAAGGGCAGGGGATTTCACAAGCTATCTGTTGTGTGTGTGGAAATACCACTCCCTCATTGGCTGTTACAGATTCCAGCCCTGAAGACTTAGCTACTTCTCCCCAGCAGAATATGCACATAATTAGCCTCCAATACCGCTAACCCTCTCCAATCAAACAGTACTGATTGAAAGTAAAGGCGCCACGGGGACGAGGTAATTACCCCTGACAATGGGAGGATCCCTCACTGCCCAGACCCTTCACTGAAGGGATTGGGAGATTATTAAAATGTTGGAGGGCAGCCTGGAAACGGACACAGAAGAAGAAATATGGCTCTGAAGAAAAGGGGGAAAAGAAAGAGTGGGGCTTGATTTAAGACGGCTGAAAGGAAAGACATCCTGAGCCCTCAATGTGAGACCTAGTGCGTGGTTGGTGCACTTTGATACAAATGAGAGCACTGTTAAGCGATTTGTTTGTAATGTAGACCAGAAAGTGTGCATAGGCCTACCTTTCTGTAGACAATCATATTAGGGGAGTCTTCCTCTGGTTCTGCGGCGCCAGTCGCTCCCTGATCTTTGGACCCCTCTGCCATTTTCAGTAAGGCCTGAAGAGAAACAGAATAGCTACATCATCACTGCTCATAGGGCTGAATAAACAGCATTTAAGTCCCTTTGGTAATTTATTTTTCTCTGTCTCGACTAAATACATTTAAGCTGCAACTGCAAAGGAGCTGGGTTTTTGTTTAAGCCATACCGTATTCATGACAAGCTAAAAAGTTAGCCATCTGATGATGGAAGCAAGTTGGCTTAGAAATGCATGGAAACATCTGAATGCATAAAAAATGCATTTAAAAAATCAAACACAGGTACAAACTCAGTAGTCACAGTCTGCTTAATTGCTTTTTAGCAAACTAGCTAAAGCTTGAACTAATGTCAGAATGAGGAGAAAAGAATATTTAATCCAACAGAAATGGTTTGTTAATGGCAGCAGACAGATGAGAACAGATAAACTGGTTTGACATTATACAAAGGCAGCTGTAATACAGATCAGTTACGACCAAGGTGTGTGAAATGCAATCTCTGAATGCACAACACTTTGGTCTGTGAGCTAAGTGGGCAATAGCAGCAAAAGACTACACTAGATTCAACCCCCTCAATTAAGTAGAGGAAACTTAAACTGCAAGCAACTGACTCACTACAACTGTAACATTAACAGATGAGACGAAAAAATATTGCCTTGTTCAGTTACTCTGATTTGAAATTCAACATTTAGCAGGGTCAGAATTTATTGTAAAAAAAAACCCATGAAAAAATGGATGGTTTCTGTGTTGTTTCAGTGCTTCAGGCTGCAGGCGGAAGCCCAAAGCACTGAATATTAATGTTGACCATGTCCATCCCTTTGTGAGCAGTTTTCTGATGCTTCCAGCAGAATAAATGCAGCATGTCCCACTGCTCACATCATCTAAAAGTGGTTGCTGGAAAGCAACAATGTTCACCATATTCCCAACAGCCTCCATAATGTTCAAATCTAAATTGGGATCAGGATGCGGTTTGTATTAATGAAGTGCAGCTAGCAAACCTATAGCTAGCTGCACTTAGCTATAGGAAGGTCCACATGAACTGAAACCTCTACGCAATGCTTCTGAAGCCTTGTCAAATAGGTTTATGAAGAACAAAGGTAATTCTGAAGGCAAAAAGCGGTCCATATCAGTTCTCTTAATGTGTGTGTAATATATTGGCCAGTGGTTGTGATTCCAGCTTAAGAGCATTGGTTTTCGCATTTGTCAGCTTTTGATCAATAAAACAACTTTACCAGACACTGACTGTCATTTAAGCATGTGAAGATTAAATGACAAAATGCTAACCATATAAAGCAGCATCAAAATCCTCTATAGTTGAGCCAGCTCCTTCCTGGAAGACAATGTAGAATACTCCTAACATGCATGTTATGTTTTTGGACTGTGTGAGGAAGCTGGAGCACCCAGGGAGAAACAAAACATCCTAAGTGCTAATAACTGCACCACACTGCAGACCAGAATGACATTAAGAGTTTGAACTTTATTTTGTGGCACTCTATTAGATCTAATTTAATGATGGATATCGTAGACTTGACAGCACTCCTCACATTAGCCGGCCACCACCCTGCAGTCTGAAAGAAGTTGTTTTATTCACAGCTTTCAAACAGTCCCAGGCACTTTGTCTGAGCTGCCACATAGACGTACCCCTGAGAAAAATAATTCTGCTTAACTCGGGATTTCTACAAGCTACACTTTATAAAGCTTCTGTTGTCAATGAAGGATATGATGTGTGTCCAATTGGTGAAACCATTTCTCCGTACTTTCATCACTTGTCTGAGAAGACAAACACAGCCAGAGAGGCACAGAATAAATAGCATGATGAGTGTCGGGCTGCAGGGGTGAGGGGGGGGGGGGGGCTTCACTCGAACAGCAGGTCCTCGTCTGCCTCCTCCGTCAGCATGTTGGCGGGCTCAGCGATGGGTCCGAGGGCAGGTCGTTCATATTTGCCACAGATTCGTTGATGCTGAAATTCGAAGTGCAAAACGGTGCAGAGAAAAACAAAATCACACCTTGATGACTCCTTTACTATTCACTGAAACAACTACCATGGACCCCCACTTATTCATGGTTGGTAAAATATTGACCTAACTGCGAATTTTTCTCCAACTTATTCATGGAAACTATTTTTATGTTTGTTTTGTAGAGCATATCTACTATCTGCTATTCAAAAGAAAATGCAGCTTGGGAAGCAGAGAAGTCCTAAAAAGTCCCATTGCAGCATACACAAGACACAGCTATCACATGAAAGAATGTTCTTTGCTCAGATAAGACCGAAATAGAACTTTCTCAGCAAGCATACAAACCAGTAAAAAACGACTCCTCTGTGACATATTGTGGTGGCAGCATCATGGTAAAGCTGTTCAAAATTAATAGAACAATAAAGGGGATACATAGAGTAGAATACTGGCCGATAATAAAGTTTATCTTCCAGCAGGATGGTGACCTTAAAAATTCAGTCAGAGCCATGATGGTGGACTGGTTTAGAACAAAGCATTCATGTTTCACTGGCTTTTATTGACTTTTCTTTCTGCTTCACAGCACTATTTTCTGTTGATCGTGAGATCCCAGTAAAACACCACAACACAACAACTTCAAGAAGCGTATAAACTTTTGCAAGGCAAAGTCTGTAGCTTCATCCTGTATCTGATGTACTGGCACATCTTCCGGAGGAGGATTTGGGTTTAAATTAGTTATGTAACCGTAGCCACAAATTACACAAGTTCGAGTGAGATGAAAGCAGAAATTGTCCGTTTTCAGATTGCACAGCAGCAACACGCAAGGAGGCTTTGTAACCGCTGCTGAGCCCTCAGGTGTATTACACCGCTGAGAATGAGGATGTGCATGAGTGAATAAGTAAGTAATCACCTGTTCTCGCCTCTCTGTTTGTTATTGCCACCAGAAGCGGGGAGAGCAGCGCT
Source organism: Poecilia picta (assembly GCA_033032245.1). Lineage (NCBI taxonomy): Eukaryota > Metazoa > Chordata > Actinopteri > Cyprinodontiformes > Poeciliidae > Poecilia > Poecilia picta. Next base: position 10,046,890 of record CM065374.1, read on the forward strand.
CCCTTTTGGTCGGCAGGTTTGTGCTCCTTTCAGAGTCTGAGAACATTAGACAGCTAATCTTTGCATCCGCCTCAAGCACTATGTGGAACCCCAAACAGATATGGATCACATAGCACCTGCTCACAGAAAACAAAAGTGTGCAAATAGTTTCCTTGTGCACAGGAAGCTGTAATTTAACAGAAGACTTTCCTTCCAGTTCACCTGTTCAAGCATGCAAAAGCAAAATCCACACAAGACCCCTGGGGTCTGATGACTGTCTCAAGGAGACACATGCAGACAGTCAAACAAGTGCAACAAAATAAAGCAAGAAGACAGAAGGCACAGTCACAGGATAGAAGACCCTGCAAAGACTCAAATAACCAAGGCTGAAACAAACTGGATAAACTGGGAAAGAGTTTGCGCAGAGAGCATGCATACCCTGCTCCAAATTCACTAAGACCCATTCTACGACGGAAGGTCCCAAAACCCCAATCTGTCTCTGTAGTGCAATGCAACATCTGTGACACCTGACAGTTGGCATCAGGGAAGGCATTTATTACCTTGAAAACACAAAAATAACGCCTGGTTCACTCTGCTCCCCCCGGTTGGCTGCCCCCTTAGCAACAAGCAGCAGGCGGCTTCATGGTGTAGCTAGCAGTAGGGAAGAGTGGATGAAGAAGACAGGGCGGTGAGGAGGGGTTGGGGGGGGGGGGATGAAAGCAGTGAAGCAAAGAGAGATGGAGAGTGAGAACTCTGAAGAAAAGGAAGCTGGATGGCCACTGCAGTATTCCTCTAGACCTCCTCCTCCTCCTCCACCTCCTCCCCGTCTTCGTCTTCTCTTGTAGCCAGTCCTGCCTTGCTCTGGCAGTTGAGGAGATCCTCACATGTGTGCACCTCGTTCATCCCTTCCTCTCCCTCGGTCTGCATGCGAGCGAGCGAGAGCGAAAGAGTGAGTGAGTGTGTGTGTGTGAGAGAGAGAGAGAGAGAGAGAGCGTAGACACTGTGCAACGGAGAGGGGCAGATCAAGCTGAAAAAGTGGGAGGGATGAAGGAATTAGAGAGAATATAAAGAGGGAGGAGAAAGACAGGCAGCGAGAGTATGTATGCATGTGTGTGAATGTGTGTGTGAATTGCGTGTGCTTTGGTGTGTACACACGAGAGAAACAGCAAAGCAGTAGAGAGAAAGGAGGACAGAGATGCACTCTGCAGCAGCGCCCACTGATGCCGGAAAAAAGTAACAATTAAAGTGGTATTAAAATAGCTCAACCTCACAATTATTTCTAGTAGTTTTAAAAAAAAATAAAAATTCCAACTCCATTAAGTGAGTTTTTTTTTTTTTTTTAATCGAAACAGGGTTTTCAAAGTCAAAAGTACATTTTCTCAGGATGATGCTGAGAAGCTGGTTCAGGCCATTCAAAATCCTGCTGCCAGGATCCAGACAAGAAGGAATAAAATATGCCTCATCCCTCCTGTGTGTTGCAACATCTGCCTTGGCTCCCTGTTCAATTCAAAAAGGAATTTTTACATTCTTCTTCTTGCCTCAGTGACAAGGCTGTGTGATTTTTGAAAGACGTCCCTGTTCCCTTTCCTCTGAACAGAACACTGCGTTCACAGAACATAAGACTACATGGAGCTTTTAGAGTTTCCAGGAACAGGTTTGCGGCTTTGATGTAGAATCAATCAGCTTCTTTTCCTGGTTGGGAGTGCAGAAACACTGTGTTTGTAGACTCTAATAATTGAAGGTTGGATATAATATTCTTGCCTTATGACTTATTAGTAGGACTTACATTCGGTTATTATTCACAGCCCTAGTAGATTTGGATTTGAGGTAATCTCTTAATTTTAAGAACATGTCGATTCTTCTTGCAGTAATTTTAACGTTTTGTAGTGACCCAGTTAAGGTCAGGACTTGAATTAAATAGAAAATCTGTGGATGGAACCAAAGATGATGGTGATGGCAGGAAGGTCTTCCGAATATCAAATACATGAAAGAAGAAATATTTTAGAAATACCAGTGGAAACGTGTAAAAAGCTGTTTTTTGACACGTTTGAATGGCTTAACAGCAAAAAAAATTTGGTTAACATAAAAAAAGATCTGTTTTATATATTCTCTGCTGTTTGCTTGTACTCTTTTGGATTGTAGATGGTATTTTTTCCAGTGTACCTATAAAGCTTATTATTTTGCATTTATTTTTATCTTATTTGACCTGTTTTTAGAAGTTGAATTTTTACAGACACGTACATTGTGTTGGTACTGCATGCTTTTAATTTTAATTTGCTTATATATTGATTCGGTTTTTAGATTGTTCTTTTTTTTTCAAGCTCACAGTAAATGTTCCATACGGTTAAACTAATTTCAATATTAGATTAGAATGATTAGAATGATAAAATCCTTAGTTTTCAATTTTATATGAGGAAAAGACATCAAATCAACTTGTAAGAATATATAATTCTTTTGTTTAATCATGACATAACCATGTTTCTATGTTTGGGTTTTATTTTGTTTAATAAGAAGAAAAAAAGAAATCAAATGTGACAAAAGCAAAAGGAGAATAATTCTGTCTCTCTGTCCCATTTTTGTCCAATCTTTCATTTCCTCCTTCTTTTCATGTAAACTTTGGAATCATTGAAGCTTAAATGGCAATCCAATCCATCTGATGTTTTTTTTTTTTCCTGCAGTAAATGAGATCCTAAGAGGCCCCAGGGAAGATCCGACAGAATGCACGCCATGGCCAATTTGTGAAAGCGTGCATGCAGAGTGAAAAAAAAGAAACACAGTCTTAGATGTTTGTGTAGACAGAACCCGTTCACCAGTTATCATAGACTCACGTCAATGGTTTCTTTCCACTCTTTCTTAGTCTTTTTTTTCATGCCTGCCTCTGGGATGTCCTCTCTTCACTGCTCATATTAATATTTCACGTTCTCCAAAAGCACCTTGCGTGCTGCTTTAAACAAGCCTTACGCAGGAAAAAAAAAAGGCCACTGCTATTTACTTAACATGCTTCTGCTCTTTGGGGAAAAAAAATCGACAACACCCCAAAACTGCTGTTCTCTATACATTTGGCGATCCTCTGGAAGTGAGGTCACATGTTCACATATGTGGTTGTGCCTGGTGGAGTGTAAAAGCATTTGTTGGCCCACAGGATTAGTGCTTACCTCACACATTTCTCTTTACAGCATCCGTTCACTACTTTGTGTCTCTGTGCAATCAGTGCAGGGAGCAAAATGACACCCATTCTGCAATGATTGCGGCAAACTTAAAAAGAAAAAAAAGAAAAACGTGCTGATCCACAACGTGCACGCCTTCAGAAAGACACAGAGAACAGGCAAGCAGACAGGCAGAGAGTTCTCTAATCTGCTTTAAGGGGGGGAGGAGGGGGGCTCTGTTATAATCTCCATTACTGTGAAATTACTGAACAGCATGTTCAGACTCTCACCAGTGCAGGACAGCAACACCTCAGGCCTCCCACAGTACAGCAGATACAGCAGGAACATGTTGACTGATGCAGTACCAACACACAAAGATGCATTGGAGGCTTTCGATATTTATGAAACTTGCTGAAGATCAACGTTCATTAGGTTCACAGCTTTTATTGTATTGGACATAACTGCAACGCGAAAGAACAGGAATTAAAGTCGCATCCAAAATCCGCAATGCAGTGAACGCTACAGCAGTCTCTTGCAAAAGTATTTACAGCCAATGACGTCTTTCTCTTTTGCCACAAGCTTCTAAGTAATTTATTATTAAATTGTAAAGTGGAAGGAAAAAAATTATAAAAAAATGTATGTCTAGCTCTTACTGTATGTTTGGCTTAGTCCTGTTAGAAGCTGGTTCTCATCATAGTCCTTTTCAAGCCTTTCTTTCAGGATCATCCTTTAATTAAAACACCTCCCCACACCATGCTTCTGTCACCTCTGTGTTTCACTGTTTGTCCAGGATGATGATAGTATTAGCTGTCCAACACATATAATATTTTGCAAGTAATCAATGTATCAATCAATCAATCAAATTTTATTTGTATAGCACATTTCAGCAGCAAGGCATTTCAAAGTGCTTTACATAATTAAAATTAAAACAGCATGTGACAGTGAATAAACAGAAAGACAAAGAGAATTTTTTTTAAAGAAAAAAGATTAAAAAAGATTAAAAAATTAAAACCCGCACCCTTTGTAGGACTTCAGTTAAACATCTCACACCTCAGAGTTTTAGTTAAAAAGCATTGATTCGTCTAACTGGGACGTTTTCCGGGGGGCTTTACATATGCAAGCAAAGTAAAACAATAAAGGTGTGCTTTACGTGGATTGAGTCAAACTACAAATGAATTTCCATGGATTTACTTTCCTCACTCTTCTATTAAAAAAAACCCCACTACATCTGGTAAGTGCACAACTAAAAGTTGTCATGTTGACACATTCTTTTACGCTAGTAACGGATGTTTGGAGATCCTTCAGAATTAATGTCAGGCTCTTGTCTGCTTCTCTGAATAAACGCCTCCTTTGCTCGGCCTGCCATTTTAAACAAGAGACCGTCTATTGGTAGGTTAACAGACGATCCCTTTGTACTGCATTCTTTTCAGTGACCAAAGCTCTGAGCGATGATAATTATGACTTTCTTTCAAACTCACAGTTAGGCTCAGCTTAAAATTAGACTGTCATCTGAGACCTAAAAAAAATCAGCATTAAAAGAAAATAAAACTTAAAAATTTAAGGGTCGAATACATTTGCATGACTTCTTCATCTGTATATCTATTCAGATGAGTAGAATCAAAGATTACCTTAGTCCCACACATTAGAATAGATATGTGAACACATACTTAAACCTAGCTGAGTACCAGCAGTGATCACATCACTTGCTCCAGAATCAAAGGTCCTTTTTCACGCTGAATCTATTGGTTTATTACATTTAATCAATCTGTGCAATCCAGGTTTGCCTCTCCGAAGGCAAACGGCTTGTTCAATCAGAACAAAGTGGAAAAACAGCAGCTCTATGTTAATCATGACACAACAGCAGGCGGCCACCTCCTGACGGCTTTTACGTTACTTGTAAAGCCACATTCAATAACCACAGCACCATTACAGGCTCATGTTGGCGCACACATGATGTGAAATTTTAATTAATCTTCCATAAAGTGCTGCTCCGAAGGACCACGCATCAGTCAGGGTGTAATTCAACAAAATATCTTTAATAGATAGAAACACTTTTTTCTTTTTTTCTTTTACACATCACAGCTCAATGGAAACATAATCACATGCTGTCACACATGTTAAGAATGAAGGCAAAGGGGTGATCTGCTCTGTCGGGGATCTCAGACTCATCTGAGTCCAGCTTGCAGGCATTGGTCAGTCTTTTAACCCCTTACTTCCCTCTTGCATAACCCTCATTTCTCTCTCTGCTACTCCGTTAAGCAAAAATTGCATGAAAAATAAAAGTATAAAATAAGACTGAAGGTGCAAATTCTTGATGAATATTAAACTTTGCTTATATATACAGTTGCACAGTGTCTGAATACAAAAGGAAGCGGTTACGGCGTGAGGTTTAAATAAGGGCTTTGGTCATCCACGGACCAGGTTTTGTGTCAGGATTTCAAGCAGGTTTTTTGCAGAAACCTGCAGATGAAATTTTCAGGATGTACACAACATCTTAGTATGCGATTATGCACGAACAAGTACCGATTCAACATACCCTGGGAGTCAGATTGAGGCCATTTCACATGCTATGGAAGGACAAAAGGGTCAGTTTCATGTAGTGCTTTACATGTTGTCAAATAATCCACTGCAGCAGGCAAGGCAACAAAATGTTATGTCAAAAAGCATAAAAATTATTTGTATTTTGGATGAAAGAATTTGTCACATAGGGTACACATTTTCTCAGGAAGCCGTCAAATATCTAACATCTTATCCTTCTCGGCCATCGTCTTTGTCATAAATAATGTTTATATCGTATAACAGAAGGGCAAGAGAAAAATAAACTCCGACTTCACATATTTACAGTCATATGGATTGTATATTTGCATCTTTATGGCACCCATTGTGTTTGTACAATGTATATTTATTTCTTGTGATCATTTTCGCTGAACAGCCTTTAATTTACCTGCACAGTTGTTTACACACAGAAAGGCCCTTGACCTTACAGTGCTTAGTGTGTGTGCTAACGTAAGGGCTCTGTGGCTACCTAGCCATGCTACCATCAAAATATATCATTTGGATTCTTATTTTGGTTAGTGGTATAAAAATAAAAGGTGTTGAGAAACAGCAACAAATCTATAACATTTAAATCTACAAAAGTGTCCATCCATGTGGATCTGCCCAAAATTAAAGGATGTTTTATTTTATAAGAGCTTTATAGCTGTCAACATGTTCAGTTTCATTCTGGTTAGCTGAAGAACCCCAGTACCGGTCAGAAGTTTATAAAGAGATCACCAATAGGAAGGTTGTTGATGATGTATTTGAACTGTTTTTTTTTTTTTTTCATTGTAATTAATGACAACTTAAATGGATATTAAAAGCAAGAATCCGATATTTTTTTATTGTAGAAAAGGAAAAAAAGAACTGTCCAAAATGCATCATTGAAAACCACAAATAATATGACTTTCATTTTCTTGATGAAGGAATGTAAACTTCTGATCGGCAGTGTAAACAGGGTCAGAAGCTTTATATCCCTTTAGGTTAGTTTCAACATTTCCTTCTCTAACATGCAAGGATGCCACCAAAGCATTACGTAATTGTATGTACTCCCAGGAGGGGAGTGCATGCCGATAAAATCTAACACACACTGTTCATTTTCTCCGTCCTCCTTTTCAGTCTTTAGCTGTTTTCATGATTTTTTTTTTTTACAGATCCAGTAGGATGGCATGTAAAGTAATGTTGGAGCTGGTTTGATAAGGAGACCAACATAGAAAACAAACATCAGCTTCAGTAGTGGTTAACATCCCAGTGGAGAGCAGCTGACATCTGCGGGCATCAGTTCATGTCGATGGTGTTGAAGACCCACTCTGTGAATTTCTTGAGCTTGGCTGAGGCGCTGTAGGATTCCTCCAGGAGACGCTGGTTGTCCTCTCGCAGGCTTTGGATCTGGACTTGCAGCGACGCCTTTGCGTCTTTCTCCTAATATTAAACAAATACAGGTCGGCATCTCATGTTCCTTTTCTTTAATACTAGAAACACCATTCGATTATGTAGCTCACCTTTTTCAGGTCGTCCTGCAGCACTTTCACCATGGACTCTAACTGGCTCAACTTACCCATCAAACACGGCGGAATCTCTCTGTAAAACACGACAGCCAGGAAATTAATAACCCGATGCTCTAACTGTTGATTTTACAGATAAGTGTGCAGTCAGCCAGCAAAAGCAAACTAATTGATGTCATTAGCTGCAACAGTATGTGACTGGAAGGAAGTGCGTTGGGTCTTCCCTGGTGTCAGCAGAGATGGAAATGAGGGAAATAAAACAAACAGTGTCTTGCCATGACCTGAGACCCCTTACCCGGGCGAGGGCTGTCTCTGTGGAGCCGCCTGAGGCTCGGCCTGCTGGGGGCTGGCAGCTGATGTGCTCTCAGCCGTGGAGCTCTCCTCCTGGGCTGCTAGGAAAACCAGTCTCTGCTCTAGAAAACACAAACGATGTGCCGTTAGATGTGAACGAAGAAGAAAAGTTGAGCAGTGGTGCCCTCATCTGGCACAAGCACAAATAGCAGCTGGGTTATTTCATGAGTTCTGAGTACATTTTTGTTCCAGATTAAAAAAAAAACAAACAAAAAAAATTTACTGTACAGTTTTACAGTTATCAGCCTTAACGTATGGAACCTGATAAAACTATATAGGAGGATGGGTATATACATAGATATATCTTTTACATAAGCAATTATTTAGATTTTTATTATTAAAGATTTAAATTCTTTAGATTTAACTTTTAAATTAACCAACTCAGTTGCACGTCCGTCTGGACTGGAGTATTTTTTATTGCTACATTGCATTTATGTTGAAATGTTGTCCTCTCTGTTCAGTATATTTATTCCATTCTTATTTTTTATATTCTATCTTAGTTCGAGTCTGACATCTGTTTTTGCCTGTTACTTTGCTGCTGTTGCGTAGAAATTGTACTTTAAAGGACATTTCTATTCTATGCTCTTCAGTCAGTTACTCCACGTGGTTTTTCAAATTTTAATCATCATGAAGATGCAAACTTGCCCTCAAAGGCCTTGGCGGCGTCCACCAGGTGAGCCCAGTCCAGCGGGCCGTCTGCTCCGGTGTCAGGTAGGGGCATCAGCGCAGGATCCTGCAGCTGCTGCTTCTTCCTCTCCTGCTCCAGCTCTGAGCTCTCTGGGGCGGTCAAGTCTCCTGGGGGTAAAGCAACGGGAGATTAAAACCCCCTGGACTTCTCGCTTAGCCGCTCCTGCGTGACAAACTGATGTCAGAGAGTGACCCAGAAACCTCGCTTGTACCTTCAGTAAATCCACATCTCAACAAATTACACATTCAGGTGTTGCTGTCGAATGAAAAGAATCACCAAGAGATTTGTGCGATGCCCGGCGACGTGGACCGTGCCGGACGGTGGGTGAGCGTGGGATGGTGGAGCAGGTGAAGAGAAGGTCAGCGGATGTGTCACACTGTCCACTGGAGGTGGACTCCCTCTGTCCGCTGTAAATACTCTCATCTGACAGCGTCCTCTGAAGGGAGCGGCGGCTGGGAGGAGGGCCCGGGAACAACGGCTTCAGACGGACACGGAAACAGATCGAGAGTGACAGGAGTCACAAAATCAGCGCCAGGAGGTGATGAACTGGAAAAATGACTTCAGCGTTAAACAGAATTGTCAGTCGCTCCAGAATGTTAATAAATGACCAGAAAACATGGCATTAGGAATTACATATGTGTTCTAGTTATAACATTACTGATTACAGCCACTTTTTAGAAGATATTTCCCCATATATTTAGTAACATTTCTATATAATTAATGCCACTATTAAAAATGCATTAAAAATACTGTTTTTCTATTATTATACAGATTAAAATTGTGATGCGAGTCAGACTGCTCAGTATTATTAATATCAGCATCAAGTTTGTTACTATTTCAACCACCTGCTCACTACATAAAGATATTTTCAATGTCTTAGTCATTTAGTTTTACATTAAAAGATTTATTTGAGTTGCCAATATCTTTCATTATTGTTCCACTTGCTCCAAGGAATAATTTAAGGCTTTCAATTAACCAGATATTAATGTCTTGGACAGTGGGAGGAAGAAAGACCTCTAGCGAGGATTCAAACAGTCTCCACCATTAATAATTTTTCTTCAAAGATTAGATAGGCTGACTACATTAACATGCCATGAATTGATCAAAGTAAGGTGGATATTATCAGAGACTAAACAGAAAATATAAAAAAATCCTCCTAATCTGGACTTGACATAATTGAGAATGGTAAAAAAAAAAAACTAACATCAATTTCTCAAACATTACATATTTGAAGGCAGGATATGTTGAAATCAAGATTAATTTTTTTTTACTGTGTTGCAGCATAAATTAGAACTGCTTTTGTCTTCAGAGGCCTAGCCATTAATTAAGCAGTTGATTAATGGCCGACATGTTTCTCAGTGCAATATGTGAACATCTGACTGGTCATTTCGAGATTAGCCACTGCAGACATGATTTCGCAACTTGATCATTCCAGCACCTAGTTACATGTTTTTGATAAATGAGGCCAAATAACTTCAGCATTTAGGTTTTTTATGTACAATCTGTTTATTCAATGTCATTTAAAGTCATAAAATCTGTTAATCGATCAACTTAATTTCTGTTGAATTCATGTAATTTTTTAAATCATTACTATTAAGTTAAATGTTAAGCACAGGGATTCAAATAGATTGATTTTCTGCTACCTTCTCTTCATTTGTTGTAGGTGGTGGGCTGTCAAGTGTGATCAGCTTCTTCAGGTCTTCTTCCAGGCTGGATTTGGCAGTCTGGCGCTGGGGAGACTGGGAGCCGCGGAGATTGGCCCTGAGCTGGGGCTGACCACCAAGCAGACCGTCACTCTGGTGGCGCCTGGAGACAAAAACAACAAACAAACAGTTTTTGTCGGAAAACATCTTATAACATATAAACCTGTCTAGATAAGCAAAGACAATAAGGTAAAAGCTTTAGAAGAAGCCTGCAGAAGGGCAGAAAGAATATACATTATCAACAAGCCATGAAGGTGAATACGCTCCCAAAATAAGACTCTTATATAACAAAAACTGAAGATAAAAATCCTTCCCTGCCTTAAAACAGGGTTAAAACTCAGGTATGCCTCAGGGGGGCGCTGTTGATCATCTTTAAAAAATGTGTTCAAAACTCAACCGCAATGCTTCATCACATTTACAGCATCAGTTAAAAACAAATCATTTTCTGCCTTACTTGCGAGTGCTGCCGAAATCCACGGAGTTCACGGTTCCTCCAGGCTTCTTCCAGCCAATCAGGTACTTCGAGGTTGCCCCTTGACGCGGATAGAAGCTCTTGGTCCCCGGGGACTGGGGACTCTGGGATGTGGGTGACAGGTCTGCTGCGGCTGCTTCGTTCTGCGGTGACGAGGCGCTGCAGCTCTGTCCCGTTGGACTCTCTGAGTGACCAGAGCTGACAGAGCTGGAGCGATGAGACACAGATGTAAAACATTTGTAAACATAGTTGAATGCATTAGCTCAAGCCTGTGAAAACGACCATAATGTTAATGCATGTGGCATTTGAATGACAGAAGCATATTTAATTAATACAGTTTGGTCTACATGCGTAATGTTTCATATATATTTTGAAGGCTCCCTGATTATGGGATTTAACCGGCAGAGTCACGTCACTGTCAAAATAGAAGCAGGACCCCATCTCCTCTTATGTTTTCATTTTATTCTTAGTCTAGAAAAGTGAGGATTTCATTGTGTGTGTGTTATAAAACTCAACCGCTAGCAAGATGTCTGCAGGAAGAGAGTTATTTCTGTCTGAGTGAAAGGAGAAAAATAGCTTCCCTTCAATCAGATAGGAAGAGGATTTAGAGAAGAGGGAGCAGTGCTGAGCTATGACAGGTATAACAAGTACACTCTTCCCCTCTTTCTGCATAAATCCCAGACCGTACACCTTTCAAGAGGAGGACTATGCAGGTTATATATGCACCACAAGAAATCAATTTACTTAGAAAGTGAGAGATGTACACCAAAAAAAAAAAAAAGAACGGCCGCCCACCTGGAGTGGGACGCCGCATCACTCATGCTGTATGCGGCGCCATCAGGAGCCACTGTAAAGCCGGTCGGGCTCTTCGCCGATATCTCACTGCCTCCGGCGGGAACAAGAGAGTCTGGTGTTGGAGGCGACGTGCTGGATGCTCTCTCGCAGCTTCCCACCTCGTCCTGCCAGGGGATTTTTTCCTTGGACCTGAAGGCACCGGTGGAGGAGGCCGTACTGCTCTGGGTGGCGGTGAAAGAGGTGGCGTCGATGCCGCTGTCAGTGGATGTGCCCTGGAGATAGCCGTTGAGCTCCAGGTCGCTCCGCGCTCCGGACCGGGAGCCGACTTCGTACCACTTCTCGTCACTGTGCGCCGAGCTGGAGGCGTTGCTGGACAAGGTGTTGCTGCTCGACTGGCTGGACGAATACGGCGCATCGGCCTGTTTACAGAGGAGGAAAAGAGTAGTCCGCATCAGCTCATGTAGAGGAGAAAAAACTAGGACGCTCAATTCATTGAAATAATCAGGTCCTAGTAATATTTTAATCCTGCCTGCCTGCCGCGTGCACAAACAGTGATTGTTGTGAGCAATAGAAGGAATCAAACACTGGTTCTTCTGATGCACTAGCTCACATTTTTATTTGTAAACTTTGTTTTATAAGAATTAATATTTGGCACCATTTTTTTTGTGTTTGTAGTCTATCATGCATGATTCCTAAAAATACACTGTAGTTTGTGTTTGCATTATGTCAAAACGTGAAAACAGTATGAGGCATCTTTAAACTCTGCCTTAAAGTCACAGCATAATGATTGCTGATTGGAGGTTACCTTGGTGTTTTTGTTGGGAGACAGGCGGCTGCTCTGATCTGAATGCTGGAGCCGAGGAATCACAACCTTTGAAACTACGGTATCTGTAAAACACAAGGTAATCAATAAATCCAACTCCGAAGACATAAATGTTTTTTTTTAATACATGTATTTATCTTTAATATATCTGAGGATTTTCCAACCTGAGCCAGTTTTGGCGATGTCCATCCTGATTGCGATGTCGCTGTCCGCAGGTCTGGACCATGCAACAGCAGGACACACCTTGACTCCGTTGACTCCATCAGCGGCCACCTGCCGCACAGACGTGACGGGCGACTGGGAGTTGTTATTAAACCTGCACAGGAGAACAGGGGGATTATTTAATGCACCATAATGCCACAGGCCATGATGCAAAACAAAAAGAAGTCGGTGCATTCTGCGTCTCGGTCGGCAGACAGGCTCACCCGTCAGGCACAGACTTCTGCCTCCACTGGTTTGAACTCATTGTGTCAGTGTAGGAGAGGTTAGAGGGCGAGTTTGTGCTGTGCAGCGTGCGACCCATCACTATGGAGCATGCCAGAGCGTAGTTGTCATTCCCTGGGGAATATCTGCAAGTGGACATATGGGTGACATTAAAGACATATGCTGCAACCAGACATATAAAATTCAGCACGTCTGATGTATTGCGTAACAGATTTATATCCTTCCTGTGACCTTTTTGGGTTGAGAGGCCGACCGTCGCTCGACACACTGCGAGGAATGGCGGCGCTGTTGCGGTCACTGAAGTCTGACGGCGGCGCCTTGATCAAAGTCCCCCCTGCGGCGGCAGAGCGAGGGCTGGATGAGCTGCGAGGCCACTTGGCGTTGTTGGTTGTTGGCCGGAAGGGGAACTTTAATTCGTAGGGCATGCCCTCTTTGTGGTTCTTGTAGTCCACAAGGGGCATATGGTAGATTTCAGAGCAGCCTCTGTTGTCGGCACACAAAGGACTCCGAGTTAAGACACTAAAGAAACATTTATACATGTTTGAAATTAAATTAAACATTTATATTTCACCTGCGAGGAGTGGAATCCTCATGTGGTGGAATAATGACCACCTTGACGGTGACGGAGGTTCTGAGCAGGTCAATCATCTGCTCATGGGACAGCGAGGCCACAGACACCTTGCAGATCTCCACCAGTCGGCTGCCCTGCCTCAGCCCAGCCTGCCAGGCGTAGCCGTACGGCTCCACTTCGGCTACGATGCCCTCAAAGTTGACATGGAAGCCCAGCTGGCCCAAGGCGTTTCGGCGCAAAGTCATCTCCGTGGTCTGGCTGCCTTTGGTCAACAGCTGCAGAGGAGGCAGGGGTAAGTGGTGAGTGTTATATTGGACATGCATAGATGACAGGGACAAAGTATGAAGGAATAAGCATGGACATTTTTAAAATAAACCGATTTTTAGTTGTCTCTGTCCCTCACTTTAGAGGGACAGGTCACTTCTTAAAAAGAATTGATTGGCATGCAAAACATAGTGATGAAATCATACATTGTGAGAATTTATAATGAAGTCAACACAACAACATTTGGAAATTGCATAATTGGACACAATGTCTCTATGTGGCTATAATAATAACAATCGTAATATAAGATTTTAATCAGCTTTTCCTAAATTCTTAACAGCTGTGAGAGGCACAAATTGGGAATAAGAGGGGACACGTCAAAATAAATATTTAAAATTAACTCTTAGCCTTCACCACATTTCTTATGAATAAGGCATTCCAGTTGTCAATTAGAAATACACTAAAATGAAAATATTTTCTCAAATAAATTTTAGATCCACAACAACTTTTATAATGTGTAGATTGACTACATAAATCTAATTAAATTTTAGAAATATGGTTACAAAGCCAAATTTTGGGGTGTTTTCACAAAGATCAGACTTGGGGGAAAAAAAAACTACTTTTATCTGTAGGCAAGTGGTTCTATTCCTTTCTGTGCAGCTCTTCCAAAAAACTAAAAACGAAGCCAGTTTACTATTGATATTCACATGCCATAATTTTTTTTAATTATTTTCGTTCCATAAATTTACCCTGATAATAAGCCTTCTTTTCTGCCATTACCTCACTAACATAATCTATAACTTTTGTTAGTAAATTGGCAACACATTACCAAAACTCTAAATCATCATCGTCCAATAATAATGGCCTAAGTAATTAAAAGCTAAAAAATATACTTTTAGGAACAATGACTTAGGCCATTATTTTAAGAAGGAAACAAAATGCATAATAAGTACAATAGTATAATTCTTTTTTTTCTTTTGGTGGATGGTGATGTCTGCAGCGTGTTTGATAACTGTTCAACAACACATGCAGTCATGCAAAAAACTTAGTTTTTACATGTAACAGAGAAAATGTTTGATTGAGTTTCCTCATTTGTAAAATGATCTCAAGTCCTATCTAAATTAAGTACCAGGCACCAACCCACATCGCTCACTGACCTCCAGTCTTTTCACAACTTCTCCGAAGTCCTCGGTGTTGTTGTTGATGGAACGAAGCGACACACTCTCTCCGCGCTCATAGTAGATCTTCAGTGAGGCGGGGCTCCCAGTCGACCAACCAATGATGTCACGCGTGGCGCAGTTAAACACGACTGCTTTGGCCTCCTGATCCAGCAGGATCATGAAGTCATTTGAAATGGCCAATAGGCATTCCCGTTCAGCGCCTGCTACCTGGTCTTCGGCATGAACCTGCCAGGTTATGGCCCCGAGACTCCGCAGCTCCGCCCCGCTGTACGGACGCACCTTCTCCCGACGCTTATGTGCCAGAGAGATGAAGGGAAACTTCCCAGCAGGCTCCACGGGTGTGCTGGTCACGTGCCGCTCCGCCAAGTCGCGCAGGTACTCCTGTCGCGTCCGCGTCGCCATGGCGCCGAACTTTTCCGACTTGTGCGCTGCGTTCTCAGCGTTGATGACCTTGGCCAACAGGAAATCCCGGAAAACGGTGGACTTTGGGAAGGTAACTCCCTTTGGGATTGGTGGACCAAAAGAGGGAACGTCCTGCGAACGGGTGACGGCAACGCTAGAGGTAGAAAAAGAGAAGGCAGGGGTGATGTTTTATTATATTTTTAAACTTCTAAAATAAAATAAAACGGCCTTAACCTATAAAATGTACCGTTTAGAAAATATTTGATAATACAAATAAATATGAACGATGTGCACAGAAGAGAAAACAAATAAATCATAATAAACATACTAAACAAGTTATTTAAGTACAATAACCCAACATATAGCAAAGTGTGAAACTAAAGTGAGCCTGTGTGAAAATGGCTGAAGTGTAAAAACAGGCACCAAACTGGTTATTAGTACAATGCATTCATTCCCCCTTTTGTCACATTACAACCACAAACACAAAGGAGTACATACGACTGCATTTTGTGACTGCATCTCTGTGCAGGGGGAATAAAAACTAGTATAAAGTTTTATACAAAAGACTAAAACTATAGTAAATTTAAGTGAATTACTCAAATTCAAAGAAAAATGATGCATGATTCTGCTAGAGACATTTTCTAGTTGAAAGAGTTTTCCTTTCCTGACTTGACAGGGGCTGCTGTCAAGTCAGCGACTCAGTGCAATCAAGTGTTTCCTGTTGCCACATGCCAGTTTGAACTGCCCTCTGACTAAAATCTTAAAACAAATTCTCTGATTTTATTTGTATAAAAAAATAGCTATAAATTTTCTTCCAAATAAAATATTGAATATTGTGTTTTAACGCACTAACCTATGGAAAATTTGGAATGTCCTGAAAAAGCATAGTGTTGACCAGTTTGTTTCCTAAGTTGTTTCCAGTTTGTTAAGAAGTGTTGCCTTTGACCTATTTAATTAATATAAAGAAAGGTGTTAAATTCTTACAGAACTCTCCTCCTCCTGTTTCCCTCCACTGCTCCAGTTCCAACAATGGAGTTAAATTGCTATTAATTGGTGAGAAGGTGTGCGTAACATTCCCTGACACCTGTTGTCGACAGGAACCTTGGCACAAAACCAGCAAAAGGAGGTTTCATTCACAATCAAATAGCTTCACCATTGTAGGAGAGTTTAGCTTCAGCTTACATGTTTGACCCTCTACTTGCTTCCTAAAGCAAAGTGAGGGATTCACACACATTCAGAAGCTTGCAAACGAAAAAGCTAACCAGTAATAAAAAGCAACACACAGTGTATGATAAGCTGATGTGACAATCCTGACAAGACTCGATTCACCCCATTAAACTGATCACACAGCCAATGCCTGCAGCAGAAATGCTGAACACCACGATTTACTCGCCTTGGCGTACAAAAACTATGCTTTCTACCTCAGATGACAAGCCAGCTTCCAGTGCTGTCAGCCTGCTATGCTCTGCAATACTGGGGCATGTAGAGTGAGCACAGCGGTCAGACAAACAACCTACATTTCTCAAACAAAGATCTGGTTATGCAATCCAGCTTGCTGGCCTCGTGTGACTTTGAGGCAGCGGTTGAAAGCAGCAGATTAGCAGCATTCTGGCTTTAGGCCACTTACTCCTCTAATGCGCTGTTCTGGCTCAATATGACCAAAGCATTACCCAAATCTCAGCAGCAGGCAACAACAGACTATTAATAACTGTGTGACTCAACACAGTTGGAAAATACCTTTCAATAAAATTTTGAGTAAAAAAAAAACTCTTCATGGAAATAAAATATTTTCAAGCAAGTGCATATGAGACACAGGGAGTATAATCAGCTGACAGTTTGTGCTTTAGTAAAGCAAAATAAATTTACTGCATCAGCAAAACTGCACAGCTTTAACTACTTTAATAAAGTATTAATAACATCAGGGTTTCAGAATGTTTCAGAAAATGTTAACCTTTTTAAGACCATAAATAGACTTATGGCACATGAATCAAAATAAAATTACGTCTGTAGGTTCAGCTTAATTTCTGTGTTATTCAAGGTGGTGTTTTTTGACTGTCATCTAGTTCCTGTGTGTCTCCAGGTCAATTAATTCTTTGGCCAATTTGTATTGAAGCATTGTCCCTTCCCACTAACCATTTCACACTCATATACTTAAAGCTCTGTTTATCAACTGTTGTAGTAAATTATTTTCATTAATTAAGATAAATCATAATAGACATACACAACTCAACATTCTTATCTGAAAAGTTTGCAGTTGTTTGGATTCTGATGGGACCCCTAACTCCTATAAAAGGTAGATAATAAAATGCTACACTTTCTTTTGAACCTTCTTAGTAGAGATGTACCAATCAAGGTTGCTTCTTCCAAGCAAATGATAATATTCTAGTTTGATTTGCCAATTCTAATTTTGACTGTTTTTTTTCTAACTATAACTAACAAAACCAGAAACAAATGTGGTATAGTTTCTTTGAGAGAGGAAGCACTGAAAGATTACAGAATCCCTGATTGGAGATGCAATGATCAAACTTTCAGGACAATTCCTTGCTGATTGTCTAAAGAATAGACACAGAAGGAAAAACAGGTCAACTTTACATGATTATCCCCATTTATCTATTCAATCATGTGCCTCCATTGTTATTAAACTAGATAAAAGTTATTGGTGTTGGTTTGGAGGTTAAAGGCCAAAAAGGCAGGGGTTCTTAACTTGAAATGGAAGAGAAAAATATTGATCAGTCGGTCAGTGCCAATCCATACAAAACTGTCCAACTACCATTTTTGACAGAAGGAATAGTGCATCTCTAATCAATAACTCACCTCTTTCTTCAAGAAGAGGGCAACATTCGCTTCTGGATTTTGCCAATATCCTTAAAATCTAGTGCAGTCGCAAACAAACAATGATATGATCTGATGAAGCGATGATAAGTCAGTTGATTTATGTAGCCAGAAAAATACTCTAAAATAATCAGTATGTTTTAGAAAAGTCTTGTAATTCTTTTTTTTTTTTTTTGCTGAAATCAGTGAACATCCAGGGTCAAACTTTCCAAAATCAATCTGAGATAAGTCCTGAATGATCCAAGTAAAAGCCAAATGTTGACAGTATTAGTTACTCTGGGTGGAGTCGCTGGGTTGTCCTCCAGGATTCTATATCTTGTATCTAGATATAGCAAGTAAGGTAAACCAGTATTCCAGACATTAACTCTCACAAGAGCTTAAAGTAACAAATACAAAAAAAATATTTCATAAAATATCCACTGGTTCATGGAATGCAATAGCTTAAAAAAAGTCCCCACAGAAACAAAGGTTAAAAATGATAATCCTGGTGTGGGAAACGAAGACCAGCCTTACCCGTCTTCCCCTGAGGTGGACTCCGTGAGATCTGAGAAAACCCTGCTCTGTACGCTCCTCTTTACTCACATCCATGAGCGGCTGGAGAGAGCACTTCATGTGCATGGGACTAACTCCTTAAGACCACTTCGGCTCATGCAGCCCAGAGGCGAAGTGGCAGCCGGGGAGGGGGAGGGATGGGAAGGGAAGGAGGCTGTTTTGTACCAGTATGAAGAGTGAGCCTTCAAGTAAATTAGTGTACAAGCAGGGAAGTGTGTAACTGTATGTGCTGTGTGCAAGTGAGCATGAGGAGGTGGTAAAATGGAGAAATGGGGCTAACGGAGTGACAGAGAGCAACTATGTGTGCATAATATTTGTGCATGCAGTGAGGTGGCTTTGAGTTAGTGATAAAAGCAAAGAGTTGGTCTAGCATCATCGCAAGGCAAAGAATAAGCTGCCAGAATAGAACAAACATCGATTCGACAGCTACTGCAGAAATAATGTCTTTGTTCATAATCAAACAAATGTGCATGGGTATATATAGCTTAAGCAGCCCACGATCTGTGTAAACAAGGAGAGGGTGATGCAAAAAGCTTTTATGTTCGATTCATCCCTTGCAGTCAATGCTTTTCTTTAATGCAACTGCAAAAACTTGATCTAAAACGACAGTTACTACCACTGAGTGGGATAGGGGGCATTTAAGGCGACATAAAAAGATAGGTCAGACATGATTTTGGTTAGACTAACCAACTAAAACTGTAAACATTTCTTCCTCTAGTTCAGTGTAAAGAGAAAACAGGATTAATCTTTCACTGCACAAATTCTAATTCAAAAAGTGAAACTCATATAGATCAATTCACAACTAAGTGATATAATCTCAACCATTTATTTCTGTTGGATTTGATAACTAAAAAAAACATTTTTTTTGGTAAATATGAATGTTATATAAAATAATATGTTATGGCTTATACAATCAATGTGAAGACCACCGGGCAGCTACTAAATTTACAACTTAGCTGAAATATGTGGCAGTTCACAGAGCGATGCATCAAACCATATTAATGAAAAATTAAGTGAAAGGAAAATCTGGTAGAAAAATATGTAAAAGGGATAAGTACAGAAATGAGAGAATTTTGTAGAAAAAGACATTCAATTATAAAGCATAACTGGAGTCAGTGCTTCAGAAAACAGCACACACAGAAATAAAAGCCACTCCTGAAAAACAGACAGGACCACAAGCTAAGAAAATGATTCAACTGTTGTTTAGTAGGTCAAAGTCCTCTTTTCATTTAGAAATCTAAGTCCCATAGTCTGAAGCAAGAGTGAAGAGGAACAAAATCCAAGCTGATTGAGGATCAGAGTGAAATTTCTAGTCACTCACTATATGAGGTGTCAAGCCATCTGCTACTGTTAGCCCAGCTATGTTTGATCAAGTCCAAAGTCCTTGCAGTCGTCTACCAGGAAATTTCAGAGCACTCTATGCTCCGATAAACTTTATGGAGATGCAGGTTTCTTTTTGCAGAATGACTTTGCACCTGCTCACACTGCCAAAGGCACCAAAAGCTGGTTCAATGACCAGAGGGTTACTGTGCTTTGTGACCTCTACTCCATAGAGGATCAATGGCATTGTCAAGAAGTCGATGAGAGACACCAGGCTCAACCAAGTGGTAAGTGAATAGAAATTAACATATAGTTTTCAGAAGTGACATTTCTGTTTGTAATATCCTTTTGCAGAATGTCTTGTACAATATTCATATAGACTTTTTCCAAATTATTTTTACTACATATTTTTTAAGAACAGATTTTTTTATTACTTATAAACTAAATACTTAAAAAATATTTGTGTAAACAAATCTATAAAATATTTAAGTTTTCAATATTTTACTTTAGGTATTGGCATAAACATATAAAAAAAATTACTCAGATGCAAATCTACTCTCAACTTATCCGCTAATAATCTGATGCTAGGACCCACCTGTAGCATGTGCCGTCAGAGCAGGGGTTGTGCACCCGAACAATGATGAAGACATGCTGAAAGTGAGACCGAATGGCTCTGGGCGTGAAAGGGTGAGCTCCCGGTTCCTGGAACACAATGGTCACAATGTCGTTCCCAATGTGGCGCTTCCTCAGCAGCTGGAAGAAAAACAACAATAACACTGACTGAAACTGAGATTTGACTGAAATTAAAGTTAAAACACACACACAGACACGTGGCACATTTTGCTTTTTGCAAGTTGAAACAAATAATTTCATTAAAGCTGAATAGGGTTCTGTTTGCACAGCTGTAAATCCTCTGCATTCCTGAAAAATTATGTGGAGCATTTGTCTCCAAAGAAAGACATTTTCCTGACAAAACAATATACTGCATACAATCCGTGTTCTCCATGTTTACCTGTTGTTTATTGTTGGGTGTGTAAGGCAGCATTGTGGACACATGAAACATGATCTCGTAGTCCTTATAGGAAGTGTAGAGGGAGTGAGTGCCAGTTGAATCCGCTGGAGAAAGAATGGAAACGCAGAATTGAAAACCGTAAAAATATTGCTCCCATTCATTTGTGCTTTGTACTTTCTGTGCACAGGATGCAGTTTCACCATAGCACAAACAAGTAGACAATAGTGAGCTGTGAACAAATGCCAGCCAATCAAAATTAATGTTCATTCGGGGAAAATTGCCTTCTCTAAGGTTTGCATCCTGTGCATTGTTTTTTGATTAACAGTACAAAGGAAGCACTAGAAAGTGTAGGAAATTCAAATCATTTTAGGAAAATATTTACATCTCAGTTCAAACTGAAACCAAGATGACTCACAATGAGTTCCAGAGAACAAAAAATGGTCTCCAGCATGTCTATTCACCTACAAACCTCTGAGCCTCTTTCATAAATCCTAACTAATTCAACTTAGTCTATCACATAAAATCCCAATAAAATACACAAACATTTGTGTCTGAAAGGAAAAATATTTGCAAAACCTCCAGGGGTTTAATACATTTCAAAGGCACTGCATGTGTTGGAATCTAAAGAAACAAGAAGGAAGGAAGGTCACATGAAATGGAGGAAAGCAAGACAAAAATAAAGAGTCTCACACTAAAGAGGCTTCAACAAGTCAGAGGTGACTGGGAGGCAGAAAAGTCACTTCAGTGTTACAGCTAATCTACAGGTCAGTAATGCTGGCCTGTAGATAGAAACTCCTTTGTATGTGACGCCAAAAACAATGCAGAGTGTGTAATTACTTTTGGTGTCCAGCTGGGCTCTGTACTTGGTGAAACCCTTGAGGCGGATCTTCTCCCCCAGCAGCTGGAAGAACTCCTCCAGGGCGGGGCCAGCGATCTCGTTGTTGTACATTTCCTCCTCTGTGCTTTGTCCCGCTCGGCAGTACATCACACCCACCTTGACCTGAAAACTTAGCTGGAGACCAGACACAAAAATTTCACACTTTTTCAACCTCAAAAAGCAGTTTTTAGGTGATTTTTAAATCAAAGCGAATTTATAGCTGACATTCCTTGCAGTGGTCAAACTCCATCTATGGAATCTTTAAAAAAATACTGTCATGAAAGAGAGGCAGAAGAAAAGAAAAGAAAAGAAAGAATACCCACACTTCTTTTCAGTAAAGGACAAATAATTTGTAATCTTATGTGTCATCCTCCTACCCCTTGTTCATCCAGCTTCATCAGCTGCTCTGTGACTTTAGGGGTGTTGAGTGCCAGTCTGAGGCAGGACAGATCCAGTTCTGGGAGAAGGTACTCCATTACATCTTTGATGGGCAGACCTCTTGTGGTCCCATGTTTGGAGGTAGAAGGCACTGCATCCTCCAATATAGAACCTCTAAGAGTTGTCAGCTGGATGAGAAGAAACGCAAAGGAGGATTACAGAGAGGTGAGAGATAAGGAATCCACCACAGGTATTATTGAGGCTCTGAACTTCAGAGAAAACAGGCCATCCCTGACAACAGAAATAAACAACAGCGCAGTCTACAGAGCCTCCAATACCAACTTCAAAGTCAATAACGCAAAAAAGAGGCAATTCTGACTCAAATATTTGGGTAAGTACAAAATGAAAGAGGTGAGATGGCCTGTCCAATCATTCTGTAGCACAAAGTGTGCATTGTGCTGAGCTTGTGGGACTGAACTCAATCACCCAGCTATCTTAGCAGCTGGAACAGACAGACACTCCCTCTTCCCTGCAAGCTTGATGCTGCACTGAGCTGATGTTTACAATGGGCCACTGTTTCCAATGTTTGCATGAGGGATTGGGGGGTGGTTAGTTGCTTCAGTCAAACCTGTGAAGTTTAAATCACATGCACCTGTCCTGGAACAATCCACAAAAAAAGCTTGTGTATTGTATCTGGGTGGGAGTGCATGACGTTAAGTGCTATAAACCGATTTCCACATAGGAGTGGAATCAAACTCTCATATTAAGGAAGTATTAAATTTAATTGAAAGCGCTTCTCACGATAGTTTTAGGTTGCTGACAGGCCTTCAGGGCCAGCGGATGTGTGTACTTCCTGAGGTTTTTTCACACATTGCTAATATCAAGTAAACACCTGAATAGCTTGAGGGAAGGTTGCACAATGATAATAAAAAAAAATGTAAAAAAAAAAAAGGACAAAAACAAGTAACGCAACTTTAACTAGTTGATTATATTAAACACTGAAAAAAACCTTAACCCAGAATGAATAATATATAAGTTGACAGTGTATTACAGAAAAACCTTTTTTTAAATTAAAGTTTAGCTACTAAATAACAAAATGAGTGAATATAAGAATATAAAGTCTGCTTTATTAAAATTAAGTTGGAAATGAAAAAGAAGTGTGCTGTAAGAGTTGAAGGCAAGTCTGACCTCGCTTGTTCTGAAGATGATGCGGTAGTTATACTGCTGTCCACGCTCTTTTTCCTCGTCCAGCTTCTCTCTGCGCAGACTTACAGCAACTGGACCCAGAGACTCATCCATGCCAAAGTAGTTCCAGTGCTCTGAGATGCAGGAAGTGTCACATGTCCAAAAACAGCATGTTAAGCATCACTGTGTTTGAAGCACATCATTAGTTTGTAGGTAGCAAAATATTTCAAGTGTTTGTCACATGATTTATGAATTCATCATTAGCATCATAGGGATCATTTCCCATGTTTAATATTCTGAACATTGTATTTTGAGCATTGTATTTGCCTGGAAAAATGACTTCAATTAATTTGGAAAGTGGAAAGTTCAACACACCCAAATCAAATGATGGCTCATTAACACGTCTACAGAACATTGACAAGTTGAGAAGGTAGTAACTACCTGCATGTTGAACCAGAAACAGAACTAAAACATGCAGGACATCGGAGCTTACAGACTAACTTTGGACACCTTTTGTCTATAAGATGATGATCCAGGACTTGAAGTCCAGTGTCCTGCAACTTTTAGATGCATTTCTGCTTCAACACAGCTGAGTCAAATAATGAGGTCATTAGCAGGTCCCTGGAGAGCTTGACTGCATACTGTTGAGGTGATTCAGCCATTTGATTCAGGTGTGTTGACTCATCTGAAAGCTGCAGGTCACCAGCTCTCGATGACTGGATTTGAATTAACTCAAACCTGTGCACATTTTTTCTACCACTCACCTACAAAAAGAGCAGTTCGAGTGCATCATGATCTGCATTATAACTGCCTCTTACCTTTAAGGTAGAAAAACTTTCTGAAATAGTACGCTCCCAGATCCACGTGCTCCACAATGTACTGTTTGCCCTTTTCGCTGACTGTGCTCGGTCCCTCCTTGGGTCCCTCGAGAACAGCTACTCCAGCATTAGTGCAGTGTGTGCTCAAAGATGTCTCATAAAGGTGACCTTCTCCAGTCAGGTTTCCTGAGCTGCTGCTGCCTGCTCCACCACCCACAAGTCCATGATACCCAGTCCCACCTAGCCCACCTGCGCCCAGCCGCCGCCTCCCGCTCCCGTCGGTGTTGATCTCGTTGCGGAAGCAGGGGCAGCTCAGCAGCATTTCGTTGCTCTGTTCGTCTCCTGTGTCCAAGCCTGGGCTGTCTCTGGAGCTCAGCTCTTCTTGGCTGCCACTTGGGGAGCTGTAAGGCAGGCTGTGGGTGGATGACAGAGTGGAGGTAGCAGATGCTACGGCAGCAGCGGACGCTCCGGTGGTGGTGTTCTTCCTCTTTCCTGCCGTCTGTCGAAGCTGAGTAATTTCATTGAGGTCAAAAAGGATGCTCTGAACGTCGTAGTGAGCAAAACCTTTCTGACAGACCCAGGGCTTTAGAGAGTGAGGTGCATCCTCCATTCGACTGTCCTCCACGTCAGATCCGGCTCTTGGAGAGTCCAACTCGCCTCGTACATTCTTAAGTTTCCGGAATATGGACTCCCCTCCCGTTTCGGATTTGGTGCGTCTTTTCGGAGGCTTGTCTCTGTCTCTGGGTTTCAGCAGGTGTCCATCTGTGACGTCCTCTTGAAGCTCCTGAAGCTTTATCCCAACATTCAGAATGTCTTCTAGGTTCTCTGGAGCAGGGCTGCGCTGGTCGACCTTGTCCTCTTGATAACCTTTCAGCATTTCAAAGAAACTGTCCTTTGCGATTCCGTGTTGATCTATTGATGATGTGCTCCCATATTCCCGATGCAGAGGGGAACATTTAGCTCCTGCTGATGGCGCCCAGTCTTCTCCGCTATCTCCGCTGCCCTCCATCTCACTGATGGCCATGTCGCTGTTACTGCGTTGACGGACACGTCTCTGTCGAGGATTTTTGTGCGCAGGGCCTCTGTAACCTGGGGTCAAATAATGGTTGTCGGGGCTGTAGCTGTTTGGCGGTGCATGTGTTCGACTCATCAGGGTGTTGTGGATGTTGCGGAGCATAGAGGAGTCATGAGGGCTCAAAACAGAGCCTAACTTAATGTGGCTTTTAATAACAGAGGGGGTGCCAGCCCCAGTGTCGCCAGACGAGTGCCACTGCGCTCCTGGAGTATCTTTTCTCGGGGGCCAGTCGGCCACCCGAGCTCGAACGCCCATTTTAGGCATCCCTGTGTTCACACTGCCATGGTAGTTGTCTGTTCGGGCCGGAAAAGCCCCCCCATTGACTGGTCGCAGATGGCCAGTGTAAAACTCATTGGTGGCAGGAATGGAGCCTCCAACCGTGCACTCCATTGGTGGGCGCTTCAGGCTGGTCATGACATCAGTGCCAAAGGTTAAAGGCACTTAGCAGATGGGCATGGCTGCTTCTGGGACTGGGTGCTACTCGATGATCTCATGAGCAAATATGAATGTTGGGATCAACAAGTCCAGAGGCAAGAGATATCCTCAGCACTCAAGCTTGCATAGTGCCTCCTCAGCTGCAGCAGTCTTGATGTTTAGCATTTTCTCCACTCATAACACAGAACCCTGGAAAAACATAAATAAATATATGTTAGGATTCTGTTGAAAAATCAGCAGTACAAACATTTGAGCAGTGATGCTGAAATCTTGATGTAGAAATTATCTTCACACATGATTAGCCATTAGCTCAGACACCTTCATACTCCATTGACATCACTATTGAGATTTTCTTTAGCAAAAAACTACATCCAAGTTAACAAATAAATACAATTGTAACATGGTTGTGAAAAGCATATAAAATATAGGGATACTGTTTGAAAAAAAATCTGAAAATTTCCAAACATGTACAATCTGAAAATGTCTCTGCAGGACTTAATGTTAAAAATGGCATTACTCTTTGGTGGTAAGAGATATTTAAAAGTTAGAGAAATGTACCTTACAGTTGCAAAGCAGTGGGAAAAGGATCAAACATTTTTTTTATTAATCAAAAAATGTGATTTTGTATTCAGTGTTGTGGCTCAGTGCTTAGTGAACCAATCCAATATTTAGTATTAAATGGGAACCATCTTGGAACAGGAGTTCTGTCACAGATTCTCAAGTGAATTTATATCTACACTCTGTGCCACTTTAACACATGCATATCATTTTTTCTAAGCCATTTAGTTGCAGCTCTAACTGCATTTTGTTTTGCCAGAAGGTGAATCTCTGCTTACGTTTTTCCTTGCCAGGCTTAAATCTTCTGTCACTACCTGACAAATCGAACCAATTTGGAAATGATGGAAATAAAAAAGAGATTAAATCTCTTCGCTTACTCTGACCCACCAGGCTGTGCCTGTGATCACATTACCCGCTTACTGTAAGTGCACTGCAAAAGCCATCAGCTCAGACACCTTCTTACTCCATTGACATCAGTTTTCATTACAAATACAGTATAAAAATGTTACATAAAAGAATGTCTCAATCAAAAAAGTAAAAGTGTTATACTTGAAAAGAATTTGTAAAACACCATGTTTCCACAGTACACTATTAAGATGCAGGTCAAATTCTCCCTCGACAGCCCAGTATGTTTGATGTATCAACATAAATTTGCAAGTCAAGTTAAAAGTACAGGAGGAAGAAATCTTAAAGTTCTGCAGTGCAGATGATTCCGTTTTTAGAAACACCTCAGGCAAAGCCTCCTCAGCTAACTAACAAATAGTGTTTGACTGGTCAGAGCTACATGCAGGGCAATTCTGGAATAAAACCTGAAAGTGGCATCAAACCACACACACACACACGAGTTAGAATGGCCCAGTCAAAGTCTAGATCTGAATCCAACTGTGACAGTGACAAAGCTTGGATATTCTTGAAGACACTCTCTATCCAGCTGACTAGGTTTTAGCTATTTTACAAAAAAGAAATTGGTTTCTAGATAAGTGAAGTTGTTGGAGAAACAACACAAATGATTTACAGCTGTAACTGCAACTTTACTTCATAATAATGCACAAATTTGTGCATTACTGGCCTCTGACCTCGGTTAGGTCATTCGCATAACATCCCAGTAAGATACTATAGAGCTTTTGGTTGTAATGTGAATGGAAATTAATATCTTTGCAAAACATCTTTAAGTATTAACAGAGAAAATATCTGCAGCATCTTCTATCTGATAAATTATTAAATTTTATTTTATGCTTTTGTTACCAGAAATTGAAAAGAACTCAATGTTCCTCTTAGGGTATTTAAATAAATCAAGTTTTCAGAGCAGATTCGAAAAAAATAACTTGATTAATATTAAACAATATTCATGCCCTACAAAGACCCTTTTAATCTAGGTGAGCAAATAATCATGGAATGTAAATTAAATTGCAGGTCCAGTCCCAGAGCGTTTTGCCCTGTTCCCTCACGACGCCGTCCGCAGGAAGAAACTAATGAACAGAACCAACTCACTGCACTTGTCCTCACACACAGACACACATAAATGTCCCAGAAACAGGTCTGTAATCTGAATGCTGAACAGTCAGGCTGTCTTTATGGTTTTTCCGATTAAACAGTAGTTACCCTTTCATGACCCCAAGTAGCCAACCTTTGTGTTTTAAAAAATACTTGTTTGCAGCTAATTCAGATATTGATCCAAAAACATACAAAGATTTTATACATAAGTACATTGCTGCTCAGAAGTTTGGTTATACTCTTAAAATGCATTTAAGCAGATGTTCCACTCCCCTCCCCCCAACACTGATTTTAACAAGTAGATCAGCCTGTATGTACAATTTTGATCTTGTGGGTTTAATAGAGATGTCAACCTGTACCAACATGAACCAACACGCATATACTTATGCAAGTCTTTAAGGAGGATATTCTGCATGTGTGCTTATGTTAATGTGAGAGAAATTGTAAATAATAACATCATAGAGGGGCAATGTTTGAGTGTCTGCCCCCACTAACTTGTAGTGGTGTGAGGGAATGAAGCGCCAATGTTCAAAAGGAGAGAAAGACTGAGAACAGGCAGAAAGAAAAAGACAACAAATGACCTACGGTTCAATCCGGTCTTGTTCTAACTCATTCTGTCAACCTTATCTCTTTAAGCAATTTTTCCATACATTTTTGTAGAACATGCCCAGACTGTTTATGCCTGTTGACTGAATTTATTCAGATTCCTCTAATTGAGGCTTTGACTACTTAGCAGAAACTCCAGATACATTACAGCATGAGCCACAGATGACTGTTCATTCTTTCGTGAGCCTGTGTGTGTTAATCAGAATGCCTTCCAGCGTCTTGTGACCTAACACACACACACAAATTACATGGAACAAAGGAGAGAGACAGACGGGAGTAACTCAGCTGGACAGATGAATCATGTCATGAATCAGAAACATGAAAACCTTAAATCAGTCATCAATGGAAGACTTCTTTTACCCAGGGTTCCACAGTGGGGAATGTTTATGCTGAGCTAGCTGGCCTGCTTGTTGTCCCTTAGATAAAGGGCAACACGCTGCAGATGAAAGAGTCTTCATCCTGGGTTTTCAAACAGAGCAGGAACGAGGTTTCCCAGCACACTGGGCAAGTGTTACCAAAGCTCTGACAAAAGATTCAAGGGATTGCCCTACAAGCTTGTAATTACCGCGTGCTTGAATGGGATAAGGGGCTGTTTGCCTGACACCATTGGCTTTCAAACAGGCACCCTACCATTTAGTCCATTGGCTGTCCCTAGCTCCTAATCTTTCTCCCCTCTGAGGGTCGACTGGGTTATTGGGTAGCCAGCACAAAGGTCCCTCTGTGTTGGCTCGGGCAAAACTGGGGCCTCATTCCAGCACACTGAAGTCTTTGAAAATTGCTTGGCGCAGGAACCTCACTTCAGCTGTGTACATGGGGTTTGCCAGGAAGACCAGATAAATTAAAGCCTTGGTGAGCTGGTGAGCAAAGCCTAAACCAGATTAAGTTCAAGAAAACATAAACTTAAAAAAAACATGGAAAGAAGGCAAGGGGTAGCATAAGATTCTCACGTTACAAAAAAAAGTGGAGAAAAATTACCCAAATTGGAACATGGTTGAACTGCTTTCATTTATTAGGAAATGCAGCAACTATTTTCATTGCTGCTAAAATAATATAACATACTGATATATCACTTTGGTTATAAATAAACATTTATTTTGATTTAGATGCATCAAAATAAATCAAAAACATGCCTTTTTTGCGATTCTGCTTTTTATAGACTAAGAAGCCAAGCTATTTGTCAGACAACCCAATCTAATATCCCCTTGTTTTAGCTGTTTAAGGTCAGTCGTAGCTTGGGAACAAGATATTTTAACTCCTCCAACAATAAGAGAGACTATAAAAAGGAGGATTCCATGCGGCAGAAGAACACTCCTTTGTCATCTCTTCAAAATGACCTTATAAGATACATAAGACATACAATATACAAAAACATGAAATAACCAGTTATTTGGTTACGCAACTGGTCTTTATTGCAACATACAGTATTTACTTAAAGACGCAAAACACAAAATCAAGTGACTCTTACACAGATCAATTTCCTGTCATTTAAGGGGTGCTAAGCAAGAAGTAAACTGTGGTTTTCCATGGAGATCCACAAACACAGGAGATTCTCAACCATTTCCGACTCCCTCAGTCTTGTCTGACTCCTTTCCAATCTTTTGTCTGCTTTCTCCTTCCATTCAAAAATTAGGCACCAAATCACACACCAGCCTGCCTGTACTATTGAGCAAATCTGAGAAACCAACAGCTCCAGGGAATACAAAAAAAAAACAAAAGAAAAAACAGGGAGACATTTTGGCAGTCTAACGACAGAAGCGGTATCCGGCCACAAGGAATTCCACATAATTCACTGAAGGAAGAGACGAATACCTGTGTGAGTGAGAGGAGACTTGGGACATGTTTGGGCAATAACTAAAAGAGAAGTGCAGCACTGATTGAGGCAACTTTTATATTAAATCCCAACTGAGCTTTGATCGATTCATGATCAGCTGCAAATAGGAAGGATTTAAGGTGGGATGCTTGCGGAGGGCTTTACAATCCAGTATGAACATTTATGGTACCTTTTGTCCTGTGATGTGCTGCTGCTTCTGCCCCATCTCTGGGCCCCTCTTCTGTCTCTGCAACACAGCTCAGTAAGTAGAGGGCAGAGCCAACTACTGGCAAAGGAAATTTCACTTGTATGCCTTACAAGAAGAGACAGTTCTGGAGGAGTGCCAGTGTATATTCATTGCCATCATATCCAGCTGGGTATCCTTCCCCTCCTTTTATCTTGAAACTACTCCGCCAGGGTTTCAAGTGGAAGAGAGAGGAGAAATAAAATAGACACTTCAAACTCATGACAGTTAAGTCAGTGATGGAAAAACTGTGAAACTACTTCTAATTATCTGAGTAGACTACTGGTTCAGCTGCAATTGCCTTTGTCAAACTTTAAGAGAACCTTGTAGCTTCAATAAAAGCTCACTGCACAGTGAGCAGCTTTGGTCGTCCACTTACAATAGACTATAGAAGAACTCCAATTTCTCCATTCTAATGACGATGACAAGCCATCAGAAAAACCCAATGAAGAAAGTCTGCAACCTAATCTGACAACTTTCTGCTCTGTAAAAACGTGAGCTAAAGAAAACTGATTCCAGATTGATTTAGAAACTGAAAACAGAGACACCCTCTTCAGCTTAAGAGAGGAAAGCACTAGAGGAGAAGCAGTGTGCTGCTGCCTGCAGAGGAATGTAAAAATTCCAACAAGCCGGCTGTCGAATTGCTGAACTGCACCAGTTCCATGCTGCGGTTAAAAACTGGAAGTCTGCTTTAGGCTGCACTTTCCCTCCGCCTGACAGCAACTCCTAAGACGCCATTAGAGACATATTGCTGCACAAAGACAGGTACATGCTGAGACAAAAGGATGAGACAAACTCCAGAGCAACAAATTCTATAAACCAACATCAACAGAATGGAGCAACTCATGAAAACAATCCCTGCTAACTGATGACAGATAACCTTTTCTTTATCTCAAACAGCATCTTCTGTTCTTTCGAAGATGCTTGTGGACACAAAGGATTTAAAAGTCTCTCAAACAGGTTAAATATTATTAGCATGTAGCTTTTGAGTATGGCATTTGAAATATAATATACAGTAGATGAGTGCATAATCATAATTTGGCTCTTCATTAAAAAAGCCGGTTGAAAGTGAAAAGTGTAACATATATTATATAATTTAACAGAAACCATGACTTTTTAATGATCTTCTTCAATCTCTTGCAAGAATATGACATCTGTCATGTGCAATTTTATTTAAATAATAAAATAATCTTTATTCAGCGCCCTATACGTTTCTAATACTGTATTTTAGTCATGAGAGGAGTGTAAATTATTATATGTATTCTTATTAGTTAGACATTAACCTTTAAAATGTGTTAAGAATATAAGTACATCTTATTTACAACTGTTTACATTAGCAACTTAAGTTCTAAATTATTACAGCTGTTCTGCTGAACCCTCTTCATTAAAGCTATTTTTAAATCAATAATAATAATACATCAAATATATATACTGCTTTTTAGGACACCCAAAGACAGCTTACAGAGAAAAACACAACACAAAATAAATAAATCAAAAAAGAGGATTTTCTCCTTTTCCAAAGCACTCAATTGAATTCTCAGATAGGCCTTTTTTGTCAATCTTATTATGCAAAAACCATCATTTTGTCTTTGTATTTTATAATCTCCTACAAACTGCCAAAAATCATTTCTAGGGCACATTTCAAAACTTTACCCAACGAAAGTGCTCCAGAAGCTAAAAAGATTAATAAGCACAACACACATTCTTAGTAAATTTAAAAATGTTCTGATTTGCTTTCATTTATCACTGTTTAGGTCTGAATGATGATCCCAAGATTAGAAAAAAAACTGCATTCCTAAAAGCACATCTGTGTGCACATGCCCTCAGACTGCACAGGCAGAGCCACAAACGAGTGGAAACAATGACACGGCACCATATTTTCTCTGTGATTGCTATTATCAGTCAACAAAATTCCTTTGTTGGTTCACACATCCCCGTTGCTGAGGAAAACAGAGAGCAGCCTTGACTTGCAGTGCCTAAAACGGTAAAGATAAAAATCAACCCATGGTATGATTTTTTTATTTATTTATTTTTTATGATGTTTGTTAAAAGTTTAAGTTGTTGCATCTTATCTAGGTCATCGCTAAATAAATATATCGAGATAAAGACGCAAGCTTCTGCTAAATTAGGCTTCATTAAGGTATTTGTAATACCTCTGGTATCCAATTCAGTGATGTTATCAGTCATGTGATAAGCATTTTCAGGCATGTAAACAGGGAAGAGATTATTCCTGAAAATAATCTAAAGTGCTTGTTCGGACAAGGATAAGTCTTGTTTTGAAATTCCATCAAGAAATAAAAACAAATCTATTTGCTTGTCTCAGATTCTACTAAATACCAATAGTGGATAAAAAAAAAAAGTGCATGCAAACAACAAAAAAATCAATATCCAAGTTACAATTTTTCCAAATGATTTGTTATTTGTGTTAGTGTTAATTGCAATGGTAACATCTGTTTTCCCCACCATAAGGCATTAGATAGAGTTTACCTAGTATAATGTTGCAGACTTAGCTGTTCCTACAGCAACTTAGGAATGGCAACAATTTGAATGCCTTAAATTATTCCTGAAAACAATTTTATTTAAATACCTTAAATTGTTGCCATTCAAACAACAATTCAAGGTATTTTAGCTGATTTTTGTTAGCCAGTTAGTTTGCTCATGAGCACTGAAAGGAACAGAAATTAAACTCTTGCCTCACTGTTTGCACTGTGCAATAAAGATTAGCCCTACAAAATGTTTCAGCTTACTTCGAATGAAGACCTTCGTTATTCTAAACCATCATAGTGATTGTAATCACACAGATCTTTCTGAGTTATGATCAGATATTTTCTTATTTTAGTCATAGATTGCAGGTTGATTATTAGCAGGTTCAGGTTCTATGTGTAGGTGGTTCCATAAAACTATTTCACACACATTACCCAAACCTACCCACAAAGCTCAAAGTTCATATTACCAACTGCAACTCATAGCAAGAATCTCTACGGTTAATAAATACACAAACCAGTGGTCAAACAATGCCAAGCAAAAGTATTCATACTTTGAACCTTTTCACGTTACAGTCACAAATCTGAAAGTATTTTTATTGGGCTTTTAAGAGACACACCAGGAATGAAACGGGTACATGGTTTTCACATATTTCTTTTTTTAATATTTTTACAAATACAAATCTGAAAAGTCAGGAGTGTAATTGTGTTCAGTGTCTCAACACCCCCGGGCCCCACTGAACCACGTAGAACAGCATTTTACAGCAATTACTACAAGACTTTTGGATTAAATCTCAACGATGGCATGTATGCAGTGAACATTTTCCTACTAAATGCCTTGTTAAACAGTCCCATGTGGGCTTAGATGGCGACACGTTTTCTTTAAATCCTTTAACAACAATGGCCCCTACGAAAAAGGAGTGAACTCATTTGTTACCAAACAACTCGCAACTCAGCATGAAGCAAACACAAGTTCTCAGTCAAAGTGTTGGGATGAGACAGTTTGAACCAATTGTGAATTAAAATAGAAGGATGTGAGAGTAGCAGCAGTGTAATTAACAGCATTTATGTACAGAAAGGGGGCTGAGTGAATAGTTTGGGCTCTTGCTGTCTGTAATTTAGCCTCTCCACTTTAAGGGGGGGTGGGACTCAGCCAGGGGTGGACCAGCAAACAGTTTATAGCTAGTTATTACTTCACTCTACAATCAGAGAGACTTGAGAATAAACAAATCAGTGTGAGCCCACAGTGTTGCTGGAGTGTCTCATGCATGTATGTATGCACTGACTCACTATGACTGCTCCACTGGACCAATGGCACATCGTTATCTCCAACAGCAGAGTAGAGGAGCTAAATGATTATCATTCAGTCAGGAACAAAGACAACATGAGGAAAATAAATAAAATGTTAATTATATCATTGGGATTTAATGTTGGCTGAATACATGCATGACTGCTAGACCGTTGCTCTATTACATGAAATCTCTATAGGTAGTGAAAATTTTGAAGTTTATTTTATTGATAAATATTTTAGCAAGCCAATGTATATGTATAAGTATGTATAAGTAACTTAGTCTCCCTTGTTCCTGATGTAGCTGTAAAAATCTTTTTACATCAGCACCACATATGCTTGAAGGCATTTACAATGAAAGCAGCATGGGAAACTATCCCATTAGCACATCAGCTTGCTGAAAGTAAACAATCTTGAACAATAACTGCTTCATTGATTCGTGTTCTTGTTTTGAAGCCTTGCAGGAAAAAAAATCTCAGCAAAAAATTTACAGGGGAAATTGCATAGATTTGCATTCTTGTCTGCAGGTCTGAATGGAACAGGAACAAACAAAAACCCAAAGGTTGCAGTGCATGTGTGAATACAGCTTTAGGAAGCAAGATCAAAGTCATAAATATCCAAGAGTGTCATAAATAAGGAATATTTGCAGAGAGCTAAAAAGATGCAGAGTTTGATACCTTACAAAGATACCCTATCCAAACAGGACCGATTGGCAGAGTGGAGAAATTATATCCATTTCTACAAACAGAAGCCACATATAGTCTCAGTATTTCTCATCCTCTGACACACTCCTCACTGGAATTGGTGCCATGATGTCTCAAGTGCAATATTACTTGAAGCAGAAAGCAAAAGTCAGCATGTAGGAGAATCTGTTATTTAATGTCTACACAAGAACTTTGGAGGGTGTATGGAAAATATGAATTCTTATTTACCTTCAAACTCTTGTATCAAATATATTTGGCTACAGTTAGAAAGAAAATAATATAATAAAGTAAAAACGTCTTAAAGATATTTCATATTCATCTCTTTGTAGAGACAAGATAAAAACGTTTTATTTTTCCAACCATGTTGCGCAGACAGAAGCAGAACGGTCATCTACAATTATAATCAAAGCAGCACTTTGTTAATATTAAATACATCCCTGATGACACATTAGTTTAATCCTATTCCTTCAAAGCAAAGTAAAATCCTACAGTAATCTTTAAATGTTAATTGCCAACATTGGTTGTGACAAAAATAAAAAATAGGCATTAAGTAGCGTTTGCTATTTGAGTTCTAAACAAGGATTATAAAGAGGAAATGGAAAAGTAACTTTAAAGTCTTAATCAGTCTGAGACAGAAGAAGCTTTATAAAAGGAAACTTTTCAACGTGTCTGCGGTTTATGCAGGCTGCAAGACAGCAAGAGAGAGAGCAAGTCTTTACTCAAGTAATTGTAACCCTGAAGATAGATGCGTCAGAGTTTTTAGGTAGTTTTATAAAAATGTTTGAAATGCCATCTTTTTGTTTATGAGCTGCATGGTCAACTAACAGCAAGCTGTCAGATTCCCACAACAGATGTGTCAATTTGACAGATATCTGTGATGTTTGAAAGTCGCAGTCCTGTTCTCTCACAACTCTGATTACCCAGGTAATAAACAAGCCATTCACATACAGCTATGAAAGATCAATCTTCATTTGCCTTCCCTTACTCTGAGCCCACCTAAAAACAGCACTATTGACAAAACCAGCTGTAACCCTGGAGGAGCTGCAGGTATTCAAAGCTCAGGTTGGATGATCCACCAAGAGCAAAACTATTAGCAATGAACTCTATAAAACTGACTTTAATTAAAGAGTCAAAAGAACAATGTCACTGCTTAAAGAAAGCCGTGGTGTGTTGAGAGGGATTGCCTCAGTCAGGCCAGGTGCTGACTACAAGCAAAGAATATTTTGTGGCAAAAAAAATGTAGAAAACCAGCTTTGTGATGGTCTAAAAATCCAATGAACTACTCAAAATCTACAGTGATTCTTACTTTAAATATTCACCAAATGTATTGAAAAAATGTATGTATCAGTGTTTGGCATTTTCACATGTCTGTGGGAAGTGATCTTTTGGAAGCTAAGGTAGTTTGACCACAAAGATTAAAGAAAGTAAGGACACCATAAATAAATAGATGAAACCTGAGCTCCACCGCAGCACCAGCAACACTTACCGCAAGCTATTTCCACGGACTGCAGAGGATGTAATCAAATCTGTCATAAGCTGCTCTGCACATGCCTGGTAGTTCATTTTCATCAATCAAGCTGATCTTCTGATCAATCAGCAGCTGCTCGGCCCACACAGATATCTCTGCAGCAATCAAGGGGAAGCACGTAATTCATTAGATTACATTGACTGATGATAGGGAAATGCTTCAAATGTACTCACTGCAGGCAGGCGTATGGTGCTTGGGAAAGAAATAAGCTTCAAGGCAATGACAAGATAAACTGCCAGAATTGAGTTGGAAGTTTGATTAATATCCCCCTCACACTTTGCAAACACTTCCTTTGTGGTCACCAGATATTAACCATGTGCTCAGTAAACAAGATGTGAGGGGGATATTTGGGCCCGCAAGGTAATAAGGTAAGGATTTTGCCAGGTAGGCATTTTAACAACAGAGGAAGAGACAAAGGAAGGTTTTTGATCATCATCAGGGCAGAAAATCTCAGGGGTATTCCTAATGTCTCTGGAGAAAACTGATTGTCGTCCCTTACAGCTCACAGGGCAGACTGACTTCACACACATGAAAGTCTAGATTTTCCACAGCTATCTCTTTTATTGGTGAGGAACAACATGTCCCCACTTCTGGAAAATCCTGAAGTGTGAGCCCAAAATCTAACTACAAAAAAAGCATTGCAAAGTTACCCACGTAAACAGTTTCCAGCCATTGATTCTGGCACGTGTCCAGAGCACAGCTGAGTGCACTTCCAGTCCAATTATAAACAGGCAGGCCGCAGAATTAATCAATTCATACAGAGTCAAATAAGTCAGCTAGTGTTGCATAACTGTGGTGCCCTGAGAAATCACGACATGCCAGAGAATCGTAGAGCAAACCTGCACAGCATGTCGCTGCTGGTGCTGAACTCCACAACCAGCCCTGCAACTGCGGTTTATTATGCTTTCAAACCAGTCCCATTTCATTTAAAGCAGCAGACACAGCTAATTTTAAATGCTTCCATCAACACTCAAAACCACCAAAATAATCTAATTAGCAACTAAAACATCTCCATCTGCATTATCTACTCAACTGGAATTAATCAGGACTACTTTATAAATCAGAGGAGGCTTTTCACGGCCCCTTGTTTGCAAAGTGTTTCTTTGGTTACGATTGCTGCTATTTCACACCCTATTTAGGGTCTGCTGCAAATGAGACAAAGAAAACATCTCGGAGAAATGACAAAAATGCATACAGGTGAAGCCTTCCTTTTTAAATATCTGCTAGTAGCCGATGGTGACTCCCAGCTAATCAGCATTCAAGTCAAGCGCGAGAGCCATGTAAACACCGGCACGACTCTACCTCACCTCCTCCCAGCAACAGCGATGGCAACAGCTGAACTAAGCAGTAGTTCTGTGAAACTGTAGCTAAAAAAAGAGAAAAAAAGCAGAGAAGGGGAATTTTAGCAATGTGCAGCATGTGGTTTCACTTGTGCTTCTTGTGAAGGAAAAACGTTAGGCTGCGTATCCAGGAATACATCAATGAAACAGGAAACAGACAGTAAGAGGAAAAGCTGGAATGGCAGCCATGTTTGTTATGATCCAACTCTATCTGTCCTTTTCACCTGAAGCAACATGGAAAAAAGGGACTGTGGCGCAACTCGTCTTTTGTTGCACAGCCATGTTACATGTAGTACACATACAGCACCTTGCAAAAGTATTCACACGCTGTGAACTTTTCACATTTTGTACCACTGCAACCACAGATTAACACAAAGTAGAACATAGTGGTAAAGAGGAAAGAAAATGATTGATAACAAGAGTAAAAAATAGTGGCACTGATTTGTATCCAACCCACTTTGCTCTGTCTGTAGAAAAACAATACTGCCACGTCACATATATTACACGATATGCATTATGTCTCGATTACAAAGTCAACCTTCTTTCTATTGGCTAAATAATATTTCCAGGACTGAGGACTAATGTCCCAACAAGATATTGAGAAACTCATCCATGCGTTTATCTTTAGTCAGATTGGTAACGGTGTTTTCACAGGTGAGCCTTCTGGTTCATGCCTGCTCTGAATTCCCAGAATCTGAACCCAACAAGAAGCTGCATTCAGTTTTTATGCTCCTCTAATCTGGAACAAACTTCCAGAAAATTACAAAACTGATGAAACATTCAGTTCCTTTACATCAGAGCTAAAATCCACTTGCTTAGTTATGCTTTTAATTCATAATAACCGGAACATTCATTTAATCTGGTCGGCATAACAACTTTTTATTACCTCTCTTTATTTTTCCACTGCATTATAATGTTTCTATTTTGTTTGTTCATTGTGTTATGTTTTTTTATCATGTAAGACACTTTGAACTGCTATTAAAATCAACTTGACATTTGATCTGGTTATTTCAAAAATTGCCCAGGACTTAAACACATTACACTGTTTGAGTTAGGCAATATAAAATCTTTATAGCAGCCAGATGCTTGATACTAACTTCTGTTACATTGTACAATGGAAATTGTGAGTCTGAACTAATAATCTTTTTTTTCCTACAGCAGAAACGTATCAGAAAAATCGGTCTGACAATGAATAGACATGAAGAAGCAGATCTTACTGCTTACAGTCAGGCAGCAAACAGAGGAAAAAGAGGATGAGGAAAAGGAAACACAGCTGGGAAAGAGACGAGAAAAAAAAACAAAGTTCTGTTGCAGCTGCAGTCACTGCACAGAAGTTGAAGACAATTTCAAACACTGACTGATATTTGCCTTTATGAAGGAGATAATGTTGGTGGTCACTCTCTTTGTCACACAGACCAATGATAGACCACTGATTCAAGTTTACAGCCAGAGATTTTATGTCAAGACAGACTCACATTTCACATTTTCCAGCAGAACAGCTTCCCTAAACATACAGACAGATCTACAAAATAATGGTTTCGATAAGACTAATTGATTAATCAAGAATTTGGCAAAGAAAAACTGGCAAGAGACTTGCAAAGTAAGTAACCAATAAACCTTCAGCCGTATTTACAGCCAAAGTTAAGACAAAATACTGACACAAAGTGTGTAAAATGTATATTTATTAGAGGTGTGCCGATCGATCGGTCACCGATCATAATCGGCCGATTTCCGTGAAATCGGTGATGATCGGGATCGGTCGATCATTGGCTCTTGAACCTATACCGATCACCTGCATCTCATTTCTCAGCCTGTCTGTCCAGCTGGTCTCGTCTTTCCTTCACTGCGCAAACGCGCAGCAACAAATCCTAAGCAATGTGTAACTACACAGTCCAGTCACATTAATGTGACCATCTGTCAAAAGCCAGAATAACCACCTTTCGCAGAGCGAACTGCTACGAGACGTGCAGGAAGAGAGTCACTTAGGTCCCTGAAGGTCTTCTCTGGGATGTTGAGCCATGCCGACTCTAATGCCGTGGCCAGCTGCGCTAGATTACGCGGTTGAGGATCCATGGCGCGAACAACTCGATCGAGATGGTCCCACAGATGCTCGATTGGGTTTAAGTCAGGTGAGTTTGCTGGCCAGGGGAGGACGGTAAACTCATCCTGGTGCTCTTCGAACCACGCACGTACACTGGCAGCTGTATGGCACCTCGCATTGTCCTGCTGGAAGATGCCATCATCCTGAGGAAAAACAATGCGCATGTAGGGGTGGACATGGTCCGCAAGGACAGATGCGTACTTGTATTGATCCATCGTGCCTTCCACAATAATCAGTGAACCCAGAGAATGCCAGGAAAACATTCCCCAGACCATAATGCTCCCGCCTCCAGCTTGGACCGTTCCTGCAATGGTTGCAGGGTGGTTCCTTTCAGAGGTTTCACGCCTTATACGCCAACGTCCATCTGTCCGATGGAGCATAAAACGCGATTCATCTGAAAACGCTACCTGTCGCCACTCAGTGGACGTCCAGCTGCTGTACTGGCGTGCAAATTCTAGCCTTCGTCGTCGATGAACACCAGTCAGCATAGGTGCACGAACCAGGCGTCTGCTTCGGAGGCCCAGACGCAGCAATGTTCGCTGAATAGTGGTTTGGGAGACACTTGTGGTAGCCCCTTGGTTCATTTTAGTGGTCAGTTGCTCAACGGTAGCCCGTCTATCTGCCCGAACGCATCTCCGCAACCGTCGTTCGCCTCTGTCATCTATGGCCCGTGGTGCACCACATTTGCCACGTCGTTGATTTTGGACAGTCCCATTTTGCCATGCACGGTACACTTTTACCACGGCGGCACGCGAACAGTTCACAAACTCAGCCGTTTCGGAAATGCTTCCACCCTTGGCCCGAAAGCCAATGATCATGCCCTTTTGGACGTCGGATAAATTGCTTCGTTTCTGCATTACGCCAACGATTGAAATGTTTTCCGAAGCCCACACACACCCTTTATATACGCTCAACTGCACTGTGCTGCCACCTGCCTTCTGTGATTGGTTATTTAACTCTGAAGTGGAAAGTACGTGGTGGTCACATTAATGTGACTGGACTGTGTATAACGCACTGAGTGAATGGGGACGTTTGCGTGTTGCGGCGGAAAATAGAAGCAGGTCAAAATGCATCAACACAACGAAGCTAATAGACATAAAAACAATGACGGAGTTTGGCTACATCGAGGCTCAGTGCAGTAAAAAGACATGGAGGATCAGACAGCAGGTAAAGCAGCGCAGCTACAAACATTCACCCGGATTAGCATGACGGTCAGAAAGATAAACTAATAACCCGCAAAATTATTTCAGTCTTGGAGCTGCATGTAAGACGCTGGTTCTGCTGTTGAACCGCTGCTCCGCTACAGGTAGTAATATTTAATATTTAGTAAGATTTGACACGGAGCCGCTTCTGATCCACCTGGTAGAGACTCACACACCGAACCTGTTTAAAGCTGCAGCATCTAACCTAAAAAATAAATTTTACATACGTCTTAAAACTTTTTCTGTCCTAACATGAGACAGATAATCTCTAAAAATATAATCGATCTCTTCCCTGCTCTGCATAATTATTCCGCTCAGTCAGAAACAGCCAATCAGAACTAGCAGTAACCAGCTAGCCGCTATGCTAACAGGAAGTTTTCATTCAGTAACTCAGGATTGTTTATTGTAATGGATCCTGTTTTTGCCTTTGA
Source organism: Poecilia picta (assembly GCA_033032245.1). NCBI lineage: Eukaryota > Metazoa > Chordata > Actinopteri > Cyprinodontiformes > Poeciliidae > Poecilia > Poecilia picta. The sequence goes on from CM065374.1 coordinate 10,088,022, forward strand.
ATGTTAAGTTTTATACTTGAACTTTTTGTCAATGTTGAGAGGTTTTATTTTGGCTCTTTGCATTATTTAGCCTCTTCAGAGCCTCATATGTTATCAGTCTGTTAAAGATAGTATTACTGATAGCAGTACAATTTGCACAATGCCTGTTTTGTTTAGTTTTCTTCTTGGAAAAGTTATTAAAAACAAGTTTTTGTTTAAATTAAGGTGAATTCATGGTTCCTTTTTTCACATAATGTAACGGTAGTGTTTATGATAAAAAAAAAATAATTATGTGATCGGTATCGGGGATCGGAATCGGCGATCGGCCCTCAGGGGTCATCGGTATCGGCAGAAAAAACCTGATCGGCACATCCCTAATATTTATCTTTCTAAAAAAGTTCTGAAAGTCTTGCATTATTTTCTTTACATTCACTTCAGTGCATTGTTTTGTTAGCCTATCACATAAAAACTCAGATACAATACACTGAAGTTTGCCATTGTGACATGTGAATAAGTTGAAATAGTGTGAATTATTGTGTGGACCTTTTGCAAGGCCCTACACCAACATACATTTCTGCACAGAATGACTAACATTATAAAGCTACATCACTCAGTGAACCTCAAACATATTTTTCTCAAACAGTCATTTAATCAACATTTGCCTAAACATGGTCTGAATCTTCCCTCTGAGATTTATTAAGTGCAAAGCAGGAGTTCACAGCCTGTAAATTAATTCCCTCGTTCCAAAGCAAAGGATTGTGGAGCTCTGGAGCAATCCGATGAAGGATTATTCTACTTTAGCACAGGAACGTAAGCCGCCCTCTCTTCTGATCAGAACATTCCTAGAACTCTACTTTTAAATATTATAGGAGATAACCTATTACTGTGTGTTGATTTGGTCACATTCCAGCTTTAACACACAACACATGACATGAGTTACTTCTGAGAGTAATGAAACTGTTGTAAGCATTAAGCGGAACGAGGAAGAGCCGAACAGACCTGCTTATGTGTTGAGAGAGCTGCTTTTAGATCAGCCAAAACCAAAAATTTCTGCGCTCCTCTTTGCTTCTCAGATTTCTGTCTGCAGGAAAGAGAAGGGAGGTGGGGGCAGCGGCAAAATCTCCCCTCTCTCCGCGTTTTTGTATGTCAGAATTATTTTCCAAAGCTGCCCACACAGGCTCGACATGAGGCGTGGGCTTGCAGCTCAGCCTGATGTTTTGATTTCTTTCAGAGTGGAGTTCTGTAATCCTTTTCCAGAGAAAGTGCACAGGCCAATAAGGGGAGACAGTGAAGCAACTGGCAGACATGTCGGGACAATGTTGAGCACGTCATTATAGTGTGGCGGCGGAGATAGCCTACAGCAACACATCATCACCATCACAATCCCAGCTTTCATTATGGAACACTTTTTGTGCAATGTCTTAAAAAAAAGTCATTATTATGATTAGTTTCTTGTCTCCGTTTCTGATTCTGTGTTCCACGTTGTACTATTTTCAGCCCCTGTGAGGTTTGATGGGAGCAAAGCAGGGGAATTTCTCAGCGTCTGATCTCTGCATTACTGTGGGTTTTGGTTGGGGCTTGGAATCTGGAAGCAGGATGAGGGAAACCAGTTGCACGGAGGTTGTTTTAGTTCAGAAACATGTAAATAACAGGCCAACGAATGAAGACGCAGAATCAAATCACGATGAAAAGCAGCTTTCTATACCTGGCTCCCTGTTGAAACGGCTTCACTCGGCATGTCCTGCAGAGATAATTATAAGGTTTGAAATGATGGAGGATTTTGGTGAGGTTGCAATTCCCTAAGCAGTGTGACAGGTGGGGGTGGGCAAGTACAGGGGAATTTTCCTTTGTCTGTTTGCATTAACTCCATGACAGAGGACTAAAAAAAATTGATTACATCATCACCATTGTAGACCTGGAGCCCTCCGCTTTTCCCCCCCATCAGCAAACGTACAGTGGATCATCTGACCCAGACAAAGACGGAGCTTTACACAACTGTTTAGCGAGCAGGAAATGAGGATTCAGGGTCACACCTCATTACGGTCAACCACATCGGCCCCCACGGCCACCAGTAAAATGATAGCAAAACCACCCATCACCATTGAATCATTTGACCTCTGACTACAAGCTGACTAATATACAACACATCACTGGTGGAGTTTATGGAGGTTCCCCTTTTTTTAATATAAGATCAACGTAATATTCTGAAAGCTGTTTATCAAGCTTATGTCAAAATTCAGGAATAAATGACTAATTGTCAACGGCAATATGTCACAATATTGCAATAGCCAATTACCAGAATCAAGCTGGACCAAGGTTTTCAAATGTCTAAAGTTTAGCAGGATCCCTCTCCTCTGCCTCTGGTTGTGAAGTGAAAGTCAGCTGTGTGAACGTACATCAAACTGTTCCTTACCAGAGAGGCATTCAATGTTATGGTGGTTAAAATACTGACAGTCATTGTGTGAAAGCTAAAAGAGTGCCACTGTTTTTAGAATAACACTGGGAAACTACACTCACCGACCACATTATTAGATAGAGCTGTGTAATCGTTTAAGACGAACTGTCAAATCAGTAATGCACCAAGAAGATGACTTGCTGAAGTTCAACCTAATAATAATAAATGTTGCATCTCAAATAAAAAATAAAGTAAATATAAAATGTATATAAAGTTATTTTTATTTTAGTAATTTGATTCAAACATGAAACTCGTACACATATTCAACACAGAGTAAAATATTTCAAGCGTTGTATAATTCTGCTGACTATACCTTACAGTTAAAACTAGTTTCTCAGAGTAGGATTTTTAAAACAGAAATGTTTGGTGGTTGCTATGTTATGGCCTACACAATTATAGGGAGGACTACTGACTTGACATTTGTTCAGCAGACAGTAACTGACTCAAGGTAAATCATAAGTGAATTGCTAAGAAAGTTGCGTGGAAGGAAGAAGTGAGCAAATTAATTCTTCAACTATATCACTGTGAGTAAGTGTGTGAAATCTATATTTTATTATTTCTAATTTTTTTCAACCCTCTTACTAAAATAATTAACTTTGAATTATATCCAAATTTAGGATTCACTTTAACAGAAGTAGTAATATTCATAGTCATTATGAATGCCAAAAAGTAATTGGATAATGCTATAATTCATGCTTAAAATTGATGCAGTGGTATTTATACCAAGACCATTCCTACAAACGTCCCAAGATCCGTTTTCATTCTTGTTTAGTGTCTGATTCTTCACAAGCAGGTGAAGGACTGTTTAAGGGTAACAGCAACCAATTAGACTCGGCTCCACCATCAAAAACTCTGAATCTGTGCAAGACGGAACAAAAAGGATCCCTGGGTAGGTTATGAAATGTAAACAGTTAATTTAAACAGATATAACCCAAGCATTTTAAGTGGCAAATTATAAAGCAGCACAAAGCTCCAATGGATGTTTCCTTTTATCTTTGCTCAAGCTATTCCCTTCGAGTCTATACACGGGAGACAATGAAAACATAAGCCCAACTTGGCAACAGGAAACATACTTCTGTGAATATGTGTTGCACAGACTCAAGAGGGAATAGCATTTGAAATGTGGAAAAACAAGAAGCCAACAGTGAGGCAAAAAAGTAGAAATGCAACATTTAAGTTAATCAGATATCGGAATCAGACAATTTTACCAAGAACTGGTTCTGTTCAGCCTTCAGCAGGTCAAAAACTGACAAATCATATTTGAGATTCTATTCAAAATCGTCAAAACTAGACTTTTAAATAAAAAAACACACATTACAGTCAACCCATTTTTCAACAACTTTTACTTTGATGCAAATTTTGAGATTATTTAATATCGGATAAAGACTAGGGACATAATGCTTTGATGAACAAACGGAGATGATGTAATTCCTTACTTATTGATGGAATAAATATTACATCCTCCATCAAAGGATCCAAATATAATGTTTAATCTTATCTATGTAATCCAAAATCACAATAATCAGAAATGAAAAGCAGAAATCGCAAACAGCCAAAAAACAAAAGGCTGATTGTTGCCACTCTAAAATAGAAAATAACAAACATTATTCTTAGTAATAAATAAGAACAAGGAGTATTTATGCAGGCGGAAAACATGAAAGCGGGTATTTTTAGCCTCCACAAGGAGCAAAATCTGCTCGAAAATTTCTTTGGACTGATGTGTGTTTTTTTTAACCTGCTGTTACTGAAATTAGACTCAGAACCTCAAATGAGCCATTTTAGGCCCACGCAGCAACACAGAGGGAGCATTCTTTCCTCCCCTCACACAATAAATCTGCTGCATTTGCCTTAGATTTATCCTCTGCAGGAAGGAATAACATCAAAAGTAAAAGGAGCAGTCTAGTGTGAGATTAGACTCAGCAGTGAAGATGGCAGAGGAGTTCTGTGATCAGTCATGCCCGCCACTGCAGGTCAGCTAAGCCTATGGGGAATGCTAAAAGTCCTTGATCCTAGCCCAGAGCTAAAGTCCAAGGGTTCCCTGTTTTTCCACCTGACTAAAGCCAAGTTAAATACAAATTGTTCTGGTATTTAAGTAAAAAAAAGTTATTATAAATAAAGCTCTCTGTGTTTATTCAAAATATTGTTTTACTTAAATACAGGGGGAAAAAACTAACAATGTTTTATAATGTATCTTAAGGGAAGCACTAAAAATGTTATATATATGTATTAATGCCTTCTAGTCTTCCATCCACTCATTGTTTATACCAACTCGTCCATGCAGGGTAAAAGGGGACATGGTGCCCATTTCCAGCAGTCACTGGATGAGGGACTGTTTACACTGGACAGATCACCAAGGCATCACTTGTCTTCTGGTCTTGTGTTTTCCAAAAATAATTCTATAAACCACTCAGCTACGCCTTTAAGTATTTCTGATTTTAAAGAACAAATGATCAAATGAAAGAGAGTCTTAAAAAAACACGTAAAAAAAAAAGAAGCTTAATAGCGTTTTGGTTTACAATCTACTTGGAAGTTGGGAGTCATCAGACAAGAAGTGTTACTACCCAGTCATAAATCAGACATATTTCTTAAGTGCAAAACAGTGGGCCACCACACTTAAGCAAAAATAAAAACTTTTTACAGCCTTGGTAACTTTTTGTTTTACAAACGGCACCCACCCAGACCATGGCGCTCTGAGTGGAGAACCACCTGCCGCATTTTCAAAACCACCACTTTGCACTCAACTTTAAAAAGCTCAATCAAAACCAATTTAAAACGCAGAGTTTGCTTCGCCTCATGTTGTCTACCGTCTCACTCTACCTGAACTGCCTTCATCTTTGTTAAATGTGTTATTAAAACAGATAATTTAGTGACTTCCAGTCACCCTGGTGTTCAGGCAGATGGACATGTCTGGGGACAGTTCAGGGTTAAACAAATGTGGAAAGGATAGGAAATCACCTGGTGCCTCTGGGGTAAGTCACTCGAAAATAACTCGGGTGGTGACACATTCATTTGTTTATGTTACATGCTGTGTTTAATGGGAAAGCACGCAAAATAGCACCTGTGTGTGACAAACAGCGTCCTTGACATTCGCAAGGGATTCGACAATTTTGACAACAGCACTGTGACATAGACGAGTCTCACCACCATTAGTTAAAAAAAAAAGACACCACTGGCACTGATTGCGCACTGAGAAAATAAAGATACGTGCTTCCTATATAAACACATAGAGCCGGCAGATGTTAGTGAGCTCCCACATGACCAGCGCCACGTTCCCGTCTCACCTTTTCTCCTTTTTGGATGTCACACAACGCGGTTTTCCTCCTTTTGTCTGAACTCGTAAGGTGCTGCTGTTTTAGTCCCTCACAAAAACTACGCTGTGGCTCCCTCCTCACCCCTACAAGAAACGTGTTCGCTTCGGGCTCAGTCCAAAAACAAAAAAAAAAAAAAAAAATGTCCCTCCGTGTTCTTCCGAAAGGCAACTTGGAAGTTTGATAGAAAGTTACGGCTTTGCCTCGTTGCGCTATGCAGCTGCTGAAGGGATGAGATCATTCAGGCTCTGCCTCCCCTCACCTCCCTCTCTACCCCGTCAGTCTCGCGAGAAGGCAAGGTGGAGAGTGAGGGGGGGTGGGGGGGGGGGGAACAATGCAAAGAGTTGCCGTGGCAACAGAGCTCACCTGTAGAGAGAAGGCAAATAAACAAAACCAAAAAAAAAAAAAAACGTGAAAGTTTTGAAAAACACAGTAATTGGAAAACAGACGACACCTCCACTGGAATATATTCAGTCCTTAATTAAGAAATGTCCCCATGTTTATATTTACAATTAATGAATTGGTGTTTGAATGCGACTGTTGTCGAGCGGTCACACAAAAAATGTAAAGTTAGAGCCGAGACAAGCAGGAATGAAAGCTGTGAAGCCTTACGAGCTTTCGAGTGTTTGACATCTGTGCTATCCAATGCAAAATCCATGAGGACGCTGCTTGGCCTGTGCTGAGGGCAGCTCTGACATCATGAACTGATGTGAATGTGAGCGGATGTCCAGAAAATCCGGCGTTAATCTGCGGACCCTCCATACAAAGCCCTCCGTACGTGGAAAACCAAAGCTGGATGAGAGTTTATCACACCAGAGCAACGCCGATGCTTAAATGACTGATTCAGGGCTCTTCTTTAGGAAGCAATGTGGCAGTAATGCATTCCTGCAGCTGCGTGGTTTACTTGTATCAGCAAATTTTACTTGGAAATGTAGCTTAAGTAATTGGCTGCCCACAGGCCACCGCGTAATGCTGATGCATATCCTGTTGGTCATTTTAAAAGGTGCTGAAGACAATTCCAGATTCCTTCTGCCACATTTCAAGACTCATTATGTTGGGGGATTTTCAACCACTTTACAGTGAGCTTTGCTTGAGGAGCAGATGTTATTTGGGATTTGTATTAAACATGAATGAAATAATAAAACACACAAATGTGAGCTTCAAGATTTTATTTCTGTGCATTCTTGATTGTGCTTGGAATGCCAATTCATAAAAGCATGACTGGAGTTTCTATTTGCATGATTAGTTGGGTAGCGCCATCTGCTGGTAGCACTTATGTAAGACAAGAAACAAAACTTACAGAATAAGTGTTCATATTTTATAAAACACTTGTTATTTTAAAATCGATCAAATTTTATTTGTATAGCACATTTCAGCAGCAATGCATTTCAAAATGCTTTACATAATTAAAATAAAAACAGCTTGTGACATTGAATAAACAGTGAGAAATTAAAAAGTAAAAATAAAAACTTTAACATTTAAAACTTCTTTAGTCAAACCACCATTTGACAAGAAAAATAAATAAATTACTGAAAAATGAAAATAACATCCACTAATTTTAAGCACTTATTTGACTTCAGGTGATATCCTGCCAACGTTTTAGAATATCACCCTCATTTATTAAGGCTTAAAAGTGTGAAGGTCATCTCGTCAGCTTTGACAGTAATGAATGGAATGCCATTAGGAAGTGGATGCTATTCTTAGTTCTTTGTTAATCTTAGCAGCCTTTGGATGTCAGGCTCTACGTCAATAGTTGGAAAATTCCTGCTGTATCTCTTAAAGGGCTCTCCCTCCGGCCCGATGAGGAATTTCTCAAAGTTCCAGGAGACATCCGCCCTGCTGACTGGACTCCAAACAAGAAATCTGGGATCCTGCATGAGGGAACTTGGGTCGTCTTCAGGATAAGGGAGCTTGCATTTGAGATAGGCAAAGATGGATGTGTGTTTGCTCCATTGACATCGCACTTCTCGAACAAGGTGAAGTTGGGCTTGAAGCCACCGCCTGGTCGCACGTGCTGCAGTGAATGCAGAATCTCACCATTGGTACAGTTTTCCTGCAGAGAACAGGCAAAATCAATATTTAGAAATTTCATAAATGAAAAGGAAATAAAAAAGGTACAACATTAAAAAAAAAAAACATCACATGTAATATCAATGATACGCTGGGCATTTTTTTCCTACTAGCTGTAGGAAGATGTCTAAATTCTCCTTCCAGGAAATGAATAAAAAGGTTCACCTTTGAATTACTTACCTGGTATCCAAACTGGTTACAAGGGAAGCCCAGGACCACCAGCCGATGGGGGTACTTGCTCTGCAGCTGATTCAGCTCGCTGAAGTCCCGGGTGGTGGTGCCTCAGAGGGAGGCCACATTCTCTATCAGGACCACTCGTCCCCTGAAGACATTGAAGTCCACTGAGTCCCCTTCTAGCGAGGTGGCCCTCAGGTCATAGAAGGTCTTAGCAATGAAGGTCATCTTGGCTTCTTTGATGTATCACTGGAGGGAGACTGGGTCTCGTCATCCGACTGTATCCACACTCCTGACCACCTGACTCACTCAGAGAAGCAAGTCGCCTTTCACAGGTGTCAGGTAGCCCTGCAGGAAACTGATCTCCTGGTGATATACATAGAGGAAGGAAACTGACTGTAAAAGCTAAACGAGTTCATCACATAAAACGCCTTTCCAACCACAAGTTCAGTGCATTCTATGGGGATTTAATCCAATTGATGAAAGACAAGTAGGGCATATTTGAGAAGTGGAAATAAAAGAACACATTGTATTAAAAGGATTGTACAATTAAAAATACCTGAAAAGGTTTATGTGCATTTGGATTCAGCCAGTGTGACTCAACATTATGTAGAACCGATTTACTTGCAGCGAAGGCTGAAGTCATTTGGGTTATCTCTCTATCAGCTTTTATATATTTACCAACTTTTTTTCTTGTAGTTCATAATTTATCACTATTTTCTAAAATCCTATTAGAATACACAGAGGTTTCACGCTATACAACACATCAGCAGTACATACTGATCTCAATTAGGATGAGTTTTGGGAGGCCAGTATTAACCAGTGTCATTTGGCTTTCAGGCATGTCTTTGTGAATGTATCAGCTTTCTTAGTCATCAAAAATTAAACATTCACCTGTGTCTGTCGGCATCTAATGAAATATACATGAAGCTACTGCCTGAACTCTGTGCACACCTAACATTTAGTTCTAATAGGAAAAAAAATAATTCAGCAAAGTTCAGACTGCACTTTGTTTTATTTAAACATGAACATTGCCATGCATATTTAAAGTTTTGCCACAAAACATTTTTTTCCTTAAAATCACACATCTGAGTCTCCTTTAGAGACATCAAACACCTTGTGTTTAGCAGCACCTCATAGTTTTGCTCTTCTAAAAGTATTCAGGATAAGTACTTATAGTAACATTTTTTTTATAAATATCTGTCTGCATGGCACAGTAGTGGTTCCTTTAAGAAGAAAGCCCATAAAGTAAATGAAACAGCTCCACTTGGTTTTAGTTTCCAGATCTTAATAATTCATATTTCTGACCCCTTTGTTTCTGTGTATGTCACAACAGTGCAAAAATATGGATGTAAACTTTGCTCTAAATTTTCTCAACTAATAATAAAAAAGGACAAATAAGCCCAAAAGTCACTCAATTCAGTAAACTAATGATGCAGAGATCAGCAATTGAAGAGAGAAAAGATAATGAGTTGGTCAATTTAAACTGGCAGCAAGATTCCCTGGTCATTCTGCCAAACCAGTCCCTCTGTTGGCAGCTGCTGTTTACTGCACCTGTGGACATTTAATTTGAAAAAGTGAAAGCAATCCAACAAGTCCTGTGCAACAAGTCTGTGTGTTTCTAAAGAGTCAGGAAACGGTTAAATAAAATCTAATATGCTAGAGCTGCAAGCTGAGGTTTAGTGACAGGCTTCATTTTTTAACAGACACAAGTCCTCTGAGCATCATTATCCTGGCTGCCCTTCTCTTCCTGCAGAGCGGCCCGATCCAAATAGTTGTCCAGAGACCCCAACAGGTCGTCCACGTCCCTCATTTGAGCTTGAAGCACCAGTTCTGTCACACGGATGAATGACTGCAAGAAGAAAAGGTGAAAAGGTCTAAAAATTCATTGCAAAAGTTTTCTTCCATATTGAACTTTTCCACATTTTGTCACATTAAAACAAACTAAAAAAACTTTATAGGTGTTGAGTTGGAGTTTAGGGTTTAGACTAGCACAAAGTATTGCATAAATGTAGAGGAGGAATTAAAGCAACTATGGTTTGATTCACACTTTATGAACAAAATCTGAAAAAAAAAATTGTGTTGAATTTGCTTTATACTCCTTTACTCTGGTACCCCTAAATAAAGTTCAGTGGAACACTCTGTCTTTATAAATCAAGGAATCTTGTCTTAATGGATGAGAGCAAGAAAGCCAACGTAAAAAAAACAAACAAAAAAAACAATGTAAGCTCTAATTGCAACAAAAGGCGGTTCTCGTGTAACAGTTTAATGACAAATAAAAATTAACAATTTCAGATCTTTCTTGGGAAGATCTTTTTTTAAAAAAAACAAAACAATTTTTTTTGAAAATCACATTTATCCACTATTGTGTATTGATTTGTCAGATAAATGCATTGAGATTTCAGATTGTGATAGGACAAAATGTGTGGTACCTCACTGATGTTGCTGCTGGTGGAAGCACTGGTCTCAAAGAACTCCATCCCATAGGTTTCTGCTAGCTGTGTGATTCGAAGGGATCAGGATGGAAATACACAAGAACAGAAATTCATTGTAATTTATTCATATTTTTCACAAACTGGTTTGATCAAAAACATGTTGAACACTAAGAAAAACACTATTGACAAATAAACTTTCACCTCTATATGTTCAAATCAACCTTTTTAGAAGTATAAAAACACAGACAGTAAAATTCAACCTTTCTTCCTTGGTCCTTTGTTACTTGTCTGCCAAACTCCTCATCAGCTTTGTTTCCCACCAAGATGGTTTGGACATCATCTGGGGCGAACTATGCGAAAAACAAAAATATGATGCAGAACAGAGCAGCAATGGCAACAGAGTTAAGCAGGATCACTTACTTCATCTACATCACTGGCCCACTTAGCTATGTGCTGAAAAGACGGCAGGTTTGTGATGTCATACACAAATATAATACCCTGTAAAAAGACAGAAAAGAAGAAATGGAGGAATGTTTGATAAATGTGAGACATGTTCTGCTTCGTTGTACCTGGGCACGCCTGTAGTACTGCTTGGTGATAGTCTGATAGCGTTCCTGTCCTGCTGTGTCCCTACATAAAACAAAACACAAGTAAGCGACAGGCTATTCCACAGTACACAGCTGTCTGCATCTGTATGTTCAGATTATGCACTAAAAATCCACAACGTACCAGATCTGTATGCGGACCCTGAGTCCACCGATCTCTATTGTTTTCATTTTAAAATCAACTCCTAAAAATGAAAACAGGAAGAAAGTATTTTGTCACCGATAATGGAAAAACAAATGCAATATACTGATGTATGCTCCTTGTGAGATATTGCTGTAAAGTTATCTCACAAGTTAATCACATACATCAATGATTTGATGTAGTCAACCTATAATCTGATGTTGCCATATGCTCATTCAGCTGGGATGCCTTAAATATTTTACCAATTGACATTATGAGCAGAATTTTATTGTTTTAATATTATTTTACAACTAGGGTTTTCCATCTTTAGGGAAAAAGGTGTTTTAATTACATTTAAGTACAAAATTTAACCTTGTTTTATGAAACAAACAAAAGACAAACAAAAATATGTTTTCTTGAAAAAATTAAGACATCCTTTCTACTAATGCCTACTCTCACCCTTTCAGCTGACATAATTTCAGTGTTCAGTGTTTCTGTACATAAAGTGGGATTTTTGTGACTTAAAACGTACCTTGGGATGGTTATTGTTGTGAACTGCCACGATATAAAGTCAACTGACATGCACTTCTATAAAAACTTTTAAACTTTCAGTTTAAATTAGTCTGTTTTGGTTAGCCTTACATGCAGGCTACTATCCTGAGAGGTTGTGACTGCTCTGAACCTGGATACTTTTTGAATGTGTAACAAACAACCCTTTTTCCAATATTTTTGGAAATATATACAACAGAGTTTGAGTGAAGAGAACAGGAGTATTTTAATTGTTTTTTTTTAGAGAATAGTTCTTTTGCTAAGCCTTTGGGGTTTCTAACCTTTTAACTATGCACAAGAGAGTTAGAAAAGATCATGTAAAGACTCACCTCTGACAATCAGGAGAACAAAAAGGCCTTTGTGAGACTTTACACAAGCTAATTTGTAAAGTAAAAAGAAAAACGTTGCTTCAAGACACGCATGTGCTAACAAAGAAGATAAATTGACTTAAAAGGTGATACCGTCTCTGTTAGGTGACAATATGAAAAGAAGAGCTTAGAAATCCACAGCCTGCAGTATAACTGGTTTGTATTAAAACAAAGTCAGTAATCAGTCCTCTATTAACTTTGTTCTTACACTGCAGTCACAGCTGAAAGTTTGGTCCAAAAGAAGCAATCACTTTTTTGACAACCTGCATGTCCACTTCAGATACGCTGTAATACAGACTGCTACAGGATACCCTTCTGCCCACAGTTTTCAGCATCTACAACACTCTGCTGAACTTTACACAATATGAATTACAACAGCATTTCATTTAGCTTTTATGATTAAGTGGGGGGTTTTAAGTTCGAATTGTGCTTCTCTTCATTTTTACAGTTTTCTGTAGGCAGGGTAGAGTTTTTATAATCTTCTTAAGTGGTTTCAAAATAAGTGTTCTGGCTTTCTGAAAGTTCAGCTGCTGGTTTCTCGGAGGCATTTCTGGAACATTACATAAATATTAAAGTGGAACACGGTATCCCACCAGTCGCAACCATAACAAACACCTTCTATCTGTTTTTCAGGGAAAAGGGTGGATCCTTTCATAGTTACTCGTGGCATGTGATATTTCATTTTAATATCTTCTAGTTTTTGATAATAATTGCCATGCGGAGGGAGCATGATATCAATCTATATTTCTCACACTAGCTGATGCAAAAATCCACTGGGTGAATGTTACAAATGGTCATCAAGAGCTACAGTGCCTTGCAAAAGTATTCAAAATACTTAAAGTTTTCGCCATTTTGTCAGACTACAACCACACAGTTTAATTTAATATTTCATATATGTGAAGATCTGTGGTGAAGAGCCTTGTCTTAAAGGTCTTGACTGTTTGTTCACTAAGGTTCTTTAATTAACAAACGTCTGAGGCTTACACAGAACAACTGCATTTACACTGAGATAAAACTGGAAGTGGACTCTTGGTAATGATGATACTTTGCACTCAGTTTATGTTGGGGAGTCAGCATAAGGAGGCTATACACAATTTTCAGATTTCTACTGGGAGGGGAAATGAACTGCTTTGTTTTCAATTGTCACATAAAACCCCCAAAACAGGTTGAAGTTAATAAAACTAACATTACAAACCCTAAAATGTTAAAGGGGTATGAAATATACAATGCATTGTAGAGATCTAAAACCCAGATTTCATGTGAAATGCTCAAATGTCTTGAGTTTGATCCAGTGTGAAGTTCAGCCCACCATCTTCGTCTCATGACATGTAGAACTCAGCCTAATGACCCAGACTACAAACCGCAGATCCTTCATTTCTAGTCACATCACATGAAAGCCTATCCAGTCAGCAACATGTTTAATGCAAGTGAGTAACGATGTCAAACTCCAGTCCTCAAGGGCCGCTGTCCTGCAGGTTTTAGATGTGCCACAGGTACAAAACACTGGAATGAACTGGTTTAATGACCTCCTCCTTGTGTAGATATGTTCTCCAGAACCTTGCTAATGACCTAATTATTCTATTCAGTTGTGGTGCAGCAGAGGCACATCTAAAAGTTGCAGGACACCGGCCCTAGAGGACTGGAGTTTGACAGTCCCAATGGCATTATCCACTCTATTCTGAGAAACCATCGACTGAAAAATGAGAACATTTCTTATAGACTTCACTTCTCTAAAAGTGTTTATTATTATTATTATTATTATTATTATTATTATTATTATATTATTATTATTATTATTATCACAGTTTAGATGTTAGAGCGGTTTTAGAAAATACAATTATTCCCAGCAGAACCTGAAGCAGTCTGTAATCTCACGTCAACAGAGAAACTTAACATAGACGTGGAAAAGATGGGGGTAAATAATTACAGTAAATCAAAATTTGTTGTCTACCGAGTACACAGTGGTGTTTATCCGGTTAATCTTGTGACTGAAAACTCGTCAAGTTTGTCTATGAGAACTTGTCTGATGCCTTTTCTCCACTTACCGATGGTGGAAATATGCGAAGGATCAAATTCACCTTCCGTGAACCTGCGCAGCATGCAAGTCTTCCCAACACCGGAGTCTCCGAGAAGAAGCAATCTGAACAAAACGTCGTATTGTTTCGCCATGGCTTATAACCAGAGCATGACCCAGCTGGACTTATTTCATCTACAAACTTCAGGATCTGGTGCTGCCTTCAGTGCGCGTCGGACACGCCGCTTCCAAAGAACAATAATCGTTAGGTCAGCAAAGAGGCGATCCCGTTTTCTTACTTTTGCTTTATGTTGTCTTAAAATTATGATTAAAAATATTTGAAGATATTTGTAATCTTTTAAATTTTGAACTCAATTGTATTAAACAAGTATTGATTGATTTTTTATTTGAATTATAAGCACTTTGTATTGCCTTGCTGCTGAAAAGAAATAAAATATCTTTATTTACCTTTATTTATACGTAAACCTTTTGTTACATCTGCAAGATAACAAATCAGAAGTTAGTGTCTTATTATCCACAGTGTCAGTAAATATTAGTCCATCATAAAACCGTGAAATTATTTACTACAATTTAAAAAGGGATCGATGGATTTTCTGACATTTAATGATGTTCATGGACTCCTAATTTGTTAAATTCTCTTTAAAATGATTGCCATTTATTTATAGGTGCATTAATGTATGAATATACCTCCAACATATTGAATTAAATAATTTATTTCATTGGAATGTTCCACATTTGGGTGGGGGGGAAATGAACCATTTCCCCAATAACACTAGTTTCTGGTCAGTTTTTATTATTTATTTATTTGCAATTCTACATTTCATCAAGTTTTTTATGCATATTCCTCTACCATCAGGTTGGAGTTCATTTTTTGTGTGTTCTTGTCCTAATTTTACCTTAGACTGATTTCATAATAGACCTTCTACAATCACTTCAAGCCAAGTTGCATCAAAACTGCATGGTCTGGTCAGCACATTCCAAAATTCAACCATGTTCCCTGCAGAAATGCTCCATTGATATCCACTTCTGCTGAAAAAAATAAAGGAGGTAGACTTATGGTGAGCCTAATCTTACAAAATCTGCATGTTCATTGAGTACAAGAAAAGGTGGAATAATTTATTTATACATAAACCTTTTGTCACCTTCCTTTTGTTAGTCAAAAAATATATATTCTTCATGTAAATCCTGAAGACTGTCATCTTCACTTTTAATTTTTTTAAGCATCCACACCTCACCACTGGAGAACATATTTAAGATTTACCCTATGGATTTCATTCAATACATTCAACTGGTGAAAGAAGTTAATAAGCACACACTGAGTCACAAGTACATCCAAAAAGGATAAAATAGTTTTATTTATAGTCTCATAATAAAGGTATGCCTTAACTTGCAAGACAACCATTGGCAGTATGTACAACATACCTGTAATTTCCATGGAATGGAACAAATATTGATTACATACACACATTATTTTCTGATTTTTAAAGATCAACATTCCCAGCACAGGCAAATATGTCAAGGGAAGGCTTTTCTGTGCAGAACTGACACCATTAAGGAATATAGTGTTACAAACACACTGAAATGGACTTCCATTAACAAAAATAAAGGTTACTGCCCTTCAACTGTGTTGTGTAACATTCACTATTAATTGAGGGATATTTTTAAAACCACATATATATATCTATATATTTACTGAGATAAAAAAAGAGGAAAATAAATACTCAAATGCTCTAAAACTGGAAGTTGGTCTACTCTGAAGCCAATCATTACAGAGACCAGACATATTAATGTACAATATAAGGGTATGAAATACATTTTAGTGCATTAAAAGAGGGATTCACTAAAACAACATTTTCAAAGACATTATTTCAGCCACCTAACCTGAATAAAGAGGGTTGCTTCTTAAAAGATGGACACCTTTTCTGACGACAAATTCACATTCTTTCCTGGAAAAATACGAATATTAAAAACTATCTCTGATCATAATTTCAAACAAAGCTGGTATAGTTGTACAGCTTGGCGGATTACAAACTTTGTCCCAAACAACCAAAAGAAAAGCTTGTTTTTGCAGCTTTACTAAAGCTTCATGCTGTGCCATTTCTACGTGTGATCATGAGGTCTTACAAACAACATGTCCTTCAAAACTGCTGAGCTGCCACACTTTGGGTGTATTAAAAGTCATTTCGGGGACACAAAAACAGAGAGGGGAAGCTTGCCGGAAGGACACAGCAAGGTAGAAGCGTTTTGGACACACAGTAACAGCACCTCTAAGACAGTTTCCACCTCATCTTCTTGACTGGTGTAAGAAGGCAGGCAGGTAAGAAGAGCTGGTGGGTACAAAAAGTCAGTCTAGACCGTCAGGAGTCTAATTTGTCTCCACACGCAGCTTCTTCCTGTTGGGCGGCTCGTCCGGCTCCGATTCAGAGGTGGAGTCAGACCCGCCGTCGAAGGCCGACACCGCGCTGCCTTTGCGGTTTGTGTACAAGTTGCTGTCAGAGGAGTAGTTGGTTTGGAGCTGAGAGTTCCCTTTGGCTTTCTCCAGGGCACGGACTACACCGAGTGACACAAGACGGTAAATGTAAAGAAGTGAGCAAAAGCAATCATCAGTTTTAAGATTCCTCTACATACCCTGTTGCTCCAGCTGTGCGTTCTGCTTCTTTAAATCATCAATGTCCTGCTGGTGGGAGTGATTTTTCCTCCTCATCAACTGGATGTATTCGGTAGCTTTGTCCAAAATCTGGGCCCGAGAAGCCTGACAAAGCAAAATAGTTTGAATGTACTTAATTGGGATGGGATGAAAAAATAATAAAAAAATGTTTTAAAAAATGTTTTTCACATAAAACTCTTAAAAGTGTGGCATGCATCAATCCATTCTTTTTAGAAATATGCTTTGTTGCAATTACAGTTGCAACACCCCTGAGTATGCCACACCTTTCAGATAGTCAATACTAAAAATGTTAAAAAAAGAAAAAACATGAATCAGTATCCTACGTCATAGCCATGCAGTACTTCAAGTTTTTTTCATCAAATAAAATCTCAATAAAATTCATCAAAGCTTGACTTGCATCATGGCAAAATGTGAAAAAGTTCAACAGGTGTATGCACTTTGGCAAGAAACAGAGCAGGTTTTACTTTATTTGACACAAACCTAATGTGCTGCACATAAAGGGACAGCTCAGCAAACACTGCATAGACTGTCCACTCATAGGAATCATGTGACCAATCAAACACATGGCAGCAGCCTCTAAACTTCTGCTTCTCCATGGCGTTACCACAGAGGAACACCTGAGTGACTAAATGCCACTGATTAAACAGATAAGAGCGTTAATGTTCCACATCTCATGACTCAAAATCAGTGCTCCACATAAAAGTGGAGCAAACCGAACAGTAGAGGTCATGGGACACTATATCGGATTCTAATTTGTCTGAAACGTGACTGGCAATATTTAGTCCATCTCACCTTCTCTCCTTGTAATGAAGGCACGGAGTCTCTTAAGCTGTGGAAGCTGTCTTTGATGTGGTCCCTCCGTTTGCGCTCGAGCGCGTTGTGATGGGCTCGCTTGTCTGCCTGCAGACACACACACACACACACTTTACACAACATGGCGTATATTAAAAAAATCATTTAAACACTTCATAAAACTAATTAAAGGGCTTGCTAACTGGTTTGCACATGGTTTTCGGTATGGCCTGTTTTCAACTTTAAAGGTTCACTGTATGTTCAAATTCCTGTGCAAGAGGAAGCAGCAGAGACGTTTTTAGGAATGCGATCTTCGTTTGCTCTTCGCTGTTTTAAAGGCTGGGCCGCTTCAAGATAAACAGGTCCCTACCCAGCAAACTACATATTTGCTATGAATCACAAGAAGTGAAGAGACCGTCGAGCATCTTAACCGTAATTGTTCCGCAGTGGCTAGAGCCAAAACTCAGAACAAACTTTCTGTTTTCATCAGAGTATATTTATGACATGACACTGAGAGCCATTTCTCTTTGTCACTCTTCAAAAATGGAAAGACAAGACACCATGTCATGTAGTTAAAGTAGATCTTCATGAATCAAGGTGAACGATAAAATGAATTGGAGTCATCAATATATATTTTTTTGCAAAAATGTTATTGTACTGGACTCTATTGATTCAATATTCTGTTGAATATCATATTTTAATTGCCATGCAGTCACATTCTACATATCTGCACTTGGCCACTTGGATGGTTTCTAACCACTGTTGATGAATATTTTTTAGTGACTGAGATGGTAAAACTCCCAGAAAATTGTGGTGAAAATGAAAAGAAACCATAAAGACAGAAAATCTGGGTTTAATAACTGACATAATCACAGCAATTTTCAGCATTAATAACCCAACTTCACATTTCCCTGATAGGCAGATGCAAGTCAGGACATGTCCACAAAACCTCTACTCATTTAATCTTACCCATATCTACAAGCAATTAGCAGCAGTTATTAAAAGTTAAAGCAACTGAAACTGTGACAACAAATCCAGGATCAGGTCTTAAGTCTATTTGTCAGCACTGAATTAACTTTTTAGGCAAAAGATACTGCTGGTGTCACGGCAACTCCACGGGTGATGAACGAATGTTTCTACAGTCTCGCTATGATTGTAGCAGTTACATGAATGTGTGCTCATTTTTATGTAGATTGGCATGTCGTAAGGAGTTATGCATAGTTCCATACATCTGGATTTATTTGTGAGTAGTTTTTTGATTTCAATTCACTAAATGTTTAAAAAAAAGAAATCTGTTTGTACAAACTTCTAAATAAAATGCAAGCACCCAGTGGCTGCAAGATGATCTGAAGCTGGACATCCCATCTTATTGAAACCAGGGGGGGAGGATAATCCACAGTAAAATTAATAAGTCATAACACAGAAGATATGTCAGAAAGTGGCTCTATCAAAGATCCACTGCCCAACCAAATCAGTTCATATCATATGTATTTTGTTTTTCTAACTAAAAACAAACAATACAAAGGGATTATACTTAGAAATAAAACAACTCCTTTAAAAGGTCCAAGTCAGTAGGGCCGACAGCAGAGACACTTCAGAACACAAACGTACTTCATGTCTATTCAGAGCTGATTTGCAATATTTACCATGCGGGCTAAAGGACGAAACACGCCCTTTTTAATCAGATCCAAGATCAGTAGATAAAACGCAGCAGTATATTTTGACTATCTCAGTGCTATCGATGTAGCTACAATAGTAAGACGGTGGGCCCAAACTGCAATGAACGGATTGCAGCAAACAGTTTTTTTTAGCATTTTTCTGACCTATACACCGGAAAACATCAAGAGGAAAGTGTATACATTTCATTTAAATAAAGTACAACATGTTCAGAGAATTTCCCCTCCCATGAGTTGACCTTCTTGCAGCAACAGCTTAACTGTTGTTCGTGACTGTCGCATCACGTTTTTAATGTGGAACACTGTAGTTATATAAGGAGTTAATTATACATCTGACTACATCTGGTTGATGTAGAGAAACTGAAGATACTTCTGTACGCAAGCTAATGATCAAGTACCTCACAGGAACGTTATATAAACAATATAATGCGTTAATGTAATAAAATGTTCAGTTTCCTCAGTCCAGTTTTTGTGTTTTGCTTTTATTTACAAGAAAATACTTCAACATGTTAGACAAACAGGAATTTTGTCGACTTGTTTCAAAAAATATATTCAGTGTTAGCTTAAAAATATTGAGCTAGCTCACATAGCTTCGGTGTTCAGCAGCTTGTATTTACGCTGCGGTCCGTTTAAACAAGGCTGGCTAGCTAATACTGCCGGAAGAAACCGAATCACGTACATCGCTGTCGACTTCGATGTCATCGTTTTCGCTCATTCTTCAGTAAAAAAAAATGTTCTAGAAAAGAAAGCAGGCAGCTGTCAAAACAAAGTGCAGAGACAACTGGAGGCGAACACAAAACCGTACGCGGAGCTGCTGCTGCTACGGCAGGCGCATGACGAGAGACACATGGACGGGAAAAACAAGCACGGCGCAGGCGCGGGTTGAGCGACGCCCTATGGGAAATGGTGTTCAGGGTTGACATCAATTTACGTTAGGTGTGGGTACCAGTTTTACATTAAGACTACAATTCCCTAAAAGCTAAGGGCTAGAACGTACCCACACTCAAAAAAATCTACTTTACAAGTTAGATATCCAGCTATCTCAGGACTCTGTATGCTTAGTGTAATTGCTATAATATAGTTATATATTGCAAAATAGAAAATAAAAGAGCAGTAAGTAGATTTAGATGTTTGTCAAGCATTCAATCCTATTCCTACATTAAAACCCACCATTGCATCCAGGATTAATCAATATTACTGTTTTGATGTTTGAGTAGCCATTTTTTATTGTTAGCGTTAACAACAGGCTCCCCTGCGCTTCTTCCAACATATGATTATGAAACCAGATGGCAGCCTTGCTCACTTCAGCCGCCCTCCCCCACCTGACATCCATGGTTCTCCATTTGCATTCATAAGCCATTGAATAATATGTGGAGCAAACCATCACTTAAACCCTCTAAGATATGTTTTTTTTTTAATTAAAATAAATGTTTGTATACAGGTAAAAAAAACCATGATTGAGTTATTACATGAAACATTATTTGTTTGTCTAATGGATATGAGAAAATGATTTAGCGTTTTGTTTTGTTTGTTGTGTTACAATCAAATATTACCTTTTTATCTCAGTGAAACTGTCATTCATACTTGTGAAGTGTAGTAAAAAAATTATAAATGGTTATAAAATCTATTTCTAAATAAAAATTAGATCCCTTGCAAGTATTTCTGAGTACATTTGTACCAGATATGCAGGTATACGAATGTACATTTTTTGCTCATTCTTATTCTTCTGCAAAGAAGCGCAAGCAAAAAGCTTGCGCTTCTTTACAAAACAGCACAAGCTCAGTGAGATTGGAATCAGAGAATATAGCACATGAATAGGCTTTGACTTTAACCATAGCATTACACCTCAGCTCTGAGTGTATATTTATTGTCGTTACCCTTCAGGAGGACAAACCTTTTTCTTAGTGAAAAAAGTCTTTGGTGACCTGTAACAGGTTTACCATACCTTCTATTAAAGGAAGCCCTTCGTGTTAAAATAAGTAAACCTGATCTTCATAGCTCCACAAATCTTTCCTTCAACTCTGATCAGTTTCACAATTCTTAGTAAGAATATCATCGCCACAAGATGCTGCCATAATCTTATTTCACAGTGGGAATGATGCATTCAGGGTTATGTGTTGTTAATTTTAACTTAAACACATGTAATGCTGCCTGTTGTCCAAGCAACAGATTATTTTACTTGAGTTGTGGATCTCATGGATACTTGGATGGTTGAAAAGATTGTTGAAATTATGGACCTTTTAATTTCTGCTTCATGTTTATGCTGAAACTGTTGGTCATTAAGTTTTGTTCATAGTTTAAAGCTAAATAGTAGTTTCACTCATTGTAAAAATGTCTATTTCTAGCCAAATATCTAACAAATCTGATGGTAATCTAT
The DNA here is from genome assembly GCA_033032245.1 of Poecilia picta. Taxonomy (NCBI): domain Eukaryota; kingdom Metazoa; phylum Chordata; class Actinopteri; order Cyprinodontiformes; family Poeciliidae; genus Poecilia; species Poecilia picta. The sequence continues at coordinate 10,109,634 of CM065374.1, forward strand.
ATTTTTATTTGATTTCTTTCATGGATTTTCATGAATATTTGAAGATTTATTTTGGGAACACTAACAAACCTTGCAGGCAACCAATCCACTCTCTGAATATAAAACATGTATGTTTTTTCTGCAAAATTAAGGCCAATGAAATTTAAGATGATCAGAAACTTTTACATTCTATCCTCATATTTCAAGATTACTAAGCTCTAATTTTTCTGTAGTGACCCCAACCAACTGAAAAGAGAAGAGGGGGCTTCAGGGGTTCAGGCACAAGAATGTGAGCCAGTATGAAGACAAGTGTGCCTTTTTCTACAGTTTAACACTGCAGCCAGCTGCCTGAAATTGAGGTAAGTGATATTTTTACACTCATAACATTAGTTATTTAGCTAAACTCTCTCGTTTGAGTGTTTTAGCTTCCCAAAGAAATCTGGTTGCTAAGGCATTTCCTTCAGCCAACTAACTGTGTTTTAGAGCGTCAGTTACTCCTGTCCCATCACTTTGCTCTGAAGCACCTGGACAGAAAACTGTAAGCCCTGGAGAAATTTTGAAAACATTTTACGGGAGCAGGCATGAGTATCAACGTCATGACCGACTTTCATACCAATAGAGCAATTTTTGAAGGCATGAGAGGGATTTCAAAATTATTTTGGGGTCAAACTTCCACTCCGTTTCTCACTCTAAAAAAGCGGCAGTTGATGCCAGTTACACTCTAAGGTTTCGGCAGTTGGAAATTTTGCTTGTTTTTCGCTTTTTAAGTCTCAGTCGTTACTCCGATCCCCAATAAAAGTAACAGCTCCCTTCTCGGCACCGAGCCGCACGATTTGATCCCACTTTTGTGGGTGGGCAGCGGTACGAGCCGCATTAACGGTAATGGAAGAAAAATAAAGAAACTAGAAAATTCCTGCAGAAATTTTGAGGGGCCATGCCAAAGTGTTCCCGTCGGCTTGTACCCAGCGTTAGGATACAAAAAAATTTGCATTATTGCTACAGAAAGCTGTACTTGTACCATCCATTATGTTGAAATTATTGCATAAGCTAAAAATAGCTAATATGCTAATGCTAGCCTAAATGCTGGCAGTAGCATGTGGAGCAACAGGACCATGTTGTTTTAATTGTACTTGCTCCATTCAGTATACTAACATGCCTAATTAACTACAAAAATTAGCTAATGGCTAACTTTAGGTTAAAGTCTAGTGCTAGTGCTAATGCAGCAAGGCAGTGCACTAGTCAAGGGCAGTGAAAGGCTAACATTTGTGCTAATGTTAATGAAGTACCTTGCTATGCAAGGCAGTTCACTATCCTGAGAAAGAAAACATGAACAAGGCTGATATTATAGCACCGCCTACAGCGGTGCACTATCCTGAGGGGAATATACAGGCTTTTATTTTGAAACTTTCAGTAAGCTTCATTTTATCTTACTGTTACAGTAGTTTGTTTAAACCAGTCACATAAAGCCCAAAAGAGCAATTACCTGATGTGAAAAATGTCAAGGCTTTTATTTAGAAATTTTCAGTAAGCTTCATTATTGGTACACATGGGATTAATGGCCACATTAATCCCATGTGTAACAGTCCTGCTATATACTGTCCAACACACCAAGTAGTTCTCATTTGCCAGCTCAGGCCTAATGTGTGGTATCTGAGAGTTCCGCCATGTTGTAGTGCTGACCTTAAGTCGTAGTTTAAAAGAGCAGCTCAACTATCATGTGAGTAAGACAGGCATGGACCAATAGAATTCTAACTGTTTGAAGTTTGTTTTTTTGAACAAAGCAGTCCGATCAGCTTGTTCCCGTTCAGGATCTGTAAGAGCGATCCAAAAACCTTTTGAAGCATATAGTCAAGTGAAGTGAAATGCTAATGCTTGTGCTAATGTTAATGAACTATCTTGCTGCACAAGGCAGTTCACTATCCTAAGAATGAAAGGGAATAAAAAGCTTAATATTATTGCACCGCCTTTGGCGGTGCACAGACGTGGGATGAATATGCAGCCTTTTATTTCAAAACTTTCAGAAAGCCTCATTTTAAATAATCACACTAATTCGATGTGTAACAGTGGTTTGGTTAAACCAGTCATGTAAAGCCCAAAAAACCAGTAGTTGATGTAAAAATGGTCAAGGCTTTTATTTTGAAATTTTCAGTAAGGATCATTTTAAATGGCCACACTAATCCAGTGTTTAACAGTGGTTGGGTAACACCAGTTATTTAATCACCAATAGAGCAACTGCATGATGTAAAAATAGACATTCTATTGGGTGTAGAACAGTAGGTGCCTGCCATGCAATGCATGGAGGCAGTGACTGACTTGCTTCACAAGTCAGTCACTGCTCTACTTATGTGTCACTTTTGACCGGCGGAGGCACTGCATTGATGAAAGAAGTGAGGCAACTTGATGTCTTTTGAGGTGTATTTTATTTCATGCTCATGGTGAACACCAACACCTTTTTCCTTTCAGTGAACCAAACAGCTTACATTTGTACCTGAGGCAAGTTACAACACTTACCCCAGGTAAGGGGTGATCAAAAACAAGACAAACTAGAAACAAACTATTTACATAACCCAAAAAGACAATAAATGATCCAACAAATATTTACATGCATGCAAATGATTAAAACTAAATGTATCTAAGGTCAATCAAAAAGTAACTGCAACTAAATATAAATCCTAAGAGTATTGCCCCTCTCAGTGGAAGATGGTTTGCTCCAAGAGCATTTGTCTCCCTCTCAGCTCCACCTGGCTGAGACACACCCAGAAAGGCAAGTACTCAAACAATTAAATCAATCAACTCAAATTAAACCAATCAGAAACAAACTGACATTTTCTCCCACATTCTCTGAACAGGAAAGATGGCCAGTCTCCCTACCCAAAAGAATATTTACTAAATGTCACAATGCAACTGAAATAAAGAACACAAAACACATTCAAACAGTAAATAAATAACATGTCAATGATCAATATGGGATGGAACCCCTGGTCTCCATCACATTATGTATTGCCATGGCAAGGCCCCAATAACAGAACAAAATCTTACGTACAACTGTGTTAGAACTAAAAACAAACATTGAGCTCACAAATATGCAGTTTTACCACACTGACCCAAAACTAGTTAAATAAGATAAAAAAGATTTTTCTAAATGATATAAATCTTGTTTTAAAGGCTTCTGGGCTGAGAGCTATTGCTTGTTTTGCTCCAGTGGAAAATGTGATTTGAATAGTAAGTGACCCAGGCCAATGTTTGTCTAAGTTCAAGGGGTGTCCGACTTTCCAAAATAACTGTTTCTACACTAAGAACAAATTTTAGGCCACTTGATGCATCAAAGACAATTTTGAGAAGATTTTTTTCTGTGTGTGCTTCTGAGTGAAGTTTCTAAAGAAATGGAACAGAGTGGGAAGAAATGACTTAAATTTAAAATACCATAGGTTTGTGAATCTAACATGAAAAAAGGAAATAGAGTTCAGAGGGTAAGACAACTCATACAAATAATTTTTTCTTCAAAATTATTTACACAATTTGCTATTTAAAAATTCATAGGTACACCTTGAGTTATTTTTAAGCGTCACTTAAAAACTACTGTGAGAGTTTTATGCTCATTTGTTTCAGACTGCCAAAAAAGACGCATTGCAGCCCTAATGTTGACAGTAGTTGCCTGCAGGAGGTTCAAATGGATAGACGCATCTTTGGTCTTGAATTATGTTTTCTGTCCTAGAAATAAATAAAGTAGTCACAAAAAGTACTCTTTTTTTCATTTAATTTGTGTGGCAGGTGCAAACCACGAAGAAATAAAACGAGTTTTGAAGAACTGTCATGATGGATTTCATCACCGGTGACGTGAAAATTACTCCCATTTACAATGATGGGAATAGCACCATGGGCTCCATAGTCGTCCCCAACTCCATAAGCACAGTCATTAGTATTTTCACCGTGCTTTTGCTCCTCATCAAGATGACTTCCCTCGGCTGCACGATGGAGATCTCCAAAATTAAGGCCCATCTTCTCAAGCCAAAAGGGGTGTTCATTGCTTTGCTGGCCCAGTTCCTCATAATGCCCCTGACTGCTTTCTCTTTGACCAAAATCCTCCGGATGAATCCGATGAAGTCTATAACTGTACTCATCTGTGGCTGCTGTCCAGGAGGAAGCTTATCAAACATTTTTTCTCACATACTAAAAGGTGACATGAATCTCAGGTAAACCTAGACAAATATGGCAATTTTATACACAGTTGTAAGAAAAATTGCTCCTATTTCACCTATTTGAAATTCTTTCAGTATCGTCATGACATCTTGCTCCAGCATTGCCGCTTTGGGTCTCATGCCTCTGCTGCTGTACATCTTCAGCCAAGGCTTTTCTGCTGTGAAAGATGCTGTTCCTTATGTCGGCATCATCAGAGCTCTCATGTTTACCCTGGTGCCTTGTGGCATCGGCATTGTCATCAACCACTACAAACCAAACTACTCTAAAACTATAATAAAAGTAAGTAATCAAACAAAGATTTCTTTTGTATGAATCTTATTTGCAGCTTAAGGATGATTTCTGCCAGTTATCTGAAATGACAATTAGACATTTTGGGGCCAAGAGCACGAAATCCAAGAGATTTGATTTTTCATCTAAGAACAGTTTTCTGTACGTTTAGCCACACAATGACCTCTTATCCAACACTGATGACATGTTGGAAAAGTACACGTACCCTCTTGCCCATTTGTGGAAGAGCTACAGAGAAAGCAAAGTGGGGGAACTCATTCTGGCACACAATGATGAACTGAGGTTGATGCTCAGACTGCCAAAACAGAACAGTGCAATTCAAATGTTTGTTACTGTTGGAGACCCCTATGCTACATTGCTCCATCTGATGTGCAGTTGTATGCATAAGCTAAAGGGCTCTATAAACAGTACAATTGTATCTATAATTTGTTAAGGTACATGCTATGAACAAATTACTCAGGAAACAGTTGAAATAATTGAACAAAGCTGCTAATACAAAGATTTCAAGTCATGGAGGAGACAGCAGGTCAAAAACCTGGTACTGACTGCAAAAGATCTGCAGCAAGACTTGGTGGCAGAAATCAGTGAAGTTTCAGTTTCCACAGGAAGTGTTAGTATATTATAAATGACATTTAAATTCTTTAGTGAAATGACTGACCCATGTGGCATTGCTTATTTGACAGGTTGGTAACTACATCCTGATAATATCCTTCATCGTAATTGTTGTCTTTTCCGGCATCGCTCTGAAGGATGTAATGTGGATGATCCTCATGCCAGACCTCATCACTGCGGCTGCACTGATGCCTCTGATTGGTTTTATAATGGGATATGTCATGGCGGCCATTTGGAGACTCAGCCCAAAGTAGGTTAAAACATGTTACTCATCAGATCATTCAGTAAACAGGCAGGTTGTGGCTTAGTTTCACACAAAAATAAATAAATGTTCAGCTCATATAGCTCTGCAGTATCAAACACTTTGTTCTGTAGGCAGAAGAAGAGACAAGCTTGCTTTAGCAACATAAATATAAAATCGATTCCTTATTACTAAGTTCCACCTCATCACTTTCAACAATAATTGAGCTGATACACCTTAAGCACAATGCATTGAAGCATTGAGCTTCTAACACATTACTTCACCCCTTTTCCTTAGATGCAGCAGAACCATCTCAATGGAGACAGGGTGTCAAAACATCCAGCTGTGCACCGCCATTCTTCAGGTGGCCTTTACTCCAGAGACCGTCGGACCCTTGTTTTTATTCCCCTTGTTGTACATCACCTTCCAGTGTGCGGAGGCCCTCCTTCTGATATTGTGCTTCAGATGTTACAAAAGAATCACGGCACCAGATGGGGGTAAGTTTTGGAACAGCCCAGGGAAGGAGCTATAGGGGGGTTGGAGGGGCTGTTGCCACCCCAAACCGGGCCGATGGGGGCCCGGGTCTGGAGCCAGGGAGGGAAGAATGGATTCAAGTTGCTCGAATGTCTGATTATAGATCGAGAAAGCGCACCCACGCCTGTTGAAAAAGGTGTATTTAATGTCAATGTAAATGCCTTACATCCAGCATGCCAGTGAAAACTGCAGTTAAAAAAATGGTACAATACTCATTTATGGTTATGACTGTAGAACATTCATTACATTTTTGGGACGTTTCAATTCAATAATCGGAAAACAATGTTTTTTGAAAACAAGACCTTGGATTTCCTATAATCCAAAGAAGGTCAAATTGTACCCACAAAGTCAAACATGCTTTTCGTAGCTATCAGGAGGCCTCTGACATAATCCAGCATGACCTCAGATGTGTTTTTATTAAAATTCAGAAACGTTTGTGCTGTCAAACTATTATGTGAACTGAGTCAGCAATATACTTTAGGTGGCAAATAAAATTCTGCATAAAATGGACATGTTCTGCTTCCAGAAAACAACAGGCACAAAGAAAAAAAGAAAGTTCATGAATGGAGACTTACATGGAAGGTTAAAAACAGAGAAGTTATTTTTTTTATGCTAATACAAACCTTTATATCTGAAACTTAAAACAAGTTTGCGAACCTACTTAGACTTGACTGGTTCCTGTCTAGAGATGATGACCTCATGATTTGCCATACCAAAGGCCCCTATTCAGTACAGCAGCACAAGAGTCTGTTGCCAAAAGGAATTCACTAAAATCTACCAAAAGAGCAGGCATATTTATACTTGATAAGTAAATGTGATTTTGGTAGATAATTTATTTTGATCAACATTTCTTTGCAATAAATCTTATACTGCTAGAGAGCCTATTTATTGACCTTGTAAGAAAAATGTATTTGTAGATTAAGCAGCAGAATTGAGAATGTAGGTGGAGCCAACTTGCCATATTTTGCAAGTAACTCATTTTGTCAATAAATTGGATGATCGAAGTTTGAAGAAACAAGACGAAATTCAACAATTTATTAATTTAGTAAAAAGGGGACTCCGCAGTGCATCAGGGGGTGGGAGGGATCTTACACAACCACAACAACCAGGAACCTCCTCTTGGTGCGGATCACCAGCTGGGTCACACAGATGGTGATAGAATCTCATTCTTTGACCACAATTTGCTAAAAGTGGGTTGATGACATCAGATTGTTATGAATAGCATGCAGTAAGATTGAGGTCAGGACATTCCACTTCAATTTCTAGTTTCTAACCATCAACCAGACACTATTTTCTTGCTTTTAACCATATTACTTTCTTATGTCAAAAGTCAGTAATGTTGTTTCTAATAAAAACATTCCGCCTGGAAAAAAAAAACAATTCAAACATATCTATGAAGGCCTAAAATGAATACAACATTCATGCCATTGAGAAATTTATGGAAACATTTCACCGTAATAGCACTAAAAAATGATAAAAAGCACATTGAACACATCAAATATTTAATCAAATTTACATGATATATACAGAATAATCAGACCTTATTTTTATTTTATTTGTTTTACATATATTAGGACGCAGCTGTAACAGAAACATATGGAGTTAACATGTTAATTTAGGTTCAGGAGCAGGACCACGCCTCAAACCACACCTCCAATTTCCTAAGTAGCCTATATATACCCTGTTCGAGAGCCGTTCCACACTTATTACATCTTTTGTCAACCCCACCCACCCTTACTCTTTTCACACATATATATATATATATATATATATATATATATATATATATATATATATACTGTTATATTAACACCATGTTTCTCGTTTCTTCACATTGCAGATTCTCAAGATGCGTTTAACCCTGAAGACTCTGAAGACCTCACATCATCATCACCATCATCATCATCATCATCACCATCATCATCATCATCATCATCATCATCACCAGCACCAGCATCATCACCCCATTCGGCTAATTAATCCCTCCATCTCTTCATCCCTCTTTTCTTTCTCCCTCACCCCTCCCCGGATCCCTCCTCCCCGCCTTTCCTCTTATCCTCAATAAATATGTAAATCTGTATCCTGTAGCGTGGTCCTTGCTAGTGAAACATCTAAAAGTAAACTCAGTGGAAGGTCAAATAAAGCAAACACTGAAATTACACCAATCTGTACATTTGTTCTTTTTGCTATCTTACTCTTTCTGACAGACGCATCTGCCCTAACACTTCACGTCACATCTGACGTCACGGTAGCCAACGGAAAATGATCTACAAACTACCTTTGAGAGACTACACGAGCTGCAGAGGCATCACAACAGCTGATCAACAGCTTTCTTGGCACAAATAAATTACAAACACGTTTTAGGCTTGAAGCAGGAGTTTCCCAGCAGCCTCAATAAATTAACAAAAGACAATATCTTCAGGTGAGGTGTTTCACAATGCCACAGATAATCAATCACTAAGCAGTGAGGGCATTTTACTGACATTCACTTTTAAGACTCTTTATTTCACATACTATATATACCTGTGCATAGAAGTGGAAAGCTAAGGCCTTATAAGGGAAACAATATGAGCATGAAGAGGGAAAACCAGAAGGAGAAATAGGATGAATGTAGTATTATCCTAAATACTGACGTGTAACTGTTGACTAAAACGTCCAAATGTTAGAAGAAAACACTATAAGCTTTTACTACTTTAATAGTAACGTGGGCTCATGCATCTTAGCAAATGTGTTTCTTAAGTGACGTGTGGTTTAAGGAAATAGTAAACAAGTCCGATATTTGTTTTTACAAAATGAGTTTACAGATTTGCTCAATAAACTGCAAAGCGTCATTTTTAAGACACGTTCATTCGCTCCCACCTGCCTCCTCCTTTCATTTTTTTCTGCATTTTGAGAAAGTAGACAAACGTACACACTGTTGGAATGCCTAATTTAAGCATATGTACATGTGATTTTCTCATCTGTATTCCTTTGGGATGGTCAGACGAACCATGTTCAGAGTGAATGAGCGCTTCACTCATTAACCGGCGTCATCTCCGCTGATAAAAGTCTGTTAATCAGTAAAGGTCAGTACTGGTGACTTGTCTCTTCTGTACGCTTCAGGCCTCCTTCAGTAATGGCATATCTACGGAAAAACAAAATTAAGTCAACTGCGTCTAAGAGTATATGAATAAATTGGAATATCACTGGGACGCTAATATAAACAATTCATTGCAAAAGGTTAAACTCAAATTACATAAAGTTAAATCATGATGTTAGCATACACTGAATAAAAAAAAAAGCAGGTCAACTTTAAAATGTGTGCCATCTGAAAATAAAACAAACCAAACTTGTCCTGTTTTAGGCCAGTTAGGATTACCAAACTTATTTCCTGGTTGATGTTTTCACATGTTGCCTCAATATTTTATTAAGTAATGTTATTTCCTCATGATGCCGTGTAATTTGTGAAGTGCAGCAGTCAATACAGCAACAAAACACTCCCACAACATGATGCTCAGGCTTGAAATCAAATAGAAAATCATTTTGGTAATCATAACAAGTTTTAAAAGGCTACAGTTTTATCTAATTTAACGTCAAACATGGAGAAAATGTTTGTGTGACATCATTTTTACCATCAGAGTAATCCATCTCAGAGTCTAGGCTCTGTCGGTCACTGCCTGCAGACGCCCTTCTACGTGCGGCGGCGTTGCCTCAGATTGAACACATCAAATAATATTTAATCAAATTTACATCCAACCAACTCAGTTGATACCATATGCATTTTGTTTTTCTAACATCATTCTTGGAAATAAAACAACTACTTTAAAAGGGTTGGTAGGGAGCTCATGGGATAGTGCGACAGCAGAAACACCAGCAGAACACAAACGTACTTCATGTCTATTCTGTGCTGATTCTGTGCTGATCGGTCTGGTCTCAGACTAATCAAACTATATTCAAACCACTAGCAAGCCTTTATAATTGCGCCTTAAAGGTTTCAGATCAAAAACCAATTAGATTCCATTATTGTCACATTTTGGCTAAATTTGGCATTTTGGATTTTACAAATTTTCTAAATTATAAAGTTTTAAAATCGATTTTTATGTGTTTAAATGGAGTTGCACCAACATCATTAAGCGACTGCATACAGAGACTGCAGGGCAACAGCAGATCTACCAGAGCAGCTTTGGATGGAAATTGTAAGGTCCCCTTTCGAAGAACCACTTTTGCTCTCTGTCTGTGAGAGGATCTGCAGCTTGGAACTCACTTCCTGTTCATTTAAAGTCTGTAACCACTTTTAGAACGTTCAAAACTCAAACAAAACTCTGGTTATGTCAAAATCAGACTTGTATCCATTTTTAATTTCTTACATTTCCCTGTTTGTATACATTATGTTGTGCTATTTTGAATGATTTCACTTCAATTTTTAGAGTTATTTTTTAAAAGCCCGTCTAGGGACAAGTGCTGCGAATTAGCTGTTGCTATTGCACCATGATGCAAACATGGGACTGCTGTTTTATTCAGTTTGTCTATGTCAATGTGTGTCTGTCCCTATTAAATAAACTTTAATAATAATTTGCAATATTTACCATGCGGGCTAAAGGACGAAACACGCCCTTTTTAATCAGATCCAAGATCAGTAGATAAAACGCAGCAGTATATTTTGACTATCTCAGTGCTATCGATGTAGCTACAATAGTAAGACGGTGGGCCCAAACTGCAATGAACGGATTGCAGCAAACAGTTTATTTTATTTTTTTAGCATTTTTCTGACCAATACACCGGAAAACATCAAGAGGAAAGTGTATACATTTTATTTAAATAAAGTACAACATGTTCAGAGAATTTCCCCTCCCATGAGTTGACCTTCTTGCAGCAACAGCTTAACTGTTGTTCGTGACTGTCGCATCACGTTTTTAATGTGGAACACTGTAGTTATATAAGGAGTTAATTATACATCTGACTACATCTGGTTGATGTAGAGAAACTGAAGATACTTCTGTACGCAAACTAATGATCAAGTACCTCACAGGAACGTTATATAAACAATATAATGCGTTAATGTAATAAAATGTTCAGTTTCCTCAGTCCAGTTTTTGTGTTTTGCTTTTATTTACAAGAAAATACTTCAACATGTTAGACAAAAAGGAATTTTGTTGACTTGTTTCAAAAAATATATTCAGTGTTAAGCTTAAAAATATTGAGCTAGCTCACATAGCTTCGGTGTTCAGCAGCTTATATTTATGCTGCGGTCCGTTTAAACAAGGCTGGCTAGCTAATACTGCCGGAAGAAACCGAATCACGCATTCATAAGCCATTGAATAATATGTGGAGCAAACCATCACTTAAACCCTCTAAGATATGTTTCTTAATTAAAATAAATGTTTGTATACAGGTAAAAAAACAAAACATGATTGAGTTATTACATGAAACATTATTTGTTAGTCTAATGGATATGAGAAAATGATTTAGCGTTTTTTTTTGTTTGTTGTGTTACAATCAAATATTACCTTTTTATCTCAGTGAAACTGTCATTCATACTTGTGAAGTGTAGTAAAAAAAATTATAAATGGTTCTAAAATCTATTTCTAAATAAAAATTAGACCCCTTGCAAGTATTTCTGAGTACATTTGTACCAGATGTGCAGGTATACGAATGTACATTTTTTGCTCATTCTTATTCTTCTGCAAAGAAGCACAAGCAAAAAGCTTGCGCTTCTTTACAAAACAGCACAAGCTCAGTGAGATTGGAATCAGAGAATATAGCACATGAATAGGCTTTGACTTTAACCATAGCATTACACCTCAGCTCTGAGTGTATATTTATTGTCGTTACCCTTCAGGAGGACAAACCTTTTTCTTAGTGAAAAAAGTCTTTGGTGACCTGTAACAGGTTTACCATACCTTCTATTAAAGGAAGCCCTTCGTGTTAAAATAAGTAAACCTGATCTTCATAGCTCCACAAATCTTTCCTTCAACTCTGATCAGTTTCACAATTCTTAGTAAGAATATCATCGCCACAAGATGCTGCCATAATCTTGTTTCACAGTGGGAACGATGCATTCAGGGTTATGTGTTGTTAATTTTAACTTAAACACATGTAATGCTGCCTGTTGTCCAAGCAACAGATTATTTTACTTGAGTTGTGGATCTCATGGATACTTGGATGGTAGAAAAGATTGTTGAAATTATGGACCTTTTAATTTCTGCTTCATGTTTATGCTGAAACTGTTGGTCATTATGTTTTGTTCATAGTTTAAAGCTAGATAGTAGTTTCACTCATTGTAAAAATGTCTATTTCTAGCCAAATATCTAACAAATCTGATGGTAATCTATATTTTTATTTGATTTATTTCATGAATTTTCATGAATGTTTGAAGATTTATTTTGGGAACACTAACAAACCTTGCAGGCAACCAATCCACTCTCTGAATATAAAAACATGTATGTTTTTTCTGCAAAATTAAGTCCAGTGAAATTTAAGATGAACAGAAACTTTTACATTCTATCCTCATATTTCAAGATTACTAAGCTCTAATTTTTCTGTAGTGACCCCAACCAACTGAAAAGAGAAGAGGGGGCTTCAGGGGTTCAGGCACAAGAATGTGAGCCAGTATGAAGACAAGTGTGCCTTTTTCTACAGTTTAACACTGCAGCCAGCTGCCTGAAATTGAGGTAAGTGATATTTTTACACTCATAACATTAGTTATTTAGCTAAACTCTCTCGTTTGAGTGTTTTAGCTTCCCAAAGAAATCTGGTTGCTAAGGCATTTCCTTCAGCCAACTAACTGTGTTTTAGAGCGTCAGTTACTCCTGTCCCATCACTTTGCTCTGAAGCACCTGGACAGAAAACTGTAAGCCCTGGAGAAATTTTGAAACCATTTTACGGGAGCAGGCATGAGTATCAATGTCATGACCGACTTTCATACCAATAGAGCAATTTTTGAAGGCATGAGAGCGATTTCAAAATTATTTTGGGGTCAAAATTCCACTCCGTTTCTCACTCTAAAAAAGCGGCAGTTGATGCCAGTTACACTCTAAGGTTTCGGCAGTTGGAAATTTTGCTCGTTTTTCGCTTTTTAATAAATCCTCTCTTTCTCTAGAGGGTCCTCGCCGTTCGCCCCAAAAAGATAAATTAAAAACACATGCTATACATTTATCAATATAGGCATATTGCATATCCACGTAAAGGGAAAAGGTTCTTCTAAATGATAGAAACAATATTTTCTACCTCAACAACACCCAGCTTGAACACTAAGCAGAGTGATAAAAAGAAACGCAATTAGGCGCTGACGAGGCTAACGAGGCACAGCCGGTAAAAAACGGATCAACAAAAGAGCAACGAGGTCCGATACACAAAAACTATATATCAGATTAAAGCCGAAGCTCTGCGGTTTCCAACAATACCAGAGTCACCAGGCTACTTGCAAAACTCACTGAACCAGCAGCTAAAGAAGAAAAAAGGAAAAAGCTCATTTCACGAAGCCAAAATCAAAAAATCAGTTCTACCTTTGCTGGTCATAATCCATATTAGAGTAAATATTTCCACTTAGTTCGATCATCCATTTTCCCTGCGTCCATTTCACATGGTTTCCGGTTCGGCGCAGAGCCTTTTTCGTCAAATCGCTAAGATGAAGGGATCCCGACAAACCGCCCTGCGTAATTGTGAATGTCTGAATGCAGAATGCAATGACTTTACGCGCAGAGCGCATTGTTATTGTAATGTAATTATGATATATGTGAGTTTTTTCCTGTTATCTTGTCATTTTAACATGAGTTTTAATTGCTATTTGCATTTTCATTGTTATATAATTCTATTTGAAATGTTATTGTGAGTTAATCTGTTCCATTTTCAGTTTATTACAATTTGTCTATTGTTTTCTCTTTTTATGAATGAATGCATGTGGATTTTTCAAAGGAACCCCCCAAAACAATTATTAGATGCAATTACTTATTTATGATAAATAATCATTTATTATATGAAAAGAATAAATGATTAAAACAGAACCTACAGAAATAAAAACTAAGAAAGTTCAAATGGCACAAATTGTGCCAAAATGGTTCATTTGGAAGGTCCGCCTAGATTTTTATCAAGTACTACCTCTCTAAAACTCATATGATTAACTTTTTTTTTTCATAAAACTTGGCACAGCAAAAGGTCAGATTGTGAACTGTTGTTTTCTACATGTTTTGGCTTTCAACTGCATGCTTTGAAAGGAACCTTCATAGATTGAAGTGGTTTTTTAGGCGGAAATTGATTTTTTTTTCTTAATTTCTGCTGTTTACTATATTAATTCACTTTCCTCAGTAACAGGTAGGGTGGTTTTTAGAGCTGTAACATATTCCCTAGGGTCTTGTCTTTGTTTCGATACCAAAACAATTAAAATAAACTCTGTAGTTCATGAGATACATTCAATTCATTCTGGGCATGTTATTTTCAGTCATGTTGCTCAAAAACAGGCCGTGAGCCGAAGAGGTTGTCTCCGTCGTTACTCCGATCCCCAATAAAAGTAATAGCTCCCTTCTCGGCACCGAGCCCCACGATTTGATACCACTTTTGTGGGTGGGCAGCGGTACAAGCCGCATTAACGGTAATGGAAGAAAAATAAAGAAATAAACAGACATTCTATTGGGTGTAGAATAATAGGTGCTTTCATGCATTGCTATGGCATGGCCCCAATAATAGCTTGACTACATAGACACAATGTTAGCTGGCTCAAAGAACTTTAACCTTATAACTTTACCATTGATCTTCAATGCCATTCATCCATCCATTTTCTTCCGCTTATCCGGGGTCGGGTCACAGGGGCAGCAGCTTCAGAGGGGAGGCCCAGACTTCCCTCTCCCCAGCCACTTCTTCCAGCTCCTCCGGGGGAACCCCACGCCGTTCCCAGGCCAGCCGAGAGACATAGTCCCTCCAGCGTGTCCTGGGTCTTCCTCGAGGCCTCCTCCCTTTGGGACGTGCCTGGAGCATGTTGGAGGAAAACCTTATTTAACTATTAAAACAACTAGTCTCGGGCTTTACCTCCTGGTCGTTCAGAGTTTAATCCAATCAGTAGAAAGTATAACATAAGACAGAAAATTTAAAGAAACACAGTCACACATTAGTCGCCTGAGAGAATGAGACAGATAAATCGGAGACGTCTTCGGAGAAAGAGCCAGCCCAAGAGGAGCTAAAAATTGGCTATTGTCTGGCTTATTTTCTTTGTGCAAAAGGTTTTATACTAGTAGGTGTGTTCTATTCAAATAGGGTGCAACACTTCTCGACCAACCAAAAGCTGTCTCTGACCCTTTTCAAATTCAGAAAATCCCTAGAGTTCCTTCAAAAACAAAAACGCGGCTTCTCCTTTTGTTTTAAATAAGTTAGAAGCAGGATGTCTCCGATCCCCTGTTGGTTTATGGCTCTTCACAAATTACTGTGAAACAGCTGGAACTTCCACTGGTGATATCCTGACATAAAAAACTAATTTGAAACCTTATACGACAATTCACTCTAGACCAAAAAGTAAAGGTCAATAAGCCAGAATAAGTTTCTAATTCCAAAACTATTATTAGACTATTTTCCATTAAATCAGGTTACATTTTACAACTAACATATTTTAACTATATTTTCTTACTGGTATTTAGCTTCCAGCCATCTGGGCAAAGAGAAACAAATTAAGGAATTTCACAGATAGGCGTGAACATTCAAGTTTCCCGTGCCGGTTTGCTAGAGACAGACCTTCTACTTCAATATAAAGTTATCTCCAAGACACTATGTTATTTTGGACAGGCTCTCCGAAATCCGTCCCGATATTAAACTGAAAAACAATATACATTCGCTGAAAATAATAATGTACAATTGCTGTTTTTTCTAATCCAATATTCAAGCAAACATTGAACCATCTTAAACAATTCTCTAATACAGAGCACAATATTTTCAAACACATTTATCATCCACAAAATTAATTCTAAACTAAAATATCATAATTTTCGATCAGAACATGCAATAACTAAAAGAAATCTTTTAGAAATTAAAAGTTAATGCTTTAATCAGTTTTATAACCTCCGTGAGCTGTCTGAGTTCCTATTTCCCAGAGAATTTCAAATGATGGTACCGTCTGGCTCCCTGCATGTTAATTTACGACCTCCTGTCTTTTGTATCAGCACCACAGGTGTCGGAGCCAAAAGTTCTCCTGCAGACCTCCTTTGTTTCAATTCTTATCCAAGCATAAGTTTAAATGTCCCAAAATCACCCAGACAAACCTATTCAAAACTAAGAAATTTATTCTAAAAATACTAAACTAAATTAGACACTAAAAATAGTCATTTTCCTCAACAAGCACCTCACCAGGGAGGCGTCCAGGTGGCATCCTGACCAGATGCCCGAGCCTCAACTGGCTCCTCTCGACGTGGAGGAGCAGCGGCTCTACTTTGAGTCCCTCCCGGATGACCGAGCTTCTCACCCTATCTCTAAGGGAGAGCCCGGCCACCCTGCGGAGGAAACCCATTTCGGCCGCTTGTATCCGTGATCTCGTTCTTTCGGTCATGACCCAAAGCTCCTGACCATAGATGAGGGTGGGAACGTAGATCGACCGGTAAATCGAGAGCTTCGCCTTTTGACTCAGCTCTCTCTTCACCACGACGGACCAGTACAGCGCCGCTTCACGGCAGACGCCGCCCCAATCCGCCTGTCGATCTCCCGCTCCCTTCTTCCCTCATTCGTGAACAAGATCTCCAGATACTTAAACTCCTCCACTTGAGGCAGGACGACCCCCCTGACCCGGAGAAGGACCTCTACCCTTTTCTGGCTCAAGACCATGGCCTCGGATTTGGAGGCACTGAGCCTCATCCCGGCCGCTTCACACTCGGCCGCGAACCGCTCCAGCGAGAGCCGCAGATCACGATCTGATGAAGCCAACAGGACCACATCATCCGCAAAAAGCAGAGATGCGATCCTAAGGCCACCAAAACGGATCCCCTCAACACCTCGGCTGTGCCTAGAAATTCTGTCCATGAAAGTAATGAACAGAATCGGTGACAAAGGG
Organism: Poecilia picta; assembly: GCA_033032245.1. Lineage (NCBI taxonomy): Eukaryota > Metazoa > Chordata > Actinopteri > Cyprinodontiformes > Poeciliidae > Poecilia > Poecilia picta. The sequence continues at coordinate 10,126,490 of CM065374.1, forward strand.
CAGCCTTGGCGGAGTCCAACTCTCACCGGAAACGAGCCCGACTTACTGTCGGCAATGCGGACCAGACTCTGACACCGGTCATACAGGGATCTGACAGCCCGTGTCCCAGGCCAATGAGGGACACGGTCGAACGCCTTCTCCAAGTCCACAAAACACATGTAGACTGGTTGCGTGAACTCCCATGCGCCCTCCAGGACCCTGCTGAGGGTGTAGAGCTGGTCCAGTGATCCACGCCCAGGACGAAAACCACACTGCTCTTCCTGAATCCGAGGTTCGACTATCCGACGGACCCTCCTCTCCAGGACCCCAGAATAGACCTTTCCAGGGAGGCTTAAGAGTGTGACCCCTCTGTAATTGGAGCACACCCTCCGGTCCCCTTCCGGTCAACCTTGCGGCCACAGCTCTGATAAGCTGCTTCGGCGATGGAGGCACGGAACATGGTCCACTCAGACTCAATGTCCTTCAATGCATTACTTTTTAATGAAGGACATTAAACTCCAACTCAGTGGAATTCAGAAAATTTGCTTTGAAGAGAAAACCCCTTTAGTGCCTCCAATCCATTCAGAAAGTTAAAGACATAGTTAAACAATGAAGCCACCAGAACAGAAGTTGGTGTGAATAATAGTAACAGAACAAAATCTTACGTACAACTGTGTTAGAACTAAAAACAAACATTGAGCTCACAAATATGCAGTTTTACCACACTGACCCAAAACTAGTTAAATAAGATAAAAAAGATTTTTCTAAATGATATAAATCTTGTTTAAAAGGCTTCTGGGCTGAGAGCTATTGCTTGTTTTCGTCCAGTGGAAAATGTGATTTGAATAGTAAGTGACCCAGGCCAATGTTTGTCTAAGTCCAAGGGGTGTCCGACTTTCCATTATAACTGTTTCTACACTAAGAATAAATTTTAGGCCACTTGATGCATCAAAGACAATTTTGTGAAGATTTTTTTCTGTGTGTGCTTCTGAGTGAAGTTTCTAAAGAAATGGAACAGAGTGGGAAGAAATGACTTAAATTTAAAATACCATAGGTTTGTGAATCTAACATGAAAAAAGGAAATAGAGTTCAGAGGGTAAGACAACTCATACAAATAATTTTTTCTTCAAAATTATTTACACAATTTGCTATTTAAAAATTCATAGGTACACCTTGAGTTATTTTTAAGCGTCACTTAAAAACTACTGTGAGAGTTTTATGCTCATTTGTTTCAGACTTCCAAAAAAGACGCATTGAAGCCCTAATGTTGACAGTAGTTGCCTGCAGGAGGTTCAAATGGATAGATGCATCTTTGGTCTTGAATTATGTTTTCTGTCCTAGAAATAAATAATGTAGTCACAAAAAGTACTCTTTTTTTTTCATTTAATTTGTGTGGCAGGTGCAAACCACGAAGAAATAAAACGAGTTTTGAAGAACTGTCATGATGAATTTGATCACCGGTGATGTGAAAATTACTCCCATTCACAATGATAGTAATGGGAATAGCACCATGGGCTTCCTGATCATTCCCAAACCCATAAACACAGTCATTAATATTTTCACCGTGATCATCCTCTTCATCACCATGATTTCCCTCGGCTGCACGATGGAGGTCTCCAAAATTAAGGCCCATCTTCTCAAGCCAAAAGGGGTGTTCATTGCTTTGCTGGCCCAGTTCCTCATAATGCCCCTGACTGCTTTCTCTTTGACCAAAATCCTCCGGATGAATCCGATGAAGTCTATAACTGTACTCATCTGTGGCTGCTGTCCAGGAGGAAGCTTATCAAACATTTTTTCTCTCTCAATAAAAGGTGACATGAATCTCAGGTAAACCTAGACAAATATGGCAATTTTTTACACAGTTGTAAGAAAAATTGCTCCTAATTCACCTATTTGAAATTCTTGCAGTATCGTCATGACAACTTGCTCCAGCATTGCCGCCTTGGGTCTCATGCCTCTGCTGCTGTACATCTTCAGCCAAGGCTTTCCTGCTGTGAAAGATGCTGTTCCTTATGTCGGCATCATCACTGCACTCGCGCTTACCCTGGTGCCTTGTGGCATCGGCATTGTCATCAACCACTACAAACCAAACTACTCTGCAAAAGTAATAAAAGTAAGTAATCAAACAAAGATTTCTTTTGTATGAATCTTATTTGCAGCTGAAGGATGATTTCTGCCAGTTATCTGAAATGACAATTAGACATTTTGGGGCCAAGAGCACGAAATCCAAGAGATTTGATTTTTCATCTAAGAACAGTTTTCTGTATGTTTAGCCACACAATGACCTCTTATCCAACACTGATGACATGTTGGAAAAGTACACGTACCCTCTTGCCCATTTGTGGAAGAGCTACAGAGAAAGCAAAGTGGGGGAACTCATTCTGGCACACAATGATGAACTGAGGTTGATGCTCAGACTGCCAAAACAGAACAGTGCAATTCAAATGTTTGTTACTGTTGGAGTCCCCTGTGCTACATTGCTCCATCTGATGTGCAGTTGTATGCATAAGCTAAAGGGCTCTATAAACAGTACAATTGTATCTATAATTTGTTAAGGTACATGCTATGAACAAATTACTCAGGAAACAGTTGAAATAATTGAACAAAGCTGCTATTACAAAGATTTCAAGTCATGGAGGAGACAGCAGGTCAAAAACCTGGTACTGACTGCAAAAGATCTGCAGCAAGACTTGGTGACAGCAATCAGTGAAGTTTCAGTTTCCACAGGAAGTGTTAGTATATTATAAATGACATTTAAATTCTTTAGTGAAATGACTGACCCATGTGGCATTGCTTATTTGACAGGTTGGTCCCTGCATCCTGATAATATCCAGCATCATAGTTGTTGTCTTTTCCGGCATTGCTGTGAAGGATGTAATATGGATGATCCTCATGCCAGACCTCCTTGCTGTGGCTGCACTGATGCCTCTGATTGGTTTTATAATGGGCTATGTCATGTCTGTCATTTCCAGACTCAACCCACAGTAGGTTAAACCATGTTACTCATCAGTTCATTCAGTAAACAGGCAGGTTGTGGCTTAGTTTCACACAAAAATAAATAAATGTTCAGCTCATATAGCTCTGCAGTATCAAACACTATTTGTTCTGTAGGCAGAAGAAGAGACAAGCTTGCTTTAGCAACTTAAATATGAAACCGATTCCTTATTACTAAGTTCCACCTCATCACTTTCAACAATAATTGAGCTGATACACCTTAAGCACAATGCATTGAAGCATTGAGATTCTAACACATTACTTCACCCCTTTTCCTTAGATGCAGCAGAACCATCTCCATGGAGACAGGGTGTCAAAACATCCAGCTGTGCACCGCCATTCTTAAGGTGGCCTTTACTCCAGAGTCCATCGGACCCTTGTTTTTATTCCCCATGTTGTACATCATGTTCCAGTGTGCGGAGGCCCTCCTTCTGGTATTGTGCTTCAGATGTTACCAAAGAATCAGGACACCAGATGGGGGTAAGTTTTGGAACAGCCCAGGGAAGGAGCTACAGAGGGGTTGGAGGGGCTGTTGCCCCCCTGAACCGGGCCGATGGGGGCCCGGGTCTGGAGCCAGGGAGGGAAGAATGGATTCAAGTTGCTCGAATGTCTGATTATAGATCGAGAAAGCGCACCCGCGCCTGTTGAAAAAGGTGTATTTAATGTCAATGTAAATGCCTTACATCCAGCATGCCAGTGAAAACTGCAGTTAAAAAAATGGTACAATACTCATTTATGGTTATGACTGTAGAACATTCATTACATTTTTGGGACGTTTCTCTTGAAGAATCGTAAAACAATGTTTTTTGAAAACAAGACCTTGGATTTCCTATAATCCAAAGGTCAAATTGTACCCACAAAGTCAAACATGCTTTTTGTAGCTATCAGGAGGCCTCTGACATAATCCAGCATAACCTCAGATGTGTTTTCATTAAAATTCAGAAACTTCTGTGCTGTCAAACTATTATGTGAACTGAGTCAGCAATATACTTTAGGTGGCAAATAAAATTCTGCATAAAATGGACATGTTCTGCTTCCAGAAAACAACAGGTACAAAGAAAAAAAGAAAGTTCATGAATGGAGACTTACATGGAAGGTTAAAAACAGAGGAGTTAATTTTTTTTATGCTAATACAAACCTTTATATCTGAAACTTAAAACAAGTTTGCGAACCTACTTAGACTTGACTGGTTCCTGTCTAGAGATGATGACCTCATGATTTGCCATACCAAAGGCCCCTATTCAGTACAGCAGCACAAGAGTCTGTTGCCAAAAGGAATTCACTAAAATCTACCAAAAGAGCAGGCATATTTATACTTGATAAGTAAATGTGATTTTGGTAGATAATTTATTTTGATCAACATTTCTTTGCAATAAATCTTATACTGCCAGAGAGCCTATTTATTGACCTTGTAAGAAAAATGTATTTGTAGATTAAGCAGCAGAATTGAGAATGTAGGTGGAGCCAACTTGCCATATTTTGCAAGTAACTCATTTTGTCAATAAATTGGATGATCGAAGTTTGAAGAAACAAGACGAAATTCAACAATTTATTAATTTAGTAAAAAGGGGACTCCGCAGTGCATCAGGGGGTGGGAGGGATCTTACACAACCACAACAACCAGGAACCTCCTCTTGGTGCGGATCACCAGCTGGGTCACACAGATGGTGATAGAATCTCATTCTTTGACCACAATTTGCTAAAAGTGGGTTGATGACATCAGATTGTTATGAATAGCATGCAGTAAGATTGAGGTCAGGACATTCCACTTCAATTTCTAGTTTCTAGCCATCAACCAGACACTATTTTCTTGCTTTTAACCATATTACTTTCTTGTGTCAAAATTCAGTAATGTTGTTTCTAATAAAAACATTCCGCCTGGAAAAAAAACAATTCAAACATATCTATGAAGGCCTAAAATGAATACAACATTCATGCCATTGAGAAATTTATGGAAACATTTCACCGTAATAGCACTAAAAATGATAAAAAGCACATTGAACACATCAAATGATATTTAATCAAATTTGCATAATATATACAGAATAATCAGACCTTATTTTTATTTTATTTGTTTTACATATATTAGGACGCAGCTGTAACAGAAACATATGGAGTTAACATGTTAATTTAGGTTCAGGAGCAGGACCACGCTCAAACCACACCTCCAATTTCCTAAGTAGCCTATATATACCCTGCTCGAGCCGTTCCACACCTATTACATCTTTTGTCAACCCCACCCACCCTTACTCTTTTCACATATATATATATATATATATATATATATATATATATATATATATATATATATATATATATATATATATACTGTTATATTAACACCATGTTTCTCGTTTCTTCACATTGCAGATTCTCAAGATGCGTTTAACCCTGAAGACTCTGAAGACCTCACATCATCATCACCATCATCATCATCATCACCATCATCATCATCATCACCATCATCATCATCAGCATCATCATCACCAGCACCAGCATCATCACCCCATTCGGCTAATTAATCCCTCCATCTCTTCATCCCTCTTTTCTTTCTCCCTCACCCCTCCCCGGATCCCTCCTCCCCGCCTTTCCTCTTATCCTCAATAAATATGTAAATCTGTATCCTGTAGCGTGGTCCTTGCTAGTGAAACATCTAAAAGTAAACTCAGTGGAAGGTCAAATAAAGCAAACACTGAAATTACACCAATCTGTACATTTGTTCCTTTTGCTATCTTACTCTTTCTGACGGACGCATCTGCCCTAACACTTCACGTCACATCTGACGTCACGGCAGCCAACGGAAAATGATCTACAAACTACCTTTGAGAGACTACACGAGCTGCAGAGGCATCACAACAGCTGATCAACAGCTTTCTTGGCACAAATAAATTACAAACACGTTTTAGGCTTGAAGCAGGAGTTTCCCAGCAGCCTCAATAAATTAACAAAAGACAATATCTTCAGGTGAGGTGTTTCACAATGCCACAGATAATCAATCACTAAGCAGTGAGGGCATTTTACTGACATTCACTTTTAAGACTCTTTATTTCACGTACTATAGCTTTAGCTAGCTTTAAACTATGAACAAAACCTATTATACTTTATATATATATATATATATAAAGGGTTTAGGGTTAGGGGTTAGGGGGTTTATATATATATATATATATATATATATATATGTCTATATATATATCTATATATATATATAGATATATATATATATATAGATATAGATATAGATATATATATATATATTCCCTTCTCACCCTCCGCGGGTGGTCTCCTCTCTCTCTGTCATCCTCTGAGCTCGGGTCCTCTGCCGTCTGATGTTGTTCCTGGGATCTGTTTTATATATAAAGTAATAAGTTTTGTTCATAGTTTAAAGCTAATAGCCGTTTCACTCTGAGTGTAAAAATGTCAATTTCTAGCCAAATATCTAACAAATCTGATAGTAATATATATTTTTATTAGATTTCTTTCATGGATTTTCGTGAATGTTTGAAGATTTATTTTGGGAACACTAACAAGCCTTGCAGGCAACCAATCCGCTCTCTGTGAATATAAAACGTGTACAAAATTAAGTCCAGTGAAATTTAAGATGAACAGAAACGTTTACATTCTATCCTCATATTTCAAGATTGCTAAGCCCTAATTTTTCTATAGTGACCCCAACAGAATGAAAAGAGAACAGGGGGCTTCTGGGGAGTTGGCACAATTGGCAGAATACTTTTAGTAAGTAGCAATTAAAAAAGGGGGAAAATGGATTCATATGAGCATGTAATTTTGAAAGCATCTGAAAATCCTTTGTCTCTTGTTTAGTTGCCTGCAGTATCTACAGCAACCATTTTGTTAGAAGAGCATGTGACAAAGGGGCTCAGACACAGTCGGGGGTTCAGGCACAAGAATGTGAGCCAGTATGAAGACAAGTGTGCCTTTTTCTACAGTTTAACACTGCAGCCAGCTGCCTGAAATTGAGGTAAGTAATATTTTTACACTCATAACATTAGTTTTAACATTACTTATTTAGCTAAACTCTCTCTTTTGAGTGTTTTAGCTTCCCAAAGAAATCTGGTTGCTAAAGCATTTCCTTCAGCCAACTAACTGTGTTTTAGAGCGTCAGTTACTCCTGTCCCATCACTTTGCTCTGAAGCACCTGGACAGAAAACTGTAAGCCCTGGAGAAATTTTGAAAACATTTTACGGGAGCAGGCATGAGTATCAATGTCATGACCGACTTTCATACCAATAAAGCAATTTTTGAAGGCATGAGAGGGATTTCAAAATTATTTGGGGGTCAAACTTCCACTCCGTTTCTCACTCTAAAAAAGCGGCAGTTGATGCCAGTTACACTCTAAGGTTTCGGCAGTTGGAAATTTTGCTCGTTTTTCGCTTTTTAAGTCTCAGTCGTTACTCCGATCCCCAATAAAAGTAACAGCTCCCTTCTCGGCACCGAGCCGCACGATTTGATACCACTTTTGTGGGTGGGCAGCGGTACGAGACGCATTAACGGTAATGGAAGAAAAATAAAGAAATAAACAGACATTCTATTGGGTGTAGAATAATAGGTGCTTCCATGCATTGCTATGGCATGGCCCCAATAATAGCTTGACTACATAGACACAATGTTAGCTGGCTCAAAGAGCTTTAACATTACAACCTTACCATTTATCTTCAATGCATTACTTTTTAATGGGGGACATTAAACTCCAACTCAGTGGAATTCAGAAAATTTGCTTTGAAGAGAAAACCCCTTTAGTGCCTCCAATCCATTCAGAGAGTTAAAGACATAGTTAAACAATGAAGCCACCAGAACAGAAGTTGGTGTGAATAATAGTAACAGAACAAAATCTTACGTACAACTGTGTTAGAACTAAAAACAAACATTGAGCTCACAAATATGCAGTTTTACCACACTAAATAAGATAAAAAAGATTTTTCTAAATGATATAAATCTTGTTTAAAAGGCTTCTGGGCTGAGAGCTATTGCTTGTTTTCGTCCAGTGGAAAATGTGATTTGAATAGTAAGTGACCCAGGCCAATGTTTGTCTAAGTCCAAGGGGTGTCCGACTTTCCATTATAACTGTTTCTACACTAAGAACAAATTTTAGGTCACTTGATGCATCAAAGACAATTTTGTGAAGATTTTTTTCTGTGTGTGCTTCTGAGTGAAGTTTCTAAAGAAATGAAACAGTGGAAAGAAATGCCTTAAATTTAAAATACAATAGGTTTGTGAATCTAACATGAAAAAAGGAAATAGAGTTCAGAGGGTAAGACAACTCATACAAATAATTTTTTCTTCAAAATTATTTACACAATTTGCTATTTAAAAATTCATAGGTACACCTTGAGTTATTTTTAAGCGTCACTTAAAAACTACTGTGAGAGTTTTATGCTCATTTGTTTCAGACTTCCAAAAAAGATGCATTGAAGCCCTAATGTTGACAGTAGTTGCCTGCAGGAGGTTCAAATGGATTTACGCATCTTTGGTCTTGAATTATGTTTTCTGTCCTAGAAATAATGTAGTCACAAAAAGTACTCTTTTTTTTCATTTAATTTGTGTGGCAGGTGCAAACCACGAAGAAATAAAACAAGTTTTGGAAGAACTGTCATGATGAATCTGATCACCGGTGACATGAGAATTACTCCCATTCACAATGATAGTAATGGGAATAGCACCATGGGCTTCCTGATCATCCCCAAACCCATGAACACAGCCATTAATATTTTCACCGTGATCATCCTCTTCATCACCATGATTTCCCTCGGCTGCACGATGGAGGTCTCCAAAATTAAGGCCCATCTTCTCAAGCCAAAAGGGGTGTTCATTGCTTTGCTGGCCCAGTTCCTCATAATGCCCCTGACTGCTTTCTCTTTGACCAAAATCCTCCGGATGAATCCGATGAAGTCTATAACTGTACTCATCTGTGGCTGCTGTCCAGGAGGAAGCTTATCAAACATTTTTTCTCTCTCAATGAAAGGTGACATGAATCTCAGGTAAACCTAGACAAATATGGCAATTTTTTACACAGTTGTAAGAAAATTGCTCCTATTTCACCTATTTGAAATTCTTGCAGTATCGTCATGACAACTTGCTCCAGCATTGCCGCCTTGGGTCTCATGCCTCTGCTGCTGTACATCTTCAGCCAAGGCTTTCCTTCTGTGAAAGATGCTGTTCCTTATGTCGGCATCATCACTGCACTCATGTTTACCCTGGTGCCTTGTGGCATCGGCATTGTCATCAACCACTACAAACCAAACTACTCTGCAACTGTAACAAAAGTAAGTAATCAAACAAAGATTTCTTTTGTATGAGTCTTATTTGCAGCTTAAGGATGATTTCTGCCAGTTATCTGAAATGACAATTAGACATTTTGGGGCCAAGAGCACGAAATCCAAGAGATTTGATTTTTCATCTAAGAACAGTTTTCTGTACGTTTAGCCACACAATGACCTCTTATCCAACACTGATGACATGTTGGAAAAGTACACGTACCCTCTTGCCCATTTGTGGAAGAGCTACAGAGAAAGCAAAGTGGGGGAACTCATTCTGGCACACAATGATGAACTGAGGTTGATGCTCAGACTGCCAAAACAGAACAGTGCAATTCAAATGTTTGTTACTGTTGGAGTCCCCTGTGCTACATTGCTCCATCTGATGTGCAGTTGTATGCATAAGCTAAAGGGCTCTATAAACAGTACAATTGTATCTATAATTTGTTAAGGTACATGCTATGAACAAATTACTCAGGAAACATTTGAAATAATTGAACAAAGCTGCTAATAAAAAGATTTCAAGTCATGGAGGAGACAGCAGGTCAAAAACCTGGTACTGACTGCAAAAGATCTGCAGCAAGACTTGGTGGCAGCAATCAGTGAAGTTTCAGTTTCCACAGGAAGTGTTAGTATATTATAAATGACATTTAAATTCTTTAGTGAAATGACTGACCCATGTGGCATTGCTTATTTGACAGGTTGGTAACTACATCCTGATAATATCGAGCATCATAGTTTTTGTCCTTTCCGGCATTGCTGTGAAGGATGTAATATGGATGATCCTCATGCCAGACCTCCTTGCTGTGGCTGCACTGATGCCTCTGATTGGTTTTATAATGGGATATGTCATGTCTGTCATTTGCAGACTCAGCCCAAAGTAGGTTAAAACATGTTACTCATCAGATCTTTCAGTAAACAGGCAGGTTGTGGCTTAGTTTCACACAAAAATAAATAAATGTTCAGCTCATATAGCTCTGCAGTATCAAACACTTTGTTCTGTAGGCAGAAGAAGAGACAAGCTTGCTTTAGCAACTGAAATATGAAACCAATTCCTTATTACTAAGTTCCACCTCATCACTTTAAGTTACACCTTAAGCACAATGCATTGAAGCATTGAGATTCTAACATATTACTTCACCCCTTTTCCTTAGATGCAGCAGAACCATCTCAATGGAGACAGGGTGTCAAAACATCCAGCTGTGCACCGCCATTCTTAAGGTGGCCTTTACTCCAGAGTCCATCGGACCCTTGTTTTTATTCCCCTTGTTGTACATCATGTTCCAGTGTGCGGAGGCCCTCCTTCTGGTATGGTGCTTCAGATGTTACCAAAGAATCACGGCACCAGATGGGGGTAAGTTTTGGAACAGCCTGCCTTATGCGAACAAGGCTGAAAGAACAGTGTCAAATGACCAATATGGCAATCTCCTGCAATTTATAATCATTTGAAAAAAATCAAAAGCACATGTTTTTTTCTTATTCAGATCCAAAGATATGGCAGAATGTTGACACCCAACAAGAAGAGGTGAATGTTGACACCCAACAAGAAGAGGTGAATGTTGATGTCCAACAAGAAGGGGTGAAACAACAGTCTACAAAGAGACCAATGCACTTTTGGAGAAATGTGCATAAAAAGGTTTGCCAATCTCCAAACCTGTGACCGTGACTGAAAGTCTGCCAAAGCCTCGGCAGTCAAAAATACTTTCTGTCACAGCCAAAATGTTTTTTGTAATTCAACAAATGTTGAATTTTTTTTTACTTCATAAACAACAATTTTGTTTGAGAAACACTATCAGATTGTCAATTTCAATAAGATTTATTATCCTGAAAAGGGATTATTCCACCCTGCGACAGACTGGCGACCTGTCAAGGGCGTACCCTGCCTCTCGCCCGGAACGTTAGCTGGAGATAGGAACCAGCACATCCCGATCCCATTAAGGGACAAGGGTGTAAAAAAATGGATGGATGGATGGATGGGATTATTCCACCTCATTGTATTTTGACATCTTTCTGACTGTGAGAGAGGTATGCCAGGCTCATCATAAAACTAACTTTAACACTGACTGCTAATGTGTCTGAAATCTTTCTGTGTGCTAAAACCATTTGCTTTCAAACTCTTCTGCTCTCCCAGATGACCAATCTTCAAAAATCTTGACAGAATTTGGTAATGTTCTGTATATTTATTAGTGTGGGAGAAGACCAAGATGCTCCAAGATCTTTAAATGCCTTACATCCAGCATGCCAGTGAAAACTGGAGTTAAAAAAATGGTACAATACTCATTTATGGTTATGACTGTAGAACATTAATTACATTTTTGGGACGTTTCCCTTGAAGAATTGTAAAACATTTTTTTTGAAAACAAGACCTTGGATTTCCTATAATCCAAAGGTCAAATTGTACCCACAAAGTCAAACATGCTTTTTGTAGCTATCAGGAGGCCTCTGACATAATCCAGCATGACCTCAGATGTGTTTTCATTAAAATTCAACCTTTATATCTGAAACTTAAAACAAGTTTGCGAACCTACTTAGACTTGACTGGTTCCTGTCTAGAGATGATGACCTCATGATTTGCCATACCAAAGGCCCCTATTCAGTACAGCAGCACAAGAGTCTGTTGCCAAAAGGAATTCACTAAAATCTACCAAAAGAGCAGGCATATTTATACTTGATAAGTAAATGTGATTTTGGTAGATAATTTATTTTGATCAACATTTCTTTGCAATAAATCTTATACTGCCAGAGAGCCTATTTATTGACCTTGTAAGAAAAATGTATTTGTCGATTAAGCAGCAGAATTGAGAATGTAGGTGGAGCCAATGAATGAATGCCAAATCCTCTCTGCCAATCCCAAATGCCATATTTTGCAAGTAACACATTTTGTCAATAAATTGGATGATCGAAGTTTGAAGAAACAAGACGAAATTCAACAATTTATTAATTTAGTAAAAAGGGGACTTCGCAGTGCATCAGGGGGTGGGAGGGATCTTACACAACCACAACAACCAGGAACCTCCTCTTGGTGCGGATCACCAGCTGGGTCACACAGATGGTGATAGAATCTCATTCTTTGACCACAATTTGCTAAAAGTGGGTTGATGACATCAGATTGTTATGAATAGCATGCAGTAAGATTGAGGTCAGGACATTCCACTTCAATTTCTAGTTTCTAACAATCAGCCAGACACTATTTTCTTGCTTTTAACCATATTACTTTCTTGTGTCAAAATTCAGTAATGTTGTTTCTAATAAAAACATTCCGCCTGGAAAAAAAAAACAATTCAAACATATCTATGAAGGCCTAAAATGAATACAACATTCATGCCATTGAGACATTTATGGAAACATTTCACCGTAATAGCACTAAAAAATGATAAAAAGCACATTGAACACATCAAATATTTAATCAAATTTACATGATATATACAGAATAATCAGACCTTATTTGTATTTATTTATTTTTTTTACATATATTAGAACGCAGCTGTAACAGAAACATACACCCTTTAATCTAAAAGTAAACTCAGTGGAAGGTCAAGTAAAGCAAACACTGAAATTACACCAATCTGTACATTTGTTCTTTTTGCTATCTTACTTTTTCTGACGGACGCATCTGCCCTAACACTTCACGTCACATCTGACGTCACGGTAGCCAACGGAAAATGATCTACAAACTACCTTTGAGAGACTACACGAGCTGCAGAGGCATCACAACAGCTGATCAACAGCTTTCTTGGCACAAATAAATTACAAACACATTTTAGGCTTGAAGCAGGAGTTTCCCAGCAGCCTCAATAAATTAACAAAAGACAATATCTTCAGGTGAGGTGTTTCACAATGCCACAGATAATCAATCACTAAGCAGTGAGGGCATTTTACTGACATTCACTTTTAAGACTCTTTATTTCACATACTATATATACCTGTGCATAGAAGTGGAAAGCTAAGGCCTTATAAGGGAAACAATATGAGCATGAAGAGGGAAAACCAGAAGGAGAAATAGGATGAATGTAGTATTATCCTAAATACTGACGTGTAACTGTTGACTAAAACGTCCAAATGTTAGAAGAAAACACTATAAGCTTTTACTACTTTAATAGTAACGTGGGCTCATGCATCTTAGCAAATGTGTTTCTTAAGTGACGTGTGGTTTAAGGAAATAGTAAACAAGTCCGATATTTGTTTTTACAAAATGAGTTTACAGATTTGCTCAATAAACTGCAAAGCGTCATTTTTAAGACACGTTCATTCGCTCCCACCTGCCTCCTCCTTTCATTTTTTTCTGCATTTTGAGAAAGTAGACAAACGTACACACTGTTGGATTGCCTAATTTAAGCATATGTACATGTGATTTTCTCATCTGTATTCCTTTGGGATGGTCAGACGAACCATGTTCAGAGTGAATGAGCGCTTCACTCATTAACCGGCGTCATCTCCGCTGATAAAAGTCTGTTAATCAGTAAAGGTCAGTACTGGTGACTTGTCTCTTCTGTACGCTTCAGGCCTCCTTCAGTAATGGCATATCTACGGAAAAAACAAAATTAAGTCAACTTATCACTGGGACGTTAATATAAACGATTCATTGCAAAGGTGAAACTCATATTACATAAAGCTAAATCATGATGTCGGCATACACTGAATAAAAAAAGCATGTCAACTTTTTTTTTTCCAACTGTGCCGTCTGAAAATAAAACAAACCAAACTTGTCCTGTTTTAGGCCAGTTAGGATTACCAAACTTATTTCCTGGTTGACATTTTCACATGTTGCCTCGATATTTTATTAAGTAATGTTATTTCCTCATGATGCCGTGTAATTTGTGAAGTGCAGCAGTCAATACAGCAACAAAACACTCCCACAACATGATGCTCAGGCTTGAAATTAAATAGAAAATCATTTTGGTAATCATAACAGATTTTAAAAAGCGACAGTTTCATCTAATTTAATGTCAAACATGGAGAAAAATGTTTGTGTGACGTAATGTTTTACCATCAGAGTAATCCATCTCAGAGTCTAGCGACAGGCTCTGTTGGTCACTGCCTGCAGACGCCCTTCTACGTGCGGCGGCGGTGCCTCCGGTTGCACCTGCATGCTCCAGAATCCAACCGGAAGACAACGGTGAGGAAGAGGAGTGCAGCACAGGGTGAACGACAGGCATCTCGGACTGGTGCCTTTTAAGGGAAGATGGCCTCGACGGGCCGGCCTCTAGTGCTGAGGCATGCTGACCCTCAGACAACACTATCTGGACTCTGGACTCTGGGCTGAGTGTGGAAGCTCCACTGCTGCTCACAGCCTCCTCGTAGGAGGGAAGAGTCACCTGGACCCCTTCTACCATGATGGAGACAGGCTGCCCCGACACCCCATGGTCACGTCTACGGAAAAAAAGTTACAATTTGCTCATTTGTTTTTACAAAGAGCACATCCAAGATAATATTCGGAGGGACGGCTCACCGATGAAAGGACTTGAGTTTAGGCTGCAAAAGTACAAACAGCACCACCAGCAGCAGGATCAAAGCCACTGAACTGGCTGTGGAAGCAACAATGGACAAGGCTGGCATTCCCAAAGGCAAAGTTGGAATGTGGTCTTTGGGGCAGAGAATCAATCAACATAATTATCGTGCTGCAAAAATGAGCATATTGAAGTTATATGCGTCACATTCTTTACCTTGCTCCATGACACAGCTTATCTTCATCTGGTTGTCCCACTGGCCGTACTGGCAGGTAAGATATTTATAGTCTCCTTTCAGAACATAACCTTCTTCGCAGAAGTATTCGATCACACTGCCGTGAGAAAGTCTTTGGCACGGGGACGGGTGGCATGTGTAGCCTCCGTTCTCTGGCTGATATGGAGAATCGCACACTGTGTGGGAACATGTAAAAGAAGCACATGTCTTTTATGTAACACACCAGGTAAACAGCAGTCAAACAGCATAATCAAAAATAGGAAGGAATAGCAATGAAGTTGATAGTCTTGGCAAAATATGGAGTTCAAAGAGGAGTCATTTTTACCGTCACTTCGTATGCAGCGAGGAGGTTCAGAGGACCAGTGTCCGGGTGTGGTACAGGTGAGGATGCTGGCTCCATCCAACAGGTAACCGAATTCACAGCTATACTGCAGCACTGACCCCACTGGGAACAAGCTACTGTTCATGTCAGTTAGGTTGGTTAAAGCATGTTCGACCATCGAGGGTCTTACACAGCCTTAAAAAAGAGACACGATAATAAACAAAAAGTATTAGTGACAAATGCACTTCTTTTATCGAGTTCTTTTTTTAGCTATGCAACTCTTTATATATTTTTATAGCAGTTCATCCACCTTGTTTAGTAACACAAGTGACTGGTGATATGTTGTCCCATTTTTCATAGCGACAGGTTCTGAATTTGTAGTCTCCTTTCAGGATGTAACCTTCGTCACAGAAATACTCCACGACAGTGCCGTGAGAGAATCGTCTGCATGGGGATGGGTGGCAGGTGTAGCCTCCGTTTTCTGGCTGATACGGAGGCTGGCAAACTGCCAATGAAAGAAAAAAAGAGCATCTTCAAAACCTACAACCAGTATACACTTCTAGTACGCTCAGAAAGGCGTCCCATGTGTACCGTCGTTGCGTATGCAGCGAGGAAGATTAGAGGACCAGTCTCCGATTGAAGTGCAGGTGAGGATGCTGCGTCCGACCAGCAGGTAACCTGGATCACAGCTGTACTGCAGCACTGTGCCCACTGGAAACAAGCTCCTGTTGGTGTCCGTCAGATTAGTTGAACCGTGTTGCACCACAGAGGGTCTAATGCAACCTTAAATAAACGTGATATGGGAAAAAAAATCTGATTTTTAATTGGTCTTTTGTTCATTGTTTTAGACAGTAAAAGATTAGAAAAGTACCAAAAAATAATGTACTATTGACTAAAAAGCTGTCAGATTGAATGGTTCTGGCCACTGACCAGTTAGCTGGAAGTCAAAAACAATTGTTGCCCAATCAGTGAACACACATTGCTACCATGTTGCATTGGCATCTTGTTTCAGTGAGGAAGCTGCCATTGCCCAAAAGAAGATTCCATTAGCTATTGTTCAGTTTTTTTCTAAGACATTTCAAGAAACATGTCTTGTTTATTCAGGCTGCGAGAGAGTGAGAGAGAGCTACACTTCCTACAGATAATGTGGAAGCTAAATGGAATACAACAAAGATGCTCTGTCTTTCACAAAGGTTAAGGAGATTTTAGCCAAGCAACAATCATTTATTTGACAGAAATATCTTCTGTCTTCCATTCCTACTGCCTAGTCCAGGCATATGGAGAATACAGCAGATTGTCGTCACATGCAGAACACAATCAGTATTTGAAATGTTGGTCTCTTGGGAACCTTCCCGATCAGCTGCTTCTTCTATCTTTTCTATTATTTTGGAGAATTGGCCAGTCTTGAAGTGTCAATATTTATACAATACCATCCGAAAAAAGGTGAAATGTTTTCAAAAATGTCTTCATAGAACAAAGCAGTTTGTTCTATGATGAATTTTAAAAGTTTCAATCCAATTCAGTTTGTATATAAAGTGCAAATTTATACAACATGTTGTCTCAAAGCACTTAAGAAAGTAATATTTCATGTGTAATGTTTATGTTTTTTTAAGTTATTATGGTCTCATCATTTTACGGGAAAAACTGAGCATTTTAGCAATAACTGAAACACTTTTGAGAGCTTCTGTAAATAAATAATGACTCATTAATTTATGAAGGATAGAAATAGTACCTGGATGCTGTTTTATATCTTGCTATGTTACAGTTCTCTAGGAGAATTCAGAATCACCCAAATCTAGATCAAAGTTTTACTAAAACCAGGGATTGTCAGTCTGCTATTAAATTTTGAACAAATTTTAAACATTTATTATTTTGGTGACAGGTGTGCATTTAGGACCGACAAATTAAAAACTGTAATATATTGACCAACCTTTGCTTACACAACTGATCTGCATTGGTCCGTCCCACTGTCCATCCTGACACGTCAGGTAGGGATAATCTCCACTGAGAGCAAAGCCCTCATTACAGATGAACTCTATTATAGTGCCATGCGAAAACAATCGACATGGGGATGGATGGCAGGTGTAGCCCCCATTCTCAGGTTTGGAGAGGGGTAGGCATGCTGATGAGGGAAAAGCACAACATACAAATCAGCAGCCCAGCTTTAAAAGTTGCTTATATGTTGGCAAACTGGTAAAAAAAATCTGCAGTTTTAGAAACCCAAGAGCAGGAATATTAAAACTTGATAATGTAGAAATGAAGTTATGAGAATCAGATGGCAGTCTGGTTGATAGAGAAAGGTCGCTTCGAGTGCCTTACCACCACTTCGTATACACTGAGGAGGTTCTGAGGACCACCGGCCTGACGTGGTGCAGGTCAGGATGCTGGGTCCATCTGGCAAGTAACCGGGGTCACAATTGTACTGCAGCACTGTGCCCACTGGGAACAAGCCTCTGTTGGTCTCTGTGAGGTTTACCCAGCTGTTCTGGACCATGTAAGGCCTCACACATCCTGGGAAAGAAAGGAGTGGAGAGAAAGGGACTTCTGAGAAACTGTGGAATTAAAACAACAAATACGTTCCAAGCTTTGTGACTTGTCTGCAACACGGATAGAACAAACTTGATTCAAGCTAGTTAAAGCTGCAACTAAAGGCTTTGTTGTCGCAAATCTTCACAACTTTCTAACTGAGCTGTCTGTTGTGTTCCTTCGTCTTCATGATGTTGTTTGTTTACTAATGTTCCCTAACAAATCTCTGAGGACTTTACAGAATAGCTGAATTTATACTCACATTAAATTAGACAAAGGTGGACTTTTATTTAAACTAATCAAGTGACTACTGGACTGGTTGCATTGAAAAGTACTTAGACATGTTCTTTAGATGTATTTGGTCAAAAACACAAATTACTAGTAAAACAAAATAATAAAAATGCAAAATGGCACAAGGGACACACTTTTATTAGTTACTGGATGTGATACACTTCTGGAGAAGAAATAGAAAAATAAAGAGACAATCATTTTGACTTTAAAACAAGACTAAATAGTACAGCTCTAGGATTGTTTTTTATAATCAAACAGTCAAGTCACATAAAACTAGACAGAAAATTATGAGTAATAATTAACAACAAAACATTAGCAAATGAACATTAGAGTTCAAATATTATCACAAGTGCACCACTGAACAAAACAGCAAATGAGGAGACAATTATTTTTTATCAACGTCATAATGGAATTACCTCTTGTCTGTTGTTGTTGTTATTATTATTGTGTAATAATTTCGTGACTAAGATGTAAAATTTAAATGCTGCTATTGATTTTTTACTGACAAAATGTTTCAGTGTTGAAATAAAACAAATATTTACAAAATTTACATTTTATCATCTCTAAAAAGAAAAAGTTGAACCAACTTAATTGAATTGCTTCTATGGGTAACAAGCAATTCAATTAAGTTTATGGATTATAAGTTGGATGATTAGAATATATTGAATTGGTTAAACTTAATAAATTAAGTTGGATAAACTTAACTGAATTGCTTGTTACCTATGGAAGCAATTCAATTAAGTTGGTTCAACTATTTAGTGTAAGTTTTGAGTTAAATGAACACAAAAAAGTAAGTTGGCATAGCAAAAACAAAAGAATTAAGTTAAATTAATGTAACTTAATTTAACTTAAGTCCATAAGATGGACTGTAGGAGCTATTTTCCCATTTTTTGGTTAAATCTTAGAATTTAAATTGTTTAGTTTATTCTTATTTTTTGTTTATTTTCTAGCTAATTTGTCATTAGAATTTTAGTTTAATTTGTTGTTTAGACTAAGTTCTTTGATTAGGAATTCACTTAATTAGTTAATTAATTTCAAGTTGGGATGTGGGTATTTCACGGTATAAATAGGTGGATCTTAGGTAGCTTATTATGCACATGGGTGGTCACAAGGTTTTTTAGTCACATCGGTTTTTTGTCATAAGAGAACAGGTACAGGAATAAGACCAGAAGCCTGTAACCTCTTTTTGCCTGAACTGAAAATAAGACCAAACAACAATATTTTTGACTTTTGATTCCTTTGCTGCGTAAATCAGAATCCACGGTGCATCAGGTGACTATTTGAGTTTGATTCACCTTTTGTTTTGATCACCTTTTGAGTTTAGAGTCTTTGATTTTTGAATTTACGTTTTTTTGGGACAAATGGTCACTACATAAGCCCTACTTAAGCCCAAAAAACACTTTTTAGAGTGTTCTAGTCAACATAAACAATGCATGTATTTTACCATATTTAAAATTCAATCATAATTAAACTAATTATAGTTCATTAGAAGTCATGCAGTAATATACTTAATAGTGTTAACAATACATACTGATGGCATGGATCTGAATAAAACAAAAAAACAAAACAACAACTAATACTGAGTACTAGACAAGCATTAAGACAAACAAACTAGGGATTACATGTTACATGCACAAATGAATTTAAACATTTGCTTTACTCTAGGACACAAACATGAGGTGTCTTACCTGAACCTTGCCCAGTCGACACTAGAGTCAGTACCAGCAGCAACACAAAGGACCGCGCGGTGTCTGAGGTTTGGGCCCAAAAGGCATTTGAAATTGACTCTAAAATTCCATTGCACATCTTCCCCTTCAGAATCAACTCAACCTAACGCGAAGGCGAGAACAATACAGTTGTGCGTGTGTTATAACAGATACGTAACAATACAACAGACCATCTTCCATTGTCATCATATGCAGACACCTGCTTGCTGCAGGTACATTGCAGAGCTTGGAAAGCTGCCAGCAAAATGGGTGTGATTGTAGCGGTGATATAACTGAGCGGAATTACACAGACAGAGAGAGAGAGAGATTTCACCCAGTACCGTTAATTTTTGGTCCCCTAATTTTTGGTCGTGTTTTGAAAATCAAATGTATCGTATAACATAATTAGTGACTCAAAGGCTCCACCTATTTCAGCAGCTTAAAAAAACAAAACATAGAATGACACTGTTAGCGTATTGAGTGTTTCTAACATAAGCCTGACTGTAGAAACGGACTATTCTGCATGACTTTGACAGCTATGCTGAGCTAAGTGAACCAACATTATCGTTCTTAGCTTGTTTCCTCTAAGCGCAGCAGATTCGGCTGGATCACCATTTACTTACCACAAAAAACACGTCCTCCGAACCTCCTCCGATACAACCTCACGATTTAGACATTTAATAGCAACGTCTCAGCGACGCTGAGGGAATTGTATCTGTTTTTGGTAGGAACCCGTAGGCTATGTGTAAACCCGTCTGTTTGTAACGTGAGCAGCAGCGCAGCGCAGAGGTACTGGCTAACCGCTGGCTACCTTGTTAGCATCTGAAGCCGCGCGCTAGCTAACCGCTGGCTACCTTGTTAGCATCTGAAGCCGCTGCGCTAGCTAACCGCTGGCTACCTTGTTAGCATCTGAAGCCGCTGCGCTAGCTAACCGCTGGCTACCTTGTTAGCATCTGAAGCCGCTGCGCTAGCTAACCGCTGGCTACCTTGTTAGCATCTGAAGCCGCTGCGCTAGCTAACCGCTGGCTACCTTGTTAGCATCTGAACCCGCTGCGCTAGCTAACCGCTGGCTACTTGTTAGCATCTGAAGCCGCTGCGCTAGCTAACCGCTTGGCTGCTTCGCTTTAGCATCAGCTGAGTCTGAGAAACAACATCCGGGGAGTGTTTGCGTCCGTAGTTACCGACCCTATACAAGGGGAAGAAACTGTTGACAAGGGCTTGTTGTAGTTACGTTACTCCATTTTTATAGTTAGCGAATCAGAAAACAACGCAATGGACATCATTAAAGGTAGTTTAGATAATATTTCCCGACCTGCATCGACCGAGCAAACCGGTAACAGATTTTGTCCTGCTGTTGTTTTGAGCAACGATTCTGCTGATTTCCAGGTAAACAACTCTTTTGTCTTGGCTTTAAATATAATAAACATATATTTTATAG
Organism: Poecilia picta; assembly: GCA_033032245.1. Classification (NCBI taxonomy): domain Eukaryota; kingdom Metazoa; phylum Chordata; class Actinopteri; order Cyprinodontiformes; family Poeciliidae; genus Poecilia; species Poecilia picta. The sequence continues at coordinate 10,147,700 of CM065374.1, forward strand.
CTTAACTATTTTCTATAAAAGCAGAATGTCAGTGGAGAAATGGAACACCCTAATAGAGGCACAGGACCTGGTAAAGGTAAATGTTCATTCAAGTAGTGGTTTCAAAGTTAGAACTGTGAATAAATACAATTAAAAGATGATTTCTACTAGCGTAATTTTAACATAATCATTAATAGATGGCGACATTTACATTCAGTTATACAGACGCGTGTAAAAAACCTGAAAATAAATCCATCCATCAGAATTAGATCATCTCAAAGTGAAACTTTTATTTATTCATTTAGTCAGAAAATAAATCTGAAATTAAGAAACAATTCAAAAATAACAAATGAGATGTTTCTGTTAGTTTGAAAGTAAAACTGACATAAACATATGAATGCACAGCTTGCAAATTGAGCTCAGCACTTGATTAAAATTAAGCTATTGCTCCAATATGCATACAACAGAAGAAATGCTTCTTTCAGATCAGTTTTTTGCTGAGGTCGCAGGAGATGGAAATGAGGATCCAAAGCTGCAGAGAGCCTTTGAGGAAATGAGACGACTTGATGAAATTCTGTCAGCAGAAATCTTCAAGGAAAAAGAAATTCGGTGTCAAAGAAAAGAACTCCAAGCAAAAATGTGGCAAGAGCTCCAGGTAGATATGACATCAGAGCTTTTGTGTAGCCAAGTGAAAATAGTCTTTTTAATTAAATCCTTTATGCTGCATAATATATGAGGATCTGCTCTGTTCTTTTTTTTCTTGCAGAGAAAACCCGACAGATACTCTGAATGTGCTCATGAAGCTTCCAACACGAAGCTGTTTTTGGCTTTGGAAGCCCACGCTTGTGTGTAAATCCAGCACCTATTAAGAACATTACTAAAAAGCATGGCGTGCCTGGCTTAAGTGTTGATATGCCTTAAACATTTTTCATATTCTGTCCCACTAGAACCACACACTTCAGAGAGTTTCATTGGGACTTGATGTCAAAGTTGTGGACTTTGTCTGAAGTATTTTTTTCTCTACAATATATTTTAACAGCATTAAGATGAAATGACAGTTTAGAAGTCTTTTCACAGATTCTCACTTGGACCTATGATTGAACTTTGACTGAACCATTCTACTACATTCTACTACATTAATATGTGTTGGGTCTGTATGTTTACAGGTGCTTTCCTGTTGCTCTTCTCTCCCTGCAGAAGATCAGCGTTTCCAAATCATGACAACCACTATGTTCAGTGTTAGCCATTTATGGTCTGATCTGAACAAATCAAGTTTATTCAACACATTTCCCACATGCCTTGTGACAATCTGTAAACAAGGCATATTTTCTATGGAAATGAAATGAAATCTTTATTTATTTTGAGCATATAAAATACGAGCATATTCATCATGGTGAAGATGACGGATTAAAAACAAAAGAAAAACTTTTGGATTTTAAATGTAAAAAGAAAAAATCAGTTTTCTCTCCATGCTTCAGTTATACAGTAATTTGTGTTGGTTTGCTGCAAAAATTCCCCATTAAATATTCTAAACTTCGTGGTGGTGTTATGACAATATGTGAAAAAGTTCAGGGAGTATGATTACTTATGGGAGCCAATGAAGGCCTGTCTGCCATTCACACTAACATGGTTTTATTATCACAAAGGTACGAAAGAGGAGGACCATTACGCACCTCTTTTTGAGACCCAGGTTCCGGACTGTGAGCATGATGGGGACGATCGGGGCCTGCAGCAAGGTGAGCTTGTACTGCTTTAGAACATTATTTGCAGATGTGTTAACACATTTGTGCACTGGATGGCGCTAAAAGCTCACAAAGCCTGTAATAGTAGGTTTTCTCCATTAATGTGACATTGCTTTTTTTCTTTTTTCCAAAGATCTTTGCAAAACTTTAGTCACTCTTCAACAATTTCCTAATAAAAATCTTATGAATTTTTATGGTATTAAAACCCCAGAGAATGAGAAAAAAACAACCTTTTTAAACAGAAGCTACAGAGGAGTGAGGAATTCTGTGTTTTCCCGAGGAACAATAAAGTGGACTGATCTGGAATGTTAGCATAAGTTTCATTAGTGAATATTTAAACATAAAGATGCATTCTTAAACGTTTCTTCATTGAAATAAGACGTGCCTTACTCGACAGCTGAAATGCCGCCTTCCAGCTTGACTTCATCATTTGGAGGAAGCAGTGCAAATAATGAGGGCCTCTGGTTTGTGGAGAGCAACAGCAAAACTTCCAAAACAAAAAACAAACAGAAGGACTTTGTCCAGAGGAACATTGAGGTATGATTAAGCTCATGTTGCGTAAAAAAAAAAAAAAAAATTGCACTAGGATCTCATGTCTTTGAGTTAAGTTTTTCAGCTGTTGATTTTTCCAGTTGGAAAAATGTGTTTTCCTTTAGATATACAGACTCAGGCCTATATATCATCATTGATTGCGTAAAAAACTGTTATGCAAATGTTGATTTTCCATCTTTTTCCCCATTATGTTGTGTAACGCAATAGATGGCAAGCAGTGATGTGGGTCCAGTGCGCTTGACCCGTGCAGAGAAAAAGCGTCTGGCTGAACTCCTTCAAGAAATAAAAGAAGAGGACAGCGTCAGCACCAGCGGCACAGACAGTGAGGTAGGATAGCATTTGGCATAACAGACAACATATGCTGTAGGCTAAGACTTTCTATTCTACCATCTATGTAGAATCCTTAAGGGGAAGCGCCACATCCAACTCATTATTAATAACAAGCAAAACTAATATTTACTCCAATAAAAATATTTTTTTATGCATTTACATTATGTGTATTTTGTTAATATTTTAAAAGTTATATTATGATTAAAAACGTCTGTAGCCACAGGGCCTTGAAAGTTTTCCAATACCTTGGACTCTTCATTTTTTTTATCTTGTTGCAAGTAGAAACTTTGAGATATGTTATTTGGATTTTATCTAAAAGACCAGCACAAAAAGGAGTACAACTGTAAAATGAAAGGAAATTATTACATGATTTCATTTCCCCCCCTCTCAAATAAAACCTAACTATATGTGGTGATGTCACATTGTTGGGATGTTTGTCTTCAGCACAGATGGATAATATAGTTAAGAGTTGAAGGGTAAATTGAGGTTAATGCAGGTCAGTCCAGGGAAAAAAAACTGGTTGAATCTTCAAATAACTTGAGACTATGACTAATGTTACATGAAGTCTACAGTAGGAATTTGCTGTAAGTTTGAAAGTACAACTTATATTTTTGGGGTTTTAAAATAAAGAAAAACATAAAACTTTATCAGAAATAGGATGGATACATTTTCTTCCTTGGGATGTTGATATTTGTGGACAATGATGTAAAACAAAAATCACATCGTTTCCAACCTGATGACAAGAAAAATTGATCTAAAACATTTTACCTGTACTTTGGGCTATTTTGTTAAGAGAAACGAATTCAGTTATTCCATAAAAAAAAAAATATATATATATATATAATCTATGTACTTGGTCCTTTATCATTTTTAGCCAAAGTCATTAAGAGCCGTTGTGGAAGATTCAAAGAGCCACTGGCAGCGCCAGAGCTGCAGGTTGCTCTAAGCTGAAGCTTCTGACTCAAAGTATTTGAAATTATGAACCAGATGTCAAATGCCACATGTGGTTTGCTCGGAATGCTGCATGTTGTGAATTAATTTTATAATCCTAGATTCACAGCTATTCCCCCCTCCTGTTTTTTCTGCAAAAACTCAGAAGAATGGATCTTTCAGAGATACATACAACTGTTCTCGCATTAGGGTGTGGGGGCAGAGCATAGAAGCTAGGAGAAGGAGACCTTTGGTTTCTCCTTTGAGGATTACACTGAGAAATTGCTACTTGGAGCAGTTCAATGATTCATCCTAACTTCACATGTTTTCATTTTCACATTTATTTGCCTTAATTAACTCTTGAGCTGCTATGAAATCAGTTCAAATTCTGATGGGCTGATGCCTGCTCAAAAGTCAGGCAAAAAACACACTTACCTCTTAACATGCGGTTCTGTTTAAGTCAACTCAGGCAGATCTGCATCAACAGAACAGCCTGCCAGGGTTTTTAGGGTATTTGAATGTCTAACTGTTTTTTTATGATGTTTGCCTTGACTTTAGAACAATACTGCAACAATTACGGTGGCAGATACCAAACAGACCAGAGTGCAGATGCTCTGGACTTTTTTATTAGCTAGTGGAAGTCTTCCTGTTTCCTGTTATTGTAAGGCATGCTTGTATGAATGGCCATGACAGAGCGAGGATATTATTTATGTCACCAGGACTTTGGTGGTGGACGTCACCCAGCTCTAGGAAGAATCCCTTGGTGCACATTTATCAAAACGTTCTGCTCAGTGTTCATCTCAGACACTTGCATTCTCACACGGGTCACCTCCGCGCTGCAGTGTAGACGTGTTACAGTCACGTCATTAGCAGCCTGTACTTACTGAAGACTTTTAGGCATTTGGGGCTTAGATACACAAGCACAAACATTCCTCGCCTAATTCCTCAGATGTTGTGGGAAAAAAGATAAAATGGTGCTTAAGTACAAACAAATGTATCTAAATAATGCATCAGCTATGAAATATAAACAGTATTTATAACTTTCCAGTGAAAACCTTTATTATCTTGGCTCAGTCTCAAATCCCAACTACTATTTATGCTTTTTAAGAAAATATGATGGAAATATTAGTTTAGAGGCTAATTGTGATGCTATACGCAAACACACAGCTTAAGCTGAACCTTACAGAGGCTTATGTGTATCAGGGTAAGTCTATAATATAACTTTTTGCAGCTACAAAGCTGAATATAGGAAAAAGGAGTGGAGCATACCTGTTATTTCCACTTTAATTTGACATGACCTGTGGCTCTGTGGATAGAGTAGTCGTCTTGTGATCGGAAGGTTGCAGGTTCGATTCCAGCTTCCTCCTGCCACATGTCACCTAACCCCGAATTGCCTACTGAGCTGCGTATCGGGGTATAAATGTGTGAGTGTTTGTGAATGTGGCTCTAGTTTTGACCACTCTTTGAGTGGTCAAAAATGATTAGATAAAGCACTATATAAGTTCAGTCCATTAACCCCTGATAGCATTAAGTGTTAACCATTTAACTTGATGACGATAGACTCCACCTGTGTGTAGTCTAATCTTTGAATAAATGCAGCTCTTGGAGGTTTCTTACAAGAAAAACATCATGGAGATCAAGCAAAACAGCACATAGGTTTAGGATAGACTTCAGATAGCTTCCATGAAATAGTATGAAACAGCTGCAAAGCTACCTACCGAGATGGCAGTTAACCTAAGTTAACAGGCTAAGATGGAGAGCTTTAAACAGAGAAGCATCCAGGCCTGTACTAGGTCTGGGGAAGCTCCATAGCTTAGGTGGGGTAAAATGTTGACTCTTAGTTGCATACGCCACAAATCTGCCCCTTATAGAAGAGTGGGAAGAAGAAAGCAGTTATTGCAAGAGAGCCAGAAGAAGTCCTGTTTGGAGTTTGCTGTCATCCATGTAGCACGTAAAGTAAAAAGTCCCTCAGTTTTTAAATTTAAAGTAATCCAGATGGGTAGTGTATGGCTAATTAGAAAAACTGGGTATATTGAATCATTTTGAAAGTCAAAAACAACCGAAGTCAAAATGAGGATGAGTGAGAGCATGATGTGCTGCTCCTTCAGTTGCTCACTGTTAGACTCTTGGGTTGTTTTGATGTCATTCTAGTTTGATTATCCTGTCTCTTAGTCTCTTTCAAATAAGTCTTGTTTCCATTTGTCTTTAGTTCAGACCTTAGTTTTTCTAGTTATGCTTATTTCTTGTCTGAATTTTTTTAGATTAATTTCCTAGTCCCTGGCTACTCTCCCTTGTCCTCTGTGTCATTCTCTCTCTCTCTCTCTCTGTTCACCCTGTCTTCTGCTCTCTCCCCTCACACCTGCAACCCGTTAGCTTGTCAGCTCAGGTCTGTTGTTTCCAGCGTTCAGCCTCACGGTATTTAAACCCTTCTCTTGCTCACACTCCCTGCTGGTCTCTCCTGTAGTTGTCCCTGTTATCATTTTCATGGATTTATGGTATTTGTTCTCCTCTGTCTCACCGTGGTTATTTTTGTAAGTTTTGTGTAATTTATTTCATTAAAACAGCTAAAAGCTACCTCTGCCTCTGTGCATTTAAGTTTACCGTCAGGCATTCATATCGTGACGCAACATATTTGTGAGCAGGATTCACCTCATTCTGTGTTTAGTGTGCATTCGTTTCTACGTTGTTTTTTTGAAAAACTTAAATTTCATCATTGCAGAACACACACGTGAACAAGAAGGCCTTAGAAATATTCTGGCTTATACAGGTAAACGTCTGCCATGGTTCAAAAACCTGCCTGCCTTTGCCATAAAAACCAGCGGGGCTCTACCATTTTGTATTTGGGATGCACTTCAACTTCCTAATGAGCTACTATGTTTGCCGCTTCCTTCTGCCAGTTTTCCTCCCAGCACTCAGAGGTTACAGCTGTGCTCTGTTTAGAGTAATGAACTGTTTTGGCATGTTAATATTCTTAATAGGTCCTATCTCACCACTGTAATGTGCTGAGTTCAACATCCATGCACTGGTTCCCACAGAATCCAATAGGAGTGTCACTGAGTCACGCAGCGAGTGCCATTTGTCTCTTATTAACACAGAACCCATTCAGAAATAGAGAGCTGATGTCAGAATCTTCCCTGATTCTGACATCACTGTAATAATATTGCTAGATAATGTTTATCAGTGCACTGTTTAGGTTGCTACAGAGCAAAGCAGACTTATACCCCATGGACCATGACTTACTAAGCTGACGACTGTTTTCCAGGAGGCTGTGTGGGCTACGTCAGTCTCTGCAGGCCAGGGTTACACCCCAGAGCCTTCTGATTTGGAGCATCTGATGGAGCTTGATGCTAAAATTTGCCGCCTCCTTCCTGCTGAAGAACTTCTCTCCCTGCAGAGCTCGAACACAGACCTAAGCGTGTTCCAGGTAAATCATCCTAAATATTCAGAGCTTCGCAAAAGTATTTGCTTCACTTTAACTTTTGTCATGTTAGAACTGACAACTATAATGTTTTTCTTTTTTTTTTTTTTTTTTTGGTGGACTTTATGTATTTGCATTCAAGGTCATGAATCAAAGAGTCAAATCAAGCTGGAGTTTGTTTGGGGGGCGTTTCTCCAGCTTTGAAGATGTAAGGATTTGTATTAACTCTTTGTAAAATGGCTCAAGCTCAGTCAGATTGAATAGAAAGCACGCTCTCATCAATTTTCATGCCTCGCAACTGTTTCTCAGTTCGATTGCTCCATCAGCTCTGAGCAAATCCCCTGTCCTTGCTGAAGAAAGACATCGTCATGGCCTACAGTGTTTCACAACCTGTATTTATGATGTTCCTTTAGTGGAGAAAATCATTGGAATAGGCTTGAATTGGAAAATGCAGGTAGTGTCACAACAGTTTTTAATTTCCACAGTTTGTTGAACTTTCAAAAAGAATAAACTCACCTAATGTGTGACATAATTCTCAGGTCCACGCTTTATCTTGTGAGAAAAGATAACAAACGTATTATCCATTACATACTGGCTGTATTAACTTGGGACTTCACTCTGGGTTTGTTCCTCAGTGCTTTCTTTAAGCATTTATAGTCTAACGTTAAATGTTTTTTCTTCTTTTTTTTTGTTTTTATTTGTAAATTTACCAATTAAAAAAAGATTGTTCTGACATTTAAATATCGCTCAAAATCAGTATTTTCATAAGCAGTTCTCAGCCATATGCTCTGACTTAGAAAAGCTCAACAAACTTTAATAATATGTCCAATTTTATTGTTGGGATATAAAACACCAGACACAGTGTACCACAAGTCTATTTAGCTGTGAAGTCAAATGAAATGCGTAAACTGCAAAGCAAAAAAACCAACAACAATACTTTCAGCTGCAAATCCATTCAGAAATGTACTCCATCGATTTAGAATCACAATTGACCTAAAATGTACGCTTTTGGATTCTTGGAGAGAACTGGAGTGGCAAACAAAGCCAAACAAAGATGGCACGTAGCAACGGTTTCAAACTGGAGGTCTTCTTGTTGTGGAGTGGCAGTAATAACCACTATGGCAACATGGTGCCACTCAGCTACTCTAAAGGTCCCTGAGTGACACATTTTCAATTAAAGGGATCAAAGAAAGTAACATGGTTGTTTTTCATACTGGGTATTTGAGTTTGTCACAAAAGACATCCAAATATATGCTATGAAGAAATGTTGTCTTTTTCCATTTCTGTTCCCTTTAATAACAAACATGGATAAACAAACCAAAGCTAAGAATTTGTATTCAGTTTTCTATGAATTGTACCTTGAGTCACAGTTATGTTCTATAATCTCTTTTGCATCCAAGAGTAAGTTTAAAATGTATATTCGTAACGCTGAAGTTTCGAAGCTGTTGTTCTGTGTTTGAATTTAATGTTAGTAATAAACTCTGTCTCAGGACATTTTCCCACAATACCCAAAGTTTGATTCTATGAACTTGATTTGCAAAACCTGTCACCAGAAATTGCTCCTCTTGGGGCTGTTTCACAAAAACACCATCTGGAGGAAAATAGTTATGACTGTTCTGATTATTTTACTGTCGGTATGTGAATTTGGGTATTTTCTTTTGAGCTTTTTTTTTCAATTAAAGTGCTACAAACTCCTAAATAAACAAGTGATTCTCATTTTTATCTATGCAAAATTTGTAAATATGAGTGTAAAATGAGAAACAATAAATCCTAATTGAGGGGCTGGCAATTGGCAGCACTGCCAGCAAGAAGGTTTTGGCTTTGAATCCCGGCGTGAGGTCTTCCTGCATGGAGTCTGCATGTACTCCCTGTGCATCCATTAGTTCTCTGTGGTGTCCTGGCTTCCTCCCACAGTCCAAAAAAGTTAACTGATCTCTCTAAATTGACCTTAGGTATGTGTGTGTTTGTGTCTGTGGTGGACTAGCAACCTGTCCAGAATGTGCCCCACCTCTCAGTCAACGACGGTGTCAGTCATTGAGCCACAAAACAATAGACAGCTCAATGGATGAACAGTGACCTATTTGAGAATACAAACAAAATTAGCAATAAATTCATGATATGAGTCATTGAACTTTTTCCCCCTCTATTTCCAACTTTTAGTTATCTTCACAAGCCGAATAAGTTCTTAGAAACTCTAAAAGTCTCGTCCATCTATCATCTGCTCTCCATTAAAGCTTAAAAGACTAGTGCAGAGTACTTTTTCTGAGGCATTACTGGAAGTTATTAACACCCAAGCTTTTGAAATAAGAATAAAATGTAGTATCTGAATTTGAGTTAGTGAGTACCACACCTGTTGGGGCAACAAAAAAGAAAAGTTAACCACCCTGTAAATTTTTTGCAGAGCCAATGATTTGTTTCAGGTCAGTACTCATAAATCTGTAAAGAGCACATAAAAAGAAATATGCTTTTGTTTTGCAGTACCTTTCTTCTCGGTAATAGTTAGAATTTCTAAATGGAGTCTTTTAGACAACATGACGTTTTCCAAACGTCATGTTTTCCTGCTCATTGCACGCTGTAATAAACATAAAGGAGTGTAATATTTCTGGGTTTTTCTGTTTCTCACTGATATTAAATCATTGTAAATTTTTGTTTTCCAAATTCATGTTTCAAACTGATTGCAGAATTTCTAAGTCCTTTTTTATATTTTGTGAGACTGGATAAAGTAAAAAAATAAATAAAAAATGCTAGCACCGGCATGCATGTTGCCACAAAGCAGAGTCATCCCCCTGTCAGATTATAATTACAGAGGTGGTGGAGGTAAAGGAGTAACAGATCCAGAAAAAGAGCATTTCTGTTTTTTTATTTGGGTATATTAGCACGAGACATGTAGTCCACAGCCAGTCATACACAGTACCATGGAAAAGTACTTACTTGTTGAACCGTGTCATATTTGTCACAATACTAACACAAATTTCAATGTACAAGGATCTAACTTTGAAACTAGCCTACTTAGTACTTGGTACTAAGTAGGCTAGTTTCTGCGTTTAATTTAATTTCTGAACAAATCCAGCCATTGTGAGAAGGCCTAAATGTTAAAGAGCATCATAGAGACCAGGGAATGTGGTAGACGGATCAGAAATAAAACTGTGAAGCAGGATTTAGTTGTAAACATTTTCTAAAGCTTTGAACATTTTGAGAATTGTTTATTTTATAGTCTAAAACTGGAAAAATGTCACATGATCTAATCTGACAGGCCATTTTGGAAGAGGGAACTGTATCTACCCTAGATCTTGTTCTTGAGCATAAAGAAAAAGAAAAAAACTGTAGGCCAAAAACACAAGACAAATGCAAATCACAATGGGGAAATTGTATGCCTTTCTTTTTGAGAGGAAAACAAGTGAGACTTTTTAAGTATCTTTAACTTAGGGATTTAGACCCACATTGCAAAAAGTTCAGAGAACACTTCCTTAAATTAAAGCACAGTGATATGTTCTCATATGTCCCAGTCAAAGTCCACACTTGCATCCAATTAAGAATCATTGCTGCTCTCCACCCAGTCTGACAGTGTGAGCACTTTTGCAAAATAAGCATAGGCAAAGTTTTCAGTCTAAAGTTGTTAGAGTAATTGCTGCTACAGGTATAGTTTTAAAAAATATTGACACAAATGCCCATTAATTTTGAGCTATATGTCCTTTCCACTTGAGTAATGTGCTACTTTGTGTTGTTCAATCACATTAAATCCCAAGAAAATTCCTTGAACTTTGTGGTTTTAACATGATAAAATGCGAAAAAGGTTTAATTTTATAAATACTTTTACAAAGCAATGTATTGGTAGCAAACTAATATAAACATTCACCTTTGTAATGTAACATTTACAAAGGTGAATTAAGCAAATTAGAAAGTGTACCAAAAAACTATTTGGATTTCTTTGACTGTTCCCTTTGTGCTTTTGTCAGCACTTTTTTTTGCATTCTTTTATTTTCTTCATTCGCTGTCTGCAAATGAATCAAGCCCTTCTGTCATTAAAAACATCTGTGTACATAAAGCCTTAAAGTACAGTACTCCCCACTTACTGTACCACTGTGTGGTAATGTCAGCACCACCCATCATCCGCAGGATTGTGTCACGAGTTTTCTGAAGTTGGTGACATGAGTGTTTAAATTTGTGTGCCCAAACTTGTGTGTTTCTCAGATTAAAAATGCATGCGTTCTTTTGTGGCTGCTTTATTTTTTTTTAAAGACAAGGAGCAGCAATAATAATAAAAAAATAAAACACGTTGTTATGGTTTTAAATCACTGTCACTATTTTGATTGCAGCTCACCAGATCAGCAGGCTTTGACCATATTTGTTTTTGCATGGTTACTGCAGCTGTGTTTTGCCATACACTTACTGAATATATACTTTGATGTAAGGCTGTGAGGTCAGTTAGTCATACTGTGTGGTTGTTGATGTGCACTCCTGATTTTTAACAACGGCAACTGTTAAGTGAAAGAGCAGAATTTCATGCAGAAAACTCCCTTTTGGCCAACGCAGAGTGGTCAGTGGATTATTTAAGAACTCAAATCTTATTAGGTCCAGTCATGTAATTAAGCACAAGGGAAAACTTTACCCTGCTGTACTGAAACTTAGATTAAAATTCATGATAAATATACAAGACAAACGTAAACACGAATAGTTTTATCCTCTGAGTTGTGATAAAACGCTGAAAAATGATTTAACTTTGCACTGATTACTTTGGTACAGTACTACCACCCAGCAGGGGATTTTATATTTTAGACAACAACCAGCCATCTTATTTGTCTAATACTAGGCAAATGTAATGTTGACAATGGTAAATTGAAGTGAGGTGTATTTGCTGATCAGTTATTTTAACCATTAAATCCCTGAAGTTTCCCTTCCTGGAAACCATTTGCCCCCTTCAATCAATCAATCAAATTTTATTTGTATAGCACATTTCAACAAGGTATTTCAAGGTGCTTTACATAATTAAAGAAAAAATAAAAACATCATGTGACATTGAATAAACAGTAAGAAAAAGAGATTTTGAAAGAAAAAGATTAAAAAAAGATAAAAATATACTTTTGTTACAGAATTTAAGCGCCTGTGGTCACTGGACTCTGCCATCAGTTTAACATGGGTATTATCCAGAGAAAACGCTCAATTCTTGAATTACTTACTTGGTCAATGGTGGCACCCATGTACATGCGTTCATGCAGGGTGATGGTCTATGATCTTAGACTATACCATCATAGAGAGGTTGATGGTGTTGACATGGCCTTTAAATTCTCTAGATCTTAACTCAGGTAAGCATCTGTGAGGTATGTTGGGAATACTGACAGCATTTATTCCAAGTGCTGCCTTAGAACCTGCTGCTGCTTTAATTAAATTTTTTGGTGCGTGATACCAGAGAACATAACTGAGACTAGAACTGAAACCTGTTATGATGTTACAAGCCTTATTTTTCCCACTTTCAAAAATGTCCTTGGGAGACTGAGTGTGAAGGATGTGAGCTCAGCCCCCCACGTCTTTATAGGAGTAGTTATTAATGATTACGACATTCAAAATAAAGTGGTTAGTTTACAAAGCAGGAGAATGACTTTCTGTAAGTTTTACTCACACATGATTAATTGGAACCACAAGGAGAACATGTTAGTACCATATAAATCCAGAGCAGAGGCCAACTAAGGTTAGCATAAAACCTCAGAAAACAGAAATCCCTGTGCATAGATCTTCATCTAAGCATGATGCTCAGTTACTGAAGGATTTTTGTAGACACACATGCAGCCAGAGAGTCCTATAGAAATAAGCAAAAGCTATACTTTGTGTGAAATGTTGTTGGGATATCAGATCCGCTTTCTAAAACCCAGTAAAAGTGGTGGAGCACTAATGCCTCTCAAATGACTCCAGAGGGCAAAAACATACTCAATGTTCTTAATGTCATGATATAATTATAACAATGGTTAAGTTAGCATGATGATATAGTACTGTTGAAATAGGGGAATTTTAAGTTTGCGTTGGAGTTCTTACCTTACCAACAGACTGTTTATTTGCATTCATAAATATGTTTCTTTTTACTACAAAAATGCAGGTGAATTTTCAAAAGATACACAAAAGCAAAAATAATCTAGCTGAATTTTAGCCTTTTTTCTATTAAATTGTTTATCATTCCATTAGATCACTTTGCATATAAAGGAGTGCGTTTACTTTGCTATGTGCAATTTTTATGCAAGTAATTTTGATGTGTTTTGCTGCACTTCACAGTCATTTAATTGATTTTCTTATTTGTAAACTAATGGCATTGTATCTTTATTAAAATCATTCCATGTATCTTTTGTATCTGTATGTCATTGTACCATACTATATTGTATCTCGTCTTAGTCATTGTCTCCCTATCACATCACTTTTGTGTTGTCATAATTTATTGGTATCATATTACAATCATACTGCATATTTAATGTATGATTATGTGATCCTTATCAAACCAAATTGTGTTATATGTAATCATAATCAGCTTAACTTAATTGCACATAATAGTTACATTTCTGAGACAGAAGGATTTTTGTAGGCACACGTGCTATAACTTCAAATATCTGGATATTGTCACAATGTTAAGGTGTCAGAGTTGTCATATGGCATGCTTACTGTTTTTCATATAGTCTAAAATCATGACCACCACACCCTTTCACACCCTGTAATTCCAGTGTGATTCATTTTATTGTTTTCTTATAAACGCCTCTCCCACTGGTTGTATCCTCAGCCACAGTTGTGTCAAGCGGTTCAGAGGTTTTGCTTTGTCATGTATGCTTTTTGAGTGTTCCACTCATTATGGAAGTCCACTGTGGATAATTTGGTCACATAGCCAGCTGTTGTCAATAAACACCCATACTTATTCTAATGCTTTATTAAATATAGAATATGTAACTTTTATTTAAAAAAAATAAATGTCATAAAACTGTCCTGGCTATAATATGAGATACATAATGAAAACATCTAACTCCTCCACATCCTCCCAGTGCTACTATTGCTATCTGTCTAAAATAACCAGTCAGAGCCAGGAAGAGTGTTTGAGTACTGTCAATCATCCTCAGGTACACGCTGCTCGATGTGCTAATGGGGGTTAATCAACTTACTGTTCCAGGAAAACTGTTTATTCACCATCATTGGTGGCCTTGATAGCTACATTGGGCTGAATCAACAGGCTCTAATGATGGAGAGAAGCTTTAGTATAGCATAGAGAAAGTGAGAGAGTGTGAGAAGCACATACACAAGCTTGATTGACAGCACTAAGACCATCCTCCTGGCTTTGATTGGTGTTTGATACTGAGTGGTGCATTTCTGTGATTAGCACTTGAAGAAATCAGAGGAACTAGATCTTCTCACAATTTATATCTCTCACACTCTACTGTCAGAACATAGTGACAGTTTTAACAAACATGTAAAAATCATATTTTTCCTAAAAGTTACAAACTCAATTTTTAAGCCAAATACAAGTGCTGGGACATATTCCAGCAGTTGGACATAAATTGGATTTTTAAAAGTTTGGTTCCAAATTTTGAAAACATTTCCTATGGCATGTTTTATTTTCTACCACTGGAAAAAAGTAAATTCCTTGTAGAAGACTATATGCTGTACAGCTGTGTGCCAGACATTGTCGAACATAGCATCTGTTTTTTGGGGACAAAGAGTGCTAAGGATGCTTGAGTTTTTTTTGTTGTTGTTTCTTCCATGTGCTTTTGATGAATATTGAATTTCTCCTGCTTTCAACCCGTTTTATACTTCACATTTCATTTTGTGTGTGTCATTCTTTGGCAAAAACTAAAGTTATCCTATGCTAACAAAGCATGCTGGGTGGAGATCATTTGAGCATTTCCTAACCAGAGCAACACATTGGATGTATTTACAGTAGTTTGAAAACATTTCCAAACACAAGGTTAGAGGTTGAAAATGTAAAAATGGGGACTTAAAATACTTTTCTTCTATCTTAATATGATTCTGACATACTAAAATCCACAGGTGGCATGGCTGTTTCTAGCCATCACATTCAATGTGGTTTTAGATAGTAAAATACACCAGGAGGTTTTGATCTGAATACTTCAGACCACCCTCAGTTCTGAAAAAGAAAGCTTGTGTACACAGTCCAGATGACCCACAAGTGAATCTCCTAATACTTCAGGAATGTTCACCAATCATCAAGTCAACAAGGATCCAAGATGTTGACAAAAAAAAACCTGATCTCTGGAGGGGGAAAAGATGGCCTGGAGACAAACAAATTTTCAGTCTTCAGGCCCCACTATTTACTCTTATTGAGCTCTATTACACTTAGTTGTTTTTGGAACGTATGCATGGAGAAATAAAGAGTTAGACTTGCTAACATTACTAAAGTATTACCAGCTGATCTGCCGTATAAAATACTGTATAATGCATGCAGTTTTGTTGCCACGCCTCCATCTCTAAGCTTGTCAGATGGATATGAGTCACAGCTGGGCAAAATGTCACTTAGGGAGACACGGTAAGAAATATGAAACTGAGAAAAAGTCAAGAGGCTCTTAAGCTTCTAAACAGCTCCTGTGCTCTCGCAGGGAGAGCTCGTGGCAAGGCATGTGGACAGGCCTTGGCAGGTAGCCTGGGTCCACGTGGCACATCCAGAGCAAAAACTAAAGTTCACATTTCAAGAGATTGAGAGAAAACAGAGACACAGATAAAGGAGGAGAGGAGGGTCCTGTCCTGAATAACATGGAGAAAATTAGTATGGCTGTGTTATTTCTTTATACCTTCTCTTCCTTGCTGTAGGCGTTGAAAATAGGTCAGCTCTTATAATGGCTTTGGTTGCTTTACACAAATTTCAATAGCCTTGTGACCGACCGTTCGTCACTTTGGAACCACACATTTCCATGTATTATGATGGGATTTTATGGGATGGACTAACTGAAATTTGTTCATAGTTATGAAGTGAAAGGAAAACAAATCTAAAAGAAGTGTGGTTTCCATTTGATTTCAACCCCCTAAGTCAATGTTGGTCCCCATCTCGACAACTACATCTGCAAGTCTTTGAGCATGCCCGTTTTGCATACATAAACTGAACTTTATTCCTATTTTTTGTTTACAAACAACTCAGCCTTAGAGCAACTGAATAGAATGTCTGTAATCAGCAGTTTTCCAGTGAAATCACAGACTATGCTGGATTTAGGCCCATTTTCTTTCTCATCCACTCTAGCACATACCCTGACTTGTATGTTTAGGGTTGCTGTCCAGGGGAAAGGTGGTCCTCTGGTCCAGTCTGAAGCTACTTTTTCCTGTCCCATCTTTCCATCAACTCTGACCAACTATTTTTTATTTTTATGTTGTTTTCTTTTCACTGTTGCTAAAGAACAACATCCCCACAGCCTGATTGTGCCACCGCCATGATTGACAGTGAGATTAGGGTGTTTTCTTATAACAAATGTGTGTCTATGGAGAAAACGTATGGAGAATGTTTTTGGAGATTTCAGCCAAAAAGTTCAGTTTTACTCTCATGTCCAGAGAACATTATCCTTCCCATGTGTGCTGGGGACTTTATGTCCCGATGCAATCTTATGCCATCATTTTTTTGTGGGGAAAACTTAGACAAAGGAGGGTGAATACTGTTAGGTATTTTCTTGAACCTACATTAAAAAAAGAGAACCACAGACAATGTATATGAGTGTTTAAAAACTTCTGCAGGAGACGACACAGTGAACTGCTCCTCCAAGCCGCTCACCATGTGTTCTGCCCTCTTCAGTTTGTTTGTCTCTTTTATTAGCAGCAAAGATAAGGTGTGAACAGGAATGAGGGGGTGAAACCCACATCCTACCTTCACAGTAGGATGTGGATTCAAACAGACAGAGGGGAGACACAGATACTCAATTAACACATAGACATGTTTTACAGCTCAGGACTATCCCAGGAAGATCTAAGTCACCATCTGTAAACACATGTTTGATTAAGGAAGATTTAATTGTCTCCACAGTTTCAACAAATTTGAACACTAAACTTCTAAATAACAAAACTAGTAAAATTACAAATGTAGGAATGATAAAAAACATAATTTTTCTAACAAATACTGACACACGTTTCATATTTGTGTGTTTATAAATAAAAATGCTCTTTTTTTGCTCGTCAGTAACGTTCTTCTTGGTCTTTTTGCTGCTGTTCTTTCACATGAAGTCTCAGTGAAGTACATGGGGTTGTGGTTGGAACGTGGCAAAAGGTGCACATGAATACTTTGCAAGAGGCTCCATTGACCTGCAATGAATCAGCCAAGAGATGGGAAATCAGAGCAAAACAAAAACACACTTTCCTTACTGCTTGCTTTTTCATGACTGGGGAACTTAATGCGATCAACAGATATTGTTCATAAAACAAAGGCCCCCATAGGCAGGGTCAGCGAGCCAATTTGTGGTTGCTGCACAGTAAAAAAAATGTTGAAAACATTGGCTGGATTCCACCTCACTAAAATGTTTTCCAAGCAAATATCCAGACAGAATTTTTTCCTGTCATTAAATGTTTTTTTTTTACATGAAATACTCTGAAGAAACTCATGACGTTTGTTTTGATGAGTAGCTTACCCAGCAATAAAATATGAAGAACTCAACACCTTAACCTAATTTGATTAATTTAACACAGGCAGTAGCATTTATAACTTGAAAGTGAACTTTAGTTCGATTGGTTTCATTGGAGCAAGCTGCTCCTATTTAACTTGTATTGAATGTGTTAACAAGCACATAAAATTGCTCTGGCTGTCCCTCTGACCAACTAAAGTACAACATGAGTCAGCAATTGCTCTTGCAGAGTAAAAATACACATATTGTTGTAGGATGTACTTATACAAGACGACATAAACAATTTTTTAATGGTTTTTCTTGTGTATATGACACAGATCTGCAGAATACTCAGCTGTTATATTTGGCCAGACACACCACAGATGCAGTCCACATTGGAGAGAGAAAGAAACACCAGACAATCAATCTCAGTGGCTCTCACCACTGAAAAAGAATTCAAAAATGATATTATTATACGCTACCCATAATTAGGTGATTTGTCTGCTGAGCTTTAGAGTTCCGAGATTTGTTTTTGGGTCTGATTCAAAGTGATGCGTTTGGAGTATTGTCACTTTGGACATCAGTGGCTGATGTATCAAATGCTGCAGCTGTTTCACCCAGAAGCCCACTGACAAAATTGATGTGGAATGCTTCGTCTCCATTTGAGGTCAACACATAAAACACAGGATACACTGGGATTAATGAACGCCTGTATGTACGCCTCGTGTTATAGGACTGCACAATATTAGGAAATCTTTTTAATGATGATAATAATGGGAAATATTCATATCAAAATTTGTGAAAATGTCCTTTTTTCTTTCCTCTCTTTCTGATTGGTGCTTCCACTATTCTGATTTTTAGCATTTTGGGGAATGTCATGCGTGTTTGATGTGAGCACCTACTTCTGTGAAAACTATTTCCAACTGCCTAAATGTTACCTTACCATTTAAAATGCAAGTTCACAACACTTGGGATTTATTAATCAACAATTATCGCACTCCAAATAGTCTGTTCAGTTTCAGCAATTGCAGATACTTAAATTGCAATGACAATATATTACCAATATATTGTAAAGCTCAAACATGCATTGAGAAATTTATCAACATCAGAAAACATTTCTGTCTTTACTTAAGTGATTTATAGTCTCATTCAGTAAATATTGAAAAGTGGATTTTTTTAGATTCACTAAATGAAACACATTGTTGCTCATAAGCTGATGTTTTCAAGCCTTTGTTTTTGTTGATGAGGATATTCTGCATACATCCAAAAAATACATTAAGTTTAAGATTAGAATATTTTAAAACAGATTTGATCAACTCAATAGAATAAACAATACAGAAATGTGGGTTTAGCAGAAAATATCTGCATAAAGGTTATTACTTTCAAAAGGTACTTCCAGTCTGACAAATGAACAAAAGTGTGGCCATAATGCTATATTTGTTTTAGGATATTTAGGAAATTCTTCAAAGTGCACTAGTCATCATGTACAGAGCTTTGTAAAAATAATAGTGTTGTGTGATCCTGTTACATCAGACAAAATGGTATCATATGTAGGTAATTTACATGTTTCTTAGTTGAAGAATGTTGAATTAAAAAAAAACAACATACCTAACATTTGTACGTTTCTTTGAGGTGGAGTTTTAAACTATTTCTTCATGTAATATCACAAGAGAAGAAATACTTTACACAATATTTAACTACTGCCTAATTTCTATTGCAATAGTCCTTAACGCAGATTAAAGAACCAGACATAAAAAACAAGGTCTCATTCTGCCTAGTCCTACTGAAAAGAACATTACAATTTGATTTACTTTTCCAAAATTGTTACAAGTAGTTCCAAAAGGCATGTATATTATCTTCCTGAGTTCAAAGCTTGGCCTTCACTGTTCCATATCAAAAGTTTCTTTATATGGAGGAATTTTTCTGCCATAATACACATTTTTTGACTGAAAGCAGGATTTCATGTCTTCAGTTCTCAAAACTTTTCATAGTTTTGCTTGGTTAATGAGCCATCTAATTAGTCAATAGGGTCCACCTGTGTTTGTAATTTATTCTCAGTATAAATCCAGCTGTCATGTCGAGTGAAAAATTGTGGAGAAGTCTGAAGTAGGCTTTTGAACATCTACAGTGAAATGTTCAGTCTACCATCCAAAAATGAAAAGAATATGGCACAACTGTAAACCTAGCAACACAGGGCAAAGAGCGCATTAATCAAAGAGTCAAGGTGGCCATGCAAGATAGATGGAGCTAAATATTTGGCACTTCTGGATGAAAACCTGACCTTGTACTGGCTGCAGTACAAGGTGAGAGCAATCGGTACAGTCTGTCCAACTTTTATACAAATGCACTATTTTTTCCCCAGCTTTTTATTTGTAAGAAATATAAGCCATAATTTTCACACAGCTTCACAAGCATGCACTGCTCTGTTTTCATATAAAATCCAAATAAAATACTTTGAAGTTTGTTGCTGTGGCAATAATCCCACAATAGTTATGAATGCATGTGCAAGGCAATGTCATACCAATTACTTCATTGCTGCAACATTGAGTAGCATTTGCATGCATTCTGAACTGTGTGCTTGATGAGTATAGATGGGATTTCAGAGTAACAGTCACACCAGACTTCTTTCAACTTTTTGACCTGCCCATGAAGACTTGTTGGCATAAATGGTGAATAAATTGTGTGCAATATATTATCAAATGCTTAAGTAGGTGAAACTGGAGGTGCGCTGTATATTCCTATGCCAGACAAGCAATGCTGTAAAGGGGGTACGGATGAGCACTAAAACACATTTTGTATCACTTCTTAAACTTTTGTGAACATCAGTTCTTTTAATTTTCTTAGTCAATACATTTGTGTATCTCTCTGCTGTGCTAAACTTAGAGTTTTACCCTCATTTTAAGTTTTTAAGTATTCTAGGAAAACGGCCAAAAACACTACTATAATATACTGTAGCAGAACAATTGTTGTAGAAACAAAATTATTTGTTTTGACAAGCAGTGAATTGTTACTACAATTTCATGTAGAGAAAAGCAAAGGCTTACTTCTCTAATACTACTTTTTAAAATGTGTTCAAACCACTCTTGTTTTTCAAAATTAAAAATTAAAGTCATAATGAATCAAAAGTTATTCACTACACTAAAAAATATTACCTCTTTTAAACCATAAAGGGTACTCCAAATGTGACTGTGTGTCAGACAGAAGAATATTTAAACATTTAATGTGATTACCAGCGAGTGGTATTTTGTGCTTTGCATCAAAACTGTTAAAAAGTATTTAACAGTACTTTCCTGTACTGTTAAATAAAAGCAGACCCACTGCACGCCGCTGTCACTAAGTGTTTGCTTTGGGGATGGGATGTTTAAGGTAATTTCCAGTGATTATTATTGTAACGTAATATTTTGAATGTAAGGTCAAAAGGTCAAATTTTTATCTGACCAAAGAACTTTCTTCCTTGCTTGCTGTGCGCCCTTCATGACTTGTACCAAATGACATATTGGACCTCTCATGACTGGTTTTTACAGCATTGCCTTTCTTCTCTTTCTTAAAAGCCAGATTTATGGATGACACATCTAATATTTGTCCTCTTGACAGATTCTAACGCTAAAGCTGTGGATACCTTCAGCTCCCCTTGAACAGGTCACTCAATTGCTTCTTTGATTAACTCAAACATACATCCTTCCCCAATAACGGATTAAACAATGTTCAGTGAGAGTAAGTTGTATGAATAAGTTGTATTTGTAAGTAAGAAAAGTTGTTTCACATTTAGAGAACTGTACTACATAATTTTCTGGGTTTTTTATTCTGTCTTAGCAAGATTCTTTGCACATCAACATTTCTTTACATCTACATTTGGCATACATGGATTAAACCTGAAGCACCATAATTCACAGAGAGACACAATTAGGGCTGGAGTACTTTTGTAGCATAAATTCAACCTCTTGGTTTGCTTTTTTAATATTTATAGTGATATTTGCATGTTTAAATTTCTCAATTTTCTGCCTCGGCTGCTTTCATGTTCCTTCAAGATTGTTGCTGTGCAGAAATCACAAGGCCAACTACTTAAAAATAGTACTTCTGAAGTACTATTTTTGGATTTTATTATATGCTAACTTTGCCAAAAATATATGGCAGAGTCATAACGACCAACTGCTGGCTTTATTATCATTAAATATTGCAGACTCTCTTTATGTTTCCAGCTTATATTTTGTGAGAGGTAGGGCAGCTCTTCTTTCCAAATTAAATAAACTTTCTCTTGCAGAGATTTGAGCCTTTTTAGGAACATGCATTTAGTGGTGGGAGGATGGTGGTAAAGCTAGACTTTAATTTTTATTTTTCCTCATTGGAAACCCTGTATTTCTCACTCTGGTGCATAACATGAGTCTGATCCTGTTGTGGTCCTGGCTTGTGCCATCTAGGATGAGTGAGACTTTCCCAAAAGGGTCCAGGAACGACCACTTAAAGAGACTCCAAGGATAGAAGCTGTCATTATTTCCAGGATGGAAGACAGAGGCCACCTCTAGATGAGGCCACACAGTTTTTTTAGGGAAATTTTTGTTTTTGTTAAGATTTGGATATTCTTTTATCATGTTGGTGCCTCAATGATGTCCAAAGCTGATTGACGTAAGTGCACAAGATGATTGAGTTGGATTGTCTATTTTGCTTTATAACATGGGCAACAACATTCAGTCTGCTCTAAATACTCCCCTTCCACCCTGGGTTTAACTAGGACTCCATCCCATCATAAATATGTCATAGCGTATTTAGACTTTCTGCAGTTAAATCTGTAAAGTCCGCAGGATGCCGACATCTTCAGTAACCTACCATTATGTCATAGGCAGGCTCTTATTGAGATGTCAACATTCAATGAATTATCCATCAATTTCATCATTATTAGATCATGCACACGTCTGCCTGCTATCTAGACTAACCGAGGCAGATAGAGATTTTTAACCATATGGTGCTGATCTGACACTCCAGAACCATCCTGTGGTTTGCAAAATCCTCAAGCTCAACAATTTATCTGTTTTCTTCACCTCTCTTCTGCTATTATATTGTTTTACTTTTTAGGTCAAAATATGACCTAAAATTATAGTCTATAATTCTTCCAATGTGTTGTTTAGTAGCGATCAGAGCTTCTATTTAGAAAACACTGAATGTCAAAGACAAACTAGAACCGCATTACATCATCTGTTGATTTTTTTGTGAGGCCTTGAACATTGGTTGTCTCCTCCTGGGAATTTATAAAGCCAAATGTGAACATGTGTGGAATAGAAAGTCCTAAGTTATCATATTTGCTTGGTTAGCTTAGCAGGTCTTCTGTCTCTGTCCTCTTTTAGATCATAGTTATGTATTTTTGTATATGTATGAAGTGCTACTGGGAATCAAAGAGCCATTTGGTACAAATAAGCAGCTCTGACATGAGCATGTGCAATAAAACAGAAACAAATGTCTGGCTGTTCAAATTAATTGAGTTGTTTATTTATAAGTACATTTGTTGTCCGTTACGCACAATTTATTAGTTTTTGTCCTCCACCCAGATTTTTTTTTCTTCATACAAAATAAACTTGGCCCAAAATTACACTATAAAACTTAATAAGTTTAATTTAAAACAAGTGATTTAAGGGGAATCGGTTAATCAATTAATGGATCTATTGACTTAAAAAAGAACTGAAAAGACATGTAACATTTTTAAAATTAGTAATTCTATGAGCTGTTATTGCTTGCAACAATAAAGCTAGCAATACATATGTTTATTGAGCAAATTAAACATAAGAGAACATTCATTTATTTTTGGAATTTTTAATAAGTTATGTCAGCATTGTTCTTTTAATATGAAGCTTTACAGCTTTATAGGCTCTGCTTAGGTCAGTAGATATGTCAACAAAACATGTCAATATCAAAACAGCCAATT
Organism: Poecilia picta; assembly: GCA_033032245.1. Lineage (NCBI taxonomy): Eukaryota > Metazoa > Chordata > Actinopteri > Cyprinodontiformes > Poeciliidae > Poecilia > Poecilia picta. The sequence goes on from CM065374.1 coordinate 10,171,121, forward strand.
TAATTTGAAACAAGTTTAATTTGTTGTTTTCTACTCCAATATACTGTATTTCAAAGCTATTTATGAGATAAATTGAACCAGCAAAGGTCCCTTTAAATTGTATTATTCACAATTGGCATGAAGTTCAAAACATGTTTTAATCCTACAGTCAGATTTTCTTTCATTATGGATATCTTCTATTCTACGAATAAGTTGTGTTTATAATGTAGAGCCTGATATGTTGAACAGTAGAAATTTGAGAAAACCAAATACATTTTTAGATATAGGCTATTTACTCAAAAAAAGTTAAGTGCCTAAAACAATTAGGTAAAAGAAACTTAAAGAAATTTTTAACACTAGCACAAAAATGTTAATACTTACTTTTATTGACTAGTTTAAATAAGCCAATACAGCTACTCATTTTTTTATTTCTTAAAAAATGTGGTTATGTTATTTATTCTTGAGATGTTTGAATTTCAATGTGTGCAATCTGTGTTCAATTACAGATCACAGTTTCTTTCATTATTCTCATCTGTAACCATCACTGTGTTATTCTGTACAAACTTAGAATATCCAATTTGAGTGTTGACAATCTTTGTCTTTCCCCTTTTATCAAACTTTCATGCTTACAGTTAACAAACGTCTAACTTTCACCCGAACATTGGCTCAACTTTAATTTAAGTGGACTCAGTTGACTCACATTATGTCCCATGCAATGGCAAGTGGGTCACATTTTTCCAAAATTAGGTAATTAGAAATTTCAGAATAGATGGTTATTTGGCAAACATTCATTCATTTCTCTGGAATCATTTCGTTTTTCTTCACAGCATCTACTAGCATTTGCTGACATTATTGGCAGGGAATCAGTGTTTAGTTCCCCGGTAAGCCAGCCGAGTCTGTTTGACTGAGTTTGATCTGATGACTAAAGTTTGTGGCAAAGAAAAATATCCATGGTGTGGTAGTCATAAAGTCAAATTTTTTCAGTCACATCTGTCAGTTGATTGTGCTCCATGTGGGATTCCTTCATTTCGTTCTGACCTATTTTCAAAGCTTGCTTTGGATGCTGCTTGTGGTTAACTGCTGACCTTATTCTCATAAATCTGTGATTTATCTTGAATCCTTAGTGGGCTTTAACTGAACTTTCTTAGTTTGTTTACGAATGTGGGGTTCTGCTCCAAGGTCTCTCTTGAAAGCTGTTAAACTTTGGTTTAAATCAATCCCAACATCTTTAGGAATCATGGAGAAATGGAAAAAATTCACATGAACTCAATGTGGTGAACTATTACACAGCTTTCTGCCCATTTAACTGCTCGAACTGCCCACTGTTAGTTGAGTGCACTCAAAGTGCACCCATGTGAGATGAGGTGTTTCTTCCTTGTGAGAACTAATTGTGTCTGTTGTGTATCAAGGGCCTTGGCTCCAAGGTCGGTTGGAAGCAGGATTGGGACCGGCAGCCAGGAGAGAAGGTCCTGCAGGATATAAAGGAGAGGAGAGAACTGGAGACGCGGCTTCAAGAGATCCAGCGGCAGCTGGAGATCCTGGGTGTTGGCCAGGAGATGACGGTGAGCTCAAAGTAGCCTCGATCACTTACACACAAACACATAGATGTTTGTGTATATTCTATCACTTCTATCTGAACAATGCTTTTTGTTGTGGATATTTATCACTCGGTGCTCGTATGAACACCTGTGACAAATTAGTACAAGCACATACACATAGCTCGTTCCTTGTTCTGGTTTGAGGGGACGAGGGAATCACGTTTTTATTTCTTCCCAAACTCCATAGACTCAGGTTTCTCGTAGCCACAATAAAAGACATGCATGTTCTCTTCTGAATGCCTCATTTCCCTACTGTTTCATTGTTTCTTAAGCATTCTTTGCTGAGGTCCAGCGTCTTCCCTACAGTGTTCCCCCTAGAAACACTTAAAATCTGTCTGGTTTTTAGAGCTGCCTGCAGAGTTACAACCAGAGGTCTTCTCTCCAGACTCTGTAGCTAAAGTCACAAAACAAGAATGTTCCAAGAACAAAGGTGGATACTAAAACTGATTTCTGCTTGCACTGGCATTTGGAACATTGAATCTGGTGCGTAGAGGAGAAGAAAACACTGGGCATAAATTTAGTAGTTTGATTGTGTCATTGGTCTCCATCTCTTTGTGCAGTGCCTTGCAAAAGTATCCACAACCCTTGAACTTTTTCAGACCACATTGCGAAAATAAAAGTTTAATTAATTGGCATTTTATGTTGTTTTATGTGACGTTAAAGGAAAATTATAAAGTGGGCCTGGCCTATTTGCAGTTCATTGTTCACTGAATTATCTGTTCATGGATTTTTCTGTGGAACATAACTCCAAAATAGTTGCAGAAAAACTGCTGATTTGCACTTTTTTGTATTCAAAAGAAGTGTCTTGCCCAAGGTCATAACAACGGAGGCAGATGGACCGGGGATCAAACCGACAACCCACCGACAAACTTCTACCACTGTCGCCACTATGATCTCATTAGTACTTTAAAGACCTCAGAGGTTTGTTTGAACTTATTAGTGGATAAAGAGCCTAATTAAGACCAAAGAACACATCAGACAGGTCAGAAATAAGGTTGTAGTGATATCAAAAACCAGGGTAAAATATCCTAGAGCATTTTTCTGTCAATCCTCCATAAATAATGAGTAATGAGTGTAGCATAGTTGCAAATCTACAGAGAAATGGCATAAACAGAGCCAGAAAGTTCAGCATTACCAAATCAAAGTGTCTAATAGTCAACCATGAGATCAATTTGTATTGAATAGAGGGTATTGCAGTTTGGAGCAAAACAGTGATGTGCATGAAGATTATTACAACAGAGATGACAGACACTGAGAAGAAGGTGCTTTGTCAGAAAATGTAACTTTCTATCTTCACTTTGAATGCACCATCCCATGACAAAACATGTTGATGGAAAATTATGCTGTTGGCAAAACTGCTGGAAAGATTTATGGAGCTAAATACAGGGGAATCCTGAAAAAAAAGAGAAAATGATTAGAGGCTGTAAAAGACTTCAAGTTGTGGGTAGGGTCATCTTTAATCGGGACCCTAAAAATACAGGCAGACGTTTTGGAAGCTCAAAATGGAGAAATTTGTCATGAAGAATCACTTAATCAGATTTCAGAACTTACAGGGAATCTGATATATCTATATTCACAGACTTTGCATTTTATCTGACTAAGTTTGAGATATGTTGAAAAGAACGGGCTAAATATTTAATGTCAAAGTTGATAGAGATATATCTTAAAACACGATAAGTGTTGACTTGGGGTGACTGAATGCACATGCAAGTTTGAAGCTTTTCATACTTGTAAACCATGTGCCATTTTCCTTCTACATCAAAATGATGCAGCACTTGGTGTCAGGTTTCCACATAAAATCATACTGCTAGTTGTTCAAGTTTGTAACTGTCATGTGATCTAATTGAAGGTGCCTGAATAATTATTAAAAACACTGTTTGCTGAATAACACTGGTTTAATTCACAGTTGAACCACATGATGATGCATGTATGTCTAATTTAAGCATTAAAGAGACACAGAGTTAGTTTGGTGGTGACATACATAAGTGGCTGCCACACCCTTGCATCAAAGACATTATACCGTGCAGCCGGGAATTATTTCTGACTTAAATAAGGAACAAGAAATGGAATTTCTAGCTAACATGCAGACACTTCATTTGAGTAAACTGTTCTTTCATGGTCGTCACGATACATCAAAACCACCAGTCCTGTGGCACACTCTTTACATTCAGCTGTGAGTCACTCACAATTGACTGAACCCAGTGAGTGACTTGGGGATGAACTGTTCACTGACAGTGTGTATTCTTAGTGCCAGTGGGTTTGTTTTGAGGCTGTGAAAAGATTTATTAGTTCAGAATTTGTCTGGGAGGGCATTCTTAAAGCAGCCTCACACAGCTGCAGGGTACTCATAAAGTTGATTTGTATAACATCCATAATTCTACCGCTGCCTTACTGTATTTTACTACTGAATACTGACTCTACCTGTTATATAACATTTTTATATGGTTTTAATGGCAGTTTTTTTTTGAGCCGGTACAAAAAAAAGACTTATTTTTACACAACTTCATAGCACTATGGTCTGCAGTTTTAAGAAGTATGAGATATGAGATATTTTCCCTAAAGCAACATTAAGATACACTTAATATTTAAGTATTTGGACTATTTATATTTTTGGAATTTTCTTTGGCTTTTATAGTAGCAGTTGATATTGTTTGCATGTATCATACATATATTTCCTACAGGGTGCCAACATTTACATAGAATATGGTTTCATTTCAGAAAGCTGGACTCTGCAAATGTTGAATTTTCTTCACACAGTAACAACTTCTGCACCCAGTGATAGCCAGTCTAGCTGAGCATAGTCCAATTCAAATGATTCTTTTTCCAGTGAACTTCAACTTGTAGCCAAGTTGAACTTCAACTTGTAGCCAAGTTGAAGTTCAACTTGGCTACAAGAATAATAATGAGAATAATCTGTCTCATTACATTTAGATTTTCATTGTTCTCTTGTTTTTGTTGCACAATTTCTGGGGGAAAAAAAGTAAAATTATACATTGATGTGCCAAAATATTTTTAGACATACAAGGTAAGGATTATTCAACATAACCAGTTTTAGATTATGAAAATACATTGAATGCTCTTATGGTTCTGTTCTGCCTGCAAACTCATGTGGCTGCATTCCTTTATCATCTACAAAAGGAAGGGATCTCCATCTTTTACCATAAACTAAGGAAGTTCTGGCAGGGCTGCCTTATTTTAATCAGATCAGCACCTTCATCTTTGTCAGTAAAGCTACTATAAATGTTATTAAAACCAATATCACTCAGAATCTAGCAAGCATTTTTTTCAAGGTGCATTTAGATACCCAGAGACATTAAAAAAAATATTTAATGTACTCAAAATTATTTTATAAAAATCTGTAAAAAAAAAAAAGAAAGAAAGAAAGAAAAGAAAAAGAATGAAACTTGATCACACTGTTTTGGCTCAGATAACTAAGAGAAGATTAATTTAACAAAGACAGGACTGTTCTGATTTTTAGCTGTTTGCCTGGAAGAGGACCACCAGCTCTGCACAGCTCACAGTCAGCTACACCACACACACACACGCACGCACGCACGCACACACACACACACACACACACACACGTGATGCAGCACCAGTTCAACACAAGTGTAGGTTGTTCCACTTTTAAGATCTCTTACTTCAGTGACATACCTGAGCTTTATCAGACAGAGGTCCAAAGGCCAGCCGTCCTATTCAGTTCATTCTATTCACAAAATAAGCTTGCAGTCCTGTGAAAAGATTGCTACAACACTGTAAGTAAATCATTTTATTCAAGGGAGTGCGTGACTATCAAGCAGATTTTGTCTTCAAAAATATGTCATGATTTATAATTTATAATCACATTCAAGGGGGGAAACCTGGGAACACCAAGTCAAAACTGTACAGGTGCTTTCCATGCTGTGATTTTTGGACCCTGGAATCTTTTGAGAGGAGATCAAGAACAGTGTGCATTAGGATGCAGGTCACGGTGTCAAGATGATGAATGGTACCGAGTTGGAGAAGATATTGTCTTGAATCAGATTGAGTATGTGCCTGATGGCGTCAGTTTGATAGTGGGGGCTGTCAGAGTGGGATGGAACCTTCCCCAGCATCTCTAAAATATGAATTTTACATTATTTTCAAGATGGATTGTTACTTTGTTAAAAAGCTGGAACACATCATATTCATGGCAGATAACACTGGAATGAACATATCTTTTATGTTTTCAAACTAAAAGACAAAACAGTTGAAAAAATTAAAATGATTCTGCTTTTCCCAATACGGCCCTAAAACGTTGACACACCTATTGAACTGATCCTAGCTTTGTGTAACGTAGTTGTCATAGTGGAATAAGTGATCATCAACATGAAGAGGAAACAGCCAGAGTAAGAAGTAAAAAAGTAACTCTTTATCTGTACTGCCAGCCTGTTCCTCTTCACATTTTCCACCTCTTGTGAACAGAGGTGAGCAGTCATCTTCTGTTTCTGGGCCAAACATAACATCTCCCAGTTTTCTTTTAGAAAGACTTTAGGAAACTGCTTCAAATAACTAAAATCACTTATAAATATGTTATAAAGTTAAACGTTCAAACAAAGCTAATCTTGAATTTTGTGAAAAAGTAATTGCCCTTTTAACCAATTATCTGCCATTTATCATTTCTGACAATTGGCAATGACTGTTTTACTTAGCTGTGAAGGAATGCTGGGTATTCTGACAAGAAAGGTCTGCTTAAGGTCATGTCACAGTATCTCAGTTGGATTTAGGTCCACACCTTCACTGGATCACTCCTTTTTTTTACCGTTTTCACTATCGCATATTTTGTTAGACAACAGAAATCTTGGTCCCATCAAGTCATACCCTGATGTAGGATTCCAGTCCCAGACAATCACACTTCAACCACCAGTTTTAACTGGTAATATTATTCTTCTGAAATAATATAAAGTGACACACAGTTACCCAAAAGTTCCACTTGTTATTCCACAAAATAATTTTCCAAAAATCTCTCTCCAACATAAGCAATACCCTTGTTGATAAATTTATGGCATTTTGAAAACATAACAATTTCGCCCAATTTCTCTCGTTGAATTTTACACTGACCTTAACTAATGGAAGTGAGTTTTAAAGTCCTTGAGTTGTTCTGTGCTACTCCTTCCACTATTTCATGTTTTCTCCAGATGTGACTTTAATGTGGTTCTCTGGAGTCCCAAGGCCTTTGTAATGACCTTGCAACTATTTCCAGATTAAACAATGTCAATGACTTCGTTTCCCATCTTAGCTTACATTTGTTTAGATCAGGGATGATGTGTGTGATGCTTTTGACGATTCTTTAGGGAGTTTTCACCATGACAAGAAATTTACTTTGATCCGAATCCGTTGATGAGTTTAGTTGTGGTTTGCTAATTTTGATTACTGCTGACATTGTCGTGTTGGGTAAATGTTTGTGAAACGTCTTTGAGAAAACTCTACATTAATGTGTCTGCAATATGGTAACCTTTGCATATGGGTCTTCAGAGACACATCCTTGTTATAAAACATCCATGCCAAAGAACAACTGTCCCTGGTTGAGCTTTTGATTTATGATCATATTGTTCAACTTTGTAACTGGAGAGTCATCACAAGGCTGGATCACAATTTACATCTTTCAGCCCAACATTGTTCGGATTGTTTTGTCCTGGTGATGTACATCTCTCAGTAACCAGTCTCTGATGAAGAGCTGGAGAGATTCACAGGGTGGTCTGGATGACAGATGATGGATGATCACTATTAGTTCCAACTCAAAGGGTTAATTGAGATAGAGGAATGTGATTTTCTTTTTTTCTTTTTTTTTGCCTTAAGTTACACAGTAGAATGAGGCAAAAATGGGGAAACAATGAACAATCGGTTAGGTGTCATATTTTACTGAAGGTGGGAGGAAAGTTACGGATCTGTACATAATTGTTTTAAAACAGAAAAAAGATCTAATTCTATGCTCCTGATATTAATTTTAAATGTTCAAATTACATTCCAGTGAAATACTTTTGAAACATATTACCGTCCCTGTTCTGGTGACCTAAAAACGATATGACCCACCCTTAATCCACCCCTGTCCTAATCAGCCTTACAAAAAAAAAATGAGTGAGGACATCCTTACTTTAAAGCCAGGGACATTCTGTTCAGTGTTGGATGATAGCTGGAAACACAAGCAAACGTGCTGAGAGGATGATGATGATTGCCATTCAAAGATTTTAACATTTTGCTTCTCTGGATATGTTTCAGTCATAACTCTCATCCTAAGAAATATACTTAGTTGATATTATTGAGACAAATTGACTGAGGCTTTTTACAGCTGTTAAAACAAAGATCAGTGTTGTCACACCAGGAGACGGGAACCGTCTGTGAGGACTCATGTCCAGGTAAATTCAGGAGTTGCACGTGTTCACAGCGAGAAACTTTGGTACAAAAATGACAGCTGCCAGATGACACATGAGCCCCAGGAACAACTTCAGATCTTCCTCTGAATCAAATTTAAGAAAGTTGGCTTTCAGTCTTGGTCTCACATTCAGTCCAAAGCAGGCAGCATGTCAAGAGTCAGACTTATCTTTAAAAAAACAGTACTTGCGTCCAAATAAAAGTGCTTTTCCCCCCTCCAAACACCTTCCAACTAACCACATGGGACAGCAGAACCACATCAGTTTGTTTCTGTGATGTGCCAATCTTCTGTCGGGTCATGGACTGATGCAAGACATTATTTTCATTTGTCTATTTGGAGTCCGGCAAAAACTGTTCTGAGCAAAAATTAGGTCAGGATGTTGGAGAATATTGTGAGTTTAGCCGGAGAATTATTCTGTCTTCACTTTTGAGCTTTGTTCCTTTGGACTCACAAGATGTGGGTCTTGGGACATTTTCAGATGCAGCACTGTGTTTGCTTTCACATACACACAGAAGTAGCACTTTGGATTTAAACTAACACATGCTTTTGATTTATGTATGTGTATTTTTTATTTTTTTTATTGCAGAGTGAGTCAGCAGACCTTACTGAGGAGCAGTTGTTTTGTCTGCTGGATGAATGTGAGAGGACAGAGAGTTGGAGCCAGGACAACCTGAGGAACAAAACATCAGGACCTTAAAAACATCCATCTTGTCCATGTGAATTACTGCCTCCAAAACACATCACCTTGGTTTTGTTTTCTACAATGAACTCATTCGTAAACTATTACAAATGGAAATACAAATATTTATAAAGGTTGATAAGCATTTTTTTTTCTTACTCTAATGGCGTTCTTGTGTTCCACATGTGGCTGAATTGCAGTCCACTGCTACAGTTTATGTTCTCCTCAAGGAAACAGTTGCTAAGGTACTCTTTGTATCAATCTTAGTATCAGTAAATGACAAATAACATTGCTGCCATTAACTAGTTATTAGATGCAGCTGCACACAAACTGGATTATGGCTAATTTGAAGAACCACTTCATGAACACAGTCATGATGGCTCTTAAGGGTTTTCCAATGTCCCTGTCCTTGACCGTGTTATAGCAGCGCTTAGCAACACATGTATCACATTCACACAAAGATGTGACTTTACAATCTATGGGATTGATGTGTAAATTTGAGGTTTCTCCACCTGCAGCAGCTGGTCACTGAAGATGCTTCCTTTAGCTTATTAGGGGGGATAGTATGTACAGAGTCTGTTTTTCACAATGATCTGATCACACTGAGGCTCTGAAACTAGAAGTTGCTTTTTTATGACCTGACCTATACCTCTATTGTTTAATTATAAAATAAACTATCTGAGACTTATACTTTCTCTTCCTTCTTCTTCTTAATCATTGCTTAACATGATACCAGGGCTAGGCCTAGACAATGTCGATGGTATTTGGCCAATGCACAATTTGGAGGTATAATCACTGCTACCAAGCTCATTCATGCAGCAGCCTGGGCAAAAATATGCTTTCAACACAATCTCAGCGTAGGAATCCTGTGAAAGATCAACATTGTTAAGGAATGTTGCATACTATAGTACATTGTAAAAGAGTTTCAAACACCCTGCAGGAGTTGCACACAATTTTTGTAAATGTGTAAGTCATGGTGAAGTCTTAGTATGACGTAAAGGGAATTTCACTGGTAGTCTGCTGGGTAAACTTTTAAAACTGTTATATTCAATAAAACAAATCTTTGAATTATTTATGTCCATGGTGGTAGTTTTATTGTTCATGGAACAGGGTTGATTTGGGCTTCATGAGGGTGATGGGCTTTTCCAGTTCAGCTAAAAGCATGCCAACCATTCTTGCATCTAGTGATCTTGGTAAGTCTCGGATTAATAACAGCTTGAGAAAATGAACCTCACAGGAGCTTTATTTCAATCTAAATCCACTCATCTGTTAAAGACCGGAGCATTTTCAATAGTGCTTGTGTTGTAGTTTTTAAGAATTTTTCAGAAGCCATTGATAGGAGTTAGTTGTTTTTTTTTTTGTTTTTTTTTTTCTCTCTGCACCTGCCTGATATCTGCCTGGAGGCTTTGTATTTCTCCCATTCTGGCACTCAAACACCTACAGACATGTTCATCTCACTCCTCACCTCTGAAACACATTCTGACCCCATTGCAATGGCAGGAATTCCACTTGACCTAAAACATTAAGAAAATGAACAAGTTCGGTCATATTGAGATGCCAGTGCTGAACTATCTGCCAGGGACTCTAAACAGACCCTTGCACTCTGTCTTTATTCCATCTTATGTGTATATATTTTTTGCCCTCCTTTATGCTCTCTGTATTTAATCCACACAATAAGTTTCCAGAATAGTAGAAACTGTGTACTGCTCATTGTTGGTAATGGAAACCCAGTGAGCTCACTACGGCAAGAATGAGGTCACTACTAATGTAAAGAGAGACGTACAGCAAACTGAGACTGTCTGGGGTTTAGATAACTCTTCCTGTGATAGACTTAAAGTAGCTGTTGGACGTCTGCTTGCAGTTGAGATGTTGGTGGAGCGTTGTGGTAAATTCCCATTTAGTTGCTGGAATTCCAGCTTACATGCAGAGACAAAGAATCAGGTTCCCTCCTAAAAGGTTTGAGAGTTTGTTGCTGCAATGAGAAATTCTTGAATGGGTGCCGTTGTTTGTAGGTGTTCAGAGATATTTGTGTAATGTGTGAGATGTGAATGAATGTGGTGCTTGAGTGGGTCATACTTCATTTTGAGATTCCCTGCAGCAGATTACAAAGGACACTCCCATTAACCAAAGCCTTTTTAGACTCCGAGCACATACCAGTTGCATGACACACCAATGTTCACCTCCTTTACCATTGAAAATACCCTGATCTGAAAAAATCATGCACGAAATCATGTGCAGGTGCATCTCAAAAAGTCATAATATAATTGAAAAAAATATTTGTTTTAGTAATTATTCAAAAAGTGAAATTTATATATTACAAAACTAATAGGCAGTGGCATACTTCAATTGCACACTTTTGCTAATTTTGAAGATTGCTGCTAATCAAGGTTCAGTTTTTCAGAAATGTTTCTTATTACATGAAGGATCTGTTCTTACCAATCCTAGGGTAGACTGGTGACTTTATAGTGTTTTATCCAAGCTTAACTGAAAGTTAAGTGGAAAGAAGTTATGGGGAAGAGCGGAAGTGCACAATCAACATTGGTAGAGTACAATCAACAAGGATGAACACAACCTTGAAAGAATTGTGAAGCAAAGCTAACAGGCTTTTCTTGTAAATGTCTATAACACACAGATTGTTGTATTTAAGTTTTTCTTTTAGTGTGTCTTTTTGGTAATTTTGATTATTGTGGCTTACAGCTAAGAAAAACAGTCACAGAAGGTTAATAATGAAGAAGGTGTCTGTTGGCACTGTATTTTATCCAGTCATACAAGTCAAAAATCAAGTGGAAGAAAAAAGCATTAATTAGTTTTTTTTTCCATTTTGTTTGTGCATTTTTTCCGCCCACAGTTTTCTCTTCTACTTGTCTTCAAATTAATACGTTTGATCACAGGAGTCTTTGAATAATCTGCTTCTTTACCAGTGACAGTTAATAAAGAATAAAGATGACTAGATTTTTTTAATGAAGGGTTTATTGTTCAGTTGACAAAGAACCAATAGCAGGAGTATAAACGACACTTTGAGTAGAAACTATAGTACAAATGTTTATAGAAAAGTTTCACTAATAATTAAAAAAGAGACATACAAAAATCAAAATAACAAAGACATCCTCATGTCAGTGTGCAAAAAAGTTTATACAGATAGAAACGCTTCCATAGGAGGTTACACCTCGAGATAAATTATTTAAATAGCATATATCTACACAAATGACAAAAAATCAGAATAATTTATCAAAAAGCACAAGAAATACATATTGCAAAACATATTCAAAACATTTCTTTAATCCTTTCCTGTTCGAGTTTGTTGTACTAGAAAAATATCTTATATACAGCATATGAATGATAATAGTCTTGCTTTTAAAAACATAAGCCAACAAATTTATACTCTGTTACTAAAACAATTGTTTCTTGTGTATTGCTGGCCTTAATAAAAACAATGAGGTAATATTTGTACATAAAGGGTTTCCTTTTGTCCCCCTTTGTCAAAAACACTCAAACTCAGGCACGTCATCATGCACACTGTGCAGAAAGCAGGATACATTTGTTTTTTTTACTTCACATAATTAGAAGTAACTGCATATATTTAAAGGATGTTAACCATAGAAAATTGCTCATAATATTTAATGATAGCAAGATGCAGTGAGGAGCTAAAATTAAAACCTCTATGATGAAAGAATAATAAAAATAAACGAAAACTGGCCTTCACTATAATTGAGATTTCAAGACAAGGTTTTCATATAAATTGTGTTCCAAGGTCTCCTGCTCACGGTCTTTCTTTCCTGAGAAGAGTATTTTTTTTGGGCCAGGACATTGTATCTGCAGCCAACAGTGTGAGGGGGACACCAGGAAAATTCAAATTAAATTCTGATTTTAATGTCTTCATTGCTATTCTCTTTTGGTGTCACACATGCACAAAAAAACACAACATTCACTCTCTTCAATAAGAACAGTCATTCTTTACTGTCCACAGTCCCTCAACAGTTCCTTCACAGGGGATTACTTTCTGCTTGTTTTTTTTTTTTACCCCATCCTTAAAAAATGTCTTTTAATGCTTTCTTCGTTCTGAGTACTGTATCATTCAGTCCACAGCAGATGTATGTTAATGCTCAAAAATTAGTATAAAAATGTAAAAAAAAAAAAGAATAACTCTCTTCCCTTTGCTCCCTCATCCACAGAGGAATAACAGTTCAGTTGTGCAAAGCAATAAAATGTGGCCCTCTTCTGATGCAGGTCAGCGCAGACAGACAAAGAGAGGCGATTTCTTCTTAGCAGAGCTGCATTCACAATGCGTGCAGTTAACTTTTCCTTTTTATTTGGCTTCGACTCCTGAGGTCCCTTTCTCCCCTTATCTCCTTTGCTCAACATACCTCCATTGTGCATTTCTCAGAGGACAAATAAATGAAACTGAAACTGATGTAGGCCTATGCTGATACATTCTTCCCGAAGGCTCTGTGGTGCAATTATGTATCTGGAAGACAAAGCAAAGAAAACACAAATTTAAAAAAAGTCTAAGTGAAGAGAATTGTTTCTGAATTGTCTAATCTTTGTACATAGTCTTACCTCTACATTCATATTTGAGGTCTGAGAAGTAAACCATCTCTTGAGAGAAGACATACAAGCCTAGTCGCCCACCAGCATATGTCTTATCATAAATGTTTCCAGAATCTGCCATGATTCTCTTGCCTTCATACATGACCACTCTAAAAGATAAATACAATCACATACTGTAAGCTACCGTAAAAGTTATGAAGGAATTACACAATTTCGGACATAAATCAGGTTTTGAACTCACCTAATAAGTCCAGTCTTGGGTCTGTGGGTTAGGTGCCATCTATAGGCGGTAAAGTCCTTCCAGCCAATGTTCTTGGGGTCGTGCCACAGAGTACGGACCTGAAAATCAAGAGTGGCGAGGATTGAAGTGAAAATAGCAGCAACAAAATGATGTAGCCTGAAACACTGACTCAAACACCATGCTCTCACCTGTCCTGCGGTGTCCCCGGTGTGCCACAGAGCGTTTCTGAGGTGTTCGCCAGGCCCTGTGGTGGAATTTACAACTTTGATTGACAAGCCAGAATAGCCTTGAGCTCTGGTGGGTGTGTGGGACCAGTAAGTCTGTGTGATCTGTTTCCACATCACTGTGTAGAAGCGGGAGCTCGACTGGTAGCCAAACACAAACCCAGCATAGTCATCATCTCTGTCTGTGTTGATGAAGAACGTTCCACTGAAATCCACGGCACTAAACTCATCGTAACCTGAAGTGGAAAGAGCATAATTTAGGGCGGCCACTACGTATAGAAATTATAACTGGAGCAACATGTTTCTCTGTGGGTTACGTACCAACAGCTATGCCGGGATCGCAGTTGACAGTCTGCACCAGCTCCTTGCCTTGATGCCTCACTACCCAGTTGGGGTCAATCTGAGAGGTGCCTTTGGGATCCAAGGGAACCATTTGGAATCTGCGGAAGTCTGTTTCACTGATGGCAAAATTCTCAGGGCAAACATCATGGATGTCCAGGACATTGTCTTGGTCAAAATCATCCTTGCAAATATCTCCACGGCCATCACCTTCAAGGAAAATTTGAAAATGGAAATAGAAAAACAAAAAAATGAGAACAAAGATCCTTAAATTGCTACAAATAAGAGAGATTTTAACAGTTTTTTGGAAAGCTTACCATCAGAGTCCAGCTGATCAGGGTTAAAAGCCAATCGGCAGTTGTCTTTATCATCAGGAATGCCGTCATTGTCGTCATCATGATCACAAGCATCACCTTTGCCATCTTTGTCATGGTCGGCCTGGTTGGCATTGGGAATGTATGGGCAGTTGTCCAAGTTGTTCTGGTGACCATCCTCATCAATGTCCTGGTTGTTGTCGCACTTGTCTCCAATACGGTCCGAGTCAGAGTCGACCTGCAAAAGAACCACATTCCTTTTTGATGAGGTTTTCCAAAGACAAGCTCTTCTTTTTTACTCATCTTTTTATGAAAAGTGTTGTGCTGGGTACATGTCTTTTGGGTGTGCAAGCACTGTCCATAACTAAGACATCTCCAGATACTTTGTATTTTATGCAAAAGGTTATTTACCTGGTCTGGGTTGTGCTCGAGGGGACAGTTATCACAGTGATCTCCAACACCATCCCTGTCTGTGTCTCTCTGGTCAACATTGTATACATATGGGCAGTTGTCATTCTCATTCAGAATACCTGTTGGGGAAAAGTATATATTTTTATATATTGTTTATGCCTTTGCCTTCTTTCTAAGTAATTAGTTTGAGTTTGCAGAGATTGCTTACCATCACCATCAATGTCGACAGCACAGGCATCTCCCTCTCCATTGTTGTCTGTGTCTGTTTGGTCAGTATTAGCCTCAAACACACAGTTGTCACAGCGGTCACCAACATCGTCCCTGTCTGCATCATACTGGGCAGGGTTGTACACTCTTGGACAGTTATCCTATTTTAATAGAAAAGGAACATTATAATATGTAAATGTGGGACATAGGTGAAAGAGTTTATATTTAAAGGAAAAACTGTGTTTCTAGCATTTTTCTTTTACTTTGGCTGCAATACAACATTCCAGAAGTATTTAACACTGCATATTTCTTTCCCAACTTTCCAAATCCACCAAAGAGAATTATGGGCAACCAGCCGCCATATCCTCAATTCTGGCCTTATGTGAAAATTATAGTACATTATCACTGTGCTACTGACTTTCCACTGTGACATTTTGGTGAAAGCACACAAACTGAAGCGCTTAGCATTCCGATTGCCCAGAGGAAGGATGGCTGCAGTTGATTGCTATGTGTGGTCTCTAGGGAAAGCAGAGCTTTGGGCTGAAAAAACTCCCAGATTACTCACCCTGTCATCGGGAATTCCATCATTGTCATCATCCTGGTCACATTCATCCCCAAGGCCATCTTTGTCATGGTCTTCCTGGCCAGAGTTGGGAAGGTTCGGGCAGTTATCCTACAAAGGAACAAAAGTGAGGTTAGAAAAACAATCATCATAATAATATAGTGCTCACGGATCATAACACCCTTTGGTGTTTTTGTCCATGTGGGGTATGGTTACCTTTTTGCAGTGATAAGTGGCGTTCTCCACACACGTTAGATCAGTGTTAGGCCATCCATCCAGGTCACTGTCCTCTCCACAAATCCGCCCATTCCCAGCATATCCTGGCTTGCACTCACAGCGGAACATTGACTCGGAGTAGACGCCCAAATATATGCAGTTCGCATTTTTATGGCAGTTGTGGCTACCATCCTTGCATGGGTTGCGGGGAGTGCACACCTAAAGTAATTATAGAGGGTTAAAATATGCAAGCTCTTCATATGCAAGTCTTAGCTGCAGCGAATAATAACAACAAACAATCCACACCTGCTTTTTAGCAGTTGCCTGTTCCACGCCTCTTCCGAAAGGTTGGGGACCAGAGAAACGGGAAGGACAGGGGAGGCAGTTGTAACCTGGCTCAGTGTTCTCACAACGATGGATTCCATTGTGAGTATGGCAAGCATCTGGGACCTCTTTGCATTCATCAATGTCTGTGCAGGTAATCCCATCACCAGTGTAGCCAAGTGGGCACTTGCCACACTCAAATGAGCCGTCACGGAAGCTGGTGCACTTTGTACCAGGAAAGCATGGGTTGGAAAGGCAACCATCTGTGTCCAAACATAGTGTTAAACATTAGATGAATGTCATTGGATGATGTTGGACTTTGTTTTACTTGTGTGCAAAGATTAGACCCATACCAATAGGGCAGTCCTGTTTGTTGCAGATTTGAACCATGGTAGCATCGCCAATGCAATCTTTTCCTCCGTATTTAGGCATTGGGTCATTGCAGAGACGGTTTCTTGTTTGAACTCCTCCACCACAGGTAGCAGAGCAGGTATCCCATGGTGACCAAGGTCCCCATTCTCCATTAACTGCAAAAATGAAAATCATATGATTATTCAGCACAAAAAAATAAATAGCTCAAAAACTTTGGTGATGGTGTCTAACTCACTGGGACAGGGCGACATTTGGCAGACTTTGGTGTGACGTCCCTCTCCTTGGCAGTCTCTGCCACCCATCTGCGGTGTGGGAGAGTTGCAGAGACGGATCTGTGTCATGACGCCTTCGCCACAGGTCACAGAGCATGAAGACCAGGGCGACCAGTGGCTCCAGCCTCCATCCTGCTTAACTGTAGAGCAAAGCATGCACAGTCAATTCACTGCATTTTCAAGCGATGAAAAAGGACTAGTTTTATGATGTTCTGTAGCTTACAGCGCTTGTCGCATTCCTGCGGGTAGCAGTCACGGGTCTGGACAGAGGTGCCCTCACACTTGCTGTTGATGCGGTCACAGGAGCGTCCACGCTGCTGGATTCCACGACCACAAGTCACAGAACAATGAGTCCAGTCAGACCAGGCAGACCAACCACCCTCGGGAAAGTCACTCGCTATAATTGACAGACATGAGGTTTGAAAATTCTCAGTAAGATACCAGGACAGAAAATTTTATTTAATAGGTCTTACTAAGAAACGTACGTGTTCCACAGCGTGGGCAGCATTCTCCATCAGGCACAGTGGCATTGGCGCAGGGGATGAGAGGACAGGAGATTTTGCGACATATGGTTGCAGAGTTCTGGATGGGAAAATAGTTTAATGAGTACAAACATAACAGCTATGAAAAACAAGACCTGGCTGATCTTGTTCCAAGTCTAATTGCTGCATTCCAGAAAGGAATGATCTTATTAGATATGTAAAACACCTGCTGTGTCTATAAAGAACCTGCAGAGATCTTTATAAATACTGTCCTGCTAAACAGCCAAAAATAATATCACAGTACATGATTAGCCTTCACTAGAATAACCCCATGCTGCTTTAATAATAATTTCTGACAGTGTGCTATTGCTTTCAAGCAGGATAACAGTAATCAGAAGGAAGGCTGCTAATGTGATCACTGTTCTGACATTATTGCAGCAGACAGCTGACTCCAAGGTTGTGCAAAGGTTGCATTCCTGGAAGTGTTCTCACACTCACCTGACAGGTGCACTCTGTGCAGCCATCCACTGTCCATTCATCTTTGTCCTTGTGCACAATGCCATTATGGATGCAGACTCCATTGTGGATGATGATCTGATTTTTCAGTAGCTCACTATCAGTGGACTGGGAGAAGAAGGAAAAAAAAGAGAGCGTGAGAGCAGAAGTGGGGTTGCTTGGGACAGAGGACGGAAAAGTTTCACTTTGCCAAGGTTCCAATTCAAATGAATCACTGATTGAGACATTGCTGGAATCTACCGGAGCACTGCAAATGTGACTAACCGGCCGAACATATTTATGTATTCACTGGCGTCTCATTAACAAAATTGGCTGGGGACAGCCATTACAGTGACCACTGGGTATGCACTAGAAATCTGTTAATTCAAAGCAGAAGACTGAAAAAGAAAAAATGAATCATGGTAAAGAGAAGACATTGATGGCTCTCTGAACTTACCACTTTTTGGAGTTGATTTGACAGCTGCTTAACAATCACATTGAGTCCTCTGAGCTCCTTAAACATACTGGTAATTTCCTCACATGAGAAACCGCAGACAGTCTGCAGATCTGGGGGAGAACAGGCCAAATTAACTCAGCTCTTAGGGAAGAAGAGTTACTAGTGGAGTAAAAATCCTAACATTACTTTTAAGAGAGGAGCGATCTCACCTTTGGATTTGTGTCCAGTATAATCGGTTCTAATGGCAGGACTGGAACCATTGACTGGGTTGTCCAGGGTCATCATTTGGGTTAAAGCAGCTGCCAGTGAATAAGAGCAGAATGGAAGAGTTGATTTTGATTCATAGCTTTGTGGTCAACATAGGCAAATCTTGCAATGATGGCATCAGTCCAGCGTGTATTGTAGTTTTTAATGCCGTCTCCGTCCCAGAGCTTTTGTCATTTGGAAATGTAAACTAAATGTGACTGCATTGTAATAAAACAAATACCACTCCAATCCCTTTAACAATAGCTCTCTGGGCAGTGAGCCATATCGCCCTATCATAAACCACTACTCATTATTAAACCAGTTGTCTTTCAGTTATTGCATGGTTTTCAATCTTACCTCCACTTTTGCATCCCTTATTTGTCAGTATGGCATCTAGAGAGGTTCCAAAGACAAAATGGACATTCTGGAGGACTCCCTTAAAAAAAAAAAAACAGGAAAACATTTTTACATAAATAATGCCTAAGATTAAATAATGCCTATTCAGCATTAGTAAGAAATGTATTCCTCTTACCATAAACTTGTCCTTCACTGCCCCCTTTCCAATCCTGAGTCGGGCTCTATCTGCCAACTCCCTGGACAGCAAAGTTTGGATTGGCACATCCAGCTCTGACACATTGATCTCTTCACAGCCCACATAAAGCTGTGCCCTGTCGTCCTGGATGAACAGCGTGAGGTTCCTCCAGTGCCCATTGGCCAAGCCGGCATCTTCGATGGACACCACCTGCAGCTGCCTCTCGGTGGAGTAGACCAGATCAAGAGTGTTCGCCTTCCCGTTAGAAATGATCTCGAAGATGGGGCCAGATCCGTCGGTCTTCTCGACTGTCAGCAGGCTGCCTCTAGTTTTCTTGGACTGCTTCAGGTTAAGTAGTAGGAGGAATCCCCTCTCGGCCTGGATGGAGTCGAGGAGGTCCCTGAAGGAGGCGTCGGGGACTGGGGGGATCAGGTCTGCGTTCAGGACCTTGTATGCGGGACTGTAAGGGTCTGCGCCTTTGACTAGACTCACTCCGTTGTGTCTTTTGCTCACCCTCGCCAGCTCAAATAGGTCATACACACTGTTATCATCGCGACTCTCTGCGGTCAAACAAAACAAAGGCATTGTTATATATTTTTTTTCTCTTCAAGACACAGTGTATAAAAATAACGAAGAGCACAGAATGAATTTGTTTTACAGTTTATGTCTTTATTTCACGTTAAATTAACCCCAGATATGTTTAAATTATTTTCAATGTCATAACCGCCATCTCAAAAAAAAAAAAAAAAAAAAAAAAGAGAAAAGGCGCATTTCCTCCCTTCTTACCTGCCAATCTGGCACCATCGCAACTCCAAAGCATCAGCAGAAAAAAGATGCCACACAGCATCATCTTGAAATCTTAAAAAGCTCCTATTCCAACCAAAGAACAATAATTACTTTACACATAAGCCAGAGATGAACTTCAGATTTAAAAAAACAACAACATAATAATGGCAATATAATACTAACCTTTCAATAAAAAAGTTTTCAAAAATTAAAAATGGAAAGAAAAAAATACCCTTGTTTCAAATATTGTATATTCCGTTCCTCCTCTTCGCAGCTCTAATGACAGTTTAATTGGATAGCTGAGAAGTCTCCTCTTTTTATCCCGGTTTCTCCACTGATTCCACTGACCTGGGCTTCTGTCTTAACTTCTATTTAAATGCCTAAAGGACATTCCTGAGCTCCTGTTAGACCAATGGGAATCCAGCGCTGGAGACGGAGAAGGGACGGGCTTGTTATCTTACCTCACATCCAGTCAGAGAAATATCCGAGACGCACAGAGGGGAGAGACGAGAAAAAAAGACGCATTCCTGAGCTGAATTTCCATCACCAGACAAATATTTTATCCACGCACCAAAGCCAAGACTTGGTGGTTTCCGGTCAGATAAAAGCTATAGTTTTAACAGATTTAATGATGTAATGTTGTTTGATTCCACTATGAGAACGATTTTTTATTTTTTAAATGCTTCAGAATTAGGACATCTAAGAGAATATGATTCAGCATGTATTCATTCAAACAGAGTAGTAAAAATCTTAAATATAAATGCTTTTTCAACATATAGCCTACATATATTTTCATTTTTCCCTGAAATCGCTTATATTTATGTTAATAAAAGTGCTGCTTATTCGATTTACATCTTGTTATAAATATTTTGACCACTAGAGGACTTATTGAGCTCAGAACACAGTGTACTGGGACTGGAGTGAAAGAGAAATGTAACGGTCCTTTGATGTGTCTGAAAAAAAAGTAACAAATATTAGTACAGCCGGATGATGCTAGTGAATTACAAAAGAATAATTAATAAATACTAAATACCTGAATATTCAATAATATAAATATAAAGAGTTTCTTTGTCCCAGTGCAGGCCCCAAAATACCACATAAACACTTTTACAGAAGTAATTGTGCCATACATTAACAAATAATCATAATGCTTCAAATATATATAAAAAATAAAAATAAACTCAGATCTGCAAATATGTTTTCATTGTGTACTTTATCAGCGACATTATAAGTAAAATATTTAATTTTAATACAAGTAAACTCAATTCAGATTCCTTGGAAAAACTGGTGAAATGATCCTTCTAAATAGTGAAAAATTTAAAGATGTGAATCAGATGCAAATTTTTGCATCACGAGCTAATAGAGGTGTGCAGTCAGATTTGTGACAGTGCTGTTTGACCAAAATTACATATGACAATTGTTTTACAGTAATAAACTATGCAATGAGTGAATACTTCTATAACTCTTTCCCACACTATGCAACATTTTGATCAACATTGCTGTTTGGTTTGATTGTGCAGTTCTAGTTTAGAGAGCCAAAGAAAAAATATTGCCTATCCTGACTAAATAGATTGTAAAAAGGGATTTGCTAATTTCCTATTGAATTAACATGTAAAAAAAAAAATATAGAAGTCTTTCTTATTTAAGGCAAAATGTTTAGATCCTTTTTTCCCCACAACCCTGTGTTTCCCTTTGGCTGTGCCGCCCAGAGCAAAAACCATCTATGCTGAACATATTTCATGGCTGAGAATGTCATTTACCTTGAAAACATAAATCATTTACATCAGTGTTTTGAAACACTTAAAACTTTTAAAATCTTCATATTTAAACATGGATTTTTTTATACTGTCAACGATGACAGTTAAACATGTCCTATTTCGAATGAATGCATTAATCAGAAGTAATTTAGCAAAGCACACTTAAGCAGTATTAAATTTACAAAATCTTAACATTGGCAGTTCTTTTTCCAACAAAAGATAAATCTAACTCTGAAAAACTCTGAAAAGCCACCTCCAACCATGGATCACAGTAGGTGTTTGTGATATGTAATGCCTGAGCTTTTCTTGACATGTTTAATGCTCAAAAGTGAAAATAATTGCAAGTTTTCAGCAATTAACTTCAAGTTTGCCAAATCAGTTTCCAAGAAGCTGATTTGGCTTCTTCCCAACTATGCTCCAGTTTCTTAGAAATCCTGACATTGCTGCTCTGCAAGTGGTTAAAGTTCATGGCTGGGCATTTAACCTCTGACCTCTTCCCTCTCCCTCTGTCCTTTTCCACCACTCAGTGAAGACAGATTTCTTGACAGAAGCTTTATTCAGGTCCTCTTTCACCACATAAGGGTTTGTGATTTTTTTTTTGCGAAAATTAGTGTTTGCTAACTGAATCGCACCAGCTTGTGGAGCTGTGGACGCAGAGAAAAACTGGAAAGAGTTAGTGTGTGACTGAGACAAAAAGCTTCTGGGGAGACGGGAGAACACAGAGGCGCCTGCACGCTGGGATGACTTGTGCAGAAAAAACTAAGGGGGGAGCCGCCTGCCTAAAAATAGGCGGTGGGCTTCTGACCGTGATGAGACGCAACATGTGGGTGCCTGTGCCTCAGACGGAGTATGCAGGAACACACATGTTCCATTAGCAGCGGTACTTTGGTGACACGTATGATTTACAACATGTAGCCGTCACCTTGGTGAAACACAAGCCCGCTGGAAGTGATGGAGCAGCAGCGAGGTTTCACAGGTCAGAGTGTTATCCGAGTGGAAAATGGCTTCAGGGCTGTGAAATGGGATCAAGGTGGGACAGTTTAATGGAAAAAGATTTCTGGAGGTATCGTAGGTAGGTGTGACCGGCCACATCCCTCTGTGGGCATTCCTGTGAGCATACAGTGTGGGAAAAGACCTGCCAAGATCTAATAAATACCTGCTTAGGAGAGTCGGAATGGAAACAGCCCATAGATAGCAAGTGTTTATCCTGATTGGGTTCCCCGGTTTCTGATTCCATCTGTTGTAGCTTAGGAACAATGTCAGTAGGTGGGAGTTTCAGTGCTTAATCACAGTCGATGTCTGGATCAGTCTCGGCAGAACTAGCCCCGGATGTTTAGTCTGTATTTTCACTTTTTTGTGGAAATAGCTGCATGTTCGTGCATTTTCATAAATTACCAGTTTTATTTAAACATCTTAGCAGGTTTAAGTTCTAACCAATGAAGTGCGTGTTTATACTTTAAACACAGTGAGACCAGCCATGAGGCACGGAGAAAAGCCACTTGAAACAAACCAGGCTCCTATGTTTATGATGCAGTGAGGATAAAAGCTACACAGGTACTGCTGTAGGATATCTTCTGGAGTGAAAAATCTTAGGCTAAATTTTAGAGGTGGGTAGTAAGAGGGCTCAAATAAGAGAAGCACTGGTTCAACATATTTTTACTCAAGAAGTAACACAAGTAAGGTTAAAAAAGCAGCTTGAATTCTGAGCAACTGGTCATAACATCTGATTTTATATTTTGGGAACACAGGGAAGTTGAAAAGAAAGACTAGATGGGCAGGGTGAGGAAAGGAGACAAATGAACATGAAGGGAGTTGAGAATAAAATAAACAACAATCAAGAGGAAAACACTGAGCTAACAGAAAGATAAGAATAAAAGCATTAACAAAAAAAAAAAGATCTAAAGTGGTAACACAGAAACAAACCCAAAAACTCAAACAACTCAAGATTATGACTGTAAGAGACTGCAAAACACTTAAGACTGAAACGCAGGTTTACTTTTCAGTGGGACAGCAACTCTAAATGTTGAGCTGGAACTACGGAGTTAAGTGGTTCAGAATCACTTCAAATGTTTGTGTCAGAGAATGACCCAGTTAAAGTTCAGACCTTAATCCAACGGAGAATCTATAGCAAAATGAGTTTCAGCTATTTTGAAGAAAAAATAAAGCAAAAAGAATTTCTAGATGTACAAAGAGTGGTAAAGACATACTCCAAAAGACTTGCAGTTGTAATTTCTTCCACTTCGCCCTAATATTCAATCTCATAAAGTCCCTGTAAAATACAGTACCGTCGCCTTTTATAGTAATGTGCCCTCTTTAATGCCATGTCCGGAGTCATATATGGTGACATCACTCTGATTTTGGTGGAGACCCCTGACTACAAAGCATTTCTTAAATCTTCATAGGATCTCAGATTGAGTTTACAGTCCAACAGAGCAGCAGCTTTAAGTTTTCTAGAAACTCAGCGTCCTGGAGTGATTCCACTCAGACATCTCCTCTGTAGATCATTTCTGAAGAAAACTGAAAATAGCTGTGTAATCATCCAGCATGGTTAGGCCTCAATGTTTCATCCAAGAAGAATAGAAGAAGAAAGACATGGCAAGTTCACAGGGAAACTACTGGGAAAATCTGAGACAGTTATTTCTGCCAAAGGTGCCTAATCCAAGCACTAATTGAAGGGTTTCAATGCAAATTTCAGTCTGTTGCTGTATTCAGTATGAACGACTTTCGTGAGAAATGCTCTAACAGAAATTAACAAAGAAACAATTGCTAATTGTCACTCTAAAATAAAAGTCAATGATTTGGGCTTAAAACCTTTTTTTTTTCAAAAGTGCAAAATATTTATTTGGAACGTCTTGTGGTGCAATAAAGAAATGCCTCTCTGTTTATCCACACCAAGCTTAACAGGCCTGCTTGGGTTTTTCCATCTTCAAAGTGGCATCAGGTTTGTGTGTCTGACTGCATAATGAAAGCATGCTTACAATCCAATGATGGACAGTTTATAGGCTTTGCATGAGGTTATAAATTACTCAACCAATGAAAGTTATCAAACTGATGCATGACAGCTTTCACAAGACATTTACCTTGACAACATGCCAACAAATGTTAATCCCTGCAGTTTTTTTTATTGAAGTGTGAGTGTTCTTCAGTGGAAAGGTGAGCGAAACCAGGACGAGCATGTATTAACAGCTTTTAATTTGGCAATCGGCCTCGCTTATATGCATCATCCTTTGACTTATCCACCAGAAACATGCCCAGTGGTGGAAGGTTGTGAAAGAGTGTTTAAAGAAGGGGAAAAAAACTGGACAGTGAACATGGAAAGAGTGAGTAAGAGGGCCCCTGTGGCAACTAGTCCCACATAGAATAAGGTGAGTTAATTATAGTTTGAAAATGTGGTGTTCAAGGTGATAAGTTTTAGTACTTTCACTGTGTGCCAATCAACCAATAAATACAATATAATCCAGTTAATTTATTTCAATATTTTCCTTCAAAACCGTATATATTATTCAGTCATTGATCTCATAGCAATAATTTTCACTCAAATGTTATGGGATAATCATGATATGTCCAACACAATGCAGCATTATTGAGTTGGACATACCATCGTCTGACAACAAATTTCAAATGACTCCTGTAGACACCAATCCACAAGAAGGGTAAGCCACAAAAGTTCATTGTTAATCATTCTGGGTGTTCACGGAACATTTTATTCAGCTATTGTAATGGAAGGCGGGGTAGAGGGAAACACTGGTATAAATTCAGGAGTCTGGTGGTCATTCACATGGCATGGATTGTGGCTCAAGAGCTCCAAGAGTGGGATTTGACACATATCCATGCTACCAAAAGTACCAATACCTACTTTACCCACTGTGGCGTCACCATGCTTCATCACAGTTTGCTGCAATAAACCCCTCAGAGACTGGCTCAGATGAAAGACATGAGATCCAAAAACAAAGCAAAGAAACTTTAACTCCTCAGAAGTGCCACAGACCAATTCTTTCTATGCCATGCCAAGCACTAATGAAGTAAATTATACATAATGCTCTGACCAAGTACTGCATGTATATTCAAATTATTTTCCAAAGCTCAATATTTCTGCATTTAAATACTTTTTAATGGTTTTGTGTAATATTCTAATCTTCCGAGAAACAGAATTGTGGAGTTTCCTCAGCTGTACGCTATAAAAGTAAAAATGAACATCTGCTTCACATTTTACGGATTAAATGGATGCTTCAATTATACCATAATTAACTGGAATACACTTGTACACCACATACTGATATCAAGCAGAAAAGCTTAAGAGGTCTTATTGTGGAAATATCAAACGCTCTTCTGATGTGTTAAAAAACAAAGTGTAGCGAAGTCAAAAGGTGCAAAAAATATTCCTGTAATTCGTTCAACTGTCTTGTCCGCCACACAGGCCAAAAAGACTAAAATGACTTGGACCTGTTTACCATCATAAATCATTGATCATCATCCGTGCTTGGCCCACTAAAGGACATAAGGAACCATAAATGCCAGCAATAATGGTGACTGGGAAAAAAAAAAAAGAATAAAGTATTCTCTGAATCTTCAATCTAGTGGGACGGTTTATAAAATGTTTTTAGGTTCAATTCTAATAGTTTTTAAGATCATGTTTTTAGAGTTTGTCAGTTCTGGTCAGTCAGAGTGTGAAGATTGTGTTGCTTTTTACAAGCAGACATCAAGACAGCTGTGGCGTTCTTTGGATGCCAGCTGTGCAGACGTGAACGCGTCAAACTGGTAGTGAAAAGCTCTCCATTGTATGTAACCTTTCTGGTGCTAAAGTGACTGTTTCACTGATAGGCTGACAAACAGGCCACATGCCACTTGGCTGTAAAAACTTTACTCAGTAATGATGAAGACGCATGAGAACGAGTGAGAAAACTGAGGTTCATCATGTGCTTGAGTTTACGTTTTGGAAAAAGTGCCACACATATTTTTACAAGTAGTTTAAGGTTGCAGGAAAGGTTCATTTCAAGACTCATAAAGCTCTAAGCATGCAGCCTCAACATTTGAAAGCATATAATTAGACATAATTAGTCATAATAAATGTCATTGTGGGAAATAAAATTAACTTTTAAATCATAATATAATATTCTACTTCATTCATATTACTTTATGCAGTAGGGAATAATCCAGATTTTTACTTCTTGCATTTTCAGGAACAAGGAAATGTTTTGCTCACGTCATCTCATCGTATGCACAGCCCATAAACTAGAGGTCTGCAACTCTAGGCCTCCAGAGTCGTTGTCCTTCAACGTTTTGATGCGTCCCTGGTCCAACACAGGATGCTGAGCCAATCAGTGAGTCATAAACTGAAAAAATATTTTAAAGTCTGTTCTCTGAGCTACAGGGAGCCAGTGTAAGGACATTAAAACTAGATTGATATGCTATATCTTTCTGGTTTTAATGAGAACGTGAGTAGCATTATTCTGGATCACCTGCAGCTGTCTGATTTACTTTGTATGCAAACTTGTTGCAGTTTGCAGTGCGACTAAAGATAAATGTATGGAAGAGTTTTTCTAGATTTTGCTGGGACTTTAGTTCTTTAAACTTACAAATGTTCTTCAGGTGATATAAGGCTGCCTTTGCAATAGTATTTATGTGTCTTTGTGGGTCCATGCCTGAGTTAATCACTGCACCAGTTTTTTTTTTTTGCCTGATTAGTTGTTTCCAGCTGTAATATCTGAATAATAAGGCACTTAGTTTTTTTTTCATCATTAAAGTAGAAAAAAACTCTAGGTCACTGTTTTAAAATACTTGACATCAGTAAGATATTCTTCACTGACATGCATGTTCTTGAGATAGAGGAGAATCCAGTCAAACCCTCTGAAATGACCTCCATGAGAGCCCAGAGCTCCCACAGCTCTGCAGAATTAGTAAAAATGTGTGTGTGTGTGTGTCCTTGCGTGAGGCTTCGTGTGTGTGTGTGTGTGTGTGTGCATGTTTTAAGTCTCATTCAAAGAGTTGTTATATTCAGCTTAAGAGAACAAACTGAAAGTTAATGACATTACTTCATCCTCCCACACACACACGCACGCATACAGTACAGTTAGCTATGCTTTTCTTGGCTCAGTTCACACAGATTTTAGGAAGTGTGTTCTTGGCAAAAACACCCTCAAGGTTATTAAACTTCTACTAAGACTGTCTTCATGATGGCAGTGAGGTTAAGCCAAACTCTAAGCTCTATTGAACCTTCACAATTTTGAATCATTTGAATAAATGTGCTTACAGCCACAATAGCGTGCCACTTTGCATGTTTCCCATGATATCATGAGTCTATAATGTTGACATTAATTTTGTCCAAATAGCCCAGCAGAGTTCATTGTGAGCCCTTAGGGACATGTTCTGCTCTGAGTTGTAAGCTGCTGGTTTAAACACTTCCAGTGGTCTTCATTGGATATTTTACAAGACCACTAATCTTAGAAATGCTGGGCTGTAGTAACCCTTTGCTGCGAGGACATGAAGATAAATTAGATTAATGTTTTTTTTTTTTTATAAAAAGGGCAAACCAGAAACCAGATTCACGAGTTTTTATCTGCATCTTTTCATCACCCACCTACTTTGTAAAATGAAGTGAGTGGAACTTAAGTTACTCAATGTTTTATGGAAAAAAAGTTTTTTTCTTCTGAATTCTTCTCCAAGTTCTTGCAGCACCTGTATAAAGCCAAAGACAAAATAACTCCAGGTGGGGCTGCTCTGGAATGACAAGTAAGGAAACTGCTGGAATGAAGAATGGTAGCAGTGGTATCATGCTGAGGGGATGCTTTTCTTTAACGTGGACAGGGAAGAGAATTGTGAAAGCATTAATTAACATTATTTTTTGAATAACATAAAATAAAAAAAAGAATAATGTGCATAAATATGTTTTTGTTTTGGTTTTATTTATTCAGAGGTAGGCGACACTGTTCACATGGCGCTTACAATATTTTGCCAAAGTATTAATACTTCTTTAACATTTAAATGTTTCACTTTAATATTTTTTTCTGCAATTTTATACAAGAGCAAAGTAAAGAGGCACAGCGGTGGGAATTATAAGGTTCAAAAAGTAACTACACAGTCTGTTTAAGTGGCAGGAGTATGTCTTTAGCCAACCGAGTCAATTATTTATTGCAGCAATGTAAAATCAAAGGAGAATTATGCTTGAAAAATTTCTCCACAAAAAAGTGAAAAGTCTGGCAGCTCCTGTAACTCAAACCAAGGAAAACCAATGCCTTATAGAACCATCTAAGTGTGTGATTACAGGTGAAAAGTCTTTTGGGAAGTCCGTCTCTGAAAAAGAAAGGCACCCCCCTATGATTCTACCTTTAGCTGGACATGGCATGTTTTAAAGTGATGTGCAGATTTTCTCCACATAAAGTGTTTTTCATGCAGATCAAACAGCCATAACTTGGTTACATCTGACCAGATAAGACGATGGCTTTGTCCCTTTATTCAGCAGGTTTTCTAATCTGTGCACAAATGCATGGATGGTTTGCATGTTTTATTTTTTGATGAAAATATCCATAATATCCCCTCCACTTAATCATGCACCACTTTGTCTTGGTCTATAATCTAAATACCAAACAGAACATGATAAAATGTGTAAACAATTCACAGGAATTGCCTACTTTTGTACTTTCTTTATTGCTGTCACTGCCTTGGTATGAGTTGTTATTTTTATTTGCCTGTCCTATTCTGAAAAATTGTATGATTTTTTTTAAGGAAATAAATCTAAAACCTGTTGGAAAAGTTTAAGGCCCCGAGAACTATATCCCACAGAGGCGAGTTGTGTTCCTTGGATTGCTCTGTTGTCATATTTTGAGTAAAGTTAGGAACTCAGAGACTCAAGATGTTTACTCTTTGTCTTACTCTAAGTATTATTTGCTTGCCCATGATTAAAATTCTTTGCATTGTGTGAAAGGCCGGGGTTTCCAGGCAAAGGTTGACCTATCTCTGGGATTCCTAGCATTGTTACAGATGTTTTTACTGAGCAAAACCAGATGAGACTTCAACGTTTTCCAGTAGCTACCTTGCACAAATTAGCTCGAAGGCATACAGTTTACTTTCTTTACTCATTTGTTCTGTGATTGATGTCTCACTGAATATAACCCAAAGTAATAAGATGACAACAAACAAAAACTCAGCTTTTACAACCCGGGTAAAGATTCTTAACTACAGCACAGTTTGGTTTCAGTAACTTGTAGATATTTATGAACTTTTATGTATGAAAGATTTTTTGTTATAATTTTAGGAGTCTGGTGACTAGAGTCACAAGCTGTAAATCTACATGCCCATTTTGTTCTGGAGAGTCTTCCACCTACTGTCATTCCGATGTCCTTTGTCAGGAAATGAATGAACAGAAAGGCTTTCATGGTTACAGTAAAGAGGCTGGAGAAACACATTTTTCTTCTTTTTTTGGTGATTGATAATGTTCAAAGTCCTTTTTAAAGATTTATTGATCTTCATGTGGCTACTTCCAGTCAGTGGCAGCTGGATTTGCCAAGTTGAACAGGTATCAAAGATTTTTAACTGAAAAATAAATTTGCTGTCTGACAAGAAAGCAGGAAGCTCAGGAGTTGATTGAGCTTAATGTGGCCCTGTCCTAATAAGCTTAAATGACAAACAGTATCAAAAGTATTCATATCCCTTCATCTTTTTCTCACTTGTTCATAGCTACAAATTTTAATGCTTTTTTTTAATGGAAGTTCACGTTGTAGACATTTAGGTTTGGTAAATGTCAGATGGGAAGTTGCATTCCTTTGTCCAGCAGTGACTTTAGATTTTGAACTGCTCCATTTTCAACTGGGCCTAAAGGAAAACAAAGTTTGGTTTGATTTTAACTTCATAAAGTGAGGGAGAAATGTAGACGTTCTGGTGAATCTAAACTTCTGATTTCAGTTGAATATACATTAAATTTGTGGCTGTGCAGTGACAAAACGTGAGCAAGATAAATAAGTGTGAATATTTTTTCAAGGCACTGTAAAAAATGTTTTTATTCTGCAAGCATTTCCTGTCTCTGATCTTTTTTTTCTCCCACTCTTTCCATCATTCACCTACTTGGACTATATGTCAGTGGTTTTCATATTTTGGACGAACACATTTCAGTCATTGCCATCACCAACAGAAGCTGGTTTTGGTGTCTGGGAACTCAGCCGAAGAATGTACCCAAACACAGATTCTGTCTTTTAACTTTTTTTTTTTTATTTTACAACAAACAAAAACCCATTTTCTTCAAATGGAATATGTTGCCACTGTGCCTGTATGAGTCTCCAACAGCTTGGAGATCGCTTAGAGGAAGTGCTGACTCCAGTTTGTAGCCTGACATCTTGAGAACACATCATTGTGTTCCCCTCAAGTGCTCTTTCTTCAGCTTTGGCTACAGGGGGTCAAGGTTTCCGTCAAGCGTTAGGTTCACATAACGATGAGTTGCTGCAGTTTCAGTGGTATTCTAGTTTTTTCAATGCAATATTTAAGTTGTAATTGGACTCATTTAATCAGTCAGTATCGAAACAATAAGAGAGCAGCAAATGGATTAAGAGTTCCTTGAACCATTTGCTGTGTTCTAACTTTTGACCTGGATCTAATAAAAGGGTCAACATTTTCAATACCTTTGCATGCATGTTCAATGTTTATATGTGAATTTGCCCCATTTTGTTTCCATTTTCAGCTGAGGGGTTGAGTGGCGCGTGGAATAAAGGGGACTGAATACAAACGCAAGTCACTCTTCTCATATTTTATTAGATTACACATTACTTTGTGTTGCTCTATTTCTTACATTTTTCACAATGTCTTTGCTGTGACAAAATGTGAAAAAAATTCAAGGGGTATAAATGCTTTTAAATACTGTGGTGTACTGTGTGTTGAAAGATCTTTAGATGAGGATGACTTGTGTACAGAAAGTGATCTGGGCAGCATCCATGTTGTGAAAGCCAATTTCTGCTGAAGTCCAACAAAGTTTTTTTGCAAGTCTCCAGGGGAATGTGCATCACTTCCAGTCATTCGTAAGCAGGGACATGCCGGCGCAGGCAGATGTTCATTGGAAGACTCACAACTGTAATTTATGTAGGTGATACACATCACATCAAAATAACTGAAAGCCTGCCATATTGTTTTGTTTCCTGCTTAATGTTATTTATTTATTTTGCTTGAATTTATTGGTAGCGACATTTTATTAATTTTTTTTTTGCAAAAATATATTTTCAGTCAACAAACTTACTTACTTAATTTCATCTATCTGAAAACAATTACAGGCTGATATCAGCTCAGTTTGACTTTTGTATATGTACGTACGTGGAAACAGAGGAGGCAGAATGTGGGGGTGGTCTGGCCAAATGTGAGCTATAAAAAGAAAAGAAAAGGAAGAACATGTTGAACTCTCACCATGAGTTACTAAACATGAAGAATCTGAAGAATTTTCCATATGTTCCCAGGGCTTCTCCTGTGTCTGACTGAAAAAAGGAACAACTTCCCAGAATAGAGGCTAAAACATTGTCTCATTGGTCTATAAGGGTGACGGGAACCCCATTTTCCGTCCCGTACTCCTTGTTCTTTCCATCGTCTGGAAAAGTGGAGGTTCCCCTTGACTGCTGGTGTTATAGGTCTTGATGTCATGTCTGAAAATTTATGGTAAAGCTGAAGCTATGTCTGTGGAGATCAAATTGGTTTTCTTTGGGTTTTTTTCCGCCCCCTACTTGTCCTGAAAAGAAGTGTGCAGTAAGGACAAAAAGTTCTTCCCCTGATGAAAACAAGTGAGAAATTTACCGAGAAAAGAGCATGACTACAAGGTGAACCAAACAATGCACATTTTTCAAAATTTTCTTCATCAATAAAATTAAATTTTTGGTGCTCAACCCTCACAAGATTATAATGATTTACCACAGGCAGGAGATGTTTTATGTTGCCATGTGGAAAACTTGTGAATTTGGGAGAAATCACAGTAATGTTGACTAAGCCTTTGCACTCACTTATTGGTAGCGACATTTTGTTATGGTAACCTGATTTTATTTTTCTCTGCATTTGTCTCATTGCATATTCCTGAGTTGTTGTTTTTTTTTTTATCTCCAGAGTGATGCATACAATTTGTATTTTTTATGAACCACTCAAATATAAAGGATGTTTCTTTCATTTTCTGTGTTGCATTTCTTTATTGCACTTTTATAGCATCCAGGACTAAGTCTAACTCCAAAAATCAGATGATGGATTAAACAGATGGTTCTAGACAGAAGGAACTTCCAGCAGGAGTGTTCAGAAACAGCAAAGGATGTGTAATGTTCCAAATCACTAGACGGGTCAAAGCTCCTTTCATCTGACTGCTCCAAAGGCCAATGGAGAGGAAATCAGTGTATCCAGTAAAAGTTTTTTTTTTCTTTCCTACAGCTTGGCTTCGTTCATAACTGGCCGCTTTCACCCTTCTGTTGAGGACTTTTACAGGTATTGGCTGCAGCATTGTAATGGATCTGTGGCATCCTGGTCAACACACATTTGGATGATCTTAGATTTAATGAAAAGCACAAACATAAGTTTGTTTGTATTTTTTTTTAAATCCTGCATCCACTATGCAAAAAAGAGAGAATTGTTCAATTGATTTATGCAAAGTTGATTCAAATACTTTTATAGTGTTCTGAACTGCTTTATAAAATCTGGAAATGTATTCCATGGCTAGAAGTCACATTTATATGTTTCCACAGTGGATAATTCCTGATGAGGTTTAAGTTTTGCTTTGTTTCCACTTTTCAGTATTTCACCAGCTTGTCTTACATATCATGTATCATGTCATGGAAAAGTGTCATGTTATAATGAATTAATCTTGCCTCTGTTTGAGGTACTTTAGCACGATAAAACAAAGAAAAGAAAAGAAAAGCAATGTAAAGGAAAGCAGTAGGAGTTACCAGTCCCACAAATTACACAGTTCAGTTTAAAAAACAAAAATACTCTAAAAGTAACTTAAAATAACTGGGTTATCAATGTTTCTTTTATATTACACCTATTTATGATAGTAACAAATGTGCTTCTGGTAAACCCAAAATATATTCTAGCATAGTACTAAGTAAATGTGAGTATAATTCCAGAAAGTAGCCTAAAGTACCAGGTTAAGTATATTGACTGATTCCTACTGCTACAAGTTACTTTCTGGAACGTTCAAGTGCCCTTCTCACTCAGGCCTGTTCCAAAAAAGTTTCCAAAAAGTCCCAAATAAGTTCAATGGAGGTCACTCAAAAGTTCTGGTACAACTGCAAAAAGTGCCGCACTAAAACTGGAAAGGTAATCCATAAGTTTCAAAAAGTATAAAGTAGGTATTAGGGATGTTATGGGAAAGTACCTGGTAAGTTATAACAAAATGTACTGTAAGTTCTGAATGAATTTCAGAAAGATTTTGGTAATGTGAAGGAAATGTTCTTGAAAATAGCTTTTAAGTACTAGTACAGAGGCAGCCAAGTGTTTCTACGCATACAGAAACACTAACACAAAAAGCACAACTCAAAGTAAACAACACAATCAAAGACAAAGCATTTGTATAAATACAAACTCAAGACTTCGCTTGCTAAATTGGACATGATTGGAGATAATTGTCAATGCTATTATTTCACTGTGGCTCCAGTGTTATATTTAAAGACAGTAGAAAAAGCAATAAGTGGCCCTACATTTATATTTTATCACTGTAAAAGCTTTGTGATCAATGAAAGCATCGTGCCTCCTTACAAAATCCAATCCAATACAACGTACAAAATTCCTCATGTCCATCTTTGTTCACCTTCTGCCTCCCCCCACTGCCCTAATTTAGCTTGAAATGCCACTGGAGTTCCCAGAGCGGCTGTACATAAAGCCCTTGGCAATGTGCTGTGTCAGGAAAAGTAGAGAAACAGAAGCAAAGTGTTTTGCTTCCATCAGGTTGCAGATGCCAAAGTCTTATGACTGACACGTTCCGGTGGTTCTCCCATTGGGAGGCATAATACAGGGGTGTGCAGCCTGCTGGGCTGCGGCAATATATAGTGGAACCTCTCGCAATGATATATGTTTTCCAGACATCATTTGGAGTTGCAAAAAGTAAAGCTGGAGAAAGGGGGGAAAAAAACTTTTACAGAAAGAATTAACTAAACTAACATTGATTGCTAATGCTGATTGAGGATAAATTCAATAGAACATTGCATGCACAGCTGACACAGTTCTGGGTCCTTATTCTCACAGAAACCTTATTAAACACAGATAAAGCAATAGAAAAGAGCGACAGGGGGGGAAAAAACTATAAAATGTTCCTTTCGGTAATTCAAAAATTTAAAATCTTGGTCCTTGACACAATTTTCCACCAAATGGGTTACACAGAAAGCAAACGAATCATGATGAATCAGCTCGTTAGGACAGCAGTCTCACTAATGACAACAGAACCCAATTAGTGTCCATAAATCACTATAATCTCATTACGGCTATAATAATTCAGTACATTGTGCTCCGTTGACTAATGTATCGTAGACAAGCTGTAATTAAAACTGACCACTAAAAACCATTATGGAAACTACATAGAGATCTACTCCAGCTGCAACTGTCAACAGATTTACTTTAAGCAGGAAATGTCTATCAAAGAAAAACAAGCCCAGGCAGCTTTCAGGACCATGTGGTTGAAAACTATCTGAAGGACATTTTCAGCTACTCATCTAGAAAACATTAACCAGAATAAATCTGATTCCAACTCAAAGTCTGCAAGGATTGTTGCTACTTTTATTTCCTCCTGTTTTCATTATATGCATTTGGACTTTTGAAAACACGATCCCTACTTTAGCAATGTTCAATATTAAATTTAGTGACTTCCAGGACAAACCACAGCTAACATTACACTGCAAAAGCGAGTACCTGCAAGTTTAAAACAACTGACCTCAGACAAATGGCGGCCAGATGTTTTGCAGAATATGCCAACAGTTTAGTTCAGATTTTTTGATATTTTTTAGAGAGAGAAGGAGAGATATTCTACTCAAGTATTCCCCTTGCGTCGTGTCGCCGTTGAGGCTTTCCACCATTCTTTTAGTCTTTTACTAAGTTTTAGTCTTTTAGTAAGTCTTTTAATAAATAAAGTCTTTTAGCAAGTCTTTTAGTAAGTGTTTTAATAAATAACTTAAGTGAAATCTAAAACCGCTAAAAGGTTTTGGATTATTTGGCTTTTTTTTTTTTTCTTTTTTTCTTCTTCTTTTTATCTCAAGTGGGTCAGAATTACACAGACAGGCTCAAGTACATAAATGCACTCCCTTCCAAATCCCCTGATTAGCTGGTTAAATATCCTTCAGGAAGCTGGCTATCAACCAGGCTCTAGCATAATTATGTTTGGATCTGTGACAACCCTCCTGAGAAATGCTTAAGCTTATGTAGAGGGGTTTATTATGCAAAATCAACTTTTTGTTTTGTTTACCTTCATACTATGTTACAATTCAGTGCAGTTTGCTTTGTCTCTTCCATACAAATGTTTGAGGAATCCTTGGATCCATTCAGGGGTGCCTAAACCCATACTTCTCCAATGTACCCCATATTTTCGCAGCGTTCCACCTCGAAGCTTCAGTCCCCAGCTGAGCCCCTTTCCCACAGTTCCCACAGCCCCCATCTCCTCCCCCCACTCAGCAATTATCAAACACTTGGTGGAACTGCAAGTCTGAGCATATCTGAACTAGTTCTCAGCCCATGCCTGTTTGGAAAAAAATGCCTTCATTGAGTAGTAAGTGGCATCAATGGACGACATGGAGGAGGATCATTACTGTGATGATGTGCTGAAGAGGGATTGTTGGAAATTTGAAAGAGGCCAACTTCAAGCCGTGAGAAATGGCTATGATGCAAAGTAAAGTTTCTTTTGAGTTGTTTTTGAAATATACAACATTTTCATAACAACTGAAGGTAACAGTGAATTAATTGTGTTACAAAATGATACCAAGTTGCATTTATCAACTTTTAGCATACTGACAAATTCTTAAAAGAATATTTGGCATAATGGTTTAAAACTGCCTGTGTAACCTTGGTTAAAAGAAAAATAAAGCTTTTAAAACCATCGCTGTCATAAGTAAGTTGTTTCGCCACCATTTGCACATTGACAGCGCTAAGACTATCCTCCTTTCTCTGATTGGTTGTTTCTAACCAGAAGCAGTGCATTTCGACAGATTGTAATAGGAGAACTTTGTGGAGGGGAGAAGTTAAATATTTTCTGTCTTATACTGAAAGTGACATACTGCAGCCTTAAAAATCATGTGGAGTAGATTTTACAAGTTTGTTCTTTGACATTAATTACATACTCTAAAACCTTGAACGTCTCCTTAACTCAGGGAATAATGATTGTAGCATTTTGTTACCAATTACTACTCACTACAGTTGATTGACCGCCACCACGGGGCTTTATAGCATTCTGCATCAAGCTGCTGCATGCAGTTTACATTTAGCATTAACATTAAAAATGTTTAGTGCATTAACACTAAAAAAAAATTGAATTGATACAGAAGAACATCTCAAAGCAGCATGGAAGAGGAAAAAGAAGGAAGAAGCAAACTTTAAATCTCCAGTTAACTGACTGAATGACCAGTACAGACAAAGGGATTTAACCGAGGATCTTTTGTATCCAGTCCTGGAACATCTTAATCCCCATCATCATACCACAGTGAAGTTAGAATTTACACTCGTGCTTACAGAGCCTTACAGCTTACAGCTGTTTTCCTGAGGACAAATATTATTTTTGTGCCGTGCTATAACAGAACTTCATCTACAGGTTGCTTCAAACTACTTTCCTTTACGGTGACCTCTTATCGTATATGTCAGGACTACAGACCGTATTTCCTATAAGTACATCAGATGGAATTATGTAATTACAGTTTTAGTCAAACGTGTGTGTTAGCAATGCCTAAACAAACAAAAAACTGACTTCGTCCATTTATTTTTACTCGAAGAAAGGCACCAGCAGTAAAAAAAACCCCCAGCTGCCTCTGAAATCACTCATGGTGCCAGGTACAGAGACAAGCTGTGGCAGCTCTGTGATTTTAATTGTGGGCAACTTTTAGAGGGCTCCCTTTCCACAGACTGAAGGATTTATTAGAAGACCATTTTCCTCCTTGGAGACGTTCAGGTTTCCTAGCCAGCGCCACAGCATGTTCAGGACTGTTGCTACTCTACTGTGCAACAGCAACACAAACAGCTTTGTTATTAAGCAGTGTTTCTTGTCTGTATCCGCTAGAAAATTTTGATTTTTAGACTGAGAAAAAGTGTAGAGATTGGGTAGATTTACAATGAGCAGAATATGAAATGAAAATGTCATTTGTCACAGGTTTGGATTATATGAGATTGACCAACAATGTTCCTTACAAACTAGCTTAAGCTCAGTCTTGCTGCAAATTACCAGTTGAATTTATTTGCGGATTTCGACTGGATCATCTGAACATATTACAGGCTTCAAAGTAAATCATCCCATTTTACCTTTGACTGTGTGGTTATCTTCATTGTCGTGCTGAAATTTAACCCCCTGCCCAGTGGCCTCAGCCTCTATTGTATTGGTGTCAAAACTTTGTGATTCTGTTGATACTTAGGATATTGTTCTATAACTCTACAACAAAATTTACAACTTTAAGTTGTAAATTTACAACTTAATCCCCGACATTTGTGTTGCTTTACTCTTTTATTCAGGATTATGAAAAGAGGCTGAATATAAAGCCCTAATTTTCCATCTTATTTATGAAACATTTTGCATGCATTCTCTGTTTCTTTCACTTTACACGCACTCACTACTTGCATTGCTCGACCATGCTGTCAGAGCATAGCAAAATGTGGAAAGCTTTCAGTGTTACAAATAGTTTTGCATGTTTATGATTAATTAAATACTAGCTTTAGTAAGGTTTACATTTTTTTCCTTTTCCCATTATTCGTTCACAGCGAAGACGAATCTCAGCAACTGCATTCTGAGTAACTCACCAACATTCTCATAGGCTTCTGGTCAATATTGAGTCATCCTTTCTCTTCACGCTGCCTCACTCCGTGGGAGTTTGTATAAAGGTGCATTTATCTGGCTCACCTCTTTAACTGCTCTCACCGCAGGCAGCCTGTCTTTGTTTATGTTGTGAAAGATACCTGCTGACAGACTTTTGGGTAGATGGGGATGAAGAGAGGTTGATGGAGAGCACACAGAGAGTCGCTATTTGACAGGGGGCCCATTTAGTCTTAGTCAGTATGTTCCAGTGAGAAGTGGTGAGTGTCATGGTGGAAAAGGCATAAAAAAAACAACTAAAAAAACAAATAATCTTTAGTTTTTTTTTTTTTTTTTTTCGGATTATGTTTACAGAATATATTGTTTTGTTTTTCTTGCAGCCTGGAAACACCTGTTGGATTTTGCACTTTTCACAGTTAAAACATCCGGTGGAAACACAACTACACTGCAAATGTATTGACATTGTAGATGGAGAGATGAAACACATTTAAAAGGCAGTTAATGGTCCATGACCATAGACACTTTATCAAATACTCAAAAGCCCTCCTAAGGAAGATAGATGCTGCGTGTGACAGATTCTTGAGCTAAAAGACAGAAAGAAATAAAGGTCATCATGCAAATCAGAGGTACGATGAAGGAATAACGTTGCAGACATACAGAGCACAGTAGAAAGGACAAATAAATCATATATCACATCCCTGATGGGCGCACAAATTAGTTTAACATCTGCATGAACAAACTCTCAATAGCTTTTCTGTCATATCTGATGAATAAGGAAGCAAAGGTCAACACATCCAGCTGATGTTTGGGTTTTGTTTAGCAGAAAAGTTTATCAATCGACAAAATCAATGTAAGGTACATTAACTGCATGAAATCCCACATTAAAATCTAGCTGTGTTTTACAGAATTAAGCCGCCCTGTGATTTTCGAAGGAGTGGGACTGGAAATTTTCCCCTTAGCATCTCTTTAAAGTCTCACATTTAGCCTGGGCTCCCCGAGTTTCCATCATAATACTGTGTTTGGAATTGTGGTCAAAAGCAGATGACTTTTTTTTTAAGAATCTGTCGAAATATAGTGAAATTACTCAGTGTAAAAGTTCGCCCTTAATTAAAAGGAAACACAATTATTCTGCTCATTTAGACACTAACGCCCAAAGCTTTTGGGTATTAATCCATAGCCAAAAAAATGCACAATTTGTTTCCTGATTTGAGATGTTAAACAGTCTGCAATAAAAACTGCCTCTCTCTCATCTGTGATTTAAGTGGTGCAGTTGGTAGAGCTGTTGCCTTGCAGCAAGAAGCTTCTGGGTTCAATTCCCAGCCCTGGTCTTTCTGCATAGAGTTTGCATGTTCTCCCTGTGCATACGTGGGTTTTTTCTGGGTGCTCCAGTTTCCTCCCACAGTCCAAAAACATGACTGTCAGGTTAATTGGCCTCTCCAAATTGCCCCTAGGTGTGAGTGTGTTTGTGAGTCTCTGTGTTGCCCTGCGACAGACTGGCGACCTGTCCAGGGTGACCCCGCCTCTCGCCTGGAACGTTAGCTGGAGATAGGAACCAGCAACCCTCCTGACCCCACTAAGGGACAAGGGTGTAAAGAAAATGGATATATCAGAAAAAAAGACACACTTGTCCAACACTGCTTTTAAAATTTAATTCCAGTTCTTTGTATTCATAGTGATAGATGTTCAACTTTGGCAAATTTCCATAATTTGATATGAGGCATTTCAAAAAATAATCGAATACTTATACTGAGAACAAATTTATCACACTGAATACAAATTCATATTTGTTGTTTCCTTTCCCCTTGTTAGCTTCTGAGTCATGCTTGTCTTGTCTAACGTTCCTTTATATTAACTTAGATATCAGTTCTTGTTGCTCATGGGATATTAGGAACCAGTCAGTAACATTTTTACTTAAATGAGAAAGTATTTTTTTTAATTGGCTGCCACCAAACAGGCTGAAGAATAATTTTAACACACATAGATACAAAACTAAAACAACAAAACTGAAAGCTTTTACCAGCACACACAATTCTTCACTTTTATTTATTTTTTTAGGTGTGGGAACCAAACACAGGCAGAACCATGAACTGATTGATTTAATAATATAATTAAAATAAGTCAAAACATTCTGAAGGCAATGCAGAATAAGGGACAACCAGCTGAACACTGGAGGAGGATCAGACAAAGTCTAAATTCTGAGTTGGATGATTATTAGAGTGAAAACAGGTGAGTGATTACTCTTGGAGGTGACGTGAACTGGGACAAGTGAGGGCGGAAGGTCTGACAGAAAACAGACACAGGGAACTATATCCAAACAGAACACAGCTAAACACAGGCTTTCTGGACTAAAGAAGCACAGACTAACTAGTTTAACATCAATCACTGGAATGACTCAAAACACAAAACCCAGAACACATAATCCAGAACAAAGGTGACAAACCCAAATGCAAAGTATTATACATTATGACGTGCGTGACCGTGCTTGAACCCAGCCACGGAGTGAGTCCAGACCCAAAACACCTGACAGCAGAATGAGGAAGAGCTGCACCAGAACAACAAAATGTAGAAAATCTTTTGAACACGACACCCTTCCTTGCCTTCTTTATTGGAGGTACAAGGAAAAAGAACAAAAACACAAATATCTTAAATATCTTGACTTAAGTTTACTTGATGTTCTTTCAAACCAGATGGACTTATTGATTTTGATTTCTCAGAATGTCACACATAAAAAGAAATTTTAAAAAACTTGTGACCCTCCATCGTTTTTACTTGATATTGTGTTAGATGAACTGCATGCAGGCAGGGAGAATATAGGAAAGAAATCTGTAAATTCAAGAACCGTTAGAGAGAACGATGAAAATGCAACATGAAGAAAATGTACCATACACATGTGATGTCATCTGTACATAAGTTTTTAAAGCCAAATGTATCATTTAAAACACATTTAACAGAGCAGGACTAGTTATTTGGAGAACCTGAAGGTGTTTTGCGAGGTCCAAATATAACGGTGCCTGTCATGACAAAACACTTTTAGGGGGTCATGCAAAGAATATGTCTCCAAAAACATGTTTTGTCCACGGCTGCATTTGCAAGCAATAAATGTCTCCTTCTGTTTGTGACGGATCTGTCAAAAAGTGTTTGAGTAAAAAGCCTATGTGTCTTTTCTATACGTGTATCTTGTTTAAGCTTTACATCTGTAACCCAGCACACACACCCCATGTGTCTCCACACATACCACAGAAAACAACTTCTGAGTTGTAATCAATTTAATCAACTGAAAAATAATGAAAGAAACAACCATTTTGAAAATGGTAAATAATTAGACTTTACTGAACATTTCAAAGAAACGCATTGTGACATACCTTTGTCTTTAGAAGAACAGGCGTCTTTATGTTCATGTTATTCTTGGAAGCCAGCGGGTCATTCCAAGCATTTAGGAAAACTTTCCACCACTCCTCAGTAGATTTATGCTTTCTTGGGGCATTCTGCCTTTTTACATAACTTTGGGCCGACTCAGAGATGCTGAGATCATGACTCAGTGGATACCTACGGTGTTCTTGAATATCAATCTTTGATACTTTGATCTTGCTCCCATTGCTGGTTGCTGATTCTGTAGAACTTTATGTACATAGCATCACAACATCTCTGTATTTATAGCAGGAGGGTGGATATCAAAGCATGGCACTGTGTTAAAGTACCATGACAGGAGCCTGGCTGGAAGGCACATGTGGGACATGAACCCAAATAATGCTTTCAAGCCTATAATTTAGGAATTATTTAGGATATGGTCATTGAAAGTTTCAACCACTCAAAGTTAAATAGCATCATTATGGCAAGTATTTAGCTATTTTATTATATCATTATGTTCAGCACCTCCTTGTGTGTTCTGTAGGCATTCTCCAAGCCTAATGTGAGCAGTTTCTATCTTTAAGCTGGAGCAGCTTACAAAGGTATTAGGAAACAGTAAATCTGTGAACCCTCCCAACGTTTACAAGCGATTTAACAAGCAAAAAATATGTAGCTTCCAAGCCGAAAATCCTGTACCTTATGGGAAATCTCTATCTGCTTTTGCGATTTCAGATTGTTGAAAACTATTTGATTGATAGTTTTCATTTCAGTTTTTTAATGCTTTTCCAGTTCTTCTATTTAAATGTAATCAGAATGTTTTTTTC
This sequence comes from Poecilia picta, assembly GCA_033032245.1. Taxonomy (NCBI): domain Eukaryota; kingdom Metazoa; phylum Chordata; class Actinopteri; order Cyprinodontiformes; family Poeciliidae; genus Poecilia; species Poecilia picta. Next base: position 10,213,661 of record CM065374.1, read on the forward strand.
TTTTTTCCTTCCTTAAGTTCGTAAGTTATAGGCAAACTCTGGAGGATAATGTCTGAGGCTAATCAAGCCTCTCGTTTTGAAATTCCAGTTGCATGACTTCTCACCATCTGCGCTGACCAGACCTCTGGCCAGAGAGGAGACGGACTGCTTTGACTAAGAGAGTGAGTCTATACACACACATACTCACCCACACACACACACACACACAAGAAAACCTGACCTTTGTGGATCAACTGTCATGCTGAAATGCAACATGCAAATGCTGCTTCAAGGACTGGATTCATCTTAAGAAAAAAAGACAAACTTTTCTTTTCCTCTTCTGCAAAACTGTATAAGCCTTAGAAGGAAATGCTGGAATAAGAGTGGCACATGTTTAGTGACTGAGCACATCAGGAGTGTACAAGGATTTAAGATAACTTTGAGATGATTAAAAATAGCTTTCTCTTCAGCAGACTAGGGTATTTCCAGAAGCAATTATTCTAATCTTAAACAACAAAGCACAACAAAAAGGGAAAGTAGAGGAATGTGTGAATTATTGCTCCAGGAAAGGTAAATAAACAGCTGGCTCCCTGCTCAGCGCCCCAGGAAAGGATCTTTTTGGGCAGATCGAGTCCCCCTCTGCTCCAGATGAGAACGAGGGTCAGACAAGTTCACAACGTCTTTCTGCATGAACTGTCACGGCAGACACAGCCAACTGATGTCATAGTTTTTTTTGTGTGTGTGTGATTAATTAAGGTAGTAAAACGCCTGGTTGCCCCCATATGTTGATACAAAGTTCGGTGCTACTTAGACCCGAGTTGCCTGTCGAAGGATCTTAAAAGCTCTCCACAGTGTTCCACAGGCATTTTCTGCAAATAACATAAGGTATTTATAAGCTCAATAAAAGCAGATTTTTTTCCTATGTTCAAAAATATTTATAAAGTAAAAAATAATAATCTTTTGCATTTTTTTTCATCTTCAGCATAATGCAATCGGACTCATTTTACAGCGTCAGACTTTGGGTGCTATTTTTCTTTTTAACCGGTCCCAAAGGCAGACATTTTAGTTAATGCGGCCCGTTTCAGGAAACTCAATCTGTTTGAGTGTTTAAATGTTCCTTCGATTTGTAGTAACACATTAAATCCCCTGTACAGCAAGGTTAGAACGTCTCTGTGAAATTCCAGGCATAATTCAGAACGATTTTATGTGACAAGACTTGAAAAATGATGTTGACAGAAAATCCACTCAATCATAATGAATCTGAACTGTTGAGGCACAAAATGTGTTTGATGTTTAAAGCCGGTAGAAACATACAACAAAAATCAGTGCAGCTGTAATAAAAGCTGCATGCCATGCTTCAGATTTTTATTTGCAAACATTTTCTTCACATCTTTGTACTTCATTTATATATGAATTAATGAACGTATAAAATTTGATCTGTTTGTTAATGGCATATGATGTGAATTGGTGCTACATAAACAAAGTGATTTTTTTTCATATTGTCTGTTAATTAAAATTCAAATTAAATTCATTTGTTTTAGTTTTAGCATAAGAAAAGCACAAAAGTGCAGAGAATCTGATTATTTTTGTATTGCCTTGTACTGTTTTTGTCTGTAGTCTTTATGTATTTTTCCAGGGTTGGCGATCCCAGATCTTTTTTTGGAAACTTCTGCACCATCTGCTGAACAATAAGAAGAGAAAAAAAAAACTCACTATAAAATAAGGGTTTTTCAGTAAATCAGGGATCAGGGCTCTTTAAGGTCAAATAGAGAAGTTTAACACAGTTTTAGGAACCATTTTAAATAAAAACAAAAAATATATAAATAAAGATCAATATGAGCAAAACCAAGCATTTTTTTTTAAATTCCTTTGTCCCAGAAGAGAGTAATAAATCCGTGCTCTGCACAATACCCACATGTCCTGCCTCCTTCCAATTTAGCTTTGTAGAGAGGCCAGCCGGTTGATTATCTGATTCAGATTGTATCCGCTTGTTCCAACTGTGTCTCTGTGTAGTTGCAGTATAAATGAAGGAAAAAAAAAACATGCTTTATGTTTTGTGGCTGAACAGTTTTTTCCTTTGAGCCGAAACTCACATCGTTTGCAGATGTTTCTCTGGGACGTATCCTCTTAATTCTCCTAATTCTTCAGGAATATGACAGTCTGCAATATTACCATTGCATCCCAGTGAGTAAAATGTTATACAATTTAGATTAAACGCAGACATCTGGTGTTCCTGTTTTTTGCCGGGTACCCGCTTTCTCCTGCATTATCTGCTGTGTTTACTTTGCCATGCTTTCATTTTTTAAAACGACAACAGAGCAGTGTTTGCGTTTGCAGAAGCCCGCCATTCACGTTCCTCTGCGCAGCAAAAGAGCAGACTGGTAGCCTATAAGTCTAAAACAGCTGGACACGTCAAGGTATTAAAAGCAGATGTGGCCTGGAATGCTCGCCACATGGAAAGTCTGATTGTGTCTATACCTCTACGGTAATAGGGGGACTTAACAGCCAAAGGTTTACTCAGTCGAGCTGCAAGAAAAAAAGTCCTTCTGGAAAATTGCTGCATTAACACCATGAGAGCATCCAGCTCTTTCTATGCGGCTGTCTGCAGCCAAGTGGCCTAAACGAGCGTTGAAATGTATTCTTTAAAACCTAGAGAACCCCCTTTTACTCAGATACCCCTAAATGAAATGTGCCTTGAGAAGTCTGTTTGTATTGCTTGTGATTTAACCTCAGAGGCAACCTCAGTTACCTATAAGGCTACCTCTCAGTTGCCTCAGAGGTTTGTTAAATGATGTGTTTATATTATTGATTAGCAATAACATAAACATTATTTGTGTTTATGCCATTGATATTGTGCCATCAGCTGTTGGCAAAATATTCACGTTCTTGAGTAAAATTGTTAGATAAGACAACAGTGTGGGTAAACTTTATTTTTCCTTTTAATGTAATGTGAATTCACCTTTCACAACTAAGTTGTCAGATGCTGTATTGCTTTCTAAAACACAGCTTGTTTTTCTGTTGAAATCACAATGTGATGCTGAGACATTGCTAACTTCTCCTCCATTTTGGTCTTTGCAAACACAGACCAAACCAGGTTTTCTCTGATTTGTGACAAAAAAAAAAAAACACATTCTACTTTTGAGATTTGTATTTGTGGAAACTATGTACCACTTTCCTTCCTGCTTCACACGTGTATGCCAAAGGTTCAAGAGGTATGAATACTTTAGCAGGGTGCAAAATGCAATGCCCATATTAGCCCCCTCTAGTGGTAACTGTAGTAATCAACGCTGCTTAGGTTGTGAGCAGCTGAATATGGCATAGAGACTGAACATTTTACCGTATGCTCAGCACCTAAACACAGAGGGATATTTATTGAGATTTGAACGTGCAATCATGGAGAAATTGTGAGCATACCTTTGCTCAAACCTCAATGTAGACATTAGACAGCAACATTCCTTCTGCTAAATCACTTAGAGCTCTGAGAGCCTCTCTGCCTTTGTGTTGATCTTGCTTGCTCTTGAGATACAAAGATATCCATTCCATAAACGCAGGGGCAGAGGCTGCTAATGAGTTTTGACTTGTGTCTGGTCTCCCCATCACGATGCCTCCAACATGACTCCTCAACTATTTAGGACCACCATCTGCGACAGTGCCGAGCCGATGAGCAGGGCCGCACATTTAAGAGTAGCGCAGTAACCTGACAAGTGAGAACTGTTTACAGAATTAGCTCATGTCTTTGTGAGCATCCAGCAACATAACTGTGGTGAGTCTGAGGGCCTCATTAGCAAACATTTGAAACTTTCTCAATGGATTAGCTGCATGCAGCACGTCATGTCTTAAGCTTCACAGATTACATCACGGGCACAATTCAGACACATTAAAATTGGTGCCAGACGGGAAAGTGTCATATGAAGGGTACGTTAAAGAGCTCAGTGTAGAAACTAAATCAGTGATCGGCGGTCTTATTCAGTTGTTTCCTCCATTTTTTCGCCACATGCTGAGTGACTTTAGGAGATAACAGTAGATTGGAAAAAATGGCCATATCACTTATCAATGGTATTTTGAAGCACTCAGTTCAACATTTTGCCAAAGATAAAATAGATATCTCATTATCTCATTGAAGAACCCTGAGACATCGAGCACTTACCTGTGAAAAATTTTGAAAACCATAAAGACAAAAACATTCTCAAAGTATTTGCCAAAGACAAAATGTTCCAGGATCTTTATGAATCTGAATTAAGGTCTTTAAGAACTAAAAAGAGGGACATTTTCAGGCCAGCGTTAATGCTGATCGTTTCAACACAAGCATCATTGCATAAGCTTTTAAACACTCAGATCTCAAATCCAGTTTTATGATTTTGCCCCTAAACCTACCACCTGACCCCTTACTTAACATATAAACTTAAGTGTTTAAAATAACTGACTTTAATGTCAATAAGTTATTTGTGCCAGAGACTTACTCAGTTTTTGGCAGGTTCAGGTCACCCTCTTTTATTTTAAGTAGAAATCTCAGTTTGAGGGGCTAGATGGAAAATGCTTATGTAGAGGTATGGGCTTAATGGGAATCCTGAATTACAACTGGCTCTGTAAACACACAAATAAACAGTAGGAATGTATGCTTTGATGGATAAACTGGAATAATCATGCAATATAATCTCTTCATATTCTGCTGTCTTCAAAGCTAACTCCTCCAACTTTAGCTATGGGGCTTGCAACATTTTTTATGTAATGTCATTTTTGTGCAGTGTCAATGTCAGTCAGTAAGCCTCAACACATTTTCAACAGTAAAACCAGCATTACAGCCATCAGAGAGAAAATCTGAACGTCAGACCAAACAGGAATTTGGTATTGGACAAGAAAAGGTTGATTGATGCATCCATGATAACATGCATTATTGTAAAGGAAACACTTAAAACATGCAGGGTAATGTGACTTGAGGATGCAGCATTAATGGAAAACACCACATTAATGAAAACAATCAAAGGACCCAATGAAACTGACTTTTAATTTCCAGTGCATCAAATCTGCATGGAGTTTTTTTTTTCCTTTTTCTTTTCATTTCCAAACCACGGAGGTAAGTCTATTTGTCCTTTGAAGAGTAAAAACCATTTGTTAGTTAGTACAAACTCAAGTCTCACCATGATCGCAGTGTAAGCATTTTTCTAGTGACTCATGGTGTAAAAAAAAATCCCTGTTGTTTATGCCATTGTGACCCAGTGCAGTTTTAGAAGGAGCAGGCCTGTGGTTTGGCCTTTTCCTCTCAGCAATGACGACATTCATTATATTATTAGTATAAGAGAAGAAAGCTATAAAAATTTGATAAAATGCTCCAGTCATCAGCATCCAAATTATTCACTGTTTATTAAGGCCTCATTGTCAACAGGCACAACAGGAGAGGCAGGAATAAGACAACCGCAGAGCCTTAATTGCTCTCGTTTATGAGAAGATTTTCCACGGCTTTCTTTTTTTTTTCCCATGAAATTGGACTCGGTTTTATCATGTAACAACCTCTGGGACACTTCCATGTATCTTGAGGAAAGACATAACGAATAGATTTTAAATAGAGGAAATTAAAGCGTCTGGAGCAACATGTTACATAAGGGTTACACTGGGATTTAGGTGCAACAGGGGCAAAGGAAGCTGAGTCTTTTAATTCCTCTAAAATAGCCAATTTGAAACAGAACAGTCACATAAAATATTCATCATGGATTTTCACTTAAGTCAGCCACAGCCTTATTTTCTCTGTTTTTTGCTACAGGGAGAGGAGTTTGGACCCTAAATTTGCCAGATGACAAACCCGAAAGATATCAAATCAGATTGATTGAAATGTATTAATAATATTTTCTGCTACTTATTTTAATCAGTAAAACGCTAAGCAAAAATAAAATGCTAACAGTGTTGCAGGTACAGTTATAATGCAGAAATAAATAATTGCGAATTTCAATATTTGCTACTTGTCTGGCACTTATGCTCCAAAACGTGCCCTCTTTATGCATTAGATAAACAGTTTGATGTTGCAAAACTAAAATCTGCCTAAAGTCACAGGTGTTACTCAAATTGCCACATAAAGTATTAGAGACAACTAGACAGGAAATTCCCTTTGGAATATAAGTGAAGATAAATGATACCTGCAACGTCTTTCTTGGCTTGAACCAACCCGAGACTTTGCAAATGTTTCCAAAAAGGAGATTGTTCCCTGTATCCTTTCGTTGAAGAAAACATTCACTTTTACAGAAATCTCTGATTTATTCATAAATTGGGTAAAGTAGTTTGTAAATGGGTTTTATCTGACGTTCAAATGAGAGTCCTCTGGCTGTCTGATTTGTGTATTCTCTCTGACGTTCATTAGCGTGCCACATACCAACCACATTATGTTTTAAAGTCAATGCGTGTCGCACCACCAGGATTTATTTTCCCCTGCTACTCTTTTTATGGAGCTGTAATTATAGATTGCTCATTTCCATCAAACATGAAAACTGAGCAGCTGTGGGAACCTGATCTGCAGGTGAAATTCAGTCCATTAGATTGGCTCAAGATTTTCAATGGCACCTTTCCTCAATGTACTTCTATTTCTATACATGAACAAAATTTCTAACTTTTCTATAGATCCTACTTTACCCCCGTTCGTCTCCAGAGGATGTTCCCCAACCGTTCCAATCTGTGTTGCGAATGTTTGAGGCATAGAGGTGCGTTTTTCCATCTATTCTGGTCATGCGATTTATTACAGACCTTTTGGAGGGACATCCATTCTGTGATTGAAAAGGTTTCCTTGTCCCCTATGTTTTATCTTCTAAATGTATCCCCTAATCATTTGGATGCACAATCTAAATCTTTGTTTACAATTCTCTGTTTTCTTGCCAAGAAGTGTATTTTGTTACAATGGACTTCACCAAATGTCCCCACAGTAAATATGTGGCTCACACAGATTTCTGTCATCCTTCCTTTGGAAAAGCTGACCCAGGATCTTAATCACAAGACACATTTTTGACACTTTGGCTCCTCTTGAGTCTTTTCTGCTTGGTCTCTGGGATTACAGTATTTTACTTTGTTTTAGGGCTCTATTTTTTCTTGACTACTGTTGTTTTTTTTGTTTTGTTTTGTTTTTTTTCCTATTTTCTCTTGATGGCTGTGAGTTGACATAGACTGGAGAAAGTGACTGACACCTTGTTTCTTGTTCATGTGGGGTATTTTGTTATAGTTTTTTGTATGTTTTTGTTTTGTTTTATTTTTAGTGTGTGTATGTATGAAGCTGCTAGGGTTTCCCTTTTGTTCTTAATGCTGCAACTAATCTAAAATTAATAAAACTGAAACAAGCTTCTCTATTGAACAAAAGCTCTGTAGTCTGGTCTTAATCATTAAGAGTTCATTACTGTCTGTGTTACAGCTTCTGTTGAAAGAGAAAACTTTCCTTCTCTCACTTCTACCTCCACTGCCCCGTTTCTCAGCAGACTGAACGCAGTAGTCGTTTGGAGGGTTGTGATAATAATTTGGGTGTCTGCTCCTCCAGCTTGTTCAATTATGACTAAAACAGTTTCTGTGGCAGGAACGCTGTGGCTAACCACAACTATGAATGGGAGAAGCACTTCATATAAACACAGCTGACTTCCTTTAATTAAATTTTCTAAAATTAAAACAAGACACTGCAGGTATTTCAGCGGGCTTTGAGTCAACTGTGCGGCTGAAAGATTCACACTCTGCAGATTTAATAACTCCGCCCTGCTCTCTGCTTTTCAGCTCAGGAAGTGAATATCTAGCTTATAATCACTTGGTTGCATTTATTTAAAGTTTCTAGCACCTTTCGCCCGACAAACTGGGTAAAAAAATATATTGTGCTTCCTGTTAAGAAAGACCCACCAGAGAGCAATGGTGAATTACGTCCAGTCCTGCTCATTTATCAGGGCCTGGGTTTCAAAGCTGGAGGGACTATTCAGACTGTAGCCAGTATCCCTCCTAAGAAGAAGAATCGTGCTGCCAGGGAGAACAGTCACAGCTGGAGAGGATATAAAGTCTCTTTCTCCAATACAAAATTTGCTGTGTTGAAGTGGCGAAACATTCTTCTGCGTTTGATTCTGAAATTGGCAGAGTCTAGTGGTTCTGTCTTCCACCTGTGTGCCAAATGCCACGTTCCATGTTATGAAACCTGAATTTAGCTGAAAAAAAGCTTTTAAATAGGCTCATTTCGTGAAAACAAGATGAAAAACAATAGAGTTTATTACAGATAAATTATTTCTGGTAGACACTAGATAGCCTTAGTTTCTGACAAATAATAAATGTCCTCTTACTGAGTATAGGGCATTAAAAATGTTAAAAGCAATTTCAGCAACAAATATAATGTTTTGTAATGTTTTCTCATTGACATCAAAGCTTTTCTTGGTTACATCTACAGACATTCAGCCTGTGAGTTTCATAATAAAGAAAAAAACTGAAGGTTTCCATGTCTGTCAATGAGTTCACTAAGTCCACTGGATGTGCTGCTTACACTGGATGTCGGGTGGGAAAGTAACAGTCAGGAATATCTAATCAAGTGAACTTCTATGGTGGGATGTGAAAGGGGGTCATTTTTTGCATCATATTTTTACATTACTTGGTATCATACCTTGTAAATTTAGCCAGGCATGAAGCTGGAATGTGGTTCAAACATTTCAGTCAGTTTTTTATAGATTACATATGAACTTTATGTAAAAAGCGAATATGCCAATTTTTTTTGGTGTCAGGATCTTCAGTACATGAAGTCCCTGTTTGTTTTTTGTTTTTTTACCACGACTGAACTAAAATGCCACTTGAAAGACTAGCCAGACAAGGGAGGCGTAAGGGTGATATTGAGAAATCTTATTCAGGCCAAAGAGTCACATTGATATTGATATTGCCTCAGGACTTTGCTGTTCTTTCTTTATTTTCACCCTTTGGTTAGTTTCTGTGTCCAAAAATATATACTTTTTTTTTTTTTGTAGTCTAAAGCAATATAATTACTCATGTCTAGCCATGTTTGTGTTCAGCTGACATTTTATGCAAATTTACCATGTTGTACATTCCCTCTTGTACAATGCAGTACAGAAAGTTTCTGGCTATTCACCAGCTAAAATAGCAAAAATATTTGCATATTTTGGTTGTACAGTCCTGAGGGTGGGGGGTGATGGGTAGAGCTAGTTCAACACTTTATTTCAAAGAGCTGCCTGATGTAAACTGTCAACTCCAAGTGTAAATCTGTGGGTAAAAAACCCCAAACATTTGGTCACCAAAGTTTTACACAGAGTAATTTCAAACATTTTTGCAACAATAACACTCCAAGGATTGTGGGATGCTGGGGACTTGTTTTCGATCCTTTGCACGTAGGTTTTGGTAAATGACCGCACGTGAAGTGACCCAGTTCCAGTAATCAATAAAATCAGCCGCAACGTGCTTTCCTTATTTTTTTTTTTTTATCTCCTTTGGCAAATTCCAACACAATGAATAAATTGTCCAATAAAAAGCTGAAGCATGTTTTTACAGAAACAGGCCCTTGAGCATCCTCACTGGGAACAAATCTCTTGCTTACTCCCCATATTCACTTGGATGTGCAATAAGTAATATTTCATATTGCGAGGCCCTTTCTGGGTGGAGTTTTTCCAAAAAGGATCATTCAAACTTGTCAGATGACTGAAAGGAGGCATCAAGATCAATTTAATGCTGCATCTGGCCTAGTGCGATATCTTGCGTCACATTCCCGCGAATACTGAAAAAATGAGTGCACACAGGTGCATATGGTAGCTAAAACAACAAAATCATGTTTGGATTTAGTTTTCTTTTACTGCATAGCAACCATGTTTACTCCTGCCTATCAAAACACTCTGAGGCCACTTCACATTGCAAGAAGTCTAACTTTTTTTTTTAAATTAAATACTTTTATGGTTAAGCTGCTGCAGCTGTGATAAGAAACTAAATTACGAAATCAAATTTTTCTTTGTAGCACTAAACAACAAAACTCTCAATAAAATGGGTGATTCATCTTTTAGTCATCAGTGCTGTTTTGAGTCATTATATCGAAAACAACTCCAGACCATATTGTTCCACTTTATTGCACAGGATTTCATACCTGAGAGACTATTAATGAGCCCAGAAACCCCACATTGGCCAATGCTGGGATTTGCAATTTGTGTGGAAACCCGTTTGAGTGTTAGCAAAATAATCATCAAAAGTCTGGAAAAGTTTGATTTGACCTATTAGAACAAGTCAGTCTGCAAGCTAAATGGCAGAACTCCAGAATTTCTCCACAATTTGTCTCATTACATCCTCAAAATTCAATGTGTTTTATCTGGATTTTGAAGGGTTAAACAAAGTTTTATAATGGGCCAGTAAAAGTTCAGCCCTAAACACCTCTAGCAATTTGTTGGAGTGGAAAATTATTCAAACATGATACAAGTATAAAAATAACATAGTGCACAGTAACAAGAAGTGCATAAAAAAAGAAGAAAGATACAGTTTTTGTCTGTACCCCATATCATGGTCGAAATGGGGTAGGAAGAAGTGAGAACTTATTAACTCCTGCCCCCTAAGCAAAATTACGTCTACAAATACTCTTTCTGATCTGACTATGAACTACTTGAGACTTGAGCTTTTTGCAAAGAAGAATGGGCAAATTGTTCAGTGTTTAAAATTGGCGAAGATGGTAAAGACATACGTCAAAAGACGCGCAACTTGAATCACATCAAAAGTTGATTCTCAAGAGACAAACAAAACCATGATCTCTTATCCCTCCAGTTCACAATTATACAACACTTTGTTTTGATTCCACTAATCTAGTTAAATTGTCATTTGTGATTGTAACAAAGCAAAGTAAAAGAATGTTCAAAGGGTTGGGCATACTTTTGCAAAACACTTTAATTTCTTCTGTGAAATAAGTACATTCTGGTATTCTTCATGTGTCTGTTTCTCTTTATGTTTGAAATTAGGGACACATTGTGTATCTTGCTTCAAACAACAACAGCCTGTTTGTTCCCTGCTGGATTAACAGTCAGTGGATTGTTCAGGTTTGCATGCTGGTGGTACCAACAGCCATACCAGACATTCCAGCCACCTCCAAGGACAAATCCTGCACGGCTCAGCGTTTAAGACTTCAGCAAACACACTTAGTCACTACAAAGTTCCTTATGTAAGTAAATCCTGTTTTCCTGACATTTTGTCAGCCTTCGCTCCTCAAAGCGAGACAACATCACCAGCAGCATAGGAGCTTCCATTAAAGGTTAAAGCAGCACTGTCATTACAAACCTTCACATAGTCGTCCAGGCGGAAATGGTATGTATGTTTACGAACTTTCTATGATTTCAGAATGTGTCTTTGCACTTTTGTGTTTCTTTTGCATCCCTCTTTCCATAGATAGCTGGTCATGGCTGGTTTCCATCCATGAGAGTAAAAGCAATTAAGAGATTTTTAAAAGATTTTCTACAAACAGAATGATTGATAGTTGTTCAAGTGAAGTCGTACATGTGGTTCTTTGTATCTGTAGCTGCTGGAGATGTACCACTGAACTACAAAGACATTTTTTTATGATGAGTAAGATGGATGATTAACTGATTGAATGATCTTGTTCTTGTAGTTGGAAGACATCAAGTCTCTAATCACAGTTTTTCATCTGTTTGTTGTGGGGCAGAAACCATGTAAAGCACATGAGGACAAGACTTATCAGCTGAATTCTTGTCAGGCATACTCAGACGTTCCCTCGTCAATTTATTGCAGATGATGGTCTGCAACTTTTGCCCTGGCAAGCGAAACGTCTGGTGTGAACTTTTTGAAAATGCAATAAATAATAGATTTGTTCACACTTACAGGAAAAGAGATATCTGTATCAAATTCACAACACATTTTTTAGTGTGTTAGTTTGAGCATTTGCTTCCATTCAGCTTCAGTCAATAGAGCACATCTCTTAGAGGATTTAGTTAATATCCGACATGATAGTCCATGTAATTTCAAATTTGTGGTACTTACGCTTGTAAGTTTATAAATTCATTTCACAATGATGGCAGTTCCTGCGCTTTTTATAAGTTAGCTCCTTTCATCAAAAGTGTTCGAAAGGGTCACAAAATGACCTTTCCTCTCTTTTCCATCACTTTTCAGATTTCCACAAAAAGACATCAAATTTGAAATGAAGCTGAGCTGTCTTTTTTGCATTTCACAGTAGTTTCTCATGATTCAAAGAACATTTATTGGAATAATAAACCCAGCTCATTCTCTAACTATTTCAAAATGTAAGTCAAATAAAAAAAAAATTAAGATTTTTCCTCTTTTGTTGTTTCTACAATGCCACGCAAAAGTATCTATATCTTGTAAACCTGTTCACATTTTGTCACATTACAACAAAAAAAACAGTATTTTATTTAGATTTCATGTGATTGACCAGCAAAAAGGACATCTAACAGATTTTCTTCCAGAATCTGCTGCATTAAGCTCCATCCTTAATCTGATCAACGGTGACCGGTTGTCCCTGAAAAAAATTAATAAAGCAAATACCCCCAGCATCATATCGCCACTATGTTTCACCATGTTGGATGGTATGTTCAAACTGGAGTACAGTGTGAGTTTTCCTCCACACAAAGCACAAGCAGGAACAAAAAGTTCAAACTGACCAGAGCACCTTCGTCCACATGTTTGTTGTGTCCTCCACATGGCTTGTGACAAAGTGAAAACGTGACTTTTTATGGCTTTCTTTCAGCAGTGGCTTTTTTTTCCTTTTTTGTCACTGTTCCCTAAAGTCCAGATCAGCGGAGTGAATGACTAATAGCTATCTGAGCTGTGGATCTCTGCAGTTCCCACAGAATAACCTGAAGAATTGCCCATTGTGTGGGTTTTGGGGACAGTCGTATCTCTAGCTTTGAAGTTGTGTCATATTCTTCCTATTTTGGGATGATGGATTGAACAGTTCTCTGTGAGAGCTTTTAAACTGGTTGTTGTTTGAAGCTTAACCCTAACCCTTCTCCAGAACTGACCTTGACCAGTGTCCTGTGATGCTGTTTCTTCAATAACACACAAACAGACTCCATACAAATCAGAATACTTCTAACTTTGTATTGGTGTATCAAGATATAAATGTGTGTGTGTGAGTGCGAATCGATGAATGTCACTCTAGCACTTTGAGTGGTCAAAATGACTGGATAATTGCTATATAAGTTCAGTCCATTTATCAGTTTACACTTTAAGAGCAGGTCACTGTAGTGAATTTCATTTAGGGGTATTAGAGAAAAAGGGGCTGGATGCAAATGTCACATTTTCCTGTTTTTACTGTTAATTCATTAACCATGTATTATTTTCCTTCCACTTTAATGAGCTAATTTGTGTCGGTTCATTACTTAAAAACCCAATAAATTCTGTTGAGGTCTGTGGTTGCAATGAGGCAAAATGAAGCATGTGAAAAGTGTTGCAAGACATTGTAGCTGGAAAACTTTGCCTTTTTATGACGTTTAGAAGGTATTGACCTCCTTTAATTTTATGCATCTATAAATTTCCGTCAGGATGGCTGCAGCTCCGTTAACTCATGATTTCAAAGGTCACAACACTGCCGACTGCAATGAAAGTTATAACTTTTCCTTCACCGACTGTTGTTACAATCGAACATTAATTCTTGTTGGAGAACTGCATAACCTGTTTAGAAATCAAGAGAATACATTGCAACACAATCACAGTGCTGGCCAGAGATAATGGACAGTATAAACTGACGCTATGAGCTTATTAACTGTTAAGTAAAGTGTTATGTCCGGCTGGAGCAGGCTGCGTCTGGTCTTCGTCTGGGCGGGAGCTGCTGCCCTCGCGTTTCCCTGTAGAGGTAAAAATGACTCACTGAGTCAGCAGCTGGTCTCCGTCATCACCAGTATCACCCAGGATTCCACCAGAGGCCTGGAGCCAAATCATTGCACAGCGGCGTCATCACTTCCCCTTTGTCCTTTTATGGATATATTTTTTGCCAAGACAAAACGATTCTCGTGAGAAAAACATAAAGGAAGATCAGGTTTTTATTTGAGCAACTGAATTTGTTGTGTACACGCATTATTTGAACATTAGGTAGGAGCAGCAAAGAACTATTTCCATACTTAAAAGTGTGTTTAGTGTGGCTTTACCGAGTCTCTTGTCTTCAGTGTTTATTAATTGTCTCATGGTTGGCAATCTAACAATTGGCAATTGTTAGAGGTGGGTAGTAATTTACAACATTAACTCAGTTGCATCTGCTTCAGTAACTTTTTTTTTTAACAAAGTAGTATAAGTAGTTTTACGGCACCATACTTTTTATTTCTACTTGAATAATTATTTTTGAACTAACTACTCTATATGTCAGAGGAAGAACAATCAGATGTGTTTTCTTTTACATTCAAATTTAATAACTGATACAGTGACTTTAAAATATCTGCATGTTTGATTTAGTGTTCTGGCCTAAACAGGATTCCTTTAGATAAATACAATATAATCTGAAAAATAATCTATAAAATGGAATAAACATTGATTTGGGCTTCTGAACAAAGTCTGACATGGTGCGATATGATGAGCTGACTTTAATGGTATTGCAAATTAAGTGGTTTGGAAATACTGTAATGAAACAGATTGATAAGAACTGAAGTTGGATTTGACTTGGACCTATCTTAAACTGAATAGAAATGGAGAAAAAATATGGCTGAAGAAAATGAGAAGGATTACTCAGAGATAGTGTTATTGCAATGTTTTCCTAGTTTGTGTTTAAATCCCCCTGAAATCTTCCATCCTAAAGTGTGAATCCCACTTGAGTTGATGGTGGAGCCAAACATGAAACACATTTGGAAATATGTGAACTACGTCTCTTGACCCAGTTAATCAAACAAACACAGAAATACCTGTTTATAATCTGCTCCCATTTTCCCAACCAATGTATTTGCTGTGGGTTTTAGCTGCAAACACAGACACCATGGTGGTTGTGTCACCAGAACCACGATCAGAGCAAGCAGGCCCACCTCAGACAGCCCTCCACTGACCGTCTGACAACAAGCCTTGCGTTTCCGCCAGAGCTCACAGACGCACTTGTGGTTGAACTGAACTGTGATTCCGGTCGCGTTTGTGTTTGGAAGTCAGCTGCACTGCCCTAGAAATGAAAGACGAAATGCACCTGTTCAACTTCATTTTGACATGTGAGTTTATTTTTTTATTTACTTAACACTTGTTTCACCAGAAAAATCCCATTGTGACTAAATATCTCTATCGCAAGAAAATCCTGTCCAAGATTAACAGCAACACAACGAGATAACAGAGCATTTTGAGCACAATCAGAAAATTTAACACAAAATGTTGAATAAAAAAACAATTGTATCAGACAGAACACGAAGGCCTCTGTTACAGCCTGAACTGTTTATTACAGATGAGTGAATTTTGTTATTAAATGTTTAAACAGAGGTGTTTAGTTTTCACCATTCCACTGGCAGGAACGGACAGGCGGGTCCACGCCTCACTATGTTTTCCTGAAAAGGGAGGTGCCGTGCAGAATGTTGTTTATCTTGAGGAGTCGCCATGGAATCTCCTGTCCCTTCTGTTTTGACCAAATACTAAAAGCGTTGGAGATGGGAGCTGGATCTGTCAACACTCTACTGTCAGTTTACTTTTCTTGATGTTTTTCCATGAGGGTTGGTCGAAAAAAAAAAACACCTGGATTTTTGGAGAGCAAGAGCGAAGGAAGACGATCTTTGTTTTTTTTCCCCACCTGTTTGGTTTTCCAGGTGTGACATGATCAAGAAGCTCTCGCTGTACTTCTTCTTGTCTCGTTTATGGCTTTAGAAAAGATGACCAGTGGGAAGATGAGCATGGGTTTTGATTTCAATATTGCAAATTAAAATCTCTATATTGATCGTTGTTCCTGGAAATAATCTCTTGATTCTGGTGAGACAACAGTGTGTGGTGTTTCCTGAAAAATGATGACATTAATGTAAAGGCTGAAAGGACAGAGATTAGCTGATTGTATCTCACATCTTCTGTAGGGAAAAAAAGTATGAATGAAATATTAGCAGGGCTTACTCTGAATGACAATAGATCACTTTGTTCTAAAAAATATATTTTTACTTGTGCAAGTTTTAGAGGTTCAGTTATTCAAACAATCTTTCCATGACATAGATAACAAAAATATTAATCACATTTTAAGTGTTTAAAACCAATTATGCCATGGTGATTAGCATGCTTTAAGAAAGGAAAGTAAGAAAAAAAAAGATTTTTGGCACCAGTGCCCTTTATTAAACAGAAATGTGACAGAAAAGAGAAAGGGGAGACATGCACCACAAGCTGAACCAAGGATAACTGTGTTAAGATAAAAAGGAATACACCAATTACAGTAAATGTTTGACAATTCAAGATACAAGCAATTTCAGGAAAGGCGTTTTTAAAGTACAGGGAAATAATCTTTCTAAGATTATGGTCTAAACCTGTCAGTGGTGACTAGTTGCCATGCCATGCAGATGGAGGACAGCCCATAAAGACAGAAACTTGCCAACACGTTTGTTGTTTCCCATTGATGATACAGAGAGGAAAGCACACCTGACTTTATTCCAAATAACAATCTGCCCTTGAACATTACTAAATTTGCCCAATACATATACATAGTTACTTTTAATTGTACAAATAAGTAAATTCCTTTCTCAAACCTTGGGTATATCATGTCAGCTCACCTTTTGCAGCTCTCACAAGCTTTAACGTTTCTGAGGAAGCTTATGAACTGTGTTCATTTTTTTGACCATTCTTCCCAAAGTCCATGTGTGAGGTCATGCAATGATGTTGAACCAGAAGTTCTTACTCCCAGTTTCCACTTGAGTCGATCCTGAAGGGTTGGCACCAAATCTAAAACTATCAATAACTCTGCCAGGAAGCAGACATTATGCAAATACTTTTATTCCAGCGAGAGTTGCTAGACATTCTGGATACGAGGTTTTATCATCTGGTTCCCCTGCTGGGTGGCTTAACGACGGGGTCAGGAGCTCCGTCATTTTGGGGAGCTAAACGTGGAGCTCCACCATAAAGTTGATTTGCACACCTGATCAGACGTCTTCCTCTGGAAGTTAGCTCTGGAGAAAAGGCTGCAGGGACTATATGTTCCCTGTGGCCTGAGAGTGCTTTGAGATGAATTAGTTTTTTCTGTATAACTGAAGCAAGATGGATTATTTCAAAGGGAATCTTTTCACTTAGGTTATTTGGATTGAGATGCTCAATAAGAGCAGTTGTTGATGAGCTGTACTGTGTCTGTTGTTGACTAACAGCACTACTGTGACCTATTTAAAGTGTCTCGTGGGACTGTGTGGTGCAGAAGTAAAATTTTATTTCCTTTGCTGCTCTGTTCCATCGTCCTTCAAGGCCTAAATGACACCATACCTATATACAGAGGCCAGAGAACCTGGCACCTCTACACAGACTGCTTTTATTGTGATCTTGGGTTAGAAAAGAAAAGAGGAAAAGGATAAATAAATTTGAAGGTTATGAGGTGAGAAACACACACAAAAAAGCTTCTCCTTCTCCTTTTTTTTTTTTTTTACGCATGCTTGGGACAGAATTTTTTCTCACTGGAAACTCAGGACTAACTCTTAGGTTTCCAGACTCTGAGATCATTGCGCTGCAGCTACATCTCCCCCAGTCTAGGGGACCAGTTCACACTTCATAAAAAACACAATGCAGTGGCAAATCCAGAGAGGTCCATAAATATCAATCCCGCAAGAGACCCGAGCCGAAGAGTCAAGCCTTGCATAATCACCGTCGGTTAGTGCTCAGTGTGAGCTGAGCACTAACATAAATAAAACTTTGTGGCAGCAGAAAACAGCTGCAGCTCTCCTTTGTCTCATCCCATCTTTCCCAGAAAAAGCAGCGATCGGAAACCCACTGACTGAAAACACCTTCGTCCCATCATCTGGTCCTCTTTAACACTCAGCTATGATCCCACCCACTCAGGCTCATGTGCCGTGTGATACTTCAGCTGGAACTGCCAACTTGTGGATCTTTTTTTTTTATTTCTCTGTTGGGCGAATTTGAAGGAATTTCAATGTTTTTTTGTGTGTGCGTGTCTGTCACCTAATGAAAGAGCCAATTCTTTACTTTCCAAAGGAAATAAGCTGCACATGTTGATTCCCACTAGACCTGACAGTGTTGTGCGCATACATGTTTGATTTATTCTTCTTACATTATTAAGAGTATATGAAATTGTTAAACAAATGGTAACTAGTTGCTTGTTTCTAACCATTTACTAAGGATTCTTTTTTTCTTAACATTTTAGCTTGTGTACTTTGGATTGTGAGTCCACAGGCTGTTGCTATGCAGAAATGCTGTATACAATCCTGCAGCTGACCTCTTAAGTAAGCGCCTCTAAGTTGGCTGCAGGTCAAATGGCAAGTCCAAGTCCATGGAGGACAATGGGAGTCAAAGGAGGACATAAGGGGGCAGGGAAAAAATCTTTGAGTCACGCAGCCCTAAGCAGTGAATCATTGCAAAGGGCCTGGTGACTGAATGACTTGTGTTTGGATCCATCACAGCCGTGGAAATGGCTGGAATCTGAGCCACTGGCCGCTTCGCATCTGTAGCCTTGACAGAATTGTGAGGTGATGAGCCCACACACTTGTTAAGTCAGAAGTGACTTATTCGAGCTGACACAGCTCAGCGTGCTTGAAGTCAAAAACCCGCAAATGCAAATGTTTTCTCCTCAGGGTACGGCGTGTCCTCGGTGTCAAAAATAACTGAAGCTGGGACAAATAGAAAAAAGCAGTTTGAGATCTTTACGTTCAGGTGTGAAGAACGTGAATTTGTAGAAAGAGAAGAGCAAAAACCAGCTCAGTGTGTGATAGTTTACATACCAACGAGGAGTCAGATTATGAGGACTCACAGAGCAAAGACGGGAAGAACCAAACTAAACACAAGTGGAGTATTTCACCTTAAACCCTTTGCTGAGTTTGTGCCAGTTTCAAGCTGGGACAATCAAAGTTAAATTTAGACATTGAGGGGATGTGGGAGCTGAAAACTTTGAGCTGCTGTTTTTCCCTCTCCTCACTTCTTTATAGCTTCCGACCTGTCTATCTGCCTCAGTTTAGCTGTGTAATGCCTTCTGGTGTTCTTGCAGCTTCTGTCTTTGTCTTTCATGTGCATCTCACATGACACATGACGTGCTTAAAGGCAGCTGGGCAGTCAACACACTTCTTCCTCCACTCAGGCATATGCCCAGACGTGGAACCAGTCGTCGTATTACTTGAAGGCATTCTTATGGAAGCAGGGATCATATCGGTGCAGACTGCCGAGTCTGGGACAAAAGCTCATTGAACTTTGAGATAAAACGAAACAGGCTTTCATAACGGAATGAAACATTTTCATTTGTGACTTTCTTTGAAGAAGTGCCGCCTCATTTGCAACCAAAAAACCGAGCTAAAGCTTTTCTCCTGAAGTGTTTAATCTCGCTCTTTATAAAGCTGAAATGTGGAAAATAGATGACATTTTTAAACTTGGAAGTCTTACATTATTAAGACTGATGCTTCCATCCCTTTTCTCTTGTCACACATTTGAGTTTTATATTGAAATTATTCAACTGATGAGAAAGAAGCTGTTTTTCAACGCCTTACCTCTGCAGCTCCTTCAGCTGAATAGTACTGTGTGGAGAACTTGGTTAAGTTACTCATTTAGTAGTTTCCTTGTTCTTCCAAGGAAAAGCATGCACACAGCATGATGCTGCCAACACCAAATTTCACAATGGGGATGTTTATTCCGGATTAATAGTTTTCATTTTCCTTCACTTGTACTTCAGATCAGAGAGCCTTCAAATGCAGATTAACGCCTTCCAGAGTTACCCCTCTCTGATGGATACCTGGTCTGTCATCCTAGGTGGCGGGAATGCAGTTACAAATAACTTTTACAAATGTTAAGTATTCATGAATCATCTGCCTTCCACTCTGCATTGCCCAACCTCTCACCCCCTGAAAGCTTGAGAAAAAGTGGACTCCTGCCTATTCAATATTCACAGACGTTTCTGTGAATGTGACTCCAAAGGATTTGCCTATTACATTTTTTCATAGAGCACATCTAAAATTTTTTATATAAAAATGCAACTAGGGAAACTGAAATAACTAGTGCTATGTGACACACTATTGGTTGGCGCTTGCAAGGCAGCCTATACAGGAGAGCCATTCATTTTCTTGGAAGCTAACTGGATGTACCGCAAGGACGACTGCTGATTACTTTCTGTAATATAGTCCCAAGATAGTTTCCAATGTGCATATTGATGCAAATTAAAGTAGATTTGATGTTTGAACTATTAAAATAGGTAGTACTAAGCATTGGT
Organism: Poecilia picta; assembly: GCA_033032245.1. Classification (NCBI taxonomy): domain Eukaryota; kingdom Metazoa; phylum Chordata; class Actinopteri; order Cyprinodontiformes; family Poeciliidae; genus Poecilia; species Poecilia picta. Next base: position 10,233,915 of record CM065374.1, read on the forward strand.
CTCTAACCCATGCATATACTGGGTAATGCATGTTTTAGGGCCAAGGATGCTCGGACTGTATGTTACATTCCAAGGATTGAACATGTATAGAAAATTGCTGAGGAGTTTGGTTTTATGGATAAATAAGATAAGCAATTTTATGGAGCTCAGTTAAGGGATGAGGAACATCTTCAGATCTTTTGATATCTAGATTCCTGGCTTTTTTTTTTTTGCCTTGGTCTTAGCTAACAAGATCAGAGCATAGCAGCAGATCAAGTCTCAATCAGATAAAGAAGCTTTGCAACTTGAGGACATCGCACGTGTGTTATTTTTTTTACATGGATAGGTTCTGGGGAACGTGGTCAGGGACTGGATCTACACAAAGGACATGTTAAAATCTGTAAAGCAGATTATTTAGGTTTCCAAACAGTAACTCTAAATAGTTTCTGTAAGAATAAACTACCTCCAAAAACTATAATAGTCTGAAAAGGTTAGCTTTTCCTCTTGTTTGCTTTGGACAGCTGTTTTAGTTCTTGAGACAGCATTAAATAAGGCATCTGTTTCTTTGAAATTATGCAACATCTCTTTGTCTATTCATGCATTTTCATTCCTGGTCACGCTTTAAGCACGTGCTATTAGCTCACAGGCTTTTTGGGAATCAATCACATCAGCAAAACTATATTTCAAATTATATATAATTTTATTCAGAATGGAGTCCAAACTTACCACTACCTGATTCAGCGTCCACAGGCCAAGTTTTAGGTCTGAGCTGTGCTCTGTCTCCGTGTGGATGCTTAATTGAGACGACATTAGAGCAGACATTAGAACACATTTGAACTGGTAGGAAAAACACAGCAGGCTGCCACAGGACCGTATATCCTATATTCTGTTGGTTCAAGTTTGGTGGGAGAACAAATATTGACGTCAGGCTCATGTGCTTCTTTTCGTAAAAAGCTCACTTAAAGAGATGGGGAACCGCAACATCCCCTTCCTTTCTCTCCTCAGTTGCAGGACTCCAAGCCGCACAACAGACCAGCCATCAGTAGACATCTCGTATGGCTGCTGTCAGCATGGTCATTACGTCTTTCAGCCTGGATCTGTTTAAACAAGATTCTCAGATGGCCAGTGCCCACACAAAACCAGCTCCCAGCCATGAGATGATTTGCTTCTTCTGGCTGAGTTTGTGTCTTGGCCTGTTTAATGGGTGGTCAGCCAAATCTCTCTATCTTCAATAAGATAGAGAGTAAACAGTCAAATGTATGTTCATGTTGTCTGTCTTATATCTTGGTTGCTTGCAACAAATAGCAGAAAAACAACTTTAACCTGTTTCTATTACTTTAAAAAAATCACCAATCCAACCTTTTCTGGTAGGTATCAATTTTTTTCTTTTTTTGTATTTCCATATTGCTCTCTTTCTGTCCCGATTCTGGAGTGTTTGGGTTTCATCTGTGTTATATGTATATTTTGATCATTTAGTTTCTTTAGTCTTTATGTCATGTATCTCCTCCTTCCTCTGTAATTCATCTCCTTGCTGTTTCTCATCCCCTTGATCACTCCATGTGTATATTCTCACCTGTGTCATAAGCTACGCACCCACTGAGCGTAAAATCGCATAAATTGGAATTGCAAAAGTAAATTAGCTTAATGGAAACGAGGCAGTTTTGATAACAACACGACTTTGGATCAAAGGTTTTTTGTACTGGGATGAGGTGTTCTTTTTTTGTCTGTGTGGAAATTAGTGTATTTCGCAAAACTGCAATGGAAACACTTTTTCCGCACCATGTGATCAACAACCTGATGCTACAACTGGCAGAAAAGATGACAGAAAGTGGTGGGAGGACGGCGCTCCATGTTCTTTAAGGAGAATACATGAACAAACCTATTCACGTATTTTATGTGTGTTTCTTAGTTAATTGGAACACAATAATTGCAAAATTGTTCTTTGACTTTAAGGGAATATTAACAGTTTTGTGCACAATTTTAATGGAAACGCAGCTATTGTTCTCCACAAAATTATTACGGCAACCTCCGCTCTTTCATGTTGTGCCTACCGCAATTGTTTGAGCTCTACAAACATCATTGTTAATATAGTAGGGTGAAAACCTCACTATGAAAGCCAAGTACATTATTGTATTGGTTCATGTAGTCTACGTATAGAGACATAATGTTTCCTGTTTTTTCTAGACAGAGGACATACCTGTCTGTCTGTGTCCAGTAGCAGCATGTCCTCGGCTCAGAACATCAGCGTCTTCTTATGGGAAAACCACCTGCTGGACAGATTCTCCGAATACTTTGTACTCTGTGATTCAAACCATCTGTTTTTGTTGTCAGTCACTTATAGCTCGACCAAAGACTGGAGATGTTTTTTTTCCTCCCATGGCACAACATGGATTTTACCTATTGAATTGGATCTCTGCGCTCTCCATAAACATGAAAGAACCCTCTTTCAGTCACTAAAAAGGTCCTGAATGATCTTTCAAAAACAACTCTGGATACCTTCACACAGTAGGTCTGGCTATTCAGCCTGAAATCTGACTTTGGGGACAGAAGCAGCTGGTTTGTATCTTTTTCTTTACTTAAGTAGAAGCACATACAGTATGTCACTGACCTGTGGCAAAGAGGGTGCATAAAATGCACTTGAAAATATGTTCAAATGTTGCACTAATGCATGTAATTTAAGTGATATTTTTAGTATAATTTATAGATACAATAAAAATGATCTCAAATTGTTTGGATCAAACTATGTTCATGTCTTACAATAGCCTGCATTGTCTTCCTATATCCATAGTTAGTGGTGAGACTTCAAAACTGTCATACACTGCCATCTAATATGACTGAGCTTAAGTTAACCACCATATAATTTAAGCTGTGGTTTAGTCTTGAGATGAGCAACGGTCCTAGAAACATTTCCCAAAGGTCTTTCAATTGTAACAGTAAACAACAGAATGTATTGATAGGCCATATGTTTGTAAAAGCAAGTCTTTCCAGTTTACAATTATCAAGTATGTTATGTTGTTCTGTCATACAAGATTCAGATAACATACACTAAAGTTTGTTTTTGTGCTTCAAGTAAATTTTACAAAGTCCAATTGGTATAAATATTTTCAAAAGACATTCTGTCATCACATTCCCATTTGAAAAGTTTCAAAAATCTGATCTTTGCAGGATTTTGCAAGTTGAAAACATTTTAATGCAACTTTTATTTGCACGACTTAGACCCTATTGCTGAGCTCTGACTGTGGCAAAGTCAGAGCTCCCCAATAAATATTAATCTGGCAGAGAGTAAAGGTTCAACAAGTACATTATACTGTCAGCAGAACTCTCAACAATGAAAGGCTCTCACTTTTGTTTGGAACCAAGTGTGAGAACATAATTGTATTCAAAGTTAAATGAGACAGACTGACTGCCTGGCATGCGTCACATCCAGGCAAAATTGGCCTTGTTTACTACACCAAACAGGACACTGGGATTTCATGTGTAATGCCAAACTTTGCAGGAATGCAGCTCTTTTGTACAATTTCTCGTAACTATGCAGTACTTCTAGTTAATGAGAGAGAGAGTGTTAAAGTAATTAATTAGGGTTTGACTGAGATGGAGATATGTTTTGAGCCCAAAATGTGACAAAAAGTTAGCCGGGATCATGTCTCTCTTTAAAGCTTTGACAAAAAATATATTTTTTTACCTATTTGTTAAATTTGTTACTATGCTGTGACAGCATTGTATGAGTTAGCATGGTCATGGACGATGATGGATAAGGGGTTTTCCTGTAATGTTGAGTTAAGCACATTTGGCACCACATTCATGAAGTTGACTGACAGCACTAAGACCCTCCTCTTTATTCTGATTGGTTGCTTTTGGTCGGGAGCGGTGCGTTTCTCAAGAATAGTAGCTCCGAGAGGAGGTGGAGGAGCGGGATCAAAGATCATCTGTCTCAACATACTATCGCGACATGGTGATAGTTTTAACAAATATGTTAAAAAGATATTTTTTATACAAGTTAAATTCTGCAGCTTTAACACACGTGACAGATTACGGACTGTGTGGTACTACATACTTATTTGCATTCAGAGTGTGTAATCTAAAGTTTCCATGTCAACAAAAGCATCAGAAATTTCCGCTGAGGTTTGAAATCCAGCATGGAAAGTTGGAGGTTTGATGCCAGCTCCGACCTCACAATTTTAAATGGTTTTGAGTGCATATTTTATTTTCATAGCTGCAAGAATAAATTAACTAACCCCCACTAAAAACATCACTTCTGCACAAATAGGTTCATGTTGACATCTTTCATTAGCATTAATTAGCCTGGTTCCTGAGCACAAGAGTTTGAAAATCCCACTGGTTTTGTGACTGGCTAATGGAAAATGCTCATGTCGGGTTTGTTGACGTTTCGATAAGTGGAACAAATAAAAACAGAATTAATAATTGACATGTATAGGGGAAAATAGTATAGGATTCCCAGGAGACTAGGAACTGAAGATTTAAGATTGCAACTCCTGTCACTAGTGAATTGGAGGATTTAGGCGATGGGGCCCCTGATAGCTAGAGTTATTGCTTTGCTAAACTTGCAGTAATTCAAGGGCTGCCAAATAAATTACCACATTACTCATCAGGATGGATGGATGCAGAGACAAAACTGCTGGTGATTGGAAGCTCTGAGCTGAGTTTGTACGCTTGTGTTCGGAGGTTTTTGGGAACTTTACCATCTGTAAATGATCAGCAGGAGATTGTTTTTCCTGACATTAAGTCGGTTGTAACCAATTTGTTTTGTCTGATGTATCAAAGTCCTGTTAGAAGAAATAGGCCAACGACTGACGTTTCTGTTCTCATTTCTGTTATTAATGATGTGCTTTAAAAGTTTTCTCTTGCCATTGCTTAGTGTTACATTGCGTACAAATGTTTTTGCAACTTCCATTGGGGGAAAACTTCAATCATTAGTGAATATTTACAAAATGGATAACCTATATTAATGCAGATAATTAAATCTACCCCATAATCATTGTTGCAACATCTCATACTCAAGATAGAAAAGATTAATGACATATCAATACACTGAGCGATCATTATCACAGAAAGAGAGAAGCAAGAAGACTCCTGTATATTAATCAGGAATGACATTTATTTAGGATTAATCAAAGATAACTATGGGAATTAGAAATAGAACAAATCATTTAATTTGATGTGACTCAAGCTAATTAGACATAAGAGTCAAAAAACAAACTAATCTGAAGAACAAATATGCTGATGCTCTAGAGAACTGACTATTAAAAATACTCCAGGACCTGATTAATATCTGAGATTAATTAAGTTTACCTGCTATTAGTCATAAAAATTAGAAATAAAAGTGTTGGTAAAAACTATGCATTAGCTTCATTTTGGATTAAATTACTGAAATGATGTGTTACGCCACAAGACATTTTTCTTCAGTAGCATGTGACTGTGCATACCAAGACTACATGTGAAAGGAAAACATTTAAAGTAAATTATGAGCTTGCTGACGATGCTAATGAGCATGTGCCTATCTCTGACTACTCTGTTGGAAGAACATGCATCTGGCTTTGGAGATTTAAACAGGTCATGCTTGGGCTGCAGTGTTTAACATGAGAAATCACAAAAAGGTCTTTGTGTTTCCATCTGAAACTATATTTAAACATATTTATGTGTAAATATTTAAGCCGATTTTGACATGTGACCTTAACTTAATTTGTCATAAGACATCAACCCACTGTTTGGATTTTACACGCAGACATGTCTCCGTGTTATGCTGACAAATCTCACACCCTCGTGTGCTCAGTGGAGACAGTACACACACTGTCTGGATCCCTAAAAGTGGTTTATCAGAGAGGATCCATCAAATTTCCGCTCTGTTATCTCAGGCAGCCTGAACTCCCATGTCCCTTAAAAATTTCACATTCAACCAAAATGTCTGTTTGATTTATTATAGGTTATATTTTTCATACAGAAAATATTTTAATCCATATAATGTTATATTACAGTTTGTGTAGATTTTTTAGAGGCAATATGCTACAGTATTCCGGTTCTGTTGCAGCTGTGTTGCGAGGCCCTGTAAGTCACTGCGGTGTTGATGTTGAAAGTGGAATTATGGTAAGAATGTGGAGCGACGTGCCGGGGCAGACTGTACTTGGCTGTTTTGTCTTGGTGGTGGTCTGAGGCTGCTTAATAGCAGTGCTTTGCTTCTGGAAAAGTAGTGAGCTTCTGGATTGATTAAATATCCCCAAGAACCAGCATCTGGCTGCGTTAATACATCACACACATCTCCGGTGCTCTCAGGTTAACACCAGGATCAAGTGCCGCCTCTTGATCACCCATGGAGAGAAATACCATAGAAAAGCCTCTAGTGTACTCTGAGACAGTTTGTTTGTTGAGTGCAGCACACAAAAATGTATTCAAATGATTCAAGAAAGAAAAGAGGACTTTGTGGTCCTTGCATGCAGAGCTCATTAGTCGTAGGTTTCATTCAGAAACACAGCTGGAATTTATTATTAGCTCCAAATGTGAGTGTAGAAATAATTTTTCAGACGATTTTGAAAAGAAAAGATCTGGAGAAATTCAAAAAAGTCCGTTTTTCTCCAAGTTGCAGGGTAAATTCCAGTCAAACGTCACACAGTTCCTTCACCTCTGAATGGTGTTTAAACACATGATTATATCTGCATTATAACAGTGGAATTCAGTTCAGTGTAAATTAACAAAGAGCTTCATCGTGATGAAGGAATACGGCAAACAGATCTGGGATTATAACGAGAAATTTAAAGCAGGGTTACATTATATGAAGTTCTGCGTAACTGCAAACCTACCAAGCCATAGCCGCCCACCAAAACTGGCAAATTAGCAATGATAGCATTAGAGGCAATTAGGTAAATTGCTGAAGAGATTCACAGTTCCGGAGGGGGAATGTTGAGATGGCAACAAGTAGTCACGCACTCAAAACATCTGGCTTTTATAAATTAGTTAAATCAGCGGCAATAAAGCCATTGATGAAAAATGCATGTCTTGGGGTTGCCACAAGCCACGTAGGGGGCAAAGAAAACATCTGGAACAGGGTGTTCTCAAGTAGACACAAATTAAACTACATGTTAAACCTTGTGTGAGATATAAAATCATCTGCAGCTCCATCCTCTAGTTCAACATCAGCTCCTGTCTGGCCGGTGCAGCCTCTTGTTCCTCAACTCCCTCACTCAGTGCAGTGCAACAATATGAGGCAGGCACAGGGCAGAGGTTAGATACACATGAGGACAGGTTTTTGTCTGCAAAAAGAAAAAAAAAACCTTCTATAATCATACACTGGGAACGCACAGCAGAAATCTTTCAGTATGAGGTGTGATTACTTGCGTCTTTCTCTCCATCCAGACCGCTGCTCTGCAGGATGTTAACATCAGAGGAAAGTTCAACAAATCTGTGGTTAGTTACAGACGTGGCTCTGATGTTTGACTCCTGTATTTTCGGCAAAAACGTCGAGCTTCTGAAGTTGTTTTGACACATTGTGCAAACTGCTGTAGGATTTCATGTTTTGTTCCATCATTGCCATGAAAAACTGCAATTTGTGCAGTGTTTTCTTTTGCGGTTGAAGATACAGTACAAACTGTCATAATACAGCATGTGCTTTAGCTAAAAATGTCCAAATACAGTGATGTATGTCAACTCAAGTGTGTCGTGTTAACAGATCATTGGTTTTGTGTGTGTGCACATGTATATATACACTACGCTGTGTCAACATAATTTTGCAGACGCGATTGCTCTCTGGCGCTAATGGACAGATCAACAGCTGAAAACACAGACTAGCAGATCTATACTGGTTTCATGCCAGAACTCATCAGAATCAGCTAACTGTTATTAGAAATTCATGCCACCTTAGTAAAAATGGTGATATGCATACTTCATTTAGGACGAGGCATAAGCATCCCTTACGTTACACAACAACACTTGTAAGCAAGAATAGACATAAGTTTGTCTCTGATTCAGATAGCCAGAAATCTGAACAATGAAATAAAGTTCTGCAATCCTATTTAGCCAAGAGAGATCTAATGTACCAGATAAACTGAAAGGGGATATTAGATCTGTTTAAGTGTGTTTGGAGATTTTTGAAGAGAAAGATTTGCTCTGAGATGAATGGAGTTTTTGAGTTTGCCAGGTTCAGGATGTTTTTACAATGTGTGCTGCAGTTAAACCTTAAAATGAAAAGTCAAACTAAAACAGCTAATTAACACAAAAAACAAATTTATTCAAATGTGAGGGCTTCACATTGTGTTTGCAAGCTATAAGTTAAGGCCCCCATTATATACATTTACATTAGATTATTATACGTTGATTTCACAGCTGATGAACTTCAAAATTATATAAAATAGCAAAATATATCACTGCATGATTGCTTGTCTGAAAGGTAAAGTGCTTCTGTGAGCAGTTCTTGTTTTTTCTTTAAAGAAGGTCCTCACAGCCAGGCAGAGAAACCATGCTTTTCTTTCACCACCCATATGCTGTCGATCACCTTGCCATACTGGAAAAAAAAAAAAGAAATAGTTCCTGTCATTATTTATGGAAAGGTTTTCCTTCATAAAATGCATTCTTTCACTTTTGCCATGCCTGTGCACATGTTAGTCCACGTGCCCTCACCTGGTCATCAGAGACCTGCTCCAAATAAATGTGGGTGGTGTTAACCACTTGCATGCGGCTGTAGCCATAGTCAGTGCTGCGGAAAGCGCTCCACTCTTTGGGGTTTGGATTAAACCTGTCCGTTCTCTCTCTGCAGCCCTGTGGAAGATTCAGCAAAGATTGAATTGACTGAGATGAGCGACACACGCTTATTCCAAAACTCATTTCTAAAAGCCCTGTTTGACTTGTGGCAGTGCCTCGGTGTTGGTCTGGCAGCATTTTTGATATGCTCATGACTAATCCCTCTGTGGCTGAATGACAAAGCGTGCCCTGCGCGGCTCTCCACCACATCAGAAAAAACTTTCCCAGAGGAACAGCTGGTTCTAAGCTTTTGTGGCAGACCAGCAGCTGCACAGACAGAGCTGTGTACAATTCATGACAGTGTTTTTGTTGATGTTAGTGAATGCATTGATCTGTGTGGAAAATGTTCACAAAGATGCAGTGATGTGACAGTACTTACAGCAGAGCCTGTTATTATATGTACTGGGGCCTTTGGGTTTACATAGGGCTGCTCTTTGCTTCCATTGTACACCTACAATGGAAAACATAGCAACATAAACTGTTGCTATACTGACTATAGAAATACAGGAAACATCTGTAGAAAAACTGGAAATAAGACTCCAGGAGCTGACCTTGTCACCGTACACAGGCCAGAGTCGTTCATAGGTGTGCTCATGTGCCCACAGCTCAACATCTACCCCTAGAAAAGAAAATACATTACAATAAAAATTATGTGCCAAACATAAATGAACTCATTTGAGACAATTGCAGCATAATCTAATCCCTCACACCTAGATAAGACTTAATTTTGAGATAATAATCAAATGCTTTAAGTTCAGAGCTACAAAAATGTTCCATTCCAAGAACTGTTATAATTATCCATCCATCCATTTTGTTTATACCCTTGTCCCTTTGTGGGGTCAGGAGCGTTGCTGGTGCCTATCTCCAGCTAACATTCAGGGCGAGAGGCAGGTTCACCCTGGACAGGTCGCCAGGGCAACACAGAGACACACAACCATGCACACACACACACTCAAACCTATGGACAATTTGTAGAGGCCAATTAACCTGACAATCATGTTTTTGGACTGTGGGAGGAAACCGGAGTACCCGGAGAAGACCCACACATGCACAGGGAGAACATGCAAACTCCATGCAGAAAGGCCGGGGCCGGGAATCAAATCCAGAACCTTCTTGCTGCAAGGCAACAGCTCTACCAACTGCTCCACTGTGCAGCCTTGTTATAATTATTATTTTTTCACAAGTCTTTACTGTGTAATCCGGGTAAATTTCTACAAAGATGTCAAGTAGACCAAAAGGCTGCATCTAAAAAGCTGACAGGAAACTTTTAGAGTCTTTGGATATTTCTCTGAGTGTGAAGAGATATTAACTAGCAATACATTGCTAATGTTTCTTAAGGGATATACCATAGTGGTAAAATAGATCCTCCAGACCAGGGGCTGGTGGTTTGATGTCATTACGTCCCACTCGGACCTAAAAATATGAAAGAAAAGTTATTGTGTGAAATATCTGCTTTGTAAAACTTTTTTTTTGGTAGAACTCAGCATTTGGCTTTACTTTGAGTGAAACTAGGAAGAATGCCACTGAGAGAAACACATCAAAGTGGAAAGTAAGTTGTTCAAATTAGAAATATGACAACACAAAACTCAGTGTACTGTGGTGTGGTTTGTTTGGTTTAAAGAGTGTGTGACAATTATGCTGCTAGGGCAATACACTGTTTATGAATAAAATGGTGGAACAAGAACAAACCCAAGAGTCAAACTTTGTGCAGTCATCCTGGTCATCATCAGAGCAGTACATGGGTCTGTGTCCCATGGTGATGATCCATGGACGCACTGCTCTGTTCTCCGGCTTGTTGGCTTCCTATGTCAGGATAATATTTCCCAGATGAAAAAAAGGAGACACAACTATGAATTTAATACAGAGAACAGCAGTAGATGTTTGGCGTAGAAAAACATCTACGCCAAACATGACTGAGAAAAATTTATTTGATTAAAATTAGAAAATGACAATCCTTAACCTCCAGATCTTGCTTCAACCAATTGTACTGCTTAAAGATAAGATCCATGCCATATTCAAGGTAGAAGTAAACCTCTGTGGAGAGGGAGATGATGTGTGCTGACCCCAGGTTCCAGCTGCAAACGCACATTGTAAAAATGACACAGACTTGACCAAGCAGAAGATGCTTTCTGAAAACCACTTACTAAGGAAATTCAGACCAGAGATTAAATTCCACATGTGAACTGAACTCCAGATGAACTTTTTTGTAGAATGTTGCTACTAAGATAAGTTTAGCTTAAATTATGAGTTACTCAGTAATCTAAAAGTCCAGGTCTGCTTCTGCTTACATGTCAAATTTTCAGACAAATGTATGCTAAACAATAACAACTACAATACAAGTCAGAAAATTCCAGGGTTTCCTTGTGATTTAAAAAGTTCATATTTAGATTTTTTAGGGAAAATAGAACTTAAATTTAAAACTAAAATGGATTCAGTAACTTTCCGAGCTAATGGCTCATATTAAGGTGTGATTATTTTTACACCTGTAGTTGAGGTCTAGGTTCCCCAACTTCAATAGCTGAAGTATATAGTAAACCTATATGGCACGCAATTATTGTTGCAATATCCACCAGTAATATCCAATAATAACATTACTGTATTTTATGCAGCACTGTGCAAACACTCTGTCTCTGCTGATTAAGATTTACTCACCTCGGAATGTCAAAAAGCTCAAACTGAAAGTGAAACTGACAGCATAACCTACTCTATGATGAATGCAGCTAATAATTATCTGACCACTTGGGGGGGAGTCATAATGTATGATATTTTATGACAGAAACAAAAACATACTTTTGGTCATGTATATAAAATTACATTCCAAACCCTTTATTAAGTTAGCTAACATTAACTAAACATTACTCTACAACGCTGACTTTTAATCTTTGTGTAACTGTCTAAAGAAATTGATATTTTTAGTCATAATAGTAACAAATTTCAACCCACGCATTTAGCACACATCACTTAATTTTTTTGTAAGTACATGAACACATCTTGGGTTTCATTTTTCTCTAATTCCACAGTAACATCACTGTATGTTTTCATGCTTCTCTTTTTGAAACCTTACTGGCATATAGCTTTAAGATCTGTGATTTCTGAATTTATCTTCTGTTTCCTTTTTTTTTTTTTTTTACAAAAAGGCATATAGAACACACCGTCTGTTAGGCATCAAGTGTTTTCAAGTCAAAACTCAAAAGTTAAAGTGAATTCATAAGTCATAATTGTTGGAAGTTAGTATTTTGAGATTTCCTCAAATCAAGTCATTTATCACTTGGGTACACACCTGATAGAGTACTCTAAATGTCTGCTGTGATATCTCAGACAGAACATTTTTAACTTATCTCAGTCTCCTCTCTATGTAGTCACTTAGCTGTGATGCCCCTTCATCCTTAGACTGCACACAAGTGAAGGAGCAAGCCAGAGGAGCTGTCTGCATCTCAGCCCACAGAGAGAAAGCTTGTGGTCTAGCAGGGTATTATCTTACTGTCTGAGAGAAGGAGCTATGTAGTGGGCAATGACTCACTAAGTCAGATGTATAGCTCCTTTGTGTAGTCCAAAGTGTTCCAAAGATAGGAGAGGCAAGCTTAAGTTAAAGAGGGGCACTCCACACTCCTCTGCAGGGTCTGACAGCTCAGTAATGTTTACTTAAGCACACCGGGAGCTTTGGTACATCCGAGGAATTACAATCAATCTAAATCTGATTCCAGTGTTTGAGGATGTTAGCTTTCAAAAGACCAGTGTAAGCAATAAAACATAAAACCTTCTTTACCTGTACCACAGGCTCTCAGTCCGACCCGGCATGCTGAAGCGATTCCTGTAGTTCGAAAAGTTGCTGAGAGAAAAAAAAAAGGTTTTGAGAAGTACAATTAACTGAACTGATTGTACTATCTTCAATCCTTGAACATGCAGCAAACAGCAATTAGCCCCGCAAACTGCTGCTTTCTCATAGCATGCGATGCATTCACCAGAAGACAAAAAAAGAACTGAAATGCATCCAAAATACACCAAGCTGTCTCTGAAATATAATGACTATGCAAGTTGACAGTCTACATTTGAAGCTGTTTAGTTTTATGTTGAGATCTGAGCTTGGGAGAAAACTCAGAGGGATCTGACAAAAACAACCTTCAAATCTGCAGTGATGGATTCTGATAAAAGTTTCACAAAAATAAACATAAAGAGACAGTTACTGCCTATCTCTCCAAATTAAAGGCAAGGATACAGTCTGCATGACCTCAACCCATATGTTTGAACCATGGTCAGCTACTGGAGCCAACTAATCAAAATGCAGACCACATTGGGAAGCCTGGGTGGAGATGATGTGGGATAAGCAAGTCTAACCGTCCATGATTGGTTACGCTACATTTGTCTGTTGAGTATATTTGCCTTCAATTACAGCTTCCTGTTATTTTAGATGCTGTAGTCGTGAGATAAATCTCATTTTTAAAAGGTATTTCAGCTTTTGCAGTTTTTATTAAGCCAGATGTAAGCAACATGCAGCAATTGCGCCAGAAATCTCAGGAACAGCTCTTCAAATTTAAAGGCCACACTGTGAATGAATGGAAAATAGGAGTGCACCGGTATGAAAACTTGGGTCGACATCAATATCTGATATTTTTATTGCTGTTACCTTTCGACACCTTGAAAAAATAACCATACGGCTGACTACATTTCTCTGCTTCAGTTAAACACTCCACAACTCTACACTGCATCACTGTTGCATGCGGAGCGATTCCAGTGCTTCAAAACAGGAGTAACATCAGCTGACACCAGTGTCAATCCTAATATATTATCACGAATAGAAAGGTGACTCAGGTCTCATATTTTTCTAAGCGTTTCTATTTTTTGCATGAATGCAGCATTCTCAATGGGAACTTATTCATAGAAAGCGATAAGGATATCTGTTTTCTTTTATTTTACAAAAATGAAAAGGGGCAATTTCCTCAACAGCAGATGAACTAGCTCCACGTCGGTCAACAAAGCATTCAAAATAACTGGAGAGTAATAGTGTAGCAAGCCTAAAGTCAGGATCAACTTTGGAAATTGCTTCTGTAAATCCTGAAACGATAAAACAATAATGTCATATGTCTATAGGCAGAAGGGTCCTGTCTCAATGACAACAATTTCTGATGTCAGTGTACAATCTAATGTTCTGTTTGTAGATAATATTTAATGCAATATCAATGTGTGTCGATCCACAGTCCTAATTATGGTAGTAATTTCTTCAAAATAAATATACATGTATTCTAAAAACAACTCCTTTATATCTAACAAAACCTTAACCTGAGAAAATCCAATTTAACCTATGCTAATTAAGGGCCTGAGCTACTAGGAGATGTGTAAAAAGTGTATACCTCCCTCTAGTGGTTTAGAGCAGTATGAGCAGTTTACTTAGGGAAAACAAATGGCTGAAATTCCAGTTTATCCGTGTTATAAAACTAATACTGCAGTTACTGCAAGTGGCAGATAATGTCTAAACGACGGTAATTGGTAGTAAGAACAGGATATTTAAAAAAGGTGCTTTAACATATTTTTACTGTCAAAATATCATAGGTATAGACCAAAATTAAAGATTGTCACAACTTTTTAGCTCATTTTAGCAAAAACATGTAAGTATAAAACTAAACTTAAATACACATATTTATGGCAAATATATTTCAGCAGTAGTCAGGCCTTAAATGTGTAAGTTGCAATGAATGGATAGCATATGTAGATAATGGTACAGTGAATAAGGTCTGAAAATGCAACTATGCTTCCATAATTATCTAAATCCTAAAGCTACTACTTGATACTGAACTTTTTTAGACTTGTCCAAAATTTTGGCACACATTAAAATCTGTGTTTCAGCAGAAAATCTTTTGACGCCGATAAGAATATGTGCTCTTAATTTGGTTAGGAGTAAAGATATGAAACCTTCTCTCAAACATCTTTCTTCATCAGATATTTGCTTTCAACTTCTGATGAGTTAAATTCAGGGAACAGGATGAAGCAGCAGAAAACAACTGCAAACTTCAATAATCGTATCCCTAACTTCCATCTCTAGATAATATTCCAAACAGTGATTGCTATCTCTAATGTCTTTTGAAGGGCTGATGAACCACTGATGAATTAGCGTCTTCTGAGGACTCACTGTTGTCATTCTTCTGGAATCCTGACTACAATCTTGCGGCTAACCAAGTTTCAATTATTTTTTACCCATTAGGTTTTGAGGTTGGAAACAGGAACAGAGAGGTATGGGGAGAGAGAACACAACAAAAAAACAATCCTTAAAGTCAGTCACGAGCTCCGGGGTATATTTGGACTCAGAACAACACCACAGAACAAAACAGACACTGAGGCATTATTGAGGGCAAGAGGAGCTGCATTTACTGGTTATGTAATGGAGCGAGATGACTCCTGATATCAGGTTCTGATGTTAGGATGTAAAGCCAAGAAAAAGAGACCACTGTTTGCAGTTCTGTAATGAAGACCAGGCTGTAGACACATTAGAAATGGCACAGAGAAAAAAGGAACAGACCCACTGTTGCAGTAGGCAAATAAATATTACGGTTCATGATCTGATAACATTACATTTGTCAGTACGCAAGAAGCACTCGGCAAACTGCACTGAAATTGAAGGATCCTTTTGCTGCTGACTTCCAGGATAAAAATCAAATGTAAATCCGCTAAGAACTGCAGTTTTTCTTAAATTTATCTTAATCACATTAAAACACGTTTTCCTTTTTGAGCACTCCCTCAGTTTTTTGATAATACTGTAGTGTTTTAGTGTAAAAAAATAAAAAATACTGCAAACTCTCCATGCTTATTAAACTTTTCAAATTTTGTCAGAAAACTGAATGTATTTTATTTGGATTTTGTATAATAAACCACAGAAAATCATCTTACTTTCCACGACTATGCACTACTTTTCATTGGACAAACATATGTTTAACATAGCACACGTACATTATGTTAAAGTTTGTGGTTGCAATGTGTGAAAATGTGGAAAAGACAAACATTTACAAAGCACTATCTTAAGATTTAATATTAATTGTCACTGTTCAATGTTAAAATGTCACGAAATAGGGTTAGAAGGCTACAACCGCATTTCATAAGTACTTTCTGTTGTTAAATGAGAAATTGTACTTAAATATCTAAGGTATATTTACAGGACCATCTTACAAAATCCAACAAATAAAAAAACAACAACTGAAAGCAGTAAATCCTCACATCTGAGCTGCTAAGTCAACAAAGGAATTAGATCTCTTTGAAGAAACAATCAAAAATGATCATTTGCTACATTTTCCCAAGTTTGAAAGTTTCTTATGGATACAGAACTAATCACTCTAACAAGTGCAGAGAACTCCAACATCACTGGCTAACTCTGGAAAAAACAGATAGTGAGGTGATAATTATTCCCAACCAGAAAAAGTTTGTTTTGGAGAATGTTCCCTTGTCTGGCTGTTGGTGGTTGCTTCTGTGGCTCCAACCATTAGAGCCCAAAATAGCTCCCGTCTCTTTAAGGAGTAAAGTGGAGAATTTTTATCAGAAAGCTTCTGTGTTGAATCTGGTAGCAAAGCTGTGGCTAACAATATGAGCCAACTCAACTAAATGAAAAACAGAAAATACTAAGGGTTTTCCAAAAATCCAGACAGTTGTGCCCTTGCGACCTGAGCAAAACACGGTGCAAAATGTGAAGAAAGGCCCAATTAAAAACAACATAAAATGCAGACCGAAAACAGAGTCTTAGTGACAAATGGACAAGGCCCAGCATGAGATTCCCATAGTGGAATAATCTTCAGTATAAAAAAAATACCTTTTCATGTGGGTGTTGGGACAAGAAGATCTTATCATGAAACATTAGAATAATGTTAAGTTGTCAAAGAATGACGGCATGGTTGCTGGTTGGAATGATCACCATTGAAGTGGTAATATATTGGTATAGTTACTATTGCAGTTTGGAAATGAAATCAGCATCAACACTGTTTATTGAACGTACTTTAAACAAAAAATATAGTCTTTTGAATGCTTATCTGAGGCATCGCAGCAGCAAAGAGTGAAAGTAATTCTGTTCAACACAAAAAGTTGGTAATGTTGAAGAAAAACTCGTTACACCAAATGTTGGGTTATGTTTTTCCTTAAGAGCTGAGATTTTATAAAAGAAACGTCGCACTCGAACCTTGTCAAAATAGTCATGTGTGAGCTTCACTTACTATGTAGATTCATGGTTGCCTGGACAGGTCATGTAGGGAACATAAGCGGCAATGGACTGAATCTGCCTCATAAACTCATCTCCAATTCGGGCATTGTCCTGTAGAAAGCAGAAGTGACTTATTTAACATGATTTTTTTTTTTTTACTAATAATTTTCAGCAAATATCTATTATTAAAAGTAAGAGGGAAATATATTTTCCAGACAGTTTTAAAAGTTCAGCATCAATGTACAGACTGAACCACACTGAAACCAGTTTTTGTCTTAGATTTAAGCTTAATGCACCATTTAGAAGCACAGTGTGATTCATTCCTGCTGCTGTGGTTTTGTACCTGCAACGACCAGACAAAATCCCCTTTCTCTGGTTTTCTCTTCATAATATCAATGAAGCCATGAATTTCACTTGGACATTCAAACATTAAAAAAACATTTTACTGAACTGGATTATAGTTATTAATGTCTAAAGAGGTCTGCCGATTCTATTTATCCATCTTTATATAGTAAAGAAAAACATTAGTAATGCAGAAAATCATTTAAGGGAAACTGATATTAGTATCTCAGACAAAGCAAGGTCCTCTCAATAACACAGCTGACAGCTGGGAGGATTTCAAATATGCAAAATATGTTATTCGGACTCATGATTTGTGGTTTTACATGGCACGATTTTTATTTGGTGAATACTTGGATGACGCGACCCTACATCTCGTCTTTCATCCAAAGCTTAAGACATCTCAGAGTAACGTGGCCGAATGTCTCGACCACAAAGTCTAGGTGCCATGATTGTAAACAGTGGTTTGATTTGGGAAGAGGTTTGTAGAGGGAGGTGAAGGGGACTATCTCATCTAACACTGTAGATGAGTATCAGAAAAGTCCTGAGAGCAGAAAGTGTTGATGAAAGAAGTCTGCTGTCAGCAATCCGAGCTAAATTTAAACACAGATTTGATCACTTTTCACAACAAAGTCAGGACAAAGTACCTCATGCATATCGTAGGCAAAGTCCCCTGTAAAGAAGAAACACATATTAGGTCCATATTTCACCACATTTCTTGGCAAAGATTTAGCATATTACTAAAATGGCAAAAGGTTTTTTTGTGACAAACTGGTTCAATTAAATTCTAATTTTAGGATTAAATTCATTAATGTTGAGGATTACTAAAAAGGACTGAGTTTAACCCTCTTGCTCATGAGGAGCGCAGCAGATGTCACAGTCGGACAGAGCGGAAGCAGAAGGACTGTGTTATCAAACAGTCATTTTTCGAAAACACACAAAAAATCTTGGAAAATGCGCTCAGGATCAGAGCGATCCCACCGGATCAAAAACAGAGAAAAAAGCTTGTGGAATCCAAATGACCCCACATCTTAAGACCGCAGGGAGGTTAAAAATGACATTTTAGAGACCTTAGGTGAAATGAAGTCTGTAAACATAAAACTTGCTCATTATTAAAAATATGATGTTAAAAGAAAAAGCAAATAGAAAAAAGCAAATAGTCTGGCTGTGGGCAACTCCAGTAGCTCAAAGTGATTTTTGAGTAAAAGCGGTAACCTTTCTTTCACTTTTCTCTCTGTTGAGCAAAGTATAATACTGTGTCCCTCCACTCAATTTATTATGCAGGGGTTTGATGGAATAGTTTCTAAAATTTTGGATAACAAATTCTTTCCCTACTGATTCCTACACAATATAAGGCAAGCTATATCTCGAGCTGGGCTTTGGAAAGGGTTAGCAAGCCTCACAAATCACATCTGCAAGACATTTAGACATTGTGACTGCCTACAATTTCAAATCTATTTCTCTACAATGTAAAAACCAGCAGAGGGTGGCACCTGTGAACTTCAAGCAACTACTGCTCTGCATTTGACTGATATTGTAAAAATCACAGTGTTTGGCTGGGTTGTATAATGAAAGCCAGCTTCAAGTCTAAAAAAAATGTTATTTTTATTTGCAGGAGATCTCAAGCTGGGCCAAAAATATCAACATCCATCTGAAGTCTGCAGTGATTGTTCTATAACTTACTTATATTTTCAGAGGTGAAGAAATACATAGCAGAAGTCCACAGGGAATCCAACCCATAAGCTTTCAAAGCCAAAGTTGATTATAAATATTATGCTTGCTAAGTAAAGTAATTACAAATAAGCATTTCTATTTTAGTACAGGTTTCTTTTGGATGTAATCAGCCTTGCTTGAGGCGATTAACACAATCTGTAAGCAGAGCCAGATGTCTGTGTTGATAAGAAATGAATGAGCATTTAATTTCTCATTTAGCTTTATCAACTTCTAATCAGGTGAAGAATAAATAAATGCAATCCGTGCAGTTACCTATGTGCAGGATGACGTCATACATGCCAAGCTGAGTCTCCTTTTGCAGTCGAGCCAGCGACTGGGGGTTCTCGTTGCCCAGATCACCGTAGAGAGCAAACCTGGGACTGAAACTGGAGCTACTGTTCAGAGCGGTGAAGGAGAATATGTCACTCCAGCCTTCATCACTGCCACAGTGGTAGACTAGAAAATAAAGAGTAAAATTAAGCTAAAATAATCCAAGCACACAGAAAATGCCAGTAAAATCCCACCATATGTAGCTGCAGGTTTGAGGCCTGTGAGGGCGACTCTGTGGATGAACATCTTCCGCTTCTCCTCTCCTGAGTCCACAAAAACAGTAGCATCTCCTTCGGTACTCATCTCGAAGAGTCGACCCCCCTGAAGACCATATTCCACCTTGCTGTCTGTCTTATTAAACGTGGTCCAGGTCACCACCATGGAGCCCAGCACTCCTGCGAAAAAAAGGCAAGTTACTGGAAACGTTCTGGAGGCAGATATGAAAGAGAACCTGTTATCGCTTACTGATACACTTATAAATGTCAACAGATGATTATGAAAATGCTGAATACATAAGTGTGGCGCTTTTGTTCTTGTGCCTGGCGAGAAGTGAAGCACAAACTGACAGCTGGCCATAGCTAAAAAGAACATGGGGGATCTATGAACAGTATTTTCAAGCCTTGCCACAAATTTTCATTTAGACTTAAACTAGATAATTTTAACAGATGAATATTGTTACATTTAACCCGTTTTAAATTGTGGCTCCAACTGGAAGGTGAGCCTCTAATCTAGAGTTTTTTGCTAGTTTTCCTTTATATGATTTTAACTCCTTTTTATCTCCATTCATCTACTGACAGATTCTCATTTCGCTGCTGGGAAAGATTTATTCCCATAGCAAGATGCTGCCATCACCACGTGACAATATGGGGATGTGCAAAGTTTCATCTTCACAGATATTTATTTACTAATTGGGCCTTCTTTTAAAAGCACTGCACTTCATTTAATAGTATGTGAATAAGGGGCTTAGATAACATGCAACACTTTTCATATTTTCACTTGTGAAATAATCTGAAACTCATTTTTCTGCATCAAACAATGTTTTTCATTGTTGAAAACAATGGCTATAAAATATGCTGACGATTGCAATAGTAGCATGACATAGCATAAAAAGGTCAATAGGTGCCACTTTTACAATGTATAACTACCATCTGCATCTGTAAACTACAAGAGAATGAACATGTACTGACGGAGGCAGCATTTAGAGTTTAATGATTTATGATAAACTGTAGCAATACTGAGGTCAACTTGTTACAAAGCTACAAAAACATACCTGGTTTAGTCTTTATCCTTAACAACTTCAAACAAAACATGTTGAGATTCTTGCCAGTAAACAGAATATGGTGTACCCATATGTAAATATGACTTATAGGGAAGGAATAAAAACCTACCCGCATAGGAGAGATGCACCTGCTCTGGTTGGGTCCAAATAGGAGGAACACTAAGCACCAACAGGGGTGCAAAGCTTAACAAAACAGATGCAGTTTGAACAGACACCATTCTACCATTGGGTTGCCGTCTGATGAAGACAAACATGGAAAGAAACAGTGGATTCATTTCAATCACATGATCCCTGTAGGGTTGCCACACCTAAACTCACATGACATTCAAAATTTGTCCCATAACTGACCTCAAAAGAAGCCGATTAAGTCCACAACAGTTAAACTTGTGGCTGTCAGCTCATATGTTGAAACTGCAGATCAAAAAAAAAAAAGAAAAAAAGCTTAGTCAGCAGAACATACAAAAACAAATCATGTGTACCTAAAATGAGCTGGTCTTGTTTTTCACCGTGCACTCTGGGAGTAAGTGCTGTAAAAGCAAACTGAAGTGCATGTCAGGACCTGCCTGAGATCAATGAAGTGAAGTGGCAAAAAACACTGTACTTGTGAAGGTTAGTTTTAATCACAACCACTGGTGAGCCCCTGCAAACATCTACTGCGAGGTGATCACTTCAGTAAACCTACTGATAGTGTTTAGTTTAAATTATGCAATAGTATTAAGTAAATAGTCGCTAGAGGGTGTACAATCCCGCAGATGGTCCTTTGATTTATTCATGCTTTTTTGCTGGGCGGTATCTATGTAGCTCTTGCAAACTGGCAGATTAAAAGAGAATTATTAACATTATCGACACTAAGGCAAGCAAAACACGGTGAGTACAGCTGCTAAGTATTACAGGGCTTTTTTTTAGCCGTGGCAATTGTAGCCTAAACAATTTGAATTTAGTCACAGCTGTTAGCAAACTGTATTTTTGGCTGCTGCGAGTTTACGACTACATTGTAACCCTGCGTACTGTAAAGATCTGTTTATTTCGTCTCCGTTCAGCACTTACTATTTCACAAAACATAGTAAAATGCCAGTCCTTAAGTCCCCAAAGTCTCCGGCTTGAGCTAGGTTGAAAAGTTTAAATGTTTAAACTTCAAACTCAAACGCAACCTTCCGCTGTTTGGACCTTAGCTTCTAAATACGTCACAGCAGGAAAACCGGCGAGACCCAAGGATTTATGGGAAATTGAGTCCTTTTAAGTGCCGACCATAAAGAAAAATCAAATATTCATTGTATTATTATTATTTATTATTATTATTATTATTATTATTATTATTATTATTTATTATTATTATTATTTATTATTATTATTATTACCACTTAAAGCATTTATTATAAGACTTTTTTCCACAGATCTGATTATATAGCTTTTTTTTTTAATTAGTAGAAATCCAATACTAGAAACTATTTTATTCTTATGGACACAGGTCAGGTTTAGAAAAAAATAAACATAAATCATACCTGTGTCATATCATTTTGTTTTTCTCTATACAGATTTGATGGACTCCAACAGTAAAGACAGCAGAGACCGCAATCCTAACCATGTCCTCCATTATGATGAAGCACAGTACACAGTAAGCTATGCTTGCAGGAGAAACTCTCAAGAGGTCAGCTGAATCCAATGATGCATGAACCTATTTGTGATTGCTTGGACATTTTGGGTAATTAATCAAAACCCCTAATATTCTCACATATTTCTCATCACAGGCGGATTATGATAAACACGAGGATTTCAACAGAAAGGGGTGTGCTCTTCATATTTTGTGCTTCCTTAGGGTTGTTGGATTGTACTTCTTGTCCAGGTTCTCTGACTATTTTCCCTTTACCAGGCATCCAGTAAGCAGGTCTGGCAACAGTGCAGGCAGAGTGAAGCGGGTGGTGTCATGTAAAAGAAAGACCCATCACCTGACTGTAGCTCGAAGAAAGCAGCTCGGACCCGGGAGAGGTTTTGATGCAGCAAATAAGGAAAACGATAAGAAATGCCCACAAGCCACACAGCGAGAAACATACTTTAATGAGCCATCAGATGTCTCAACAAATGTCAATAACATTTACAAAACCAGTGGAACTGGTTCTGAACAGTCTGACTACTATACACTCACTGAGGTAACTGTCACTGACCACACATTCTTGTACCATGCTTGGTTTTGTGTGGCACTGTCTGAACTATAGTTTGTTTTCTCAGCTCAGAAAGGATCACAGCACAATGTCTGATGTTTTGTTTGGAAGAAATCTGAGACTTAAGGTGGCTTTAACATTGTGGAGGAGAAATGTTGGGGAACTGCTGACATATTTTCTAAAGTATGTACTGAAGTTTTGTTTTCAGTCCTGCAAAATTTCAGCATATGCTTACATCATTTTCTTTCTACAGAATCCAGGACACTGGTGTGATAGTTGATTTTCTGCCAATTGTTTGCAAGTGGTAAGCTTTGCTTTATACAAAAATCTTCAAAACACGGACAAGAACATTACATTCAGACTATGTTCTTGTTCTTCCGCAGCATTGATGAGGACTCGCCCAGGATTAACATTGGCTGTTGTGTTGACCTCTTTCCTTTAGTTAGAAAAGTTCTCAGTAGTCCCTATGAAGAGTGAGTGATTCTGTTGTTTAGTTTTATAATAACAAAAGACTAAAATACAGTATATATTTAAAAAATTGTATTATAGTAGGAAACATACAGGAACTGGACTTATTTGGGATTGATTTGTTTCCTTGTAGGTACCTGATTGTTGGTTTTAAATGGATATGTTCAGTTTTAAAGAACTGGTGGGAAGAACTAAAAACAAGTGGTTACAATGGATCAACTCAACCCCTGCTGGATGAGTAAATATTGTTTTGATTATCTTTGCCATATTCAAATAGTGACCCTGAAATGCAAAACACAAAATATTATTTAAAAGAAACAACAGTTAAACAAAAAATATCATGATGAACTTCAATTACTAGAGGAAAAAATGACTGGAACATTTATTGGGATAAGATGTGATTCATGTGATTCAATGCCTTTTTCACCCTTTAAAAAGGAAAGGCAAAGGTGGATTGTAGAGGTTCACTCAATAAATACTTGAGATTAGGAATGGGTTGATTTCAGAATGAATACAATTTTCCAACACAGTTATATTTCTTTTAACAAAATGCTGCAGAATGTACCAGAGTGTTTTCTTTGTGGAAATATTTCCTGTTTATGAGATTAATGTTAATATGGGCATAAATGTCATTTCTCATTTTTAGGCGATTTGACTTTATACCTTCAAACTTATAATTTATATTTATTTCAACAATAATTCCACACTATTTATATGTGTGAAATTAGTGGTTGCAGGTCAATAGACCACCTAAAAACCTTCTCTCTTCTTTTCCTTCATAGAAATTTTCAGGTTTTTAACCAGCAACTTTGGGAATTATGGCAACAGGAACCTCTTTTAAAATCTGTTACAGGTCAGGCAGAAGACATGGCCAAAGTAAGGATACTTATATTTTTTATTAGATCTCATTTCAGAAATATTTGTTATTCAGCAATTATATTTCCATCATTTTCCTTCCTCAGATTGTTGAGTCTTACCTCTTTCAACTTCATTGACACCCAGGAGGATCAAAATAACTTAATGCAGTAATGAGAAGAAACCTAGTAGCTTTTATTCTCTTAAAATATTTTCAGTTGCATTACAGATTTGCTGCATTGTATCACTAAGATTTCAGAGCAACAGTGAAGATACACTAAGGTACAAAATCATTCTGAAAGTAGGCGAATGTTGATTGTATTGTTTCTGTTTAAGTGCCATGGTGAAAAAAATAAAAATTAATTTGAATTTTACATTTATGTTTTGTCCTGTTTTACTTAAACATCATTTATTTTTTGTGTTTCTTGAAACACAGATCTAAAATAGATTTTCTTATTGACCGACAGGAGCAATGATTCTTACTTATGCAGAACTGTTTTATCCATCTCAATTGATGTAATGCTTAATGCTCAGTTAATTCTATGTATATTTCTTCAGCCACCATGTAATGTCAGTGCAAAGGGGGACAGAAATCAGCTGTAACTAAGTCAAATGGTGACATATCTTGGATCATAGGTTGGAAAATAAACTCCAGTTCCTAGAGATTCAAATAACATTTTAAACTACCTGTATTTTCTGTTAAACATTCTTCAATGTCATTACTTGGCCAGGTGTACCACAGAGTCATTCTGTACAAGCAGCACTTATAAAAGTTCAGCTAATGACACTAAGAGTCGGACTGGCCATTGTTAGACAGCTCTCAGAAATTGGATGATCTTAGAAGGAGTGTTGAAACATTCTCTCTTTTGCTTGGCCCATTAAAACTTTTCTAACATGGACTTTTTTTGACCATGTTTTTGCCAAATTATATATTTGTTGAAATGTGATTGATCCCAGTTCAGTTAGAGTTATTAGAAAAACTTTGAAATTCTTACCCAATATTGTTATAAACCTCATCTGGACTTCAGCCCCATGTGCAATGTTGAAGTGATTGAATTCATGCAATGATATGTGGGTTTATCACACATAGATAAGTGCAGGGGTGGTGTCTGTTTTGTGATGTGAACCAGAGACCAAAGTCCAGGTACAAGTGGGCAGGGGAGAACGATATTTACCGGACTCCCAATCTGAACTCGGCAATCATGTTTGCACTCAGATGGAAGAAGATTTGGGATTAACATTTCTTCGCTGAATTCCTTAAATTTAAGGAAGCATTCTTATTTTTAGACACTTCAAGTAGAGTTTCGTTTGAGAATCCTGAAAGAGGTTTCTAAATCTTCTAACTGGATAAGACAACAAGCTATTTGTCAAAGAGTGAAGGATGAAGTGGAGATGCTGGCTGCTGGTAGTGGCTACAATGCTGCTCCTCTGTGCAGCTGGAGCTGACATGGAAAACCTCAAGCTGAGAATCTCAATCTTCTTCCCATAGATGAACACCACAAGGTCTTGAACCGCGGGATGAAAGGTATTTATTTGTTTAGGTTTTCACTATCATTTTGACTTCTTTTATTGTTATTTGTCTTAAGAAGCTAAAGATCTGGATAATTTCACCAATTCTTGGTATAAAGTTGAAGATTTGGCAGAACAACTACACACGTAGGACTACTTCCCATAGATGAATCAGCTTTATCACAGATAATCTGTGTTATTGTTGTGGAGGATGGTCAAATTCCATTTTGCAAATGAAATCATTTAGTGACTTATTGCTGATAAGTGTTCTTTTAAGGTAAATTGTATATCTTAGATGAGATAACTTACCAGACAAACAGTTGCTTTCGAGGAAACTGATGGCTTTTTGGGTTTTGCCTGTTTATCTTAAATAAAATGACTAATTTGGCAAACTCTTACAAAGTAGGATATTTACACGCTATAAATTTCAAAGTTAGGTTATTATAAAATGAATAAATTGTCAAAACAAAGCAACTTTGGAGGATGAGAAACTGAGGAAATGCAACTGTGTGGAGGAAACAGAAGAAATGTAATATGAAGATTTCATAGCTAAAACTATTCAACTTAAATCATAAAAAGTAAAACAAATAAATTCAATATAAAAGATAAACATGTTATATATATAACACAAAAACAATACAGTCTTATAGATTTAAATAAAATTTACATAAGTTAAATAACAAAAGTATTTACTTTTGAAACCCAATTTATCCTTATATTTTTGCAGCTGCACAACTTTGTGCTGGTTAATCACTTAAAATCCTATTAAATACATTGAAATTTGAGGTGTCAAGGAGAGAAATGTAAAAAACCTTTTGGGCTATTGACTAATTTGCTATTTTCTCACTTACTTGTATACTTATTTCTCCACAGTGTTGCCCAGAGACTGCCATGAAATGCTCATGGCCTCTTCAGGAACAGCCAGAGATGGGGTCTATCTGATCAAACCACATGACTCCCCAGTTGTGGCCTACTGTGCCATGCAGGACGGAGGCTGGACTGTGGTTCAGCATATCACTGTCAACAGCAGTGTGGATTTTGATCGGACTTGGGATGAGTACAAAAACGGCTTTGGAGATGTCACGGGAGATCACTGGCTTGGGAATGAGTACCTCTATGAACTCACTCGAGGCCCTGCCCGCTATAAACTGGGAGTGAAGCTCGTAGACAGAGATGCTGTCACCAAGACGGGAGAGTATGATCCCTTTCAAGTCGAGGATGAATCAACAGGTTACAGGTTGAGGCTGGGGTTATTCCAGGGCTCAGCTGTGGATGCTCTGACCCTAGACACAGAAAATTACCTTCACGACAACCAGAAGTTTACAACTAAAGACAGAGACAATGATAACTATTTCCAAAACTGTGCCAAGCTGGAGTTTCAAGGTGTGCCAGGAGGGGGCTGGTGGTATGATGCTTGTGCTGGTGCAAATTTGAATCGCAGGAATGTCATTTACTGGCAAAAGGACTGCAACAAGGAGAAACTGTGCAAGTACGCATGGATGATGGTGAGACCTTCAGAAACAGTTAAAGTGATTCACAGTGGACACTGCAAGAACGATGAGCTCTAAAGACATTCTCAGAATTTGCATCAAATTTGAGTCTATAAGTAACAACACAGATGGTGACAAATGTGCCTTTACTGATAATAGGCAGTCACATGAATATTTATTTTCTCACATTTTATTAAGAAATACCTTTAACAACAACAAAATACTGGAGAGAACCAGAATATTTTTCACAAACTTGAAGCACAGTAAAAAATAAAAATAAAAAGGACAAACTTCTGTACAGTGTAGGTTTAACATTTTTCTCCAGTTCACAGCTCACAGTATTGTCAGAGCAAAGGATATCAGTAATTCCCAAAATTGTAGAAAATTAATTGTGTAAGATAATAGCTTATACTTTAAGAAAATAAAGTCAGTGAAATAAAAAAAAAAAAAACCACAGTATGTTACAGGTTGGCCAGAAATGCAGGAAATGTATGATTTAGCAACATTTTGAATAAAAAGTTGTTTTTGGATCCCAGTGAAAAACCTAATCCTGAGGATGACAGCAATAAAAGTTGGTTTTCCCCAACATCCCTCCTACTGTAAACATTCACAATAAAAACAAGTCATTTAGATTGATCTACAAGTTTGTCTTAAAAAGCATCCTCAGTATGACAAGTGGAGCCGAATTTATACTTAATTGTCTGACAAAGCACAGAGACAAGCAAGTAAAGGCTTGTAATACTCATCAAGTACAAATGTTAAATGTTCAAACTAAAGAACATGTAAAACATTAGTCCTTCAAAATTAAATCCAGATAGCAACACAATATTGTTAAAAAGATATCAGATTTTAGGTTGCCAAATTGCGTCTAGCGGTTAATATGTGACAAAATGCACAACATTCTTTGATTATGAATTTGATGGGAAATGTGATTTTATTTTTAAACTTATTTACAATATCACATTTACAGTTTCTCTGAAGTATTTAAACTTTTCAAACTTTTTCACAATTTGTCACATCACAATTTGTCACATCAGTTTTTTGTGGGATTTTATATGACAAGAAGTGCACATGATTGATAATTGTGTTTTGGATTGGATAAGGTTTGATACCTGGTTCTGAACTGGTCCTTACTCTGGTATACATCTATAATCACCGTGTTTTACTGCTTTAGTCTGATACTCTTATAAAATATCCAGTGCATCCAACTGCTATCAAATATCACTTTATTAGTAAATTAGTGTGATTTAATCTCAATATTAACAGAGATTTTCTGAGGAAACCTAGGAGGTTTGTATGATAGCTACATGTATGTTAGAAATATTGCTAACAGAAAGCCGTAAGAACATTTCCAGTTTGTCACCAGCCATGTAAGTTGCAGCAGACCATTATGGAGAAAAACTAACACCACACATCATCCTGAACACATCATTCCCATGGGGAAGGTGGTCATAGCAGCACTATACTATGGGGATCAGTTATGTTTTTGGAAGTTGTATGGAGCTAAATATAGGTCAATCCCAGAAGCAAACCTATCAGAGTCTGCAAAAAAAGAAAAAAACAAAAAGAAAAACTTGCTTGGAGCAGAGGTTTATCTTCTGGGAAAACAATGACCTGAAACATGCAACCAGAGTTACAGTTGAATTGTTTAGATCAAAGCATATTTATGGATTAGAACTTCTAAGTCAAACTACAGATCTAAATCCACAAGAGGTATTTTGGCAAGAATTTGACACTAATGTTCATTGGTACTCTCTTTAACTTTTGTGTTCATTTGAGTGTGGATAAATTTCCATCTCTTGATTTGCATTATTGTTGAAATGGTGAAAAACAATGTATGCTACAATTTTGGTTATTTTTTGTTGGTGTTGTTAAAACATCGTCTTTCCGCCTTACCATTGCAAATTGCTTTGTGTCACCTTCCTACAAAACATCCCAATGGAAAACAATGGAGTTTTCAGTTAAATGACAAAATGCAAAAACGTTTGATGTTTGTAACACACTGGATACAGTCATTCTTTTTGAAGGATTTTAGCAGCAGTTACTCTTCATGACACCAGATGAATTAACACTAACATGTAGAGTCCAGGTTTACAAAGCCAAGACAGTTGGTAAGATCCCAGAACTTACAAAAAAAGAGTCATTCATGTGAGCTTGGAGTTAACTGCAGGGTTCTGTCCATACCAGTACAGTTTCTCCTCAATCCTTTTCTTTTTCCACTGGCAGAGCAGCAGCATGCGGAATGTCTTTTGAAAGTTCTTGTTGCACAGGGCATAGCACATGGGGTTAACAGTGCTGTTGACATAGCACAGCCAGTAGCCCAGGTGCCAGAGGGAGAGTGGGATACAGTCTGAGCAGAAGGTGGAAATCAACACCATGATGTTGTAAGGGGTCCATGTAAGGATGAAAGCCAGTAAGATAGCACTGAGAGTCTGAGCTGCCTTCCTCTCTTTGATCAGGACCATCCTTTTTCTCTTGGTGATCTGGCTTTTCAGAGATGTATCTGTAGGCTTGGACACTGAGGAGGTTGAGGGAACGCTCATAGATTCAGCCGAGGAGAACGTTGAGGACACCAACTTTGTGTTTCCGTTTTTGCTCTGGTGTTCCACATGAGCATCTTTGGGTACAGGTTTGAACTTGTAGGACACACATTTGCTACTCTTCTGAGAGCTGCTTTTAGGACGTGCCTGGAAGAAGCTGTCGTCATCAAAGCTGCTGAGCTGCTCACTCTCACTGCCCACAATAATCCTGTTTGCTTCGCAAGCCTGATTCCTGACTGAGGGCTTGCGCCCCACCGGAGACATCGGCCTGTCCTCATCCTCAGAGGAGGCGTAGCTGTTGAAGGTGGTCAACTGACCGGCTTTGGACCACTCATCACTAGTGGATCCAGTGGATTTGGCATGGCTCCTGCTGGAAGAGGACCAGGAGGCTTGGTTCTGATCATGTGAAGTTGATCTTAGTTTACAACTAAAACACGATCTTATGATGGTCTTCTGAGGCTGAGCCTCACCAGAGTTCAATTGATAGTTAACCCCTGAAGTTCTGCCAGATCTTTTGTCCTCTTTTCTGTCTCCTTATAGATCCGACAGTAGAGGATTGTCATAACCGACACAGGAATATAAAAGGCCGCAATTGCTGTCCCGAATGTTATAACGGGCTCCGAGAAAAACTGAATTTGGCATTGCCTTTCAGGAACAGTTCTTTTCCCAACAAAATATTGCCAACAAAGAATAGGTGGGGCCCACAAAATCAGAGACACCAACCAAGCTAAACCTATCATAATTCCAGCTCGTCTAGGAGTCCGTTTGGCCCTGTAGGTCAGAGGCCGAGTGATGGAGAAATATCTGTCAAAACTGATCACAAGCAAGTTCATGACAGAGGCATTACTGGCTACGTAGTCCAACGCTAACCACAGATCACAGGCCAGGTCCCCTAAAGCCCAGTAGCCCATCAGGATGTAAGAGGTATACAAATTCATGGAAAAAACCCCTATGATGAGGTCTGCTGCTGCCAGACTCAGTAGGTAGTAATTGTTCACCGTCTTCAGTTGACTATTGACTTTAAAGGAGACCATTACAAGAACATTGCCCACAATGGTGATGAGGCTGACAATGGCAGACACAGTTGCGATGGTGATCACCTCCCAAAGACTGTGAGTAACCAGGTGGACGTCTTTTGTAGTGTTATTTCTGGTGAAGTTAACTAGGTTTTCTCCTTCCATGGTCTTCTGGATATTATAGCCGTCCATCCATCATAAGAATGTTTGGATCTTCCATGTGAGGCAAAAGCATCTGAAATAAAGAAATAAAAAAAAGAAAGGTAACATCGCTGCCTCTAAAAGTATACATCAATTTAATATTGTATCAAATTATAAAACTTCATATGCTAAGAAAAGGACAAGTTATATGTTCTACCCATTACTTAACCTATGTTTGAATTTACTTGGCATGTTTCCATTGCTATTTCAAAGCAGTTTCAAATACCTGTAGGGAAGTATAATGATTTGAATTGTACAGAGGTATAGACTTGTATGATTCTGAGATAGTGACATTGAGATATACATTTTTAGCTTGATCAATGCTATTCAAACTCAAAAACGTTATCTTTTTCTAATGGCTGCATGCACTATTCATGAGCACTACCAGGTTGCCCAGCAACAACTCTTCATTGTGAATTGTGATGGACAAGAAAATGAGGACTCAAAGTTAGCTATTTTCAAGGTATGTTTGAGATACATTCAGACTTCTAAAGTGAGCAATGGTCTCAGTAACAGCGGCCGATTGATGAGTGAAGGACAAGTTGCTCTGTTTCCTCCTTGTATGTTGTTCAGCTTCTGACAGTCTGAAAATATTCAAGGATTGTGTTTCGGACCCTCTAGAAATCTTAAAAGTTAAGACTGGGTTCTGCATGCTACTCTCTTCAGAAATGTTATCAGTGGCAACCATACCAATTGCCATTCTGGTGTGCAGCAGACTCAAAATTTAACACCACAGAAGCTCAAAATGCTTTGTGACTGATGTAGAAATGTATTGTGTGGATATTGTTATTGATTTAAGCTATTTTAGGGACAGATATCTCGCTATTGTAAGAGAGTCTAAGTCTCTCTAATAATAGAGAGACTCTCTGCTGTCCTCTACTGGTGAAGCTCAGGGAAAGGCTTTTTCTGAGAAGGTTTTTCCACAAGTGCTTCAGAAACCAGAGTCTGTGGGGTTTGCAGTAGAAATGTAAAGAACTGTATGAGAAATGCCATGGAGCTTCATACTTATGTGGCTAAATACTATGAATGGCTCAATCTTTCTCATGGTGAAGTCATTGAATATGCTGAAAATGCCCTTTCCCGAAGAGGCTTCTTAAAATAGTTATAACATGTCAAAAGAGTCAGTTTAAAAAGTTCTTTAAAGTCTCAACTCAACACAACAACTTTGATTAACTTTGTTATGAACAATTATCAAGAAATCAGACAGACAGACAGACAGACAGAGATAGATATGATAGATAGATAGATAGATAGATAGATAGATAGATAGATAGATAGATAGATAGATAGATAGATAGATAGATAGATAGATAGATAGATAGATAGATAGATAGATAGATAGATAGATAATAGATAGATAGATAGATAGATAGATAGATAGATTTCATCACCATTTTTGGGTGGAAAAACTTTATCAGATGATGCCTTTTACTATTTCTTACCATTAGAGGGCAGCAGAGACCCTCTAACAAAACCTCAAGCACATGAATGTGAAGTCTGAAGTTTTCTTGCAATGGTGAGCCATTTATGCCATATGGATAAATCTTTTGGAGACAAACCAGCTAGATAACATATGGTTCTAAGTTTTCACTTTAAATTTAATTATATATTGTAGGTGGTAGGACTGTAAATTTTTCATGTGCTTAGGGGGTAGGAGTTAATAAGTTCTCACTTCTTCCTACCCCATTTCGACCATGATATGTTAACTGAGACAAAAACTGTATCTTTCTTCTTTTTTATGCACTTCTTGTTACTGTGCACTATCTTATTTTTATACTTGTATCATGTTCGAATAAAATTGCATTTCATTTCATTTCATTTCATTTCATATAAAATCAAATTATAGTGCCATGCAATATTGTTATGATTGTGAAGGTGGTTACAGGTTTTAAAGCAGCATCACTTTCCTAGCAAATGTAAAAAATCAAATGGGAATAAAAACAGAGAGCAACAACGTGCTTAACTGGACCATAATGTCACTAAAGTTAATGAACTGTTATAAGTATTTCCCTTTTTCAAGCATGTTTTCCACTCCTTCACAAAAATCTCAAGCCAAATGGAGTCATGATTTTGAGCCGTGTCTCTCAATCTTCCTAAAATGAGAAACTTCCATTTGCCATATTCAAACTCAGCCTCTGTATGTTGTGTGTGACCTTCCCAGTTCCAAAATGGTTGAAAATGAACCGTGCAACAGTTTACCATCAGGGTGTTGAAGGCTCCCTGAGGCTCTAAATGTGGATGAACAATGAGCCCAAGCTTGATAGAAAAAATTGTAAAAAAAAAAAAAAAGAAAAAAAAGAAAAAGAAAAACAACACTAAACTCCGTGTGGGTTGAAGCAATTGAATTTTCAGCTGGTCGGTCACTCAGAGTACTGACACACATGTAGGCACTGATAGCTTCTCACATTATTCCCATAGCGGTCAACAAATAGCACCACGCTGGAGAAATTGGCTGTATAAAAACAGACATTCATTTCCTTGTTGACCAACAATGCCCTCTTCCATTTCAAACCGACCTGCCTTGTTTGGGGATTTTAATCAAAATGCTACAATAGGAAATTGTATATCAGGACAGTTAAATGCTCTCTGGGGAACTAAACAGAATAGGTTTCTGAAAATAACACAGGCTGTCATATTCTGATATTTGTTGCAAGAAGGAAACATTTGTATGCGAAACAGTGCCTATCAAAAATATTTATGTGAAATCTTTCACATTTGGTCACACAACCACAAATCTCAGTGTGTTTTATTGGGATTTTCATTGATAGATCAATGGAACCAAGCCCTTAACTGTAAAGTGCAATCAAAATGATGCATGTTTTACAACTAAGAGTATGACATACATGTGGATTCAGTAGCTCGATATTCTAACATGAAACACAACATAATTGAATTGCCTAGCTTATCCAAGAGGCCTATAAAGCTGCAGAGTTTTGTAAGTGGAAGACTCTATTAACAGCCCAGGTGTTAAGTCTGATTCCCATACAAACCGTCTATATTGTAACAGCAAGACAAAAATATATTGCTACATGAAAGCCAGTAAAGTTTGCCACAAACTACATAGGGGAAGTGGTAAAAGAAGCTAATCTTGATAGATGAGAGCAAATAGATTTTTTAGCCCACATGCAAAGCGGAAAATGTAACTTACACCGCACATTCTCTTGAGCACATCATCCTCACTGTGGAAGATTTTGGTGGTAACAACTTGCAACATGAATACTTTTTTGCAGCAAGGACAGGGAATCTGCTTTGAGTTAATGGAACATTTTTTTTAGACATTTCACACTTGAAACTGTAATTGCAGTGTAAGGGGGTTTGTATAAAATGTTAAATTGATCAAATAGAGATGCACGAGGAAGGAAGATCTGTCTTAACAGCCCTTTTAGATTTTAGAGCCCAAAGCAATGGCTGCAATCAAAACCTATTACTTGAGAAACACCTGCTTTCAAAAGTCTTTCTTTAACGGTGCAAGGTCAGCATTCCATCAGCCATCCAGGAGGCACACAAATAACATTCCAGCATTGTGACGTGCTGTGTGCACAAGTTTACCTCATGAAACGAGCACAAAAAATGCACAATGAAAGTTACATTTTATTATTATTTGTCAGATCTGGTTTTTATTAGAAATCTCTCAAACCGTCAGCGACAAAGACCTTAAATGGCTCGTTCTAAATTGATGTTGCACATAAATATAAGAAATAATTATGCAACCAAGAAACAAAAAGAGACAAGAAAACAATACAACTGTTAATTTTTTTCTAAACCAGCACCATGGACAGCACCCTGAGTTTATCAGTGAGGGCAAACCTAAGTCTGAAAAATATTTACTGTGTCAGGAAGGTGCGAGGATTATATTCAGCTGAGCAACCTGTGACCTTGAAGCCTTGGAAGGTATGTGAATCGCTAAAAAGCTAAAATAATTACTTAAAGAATGAAATAATTTCAACTTGCAACAGTAATATTACCCTCCCCCGTTTCTCTTATCAAAAATAATCCTCTGGTTTTGGAGACAGTGGTTTCACCTGACTGAGCCCACTGAATCAAAAAATGCCAGGGACAATTTTACAGATATGATTACAACAAAGGGTTGGGCGATTCCTCTGTTGGTCCAGTGTGGACTTTCTGTTACTCCATTTTTGTTCCTGAAAGATGATCTATCAGTGTGAGAAATAAAATTTAAGGAATGACATGAAGCTCCAAATAAAGCAGAATACATTTCATTTAATGTTTATTGCTTCAACAGAACCTAGTGCCATTGAATTTCAGTATTACTATTAAAGAGGCATAGCACAGACGGATTTTATAGCTTAACTAGACAGACCTGTTTAAACTTTTCCACCAGCCACAAGGCAGGAAACATGTGGAAGAAGGTGATCTTGTCCGCTGAGACAGAAACTGACTATGCACATCACAGTTAGCACACCATAAAGAATGAACATGGGAATGGCCACATTATGCTGTGAGAATGATTCACTTCAGCCGGGACAAATAATTAGTCAGAGATGATAGGAAGGTGTGCAATGTTTAGCAATATGTGCAATGGAGGTCGAGGTTCCATACAATAAACAGAAACTCTGAGCAACAAAATGTAGTTTTGAACATTAATTACCAAATTATTAATAATGACTACCAGCTCACTTAATAGATTTAGAAGAACCATCATATTGTCAAACATTTTCATAAAGTAACATAATAATAATAATAATAATAATAATAATAATAATAATAAATTCTTATCTTGCTGCTTGTTGAAAGAAACAAGTTTCCAAGCTTACTTGTATTTCTGGAAGTTTGTGTCATCAAATATTTAAAAACATAGTTTTTACAACTTCATCTTTTCATGTATTCCTTTAGAGTTTGAATGCATTTAATTAAGAGATACACTCTCCCCTCCACTTGTAGTAGTCGTAATAATTTATCTGATCATTGAGTACAAAAAAATAACTAATCCCAATAATTTTTAATAATTTACAAATAGAACAAAGTTAAGTTGGGTTGGCCATATCCATGTTCTGACTTTAGATGCAAATGGAACAAAGCATACCAAACCACTGCCCAATCCGTTTCTTATCTCAATGGGATTCTGCGAACTTTTTCCATTGGAGGTAACTTGTTTAGCACAAAACAAAACAAAATGCTTCTATGAACTTGGTGTTCATAGACACATCAATGCAGTTTGAGTGAGCAAAAACAAAAGAGGCAAAATTAGGCTAAAAAAAAAGTCACAATTTGCCAAACAAAATTACACAAATAGACTTGTTTTATAAACCGTAAAATTCTCATAAAATATATTTGAGTCGTTGGTTGTGTCAAGACAAATTGAGAAAAATATCAAGTGATGCAAGTATATACTTCTGTAAACCATGACAATATGTCAAGAAAATCTTTCATACACAGGACTTTAAAGGTATGCGAAATATCGTAGCAGCATAGAGAAAGCTGTGCAAAGTTTTGTTTATGAGCAATCTCACAGTTAAAGTACTTGAACTTTTCAGAACATAAACACTACAGCATAAACAGTGATTATGCTAAATGTAATTTAAAACTGGATTGTTATGAATGTTTCCCAATACACACACATAGACATGTACACTCATGAACAGAATACACAAATGGAAAAGCTCTTGAGGTCAAGAGGTGGAACAAGTCAAGTTCACTAATAGCCTCTAAACCAAGACTGAAAGCACTTTAATGGTACGTCTGGAACCCAGAGTACGGACATCTTGATAAATTGTGTATATAGTGTGTTGTGACCCGCTTTTGGGCATTGCTTGGATACTGTTTGGTATCACATATGACAAATTACTGGGGGGAAGGATTCTAACCTTGCGTGGGTAGGAAGAAAAAAAAACTGCAACAGTACTGCCGATTAATTTTCCATGCTCGTATTTAGGATGTTCTTGCTTAACTGGATTTTCAACTAATTGAAATGCATTCTTCTAATAAAGACAATGTTTTAAATGCATTCTTCTAATAAAGACAATGTTTTAAATCTGTTGGAATATTGTGCAAGAAAATCTCATTGCCCTGGCCAAGAAATCCGAATCTCCCTTATTATATATACATCCTAAGAGTATCAGATGTCCTTCTGAAATACTGTGCTAGCTCGCTATGCATAAGTAATGGTCATTGATCCGTTAGTTAACAGTGTCCTGCTTTTGAGTGAAGACAGGTTGTGTAGCAGAAATCCACGCTGAGTCTTCATGCTAGGGCGCTGAAGGCTGGCTTGAGGTCCTTTGGCACCTGGCCATCGCTGCTTCTGTCCTGCAGCTCTGCATGATGGTCCTCACCACGCGCTGCTCCTGGTCATCCGTAACCTTTCTGTACACCCCTGCTTTGGTTGCAGCACAACAGCTCAAGCAGGCCAACATCGCGTGTAGCTCGCAGAATAAAGATGGAAGTGGACGACGACAGAGCAGTGAGTCAAAGCAAAGGAGCCAAGGGATGTCGTGTGTATCTGCACAGTGATTATGGATGGTTTTCAAATCAGCCCACAGCTCCTTGGCACACTGGTTGGTGTTTACTGCAGTCAGCCCACTGACCCATGATTAACATCCCAGCATATGTAGCTTTCTGGAAAAATATATTCCTTGAATCTGTTTTGGTTTGGGTTCAGTCTTTCACCAAAGCAGAAGAGAAAGAGGATCATAGGCATTAAAAGCTGCTGAAATATTACTGACGATAGACAGCAAAGAACTGAATGATGGTCTCACCTTGTTCCTGCACTGTCCCAAAATGCAGTGCAGGAACAATATAATACGCAAAAATATACGTAATTAGTAGACTTAGGATTTTATAACAATCTTTTCAGATAATATACATACATTTTAATTCAATTACAGGTTGGAGTATTTTCATGACCATCTAACCCAGTAATTCATGAAAATAATCAACTGCAATGAAAAATAAACTGGTTTAGTCCATGGACAGGAATAGCATCTTGTTCAAGTTGTTAGATGGAAATGTGTAGAAATTGGTGAATGGGAAAGTTGAACAACAGATTGTTTTTTTTATTCTAGTTTAGGAGCCTGGAGAACAAATTGCTCAAAGTGAGTATAAATTGACACATTTAGTTAAATCTGATTTTGTAAAACTAATTCATGTTTCAGATCATACAAAAAGTGTTGATTGTTGGCTCTGGAAATTCTCTCCACCATATTTCAGAAAATGTTACAACCCAACTCTCCTGAGGGACAAGGTGTAAACAGGTCTATTAAACAAAAAAACAAACAAACAAAAAACAAGACCGTTGAATGCTAATAAATGATGTTTGGGTGTTACACATGCAATTTTACTTATCCCAAGTAGCTCTTCATTTTCCTTTTGACTTACCACCCATACAGACGTTTTTTTTTCACTGGTTGTCTTTTCAGTTTACTTTTGAAGTGCTATATTGTCCTGTCTTCTGATCTGTCATGTTTTTAATGCTCTGTGCACTGTGCAATGGCATTAAAGGAATTCACTCTTTCTGTACAAATCATATTTGGGTTTAAGTGTTTCGTCTTAGCTATGATTTTAAGACAAAAGTAAACTCAAAGTACATCTAACCTACAATGAGAAATGTTGAACAGGATCATTAGATGAGTAATATGATCCGCTTATGCACCCCACAGCGGATTTGGAAACCGCTGAAGGGAATAAAGCGATAACACGGAAAGCCTCTGGGAGTTATGTTTTCAAATCATCTACAACCTTTCATAAATGCCTCTTCATTTCAGTAATGACATGGCAATAAAATCATTTGTGTTCTCACCAAAAAATCGTTGAGATACGAGTCTGTGTCGGCCATTTTATTTTTGCTTTTCATGTTCATGTTTTGATGTTGCTACTAATTGGCAGAATTTTTCTGAACTCATCACATGAGTCCAAGACAAAACCTACTGGAAGCCAAACATTTCTCCACCAACACAATCTGGTGATTATTTTCCTAAGCTCACCAAACCATAACTCTGTTGAGACAACTACTTCATTGGTTTTCTCAACAGAGGCCCAGAACTATTTCCACATTTGTTGCAGCACCTCATAGGGTCCGTGGGGACTGGGAAGGACTCGTTAAAATCACGCTTCACTGCTTAATCCCCCTCTGTATTGTCATTTCCAGTTAATCAAAAGGCAGGATAGGAATGGTTGTGAGACAGCTGTTTCAAAAATGTATTGATTGCTTTTTTGTAAATAAATAAATAAAGAAAGAAAGAAGGAGAGAAAGAAAGAAAAAAGAAAGGAAGAAAAAAGGAAAGAATTTAATCAATAAAAATAAGAAAAATACAGAAAATTCTGGAAAGAAAAGTTTGGAATTTTACACAGAAGGTTGAAGAAAACATACAAGGAGGAATATTACAGAACTTTAAAACGATGTGTTCTATTTTCAGATTAATGATCTTTATAGAAATATGCAACTGCTTGATTTTTTGCTGAGCGATTACGTCAGCAAAAAAAAGAGATACATTTCAGAATAAAATGCACATGTTTCCAAACTTTTCCAAGTGCACCTTTTTTTGCCAGTAATTTACACTTATTACAATAAAAGTGTGAAGCGCTTGAGCAGCAATATACAATTTGGTGAATGATAAGTAATTGAGAAAAAAATAAAAAACAATGCACACACATCTTTTCAGGAGCGCATCTTCTGTTTTGTTCATTAGGGTTAAAAGGCTTCATTAAAAATACATCTCCTCTCAGACATGCCCTTGTGCACATATGACGTCTTTTCCCCTTGAATTCAGGTCATGCCTTTGTGCATTAATCAAAAAGCGCACGTTTAATCAGTCATGATTCTCTTGAGACTGAGCAAGTCAGTAACAAAACATAAAAAGGAAGAAGAAGACACACAAGGTAGAAATATACTCACTTTGATCAAGTCTCAGTGTTGTCTGTCCAAGGGAGCAAAGTTCACAGTTAATCCCTTTGTTTTGCCTGGGAAGCCTTGGGTCAATTGTGGCACCGAGGAACAGGATCATAACACAGCTGAAGAGAACTCTGGTGGAAGAGAAATCCTGCTGACTTGACCCTCGCATGCCAAAGGGATCCGGAGGAGAAAGTCTGAACAGAGAGGGAGAGAAGAAACAGTCTGAAGGGCAGGGTGGACAGCGGAACGCTTTGGGCATCCCTGCATACAGAGAACACTCTCCAAAGAGCTCCAAAAAGTCTCCTCTAAAAGCAAAGCTGTCGTCCTTTCTCATTCATGAACTTGAAACAAATCTGCACTGAAGCCAAAGAGAAATTGCAAAACAGAACTTTTTTCTTGAAGAGCGAGCGGAGCGAGATGCACTGTGCTCCCTCTCCGGCAAGTTAAAGCAGAATGACACAGAGAGGCAGCTTGATGTCTGAGCCAAGTCGCGGCTGCTGCCACTATGCTGCCGCTGCTGGAACTACTCAGGCTGACAGACACAGATGTAGCTGACGCTAGCAAGCTGGGAGGAGAAATTCCCATAGGGGTGAATGGTTCATCATGTTTCGGCACAGTGAGCAGGCATTGTGGACTCCAGAGGGTGGACGGGGCAATGGGGGCGGGGGAGGCTTCAAGGAGTCCATTTTGGAAGGTTTGAGGGCAGAAGAAGGAGTAGCGCTGTGGATTAGCAGCTGAGCTGAATGTTGGATTGTGTTTTTGCTTACAAAAAGAAATGCAAAAAGTTACCTTGATTGTAATCAGTCACAGTTTGACTGAAGCTCAAGCTCTGCTGATCATAGAACACATTCATCAGTCCTGTGCTGATGTTGTCTATGAACCCACATGGGAGAAAACTGACATGGCTGAGCCAGATAAGCAGCGCGCAGATGTGACAGATGTTTTCTTTCTATAGCACTCTGTGTGATTGCGTGTGTTTGTAGGTGTGTGTGTGTGTGTGTGTGTGTGTGTCTTTAAACATGTGCATGCAAGTTTTCTTGGGTGCGAAGTGTTTTTTAATCTGGATGATGGGGGCTGATCTGTTCCACGAGTTCTCATTTAAGGCGTCAGAGAAAAACACTTGTAGAACCAAGCTGCTGTTAACACATATCTAAATGTATTCATTTAGAGAGACCAATCAATCTAGCAGTCTTGATTTTTGAGCTAGAGAACCCAGAGAGAACCCACACAGGCTAAATCCACGCTTCAAAATATAGACTTTCTTTTCAGATAAATTTGTAGTTAATTTGTTCAGGTTCATGTTTCTAACAACAGGATGTTCTTTCCTCATTTTAACATCAGTTTTCTGAAGTACACCAGTCTCTCGTGCAGCAAAGCACTCAACACCTAGCATGATGCTGCCACCCTCTCTGCTTCACATTCAGCTGTGGTGCAGTGAGGTTCATGGGTGGTGAGGCACTGATTCATCTGGATTCAGCTCCAGTAGTGCTCCCTTCAGTAGTGTGAGAATATAAAAAAAAATTAATTTGGATGTTTTTATTTTTTATGAACTATTCTTTAAGAAGCGATATTTAAAATGATCTAAACAGAAGATTTTAGAATGTAGAATATTTTATTTATTTGACATCAGCCAAAGAATATATCCGTTTCTGTTATGCTTGACAATTTTAGTTTAAGATATGTCTCTTATTCACCCATGGCAGTTATGTGTTTGATGACCTGTTAAACTTTTAAAAATAAATCTTTCATTTTTAAAAAAATAACTTGTTAAAATCTTCAGAACTCATTCAATAGTACCATCAAAAATGAAGATTGACATATGAAATATTTTGTACTGAAAGGATTTTTCACACATAGCCCATCCCTGAGATAAAGACGCTACGCTTCAAATAATCCGATGTATTTTCTCACCTCCAGTATGAAAGTGCTCTGGGAGTACTAAAGCATGGTTAGTGGGCAAAATACACATGCATCATAGCCCCCAAACATTTGTCATAATGCCTGTCTTCCATAATGCCTGTCTGAAATGATTTTGCTTGTTAGATTAAATCTATATGTTTGTGGCCTCACGATTAATGCCTGACATGAAAATCCCAGCTAAATCTGTTCCCAGCACATCTGTTCCACAGAGTGTCGTATGTCGCTGTTGCCTTCCACTTCCCACCCACCACACACCCACACACCCACACACACACACACACACACACACACACACACACACACGACACACACACGCACACCACACACACGCACACGCACACCAGACCCACCAGGCCCGACCTGCTGATCTGAAGTCATTTCCAGGCAGCAGGCCAGAGGACAGACACCTGGCTCATCATTGTTGTTGAACTGCTGACCTGCTCACACTTTATAGTGCTGCTGGATTGTTTTATGTAATACATCTACACACTAACACATAGACACGAATGGAGTTGCGCACGTACAAGCAGTGCTGCTTCAGATGCTTCATCATATCGATTTGGCTTGTAGAAATTTTAGAAGCTATGAAAGGCTCATGCATTTTTTACTCACTAATTATACTATGATATATGAAAATGGACTTAATCAGCTCCTCTAATAGTTGATATTGAACAATTAGGACACTTGAAACGGTTTTACGAGACACTTCACTGAGCTAAACATCTCAGTCGAATTTTCCAAAATCAAACTACATTGACAGAAATGCAGATTATACCATGATGAAGAGATCGGGTCTCCTCCCCTGACCTAAGATTTCAGCCATCTTCCTTTATCAATCTTGTGTGTCCTAAAGGCATACTTGTTTTTGCACAGGTCCCTGTCAGATTCTCAAATGCCTGTGAGTGAGACAAGATGAGGTCGGACATAAGCACAGCTAGAGACGGATTGCATCTGTCTAAAGTCCACAGGGGCTTGCTTATCCTCTGACCCAGTTGTGCACTCATTCTCCAGCAAAAAAAACACAAAAAAACAATCTGCGTTATTACTGTAATGGTAAAAGTTCTTATAAAATTTATTTTAGAGCTCCATATTGTAAATCTTGCAAAATCATACACATTTTAAAGCAAATTAATTACCCAATTTAGAGTTTACTTGAATCACTATAAACAGAGGATATCCATGATCAATAGTTCACTTTTAATTCTCCTGTCCACTGGGTTATGTCTCACCACGGTGGCTAAAAGCTTCAAGTCTTGTTATGTCCTTCCCTCTACGAGTCTTTAATGTGCTGCAAATGTTTATTTCCCATCAGGCCACCTTGGTTTGTGTGTGTTTGTGTGTCCCTCTGGTACCGAGCAGCAACTCCTTTTTGACATAATGATTTGCCATCACTCTGTACCGTTTCAGAGGATTTACAAGTCCCCCTGCTGTGTGGCTTGCTTTTATCCCCTAGTATTGCAGGAAGCCCTGTTTGCTCTCATAAGACTGAAAAAAAAACTGCAGTGTTTTCTTGTTTTTAAGTCTTTTGCTGCACATAAACTGTTCTTTAAGCTTTTAAACATTATTTTAAACAGATTCCATCAAGTTCCATTTGAGCCATAAGAAAATACAATGAGATTCTAAAAAGGGTGACTGCAATGTTTTGAACGCATCATTCAGCTGGTGCTGGGTTGCACATCAGCCTTTTCGTCTCACAATGCAACTTTAATGCTTCCTTGTCAGAGAAGATTAGATGCTAGGCAGTTCCTATAGCTTCTGCCTTGATGAACTGCTGGTTTCCATTCCTTTTAGACACCCTACACTCACCAGCCAAACCTCTTATGCATGTGCACATGATAAAGTGCAGTTTCTATATTTTTAAATTGTAGCCCATAAATTCTTGTCACAAACATTGGCAGCTAAACTTGGATGTCTTCAGTAACAACAAAAATTAGTTAAATATTAAATTTTTTTGGTGCCTTCTGACAGGAGTGAGAGGTTGCATTTATCGACAATAATGTGAATGTGAGTATCATTAGTTGGTTATCCCTGTATAGAGAAAGAGAGGGAACAGTTCCTTCTCCAGCCACAATAAAAAAAAATTCCCCTTAGCCAATATGTACCCTCATTTTGTACCCATGTGTTACCATTTTGTCCTCTTCAATTTGCAACCATAAAGGCCTGGCACTTAAAATGTAAAACACTGAACAGCTGAAATGACCAGTGCCCTCATGTCTCAGTTAGATGTCTTCTCTTGGACAGTAAATAACCTGATACAATCCAAAATAAGGTAAAGGCATTATAATATTAAAGTACAATTTTGTTGTAATATGGAAATTTCTTGTGGACAAGTTTGAGAGGCTTCTGTTGCAAAAGGTTTTTTGGGGGGGGGGTTTGGACTCTAGGTGAAATGCACACACAACATGAGAGTCAAAATGTAGGAAGAGGCTGTGATGTTGTTTTTGACTGAGTCCTTGGCAACAAAAACTTTTGTTCTCCTCCAAAGCTTCTCTAAATACCCTGTGATTACCTCGTATGCCACAAATCCATTCTCCAAGCGTTCCCAACAAGCCCTCTGTTGTTATTGTTCTTTACTGGTTCCCCCCTGTACTTTGACTAAAGGTAAAGGTGGCGACAAACTTCATCTGACGCGGAACAGTCAACATGTAGTCACATGGTTTCAGTTTCGGGACACCCCTCTCACTTTATGATACGTCCCACCCCTCCCACCGTGCATCCTCTGTTTTGCTTTGAGGAAATGGTCACTTTTCTGCAGCCTCCTCTGTGAACAAGATTATGTACATAATTCCTCATCACAATAGATACATATATCTCTCAAAAGTATCCATGTGTCCCAGTTTCAAAAGACTGTGGAAGCAAACTAGTTAAAGACAAATATCAAATGCATTTTCGCATAACCACAGCAACAAACGTCTGACCAATCGGATAAAACTTCACACAGAGCTCTGTCGAAATAGTACGACATGTGGGGCAGTGAATAAAAGCTGAGGGTCGGTGTTAAATGCTGGAAAGATACAGATGGGTGCACTGATTCAAGAAAATAAGACGAAAGCACCGCTGCATTCCATGTTATCTTTTGTTTTATGCCACAGGCTCAATCATGGCCTGTGTCCTTGTTTACTCAGGTATGTGTGACATCTGTATGCACTCATATGCATACTGACGCAGATGCTAATGGGGACACATAGAACAAGATGTCCAGGCTTCCCTTATCAGGGTGGTCATTGACCAGTCACCATTCATTTGAATTATTAGTCACCAAAACTGAATGTCAAGGCTGAAGATATACACTGCCAGTACCGCAAATCGTCAACTCAGTGACACCGCACACTCCCAAAAAATGCCTGAACACATTTTTGATCGGCT
This sequence comes from Poecilia picta, assembly GCA_033032245.1. Lineage (NCBI taxonomy): Eukaryota > Metazoa > Chordata > Actinopteri > Cyprinodontiformes > Poeciliidae > Poecilia > Poecilia picta. Next base: position 10,278,842 of record CM065374.1, read on the forward strand.
GCTGTAGCCATGAAAAAGGAAGGAAAGAAAGAGACTGGAATTTGATAACGCATAAGCCAGATTTGATTTTTCCTCTCTTGCTCTTTGCTGACTTATTCTAACATGGCAAATATCTTCTGTTTGCTTGGCTTTGCAGGGTTGTCTGTGTCTTTTTTAATTACTGTAATTCAGGACCTCCAGCTGAATGCCTCCATCTGCCTCCCTTTGAGGTGAGAGATGGAAAAATCCTGTGAAAGAGAACACACACCACCATCCTCACCCAGCAACAGAGAAAAAGAGCCATCTTACAACTAATCACCCTATTAGGTGGAGGAAAGGAACAAAGAGGACAAATACTCTATTAAATCTTTACTCTCTGTTTATCCTCTGGAGAAGACTTCTACTCTTACTTCATCCAAATAACTCTAAACTGAAGTCTTCAACTATTGTCCTCCGTGAAATGAATTCCTGCACTAATCCCCAGGACTTTCTTATAATTTTCATGATTCAAATGCAATGTTAGCCTTCAGAGCGAGACTGGTTATTCTGCTGTAGCCTTAGGTTTTGTGTTTTTCATGCTATGGTGGATGAGTTTGCTGTGAGTCGATGTGGAAAATCTATAAACCACCAGCAGGGTTTTCTGCTAATGTGGCTTATGATATATGATGGTTTTCTGCTACAAGGGAGATACTTTGTGGTCATGCATGATTCAGTCAGTGGTAAAATGGAGAACATTTGCAGCATTATTTTTATTTGGACAAGATTATTAGATAAATATGATACATTTCTCCTTTCTATCTTCAAACTTCTTCAATTTGAAATAAGTGTTTAAGGGTTCAAAAGCAAATGATTTTACACAGTACATGCATGGTCATATTATTGAGATTATCATGGTGTGTAGCAAACGATTTGCCCAAAGTTTGCTGGATTATGTAAAAGCCTGATCTCAGCATGGCTAACCTTTTTGCATGAGTATAAATCTCTATGTTGTCAAATAATGTAAAAGAACAAGAACTTTCCAAGCAAACACTGACATTTCACTGTAAGAATGTTGATAGATCCCTACTTGTTCATTATCTATATGTAAATCAAGCTATGTAGAATATCTATGTGAAGACCTTAGTGCAGGGCTGCTCAAACGTTTTGAGACCAAGATCTACTTTTTCTCTCACCAGCCACCTAAGATCTACCTCATGACACAAAGACATAAAAATTGCACGAAACAATTTGTCTAGAAAACCTTTAACAATTTGCAAATAATCTGAGAATGGAATGGAGATTCTCCTTCAACATTAGCAATAATGCCACGGTGCATCCAATATGAAGGTGTTGGTGCAACAGGAATAGGCAAAGACATATGGACATATGGAGGCTGAATACAAACAAACTTTATTAATAATATATTTAATTGTAAAATTGATTTAATTGGTTTTAATTGGTTGAAAAGTTTAAGTTGGTCTAGATGATTTTGTAATGACTGCAAGCTCCATGTTTTAATTGACATTGGCTTTTAAGAAACAATAGAGATGTAACAGCTCTAACCACTCTACATAGTGACTAAATGTCATTTCCTTGAAAGAGAAAGAAATCATGACGAAAACACCTGGGAAGAGGAGGATGAGGTGTGATCACAATGGAATCACTTTGTATTGTTTAATGGTAATTATGCTAAAAATTCTGGACTGTATATGACAGTTTTCTTTAGATTTTTCTATTCTACTTTTATTTACTAACACCTCTTTCTACAAGAAATGGGCAAAGAAAGTTTACTTCTGTTCTGGATCCAAAGTAAATTAAATGATGTTGAAAATGTGTTACGTTTTGAGAGAACTCACACTGCATGAAAGTGCGTCTGCTTCTTGTAGCTAAATCAAAGTCTCAATTTAACAAAGACAACAGCCTCTGCTTCCTAGCAGATAAAACTTGTGGCCTAAAAGACACTATTAGATCCCGTTCCCAAAAACAGCATGACCCAGTTTGAAATGTGGGTTTGAACAACTGACACACAATCTTTAGCCTGCAGCAATGGAAGCGGCTGCTGATCCGCAGGCCTAGTTCTGCACGAAGAAACTTAAAAATCCCCTCTATTCTTCCACACTCTGAATCAGAGGAATCCTTTTTATCTAACCCTGTAATACCTGAGGAGTGGACATGGCTTTTGGTGTAGGAAACCATACAGATGCTGCTTAAATAATCCTTGGCTACTGTTAGTCTTCCATTTTTTGCAAGACCTGACAGACTGCTGCACCAGCTAAGTTTGCCGTGATGAGTCAGATAAAGTCCGGCAAGATGTCTGAATTAGTGGAAGTACTGTGTGTTTAATAGTTGATAAATCGTATGTCCTCTTTACTTTGAGAAAAGGCTTAATCAGCAATAATTAGATAGCTAAATGATAGGTGGAGGTGCCCACGTTCAGTGTTTTTCTGCCTTTGCTTTTCTCACTGTGAGCTTGTTCACACTATAAATTTAGTTTAAGTCCACCCTCCACCTACTGCCAGCTCAACAGAACTGTCACAAAAATAATTAAAATTCAGCACCGACTAACATATTATTACATGCCTCAATGTCATATGTTGCCTAATCTGGTGACAAAAAAAAAAAAGATTTTTCACTGAAAGTTTTCAACTCCAAAATTGCGCACACATAAAATTGAAACTCATAACTTTAACAATATGATCAATTTCACAATCAAGCAATGACTTGTTCAAACTTTAGGGGTGGGCTGACTGAACTCACATGATGCTGTCAGCAGAAAATATAGAAGAAAACTCTCAAACTATAAGTGTAGTTTAGATTTGAATTTCACAAAACTATAAATAACAGGAAATAGCCCAACTGGCTATGCGTACATATAAACTAAATTTGTCTTCAGCTATCAGCCATCTTTGAAGTTAACAGGGAAAACATATTCAACCCCTTAACTGTGATGACAGCACTCATGTTCTCATAGACCCTTTGGATAGCATGTAACTGCTTTCATGGTGACAGTTAAGGGGTTAACAATAGAAATAGGGCTCAGCACTTTCCCCAATCAGCACTAGGGGGCAGTACCATAGCCACAATGGGGCAAAGATACTCTTCTATATGATAAAAACTGAAAACACCACACAAAGTACACTAACTGTTGCTTCTACAGTTAGTATAATTCACTTTCTCATAGGGATGTGCCGATCAGGTTTTTTTCTCCCGATACCGATACCGATCACCCCTGAGGGCCGATCGCCGATTCCGATCCCCGATACTGATCACATAATTATTATTATTTTGTTTTATCATAAATACTACTGTTGCATTATGTAGAAAAAGGAACCATGAATTCACCTTAATTTAGACAAAAACTTGTTTTTAATAACTTTTCGATTATTTTTTTAGAGATTATCTGTCTCATGTTAGGACAGAGAAAGTTTTAATACGCATGTAAAATTTATTTTTTAGGTTAGATGCTGCAGCTTTAAACAGGTTCGGTGAGAGAGTCACTGAACCTGTGACACGGAGCAGAAGCGGTTCCGTGTCAAATATTACTAAATATTACAGCCAGCGGTTCAGCGGTTCAACAGCAGAACCAGCGTCTTACATCGCAGCTCCAAGACTTAAATAATTTTACAGGTTATTATTTTAGCTTCCTGACCGTCATGCTAATCCGGGTGAGTGTTTATTGGGTTCCATCTACACATATGACTTCTACTTATTTTTGATACAAATGGAACCCCATAGCCCCATAGACAGACAGGCTGAGAAATGAGATGCAGGTGATCGGTATCGGTTCAAGAGCCAATGATCGGCCGATCCCGATCATCACCGATTTCACGGAAATTGGCCGATTATGATCGGTGACCGATCGATCGGCACACCTCTACTTTCTCATTCTTGTTGTACTCAGGCTTTTTGTAAAATTAAACATCACTTAACACAAAAATGTCATCTTGTTTTTATAGGACATCAGATGAACTATTAAACTGGAAATAAATAGATGTATGACAAACCAGCAAGAAACAGGCAACAATATCAACGCTTAAGCCATCTGCAAGACAGCTAGCTGTGCTTCACAACAACATTCACAAGACCTTGATGCACGAGAGTTTGAACACCCAAAACACAAACCATATGGATGCTTTTCTCTATAGTGATACCCGCCGGGTGCTCAGCAGGAACTCTCTCTGCTTCATTGTTCCTTCCAGGTCCCTGACATTTAGGAAAAAAACAAAACAGAAAGAAAGGTCAGAGTCTAGATCTGTCCAAAGGTGGACAACAGTTGACCAGTTTTAGCACAAATATATCAGCGTTCAGTCAATGTTGTGACTGAAAGGAAAATGTCAGAGACAACATTCTACATTAAATCCGTTGTGACTCATCTCTTTGTGAACAAATGAATATGTTTTTGTGCTCTGGATGGTGACTCACTCCCGTTTTTTTCATGTCTACTCTTCCTGTTTCTGTCACTTTCATTCTTTATCTTCTTTCCCCTCTCATTCCATATCACCATCCAGATTCCTTGGAAAGCGGCTCAATGCTTGAGCAAAACCCATCTGCTTATCTTCATCCATACCTCATTGCCCTCATCATGTCCACAGGATTCAAAGGAGATTGGATTCATGTTTGTCCAGTGACAGTCAAATGGAGGTTTATCTCAGCTGTCTCTGACGCAATGCATTTACGGTTATAAAATATCTACAGTTTTATGCAAATAGTAGAAGTATTTCAGAGGGTCTAAGCACTTTCACTTTTTCTTATCCATGCTGCGTATCACAGCAGGGTTATTTGCGCAGTGACAGTTTCATCAACACAACAGAAGCACTCTTTTCTCAACACAATGTTTGATATGTGACATTTTCTGTTGAGCAGTGAAGGAAGCTGAGCTGTTGCAACACACAACTTCTGCTTCCTGACACCTTCATACAGGATCAGCCAACCCCATGTGTCCAAACAGCTCAAAGGCAGAAAGCCTGCACAGAACGAGTACTCCATCGACCGCTAATGCCATGAGACTGACGATTTTTGCTTCAAGTCTCAAATAACTTTTGAAAAATGTAACAGATAACTGAGATTAAACAGGAGGCATGTCCTGGTGCATTTAATCAAACCTAAAATCCGTATCAGCTCTACTGTATTGCTCTCAGCATTCTGAAAAGAGAAGAAGATAAATGTGTATCGTCTTCAGCGTCTTTAACATGCATTATTTGCATTTTGCATCTATTTTATTTTCTGTTGACTTCATTTTCATGAGGACTTCATATTCTTATAGGGTTGCAGCTAATGATTATATTAGTAACTGACTATTCTGACAATTATTCAATTAAGTGGATAAAACATACGGCACATTCTGCACATTCTTTATTTCACTACTTTTAGCCCTTTTTCATCTAATATTAGAAATACATTAAAAGATGCAAAATTCCAACAATTCAGCTCATTTTTTGAAGAAGAAAATAAACATTGCATTGCTCCAAATGCAATAATACAGCATTACTTTAGTGCAGTGGTTCCCAGCCCTGTTCCTCAAGTGTTTTTGGTCTTTCCTGTTTTATACAGAGGTTCTGTGAGAAACAATTACTTGCTGAAGGCGTGGACTCTGTTGAAGTTAAGTTAAATGTCACCTAGTCGCTAACATTTGCCTGTGACATACGTAATGTACCATGAGGCGCCATGAGGCGTACCGGAAATTGCTCATGCTCTGAACAAGCATCCCAGCTGCGAAGAGATAAGTGACAAGCCACTAGAAAATATTTACAAAGTTAATTTTTTTTTATTCATAATTTCAAAATTGATTTATTGAACAGTTTTGATTTAATAACTGATGTTCTCTCAGCAAATGGTTTCATTTTGAGTCTGTTTAGTTAATAATTAGTCGATTGCTAAAGTATGATTATTTAAACAGTCGAATCATCATGATTTATTTGACTAATTTTTCCCTTTTTGTACGGCAAAATTAGTCAGACTATGTGAAAGGAAATGAAATAGATATCCAAACAACAGCAATAATACTACCCACTAACAAATATCTTTTTTAAAACCTCGATTAACATAACTTAAAATATCTAAAGCCAAATCTTTACCTAAAACATGACAAAATAGGAGAAGCAATAATGTGGGAAATAAAGGAAACACTGTTACAAAAACAATGAAGTAAAGGAACTGGTTGCTAGACTTTTCCATTTTCAAAAGCAGACCAGAAATTGTTTTCATATAGGAAGTCACTTTCTTTTTTTCAAACAATCTGGCACAATCAGATTGTTTCTTCTTCTGCGGACTTTCAGTTAAACACATGAAAGAGTTTTTTTTTTTGTTTTTTTTTATCTCCATGAGCTGAACATACTGCATCAGAGAGTAGGTGCAGAGGCACAGATGTGTGGTGTGTTACTTTAATATCATGTTGTTAACTCTGTGGTCAAAAGCATGTGTGCAGAGGCATACTAAAGGCACCATGAAGGCTTTTGATGTCAGGTTCCTTTGTGTGCAAGCCTCATTGCTTTTAATGAGGCTCCCTCCCTCATTATTGTGGCCCTGCAAGGCCCTGGAACAACCACATAGTGGGACTGCCTCCACGCACTGTACTGAAGCAGCAAATTACAGAAGCTTAGCCCCTGACTGGGAACAGAGGCCAACCTCGTCACCCTGTCTAATGGCACCCAGGGGCCACAGAATTGCACCTACACATATGTTTGGTCAAAGTTTAATGGGTAATTCCTTTGTTGGTGCCATTACACAGAAACTTTGCGATGTGATGCTGTCACCATCGACTGAGTGGAACTCAAACATCAGCAGCCTCTGCTCTCAGTGCAGCCTCTGTTGTGACTCTTCTATCATTTTGTTTGGCAGCAGTTTGAGAACATTTCTCCAGACCTATCCAGATCGTGGTCATCTGAATTTCAATTTCACCTGGTGTTGACTTAAAAAAAAAAAAAAAAAAAAAGCCAACTCAGCAGGGGTGGAAATATCAGCAGCACAATCTAATTAACATGCTTCACAGTGTGTTCACATAGACATTATTTCTTTACCTATTCTCCAGCTTTTTACATAAGACACTTTAATTGACCTTTTTAAATTTGGACAGACATTGTTATGTAAATATATGCTTGTCCTTTAAAGTCAGTTATTATTTCTCACCTTTTTATACTGACATTTTAATTAACCTCGCTTTTATTTAAAGTACTATTTCAAAGAAAAGATACAATAAAAGAATGACAAGCTGACTTGCATTTTTTTTTCTATTTCCTCATCCTTTGTGAGTTATTATTCGCACAACACCATTTCAGAGAATGACACTAAAAGACTATATTAATGAGGACGAGATTAGATTTTTTTAAGTAATACAGTTGAAGACTAAATTAAACATGTGACAGAACACAAATTTGGCATTCAGTTAAATTTGCGCAGAGATCCTGTGGCTTTTCCTGTTTAAAATTACATGCTTTCCAGACTGAATTCTTTTGATGTTCCAGTAATTTTATGAGCTGTTTTCAACATCACCATTAAGAATGTCTACTGTATGTTTCCATTTGATATTTATACAGTGTTTGTACCATATCTGTATGCTCCAAGTAACATTACTTTAACTGTGTCTGACTTTAACTGTGTCTGTCTAAAGAACTACACATTTATTTGTGGGTTCTAGTTAATCAAATACCAAGACAGTGAAAGATCTAATTCATAAATCTTAGCACTTTAGAGCAGCTGAAACCATTTCAAGAGGTTGAATTATTTTTGTTTCTTTGTGAGTGAATGAAAGAAAGTTTATTATTCTTGGTTGTCAATTGATAATGGAAAGAACAAATGATGCACGCATGGATTGACAATGACTTTACTGGACTTCACAATCATATATGTGCAGGCGGCTGAAAAAGCTGCGGCAAAAATGTGATGCTGACATTTTAGTATGAACCACAATATTTATTGTTTTCCCTCATTTCTGACACAAATAATTAAAGCAGTTCTGAAAAGCGAGGGCACCAGCGTAAGTAAGGTGCCAGAGTACTGGTGGCTGGTGAATGTAAAATTATTTCCCACTAATTAATTGGGAAATAATTAGTGGGAATTATTTCCCAATTGATGACTGCAGTACTGCTATGCTTCTTTGACTAAAACTTCAAGCGCAGTGTGAGGACAATTAAAAGCAATTAATTAAAACCATACATTTTCTGGGTTTCAGCCACCAACTAAAAATTAAAAGCTCTTCTAAAACATCTCAGTTTGTTGAGTTTCTTTCTGCCCCTTTATGTGTTTTTTTTTCTATACTTAGTGCTGGCAGTAGCCATCCTGCCTTTATTTGATGAATAAATAGTGTTTGTTGCCCAAAGCTGTACACAAGGTGCAGAACGCTAATTGGGTGAGATGTCTGTCAGGAGTCCTTGCTGGGCTGAAACCTGCAGGCCGTTTACCCGGCACCACCCCGACTTTTTGCCAGAGTGTTTATTCTCGGCGTCCAGCCAGGGCCCTTCATGTGGTCCTGCATCCTCCGGACAGACAATTTAGCAGCCAATCATAAACCAGCTGACTGCTCATCAGAGAAACTGCCTAATATATAAACTTGGCGTTAAAGTTCGACTGAATTCCTAGTACTAAGGAACATCATGTAGTTAGATCCAACAAAGTTTTTTTTTTCTTTCTTTTACTGCATGTATGAATGAGCACTCCTCAACGAGGCTTCGTGAACATGCGTATGGACAATGCAAACTAATATTTACTACACATGGTTATTTGCTGCTCATTTGTGAGATCGGCTTGTTTCACTTTACCCACATGAATAATTGATGTATTTAATGTAAAGTGTATCCTTGATGAAGAAAGATGAGAACAGGGCAGAGATGGGAGAGCTGCTCTTAATGGAAAATAAACACAGATGGCCTTCCTGACTGCTGAGAACTCCTGACGCATCAGCTGTCAGAGGTATGGCCTCACATCACGGGGCCGCTGAGTAAATATCAGAAGTGACGTTCCTTTAAAAGTTTGGGCATGAATCAAGGCGAAAGAAGCACACCTTTACAGGCTCGAAGTGCCATGCTTGTTTTATTTTTATGTAGAATAAAACGTGGATCTTTCAGGTCCATCCTAAATAGTTTGCCATGGTTAATTAATGGGAATCCTTTTCCTCCGATGCACTGCAGTAATTGGTTTAAGTTGCAGTAAAACGGCAGCTGTCTGGTGGGGAATTTAAGACCAGGTAGCAAGTTTGGATAACTCAAATGGGATATGCATGAGACATATCCAATACATTAGTTAGAAGTACCTTTTGAAAACAACAACATTTAAGCAGGTCCTAAACATACTTTTCATCAAGCCCACATTTTTGTTTTTAAAAAAGTTTTTTTTTATTGGTATATATATATATATATAGGCTGCACAGTGGCGCAGTTGGTAGAGCTGTTGCCTTGCAGCAAGAAGGTTCTGGGTTCAATTCCTGGCCCTGGTCTTTCTGCATGGAGTTTGCATGTTCTCCCTGTGCATGTGCGGGTTTTCTCCGGGTACTCCGGTTTCCTCCCACAGTCCAAAAAACATGACTGTTAGGTTAATTGATCTCTCCAAATTGTCCCTAGGTGTGCATGGTTGTTTGTCCTGTGTGTCTCTGTGTTGCCCTGCGACAGACTGGCGACCTGTCCAGGGTGAACCCCGCCTCTCGCCCGGAACGTTAGCTGGAGATGGGCACCAGCAACCCTCCCGACCCCACCAAGGGACAAGGGTGTAAAGAAAATGGATGGATGGATGGATGGTATATATATATACCAATTATTACTGGAAATCCCATCAATATAAACACATATAAAGATGACATAATGTCACATACAGTGTATATATATATACACACACACATAATATACACAGTATGTGACATTATGTCATCTTTATATGTGTTTATATTGATGGGATTTCCAGTAAATCTACTTTTGTTTGATATCCTTTTGGTGCAGCTTTGCCTTGTCATTCTGTTCACTTCCAGTTTTGCTTGATTCACTCACTGTTTGTCTAAGTTTCAATATAAAAACCTAAACCAGGGAATGCTTTTTATTTATTATTATTTTTTTTTTTTTACCAATCCTTGTCCCATCACACTGCGCTTGAAGTTTTAGTCAAAGAAGCATTGCAGTACTGCAGTCATCATTTCAGATGTGGCCTCTAATGGACATGAGTCTTTAATGGTCTTTGCAGCTACATGTTTTTTACTGGAGCAATATAATCGTGTCAAAATTAAAAGCAAAACCGATTTCCAGTCCACCTTATCACAGTATCTCCCGCATAGTAAGTATTTAAGCTATTGTTGTTCTTTATCTGGAAGAATAACCAGAAAGACAATGTTTAGATGGCAACTTTAATATTTGTTTGGGACACTTTGGGAAGAACTGGCTGAGTTGCTTTATGAACAGCACAGCATAAAGCTGCCTGAGCCAAGTCCTGGGGATGAAAAAAGTCATAAAGACTGTGTAGAAAAACCACCTGAAATTACTCGTAAAGCTAGAGCCAGAGCAAAATTACCTGTGGAGAGCACTTAAGGCTTCCACAGCAGATTAAATTACATTGCTGTTTCCTGTTTTAGAGCCATTGTGCAGTCTAGAACAGAATTACATAATTTGTGCATCTTTTTTTTTTTTTACCTCGGGGCTTTGGCGTTACAGAGAGTTGTCAGTATCAGATGCGGGAGCTTCCTCGGGTTTGTGAGACTCTTGTGAAACATCACACACTGCTGGCATGCCCCAGATGGCCAAACAGATGCAAGACCAATACAAAGAAAACGGAACGTGCATAATTACATGAAACTGTTAAGATGAAAGCTGAAATGTTAGATGTGAAACCACGTTGCAATGATGGGTTCTTGCATATGAAAAGCAGATTTTCACGTACATTTGGATTACATCTGCATTTGCAGTAAAGTTGTTTAGAAACCAACTTTTCTTCCCTGTGGGACTGTAATAAAAAGTTGAGCACTAGGAACACCAAATGGCTCAATGGTAGAGCAGTGGCACCATACACGAAGGCTGTATTTCTTATTTTAAACTATTCTCACTGAGTATGATTCATGTAATTATTTGCATGTTATTCCCGTTTCCGGTTGTCTTCCGTCTTCTGGCCAGTGACACAGGCTGTTAGAATCAGTAACCCTCAATTTGTTTGTTGCTATCATTTGGTGTTCATGTAGTTTTTTTATTTTTTTATCAGATATCAACAGGAGGTTTTTTCCATGAAAGAACTTGATGGGGATGCTGAAATGAGCTATTTCCTTATTTCCACTCCAAACGCTGCAGTTTCAATTTTAATAATATCAGAAATTAATGACGGCTGCTGTCACAATAATATATTTTCCAGAACAATTCCTATTTTTTTGTTTAGTCTTAAATTTGATCTATCTTTACAACATTCTGTATAAAATTCTTAGCAATCAGTCTAATTGAATAGGTCTTGGATTTTTCAGCATAAAGTCCAGTCGACTTTTCCTTTCATTTATTTCATAATACTCTAGGAAAGAGCAAATGGGAAATAACATGGAGATTTAAAACAGTCTGCTACAATATTATATAAAAACAATGCTCATCTTTTTATGCTTCATGTGTTTGCGTCGGTCAGCAGAAGTTTTCGTCCAATAATATTGAGATGCAATGTTTAAAGGTAGGTCATATTTTCTGTCCAGATATTTTCCATCTCCTTTTTTTTTTTGCAAACTGCAAAAATTGGTGCCTATATCTCCAGCCACCAGTGGGTGACAGGAAGGGAACACACAGGACAAACAACCACAAGTGCACACTTCTTTCACATCACAGCAGATATTTTAACCTAACTTGCACATGTGTGCACTGAGGAAGGAGTAAATGGAGAGTACTCATGTATGCAGTCCAGACTCTGGACCTTTGTCGCTGCAGGGCAGCAGTCCTGTAACTGTACAACTCTGAAGGAGAACTTTTCAGATGTGACTATGCAATCACTGACTTCATGAACATCTTCAATTACCTGGTTTTGCTTGTTGAGTGTTTTTTTTTTTTTTTGTTGCGACTCATCAGCTGTGGATCACATAATGAGAGTAAGCTGTAATTATTTTTGTCTCTGTGGAGTGGCTTGTTTCTTTAAAAAGAATCATTCATGACGCCTGCAGCACTTTGAATGACAACCTGGTGATTAGATTTAAATGGATCATTACTACACATCAACAATCACAGGACAATTACCTTGATTACAAGCATCCATTTGCTGTTCTAGCAGGCAGATGATGCCTTTTCATGTTTCTTTGCTTTGTGCTCTAATTCCTATGTGTTTTTTTATTTTTTTATAGGAGCTGGAATGAAAAAAGATTAAAGCAAGATGGTGTTATCTTTGACATTTTCTCTATCACTGTCCCTGCCTCACACCCTTGTTCTTTTCCAGTCTGATTCGCTGTATAATCCTCTCATCTTCCTCTTTTCATCCACGGGCGTAAGCTTACTTTTATTCTGAACACACCTGAAGGTTTGTAGCCCACAGAGAGAGATTGGGATTTAGATTGCAGACTAAAAAGCTACGTTTTTATATGTTACACATTAAAGGAAATGGATGACATTTTTGGCAAACCTCAGTTTTTCCTAAGGAGAAGAAGGATGGTATCAAGAGCACATTCATAGCAGACGGAGGACTTTGACTGTTATTCTCTCTGTAAAAGGTGTTTAAAGAATAACGATCCAGATGAATTCATTTGGAAGCTTGCACATTTATTAGCACTTGAAATGGATAAAGTCAGATGCAGGCGCATCACATCAGAATCACGTGATCAGAACATTATCACTCAGTTCTTGAAGGACAATCGCACAGTTTGAAACTCATATATTTGGTTTTGGTGTGCTTCCAGGGAGTTGGATTACATTTTAAAATAAATTTGAAATGGAATGGCTTGTAGACAGCACAGTAATCAAATAAGTGTCATCAGCTGAATACTTTTTCTCCACTGCAACAAGCTCTCGAGGAAATGTTTCCTCTGCAGCAGCTCTTTGCAATTAATTTTGATGACTAATCGCAATTATTCCTTTATTTGTACAGCAACACACAAATTCAGCTTTTGGAATAATAAAGTATGATCCGGCTGTAAACTCGGGAAGCAGTTATTAGGCATGTTGGCAAACAAAACAGAATTTAAATGGTAAATTGTTCTTTTTTAACCTGATCGTGTTTTATGTTTATGTCTAGAGTTAAAATATCAGTTCCAGTTATTCTCTATAGTTCTATTTGTCTTCTAAAATGTTCTGACTTGTAAAATCTGTCTTTGCAGAAAATCCAATCATGGGATTAAATTTACAGCAGTTTGAAAGTAAATTGAATACTACTTTGTGTTAGTGTATATCACATGAAAATCAAGGCAAATATTTGCTTCTGTGAGTTTATACATCAATTATTCAGATTTTGAAAACTTCAAGATTGTAAAAGCTTTTTTTTAAAATAATTAAAATCAAATAGTGGCTAAATAAGTTGCACATCTCTGATAATATTGGCCTAGTGGCCTGAACTTTCTAATCAAGCAACCCTAATTATTTATGTATTTATTTATTTTATTTTATACAAATATTTCCTGTTCACACAAGGATGATATTTTTACCTAATGTTCTTGCAACTAGCTGTCTATTGAATTGAACACCAACATACAAGATGCTTAAATGCTTTTAGTCTTACATTCTTTGGGCAAACAGTTCAAATAAGGTATGCAGGGTCATCATCTTGCTTACAAGTCAGTCTGATTCATGCAAATATTAGGAATGTTTTAAAAAGAAAATCATGGATTATGTTTTTCTATAATACAGATTTTCTGGTTGATAAGCCTAAAATATATGAGTCTGTAAAGCTACTTTTTGCACAATCCTCTAAGCTCTCATTCATCCGCTGCAGGGAGGTTTTAGTCCGAGGCATTAGAGCTGGATCTGTACTTGAATTGTCCGCTGCCATGTCAGCACAATAGAACACCCATGGAGTAGGAAGCAGCCTGTTCAGCTCACTTGAACCCCTAACTCAGCACCACTCACCTTGCATCAGTGTCCGTCCACACTGCTGGCCCTGCAGCATTTAGTTTCTCTACGGCCTCTGGCACGTGTGCTTTTGCCTAACCTTGAGTGAGTCGCAAATTACCGAACAAGGAAAGACCGGTGTCTCAGCAGAAGTCTAAGCATGAGAAATTTTTGAATGTGGTGCTGCAGGAGGTGCTGTAAATGTGAAAGTATTGTGTGTGAAGCATGTGTGCAGTGTAAAGGAACAATAAAAGTAACCTCTGCAATAGTTGTTTAGATCATGAACTTTTGACTGTTTACATAACCTATATCCATCAATCCGGCTCACTGTGTAACAAAGTAATGACGCTTTGCAGAAACAAAGAAACCCAAGCGGTGAACCAAACTGTTGTACCCAGACAGTAAACCATCAGATCTGACCTCCAGCCTCCAGCAATGTCAGCAATTCTAATAGATATCTGTTTACAACAATCCAATTTACTTCTAATCAAAAGTTCCTTTGGGCTACAGAGAAGTTCAATTAGATGCTCATTGGTAGATGTTGTGCTATACAGCCTTTAACACCTCCCGGCAGCTTTAAGTTCAGTATAAGCTCTCCTTTTACCTTTGGTTTTTGTCTCTATCTGACTCTTTCTAAACCTGTCAGACGGGGAGGGACTGTTTCTATGTGTGTGATGGCTTGTGGTGGCTCTCACTGCTCCGGTGAGGACCCGAGGAGGAACACGGCCATTAGGAAGGTGATGCCCAACACTGAAGGGCATGAAGGCTTTATGTCATTAACCTGACACACACACGTGTACACACAGATATACACTTTCCAGGACGTTTCCACTGCTATTTTGTTAAACGTTGAGGTTGACTTTAATGTGTTTAACAGAACATGCTGCATTATGTACGTCATGCCACAATTTACATATGATAAAATTAAACTTTTATTCCCCCTGCATTCCAATCACCCATCTATTTGACTGGGGATTACTGCCCAAATTTAATGTTGAAATTGCATCCATCTTTTACACCCTTGTCCCTTGGTGGGGTCGGGAGGGTTGCTGTTGCCCATCTCCAGCTAACGTTCCGTGCGAGAGCGGGTCACTCTGGACAGGTCGCCAGTCTGTCGCAGGGCAACACAGAGACACACAGGACAAACACCATGCACACCTAGGGACAATTGGAGAGATCAATTAACCTAACAGTCATGTTTTTTGGACATGGAGGAAACCGGAGTACCGAGAAACCCACACATGCACAGGGAGAACATGCAAACTCCATGCAGAAAGACCAGGGCTGGGAATTGAACTGTTGGTAGAGCAACAGCTCTACAACTGCACCACTGTGCAGCCCTGAAATTGTGTAATTGAAAATATTACAATAATTTCATTTATTACAATATCACTGAAAAGCAATTAATTCAGGAACTTTGTTCACAGACTAATGTTTTCAACCTGATTTCCGTTAATTATTATTTTCTACTGAAAGCTAATAAAAACAAATTATATTTTAATTAGTTTTTCTGTGATGCTGTTTACAAGTTAATAAATTAATGGTTTACTATAAATGAAATTTTGCTTTGCTTTGCAAAAAAAATGATAATATTACAATTTCTTTATTTTTCTTCTTTGTCATGACTTGAGGGTAACGCAGTTTAATCACAAACTGTACACCAATTATCTAAGAGCAAAAAGAAAATTGGCACAGAAAGACCTAGAAATTGGTTTAGCTACTCAGGGGTGTTGTTTGTTGTGCAGAATTGTATGAGAAGCACCTGACAAGAAACACAATGAGACTGTGCTGGATGTGGCATCTCTTCACCAGTTGGTGGTTTGTCTGCAGGTGGGCCGCTGGAGGTGACAGCACAGACTGTAACTCAAGCTGCTCACTTTTTCCCTCCCTAACAATCTGTCACTCCGCAACAGCCACGCACAACGCAAGGGCCCACGCTGACATGCCAGATACAACTTTCACCGACTTTACATCAGCTGTTGGTGTCATGGGAGTCACACAAAGAGGGGGAGGGGAGGATAGAAAGGAACTTGAGAAAGAAGAGAGCAAATGGTGCTGCCTAATTAGCCCAAAAATGTTGGGCTAATAGGTCTCTTAAGTGTTTATGCAAAATTGTTCCACAAGTTAATCATATTTAATTCAGAATTTCACATATGTTCTTTTAAATTGGGCCTTTTTTTTTGTTTAGATGACTCTTCCCATAAGTGAAATTAGTTGAAAAATGTGTTTTATTTTTCCTCAGATTAATTTTGTCTGATTAAAATCAAACAATTGGAGTAAAAAAAAAACTTAAGTAATTTGGATAAATTGCTTCTGTGCAGAGATATACCAGTTCCTTGGCAGAACAATTGCTGGAGCTGATCCTCTGTAGCAGATTCTAGATTTAGAATGGAAATTAGAGTTGGATGGACTGAGCTCAAAGGTACAAATAATGTAAAGGCTCTTGGTCTAATGTTCTTCTAATACTTATTTAAATAAACAAATATGACTATATGAAAGTTTTCTCTTCATTGCATTCGTGTAAGAATGTAGAGGCATCGTTTGCTGGATTTCACAGGGACAGATTGTTCACTTTGAGGATGAGGTGAATGTGACAACGGTTGTTTTCATACCTTTCTCTTACAGGCATAACTTTGTGTTTCAATGGCAGAAACCAAATCAAATCAAAGACCAGTGTAGTCTTTTACATTCTATACAACAAGAAAATATGACTTTCTATACTTTAATACAGTTATTATGTAACTGTTTTATGCAATATATCTGTTGTTGTTTCTTTCCACAGAGCTACATACCTTACAAATTGCTTTTCAAAATTGATGCGATCCAATGTCGTGTTACTTGACACTTAAAGGGTCGTTGGGTCATTTATTTTTCTGTTTTCTACTTTAGCCACGAAAACAAACTCTTTCATGTTGATATTTAACAGACAACTCTAAGTGTTGACAATTTCCTCGGCTCACTGTACGCAGGAAAAAATTAACAGCATGTAGATGTGGAGAATTGTTATAAATAAACAACAAGAGACCTAAATTAACAATAAAACTTAATTAGTCGCAATAAATATTTGCACATCCTCAAAACTTGATTATAATTTAGCCATCTGTGTATTGAATGAACATGATCCAGGCCTGTTTATTTTGTTAATAAGATGATGTTGCTACGATACTCAACTTGATAAAACATGGCAAGTTAAAGCAAGAACATGCTTCAGCTTCCTGTGCAAGGCACAAATCAGCAAAGTGTTCTAAACTAAAAATTGTTCCAAGCACATATTATAATTCCTGTGGTTATTGAACAGTTTAAATGCAGCTATTTCCTTTTGAGGCCGGAAATAGCTGCAATAAATACTCAATTCTCTTTGCTTATAGATATTTGCCTGACGGCATCATTGCTTAACATGCTGCACTCAAAACAGGAATTATTAAAAATAAATTTGTCATGGACAGACACATTTTTAATATTCTTATTAATGAATGTGACTTTTTAAGCGCCAGGGTTTGAAATCATGTCATCGGAGGATGACGGTAACGGGTCTCGTTTGGATTTCAAAGTAGTGTAAAATATTCCACGGGACCGTCCGAATCTTGGCAAAAGCTGCTACGTCCAGAGGGGATCTCAGCAGCAGGCTGCAGCACTGTGTGGTGCCTGAGGTGTGGTGACATGATGTGGGCTGACAGGTGGCACTGTGGGTAACAGGGCTAAAACTCCCATCATGCAGCCTGCTGAGACCCATTCCT
The DNA here is from genome assembly GCA_033032245.1 of Poecilia picta. Taxonomy (NCBI): domain Eukaryota; kingdom Metazoa; phylum Chordata; class Actinopteri; order Cyprinodontiformes; family Poeciliidae; genus Poecilia; species Poecilia picta. The sequence goes on from CM065374.1 coordinate 10,296,501, forward strand.
ATCACTCTGGATGGCCAAATGTGCTCACCTACTCAGCCGCTTCTCGCTCATTACCGCATTGTGATTAAAAGCTGCAGCAAAGTCACAACTGGGATGTAGCTTTGAGGTGTGGTGTGACTGAAATTATCTGAGAAGTAAAGCTTAAAGCTGTGTGCACACAGTCGGCAGATTATAGCAACAGACCGGGCTGCATAGTGTAACTGTCATTCAGCAGGTCAGTCACTATTAAAATGTACTCATGGTAAAATAGGTTTAGTCAAGGCAAATCCTTAAACAACCTTGCTATGCTGTCGTTATTTGTTGCTATTTTCCGCCATCTTAATAGAATGATGTAAAAGTTCAGTCACATCACATAATGTTTTATAACATTCCTTGCATGTGATTGGATATTTAATATTTCATAATGATTTCTATGGTCACATTTCCAATGGTTAGAATTAGTTTTTAAATTAAGATGCAATTAAATCCATATGTGATGAAAAAAGTAATTCATCCAGGAACTTTGTTCACAGACTGTTTTCCATACTGTATTTTTGTTAATTATGATTTCCTGCTAATGAAAACAAATTCAATTTAAGTTTGTTTTCTGTGATGCTGTTTTCAAGTTAATAAGTGAATGTTATAAATAAAATTAGATCGATTGCTTTGCAAAACAAAAAACACAATTTCTTTATTTTTTTTTGTTAGAATTAGTTTTAGAATTAAATTGCAATTAAATCCATATGTGATCACCGCAATAAAAATGTATGTTTCTTTTGTTCACTATACAAAACATTTGAAACCAATTCAAATCAAGATATTTCAAATAAAGAGTAACCAGCATTGGATCTAGCTGTATTATGGACTCTATCATTATGCAAAGCAGGCCTTTTGAAGACGTTTCTGACCTGTCTACATGCAGAAGTGAACAACACGGTGATGCTCTGCCTGTAGCAGCAAAATTCAGATTAGGGTAATTTTTAGGTAGACAATAATTTTGCTCATCATTTGAAAACAATGATCATTTTTCCTGTAATATTTATCCCAAAATTTATTTTTGTCACATACAGCTGCTGGTCATAAAATTAGAATATAATGAAAAAGTAGATTTATTTCAGTAATTCCATTTAAAAAGTTAAACTTGTACATTATATTCATACATTACATACAAACTCATATATTTCAAATGTTTATTTCATTTAATTTTGATGATTACAAATGAGAACAAATGAAAATCTCAAATTCAGCATATCAGAAAATTAGAATATTACTGAAGACCAATAAAAACAAAGGATTTATAGAAATGTTGGCCAACTGAAAAGTATGAACATGAAAAGTATGAGCATGTACAGCACTCAGTATTTAGTCGGGGCTCCTTTGGCCTGTATTACTGCAGCAATGCGGCGTGGCATGGAGTCGATCAGTCTGTGGCACTGCTCAGGTGTTATGATAGCCCAGGTTGCTCTAATAGTGGCTTTTAGCTCTTCTGAATTGTTGGGTCTGGTGTATTGCATCTTCTTCTTCACAATACCCCATAGATTTTCTATGGAGTTAAGGTCAGGAGAGTTTGCTGGCCAATTAAGAACAGGGATACCATGGTCCTTCAACCAGGTACTGGTAGCTTTGGCACTGTGCGCAGGTGCCAAGTCCTGTTGGAAAATGAAACTGCATCTCCAAAAAGTTGGTCAGCAGCAGGAAGCATGAAGTGCTCTAAAACTTCCTGGTATGTGGCGGCGTTGACCCTGGACCTCAGAAAACACAATGGACCAACACCAGCAGATGACATGGCACCCCAAACCATCACTGACTGTGGAAACTTTACACTGGACTTCAAGCAACGTGGATGAAGTGCCTCTCTTCCTCTCCTCCAGACTCTGGGACCTTGATTTCCAAAGGAAATGCAAAATTTACTTTCATCAGAGAACATGATTTTGGACCACTCACCGGCAGTCCAGTCCTGTTTCTCTTTAGCCCAGGCAAGACGCTTCTGACGCCATCTGTGGTACAAGAGTGGCTTGACACAAGGAATGCGACAGCAGAAACCCATGTCTTTCATACGTCTGTGTGTGGTGGTTCTTGAAGCACTGACTCCAGCTGCAGTCCACTCTTTGTGAATCTCCCCCACATTTTTGAATGGGTTTTGTTTCACAATCCTCTCCAGGGTGCTGTTATCTCTCTTGCTTGTACACTTTTTTCGACCACATCTTTTCCTTCCCTTCGTCTCTCTATTAATGTGCTTGGACACAGAGCTCTGTGAACAGCCAGCCTCTTTAGCAATGACCTTTTGTGTCTTGCCCTCCTTGTGCAAGGTGTCGATGGTCGTCTTGTGGACAACTGTCAAGTCAGCAGTTTTCCCCATGATTGTGTAGCCTATAGAACTATACTGAAAGACCATTTAAATGCTTTGCAGGTGGTTTGAGTTAATTAGCTGATTAGAGTGTGGTACCAGGTGCCATCAATTTTGAACCTTTTCACAAGATTCTAATTTTCTGATATGCTGAATTTGAGATTTTCATTTGTTGTCATTTGCAATCATCAAAATTAAACGAAATAAACATTTGAAATATATGAGTTTGTATGTAATGTATGAATATATACAAGTTTTTACTTTTTTTTTTTGAAAATGGCGCGGGTTAAGCTGGCTGCTTGCAGATGCAGCTCTCGTCGTTTTGGTTAAATCTGTGTTCTTTTTATTGTTCTTTTTTTTTAATTCATCATCTGTTGCTCCATACAACAATTAGTTACTCTTCCACGAAGGACTGGACGTGTTTTTGTCGCTGTTCTCCGTGTTTGTTGTTACTTTTTCTACCTAACGGATAACATGGTAACGGAGAACATGGTTGGAAGGAGTAACGGAATTGTTTCCACGCGCGAACAGCTGATTGCGCTGTGTGGACCTGCGCTGTCGCCTGGTGTCAGGCCTGTTGTTCCCAACGAGATACGGAGGAGACGCCGTGGCTGCAGGTCCTGGAGTCAAGCGGAGGGAGAAGAGGAGACGCCATAAACCAGCGTTACCGGCTATTATAATGGGTAACGTGAGATCCTTGAAAAATAAGGCTGACGAACTGACGGCGCTAGTGAGGAACCAGGAAGACTACAGGGTGTGCAGCATTTTCTGTTTCACGGAAACATGGCTACACGCGCTCGTTCCGGATAACAGGGTGGAGATTCCTGGATATTCTCTGGTGCGGGGGGACAGAGACTCTCCAAGAGTAGGAAGAAGAAGGTGGCGGGATTGTTCTTTATGTGAGTCAGAGGTGGTGCAATCCTGGCCATGTCAACGTGAAGGAGAAGATCTGAACCCCTGACATTGAACTTCTGACTGTTGGACTACGTCCGTATTATCTGCCGAGGGAGTTTACGTCCGTTATAATGGTCGCTGTTTACATTCCCCCATCAGCTGATGCAGCGGCAGCGTGTGACGTCATCAGCTCGATCGTGGCAAAACTCCAAACTAAACACCCGGACGCTTTTATGGTCATCACTGGTGACTTCAACCATGCTGCACTGGACAAAACTCTTAACAACTTCCAGCAGTATGTGGACTGTCCCACCAGGGGTAACAAAACACTGGATCTCCTGTATGCCAATGCTAAGGATGCACACAGCACCACAGCCCTAACCCCCCCTTGGACGGTCTGACCACAACTTGGTCAGATTGTCTCCCAGGTATGTCCCTCTTGTGAGGAGGCAGCCCATGCGCACCAGGATGGTGAGGAGGTGGTCGCCGGAGGCTGCTCAGGCACTGCAGGACTGCTTTGGGTCAACAGACTGGGAGGTTCTCTGTGAGCCTCGTGGGGAGGACATCGATTCCATGACCAATTGCATCACAGACTACATCAGGTTCTGTGTGGACACTGTCACTTGTACCCGGATCGTACGCTGCTTCCCTAATAACAAACCTTGGATTACATGCGACCTGAAGGCACTTCTAAACAAAAAGAAGATGGCTTTCAGGTCTGGAGACAGAGAGGAGCAGAGGAGAGTGCAACGTGAACTCAAAGAGACACTGAGGACATGCAGGGACAACTACAGGAAGAAGCTTGAGTCCAAACTTGAGCAAAACTGTGTGAGAGATGTGTGGATTGGTTTAAAACACATCACTGGGTGGAAGGGGAAGGGCACACTGACAGCAGGGAGTTTGGACAGGGCAAACCAGTTTAACCAGTTTTTCAACAGGTTTAGCTCACCCCCTGCTACTCCCCTGTCACCTCCATCTCCCCACACATCCACACCGTCTCAAGCCGCTCCAAACACCTTCAAGCTTTCTCCTGCACGACATCCCCCCATCTGCTCACCTCCTCCCTCCTCCCACTCCCTCACCTCCTCACCTTCCTCCACTACAGACAATAACACCAACTCTCAGCTAACGGTGACCGCAGGCCAGGTTATGAGGCAGCTTGAAAGACTTCATCAGGGGAAGGCGGCAGGCCGGACGGCATCACACCATTGGTCTTAAGGACCTGCGCCAGCCAGCTGTCTCATGTACTGGTACATCTGTACAACCTGAGCTTGAGTCTGGAGAGAGTCCCGTTGCTGTGGAAGACGTCACACATAGTTCCTGTGCCCAAGAAGGCGAGACCATCTAACCCTGAGGACTACAGACCAGTCGCTCTCACATCTAATGTGATGAAGGTTCTGGAGAGACTGGTCCTTGCCCAGCTGAGGCCCCAGATGATGACTTTTCTTGACCCCTTACAATTTGCCTACCAGCCCCACTTAGGAGTTGATGATGCCGTCAACTTCCTGCTGCAACGAGCCCATATGCACCTGGATTGTGGAGGTGACACAGTGAGAATCACATTCTTTGATTTCTCGAGTGCCTTCAATACCATCCAGCCCCTGCTTTTGGGTGAGAAGCTGTGGGGGATGGGTGTCGGTGACTCTGTGATCTCCTGGGTTACTGACTACCTGAGGGGCAGGCCACAGTTTGTCCGTCTGGGCAGTTTCCTGTCTGGTGTGGTGGTCAGTGACGTAGGAGCTCCACAGGGAACTGTGCTCTGTCCTTTTCTCTTTACCTTGTACACCAATGATTTTCTGTACAACTCTGAGTCATGTCATCTACAGAAGTTTTCTGATAACTTGGCGATTGTCGGGTGTGTGAGAGATGGAGATGAGGGGGAGTACAGGACGCTGGTGGACGGATTTGTGGAGTGGTCTGAACAGAATCACCTGAGGCTCAACATTAGTAAGACCAGAGAGATGGTGATCGACTTCAGGAGGAGGAAGACGCCTTCACAGCCACTGAAGATTAAGGGGGAGGTGGTGGAGGAGGTGGTGGACTACAAATATCTGGAAGTGGTGATCGGCAACAGACTAGACTGGACATCCAACACTGACGCTGTGTACAAGAAGGGGATGAGCAGATTCTATTTCCTGAGGAAGCTGAGATCCTTCAATGTGAGCAGCAAGATGTTGGAGATATTCTACCACAGCGATGTTGCCGGTGCCATTTTCTTTGCTGTTGTGTGTTGGGGAAGCAGCATCAGAGCCAGCGACTCTAACAGACTGAACAGGGTCATCAGGAAAGCTGGCTCTGTACTTGGACTGAAACTGGAGACCCTGGAGAATGTGGTGGAGAGGAGGACATTGAAGAAGCTGTTGTCTATCATGGTCAATGAGCTGCACCCTCTCTACCACACAGTGGACAGACAGCGGAGCACTTTCTCACACAGAGGCTTCAGCTCCGTTGTCGTAGGGACAGATACAGGAAATCTTTCCTGCCACAGGCCATCACTTTATATAACAATAGCTAAGTCACCATTATACAGATTGTTCACATAGCACTATTGTACATATTGTATATATTATTAACATATAGATTATTATTTGTTCTGAACCTTACATCTTACATTCTACATTTTTATAGTATTTTATATTTTTATTTTTATTGGTAACTTCATCTTTGTGTTTGTGTATGCTGCTACTGCACAGTAATTTCCCGGCTGGGATGAATAAAGTACTTCTATTCTATTCTATTCTATTCTATTTTTAAATGGAATTACTGAAATAAATCTACTTATGACCAGCACCTGTATATATATATATATAATTATATATTATATATATATATATTATATATATATATATATATATATATATATATTATATATATATATATATATATATATATAATATGTACAACCTTTTGCACAATGGCAGCATTAAAGACAACATGGGAATCAGTTTTAGATCTTCATCGATTAACTATTGCTCTTTTCAGTATTTGTTTTGATGGTTTATAATTCGTCTTTAATAGATATTTTATTGATTTGAATTAGTGGGTTCTTTGTTGGGTACCTATGTGTGAACTGATACTAAATTTGATGTTAATGACTTATTTTGTCAACAGAAGTCTTTGGTATTCAGTTGATGTTACATTCACTCTAAATCTTGAGGTATATACGGAGATGTTCTCATACTTCCCTTAGTGTAATATCTCAAGCAAAGGAAGTAAACATCCATCAGACTGATCTTAAAAAGTTATGGACTGATTTATTTATGAGCATCAATCTATTTTCAACTAACCTAATGTAGTTATATTACTAAGAAGAAACAAAAAATTACATCCAGCAGAATGGATAGACATCACATCCTGCTTTGTGCCTTGGCACATATTGCAGCTTCGCATTTGAAAAGCAGTTCCAAACCGGAAAGACGTACACAAAGATTACTAGTTCTTCAACAATTTATTTCTTTTCCATCAAAAGAAATGCACAGATCAGCAAAGCTATTACATACAAATTGCCATACAATAGCAGTTCATTATTTTATTTTTTTTTTTTGTTGACCTTGAGGGGTGATCGGTTTATTCCATTTGTTGTTTTTACACTGTATCTCGAATATTTGAAGTTATGCTGCATTCAGCAACAAAATAGGAAATACCAAAGTTTGTTTTCTTCCACATTCAACCACAAACTATGTACTGTATCTGATCAGTTAACAGATTATCGCTCCAGTAAGACTATTGTATTACATACAATATGGAAAAAAAACAAAAACATTTTGCATAGCTTCATTGTAATGTAGATACAGTACTGTAAGGCACTTCATAAAGAATTTCAGGCATTTATTTTACTTTTTGCCACTTCTCTCTAGAATTGTCACAATGCAATGTTACAACATCTGAATAAAACCTTTCTGTAGTCACGTTTTTGCCCACTATTATCTAGTATTATCTTCTACACTTCTCTGCTTTTCTTTTGGCATTAAGTCTCAGGTTCGACATTCATACATTGTGCATAATATTGACTGAAACATCTGATAACCCCCCACACCCACTATTTTTCCAAAACACAATAAATAAATAAATATTAAAAAAAAATTGTGCAATAACTTGGGGTTATGTTGAAAAGGCAACACACGTCAATAACAAGTCCCGAATCTAAAACAGATCAAATAAGTCTGAACAAGTCAGAATCCTTTTTTTGTTTCTGTACCAACAGTGGTGATCAACATGACCTCCACTCATCTCTTGTTTTTTAATAAAAACATTTCTTTAAGCTTCTTGCCAAACATTTCCAAAGCAATGCTGGGTTGACTGTGTGTGTGTGTGTGTTGTATCTGTCTGAATAGAGAAGAGGAAAATGCATCTTCTCTATCCCAGCTGGTCTTCGTACTGCTTCCGGAAGCAATCTCCAGCTGGGAAGAAATCCCAGCAGCGCTCCTGATACATCTTCCACACATAGGACTCCTGGGCACCAAGCAGAGACAGTCTTATGATATTAAAAAAGCCAACTTAAATTAAGGAACTTGAACTCCTCACACAACATTTTTGCACATAAGAGGGAGCAATTTTGTCTGATTCAGGATCATTTTCTTAACAAATAGAAATTGCTCTTCTCTTCATATTCTCAGCACTTGGAATGTGTTTGGATCGTTTTAGTTTAACTAGTTTGGTGCACCTCTAATCTCAGTAGCTAACAACTGCTTTTACATCTTTATAATCAAACAAGATCAGACAGATGACTGAAGGATCTTATAATGATACCCTTAGGTTTCGTACATGGAGAAGAAACTCTACCTGGCCAGTGTGCTCTGTTTCATCCTTATTGATGAGGTACATCAGGAAAAACCTTAAAAGACAAAAACATCACTGTTAGTTCGCAACATTCTGCGCACAGACAAGAGAGAGAGAAAACGAGATGTGCAGATTCAAATTTGTTACATGATGCCACGTTATTTTTGGACAATCAATGTCTGAGGCGAGAGTCTAAACAAAGCAACAAAACCCTGCCTCCATCCCCGAATCACCTGCTGCTTCCAAAATCAGGTGTAAATGGCAACGAGCCACCATATCTCTGTGGGCGTCACAGCATGCCTGCTCATAATGAATACTGCATGAGAGTGCACTATGGCAAACCTATTTTCCAATAAAGTTCATAGCATTAAATAGTAATGAAGCGAGATAATGAGGTCGTCTCTGATCCACCGGCTAGCTGACTGTGAGAGCAAATGGACTGAGACTTTCTGTTGTTAGTGGTGTTATGCAGAAGCCATGGCCAAGCAGGGAGTTCAGAGGAAGCACACCGGGGGGGAGGGGCATCTCCTGGATCGAGTGATCAGGATCGTTTGGCCCCAAGTACTGTGCCAATGTGCTAAATCTATCAGTCAAGTAATTAAAGATCAAAAGCAACACATAATGAGGAAAATCGGACGTACTAATTACCGTGAAGGTTTGTACTTACAGGTAGTTGGCCAAATTGTGCTCTTGCAGGGTGTGAGTCTCGAAGCCATGAGGCGTTGTGTCAAAGTAGTCATTACCAATGCCGCAAATGAAACATTTGGTCTGAGGGCAGAAGATAAAAATATGTTTATAGGATTTATTCTACGTTGCTTCACTTGTGTTTTGTAAGTGAGGTTTGGTAAAGCATTCCCCCCCAGGTTGATTTCTATGTAACATCACATGTGTCAGCATCTGACTGATGTTTTATGTGAATACTAAGGCTGAGAAAATTACTCTGAAGAAGGCATGCTAAGTTGCATGTAGTGTGAGAAAAGCATGCACTTTTACTTTGCCTCTGTCATATATTTGGTGTAAGATTGCCCCATCATGTATGTAATAATTAAATGTATGTATTGACAGAGGCAAAACATACACTATTCACAAAAAAAACAACTAAATCCTGAAATTGGGTCAAAATCCCCATTAAATTATGTAAAACATTTTCTTACCTCCATGTCTTCTTTGACTTGTTCCTGCTGATCTCTCAGCTCTCCAAAGGCATCAATAATCAAACCTATATCCACAAACAGATGTTATAGGCACAAATAAGCATCATCCTGAAGACAAACAGTGTCCTGCAGAGGTATTTTTGAACAATTTTTTGTTCTTTCATGTTGCAGCTGCAAAAGTCACTCTTTTTGGGGGAGTTTATGAGATGCACTGCAACTGTATCCACACTGCCTGAGTCAATACTTTGTAAAATCTCCTTTCGCTTTGTGCTTCTATCAACTTTGCAAATCATCTTTCCTTATTCTTTTTAGAGAAAACCACAAGCTGCAATCTAACAGCAAATTACAAGTCTTTAGGTCTGGATTTTGCCTGGGCCATTAAAAACTTTTATACAATTTGGTAAAAACTAATGATCTTTAAAGAGGGGGAGTTTGGATCTTGACTTTGGCCAATAGGAGGAAAGCTGAATCTGTATCTTCACCTATCAGATTCCCCCTCTCCTCATCTTCCCACTTTTCCAATTTAAAGTCTCATGAAGAGTCAGAAGGAAAAGCAAAAGAGAACAAGAAGAAAATAAAATATATCTTAAAACAAACAAAAGCAGAAAAAGCATTGAAACAACAGGGGAGAAAAATATAAGAAATATTACAAGACAAAATAAATCAATACATTCTAAAAAAAAACGCAACAGTAAATAATAACTAAACATATAAATACACAATATGAAAAATTAGAAAAAAGAAGGAAACTAATAAAAGTATAATTTGAAATAAAATTGAAATTAAGTATTAGCAATACATTAAATTAAAACTTTTAAAAATGCTAAACTTAGTTTACGTGTCTAATATGTGAAAATTCTAAACTGATAAGTTTAGAATTTTTTTTTTCATGAAATATTTAGAACATGAATTACTTTATGAAGCTATCTATTAATTTCTACATGTATTGACAGTTTTGACAAGTACCACTTGTCTTTCCTGTATCACAGAGCCCTCTCCAGCTATAATGTGACAAAATCTAATAGACTTGATTGGGAAGTGAGGAGTATGTAATAAAAAATATCAGACAGCATCTTTGAGTCACATGAAACAGATCATTTTATCCTTTCCTAAAATATTTCTAGTAAAGACTGTGTGTACACTTGACAAACCTACCTTGAATGATAGCCAGCAGGATAACAATGACAAAGAAGAAGAACGTAATGTCAAAAAGTATGCGGTAGAGTTCATAAGGGTCGCCCGCCGGGTCCTCGATTTCATCCCCGATGCCGCCTCCTGCTCTCACCCCAACGTACATGTGGAACAGGTAGCACTACGACAACAAAAATGGAGAAATGTTTTAAGTGTGAGAACGAGACACAACAAGTTGGAGAAAAAAAAAACACAGTTAAATGACGTTTTCTGTTCACCGTCATCATGTCATCACACTTCATGTCTGGCTCATCGTCATCCGCGCTCTTGTTGTAGAACTTCCTGAAGAAGTTAAAGGCCACCACAGTGTAGAGATAGACCACGACTGCCAGCAAGCCGACTGTCAACACAAGCTGCAGAGGAAAATGGGGAACAGTCATTACCATCTGCCACTGTGCTGTTATTACATGTTTTGGTTTGAAACATAATCAGCACAGCAGAGGCAGGTTTGACAATCACCACTTGTTCCCTTTAACAAGGAGAACAGCGGGATCTCTGTAGAGAGGAGCAGGTGAGATCAAAAGAGCTGCAGTATTTATTTGCTAGTTATAAATCTAATTTAAAACATTTAATTTTCATTTAACATAAGGCTCTGTCCAGACTTGGCCCAAGCACTAATCTGCATGTCAGCTTAAAAGATAAAATCAAGGAAGCTGCAAAAAAAATTAACTTGGACTATAAACATGATTGCTGGATCTACCCACTGGCCATTGACTTTGAAAAGTGTCAGTAATTCCTAAAGGTCTCAAACATTTTAGATTTTCTCTCACCCCTGAGACTGTGATGAAATTAAAGTTTGATTTATGCCTCTGGTTATTTTACAGCTGTGGTTCAGATTGCAAGAAAATTTCAATGAGAAAACTAAATTCTTTATCAGCCTTACTGCATATTACCCTGCGTAACCTACAAGTTATTTTCCAAAAAAAAAAAAAAAAAAAGACCTGCGCATACAGGTCAGGCAGTATTCAAGCGTGGTTGTAGTTGAACCAAAAAATGCTCCAAAATGCACTAGTTAAAATGTGTTTAACTAGTGCACTCAGTTTTAACTGCATATGTAACTGCAGTGATATAGTTAAAGTTGGTTTATTGTTTAAAATACTTCAATTAGAAGTAGAAGACGGTGATCTTCTTTATCTGATTGTAGCTTGTAGGCTAAATCTATTATGTGCCTCACACAAACCTTACCCTCAATCCCTAACTCAGCACTGACCCCTGTTGTCTAGAAGAAGACTTGCCTCCTTCTTACCTGTTTGCCATTATGAGTGACGGAGGACAGGATTGTGCGAAGGGTCTTGAAACCCATGGCGATGTCCAGCAGATGGGCAGCGAAGAAAAAGTTGTTGTAGTGCCCCAGAATGGACATGGTTGTGTACCAAACTAGATACAAGAATGACTATTGCAGACACAAAATGATCAGAATCAATAACTGAGTGACACAAAAAGGAAAATCCCAAAATATGATGGTCACTTTTCATGTCGACTTACGTTGTCCGTAAACACCACTCCCATTTTCCAGACGTGGTATTTTGTATCAATTGAGCTCAGCCTGGAAAAGGAAAGAAGCTGACATTAATCATTCATATTTTCTGTTTGCCCTCCATTTTTTTCATATTCCAGTCTCGTAGCTATTTATTGCTCCAATCTCACACCATGACACTAGTGATGCCTCCTTGGCAACCGTCTCCTCTGTGGGGTTGAAATCCAGAGCACTCTTGTCCAACCCCAGCAGCTCTGCTATCCTCTCTGCTCCGTACAGATCTCCATACTTTTTTATCACCTGCAAACAGCAGTCACAAAAATAAACAAACAAGTGAGAAGACGAGCAGGGAGGCTCCTCTTTTGGTTTTACTGTAGAGCTCGTGTGGATTACAGATTTAAACAAGAAAACAAATATTTAAACAACTTACCTTACGCTTGACAAATTTATCCCAGTAGTTGTTGGGAAAGGAGCTGATAAAAGCCACAAAGACACACATAAAAATTAAACCACTGTTACAGCTCAGAGAGAAATACCAGTGATGTGATTGACTCACGGGGTGTTGATGACCAGCCTGTCCCACTGTCCTTTAATGTCGTCATCAGACGGCTGCTCGGTAATGTAGAGGCCTGCAAACTCCAGCTTCCTAGCTATTTCCTTTTCTCGTTTGAACACAACCAGAGGCACCTTGTGTAAAGAAAAACACGTTTTTAGGTTCAAGTCTTAAACACTAACATACCATGATTTTTTAGAGAAACAGAGATTATAAATACTAAATTGAATTTCATGTTCAAGAAGTCAAAATCAAAATAAGTCTTTGAAAAATACAATGAAAAATCTAAGGTTAAATTTGAATAGCAATGATTCCTGAGTATGTGTTCTTTTTAACAGCTTTATTTAATCGAGGCAGAGAAAAGCTATTTCATGAGGTTTTCAAGATGGTTCCCACTGAAGAAAGAAAAAATCTACCTACCTAATAAAGCTACTGCCACAATGAAAAATGTTTACATATAACTATCATATAGTTTTGTGCAGATAGTGCTAAAGTTCAAGGGAATTAATAGTTTTGCAATGGACAGTTTACATAATGACATTTTTTGTCAATATACCTTCAAATAGTAATATCCCACCACACAGAGGAAAGATATGATGGTATGTAGTATTGCCAGACAACAAAGGGTCGGTGCCATGTAACCAGTGCTTTCCTGCAGGACAAAGTACTCGAGTGCTCCTTCATCTTCCTCCTCTCCTTCTCTGCCTCTCCGGTTCCAGGGGTCTTCATCTTCGGAGTAATCACCCGTCACCTAAAAGAACATTTTATTAACATGTATAACAAAGCATACAAGGTCAAATCCTCAATTGTAATATCAGAATAGTTTAAAAACGAATGTACCTTGTAGAAGAGAAGTATGAAGTTGATAGCAAAGGCAACAAAAAGTGCCAAGAAGCGCAAGTTGTAGAAATTTCTAGCCAGGTAATTCTATAAAGAAATTACGAGAATAATGTCTGCATGAGTTATATATGCAACTTATTCAATTACAGTTTTCTTTACAGTTCTGGTGCTTCATTTAAAAAAAAAAAGAGCTAAGAATGAATTTGTTGTAAGCAATACATGTTCATGTTGATATGTGATTAGGTTTTTATGTAAAGTCTAAAGTTAATGCTGCAGGCTAAATGTTGTAGATTGACAGCTCAACAGAAACATCACAGGTGAGCTTCTTAAATACCGAGACAAAAACTTTCAATCAGATGAAAAAAAAAAAAAACATTAGGTGGTTGAAGTCTGCAAAAAAGGCAAAACATTTGTCTGTATTTTTTAGTCCAAGTTTGTCTTTTATTGTTGTCATGACAACTGCCTCTAAAGCAATGTGTGGGAGTGCTTGGTTACCCACTGTTAAACCTGACGAACAGTGAATAATTCCTTGTTAATCAGTCTCAACCATAACAAATTTTAAGATGCTTTGGCCAAGCAAAAGGATTTCATTTGATGTTGAGAGTAATCATAGGTAAACTTCTGACCAGCATCTTAGTCTGGTAGACTTCTAAGCCAGCCAGAAAGCTGGCCATAAAGGCCTCTGGTGGTTCTTTCCTCAGGCCGAGCCTCTTCTTTGGGGCTCTTCTCTCCTCTATCGAATGATGTGGCGGAGCTTCGTCCTTGGCCTTGTCGTGGTCCTTTTTCTCACCATCCTCTGAACTGCAAATGTAAATTCCATTAGTGACAGAAAGTGTGAAGTATGTGAGGAAAAAAAGTGTTTGAAGAATCAGAGTCAATGCAGAAATGTTTCTATGCACACAAGTAAAAAGTTTGTACTTTATGAAAAACTACACTCACTCTCCCTTCTCTGAGTCTGATTTGTAGTCTCCATTTGAAGCCTTCTTCTTTGCAGCCATCTGTTCAAAAATTGCATGTTCAACATTTATTTTCAAGTCAAAATTACTGAAGCGCAAAAGAAATTATGACACAACACACAAGACAGTTATTGTTCACAGTTGATCTATTTTGCTTTTGCTTTGCACAAACATGCATGTCCCAAGAACTTCTTTACATTTTGTCAGATTGCAACCGTAAATTTCATTATTGGTGACGTGAATATTTTCTATTAGAATACGTTGCGGGTATGTATAATTGTGAAATGCCTTACAAATGAAATTCTGGAAAGCATATTATTGTATATGTAAGCAACCGACCTGAGTTAATACTTAAGTAGAACTTCTTTTCTGCCATTACATTGTTTTTCAACACATGAATACGTCAACATGTCTGACTGCTGTATTCCTTGGTCTTTCTGATGTTCACCAATGTATCCTAACAAACCAACATGGCAGTGTTGTTCAGACTTTTTTCCCACATTGTCCAAAACTGTCAAAGGATCTGTAAATTATTATCATAAATGTAAAAAAACAGAAGTATATGTCCCATATTTTTAGGGTCATGTATCGACTGATTTTTATTTTCTTGGCCCCATTAACAGTCTATTATTAACAACAGGAACAGGAACAGGTTCATTTTTAGTTAAAAATGAACTAAATGCAAATTTTGATGTATCTAGATCTGGTTTTGAGTAAATGTTGCTTGATATATGTGGTTCTATTTCTAATGAAATAACAGAAAATAAAGAAAAAACATGATTATTGAAAATGAATACTTTAGGTTTACGTAACATTTTCCATTTTTGAAAATGTCATTTTGTCAGTAAAAACTTACCTCTAATCTACCTTTGCTGATTTTGCTGGTAGCTCAAATGTAAACCATTATGTATTTAAATAGGCATAATAATAATTACATAATAATAAACTTTATTTATTTCAGAAAACAAGGGACTTAATAATATTACAAAAAAAAATAAAATGCATATCTTTTTCACTTCACAATTAGGTTCAACTTTGTGTTGCTTTATCACATAAAATTCCAGAAATAGACATTGATGTTGTAACATGACTACATTTGAAGAAGTTGAATACAGTACTTTGAAGGGTATTATTACTGACCTGTGCTTTCTTCTGCTTGACGGCGCTGGCTATTGATGGAGCGTCTCCCACCACCACCTCCGATACGTCCCCCAACCCTGGCTCACTTCCATGCTTGCCCTCCCTCTTTGGTTGTATGTTTAGCAGCTCCGCCATCAGGTCAGCCTCTGCTGCATCGCCCTGAGCCATCTGACCCATCTCCTCCAAAGCTGAGGCATCGTTGGCCTCCATTTTTTCTGTTTCCAGGACATCTCCATGAATCCCAAACTGAGTGGGGTCGGGCATGTTTCCCAAAATATCCGTCACCTTCATATTCTTAGCCCCTTCGACCAGGCCACCCCCGAACATAGTGGTCCACAAGATGTGGAAGAAACCCCAAACCAGGCTGTAGATAAAGTGGAAAAGACCAGTGATGATCATCCAGAAAAAAGAGAAGAAGCCCTTCACCATCTCCCTCACACTCATCTTCCTGAA
This sequence comes from Poecilia picta, assembly GCA_033032245.1. Taxonomy (NCBI): domain Eukaryota; kingdom Metazoa; phylum Chordata; class Actinopteri; order Cyprinodontiformes; family Poeciliidae; genus Poecilia; species Poecilia picta. The sequence goes on from CM065374.1 coordinate 10,312,264, forward strand.
TCTCCGATATTGCCGCCTCATGCTCTTCAGAGTGAGCAGTTGTCGAAAGTGACACAGGTTCTTTCTCATTGAGATGCAGGCGATTGTGAAAGCTGAGGAAGACTCCATCATGACATTCTCCTCTTCTTCCTCGTCCTGGTTCTCCACTACATTTTGGCTCTCGTCCTCATCCTCGTCAGAACGCTCAACAGGATCCGGCTCTGAGATTTGAGAAGCCAGCTGCATTTCAAAGATGGTGTCCTCACAGAAGTTGACAAACAGCTCCATCTTCTCACTCTCCCCGCCCTCATTGACCACATCGAATATGAACTGCCTCTTCGACTCTTTCACCTGAGGCTTTTCCCACTGCGTGCGACTTGACTCGCTGATCTCAAAGTAGACCCTCTCGATGCGCTTGGCTCCACCCATGATCTCAATACGACCCAAGAAAGGCTCAAAGTAGCTCAGGACGCTTTCAGCCAGGTTAAGGAACGTAGAGAGACGAGCATCATGGGGCATATGCTCCGAGAGGTTGGTGAGCAACACGGCCACATTGAAGCCAATGTCCTTTGCTGGTTCATGAAATCTCTCCACAAATTGTTTGTAACTAAACATGTCGTTTTCATCAGCCTCAGCGCAGGAGAGAAGAAACTCAATTTCAGACTGAGAGTACTGCTTCTGGTTCTCCATGGACTTTTGAAAGTCTTTCTTAGAAATGACGCCTTTACTCTCTGAGTCGTATTCCTTAAAACTGTCTGATGTCGTCAAGTCCTTCAACTTGAGGAACATGTCAAAAAATTTCAGAATCATCTCCACGTTACTTGAAGACTCCACCAAGGTGTCAACCATCTGTTTGCCAATAGTTCCATTCACAACGTTACCTGTTAAGCAACAAGGTGATCAAATAAGGGTTTGTTAGGAATTACATCCATGGGAAAAAGATGTAGTGCTGAATTTTTTTTTTGCATTTTGTCATGTTCCAACCACTAACTTCAATTTATTTTAATTGGGATTTTTTTGCGATAAACCAACAAAGCACTGAAAAATGTCACATGATTTTTAAAATTATTTACAAATAACTTTCCGAAAATGTGATAAGCACTTTGTATTCAGTGTATCTGATTGGACTTTTTAAAACCACCTTTTGATGGAATTACAGCACAATGGTTTTGCCTCCACCAGTAATATAGATGAAGGTCAACAGGATTAAAGGCCATCTGTACATTCTACCACAGATTCATTTGGATTTAGGTCTGGACTTTGACTTGCCCACTCTAAGACACAAACCTGGTTTGCCATAAAGCATTCATCGGTAGCTCTGCGTTTATTTTGTAAGGTACTGCCCGGATGGAAATATCTATTTTTAAAGAAGCTCTGTCAATCTCCCATTCAACATTGACCAACTTCCCTATCTGCTGAAGAAAAGCATCCTCCAGATCATGTTGATACCACCACATTCTAATGATTTGTTTATGGTAATGTAACTTTTTTGTGTGATTTTTCAAATGCAGCTAAAAAAAAAGTAGATGAGACATTTGGGTCTCCAAAGTCCAAAGTCCATTCCCAAACATGCTTAGTCGGACCCCTGCAAAGCTTTATTTAGCACTTCTTTCTTCAAGTAAAGTCTTTCTCTTTGGCACTCTTCCAAAAAATCCAGATTTATAAAGTGCACAATTAATAGATGTTCTGTCCCTAAAGTAACAATGTTTTTGTATGATGGCAAAAGTGCCAACTATTTTCATAGTTTTATAGCTTAAATCTTTCATTATGCCTGACTTGTCTGCTATATCCCTTGCTCTTTGTTATGCCATTTGTTAAATCTAAATTACCCACAGAGGGATTTATTGACAAGCAACATTTGAATGTCATTGCCTGTACTGTATTTTGTAGGGGTATCAGAGGTAAGGGGGTGCAATTTTATTGCGAGTCACTTTTAATTTTTATTTATTCAAATATTTTGAAAACCATGGTTCATTTTACACCTCCATTTATAGTCGTTGATGCTTTGATTTGATTTGGCCTATCTTGCGACAATCGCAACAACATACTTGGACTGGGTCTTTAACTTGGCATTATGTTAAAAAAGTGCAAGTTGCATAAATACTTTTTGTAAGATACAGAGGATCTAACAGTTGTTTATATATTTCAATCATGAAGTAAACATACCTTCTAGAAGAGAAAGCATCATGACGATCATGTCCTGCTGCAGGTCCAGGAGCTCCTTCAGTAATTCAATCTGACTGGAGTCCTGTTGCGAAGGGAAAAAAATATCACTCAGACAACTGATGACCTTCCTGTAGGAATTTCTCTAGACTATTTAATAACCCTGAGCTGAGTCTCAAGTGATCAAGGCTGCTTCGGATTCTGCTGGGGGCCAGACGGTCCCTCAACTCAACATCCATCGATCATCACCAGGGTTGATGTTATTTCCCAGTCCAGGAGCAGATGGCTGGGCCACTCTGACTCATTTAGGGTCTCTCTGGATCTTGTATTAACCATGCCATAAATCCAAACCTAACTTTGATGGGTTGAATTCAACCCCCGCACCTGTGCTCTGCAACATTTACTGTCACACCTAAATCCTTAGAGATGATAAGATAAGGTTATAAATCTTATAACTAAATTGGCTGACGTGATTGTATTGCAGTAACACGCTGGTGTTATCATTGAGGCTGGAGGGACCTCTAGTGGTGTCTCAGAAAACATTAATACTATTCAGGTTTTTTTTTTTATTTTTACTGCATAACTGGTTCAATATAAAAGATTATTTGAGTATTTATATTCTGACTTTGACCAAAATGTACTTTTATATCCACATTACCTCCTATGATATTTATTTAAAGCCAAAATTCTAAACAATTTATGGATTTACAGACAAAAATATGTACAACAGAAAATGCAGTTCAGTTGACAAGTTCATTAGCAAATATTTGACTATACCTTCAACCTTTAGAGAATTTCAAAGCTGACTTCCTATTGCAAGCTGATTCCTCAACAATGTGGCTAAGTCTTTACATGCACATCATTTGTAAAAAGCATTGAAATATAACAAGAAAATAATTTTCATTTTAACTTAAAGATACATACAACAAGATGTATTGTCTCAACTTTCACCCTGCAAGTATCATCTGTAAAATGGTTAGACATTGTTGCAAATATTATGCCAAACCTTTTAGCATAACAGTCTAGGAAGTGGTTGCAAAGCTCACACATGAAAAAAATAGGAACACTTCTTTCAAAGAAATACTTCCTCACATCTGACAAGTTCACATTTATTTCTGCTGACATAAATCAAATACCTGGGATAATTTCATCTGCATGTTGGCAAAGACATGCAAGAAGCCCACAACTGCATCCCATAGCCTGCTGTGAGCCAGACTCTGCTGATTACCAATGCATGGACCCTGGAGGACAAACAATATGGTTGAAAGCAGGAAAAGAGTGACATGGCTAACTGTGGAGCAGTGTATGATGATGCAATACCTGTATGTACTCTGTCAAAGAGTTGAAGACCTGTTTGGCAACTGACAGTGCTTTAGAAAAGTTCCTCTGGCCGGCTTCATCAATGACATCCTTACCAGAATAATACCAGTAGAAATCACTGATGGATTCCTAAAAGAGGAACTAATAAGTTAATTGCTGTCTTTTATAGAGGAAAGGTAGGGGGTCTGCATGCTACAGTGGGCTACCTGGAGTCTAAGCAGGTAGTCAACTGTGCTGATGATGATATTGACTGTGGTGGTATTCCCCGTTTGGGTCCTCAGGAAATTTTGAAAATCTAAAACGGACATGACAAACAATTAAGCATAAAGTATGAATTAAATGACTTCCTCAGCCTTCTTCACATTTTGTCACATCCATCTGCTCAGCAACTCTGATGCTCAGTCCTATCAGAAGAAAAGGAAAGTTTGAGAGAAAGAAACTGCAAACATCAAGTTTTTTGGCTCTTGTTTTCCACACATACATAAAGAAAATAGAGTGAACAGCTAATGTTGTAGGCTTCCTGTCCACGGATTCTTACACCTGAGCTGCATCTCTGCGGCTCTTTCAGCATTACAATTTTCACATTTCTCCGAGATATTCAGAAGTTGGGATTTTGCTTCAATCTCTAACTTTGTTTAAAATAACTTTATTCTGTCTGCTGTGTTCACTGGACTGCTTAATGTTTATTCACTCTGGCAAACCTCAGAGAAAGGAGGGCTAAAAAAAAAGAATGGAGGCCAAACATTTCACATTTTTATATAAAAAAAAATGTAAAACCATTTATAAATTTCCTACCACTTCATGTATTCACTACTTTGTGTTAGTATATTTGAAAAAGGTTCAAGGCATAAGAATATCTTTTCTAGCAGAAGGACTTTATTTACCCCAAATCTGTCCTCTCAAATATTACTGGGCACCGTCAAACATTATCTGAAATTCTAACATTTAAAAGCCAACCTACCATTGTTATGACCCTCACAGAGAAGTTGCAGAAACCTAAAGAGATCCTTAGTGAACTCATCATTTTGCAGAACCTTGGAACCTGAGAACAAGCATAAAATATTTTTTTAGTTTAAATATTGATCCGTGCTTTTATATATATGCAGGCAGACAAGCTTTCTTAATGTTTGGCTCTGTATAAAGCTGCTTCCTTGTTGACAAACAACCTTAAATCTTGTGCACTATTCTGTTGAGAGCACACATACAAGGTCAAGTGCATCAATCCAAAAATAAAAAAAAAAGAAAGGAAGAGAGCTGAGCTTTGTTGTTCACACAAACAAAGCTTTGGTAGATTTAACTCATAATTCACGCTGGTTAGTATTATAAAAATCTTAAAAAATAAATAAATGTCCCAAAGGAAAAAGCAAGCACTGATTTCCTAAACTAAAACATTTTAAACAGTCTTAGGGGTCTGACCGGAGAGTAAAAGAGCATGCATTAGTTTACTCAGTCCAGGGTTCAAATATTGACATTGCATCGCATTCATAAAAAATAAAGAAGAGGAGACAGGAACCGGGAGGAAACAAGGAAAGGAAGAAAAAAGGGAGCTAGAGCAGTCAAGATGTCAGCACAGCATACAATGAGTAGAATCTAAACCATGTATTTACCCCGCTCACTCACGTTGACTGGGATCGATGACATTAAAACATGATCAGAAGGAAACAAACAAACAAAACAAAGGCAGACATAAGCAAAGGAGAAGACATTGAAATTTAATCAGAATAGGTAGGAACAGGGGAAACAATGATAGGACTGTAGATATATATTTAATTTACATACACTGATTGGCAACACTGACATACAGTAACAGTCTTACAGGAAGCACAGGTTGCTCACCCGGCAGGAGTTTAGACGAAAAACAGTAACCATCACTTATGCCTGATCTTATGAGGTGAAAATGAGCTGGGTTATGTATGATTAAAAAAAGTTATTATACTGTATGCAACCCATCAGTTTAATAGAAACATTATATGTAAATGTGTTTGGGACATTTTTTGGGACTCAGACAGGACTTTGACATACAGTAGCACAGGTTTGTCTGCGGGATGACATGACGACACGAAACAAGAAACACACATGACGTGGAGATGGATTTGAGCAATAACAAACCAAAGAGCAAATGTTCTTGCAAGCTAATCCCATCTCTTTTGTTTTTTGTTTTGCAGTCATCTTAGAAACCATTTTGGTCAGAAGCTCATCATGTGAAAATAAGGGGTAGTTAACTAGGTGATAACGCCACCAGCTGGGCTGAAGCAGATTAAGCCAGAAATCTGTTCACATACAGCATCAGTAAATGGTTAAACGCCCCATCTGCTGCTCCAATAAAACCCACAGATTTTATCATCTGGATTTAATTTTCATTTTAATGAAGATACTGATCTATTAGGAGACGGTTTGCATATAAAAAGGGCAAATGAACTACTGGATTTTTATTACTGAGGGTCTAGAGTCTCATCACTGACAAATATCAATTTACAGCAAATCTTTATTAAAATTTTTAAACTGACTTTAATGAACTTTTTAAAACACTTTCAGTCAACTAAATATCCCCCAGAGCAGGAAAGATCAGTCAGACGCAATGTTGAAGAAGAGCTAGGATTGCAAAGAAGATTTTACCACGATTATCATCCTTACTCACTTGATCCCTCTTCAGTAACCATCCCCAGGCCTTCGGCTTTGTTTTGCCTTTCAAAGGCATTCAAATCCAGGACACTGAGAAAGAAATGACGCAGAATGAACTTTAAAAACACAGAATCTCACTTGTCTGCGTTTTTCAAATTCTACAAAGTTGGGGAAAGAAAGTGAAAGAGATCTGATGTTGAAATGTGCAAAAATCAAAAGCTCTGAGGATCATTTATTAAATATTCTATAGTGAAATTTATATATTTGAGTTGCCAATTTGAATACCTCAAGAAATTGAACAATTATTCCAAATATTGAAGGTTAGCATCATCCTTTTGAAAAAGACATTAACACTAATATTTGTTTAACCTATCATAGAAAATGTTTCTTTTTCCAATTCAATGAATGGCATAAATTAAATTCCATGCTTTTCCATGCTGTGTATATATGTATTAATTTCTATTATTGGCTGCTGTTGCTATGAAAAGCCAATTTTCTACCCCAGTTCTATGTCAAACATGCTGTAACATAATTAAACCTCAGCCAAAAAAACCCCCAATATTTTACATTGAACAATTGTATTGTCATTACCTGCATGACATCATCAATCCAGACAGACTTTTGAAAAACCCCACATCTCTTTTCTCCCTTGAGATAATCCAGCATTTTCTGTATAATAAAAGCCAGATTATTCAGATAAACTGAAGTTGGTAAATGGTCAATGCGAGAAACAATGCATACCTGCTGGACCAGGATGTTTCCACCGTTGAGAACGGAGATGCCCAGTTTGAGTGTGAAAGTCACCGTGGCACCAAGTCGACCTGAGATGACGCAGAATGGATGATAAATTGACCAAATATGGTCGCTGCAGGACAGCACAAATGTGTGAGTTTTATTACCTTTGCTGGCACTAATCATTTGAAGAACCATCTCTGCTGCACCTCGGTCGTGCAGTCGGGCTTGCTGATACAGCATCTTCTGTTTCTCCATTTCCTTTTCCTATTAGAAATCAAGATGTTTGTAAAAAGGATTCACAAAAATAATAATAAAAAAACAAAGAAACCCCAAAGGTAACAGTACCTCAAACGTTTTCTCTTTTCCTTCTTCTTCCTCTTCGCCTTCAGCACAACTCTGAAATGGAAAGCAAAATTAAATATGCACCATTTCCAAAGAAGCATACAAAAACAGTGAAGGAAATACTGTACCTTTGCCATCATATCTGCATATGCAATATACAAGGGATCCTCTTCCAATGAACTAATGAAACAAAGAAATGCATTTCTAGTTAGACTTTGCACATCTGACAGGTACATCCTAACTATAAATAATCATTTTCAGCCACTTGTTCCAACAACATTAATGAGGTCTCCCTACTTTATACAAAAATGGGCAATTCACACTTAACACACACATTATCAGTTGTGAAGAGGTCCAAAGCAATTATGCATCACAGATGGAGCAGCTTGTGCCATTGCCAGGTGGCCAGGTGTGTGTGTGTGTGTGTGAGTGTGGGTCTGTGAATTTACCTGCATTCAGTCAAAGCGTTGTGGCTGAAATGAAGGATGAGCTGGTGTAAAGGGTCGGGTTGCTTTCGGACCTCCTCCTCTTCCTCTTCTTCCACTTTTGGCTGTGTTTTCTGCGCAAAAAGAACAAATCAGAATTGTAACCCAGAATGATACCTCGTATTCTGAACAGCCAACAGATTGTTGGGTGCATTTATTTTATTCCACGTCTCAAGACAATATCTGATAACATGCGCCATACAGACAACATGCTTAATGATGACAGGCATATTTTATACACACAATCTGGCATACAAATGCACTCAAAGATGGCGTTGCCGAATGTGGATGGAGTTAAGCATGACTCTCTTATTACAGATATTTATGTTATCTAATAACACAAATATCCAATGAGTTCACACACTGAAACCAAACATGGGGTTATTACTATAATCAAGGTTTTAAAAAGTTTTAAAAGAGATAAAGGTTTCTGTGATAGGATTTCCACAATTTAAAGTCACTTTAATGTTATGTCAGAGATAAGTGCTGAAATGATCTAGAGCTAAAACACAGTAAATCAAGCTAAGAGCTGATAGCCTGACTAATTATCAGCTCATATCGGCTTGCTGTAGTCGTGAAGAGCGATCTTATTAAGGGAGAAAAAATGAGACAGCATTAAGTATCTGAAACTTAATGTTTTAGATACTTAAGTTCTGAAACATTAAATTTTTTTAACCTTAATTCTTCTCTTGTCTTTGGTTATTTAGCTCGGGTTCTAAAACCAAGGAATTTTTGCGAATGTGTGTGAATGTGATTTTATACATGCATGTGTGTGAAGCTACAGAAACTTTAAAATGTAGTGTCAGTTTTTGAGCTTCTACACAAAATAGATGAAGTCTGGAGTAACAAAAAAAATTGAGAAAGACAAACTTAATAAATTAAACCGGTAAGTTGAAGCATTGTGACAGGATGCTTCCTTACCTGTGTTTAACACAATGCATCAAGTCGCCCTGACATCAGCAGAGATGTCATGCTTACCTGAAACACATCCCTTCACTACCTGGGTCACCAGGAGTGACTCGGTTACACAAACTGACAATGGCATGACATTGACAAGACGAAGGCTGTTGGACATAAACTATGCACAGCTTATAGGTACCTACATGAGGAGAACTGGGGAGGTGAGAGGCATGACTACTTACTGCGAGATCCTGCACCAGCTTCTCCTCAAAAGAGTACTCCTCTGTTTCTATCCATATACTTTGATATGCCAGAAGGAAGAGGTTAATAGAGCGATGCCTAGCAAGGGGTAAGAGGACATTAAGCCTGGGTTAGACAGGAAGGAAGAGGCCAACAGAGGATAGGTTCCTTTAAGAAGGGGTTGATGCTGGTTAGTTTAGGGTTCTGGCACATCCAGCTGGTCTATTTACATGTACCGTCTGTTGATGAGTATTGCTTTCACCTTTAAGATCTCAGCTCTTGGTTGAAGTAGACCTACCCAAGGATTTAGGGAAGGATGTTCAACTAGTCAACCAGAGCAACATTTTTTACAGGGGATATGTAAAGGTAACTCTCAAAAATTAGAATGCCATTTAAATTACTTTTCTGCTATTAAACTGTGAATTTCCTCGAAGGCACAGCTAATTAAACACATATTCTTAAAAAACAACAAAAATTATTTCAATAATTTAATCATTGTGCATGTTTTCTCTTTCCACTCAACTTTCCATTAATATAAGAAACAGCTTTTAGCCACTTTAATGACCGTATATGACTTATCCTACTTGTGAAGATATCAATGACGGAAGACCAATCAAATATTCTGATGAATTTCTTGGACATAACAATTAGTTAAGTTTAATTTTCCATATTCATACCATGCATATTTACACAAAACATCTCAAAGCATTTTATAAGAGAAACAGGTTCAAATTAGTTCTAATTTTACAGCAAAAAGGAATAAATGAAACTCACAACAATACAATTCCATCAGATTTAATGACACACAAAGTCCATTCTGATCTTAAATGCAATAAAAGAGTCAAACTGAGTTCACAATATCAAATGTTACATTTTTGATTCAATCACTGGGGAAAAGAAATTTCTTAATTTTGATATTCTAATTTGTTGAGATGTACCTTATTAAATTGTTTTCTTCAGGTTGATTTTGTGACTTTTTTCAAGAGAAGAAGGTAGTTAGATTGAAAAAAAAGTTTTTTTAAGTTTTAAGAATGGATTCAGGCTGAGCATGTTGCTGCAAATGTGTGGACCTGTGGATTAGCCAGAGATAACCTGAGGCAGAAACTGTGCCCAGAGGGAAACAAGCGTAGCTACAAGCCAGAGAGCAGTACTAAGTTAGCAACTTCTTTACCGTCAGCACTGAGAGCAGACTGTCATAGTCTGTGTTCTCATGCATTATCCCCAGCCAAATGTGTCGGAAGGAATTCATGAAGTAATTATTATTTTTGTGCCTATGGGGATGAGGCAGAGGTACAACAGAGTCTTGAGATAGGGGACAGAATAAAGACTGAAAAGAGAGACAAAAGAAAACAAAGATGACATCTGACAAAGTATAAAGTGCTATGGAGAAGCTTCACTTTCACACTTCTCATATAAATCTCTACAGGCAAATGAGAAGCCTCCGCTTTGTGCATTGCATCCAGTAATTATTACCTACTCTGAGTCATATGTTACTGTCAACAATTCTGAATAAATGAGTCATGCTGTCAGAGAGGCGGGCAGGATCTGAGCACATATTGAAAAAGGCCACCCTGAGGTATCGGGCTTGTTAATTGTTTTCCTCGAAGCTGTGAGCACTCTGTCTGACGTCTTCTGATTGAGTTAGAGAGCAGCAGGCCATAAAATTACAACTGCTCATTCCTTCCTTCTTACATGTGACAATAGCAGCTGCAGGCTATGTATGTATTAATGTGGGGTCAGGAACCAGGAAGGAAAAACAAAAGAGCTGAACAAACAGCAAAAGTAGACATTACAGTGGGAAAAGAGATCCTGAAGCATTTACTGAACCGTTTCTAATTTGTTCAAGGTGCCGAGAGGCTTCCTGCAGAGTTTTGCCATTTTAAGGTAAAAAGGTAAAAGTAATTTTATTTATATAGCACATTTTCAGCAACAAGGCAATTCATAGTGCTTACCGTTAAAGAGGATTGGATGGAGACCTTTTAAAGGTGAAGGGATTTGTGAATGTTTTTAGTTTAACTGTGCAATGCAGTACCTTGGTAGATTATAAAGGGGGGCCATTCGGAAGCAGGCAACAACTGCACGCTTTCGCTGTTTGGAGAGCAACTTCTGCCACACGCACTTCTTGGATCTCAGTGGCTGCTCCACCTACGGAGGATAGACAAGTATTAAAAGTAATATCACAGCTTTTTGTGCTGGCTGTGCCAAAAAAAATAAAAAATTACCGTAAATGAATTCTACAAATTCTGGTAAAAAAGAGTGAACAAAGGTCTTGCCAGAATCATGACGGGATAATTTGGATGACAAGTGAAAGTGTGGTTTCTTGGCAAACTTGATTAATTTATAACCTTAGTGGGCAACAAAAAATAAAACAAAAAACTTGCGCATCTAATGTGCTTTATCATAATTTCAACCAAGAAAACAAGAGTTACAACCCTTATTATAAAGTAACTATTATTATGACATTCAGTTCTGTGTTTTTGTGTGTAACTTTTTAACTATAACAACATGGTTTATTTTAAAGCAAAACACTAATAAAGTCCAACCATCTATCTGTTGCAGTACCTTCTATGCTTTTCATGATATTTAAAACCTGATTACCATAACGTCTTCCAACTGAAATCATTCCAACTGTATTTTTAATATAAAATAGTTGATGCCATCACATCCACCTATCAGTAATGTGTCTTTATTTTGACCTGTTCCAGATTAAAGATGGCAGCAGAGATCCTTTGGATACGATCAACCACTCGTTCAGGGTCAGGTGGGCTTTCAATCCTCATCACGATGTCCTTATACAGGTTCAGCTGCCACCGCACAGCAGGGTCCTCAGACTAAGAGAATATTTAGATAAAGTTGAAAGCAAAGTAAATTGACAAAATGTTGATTAATGAGGATATGCTTTTGTACCTTTTCTCGAAGGTGCAAATTTTGATGTATGTGGTCTTTAACCTCTTCATCTGTATCTTTCTGTAAGGATGAGATAAAGAGAGAGATAGAGAGCGAGAGAGAGAGAGAGAGAGAGAGACTTGTTACAAATCACATGCAGGAAAGAAAATGTCAGGCCATAATAAAAGGCTCAACAAAGCCATTTCAAAAAATAAGGTCACAAAATATCAAGCTTGAAGCAGCAGGGAAGGCAGAAGAAATTCTGATGGCATTTCCATTTTTCTCCTATAAAGAAAAAGCATTCTTGAGTAAGCAATAATAGGAAACTATAAATACGTAGATAAGATGTTCCCTATATTGTTTCCTATGGGTGACATGCATAACTTTACATCAGCTAAAATAGAAAACATATAAATACATCAAGAGGTCTCATAAGTGATAGGAACTGCAGCTGAATACAAATATGTGCTTCAAATTCTTGACTTTCTCTAAATTAACTTAATAATGTGTTGGTGCATCACAAGAGATGAAAAATAAAAAAATAAAATATGAAAAACTTCAAGGAGTATCAAAAATTCTTTGAGACGTTCAAGTATTTTCTATTACAGCATCAATTTGCATTTCTTTAGGCAGTGCTGTTTTCATGTAAGTGTTTCAATCTTTTTTTCAAATGGGTTCTCACCATGAGGTAGCGGGTCTTGGCAAGAGTAATCAGCTCCTGATCCCCCGGGGTGCACATGTTGAGGCCGATTGGCAGCATCTTCTTCAGAGCGGCCACAATTAATGAGGTCTGAATGGAGTAAAACTCACCGCGCCTCTTTTTATGTTTCCTCTCCTGGTCTTGTCCTCCAGACTGAAAAGTTCATCATGACATACAAAAAAAAAAACAAAAAACATATGCAGTGGTGAGTAAAAACTAGAAGCTTTAATTTATTGGTCTAAATTCAGCGGCTGGTAGCATTGGAGAAGATTTACTTAGGAAAGCACTTACTGTGTGCAAAACTCCACAATCATCTCAGTAAAAACACATGTTTCCTCACAAATATCAATATGTCTTGAAAACACAAACACACATATAGAAATGCTAACGACAGACTAACAACAAAATACACATACAGCTTTTAACTATTGACTACAGACAGAGGGATATCAATCAACTGCAAACCCACACATAATCACATAAGATGCTGCAGAGGGGCAAAGCTTTTTATACCAGATGAACTGTATTTGACCCATACAGCAGTGAGGAATGAACAAACTGACCATGTCCCACACTGATAAATGGAGGCCACAAATAACCAGGTAGCATAATATATAACTAAACTATAGACTATACAGCACATCAGGCACAAGCTATTGGCTTTTCTGCTTGGTGACAAGCGCATACCAGCCAATAAGCTGGCAGGTTAACGGCGCATGCACTGCATCACTCTACCTTTTCCTTAAAGGACTGTTTTGAGTTAGAGGGATAGATAGAGACAGACAGAAAGAAGCAGTTAGGGGGGAAAAGGGATGAGAGAGTGGTTAATAATGGAGGCACAAAGTCCTCCTCATACGGACATGCAGTGCAATGAAAAACATTTTATTTTTCTTCAAAGTGCTCAACCAAGCAGATGTATTGGAGCTGAGGAATGAAAATTAGTGTTTTTTTGTAATAACCATGCACACAATATACACACACATAGAAGATTTAAAAGATTATATAATGTCAGAAGGCTCCATAGTGTATTCCTTAAAAAAATTATTTAGATTTCTAAATCCTCTCAGATGTGTGTGTATTCTTGTAGAAGTGAACACCCCGGTTCGGTGATATTCTTATAGCATTTTCATGTTAACATATGAGCACATGTATTGACAAAATATTTTTTCTTTACATGGCAGAGAAGATGTTAACATGTGTCCTATTAATGGCCATGTTTATACTGGTTTGCTCTTTTTTACATCTCATGGAAATAGTAAATTATTTAGATTAAAGCTCATCAATCTGCTGCATGTAAAGTCCAGAACGTGTAAATTTGAGTTCATCCCTGTGGAGAAATATGCTAGTAAATCAACATACCTTTGACATCTTTGTTTTATTGTCTCCGGTCAAGAAAGAAAGATTGTTGATTTCATTTTGAACCACAAAATTTTGCTCTTCTCTTTTAAAGTTCTAGGGGGGGAAAAAAGAAGAAATAATACATGTCAGTCTATAAATGTTCATGTTTTGTCAAGTTACAACAAAAATCTTAATACATTACAATCCCAACATATTTTATTGAGACTATATGTGATGGACATATAGTCCATCACACATAGTGATGGACTATATGGTTCTATTTCGGTACTATAGAAGCATATTTTGCTGCAATTACAACTCAATCAGATGGGATAGGGACTAATGCGAAGAGCATCTGTGCACATCGTTTTTCAAATTTTGATTAGATTTAGCGTCTGGACTATATGGACCATTCTAACATAAGCACATCCATGGATCAAAACCCTTCCAAAGCAGCTTTGTCAGTAAGGAGGGAAAACCTCTACTTTGTTCTTTAAGCTTATGCAAACTAAATCAGGTTTTCATTCCCAGATTGTGTTGTATTTATCTCCATCTTCTATTTACTCTGACCAGCTTCCCTTTCTCCATCCCCACCAGGTCTGTCATACTGCACGGAACTATGGTTTCACAACAGACAATAAAAACTATTTCAAAAACATCACAAACTCACTTCAAAATTCATAAAATCAGCAAAACCCTTTGAGGGCACATTTTAGGATTCTGGAGAGTTTACTAATTTCTATCACAAACTGGGCAAACAACTCAAATGTCTTAAAATGCTGCATTGGGTTTTATTCAAGGATATAATAATAAAGGTGACTGAATCCAGATGCACATACTTGTCAGATTCTTATCGATAAAACAACTGTAAACGCTCTACTCATTCATACACTACTTGTGTTTATGTATCACATAAAATCCCAATGAATGGTTTTAGTGATATGGATACTTTTATGTAAGTTAATAAAAAAACAAAGGAATCATTTACATGAGACTTGCACCAGAGGATGAAAATCTCTGCAACCATTCTGAAGAGTTCATTGGAGTCTGAATCTGGTTCTTTCAGCCACCTAGATCTGCAATAAAAGAAAAAAAAATATGTAAGTTTAGTTTTTTTTTTTTTTTTTTCAAATTGTGCAATAACATTTCAACTATAAAATAATAACTGTCACTTATTTTACCTGTTGTTGTCCACATAGCGGATGAGCATGGGATAAAACGCATAAAGATCCCTGCAGAGCACAGCAAACTCATCCAAAATGAGCAGCTCGGCCTCCTGGGTGTCTCCTTTACTGTCGGCCTTCAGAAGCTCCTCTTCAGCCACCACTTTTACTGTCTTCTTCTTTAGTTTCTCCAGGGTGGGCAAGAAGTGGCTCTTGAGCAGGTCTGCGCGAGCCTTACTAATGATGGGTTGCACATAAACTAAACATTGAATAAAAGAAGATCCAAATTTTAAGCCATGTGATTTATAATTCAGCAATGCAACAATTCAAAGACTGATTGTGTCTGTTAGGTATTTAAACTTCATCAGTACCTGCAATTCTCTTCATCCAGGAGGCCTCGTCGATGCCGAGGTTGTTGTTGAGGATCTTGAGGATGTTGCCAAGGATGAGGCTGAGGTGCTCCGAGGTGACAGTAGTGCAGAAAGTGCTTCCAACACTGGCAGCCTGGTTTTCAGGGCCCCTCTCCCACCAATAGGACAAGTAGTTGCACAGCATGGGTAGCACCACCTCAATCACATGGGGCATTTCGGTGTAGCGCGCTCCAGACTCAGCCATGTCATTGATGTCTTTCATGAGCCCGTCAAGCCGCGGCATCCCAGGACACATCTCCTCAACTGATTCTCGTATTCCCAGCACTAAAACATAGCGGGGGTTTTATTCACATATAGTTACGAAAGCTTTAGTAATACCAGGTTGTGCCGTTTTTAAATGTGTCAACTGGTAATGGGGGAAATTGTTCTAGAATAATGAAGGCTTGACATTTATCATCAATTTGTAACTCACCTGCTCGATCTCTGGCACTCTTGGTATTAAAAACGGAGCAGGGGTTGTGTGTGTTGAGCTTTGGCTCCAGGAAAGCTACCGGCATGGCGCCAGCAAGAGTGGCCAGACACTGACCGAGAGCTGGCAGCTGCCTTAGAGATACAAAATTATTAAATGGCAACATGTTTTCTTTTTCTTCTGCTAAGTTATTCTCTTCACTTAAAAATCTACGCTGAGGATACCTTTCCACATAGATGTTTTTTCCAGTGCCAAGTGCAAAGAGGCTGGTCAGGATTCGATAGCAGGACACCTGCACATCATCCACTGAGGAGAAACAGAAAAAAAAGTTACATTTAGGCTGTAAAACTGGAAAGAGATCTGTGTACTTTTACTGCAGTGTTTTTCCAGTAGATATATATGGAGGTATATGATCCAATGATCAACTGATTGATCGATTGTTTCTATCCATCTGCTAGTTATTGCAGCTTCTTTTAAAAGAACTATGTGTGTTGTACTGCTGTCTTGTGAACTGCATAGTGAGGTGTTTTGTTTTTTGTACTTAATTATTGTGCTAATTTTTGCATATCTACTCTGCCATGAATTATGGTAATGTCGGCTAATGTGCAGTGTCCTAATCAAATAAATTAAATTAAGTAAAATTAAGTGACTGTCTGGCCATATCTCTCAATGGATGGATGGAGATTGTTGTCAAAGTTTAGAAATCATCTTTATTACTTGGAACTAATATGAGCTCAGCATTCTGCAGTATAGTGGAACAAGTCTCGCACGTAAACTCTGTTCAATCAGGTGTTCAAGTGTTAAAAGATTCCACATCTGATAAAAGTCTTTTTCAGCTTCAAAACAAAGTAAAAAAAAGAACCCACCACCTTTGATCATTCCCTCTTTGTCAGGACTTACAAAGCAGATCTACTCCAAAGTGGTGTTGAGTGATGTGCTCAAACAGAGCAGTTAGGATGGGAAGCAAAGCCACAGTTGTGTAGTTGATATTCTGTGACACGCCTTTCATCTGGGAGCGAGAGTGAGTGAACTTCCCCAGCTTCAGGTTCTCAAAAGTCTTCTCTAAGTCCTCCGCAGCGTTCTCAAAGAACGTCCTGAGCCCCACCCTGACCTGCTCCGAGCCCGACTTCATCACTGTCCTGTTAGATTTAACAAGAGCATAAAAAAATAACTCAAACCAATTGGTATGGAACCACTGGCGTGTATATCACAGATACTACTTAATATGCATAAATGCAATTGCTACAACCTAACAGTCTGGAACAGTTTCACACATGATGTAAAATTCCCGAGCATTACTCCGTCTGTCCAGAAACTGTGCCATTAATTATTTATCCAATGAACTGGGAGAAAATTGAAATTCAAGGTGAGTCAGCCATTTCTGAAGCTAGGAAAGAAACTTCATGAAACAGCACAACACATTAATATGATTAGTGTGTTCATTTTCAGCATTTCACAGTTCATAACATAAGTAAATAAATTACCCATTGTTAGGCCTTGATGTGTCAGGGAACAAAGACGGCAGAGATGAGAAAGGCTTCTATGGGCATCATCTGTAGCTCTTCAGCATAAACAAGACGCCATAATGCAATGCTGATTTAGCCTCATTATGTATGAGCTGCATTTACAAACAGTACCTTGTCTCTAAAGACCATTATGAGCCTCAGGCAACAAGTGCTGCATGAAATGTGTTCTGCCTTATTTTAATGTTAATGGAAGTTCTTTGTTAATACCAGTATCTCCCGAAAGAATAAAAGACTGTCTAAAGGAAAATGCTGAAAAGAAAACCAATGTGCTGCAAAGGATCCAGGTCACATTAGATCCACTCAACAAAGAAAAGGTGTCAATGACTTTTAAAGCGGTTCATGGTTACCTAAAATAATAGCCTTGAGGTTTTCTTCTCTTTTTTTAGGAGGGAAACCCTAAGCTGCCAAGTTTCTTGTGTGCTTTGGGCTCTGCCTAATTTGTACGCACCTGGTGTCGAGAGTGTGTGCCAGGATGTGCAGACAGCTGACCATGGTGGTGGAATCACTCCCTACAAAACAACACAAAGGCCATTAGCAAGAACACAGCAGCTTTTTCTGTTGACTTTTTGACATGACTCATGAAAGAAATAACTAAATGCACTAATATATGAGTAAGAACAAAAATAACCTTTGCAAGACATTTGGTTATGTGCTAAATTTTCTTAAGATAAAAATATTCTGACAGATGAGCCTCATTGGAATGCACATTCTAACTCACAATTTGTGCGAATGTAATTTTTCTTCCCTTTCTTGTGTTTTGCACTTGGTGATCTTAATTTGTTTTCCTTTGTTGCTCTGTTCAATAAATGCAATTTAAATCTTGTATTTTGTTTGCCTTTTTTATGTAACCAGTAACCCAGGAATCCCTAATTAATTTTGCAAATAAATGCCATATAATTTAATATTTATTTATTCTGAAGACTAGTTACTGCAAAAATAAACTAATGAATGATGGTAATTTAATTTTGCGTCTTGGGTGGAGTCAGACAGCAATAAATGTCCAAACCTGATTACAGTGCTCAGGATGCTAAAAACCCAAGAGATGCTGTCATCGCAATAATTATCACTAATTTTGCTGCATGGCTTTTTCCAATAATGCAGGCCTTAGTTTTTAAGTCTAATGCCGACAGCTGACAGGTGTTCTTATAAATTGTTAACAAAAGGTTGCAGGGAATGATCTATAAAAGGTGTTACACAAAAAGCACATTTGCAAGAACGTCACTGACTAAATAAGTGTCAGCTTACCAAAAAGAGAAATCCTATGTCTGACAAGAGCTGCCAGTTTACAAAATAGGCTGTAGCATGAAGAGCAGAAATAGGGAGAAAACAAAAATCAGAAAATCACAGTGACTTACATAAATGAAGTGATTCAGATTTCAGGCAGAAAACAAGCAGCAAGGCAAATGTTTTCTGTGTTGACAATGTTTGTTGTCAGTAAACGTGTGAATTTCTACCTGGTGACCATTTCCTTCTCTTTGTTGGAGGCGTAACCACTGCTGCTTAGGTTCTTGTTGGGAGCGGAGAGGAAATACAAAGAGTGGTTCTTGAAGTATTGATCGATGAGTGGGAGGAGAACCTGAAGACCACCAACAATGAATGTATGATTAGACAGAATCCATAGCAAAAGAATAACAAAATAATGAACTTCTAGATATTAGTATTTGTTAACTTTCCTTACTTTGGCAAAAAACTTGATTTCTGTCTGAGGGGACCTGTCTGTTTTCCCACTAGCTGCCATTGCCTCTGAATTGAGAAAATATGTTCTATTTTAGACAACAAGAAATCCACAAGTCTACTTTAATGCTCTGGAACAGCATCATACCTAAGTGGGCGATAAAGTCCTGGGCTGAATCGACATACTTCAGCAGCTTCTTGAGGAATTTATAGGCAAACCTTTTTTCCATGGAAGAGGAATCCTGCTCCAAGTCCTTCAAACCTCTGCAACATAAGACCTTTTCTGTAAAATACCATTCTTAAACCATGATATTTACTTTTGATGGCACTTAATAAAGTAGTCAATCAACCAGTGACATAGTCACAACATATTGACCTTGTAATGCTATAGCCATTAATTTGCAGGAAGCGAAAAAGGTCCAGGGCCTTTTCTCGATCACGGGCCTTTTCCTTGGCTGTCAGCGTGTCATAGGGCACCAGGAGAGGATGAGTTCCTCCGCCTGAAACGACAAATGGCCCTGTGTTCAGATGTGATTTACTCCCTTGCCATTCAATGTGTAAGGGCAAACAAAGTGGCTGAACCTAATTTGTCAAGAACACAGAGGCTCTCATGCATATTTACAGAAGTACATGAAAAAGACAACGATAACAACCGTACATGGCTTTGTAATCCACCCACAGGCAAACATAAAAAATCTTTCTGTTTGGCTGGTGTCTTTGTCCAGTTTGCATCCCTAATACACTTCATTAACTATTCACCTCTGCTTCCAAGGTCACTTTTCTTCTTCTTGGCCCAGATGTTATGGTAATTCTCAGCCATTACTTCCACCATCCCCTTGGAGTGAAGACAAAAAGAGACAAACTCAGTGAGGAACCCTTTTCCCGCCCACAGAACTCATCCATATTCAGAACAGATTGCTTTGATCTGATGTGCATTTACAAGCTCCTTTGATTTAAAAAGGGAAAAAAATACAATAAAGCTGAGTTTCTCACCTGCAGTTCTCTGGACAAAGTCACATTACTTGTGTCTATTGGGCTGGGATTAAAGCCATTAGCCTGGAAACACGTGTAGATTTAAAGTGAGACAATGTCAGCTTCCAGCAACAAATAAACATTTTGATGAAACAAGATTTCTCCCTTAAAAAGATTTCATAAAGGAGCACTCATTGATTTAAGAGCTTAACACAGAATGAGTGATCTGCATAAATCCTTACAAAGTAGCAATGCTGTAAAAATAGGAGCATTTGACAAGAGCTAAAAACTTAAGCTCATATTTTCAAAACTCAAGACAATATTAATTACTATTGGACAAATAGAAAGTGCACAATTGAAGGGTTGTGAAAGATAATTCTTGTCACAATTTTGACTGATACTTTGTGTTCTGTTTCAAACAGAAAGAGTAGCACTGATTTTTAAAAGTATGTCGGTAAAGTATTCACACTAGTTACACTCTTTTCACATTTTATTATGTCTTTTATTGGGTATTGGCATATTCTTCTTTTTGAAATAGCTTAAATTCAGTCAGACTGAACATGAGCGTTCAATTTTCACCAGAGATGCTCATATTTTAAATATGATGCTCATATTTTAAATATGAGCATCTCTGGTCATGTTTAAAATGAGCCATCTGATGGGCCATCTGATACACGAATAAGATTTGAACCATGAAAGGCTGAACAACAATGCTGTTTAAGCTTTCATTGAGGTTGATTTGAGATTTGAGAAAAGTCTCAAATCTTTTCCATCCCCTAAAGATTTTTTTTCAGGTTTGCTCTAACTAGCATGTCTGATCACTGGATATCTCTTTAAAAGTCTGCATCAACATCAAACTTTTGTCTCGCTGTGGTAACAGAAACAGAGACTCAACAATGAAAATGAAACTGAGCAAAATTGTATTTGTGTGACAAAAAAATGAACAAATCATACCTGAGAAGCTTGAGATATTTTCCTCATTTTCTCATTTTCCCTCTGCAGAGACATGCTCTCTCCATCCTTTGTCCTGTCGATGCTCCAGCCCATGGCCAGCATGCTTTTAAGTGAGTCCCTAATAGGCAATCTGTAAATCTCCTTCTCCTGCAACACAATAATAAAAAAATAAAAACAACATGCAAGCAAATAGGCATCAGCCTTTACATTGCTATTCTAAGCAGGTGTTTTTACTTTTTCTGTCAAGGCTTTGTAGATCCTTAACTGAGGGTGAGTTTTAGCCTTCTCATCTACACAGTCCCCATATTTCCACCCAAGCAGCACCTGAGATACAAGCAGAAACAAAAGTTGAAGGAGAAGTAATCTTCACTGATCCCACTGTTCAGTAAATAAGGTGAATTGCACCACAAATTTAAGAGTTACAATGTTTTCAGAACTTGCTATTGTAAGTTTTACTTAAAAGTTCAACAAATGTTACAACGCAGTCTGAGCAGTCGCTAAAAGAAGGATGACAAGCTTTGCCAGAAACAATTACTGTTGTCTGCCCATCTTTTATTTTGATCTTATTAATTTCTCAAAACATTCATCGTGCTTTGACTGGAATTCTCTCCAGTTTAACAACCCACATCCCCAAAAACATCACCTGCAATCCAAGAATTGTGTTCAACATTACCTTCTCTGCAGACCATTTCTCATGGCAATGCTCAGCATATTTGTTGGTCAAATGTTCAAGTTTTTCTGGTAACACAACGCTAAAAAAAAGGAAAAAAGAGGGCACCAATTACTCTGAAAGCGTGAGCTGACACATGTTAGCAAAGTCATTAACATGTCATTACTCAATATATTTAGTCAGAATGATGCTGTTTTTCTCATTGATTTTAGAGTCTATAATGGCTTACTTAGCAGTATTGATGGGTTTAGGGTCAAAGTTTCCCTGAGCATCCACAGAAACAGGCTTTTCAATGGCCGTGCTAATGGAGGCATCCACATAGTCTGGTGGCAAAGCTCCAGCTATAGCACTGAGACAAGGCATGGCCATCTTAAATAACTCTGGGTCGTACTTCTGCAACGAGAAAGAAAAAGGCACAATTTATCAAATAAATTCTGTTATACAACATCTCACAGAGAAGAAACTGTCCTCAACAAATCAAGTAATGTGTTTTACATTTAATTTAAACCGGATGGGTCAGAGGAAGAGACATTAATGAAGAATTATTCTAAAGCCTGAAGAACCAGCACACTTAAGGACTTGGATCAATGATGGGTTGTCCAGATATTGATGTTCTCTGCCCAACTCTTTGCACAGCCTGTTTCCGTGATGGGGCATTTAGTGAGATGTGCTGAGTCTGGCGATCTGCAATGCTAAAACGTCGAAAACATTTCCTTGTACAAATTAATAAAAGACGAGTTCTGTGTTTTTCTTGAATTGTTTTTTTTTTTTTGGATCCACTTTATAGAAGCAAATTTATTGGCCAATAACTGATAAACACCAGAACGAGAAAATGGTAGTAAATGAAGTATAGATTTTATAGAGAAAAACACATAAAGTTTATGCTTTCCAAAAAGTATGGTCATACGTTGTTTCCTGGACAGATAGACAGATAAAACAAGCGTTTACATCAGGAAATAAAACAATTTCATGCTAAATCTGATCTAAGAAACATTTTTTTAAATATATACTGCAAGATATTAATTTCACATGTGTAATTCGTGTTAACATGCTTCCACGCTGATCTTGATGTAATATGAGCATTTGTGAATGCAGCTGGTTGAATCATATTTGTATTGTAAGTGCACACTGTGTGGTCAGTATGACTAGAAAACCGCTACACTAGCTAGGCCACGATTTATGTCTCTAGGAGGTTTACATGGAAATTTACGTTTCACATAGTAGTAAATAAATTATTCAAAACCAAAATCAAATGTGAGCATATATTCTTCCATGTGATTTTGAACATGTGAAATTCATGTATAACAAAACAAAGTTCTGAAACAAATGCCACAAAAGAGCACCTTACCCTCTGAGAAAGAGAATCAAACACCCCCAGAAGATCCTCTTGGTGAGCAGAAGTTCATCTTCAGATGCTGTGCCGAAGCTGCCCCATCCTGAGGGGAGGCAGTAGTACTTCCAGTTCTGCTCATAGTGGTTGGTTAGAAGCTGGAGACAACAAAGAGGAACACTTATTGTAATAAATAAGTGTGTTATGGACATGGAAGTAAGGTTAAGAGTTTATATAAATTTGAAGACCAGTTGTTAACCATTACATTCTTTCCAAAGAAACGCTTTATAGCCAAAAGGCACGTAACCATAAAATCCAACACCTACTTTATTATTTTTAAATCATAAATGTCAGGTTTTTATAAATGTGTTACCACTTTTCCCATGTCTTAGATTTAAAGTGGGGAGGGGGAAAGTAGACTGGTAGACTGCAGTTTATTACATTAAAAGCCACACTGTCTGTTGAACTGGGGTGGATAAGGTATTAGTATTTTCTTACAAAGCTGACAACCCAACACATCCAAGGAACAAAGTGTGAGCATGCAAAAACCACACAGAAATAAAAGATATTACAGAGGAAAAATAGGGAAGAGGGAAAAGTAAAACAAAAAATTCAAGACAGTTTATTTAAGATATACGAGATTAAGTATTGCTAACCCTTAGAGGCATCTTGCAGTATTCAGACAGCAAGGGCACATCAAAGACGAGACGGTGCAGGAGCTGCTGAAGCATGGAGGGGCGGAGATGTCTGCACAGAGATAACACTTTTGCTCTGGGCATATTGAAACTCCAGTCAAACTCATCACGTCGACATAAAAGAATAAATAAATAAACTGAGCTGAGTGTTATAATGTAATTTCCCTTGACAGCCACTAAAAAATGCCGTTCAAATGAATGATTTAATACAAGCAGGAGAAACTTTGAATCTATTCTTGTGTTTCTTACTTGCAAATAGACAGTAAACACTCTTCAATGGCGTCCCTCTGTGCCTTGGTCAGCGAGCGGCCCTTGGATAGCCGGTAGATAGTGTGCAGGGTGGAGTCGATAAGAGTGGCATAGTGCTCTGTGCCAGCAAAGAGAGGGGCACACCGCGTAAGGAGAGGCAGCATGGCTGAGCCGATGTAGCGATTCATAGCCAGGGCGGTCTCAGTGGTACAGAGCCCCTCCTGGTGAGAGAAAATATCAATATATGTTTATGTATAGATTTAAAAACGTAATCATTCAGGCGTGAGCTATACATGCCGAAACCACAGCCTTATGAGGCGCTGATACTATTTCTCTCCATAGATTATTGGTCCTGAAGCTCATGTTTATTTCTTTGTGTCCTACATTGCTATCAACTCAAATTACCGTATCCAGTGTGGTTGCCGTCCTCAGGTCGGGGAGGAAGCCGACTTCGAGCAGATGAAGCAGAAAGCTTTGGTCTTCAATACCATACACCCTGTCTAAAAACAGCACCATCGGGGCTTTGTGGTCTGGACAGAAGCTGGCCGACATGTCAGGCTCAGTCATTGATCCGTCTGAGAAGAATCAAAACAGACAGAAAAAGGCAGCACAACATTTAAACAGCTTAGCTTACTCATAAATAAAGTAATAAAACCGGGCAAGAAAACATATACGGTACATAAAAGCAAGTCGTTTCTGATTGGAAAAGCCGTGTTTCTTTATTATGCTGGCAGTTTTTTGGTGCCAGGCCCTCTCTTGCAGTATTCCTTGTTTAGCTGCTGATAAAACCGGTGAGCCAGTGCACACAGCAGCAAATGTAATGTCCAATCTTGTCATGCTTATTCAGATCTATCAATGGAGCAAGACAGCTTGCCATAGGAGTCAACTGGCTTACTCTGAGTCAAGGGAGAGTATTGTAAAGGCTAATAAAAAGAAATGAAATGAAATAAATAACTCTATGCTTTGTTTGAAATGTAGACAGCTTTGCAACATTTTTTATGTTTTTTTTTTGCGTGTTGCGTATTCGGATATGCATGCATATAAATTATGTAACTATAAAACATAAATCCCTAACATAAAAATATTTTTTATATATATCAATAAAACTGTATATTCAAAGGAAATATCCTAATAGGTACCTTTGTTGAGAATGGGCGTTTTGAGGGGAATGCTGATAATTCCTACAAGGTCTTCGGTGGGCACTAGGGAACGTAATATTGCTCGAATGCGCAGAGCTTCACCTTTTCCTTTGTTGATGAGCTAAAGGAAGCAAATCCAGGAAAATTAAGAATCATAAAACATCAAGAATATACAGGTATACAACACCAGAGCACTTTGATAGCAACTAAAGTTCATCTGTTTTTGTCATTTAAAATTTTTAATCGCTCATGCGACATGCTGTTTTCAAAAAACACAAAATTGAAAATTGTCTCTGGTGAATTTCTGGTAAATCAGAAATTTACAATGTCATATATACAAGAGATCATAAATCAGCAACAAATCTCTGATTAGAACTTCTCTAATCAATGTTTAGCAGAAGCACCAGCAATGTCACAAAATTTAAAACACACATACATGCATCTCAGGGGCACAGCGTCCCAACAGGTCAATGAGGGCAGAGTAGAATGACATGATGGCATTGCCCATGTGGACCACCTCCTCTTCATCATCGCCATCAGCTGACCTATTAGAGAAAAATAAATAAAAGAAGATGAAAAGCATTTTTAAAAGGCCCTACACAATAGCTCATGCGTCAAAGAAGGAGCATCTGATCATCATTATTTAAAATCGTTGGCTTACAAGTCAGAGCTGACTCGATGCACAGAGCCTGGCAGGTCCAAAGCGGGAGTCTCAGAGATCTTAATAGCCTCCTTCATCGCAGCCAGTAGGCCGTTGCCTCCCTCTCCTCTCAGTGCAGGGCCAAAACACTCTGGACGTCGGATGAGCAGCTTCACCACAACGCTCGAGTTCTCCTCCACGCTCTCTCCTTGAACACAAACAGAAACCCCTATGAGTTTGTACATTCAAGACCTAACAGCAAGCTTGCTCTTCCTGAACACACATTCATCATTTGTTTCAACATAGGTGGGTAAATGAAGCTGTTTGAAGATTTTGATGCTTTCATAGAGGAAAAGAGTGGTAAAACCGACTGACTGACATATTAAATGAAAAAGAAATGTGTGGGTAGAAGCAGAAATACCATTGACGAAGACCGCAAAACGCAAGAAGGAGAGATAACGCTCTCCTTCTATGGGGTTCCAGCCAATGTCTGGGTACCCTTTAGCTAGAAGCATGGGACAGCTCTGTAGACCACATCCAGCCAGGTATGTAACCACCTACAGATAAATAATGTTGTTTTCATTATGCAATAACAAATATAAGGCATATTTATTTGTTTTATGTTTCTATTAATCCATAGTCTTGGAATCAGACAAACCGACTTTTACCGAGTGACAAGAAATTACAAGTCCTACCTTGTCCAGGTCAGGTTCCTCCAGTGCTAGAGCTAAGCCATTGTTATCCATCACAGAGGATGCAGCTACATCTAGAGGCGTAGATCCTCTCATCGCTGGTGAAGCTAAAATGACAAGGACACATAAATCCAAATGCTGGTTACTGTTCCATTTTAAGGCAAGTTCCCACTGATGTGCATGGCAACATAATCTTAACAACCAGCAGAGGGTGCTATTTCCCCTTTATACTTTTTAGTCATGAAGGCATGATTGGTAGAAGTACCAATGGTAGTATTTGGGTTGTCTTTAAACACATTAAGAAGAAATACTGCAATCAATTATAAAGTAAACACAAACTTCATATAGAGATTTTAAGTGCAAAGAGCTAAAAATCAGACAAGACACACACAAAAAAACATACTACAAATGTAAAGAAAAATAATAAAATAAATTAAAACATTGCCATTTTGCTCTCATTGTGCATTGTATAAATCAAGATGAGTGTGATAACAGAACTGAGCTGGGTTTTACTTTCTATTACTAACTAAAGAAAGCTGCTCCGCAAAACAAAGCTGATCTGAATATTAAATATGAGATTCAAATCCTTAACAAATTTCCTAACACAGACCCGACATATGGCTTGAGAGAACCAAAATGGCAAAGAAGGGAATATGACATAGTACAAGGTTAATAAAATCATCTGTTTTGTTTTCAGTGATGATAAGAAAATAAGAACCATCTGTGCCTTGATGACATTAAAAAGCTTTGGTAGGGGCTTTAAGGTCAATTGATTATTTGGCTTTAGATGCAAGCAAATATGGTAGTCATCTGCATAGAAGTTGATTGATCTGATGTTTTCCGAATACTGCAGAACCCATAAGGAGAAAGTACAGTGAAAAATGTATTAACCTTGCTGGATTTTAATTTTCTATGCAAAAAAAGAAATCCTAAACAGTATTGTTGCTTTGCAAAGATTTCAAATTGTGAAACTATCAAAATGCAATTGTTCTTTATCTAAAAACAATGAGAACTAGAGATCTAGAAAGTTATTTTTCAAAGACACTTTAGATTTACTTTCAACCAGTCCATGCCTCCTACATGCTGTAAACGCATATGGTAATTGAGCTTATCCAATGCAGAGTGAGGCTGCAAAAGAAAGATGCACTTACCAAGACCCACACTACTGTTCTCCAGCAGGTAGCTGAGGTGGTCAAACATGGCCTTCTGGTTCTGTCGGCTGATCCGACAAAAATAGCACAGGAAGCGACAGCAACTGGCTACCATTTTAGGAAAAGCAATTTCCTGTAAGGTGGCATTAAACAAATAACATGTTTATGTCCTTTCATCTTGAAATATTTTTTCACAACATCATTAACTGTAAATTGAAATGGATTGGTGTAATTTCAGATAAGGTTGATTTAAATACGCTGCATAAATCTGGGTACAACTGGTTTCTAACTTTATATTCTCCCGCATTTTTTCATTCCTTGTTGATATGTAAAAGGTGTAACACATTCACACATTGCCAGTCACTCAGTCACTTTCTGTTGTCCCTGTCTTTCTGCCAAGATGCTGTCAGAACGACGCCAGAAAGCATAATTCAAACACGACCATAATTCACATACAGAGTGCTTCACGCAAAGCTGGAAAATGCACAAACTTCATGAGGATAAGAGTAACGTTGTTACTAGTTTTGACATCAGTGGGAGCCTCTCTGATTGACTGATACCTAATGATAAATAATAATCAGTGTAGCTGTAGATGTTTTTGAACCTGAGACTTGTCTCCTCCCAGCACATTCACCATGACCTCCATTACGGTCTCGTGCATGCCCAGTATTCTCATCAGGTTTGGGTGCTGGTAAAACACCTTGTTGTTCATGATATCACTGCAAAGTAAAATAAGAGACCTGCTACTAGAAGTGGGTAACAAATCAGACCAAACGTTAGTGACACAAGTAATCATAATTAAACAACCAGTTGGTGTTGGTCAAGTTATACTGAAATATGATGATGAAAAATGATCCAGCAACCTACCTGAGTCCATCAATCATGAGCTTCTCCTCCTCCTTCCCCATGCGAACAGACAGCAGAGACCTGATTTGACCGAGGGAGGCAAGGAGGTGGATGGTGTCCTGAACCGAGGCAGCACTGATGGTGTAGGTCTTCCTCATTGCCCGGAGAAGCTCCCCAATGCTGTCATACTGCCTCCTCAGAAGGCTAAACATCTTGCGAACGAGTTTGGGGTCTTGGATGTGACACTCCTGGGCCCAGCTGACCATCGTCTGAGAGATGAGCTCCTTCAGATTAGCTAAAGAAGAAGTCCTGGTAAGATCACTGTGTCGTGTTAACAAAAGAGCAATATTGTCAACCATTCAAATTCATGCTAAAGGAGCATTTGATATTGTTACACAATTGTTACACAACCGAACCTAATTCTTGATAGTTATCGGGTCTATAGAAAACTGATAAGCCATCTGCCCAACAAATCATATTAACTAAGACAACATTTTAATGCCCAAACCTAGCTGAAAAGAAGCAACCTGATTGAACAGTTCACATGTGGGTTCTTTCAAATGCTTCATTAAAATTGGATTGATAGGTTATGGTTATGTGTATGTCAACTATTCAGAATCATAAACATGTTTTTTTTTTTTGTTTTTTTTTTAGACATATCCAATGTATTATACTTAGCAATATATATATATTGAGGTCCAAAGTGAAATACTTATTAGGACTATTCCACAGATTCATTGTCAATGAGGACAAAATTGTACCCTTGTATAGATATCATGGAACAGAGAAAACAATATCATCTGTAAGTTGCCAAGAAATGCTAAAATTGGCATAAAACATCAAGATAGGCTTTGGCCACCTACTGATGTCAAGGTTACCATGGTTTTAATTAGTAATGGTCTCAAAAGTGTTACAGGTTATGGATTTAGTGAGATGGCCGAGTATGTGACAAAATTTACTCCAGCTTAATGAAGAGAATCAGCTCTGATTTCTTCCATCTGCTGCTCTTAGACTTCTTCCGTGCTTAAAAGTAAAAAAAAAAAGTGGTTGTTTTTTAAGTATGTACTTTAATCACGGGCTTGTTAAAGAACTATGAAAGCACCACTCATCACACTTGATAAAGTAAAAGTGTTTTTAAATTACACTTAACAAGCTATAAGCGATTGGCTACTTGATGAGATAATCAGACTAATTAACCAAATACAATCAATTTGTTGGGATTTGGTTTATTCTATATAAAAAAACAGAAAGGCAAAGTTATGTAATATTCTGCTAAATGAACATCTCAGAACTACTGTTAGTTTTAGCAACTTACAAGGTCAAATATACAAGGTTTGTGCAGAAAGAGAAAAACCGCAACAAATAAATGTAACAGAAAAGACTTTTACTACAGTAAGAATCAATATACAATTGAGCAAGTCAACTCCATTTAAAGCATAGCGTCAATTAAAGAATGACAAAGTGCTTTGCAATTCTACTACATGATATGCCAAAAAAAATATTTGTGGAGCAGTATGAATTGAGTGTGAAAGTGTTGCTTTTATTTAACTTTTATAAAAACTAAAATAGTTATTATTGGCTAACATTTTTTACTAAATACTGTATCATAGTGCTGGACAATGAACAATTTCAATAATTTATTTACAAACAGAAAATGTCAAAAAGAATGATTATGTAGGCTTCAAAATTCAATAAATTAGACAACACCTTATCGTCTACCTTAAGGTAGACAATAATCAATGCTGGATCACCTTTAAGATTTTCACAAGACAAAGGAGAAATCACAAAGAGCAGTGCGAAACATAAACATTATTTACACTTTTAAAAAGAGCTGCAAAAGAAATTTCTACATCAATATTATTGCAAGTTCAAAATTGTTATTATGGATCCATAACATAACATTCAGTTTGTTTCAAACTTTGTTTTGAAACTAACATCATTGTAGGCACTAGGATTTTAACTTGAGTTGATTAATGAAACTCTGGTATTGCCATGATTTTTTTGTTGTCCATATTGCACAGCTCTATGGTATCACAAGCTTTTACTCAAGAGAAACTAGAAGTGACAACTCATCCTGTCAGCCAGTTTGCTTCACATCAACAGACATTCATGTCACACTATAAACCACACACATACACACACTATTAATTTGTTTCTGTGACAAATGTAGCCCCTCTAACATTTCCGCCTCAAACAGATGTGGCTTGTCAAGAGTTTCACTGATGGCAAAACTAGCACGTAACTAAGGCAAGGAATCATGTCTAATCATTAAATGTTTTTGCTGGTCGGGTCATTCATCAAGGAAGAAAATAAGTTCTGTCTTCCTTTTACTTATTTCTGTGAAATAATGGCCGCAATAGTGGTGCTTGTATCTTCAGGGTATCTAACACTACAGTTGATTTAACAGGAAGGAGAATTTATGAATGGAGTCTCAAAGTGTAATTCACTATAAACCCTATTTGCTTATCTACGTATCTTCTCCATTACCTTTGAAAATACATGTGTTTTTTCATCTGTAAATACAGACACAATTAACACACACTTGTTGCTAGCCATGTACAGAGCAACTGATCGGTGACTAGAAACAGCTGGTAAGTG
This sequence comes from Poecilia picta, assembly GCA_033032245.1. Lineage (NCBI taxonomy): Eukaryota > Metazoa > Chordata > Actinopteri > Cyprinodontiformes > Poeciliidae > Poecilia > Poecilia picta. Next base: position 10,343,113 of record CM065374.1, read on the forward strand.
ACTGGTCAAATCACAACAACAGGTTTTCTGATCTACACTAAGCCTCCAGCTAAAAACACCACTCTGGTGGGAAGACACTAACTATGCCATTTTCAGGATTACTGAAATTATTATGAAGTAAGAAAACAAACAAAAAATGTAAAAATGTTTAAAACCACAATATATTTTGTCAAGATATGTCTGCTATTCAATCTGGCTTTGAGAGAGCTGAGGAGAGCAAGATCTTTAGGAGGCACCAGGAAGGTAGAACATATTGGATTTGGAAAATTGGCAATCTTTAAGAAATGTCAGAATTAACATTTCTTAAATGTTTTATAGAAAGCAGAAAGGCAAAGTTATGTAATAAACAATGCACCATGTTAATGCTAATATATATTTAAATATGTTGTGTTGTAGCTGAGACATCTAAAAGTTGCGGGACACTGGTCCTCTAGTGCAGGGCCTTCAGAACCTTGTGCTATATTGTGTTATTTAAAAAGAAATGAGCACTGGATCATTCCAGTATAAGTATTAATACTGTATTGTATTAGTATTCAGTATTAGTAACCCAGTGAGCAAAAAATGTTTATGGATTATGGATAAATAGAAACATAAAACAAAAAAAGTGAGCAGGTTCAAAAGTAGAGATTGCAAATTGATCACAAACTTTTGATCAATGCGTCACTTTTCAGTATCTAAGAAACAGCATGCATATCTTAAAACAACTCAATAGCTTTTAAATGGATTGTAGCCTAATGTTTGGTGTTTTTTTTTTTTTGGTGGGGTGGGGGAGGTTAAATTGAATCCCAGTTTCAGATGCCATTAACATATCATTTAAGAACCTTTATTTATCCTTGGAGGTTATTCCCAGAAGATGTATTTGCTTAAAAGCAGACAAAGTGAAACCATTATGCAAATGCCTGTCGTTTGACTCCCTGTGCATCATGGAGTACTAATCTGGTGGATTAGTACCCTATGTAGTAGTAGTAGTACAGCGTTTTTCCACCATTTCATTTTATTTTGTTGCACATGCAATGTACATGAGCTGAACATTTAGAGAAAGGCTGAAGGGGCATCATACATAACGACAGCACCTTATTGTCCAGTTAATAGTAATATAATTCATGCCACTGCTTCTCTTTTTCTGCATCAGCACACAATCACCTTTGTCAAATGGGACACCATTGTCAAGTAGGACACATTTGTGCCTGTAAAACATTTCATTCATATAACTTTGAGACCCGTTTGAAGGTTCTGAGTCTATATGCCAATGTATAAAGCAGCTTACATTAAAATCATTTTGCTTCAAAAATTGTAAGCTCCTCGAAGGACTCACACTCACATTCTTAATGTGAGTGCAGAATGAAATGCTGACACCAGAATGCTCTTCAAAGCTTAGGTCAATTGTGAATCCTGACCTGTGCACTATAGACATAACTGGAACAAAACGGTCACATTATTTTGTAAAGTAAAATACTTTCAGTAGAAACTCACTAGAAAGTCACTCTCTCATCTCTCTCCTGTTTAACTGATGAATTTGATGCTTCTGATCAAATTGGTTTTCAGATTTTTCTGCCCTAAAACAAAACCAAAAAAACCCACGAAGTAATGAATTGTAGTCAATCCTTTGCCTAATCTTTTTTAAATATCCTTAAGTCATTCAGATTGGGAAGAAATTAGCTGTCAAGATTAAATCTCAAGTCTTGCTACAAACTATGAAATAGTTGGAGTTTAACTGGGCAGTTCTACATGTCTGCCTGTATTTAGCTGCATCTATTTTTTAAACAACTCCTAGAATTGTAAATTTCTGGTCTCTGCTGATAAAACAAATTCCTACTGCCTCCACGATGTTTAATGGAAAGTTTGTGTTCAAGGTGATCTGCAATCTGCAGTGTTCTTCTTGCCACTTTGTGTTGGTTCATCACATACTCCCCTTCTTCCCCTCCCAAAGGCACTGTTGCTAATATAGTGAAACACACTTAAATAGGTTGGATGACATCAGAAGCACTCTGATCTTGCTTTTTACTGCAACAGCATTTATACTTGCTATGAAATTCTTTTTGAGACAGAAAAGTCAATACAACTTGTTTCACATTTATCTTTCTGGTAATGCAATGCTTGAGAGCCTGTATGCTTTCCATGAATGTGCGTCTTTGAGTTTATTCACATTAAGGGTTTGGTAATATTGACATTTTTTTCTTCTTTTTTTCATATTTCTCCTCTCCCAGAGCTGACAGATGGTGCTCTTCAGTTTGGATTCTCTCCTCCATCAGACTGTGTATTTCCATAATGAAACGGAAATAAAATTGAAACGGCTTCTACATGGTAACTCAGTTCAGACGACAGCCATAGACATACATGAACAAAAGATACGAGCAAATAAAGAAAACCTTCCTTCCCTCTGTCAAAAGAAAAGAAGAGGGGCTGTGCAAACACAAGAAATATGTCCAGGTGTAAAAGGAACACAAATTAATCAAACAAAGAAAAATAAAAATTAAAGAAAAGCATGTTTCTGTTTTTAACCAGTTCATTTATAAAAGCTGGACATTCAACTGCTGTATTTCCTATGATGTTTTGTCCATGCCACTGTGAATCTACACAACATTTAACAAGCACTTCAGGACTACAAATTATTGCAGTCATAGGAAAAAAAATACAATGATTTACTCACAAGGTGCAGCTTGTTTCTTCTCTGTTGGTTCTTGAGCTTTATAGGACTGACTCTTAATCTTGTTCACCAGCATAAGGAGGCGACCTTTAATAGATGTATCACGTTCGTCTTCGTCTTCCTCCATTGGGATTCCTAAAAAGCACAAGAAAGAAAACACTATCCATTTAGAATTGAAACTGAATTTATGCATAGCTTGTTTTCTGAGCAGGTTAAATCAAATATTCTGTGTTTGATCCAAATAACAAGTACACCACCACTATCCTAAATTTTTGCCAATATTAAGTCATATTTTATTGTTTTCTAAATAAGACATGGGGGTGGGGTTCCAGAACAGCATGGGGCCCTGCAGCACAGCTGGGACTGCTGTTTGCGCAGCAATAGAAGGATTTGGCAGATCAATTATTTAAGAAAAAGCTCAAAATGTCAGAACATTCTTATAAAATACTGAACTCTGTGATGAGAGCTTGTTTTTATCAACTTTTTACAATATAATTTGTGAAAATACAGCACACTTTTTAATTGCAAAAAGATTTATTCCATAGTTATTTACATTCTAAACATGTTCTTAGGAAAAAAAACTAATGAAAAACTAATCACAAAATATAATTTCACAGTGGCATATCTTGCAAATAAAAACAAAAACAGCAATAATCTGGCTGTATGCATGGCAACACCCTAAATACCTTGTCTTATGCTCCATTTGATCCAATTTCAATATTTATTAATGAATATTTGTTGATTTATTTTTATCTTAACATTTTTCCTTGTGTTTCTTACCTAAACTATATAGGACAAAAAGCTGCCATTTCACTAGGCTATGCAAACATTTTAGAGCTAGTGTAGATAAATAACCAGGACACCAAAAAGCACATTCAAAAATCCATTATCCATGAATGTTTTAAATAACCAGCAACCACAGGCTCCAAATTGCTAAAATGTGAATGTTTTTTATATTTTTCTGCCCTTTCCTTGTGTTTTAGAAGAACCTATAAAGTATTAGTGTAAATCAGGTGAGCAAAGGAGCGAAGTCATTACTTACCTTTAAAGCCTTAAAGGGTCTTAGACCTAAATACATTTAGGATTTACTGACCAGGCTGTTGCCCTGCCATCCACTCAGAAAGAAGGTTCAGAGGTCTTGATATTTAACTTTCTCTGGCTACTGCTCTGCACAGTTGTCCAGCTATATTCTTCCTCTCCAAAAGCTTTTGCAAACTCCAATGAGCTAATTAAAAATATTGGCTAATGATCTAAAGGTCAGAGGTTTTAAAGTGCATTACAAAAGTATGCATACACCTGGATGTTTTTGCAAATTCTAATTTATTTTTGGACACTAACTTTATGAGATATACCAGCACAACTACAAAGTATAAGAAAAATTAAATAAGGTTTTAGTTTTCTTTTTGGGTTTTGAGGTTGAGCTTCTAGTTTGGCAACAAGTCAAATCATTCAGCCAGAGATGCAAAAAGATTTATTTAATCAAAGCATATTCGTTTGTTAAAATGCCCCAGTTAAAGCTCAGATGGAAATTTGTGGCAATACTTAAAGAATTTAAACATAATTTCTATCCAGTGCATATTCAAAATTTTTCTAAGAAAAATGTACAGATAATTGTACAAAGACTGAAAAGAATCCACAATATTTGCAGCTGTAATTGTTGCATAAAGTGGTAACAAAGTAGAGGAGAAAAAAAAACAAAGTAAACCATGCCTCATCTTCTTTTTACTTCATTATTAAGCAATAGATTTTGTAGATAATATTAGATAATGCCCTGAAGTTTGTGGTTGTAATGTGAAAAAAGATGTAAAACTGCAACAGGTGTGAATACATTTACAAGGTCTTGTGTCTGTGATACACAATTTTATTTGCAATAAGACAACAGAAAGAGACAGTTGTGTGATTACAATTCTTACTTATTTTTAAATAGGCCTTTGTTGTATTGCTATATGTTCATCTACATCAACAGTTTATGCTGCCTTTGTGACTCACCTGTAACAAATTTTAAAATTGACTAGTGCAATATAAGTTCATTACATTGCATTAAAAAAACATTAAAACAGTACGCACGTAGAAGAAGCTCGTAACATTTTTCCTACATCTGCATCTTACCACAGTGTAGCTGCAGCTGGTTGTGGAAGTCGTACAGCTCCTCCTGTATTTCTGAAGGACACGGACAGTCGTCTCCCATACTGAAAGTCAGCAGCATGTTGATCTGAAATGGGAGAAAAATATGAAATCAGACAAGTGTATCCACTCTACAAAATATGCATTTGAGTATCATTTGAAGCTGTCCTTTTCTATTAAAGGTTTATGTATTTAACTGATGACTCATCTTGCCTTTCATTTCATGTCATCTCAATATGATACATCAATGTCAGATTTACAAAAAAGGCAAAAAATAAAAAATAAAACTGCGTTAGTGAATAAATGTCTCTGCAGCAGCAGGCAAAAGGGCAATGCAAGACATTAAACTATAAGAGAAGTGGGGTACTTCGTCTCCAGCTGTGACTTTTAAGAGACACTGAGCTGAATGTGTGTGTGGATTTTTGGCTGAGAGCGGCTTCTCAGCAGTGCACTGAGTGAATTTGCCTTTAAGCTTTATGGAAGATATAGAACAGTTCCAGAAACATTTGGGACGAGGAGCAGCTCTCACTCTCTTGAGGCCAAAAGGCAAAATTGGAAGACTAATGATGCAAACCCCTGTAGACTAATGGATGGATGGGAAATTATTATCCATTCATATAAATGAATCATAGGCATTATGCAACACTGCCCCAATATCTAGTCACATACACAGCTGGAGACAGGGTGCCTGCAAGGCTTTTTTTGTGGCAACATATTGTAACCTCAAAAGAAACTTTTCAGTTTAAGATCACATAGCAAACATCAATAGAAGCGTCAAATAATCCACCTGCAAAGTTGTAACCGATCAATTCTAATTTTAGTCCAAATTAAAAGTTAATTCTTCAAAACATATTGTGTCACATTTTATCAAACTGACAGAAACTTTTCTCCATCCATCCATCCATCCATCCATCCATCCATCCATCCATCCATTAACAAACACAAACTGACAGTTTTTTTTTTAAACGTGCATGTCAGCTCACAATTTTGTTTTCTGATGTTGAAGGGTCAACATCAGAAACATTGTTTTAACTGTGATATTGTCTGACCTGCTCCTGAGGAGGAGATCTGAACTCTTTGGTCTTCTTCGCTGTAACAGCTGCCGACATATTGAGGGCCAGCATGAGCTCATTGTAGCGGAACTTCTGGTTGTACTGCAGTTTGGAGACAAAGCTGTCTGAAAAGGACACAATGGCCTCAATACGGTGCTTCAGCTCGCAGTCGCAGAAATAATGAAGCAGCTCACACATCTGGGGAACAGACAAAGGAAGAAGACTCAATTCTCAGAAATGAAGGAGGTTTTTGAGTACTGCTTTCTTTTTTCAAGACCTGGATAAAACAGCCTTAGAGTTTATACATTATCCCCTCAAAATAGATAATTTCATGTTTGAATGACCTTTGATAGAAATATTACAGTGAACCACTTCTTGAGAAAATGATAAAGAAAAGAGCTGTGGACGTTCTTAGATATTAGTACCAACACATTTACAGATGTTTCTCAATAAATCTATCTACTCAAGAATTGATTTCATTTCAGTAGTATTTCTTGTTATCATTGTTACCAGTCGTTTGACGGGCTCCGGCAGCCTTTTCTCCAGCAGTCCTTTCATTGGCTGTTTGGCCTCCTCTGCGGCCTCCTCCTCTCCCGCTTCAACTGCCTTGCCCTCAGTACCAGTGAGTCCCTCTTTGTCCGTGGGCCCTGGGACCCCTTCCTCACGAGTATCTCTGAACACGTTCGGGTCAATGAGCAGTAAAATCTTTTGAACGTCCTCGCTACCTAAAACCCCCATAGTCAGCAAGGTGCTAATGAGCTTCAGGATTGGGACAAACTGATACTCTACACCTCCTCCAACAGGATCTCGAATATGGTGCCCACCGCCTTGAACAGCTTCTGTCAGCATCGAAATAGCTTTTTCCTTAAGTGCATCCAGTGGGATCTGCGGACTGTATAGATAATCCCTCTTGGTGCTGATGAAGCATGGGGGGTAAAGTTGAGGCGGGGTTTTAGGGAGGTGCTAAGTCCCACCCCTGGCGGGCTGTGCTTTTTAGAGGCGCTGGAAAAGAGACGAATTGAGCGCGTCTCAGTTGTGACTGGAATGATGAACTCATCTTTCATCATGAGTCTGGCCTCCTTGGCAGTTTCTAAGTGGATGCTGATCAGAACATTGTAGAATCCCTCCCGTAACATGCCAGAGAGGTACTGATTATCTATGGTGTATAAGAGCTGCGACTGGTCCAGGTGGCTGCAGAGGGCGTGGGCAACACGGGTGTTTCCCAGCGCGCACAGGGCACAGTAGAGCTTCAACGTGTGATAGTGGAACTTCCTCATGTCCTCCTGTTCTGACAGCTCCATAATGTCGACACACCTTTGAAAGGAAAGGAAGAGACACATACGACTTTTACTAAAATGCGTAATCATTTGACTAGATTTAACATGGCACCAATCTGAATATGATCCCTAGATAGTAAGATCAAAATAGAATTTCATGTGTCATGTGTTTTTTTTTTTTTTTTTCATTTTGTCACATTAAAACAAACGTGAACATGGTTAAATAAAATTTCAAGTAAAAAGTTGAGAAAACAGGAAGAAAGTGACAGCACTAATAATATGAAAAGTGTGGAGTGCATCTGGATTCACTACTTTATATCATGTATTCATCACTACACCCAATTATCCTTTTATCCTTGGGGGTAAAAGGATAAAAGAATAGTCCTTTTATCCTTTTAGGGTTAAAAATGATAACCCTAAAAGTTATCATTTTACTTTTAGGGTAAAAGGAGTTGGAGGGTTGGAGTGGGGTAGGGATTGACAATGGTCAATAATACGTTCCCAGTTTCTCAAAGGGCAACATGGAGACACACAGGAATAACAATCACTCTCTCATCTTTTGGATGTCTCTGAACTAAGAAGAGAAGATATCATTATTTAGTTAGTTATACTGATAATAAAAAATAAACAGTGAGTTAAAAAGAAGAACTTGAATGTAAACGTTTCTCTGGACCATAAAACCTCCATATTATATTTCATTTCTCAGTCATTTTATTAGGGATTTGCTGATGTGCTATCCTGGAATAATCCCTTTAAAATAGCCATAGTTGATCAGTACTTCTGTATTTGCACTGCCACACCATTTAACATTTAACACTGAAACTGAGTTCAAGCTTTTAATTCTTTTCCCTTTTTATGTCTCGCCGTTACTCAGCATAACCTCAGGGGGAGATTTTTCTGGATTACGTACAGGATTACCAATTTGTCATGGCTGTTTTCCACTTATGGATGTTCTTTTAGTGCTATATGAACACAGAAACAGCTTAAGAATCCATCCCAGGTTGAAGGCAATTAATTCTGGGCAACAATTAGTCAATTTCTTGTTGTTGGTCCTTGACAGCGAGTTACCAAAAACCCACTGAGGATTATTATTTGATTAAGGTTCTTTGTTATGTCATAAAGGTGAAATGCGTAATATTAAGAAAAAGTAATTTGTTTTTGTTTTGTTTTTTTATCCCTCAGCTACAGCAAACTAATTGGGTGCACCACCTGTTCTCCTCAGGAATGTGAACTGCCAGCATCTGCAGAGGCTCCACACACTGAACCACCCAGCCGTGCCTCTCGTTCACTCTGGCTGTTTCCACTTTGAGGAAGATGTTGGGCATTCGGCTCCACAGCACTGCATTGATTGTCTGGACATCCAGTCGGGGCGGACACTGAGGCACCGGGTTCTTGTGTTCACTCTTAAAGATGGCTGATGACAGTGGCATTGCGTTCTGTGCAGCACAAGCAAATGTATAAATGTATTCATAAACTGAGCATTTGAGCATGTTTCAGTTCATATTACATCTTCTGAAATAATTAGATGAATTGAACTATTTCAAGTGGTAGAACAAGAGTGTGTCGGAAAAAAAACAAGAGTGTACCTTTATCTTAGCCAGTTCAAACTGAAAGAGGTTTGGGCTGGTGGGTCGGACAAACACTGCAGGAAAGAGCTTTGTGTTTGGTTCCACCTGGAGCAGAGAAAAGAACATTCATGTTAAAGTAAAAAAAAAAAGACATACGTTTTAGTAGGAGCAAGAGGGAAGGACTTACAGGAAGCGTTTTGGTGATGCGTCATGAAAAAGTATTACTTAGTGAGCAAGTGTGTGTGTGTGTGTGTGTGTGTGTGTCTGTGTGCATGTGTGTGTGCGTGTGTGTGTGTGTGTGTGTGAGATCATTACAGTGTTGACTGGAAGGGTGAGTCAGTACAGGGTGAAGTCGCACAGAAATTCAGCAAGGGAAAAATGTAAGAAGATTATACTGCTTGAAAGATTCTTCAAGGTTTAGCTCTCAAAGTACGTCCAGAAAAAGCATATTCCAAGTCAGGAGTTCAACAATACAGACGTCAGAGCTCTGTCAGAAAATTATGCAAAGCTAAAGAACGACTGACTCTCAAGCTACAATCTGACCTGCAGATAGAGTGGGGAGACTGAAGAAAAGCATATTTCAAATGACTGGTGTGTGCAAATAAAGCTCCTGTTAGGCATTCTAGATTTTAAAAACATCGAAACCAGTTGGAAATTGTAAAAGGTAAATTTGATGTGTCTTCCAACAGAGGGCATTTTTAACTAAAATAACACACATAGTTATAGTTGGAAAATAGGGTTCATTGCCTAATGGTATAATCTTTTTTTTTCATGATCTATTTTTTGGGGTTGCAAATACATACAAGGTCAAATATATACAGTGATATTCAATAAATTAGAATACATGTCTTCATTGAGTCTTTGTCGGATTAAAAGTGTCATTTGAAAATTACAACCTTTAAACAATCTGACTGAATATTAATGTAGATTTCCAAAAGCAGGCAATAAATAATAAAAGAAACATAACAAAATCAAAATGCTCTAATGAGTCAGCACCTGGTAGGATGTTGATAACTCCTTTCCATTGACAGTGAAAGTAACCATGCCAGTGGAAAGATCTATTAAACAGCCAATGTCCAGATCGACGTTGCTGCGGCTGGAGGTGTGTGCACCATTGGTCATGTCACCACCCCACACCATGTAGCAGTTGCTCCTTTTCACACTGTTCATGCATGAGCAGAAATTGGTATTTTTCAGTATTTAGCACACATCAGACCTAATCCATGAAATCAGAAGAAGGAAAAATCCTGAAAAACCTTTCATGAACTCGTCCACGTTCATCACCCAGGGTTACAGTGACAGTTCTGTTCTTGCTGAGGTTGAAGTTGTTGCTATAGTAATGGTAGTCGGGAGTAACCCATCCAACCCACACACCGGAGGGATCCTGACCTGCAAAGATCCTCACCGAGTGGTAGTACTGTAACAAAACAAAGAGTTAGTGAGGAATGTAGGTGGCAAACATGAGGCACCATTAGAAGAGATTTTTTTAATACCGTGGTGATGCTGCTGTAATCCACTCGTCTACTTTCCTCAGTGTGTCGAACACATCTCAATGGATATCTACACAAGATCAATTTAAACAAATCAATATTAAGATTTATGGCCATTTTAGTTTATGTTTTAGTTAATTACATCCAGTGAGAAGAAGTGCTTTGCAAAAGTATTTATAACCCTTAAAGTCTCTTATATTTAGTCACTTAACCAGAATGTCTATGCATTTTATTTTTATTTTGGTGATAAATCACCAAAATGAAGTAAACACTGTAGAAAAGGGTGTTGGGAACATCATTGCATTAAATCAAATTTCTCAGACAACCAGCACCTGTGTTTCACTTTGAGCAAATCCTCTTCATGTATGCCGTTTATGTCAACTATGGGGCTCTGCTTGAAGAAAGAGTGGAACTCTACCGGCATGCTGAGACGACAGAACACCATGTCAGCATTACTGTTCTGGGTGCCAAACGTCTTGTGGGTGACCTTCAGACATGGGGGGCTGTCAATGGTGCCGTCCATTCTGGTTACCTGGAAGCGGAAAGAAAAGCTTCCACGACTCACTGGTTTTATTTTTCTAACAACCAAATTTGACTGAAATGTGCTTCTGTCTTACTGCAATGTGGTTGTGGTCCTTTGGCACGTTGACAAAAGTAGGCAGACGCTTGCTGAACCACATTGTGACCTCCCGGTTCATGTTGACTGCAAATGGTTCGAATCCCTCTTGCAGGCCACATGTGGTGTAGTATTTGAAAGTGCTAGCGTCTTTCCCCAGATTCATGCGCCCCACCTGAGCAAGACCGAGACTACACACTGGAATAAATCCTGAGGAGAAACAAGACGGAAAAAAGAATGAACCTCCAAGAACATAAGGAGAACAAAGATTGAAGAAAAATCAATCTGGCATTTGTAGAGAGACTTTTGTAACTTTAGGTAAGATTTTGTAACATAAAACTACTTCTTTCTAACATTTTACATTTTTTTCTCCCATCAGTGCATCAGTTCCACATTTCTAGATCTAAAATGAGCACAAGTCACTCTGACCATTCCTGTTTATAAATATACTCATCCTCACCATCCTCAGTTTCAAAGTCAGTGAAACAGAGTTCAGAACCCTTGGTTGTGATCAGGATCTCTCCATTAAGGGTAAAAATCATAGACTTGTCCTCCATGTTGATCATACAGCCAACTACATCCCCAGCATGCCAGCAGCGCCCAAATAATCTGCTACCGATGTTCAGACAGTGGCCCTGTGTACAACATGAACAAACAATTTTAAATTTAAAGATCCGAATGATGGAGATTGATTTTGGATCGAAAAACTTACCCTGTATCCATCAAAGACGAAAGCAAGTTTATCCGTTCCAAGTTCCACATCAGGTTTGCACCCAGGCCTGGCCCAGCCCACTCTCATGTCTCCTCCAGTGACAGCTTCAAATTCAAAGTACCACTTTCCAGTCTTCACCGCATATGTCCTTTCGACTCTGAAGAAGCGGACCTTATCGACGCTGACCCGTTCAGCCACTTGGCCTTCAAGGTCACCAGGACAAAGCCCATGTCGGAGAAAGAATCGGAATGGAAACAATCACACAAAACCTCATTAGTTGAAAAAAATATAGTAATTTTGCCTGTGACTGCAATTAAACTTTAGCATTTATGTTCCTTTTTCTGCATTATAAAAATAAGAAAGACATAATACAATCAGGAGATTACCACTTACCAAAAATCTGAACAACAGTGCATCTTAATATGCAATAGTAAAAACTCACCTCCTTCCTGGTCTGAAGGCTCTATGTTGTATCCATAGCCAATCATGGTGCGGATAGCCTCTCGCAGGCTGTCCCTGTTTGACTTCTTGGTCCGCTCATCCAGCAGCATGTAGGGAACCAGACGAGGGTTACGCTTGCTCTTCAAATCCTGTACAGAGACGAGGCCCTCAGGAGTAATATACATGCATTTGACTGAAATCTTTTCACAAACATCGGCATTTGTTTCCTCACCTATGGACTATCAAGTTGATTCAGTGATAAAAATTGTGCTGTGATAACTTTGCTGTCAAAGCCATTAATTAAAAATAATTAGACAATTAGTGCTTCGGGGCTATAGCTGCTCATCCAGTAGCAGTCTATTTTTCTGTGTCATTTCCACTGGAATTAATCCCTATGGGGCCATGGCACAATGATGCATGGATTATTTAAGTATTTTATAATCAGATCTGTATTCAATGACTAAACGAGGTTCATTATAGGTTCAGAACATGAATATCTGTCTTTATTATTGCTCAAAAGTTTAAATGTAGACTGGAAAAGCAAGCTCTTGTAATAGATGCACATGTAGACACGCTTATTATTATTATCTCTGTTGGATTCACTAAACAGACATTTTTCTTCTGTGTAGGGCACCTCCATTCATCTACTCCAAATCAATGAGATAAATTATTATGTAAAACTGCTCCAGCTCAAATTGTGTAAATAAAATAAATTAAAGTTGATAGTGTAATCATAGTGAGTGTGCAAAAAAGGCCACATTATTTATTGACAGAAATTAACAAAGCAATGACAATATCATTATTTACAGTCGGTAAATAATTTACAACGGTATGAAAACAGCTAAAGAAAATCTACAGCTGTGTATTTGGGCACTTGTTGCTTTTAATAAAATTTGATAGTGCTCTGTGCAGCATGTTCCACCCCTACAGAATATATTACTATGGTTTTATCGCAATGAAATGTCAGACTCTCTAGCAGGTGCTCTACAAAAGGTACAAGTAGACATGACGTATAAATAAATGAGCGGTTTGGTAAGAAATACATTATTAAGAAAGAACTGGTATAAAAATTAATCTGAATAATAAAACTGCATAAAATTCTAAATCTCAGCAAACCTGCTGAATGCCGTAAGTCCATCCCTGCTTGATGCGGTCTTTGGCCCAAACATTGTGTGCATTCTCTGCTAGTTTGTCCACCAGCAGCTCCTGGCCTTGTGTCAGTTTGATGTCCGACAGGTCCAGAGGGGATGGTTTATAACTATTGGACATCATATAGCTGGAAAGAGTAGAAGTGATGAGTATTTTTACCTCTGGTAAAGGCTGTAGTATTACATAGTATTGCAAAGTAAATCCACATGGAGTTTTTTGATAATATTTACAGCTTAGCAGTACAGATTACCAATAATATATAATTTTTGATTTAACTGTCTGGAAATGCTTAGCATGATCTTTGTACATACATCTAAAATGCATGGTTACAACACATCATATGGACAAGTCAATATTTAAACAGCTGTCTCTGTTTTTAAAATCATGGAACTTACTTTTTGGGTAATTTAATTTTTTTGAGAAAGTCCTCTGCATTTGGATTCACTTGGACAATACGGCAACCTAGTGCTAGCAGGGTCCTATGAATAGAAGAAAAATAGAAGTTAGTCTGTAGATTTTACTCATTGATCACCCAAACATCACCGCAGATGAGAATGCATCTCAACACGGATAAAAGAAGTAGTCCTGATTTAATTCCTTGAGGAAAGATCCTTATCTACTGCACCAATCCCTAAGTGTAGTGCTTCACTACCTTTCACTGCAGAAGATCAAAAAGGAAGAATATTACGTACATAATACTATTTAGGAAGTATTTTGGTGAGTTACATGTAATGAGCCAGAGCAAAACTGTGATTATCAAATATATTGAATTTGGGGCTGCTAGCACTATAAAATGTCAGTGTGTGATCTCTAAAAGACATTAGCTCACATATCTGCTTCATGAATAAATATGTACCACATGTATTGACATATATGTAATTGCTGTTAAACTTTCATGCTTTTTGTCTCATTAAAACTACCAACTTCACAATTTTGCTTTGATTTTTTGAGAAAAGCAATATAAATTGTGAATTGGGAGGAAAATTTAAATGGATGCCTTTTGTATTTTCTTACAGTTGCTGTAACCGACTTAAAAGTTCTCACAGTAGTGAGATTACAGTGAAACATTTTTTTTCTATTATTTCTTTGAATATGCTTAACATTTTTGTGCCTAGACAGTCTCCGTTCAAAACCGAAAAAATGTAACTATAAGAAAAATAATCCACCCATAAACCTAAACATACTTCAGTGTTTCTGTAGACATCTGCAGGTTGTAGTTCTTCTCTGTTTCTGGCAGCTTGGAGAAATCAACAAGGCAAGGATGCTGTCGTTTGTTATCATCTCTTATCTGTAAAAATGAAAACATGTCAGTCTGTGGGCATTTTCATCATTGTTGCTTATCAGCAACACCATCCTAATTTGCAACAAATTACAGGTCTTTGTAAATGAATGCATGTGGAAACTACATCCTTGTAAGTAAGTCACTAACAAGAGGGCGGGCATGAGGTCTACGTTCAGAGTGCAACTGCTTTCAGTGATAAGACAGTTTTCTCCAGTGAACATGTTATGGAAGAGGAACAGGGGAGCATGTTTTCGTCAAGGAGAGAAATAGAGAGGCGTGTGGCTGGAATACTAAGCACTTTAATGCATCCCTTAATGCTTGACATTGTGTCAAATAATCCCTTTGGCAATGCTGCCCATTGGAGGCAACATGACAATGGTGAGTATTTGGTAGGAAAACATGCAAGACTGTGCATAAATATGTAGCAGTGTTATTTATTTAAATTTGTTCAAAAGTATGAGGCAGTTCTACTTTAAACAATACCAAAAGTATGGAAATGTTTTCTTCTTCTGATTGTTCGTCCTTTCACTAAAAAAATATTTTAAGGTAAATTATGCATGAAACGTTATCTGCATGCTATCAAGCTACATTAGAAAAAAACTTTGTGGGTTTTGTTGCTTTATCTTATTTTTAATATGTATACAACTGCTATTATGCTCACTACTGAGACCTAGTTAAAATTTACTATTTTATCATTAAACCTACTATTTACAATTCATGCATTGACATTAAAGAGGCATAAATCTAGTGTTGATTTGTTGCCTGGTGACTAAAATTTTATTTAGGTATTGATATTTTGTTGATTGTGTACAAGTAAATGTTATGTGAATTGAGTTTTGCATCATTGTACATTTTGGCCATGGTTGATAACACTGAGTTGTGGTTGTTTCTCAACAGATAGCTGTGAAAACTGAAATTGTGCTAGCCACATCAGTGTTCCATGCAGAAGCTGGCATAACTGTAAGACTGGTATGACTGTAAGTTAGCTATTTTCCACATCAGTTTGGCAGGTAAAATGAAATCTGAAAAATCCCAAAAGGTGTAAGAAGCTTCTAGCAAATAAATTATATTTATTTCCTTTTGTAGTTCTCACTTCCTCAATGTAGAAATCACAAAGGCTTGTCTTTACTTGGTCAGATATTAGTGCTACTAATATATGACTTTAAAATAGATTTTTAGAGATCTATTATGTTTTTGTTTTTGTTCTGAAAAAATACTGACATGCTGATTAACTGCACAGCTGTATGACACATTAATTTTATAATGTGGAAATGTTTATGTTAGTTATTATGTTAAATAACTAACATAATGCATGTGATTAGATTTTGATATATTTAACAAACTAATTCTTCAGTTTTTTGCAAAGGTAACCATTGTCAGCTCCAGTGTATAAAGTTGTGCAAATACTTGTATCTAACTGTGGCAGAAAAATGATGTTAGGTGGCATAAAATTAGTTTTCCACTTTGACAATGTAAAAACAGGTTGGCTTATCAGCTATTTTGAATTTTGAAACCATCCATCCCGCGTTTATATTTAAATAATTGTCTGAAGACTATCACAGGTTTGGTGTGGTTTTTTTTCTTTACAAAAAAAAATAAATAAATAAAAATGTTATTGAAGCAAACCCAGACTTTATTTTTGGATTGTCAAACTGGTCAAACATTCAGTTTTGTTTTGTTTTTCGTGAGTGAAACAATAATTCATGACTTTTACTAAAACACACAAAACAAAGCACCGACTTTACAAACTACAAACAAACTAGAATGAAGCGTCTAAATGAGAGGGACATGAAAAGCAGTGGACATTAAAAACAATCATCAATCTTTTTTCAACTTACCCTCTTTTAGGAGTGAACAGCAAATTATAGAAGAGAAAGCAAGATGATGTACAGGCATTTGTGATGTTATTGCTTCTTAAGACTAATTTTCCACTTTTTTTATATTAAGAAAATATGCAGTACGGATGTTAATTACTTGGCAAATGTGGCAAAAATGTATGGAGCATGCTTTTTATTTTTCTGTCAATGTGATGAACTTAATAAAATATTATGGCAGTACTTTCTTACCTTGCCATAAGTCCATCCCAATTCAATCTTATTCATACCCCACAGTTCGTGTATGTTTTCAGCCAGCTTGTCTCTAACTTTCTCCAAGTGAGGCGGCATGACGACCTGAGGCAGAGACAATACTTTTGAACTGTCCCTGCTGCAAAGTACGTTTTCAAACAGAACCTGGGAGCTTACCTGGCTGGTCTCTACAGGAGTGGGAATGAAGGAGGCCTGTGAGGTGAACTGGGTGGTCCCAAGCAGATCCCGGACTCCCTCCACATCTCTTTTGTACTCTTTCACCGGCTCCACCTTCATCTTCTCTTTTGGCAGCAAAGCCTCATAACATGGAGCATAACTTGATGGTGGCAGGAACTTAAAGTCACCATGTCGGCCACCCAACAGGAAGCGAACCCTTAAAGGAAAAAAAATAAAAATAACAAATTGTTAATCTTCTATTAGGGGAAGATACCTGGAAGTGAATATTTAAATAAAAAGATGCAATCAAGCCCCCTGCGTCACCCCCTACACACATACACACACAAAAGATAGCATCTCTTAAACCCCCTCAACCAGAGGCGGCTGAACTCTGAAAGACAGTGAAGAGCTCCTCAAGGGGCTGCCCAAAAATAGCTTCTGGAGTACTAGAGATGACACAACCAAGTCTCACTCTGACTACAGTCCTCAATTATTGAGCACAAAGTTGTGACTTTCACTTCACCACATTCTGTTCAGATTCAGTACCAAACACAGGCTTGTAGGTGTGTTACCCATCTGGCGCTGTTCACACTAGCATTGTGCATTTGAAATAACTTTCCAACCAAGCCACACTAGTTGCAACAACTGTGACTCTGCTGAGGTGTTGAGGAAGTCCAGGTTGCTTTAATAGTCGCCTTAAGTTCATTTGCATTGTCATGTCTGGTGTCTCTGATCTTCCCCTGGATAATATGTCATAAAGTCCTCCAGAACATGGCACGACTCCCCCAAATCATTCCTGACTGTGAAAACTTCAAAACAGACCCCAAGCAGCTGGGATTCTGTTCTACTTTTTCAGAAGACTTCGATGTTTGAAGGGAATGCAAATTTTATTTTTTACCTTGAAAGAGGACAATTCGGTTCTTTTAATATGTTTGGATACAACACTGTGTGAATAACCATGCTCTTTACGATAAGCTATTATGGCTTATCCTACAAACTGAAATTGACGATGACAGTCTGTATGACAAATACCAACAATTTTCCTCATGAATGGTCACAAAATAAACTTTGTGTAAAATTTGTTTTTTTATTTTTTTTTTTTCTGTGAAAATTAATTTTGAGATTTCATTCACTGTAAACTATAGTAATCTAAAATCAACAGAAAAAGCATTTGAAATCTATCACTAAATATCATAAATCTATGTAATATGTAAGTTTTAACTTCTGAATTGAATTCCTGAAATCACTGAGATTCACCTGAACATTATGAAAAACAGTCAAAATCAAAGTCTGAACACAATAAAACAAATTTAACTGGATTGTTTGTGGCTCCAAAAACTCAGCTGGGTGCCAGTGATTGTGTAACTTGCTTTACACCTTGTAGAAGGTGCTGATTCGGATTATTCTATTAAACATAAGTGTTACCACAATACCTATTTCATGCCTTTGTTTCATTTATTTCAGAGTGTTTACCTATGGAGCTGTCAAAAGGACATAACAGCAATCATTTGGGTAAAATTGCAGGTTTTGCAGGTAAAACACTAAGGTCTGTTTCAAAAAGATACGATTCATCCAACTCGGAGCGGAGAGGAAATAAACACTCACTTGACCCCTGCAGAGAAGCTGACGACGGGGAAAAATAGTCCGTCTGTGTTAAAATTTTCGAACATGCCCTGGACCGGCTGTCCGTTTATCCTGAAGGAGATGCTGGGAGCTCCCAGGTCCAGACAACAGCTCACCACATCTTCCGAAGTCAGGATATGCTGGTTCAGAGACGCGACAGCCCGCGGGATACGGCCTATTTGGGAGGTAAACACACGGGTGTGTGAACGTAGACCTGGTGAGCCATGCTGGCATAGAGCAGATCTTTCCAACAGACACAGGATGGAGCACATTTACACGCCTCAACACACAGTCTGGGCAAGGAAATCACTCCTGCAGAGTACTGACTGTCTGGATGTAACCTGGCTGACTCCCAGGAATACCATTCATCTTTGACTTGTTAGGTTATTACTGTCCCTACCAAACACACACTTTCACAAATGTTCTTCCACTCACTCACCTGACCAAAGATGGAGCCCATCAAAGCCAAATGAGTAGAGGTCGTCACCAACTCCATTGCCCCCCCAGCCCTCCCCTCCTCCAGGATAGGGTGCGTAACCTTTGTTGTTGGCCCAGCCCACTCTCAGGTGAGAGGGCTCACTGGTCACAAAGTGGTCCACCTGATCAATCATCAGTTCATAGTACCACTTCTTGTACTGAGCAGAGCCCTCACTGACCCCCAAGAAGATGTTTGGTCTCATGCTAGAAATGAAGTGAAACAAGAAATCATTAATGTGCATCAGACCATAAAAGATGTTGTCAGGACTGCAGGGTAAATATGGAAATTTACCCTCAAGAACAGTGCATACTATGCAAAGAATAAGGCGAAATGACAGCAGTATTGCCTCAAGTATCTTTATTAAAAATGTAAATGTGATGTTTGTTTCTCAAAGTTAAGATTAAATGTGTTAGGTTTTAAAAATGTATTACTACTATGCAACCCTGATCTGTGATACTGTTAGATTATTTTATATTACGATTGTACAACTCCATTAACCATAAACTCCATTAACCTGTTTGTCTTTCACTCAAATACAGACCTAAAACCATTTTTATCAGACATTTCACCAGGTAAAACCTGGTTGTTTCAGAGTGGAACTCTTTTTATCTTTACAACTGCTATCAAAATATTCCTCAGAGCTCCCATGTTGTCTATATCAAATTCTAACATCTAATCGACGCAGCTGAAATCAAGGTGGTCTACTATTCCATTTTCTTAACCATTCTCTGTAAATCCAGGAGATGGTTGTGTGAAAAATCAGAGTTCTCCATCAGAACTCATATGGATACCTAAATGAATTTAGTTGCAGCCATGGGATTGGTTAATTCTCAATTTGAGTTAAAAACTAATGAGTATGAGTTCCTAATAAAGACCAGTGAGTGCATGCTACTAGACACAAATTTAAAATACATTTCACTGCATTTAAAACCCAACTAAACCTTGCAGCAAAGACTGAAGAGAACAAAGAAGTAGCCTCCAGAAACAAACAAGAAGAGGAAGAAGCACTGCTGACTGGAAATTAGGAAGAGATAGACAAAGATAAAATGCTAGAACATCTGTCAGCTTACAGTGACTGTGTGCAGGCAAACCCCTGCAGGCAAAAGAAAAGATGATATCTCCAACAACAACAAAAAAACCCTGGGTAGCAGTAGTGATATGAAACAACACACAAGAAAAAGAAGGGCCGACTAGATATTTTGGAGATTATATAATTAAGCTTCCCTGAGAAACAAGCACACATTTGGATCCGCTCTTTAGCCAGAAGGTTTACAAACGGCTTTGTCTCCTTGTAGCCTGGTGGGGACAATATGCTGGTACATTTTTTTTTTCTTTTAGCAAAAACAACCTTTAGACACAGCTTGTTGACGCTGTCGTGACACTGTAAGGTTATGAGGATTTTGTTTGAGGGCTTTTCTGCCTGGATTTCTGTGCTCTGGCCTGCAATTTCGGAGAAAACAACTAGGGTTGTAAGAAATCAATTAGAAAGCCTCAAATTATCTAAAAATGATCTTAATTGCATACAGTAATTTGACAGCGTCACAAGCTAGTCTAGGAACAGATCAACTACATATCTAGAATGGCTTAACAGTGTCAGAAATATATATTCCCTCACTTTACATTGCACATAATAAAACTGAGATGCTTTATGCAAACTGTAAACAATCTCTTAGCTTAGGTGTGTGGGTCCAGTTATAGTGTAATGTTCTTTTCACTGCTTTTAGTTGGACATAAAACAATCCCTGAAGTACAGTATTTAAGAGGCATGATTTCATTGTGGTAAA
Source organism: Poecilia picta (assembly GCA_033032245.1). NCBI lineage: Eukaryota > Metazoa > Chordata > Actinopteri > Cyprinodontiformes > Poeciliidae > Poecilia > Poecilia picta. Next base: position 10,363,599 of record CM065374.1, read on the forward strand.
CGGATCATTTTCTCACCTCTGGACATCATTGACCAGTTGGGTTTGCAATAGCAGATCTCTTTTGGGCAGCAAGTGATCACAAATGAGGTTCTGATTGGTCCGAACAGCTACTCCATTGCACACACACAGCGAACAAAGCACATCCAAAATCTGAAGGAGAAAGCAAGCCAGCAGGAAGGATTACAAGCAGTAATGAAGAACGCAATAGCTTTCCAGAAGTTGATTAAATGTTTACTTTATTTTTTTCATATTAAGCATGTCAACAAGAATCCATATTTTCCCACAAATGGCTAATGATCTGCGTTGCAAATCACTGTCCAAGTTGTTGCTCTGGGGACAGCAGCCAGTTTTCATTAAACCATAGGATAATTACTGCGTGATGCTTCTTGGAGGTAAAAGAAAAAAAAAAAACATATCTAATAATATTCACTTAACAATAGCGCAGGATTAAATGGCCTAGGAGGCTCAGCCTAGGGTGACAGGCCACTTAATCACTGACCTTTTGCTTCTGCTTCCATCGAAAAATGATGCATTCAGGCAGATTTATGACCTGGGCCAGCCAGCTGTCTGCTCTTTGATTTTATTACAATGGTAAACAGTTTTATTTATGTCAGGAAGACATCGCAACCTAACATCCCAGAAACCCTGTGCCAGGAGAGGAGTTTTATGCTGATACAAGATATGTTCAGTCAATAAATAGCTGAAGAGGAGAAGATAAACACAGAGTTCCAGGGAAAAATTGTTTTCAATTAAATGTGAGTCGAGTTTACCTTTTAACGTGAAGAGGAACATGTATCATATAACCCACTATTTTAAGCTTGCTGTAACTGTCCTTGCTGCAAATTGCATGTTCTGTTTCAGGAAAAAATTTTTAATCTGTTTCAGTATTTTTTTCTTTGTTTTAGTTCTAATGAGACAAAAAGGAAGGAAATAAACTTGTACATCAACGCTAAAACCAGGAGGCGTTATTTCACAGTGCAACATTAACACTGACAATTGCATGGCTGTTCAGAGCTTACTTTGTGATTGCGTCCATGCTTGTAGAGCAGTGATATAATAGACTTAATGTGTCCTTTCTGAATGATATTGAGTGCCTCAGGGCTCTCAATTAGGATGCAGTGCAGAACTTCCAAGATGCCTGCATATCCACAAAAAGCATCAATTAGTTAACATCAGCAAAAGGGAAAGACAAAGCAGAGAGACAGATTGCGTGATTCAACATGAAACACTGCTGGTACATATATATGACTACATATAAAAGGCAAATACTGCCAAGAGTTCAAAGGCTCATTTAAAGAAGGGAATGTGTTTCAGTGGTCAAGCGCAGTACAGTGATGATGATGAATGACGGGTGTACCTGAAGAAGACTCCAGTCTTTCCAACTTGCTCACAAGCCAGTCTAAATTGTTTGAAAACTGGGTGCAGTTGTTTCGGTTTCCTCTGATTAATGCCGCTGTAAGTCACAAGAAATGTGGATAAGTTAAATGTTGCACCACAGACCAACATGTTTGATTGGTACATTTCAAAGCTTGCATGATTCCTTTTATAACAACATAACAAGGTCGTCCAAATGGGGACACCTTAAACTAATGCCAAAGCCAGTTATATCAGAGGTTCTGCTTTGACATGTTTATGCATATTAAATTCTGAAAGTGCCTAAAGTAGACAAAAGAGGTTGGACAAGGAGAATGCATCAACACTTGCTGACAGACAAACTCGCTTAATGAATACCCTAGCTGCAAAAAGACAGGGTCAAGGGATGCAGACACGCAGGGAAGAAAGGAAGAAGGCAACCCAAATCCAGTTAGCTCTGTGCTACATCAGGTGTGTGGAGGAGGGAACAAGGGAGAGAGACGTGGATGGAAGACTAATTTCAGCCAGGAGGTGAAATCAGTATAAATAAGAGCATGAAGGACATTCTTGAAGGGTAGAAGGGCTTCAGTTTGTCTGGACGAAAAATAAACTTTGCATAAGGTAGCAGACATGAGCAAATATAGACAAAGAGCAAAAATATGCAATCCTCATGGTTTACTCAGATATGTCAGAGAAAGATTATAACAGAGCGTGTAAAAGAGGCTAAAAGTGATTGTTGGGCAGGAGGGTTAATGACACTGTGTCATGTGGAGAACATGGCAAGAACAAACAAAACAGATAACAGACAAGATAATGATGAAATGTGACATTCACTGACTAAAAGGTGGCAAGAGGGGACACAGTGGTTCTCTGTGTGGTGGGTGCCAAAGGTATAGCTGCTTCCGGACGCACACACACAATAATCACACTTACAACCACTTTTTCTCCCAATAACTCACATCTCGATAACAGTACATGCAAATTTATGTGTGTATGAGGGACAATTATGAGACCAGTTTATTACCCAGAAGCTCATAAAGCAAGTTGAGAATGTCTTTCCAGGCAGTTCCGGCCTCTGACCCAGCACACTCTCCAAAATGAGCCGCACTGTTGTAGACATTTAGCCGGTCAATGCAGTTGGAGACAAGGGTCAACATGCCCTAAAAAATACAGAAATCAGAGATGTCTTTACATCTAAAATTTATTGTGCTGCATTAAACAAGGGTGATATTACAAGACAGTATGAAAGCATGGTGTTTAAATAATTAGTTAGCATTTATTTCTATTCATGCTGTTCTTCTAAATATGGATATTATGTGCAGTGATATTTTTGTTAATGATAGATTAGTGGTATATTTTATAGCCCTAACGCAAAGACACAAACTATTGTAAATATTCAGTTGTAGAATAAGTGGCAAAGGTCACTGCTCAATACAATGTCCAAACTTGTGGCAATTGATACAATCAAGAAATACCTGAAGACTTATTAAAAAAAAAGATTAAATGATGGACATTCCTGAAGGTGATAGAAGCAAATAGATGAACCTATGCTATGTCTTTAATAGTAAAACACATTAAGACATAAACAAGTGCACTTGAGATGAAGTAGTAAAGCTGCCCTTGGTGTAGGTCCATCCATAAATCCATACATCTTCCTTTGCTTATCTGAATTGTTGTCACTAAAGAAATAGGTTTAAGAGGAAAATGAAGACGTCTCTCCTCCCAGCGACACTCCCCAGCTCAATCTGGAGGATATAAATGGGTTCACAGGTCAAAAAAGGGTATAGTGCCCCTTCAGCGGGGTTTGATCTCCAACCAGAGGGATGTGCCAAGAAAATCCTCAAATCAGTAGCCGCTCTACTCTGAAGCACCCTTAGGAGGTAACGTAAGGCAAGGTAAGGTAATTTTATTTATATAGCACATTTTCAGCAACAAGGCAATTCAAAGTGCTTTACATGAGTTAAAAGGAAATACAAACAAAATAACAAACCAAAGGAAAGAAAAAAGAGGAGAGAAAACTAATCTAATGTTGTTCTAAAGTATGTAAACTAAGTTATCCTGTTCAGGGTTGCTATGTATCTAATTCCATTTCTAAATAGTGAGCCCTCTACAGTTTCTGATAAAATAAGCTAAAGAGTAACTGATCTAATTCCTTTTCTGGGTTAAAATCAGTACTCCACAATTCTAAGTTTCTTCTAAAACCTTTTCTGGGTTAAAAGTAATGTAAACTAAGCAGTGATGGTTCCTGTTAAGTATTTCTTGATTCCAAGTTCGTAGTTATTCTAATTCTAATCCTGATTCCATTTCTTGATCTAAATAGTGCGTACTCCACAATTTCTGATATTACTAATAAACTAAAATAAATGAGGAAAAGCTTGTTTCATCAACAAGATGCTCTTTTGGTCATAATCCACATCTCATGACCTTTATGTGTAAAAGGACCAATAAACCCGGATTCAACTCACCATGACAAAAATCTGTGCATCCCCTGCTCCATTCTACTATCATTTGTGAAGAAGTCACCAACTCAACTTGAGGTAGAGACTGACTGAACATAGAGGGAGTAGTTCACCTTTTTCTAGTTGGGATTCAAGGCCATAGACTTGGAGAACATGCTTTTCACTAAGTCATGAACTATTGCAGTTCTTGCTGAAGGTCACAGCCTAAAGTTTTCAGCAAAACTCACAAAAAGCAAAAAAAAAAACAACTGATTTATAATTAAAAAGGATCTCGAATAACCTTTTCAGAAAGGACCAGCAGGCAGTTTGCTGATGATATCTTTTTTAAGTGGTGCTACAAAATTCAGGGAGGATTCAGACAAGTCTGTCTGCCAACTCATGCAACCAAATGCTCGACAGCAATTTGATAATCTTTTATTGTATTGTTTTCTTCCAAATATACTTAAGTGACCTCCGAATTCTACACTGTTAAATATCAAGGCATTTCATATCCAAGACCAGCGCTCATTAATTAATTATTGAGCTTCATTTGTAAAAGCTGTTGCCAAATTTTTATTAGAGTCGCTGTCATAGATGCAGCTCTCTCTCCCCTCACGTGTCACAGTGATTTATGCCACATAAGAACGCCTACAGTGATTTCATATGCAAAATGGAGGGCGTTAAAAAGACAAAATGGAAATTTCAAATGATTTATAACACCAGCAAAAATCATGAGTCAGCTTTTTTTCACTGACAAATTAACCTTCAGAAAGCAATACATCAGGAACGACACAGAGGATTTCCTTTCATCATATCATACCAAAGAAAAAGAAAGACGATTGAGACCTCATGGAAATATTTTAGGATTTTGAATTTAACTGCTTAGCATCAGATCTCTTTAAGATGAAATCCCTGTAATTATTGTTGCAGAACAAATAGCGTTTGGATGTCTGAGGTGAAACGGCAAGTCACCATACCAGCTGACATACTGTGTAATTGATAAAAGTAATTTAGGCTGTGGAAGCTTAGCAGCTTCAGTGCGCTCATGTTCGCTCCGGGGAAAACTTGTAGCACTGAAACTGCTGACACCTTCACTTCCTGTGCCTCCAAATACATAACAGCAATGAAACATGCCTCAATTGGTCTTACGACTAACACTTCTCACAGGTTTCCTTCCATTCTCAGCTTAACCAAACATGCAGTCAAATTTAAACAATCACATAACTCATAATTTCTCTTCCACAGCCTTTTTATGCAGAGCTGAACATTCACCGATTTTCAGGAAAGTTCCTAAGTAAGAGGTCAGAAACCTTTATAATTCAGTGAAATAAAATTTGTCAATAGCCACAAGAGCTACATTTCACTAAAGATAACTTATAGTTTTTTTTTTGATGATTATGGGTTATGGCCAAAAAGTTTAAAAGCGCCTGAAAGTAGGTGAACCAGAATAGTAAAAATAAAAAAGTGCAATGTACAAAAAAATGTGTTCAATATTTAAAATGTACATCTATATTAACGAGGTACAAAAAAAAAATAGTCGTCGAGTTTTCTGACAGAGACCTGTGCCTTAGAGTCATTTTGGAAAAGAATAAGGCCAAAAGTAGTATTGTCTGTATAAAAATGTCTAGTCATCATTTTTAAACCAAATAACCTTAAGTCAGATCATCTTTGTAAAGTAGATTTCAATTTGAATGGACTTTATCTGGTTAGATTAATATTAAATAAAAAAATATAACTGTTTAATGCATTTGAACCATAAATGCATTAAACTGCACAGTGGCGCAGTTGGTAGAGCTGTTGCCTTGCAGCAAGAAGGTTCGGGGTTTGATTCCCAGCCCCGGCCTTTCTGCATGGAGTTTGCATGTTCTCCCTGTGCATGCGTGGGTTTTCTCCGGGTACTCTGGTTTCCTCCCACAGTCAAAAAACATGACTGTCAGGTCAATTGGCCTCTCCAAATTGTCCCTAGGTGTGAGTGTGTGTATGTTGTGTAACTGCAGACTTCTGCCCAGGTCCCCCTTGAAAATGAGATCTAGATCTCAATGGGGCTTACCTGGTTAAATAAAGGAAATGAAAACATGTGTTGTTCAAAAGGTGTATGAGATATGGCAGTTTGATCAGTTTGGTACAAGAGGTTCTGCAGCTATAAGCTATTTTTGAACGGCTAGATGGAATTAAAAAAAAAAATTAAAAAAACAACTGAGATCATTTTTGAGCCAAAACTGATATATAGGAGCAGTGGCAATGATTACGATGACATTTCTCAAAAAACAAATTTACCAAATGACTCATCCAATGGATTCGGTTGTCAATTAGCATCTGCTGTGAGTAAAGCTAATTATTTTTCTAGGTTTGCTGCAGTGGTTTTAATACAGAGGTGCAGCCTCTCCTTAAGTGCTTCATTAATGTTTAACAGAGTTCAGGATCATTTTTAGTGACCAAATTGCATTATTTTTCAGAGTCTGTTTAGTTAAGTTCTCTGAATTTAGAGCTACATTCATGTTGACGCAAGTTTTTAAAGCATGTTGATGCTTTACAAACCTGCATTGATGGATTGAGGGTGAATAGATCAAACCTAAGGCTATTGCTTTATTTGGAGCTTAAAAGGTATCTATCTACAATAGCAGACCTGACTGCATCATAGGTTGGTATGTTTTGGGTGTTGGAGCCCTCGCAGGGGCCGTATTGGTTTGATGTTTTGTTTTGATGAAGGCTGGTAGAGACAAGACTTGCTCCTGTTATTAAGTAATATTCCATAATGCATTTTCACAGCCTTCTGTGATGGTATAACTCACTTCTTGTTTGAAGAGGTTCTGTCTGTTCTTGAGTGAACGCAGCTTTATCTGCCTCTCCTCATGCTCCAGCTCAACATCAGGGAGTTGGAAATAGGTGATGAGGTCATTGAGTGTTTGGAGCACCTCCTCGACAGGCAAGGCTACAAGGGTCCTGTTCTTAACGCTGAGGCAATCAAGGTCTCTGCGACAGATAGACAGAAGCAAGCCACATAATTACAACAATTCCCACTGAGAATTACGATCATTTATTGCTTTACAATTGCCCAATAAATCATAAAGGCAATAAAAGTACTCCTTTTGGGTAGCTGTGCGGATGTAAGGACAGGCAGTGATGACTAGCAGTGTTTAACCCACAAGTTCATTCATGTTGAATAACTGATTTCCGCTGACCTGCTAAAAATAGATTCTGTCGTATGCGTGGGAGGGATAAAGCGGGGGAAATGTATGTGTCATAGCTGCAGGGGGGAGGCTGACACCTCCTCACATGTTGACACGACAGGGACCCGGAGGGATGTCGTGGATGTCTGCGATAACAAATTAAAAATAGAGTCCAGTCGTAGTGGTCCTTTCTCAAAGCTGGCCTTCGTCACTGCTGAAATAGTTGCCATTTACAAGCACCAGGCAGGTCCACTGAGCAAGCTGCCTGTAGGATGGGCTTCTCACTCAGTCAAAACACACAGGCCTAGAGCATGGCTTTCCACTGGTGACATCACAATGTTGTGACTGTCAGAAAGACTGGGGGAATTTGAGAGATCAATGTTCTGGCTTCAGTTATAATCTCTGTAACATGGTGCCACAAGGGAGTGAGCTGTATTGTCATATTAGTTGTGCTCCTTTATCATCAGCAAGTGTTTAAGTTACCTGAATGTTTTGGGGTTTTTTTTAGGTAACTGTCTCAAGAGATCTCTAATTTGTTTTAAGTGGATAATTTGGTTTAATGGGTAATTTGCACATCCACAACCTTCCTAGTATAGGTGAGCAATGTTTTGCATACCTGATGAATCGGTTAAAGAGCAGCGTTGTGTTGCGGATGATTCTTGCGGCTCGAGACTCTTCGTGTTGACAGCGCTGCAGGGTTAACCCATCATCCATATGACCCTCAGAGTGAAGACAAGCCTTGAGGGAAAAGCAGATGATTGGATGATTCAAGAGAAAGATTTGAGTATCCTTAGCCAGCATTAAAAGACACAGACAAGAACATAGCTGAAAACAAAGGGTGGTCCGATTGCACAACCATTACTGAATGCAATGCTTTGGTAAGCTAATCTAAACCATATATTTTCTCTACATTTTGTCACATTACAACAGACTTCAATGCATTTTAAAAGGATTTTAGGTGAGAAGCAAAGCAGTGTTTTAGGAATTTTTTTTACCAAGTGTGGAGTGCATTTGTGCCAGACCTCTTTACTCTAACACCCCTAAATAATATTCGCTGCAATCAAATGAGAGATTTATAGCAGTGTCAGATTATAAAACAATTTTCAAAATGTATCATAATTTTTTAGGAGCAAAACCAAAGAAAATGTTTTCAGATTTAATAGAACTAGGATAAAACCCATTAACCAATCATCCTACTCACTGAGCTCATTATACCTGGACTAATCATCCACTCCAAGGAATCTTATTTATCATTTTTGTTTATGTTTATGCTTGTGTATGTCAATGCTCACTCTTCTCTTGAGGGGACCAAGTCGAGTAGATTTGACATCAGGAGCCTGATAGGACAGCCACAGACCTGTTGCTACATGCATGATGAAGCAGAGTGAGTCTCCATATTTGATCTCTGCCACCCCCATGCCCTCAATGTCCCGCTTGGGGCTCTGCTCCAGCTTCTCCTGTGCAGGTTCAGGGGGGAATGAATAAAGCAATCATTGCATAAAAACACAACAAGCAAATAAAATCAAACAGCCACATAACTATACTGCATATGCGCTTAAGGGTTCAAACAATCACAGTCTGAGGAGCTGACCTGCTACATGATCTCATTGGGGTTATAATCAGGGAAAACATTATTGAAACAGTCTCTAATTTCTAAGGTAGTTTTGTTGCCTTAGAGAGAATATCAACCACAAAATCTCTCACGTCTTAGGTTCAGAAATGATTTGTTAGAACCCAGTAATACAAATCAAAGAACACAACATAGGACCCGTATTTGCTGTGGTAGGTTTATGAAAATGTACCTCTATGTGCATGTACTTACCTTTGATGCTCTAAAGCAGAAGGCTGTAGAAATGGTGTCTGACCTCTCCCGGTCCTGCAGCACCAACCCCCTGTCCTCAGTCAAGGCAAGGTAGTGACCTGTTGTCAGGTGACGTAGTCGAAACGGTTGCCCCCAGCGGATGTGGCTTCCACTCCAACTGCAAATGACAGAGAAACGCATGAGAACTGGTGGCATTGTTGAAGAGTTCATACAGCTGACATTTATTAATATTTTGCAACACTACAACCCCAAACAATAATGAAATTGTTGTGAATTTTGGGTGACAGATGAACACAAAGTGGTTCCAAGTGCAAAGTAGAAGGAAATTGATACAACATGTTTTACAAACAAATTTGAAAATGTGGTAATTATGGTATGACTTTTGGATTTACCTCATTCATCCTGGTAATCTTAAATGAATTCTAGTGCAACCAGCTGTTTTCAGAACTTCAATAATTAGTAAACACAAGCGACTTGTGCTATTTATTTTCAGTAAAATGAAGAACTCAGAAGTTAGTTAGAAAGCATCACTGCACAAACAGTATCATGACGGCCAGGCAAGCACAGCTTTAATTAAATAAGCTTGGAAGTCCTGCAGGCATCTACAGCTCAGGTAGGAGAATGTAATGACAAGACTCCCTTCAAAAATCCCAAAAACATCTCCAAATTTTGTCCATTGCTTTCTTTACCTGATGCAGAAAAACAATAAGTTAAACAGGGTCATCATTTTTTTTAAATAGTGATAATTTGTGACAGGAAACTAGATTTGGTGTAAAATGTTAAGGAAAACCGTGAGATTACGGAGACAGAAAAAGTCATACAAAATTGCAGACAGAAAGGGAGAAAACTACAAACTGATATAAGACAAATACATTTAAAGAAACACAGAAGATGGAGAAAGACATGAGGGAATTATTTCCAACCTGATTCGTAGTGGTTCCAACCTCCACAAGGACCTCGCCTTTGCACCTGCTTTGCCCGTCTCATAGTTGACTATCCTGGGAAAGCCAGAGAAGCAGAAATGTTTGGTTTGACTGTGGATGCCACCGTCAAGGTCATTCATTCCAGCTCTGAAAAATCTCACCTCTTGTGCAACCCTCATCCATCACCCTGATTTCTAGAGATGTCTGGCTCAAACACATAAACACACACCACCACATGGGGTGCATTCACTCTTTTTGACACTGGGACGCCATCCTTCAAACAGAGACACGTGTGCCCTGATAACCCACAGCGACACTGTCTATCAGCGATATATGGGTGACTGAGCTCAAAGATAAAAGAAAACACTCATCACCCTGTGGTGTCGGCTCGCAGTGGGTTTGATCTGGCTCGAAAACATAAAATATGTCTTAAAGGAAAGCTGCTTCTGCTAAATTTCAAGGACAACACTCGGAGAAAAGCCAAAGCTTAAAATGAATTATCCAATACCGCCTCCATGTTTGTCATGCTCTGTTCTAAAAATAGACACTGTGTGTGTCTGTGTGTCCAATAGGGAGAAGCACATCTCCCAGCACCTTGTTGAGTGTGTGCATGGGCCATGTCTGTAGTTATGACCCACTTCATGTCCTGCTGGGGGGGGTTTTATTCACTCTTCCTTCTTTCTGTTTTAATTCTGCCATCTTTTGCTCCTGCAGATGTCAAAGTGCTCATGCTGGTCAGAGAGATTTTAATAAAGTGTGATGAAAGCAAAGGCAATAGCTAATTCTGAGCTCATGTGTGCCGTTTTGTCAGTGTTTCACACCTCTGCTGTTCTTCACTCTGGTCTGATCCTGGGATGCTCACCACCTCATCATGACCGTGGAATAGACGCATCACATGGCCACCCAACAGGTAGCCTATTCAAGACAGAGGAGCAGAAGGGGACTTTAAAAATGGTCTTTGCTGCTGCTAGCCTGATATCAAATGATGGCATGAATTAAAAGAACACTTTTATAGAGCCTTTCGAAAGCATTAATGCCCCCTAAAGTTCTCCCATTTTCTCATGGTACAACCACACACTAAGTGCATTTCACATGGATTTTGTGAGACAGAGCAAGACATACCAGTACATAATTATGAAGTGAAAAGATTTTTTACAAGGTCTGTAAAGTGGTGAATACTCCCCTAAACACTTGGTAGAATTTTACCAGCTTCCTACAAATGAGACGGACATTTTTGCCAATTCTTATTTCCAAAAGAGGTTAATTTCAATCACATTACACGAGGAAGTCAAGTAACTAATTCTTAAAAAAACCTTTTTCCTGTATCGAGAGGGTCACATAACATGAACGGCTAAGGGCGAAGTTGAATTTAAAAATTGCATCATATTTTAACAGTCTTTTCCAGTTGTTAGTACTGACTAAATAAACAGAAAATGTGATTATGTCATGTTATTAAACTTTTATTATATATTTATCACATTTATTATATATTTATAATATATAAAACAGAAACCTCTTGAAATTGAGAAAAAAAATTTACGTGAAAAAAAATTATACGTGAAACTCGTATAAATCATAGAGTAAATCCTCCATGAACTGTATTCACACATAACTTGGTGAAGACGGCCGCAAACATACTTGCTAACCCCTAACATGGCTCTCTGCTGTCACATCAGTCTACAATAAGTGAGAGCGCCTCCGCTTTTCTGTCATCATTATATCTTAGCCTTTGTCGCACTCTCACATCATCAGTTATTTTGGACTGAGAAGCTGACGTTGCTCCACGGCAGAAAGAACGACGTTACGGTGTTTCTTTTTCCTGTTCTATGATCCCTCCGCCATCTTTGTTTCTGTACTGCAAAAACTTGTTCCGCTTAAGCAGGACCAGCGCCCTCTGCTGGATTGCGCTTACAACACTGAAAGAAGGTATAAGCGAAGGCTATTAAAGATTAGAACACATTTTAATCTAATAAATCATTAATCAGCTAATCGTAAATTGATGGGTTATTATTTCGTGTGATCAGAATAAAGTTGAAACATAAGTATGATTTTTATTTTTTTTTGGTAAACATTTTGGAACACCATTTATATTTCCCTATCTCAAACAAAATGGTTCTTTTTGTTTGTGTACCATTAGAAATACTAGTAAAGTACATTGAATTGTAAAGTGGTAAAATGACAATATGTGAACTATTTCAAGGGGTATGAATATTTCCGCAAAACAATTCAATTATATCGCATTTACATGATCAGAGACAGGGTAGAAAATGTTAACCTATCTGCATTTTTTGTTGCAAGTAAATCTGAATTTTAAAGACAAGCTGTTTCAAATTAATCTGGTAGTTATTATGTTCTGAGAATAACTTGATGAATAGAACATGAAAAGTCTCTACCTTCTTCTATGTTGCTACCAGAACAGATGGGGTGGACATTCCACAGAGTCTGCATGAAGGAAGCATCCACCTGGATGTTGCCATTGGAGATGGATAAGTGCTGCAGGAGAGACCACATGGAGGACTTAATCATTCATGCACACTAAAAAGATTTTAAATCCACACTCTCTTCAATATTAATGGAACAAAAGCAGTGACTCAGATTCAGATGATGCCATATGTTTAACACAGTTAAATTGAACTCACAAAATTAATAAACAACACTTTATAATTGAAGTACTTATGAAATCATAAAGCTAACTAACAGATATGTTCTATTTTTGGATATTGTTGTTTCCAGGAGGATATTAATAATTACATAAATGTCTTAAGCAAAGTCTTTAAAAAAATACATTTTGAGACATCTGTGTCCTTATAATCCTTGCTTCCTGAAGTGTCTTCACAGCCCTTGGGCATTTCCTGTCTCCATATATTATAATATGCTTGACAGCTGGGACAGATGACCAGATTGACGTTGGTGTCTGTAAGGCGACAGAGGTCTTCTGTCTCTGAGCATGTCACAGTTGGGGGGTGCAAATGTTGCCTGGAAGCGGTCAACGATTTCATGAATCACAGGAAACATGTTTTCCGGGTAAAGAACAGTGATACAGTAAGGCTGGACACATTTTAAAAGAAGCCCTTGGGTGGTTTCAGAGGTACAAAACCCCAAAATCATCAATGTGTTATGTCTAACAAAATCATAATCCTTTAAACTGCACACTATAAAAATTCCCTTATTGTAGTCTAAGCAAAATTGTAATTTCACTACTTTGGAGAAAAATTCCAGCAGGAAGGCGTGTGAATAATGGACTGGGATTAAGCTGACATTTTGTGGCATTAGAGTAAGATGAGTCTGTACTTTTTGCATAGACCTAATGAACACAAATTCAGGCGAATGAGCTCAGAGTCTTTAAGGTTTAGATGACAAACTTTACACTTACAAGGTATCTCTCAGAGGACACACTGACCAGGATGAGGTCATCACCAATGCGCACTTTCTCTCCTTCTGACCTTGTTTTGAAGCAGGATGGATCGTCCACCAGCAGGCTTCACCTACAAGACCAAACAGTTTTGAATCACAACTAATTAGATTCCATCAATATATCTATTTCTATATCTTCATAATCCATGCAGAGCCTCAGAGAGGAAATCGATGCCTCTCAATTCATTGGATGAAAGGGAAGTTACACCTTGGACAGGTCACCATTCTTCTACAGGGCAACAGAGAGAAATTGTACACATACATGGGGAGAATACACACAGATATGTGCAGAAAAAGCTCAGCTAGGATTCATACCTAGGACCATTTGCCTTGAAACATGTCAAAAATTAATTTAAATTTCTCATTTTGATCCTTGTTTATTCCATGCATTTCCATAACTTGTGCATAGCTTTATTAATCACTAATAAAGCTTTCAAGTCTACTTTACTTGCCAAGTGGGTAGAGTAGTTGTTGTGATTGGGTGAAAATGGTTCTAGCATAAAGGGTTTTGAGTGGTGGTATGACTGGAAAAGTGATGTAAATAAATTCATGTTTTTTACCATTTGAAATTAATAATGAGCGAAACAGAGAAATATTTTCTTATTAGTTATTCATTGGTGTAAACTTAATCTGATGTAAAGACAATAAAGCATGAGGAAATATGACATTGTGTGAAGTCGCATTTGCTCCCAGTACAAATATCTCAATCTATAAAACTACATTCAATGCTGGTCCCATACCGTCCAAAAAACTGCAGTTCTTAACACTAGATCTGCAGACTAAAGTTTTACAAAAAACAAATCTCAGATTCAGCCACAAAATTCTGATCAGTGCACTTGAAGTATTGACGAGGCTGTATTGTGCTTTTGTTGTGAAAGTCTCCAATAAAAACAGCAGATAATTATGGATGAATACAAGATTGTTTTGAACTTCTGCTCAGGCATTGTGTCATCGCTACCAGTGCAACATGGTCACAGCCAGCAGAAAGGGGGACTAGTAAACATGTGAGTGCCATTGGCAACAATCTTTTAATGTCACACTGGAACAACTGCTCATTAAAATAATGCACAGCACACAATGAACAGCAGCAGCAGGGGGAAAATGTTTGCAAGTATCATGATATCACAACAAGACCTTCAAATATGCAGCCTAGATGTAATCATTGCTGACAACAGAGGCCCACTTTGAGTCTACAGCGTTCCCCGGGGAATAATAACTGAAATGTAAAAAAGCAGTTGCACAATTGAGTCATGAGCAAATAAGGAGGGAAAGATAAAGAGGTGGGCACTGAGACACCCAAGAGAAAATTACAGTGAAGTCACCAGACAGAGATAAAAACAAAGACAGTGAGGGAACAGCAGAGGTTGAAGTAAAAGTTCAAAAGAGGAGGATGAAAGGAAACCTGCTGTACAGCTTTCGTTTTACCTGTTGAATCCTCCTGCAGGCCGACATCAAAGGACAGCTTATCTGTCTGGGACCTTGATGTCTTCAAACAGGCCAAGTACTGGTGGTCAACACACATGTTAAGTCACAAAATATATTGTGTCAAAGAAGTAATATTTAACAAAGAACTATTCTTGATAATGAAACTTTAATGCTTTGTTCAAATATTTGTGTGGTGATTGATCTCTGACCATAGAGCTGAAGGAATGCCGCAAGAGGATGGCGTGTCCATAAAGCAGAGTCTTGTGTCCTCCGCTGTGTGCCGCCTGTACACATCATTCAAAAACACAAACGCAAAACACAGTTAAAAACAAGCTCCAACCAAAGCGACCCTTATGGGCTTTTTTTTCCCTACATCTGACCTCTGACATTGGTTGTTGACCTCTGCAAAGCTCTTCTCTCAAGCATGACCTCAGGCAGGGGTACATATCTCACAGGGAAGTGTGTGATATCCCATCTCGCCAATGAAGACATGCAATCTGTCGCGCCCACAAGAAGATGGTGCTACTGGCTCCTGTATCCACACGAAAAACCGGATACGGGCTCATCCTTCCTGACTACAAACTCGTGGGAAGGATGCGCGTCTTTAGTCGGCCGTTGATGCAATGTCAGTGTTAGCAAGGGAGGTTAGCACCATAGTTTTTGGTGTTGTAGGAGAGGGGAAAGTAGAATCTCTACTGGGAGAGATGCAAAAGGGATAAAGAGGAGGTTTTGTTGATTTTTTTTGGCCAGCGACCTCTATGTTACTCACCTTCCTTATGAGCCTCTAGGAAGCATTAAGGTAAGAAAGAGTGCCATTATTAAAAGGGATTTTTTTTGTTCAGCTTCGGTTTATTGCGTTTGTTAAGTACAGTGCCTTGCGCAATTATTCATGCATCTCGAAATTTCCACATCTTACCACATTAAAAACACAAACTCTAGTGTGTCTGGTTGAAATTTTATGAAAACGTTCAACACAAAGTAGTGCTGCTTGTAGAATTGTAGCTTCTCTCTAACACTTAGGATGACAAAAGTATTCACTCTACTGCAGCTTGATTTGTGCTTGTTCCTAAAGTATTTTTCCACCCCTGATGGAATTTAGAGAGATTTTAGAGAAGCAAGGAGGGATCACATGTAGCTCTTCCCTCGGTTCAATGTTCTTTGTCAGCATTCTAATCGAAGAATTACAAACCTACTGATCCAAACCAGAATGTTAGCTCCTAGACCTCTAGTGAGAAACTGATATGCGACATCTCACAGTTTAACTCTAGTGTAACAGATTTTTTTTTTCCTAATTAGACCAGACTCTGATCTTGTAAGTTGCTGTCCTCATTCTTACAAGAATTGGTAAAGGGATATTTGAGTGAAAATTACCAATCTCTGTGTGGTAACTAAGATAACGGTTAAGATTTTCAAATTAAAAAAATTTAAAAAATGTAACATGTAACTTGTGCTGCTATTTACATGATAATACCTCTAAAGAAAGTCATGAGAGAAAACCTATTACTTAGGAAAACAAACATTGCACATCTGTCTCAACACAAAATCCACAGAGTAAAATATGGCAGCACCATACTGTGAGAATTATTTTCTTAAACAGGGAAAAGGAAGCTGGACGGAGCTGATGGAAGGATGAATGGAGATAAATACGGGAAAACAGTTTGGTACAGGGCTTGGATGTAGGGTTAGTTAGTTCTGTGCAGCCAGACAAAAATCGCTATTCTCAGCAGCATGAAGGGAACTGGGCATGCATAAAGGCAATAGAAGACCTGCTCAGGATATAATTGACAGGAATCAAATACTTTTATCTGGTGCCCCTACTCCCCTTTCTATCGCCATCCTGGGCAATTGTCCATAAGGCAGTGGTGCAGAGGTGAAACCATGTGACCTGTATACAGAGGCCTCAGTCCCCTATTCAGCTGGCAAAGGTTCGAGTCATGACCTGTTGACCTTTGTTAATTGTCTTCCCCCTCTCTCACAACCCACTATCAACTCACTATCAAATAAAGGCCACCAGAGCCAAGAAAATAAAATAAAATCAAGAAATAGCTTCTGCTGGTAGAGACACAGCTGCAACTGGACCAAAATGCTGTTTTACAATGTATTGATGGAGTAGATTAATCCAAGCGTGCAACTCATCTTTCTTATTTTTATTTTAAATCTAAATCATTTTCCTTCCACTTCACAACTATGGTTTATTTGTCAGTGTTGGTCTATCACATAAAATCCAGATAGAATACATTAAAGTTTGTACATGTAAGATGGCAAAATGAGAAAAGGGGTTATGAATAATTTTGCAAGGCACTGTTTCTGGTCTTCAACTTATTTTAAAGTAAAGGGGAGAAAGGGGGAAAAAGCTGACTTGTTTTGCCAGTTTACAAAACACAGTCCTTGCCATGCCATCAAGAAATTGTTTTTGTAAAAATGGTAGAAAAAAAGCCATATTTCACAATAATATGTAAAAATTAACCCAAGCAAATACACATCTGTTAAAAACAATCACAGTGACATTCTGCAAATTTATGCTTCCCAAACATTTGACTGCTAACTCTGTAACATGGTTGCCTTAGCTCCAATATGTTTGTTTTTCCTCCTTCTCTTTCTTCTTCTCATCTCCACCTGCCTTGACTTGCTACTGGGAAAATAGTCCGCCTGTGACTTGATGCAGTTGTGCTACGCAGACTGCAGCACTGGTTTCCAGGCTACCTTTGTTCTGCTGCTTGCTCCCATTTGCCGGCTGAGGCACTGAGCTTAATGCAGTGAGGCACATCGAACTGCAATCACCCCAGCTAATAAATTGGGTTTTGATGTTGCTTTCAGTGATGGCAGCAAGAAAAGAATATCTTAAGAATATCTTAACAAAAAAAAAAAAGATAACACAAAACCTTTGGCTTAATGAACCAAACAGTGAAAGATGTTTGAACACTTGTGAAACCTTTATTTCAGTTTGACATTTAGAGATGCAAAATCCTGGTGTGTTAGCCTTAAGACAGTGAATGCATGGATGCACTGCTGTGGCTTTTCTCTCTAAATGAGCGATGTGAACAGGACAGGAATTGGAAGCCAGTTCCCCTCACCTTCTACCAACAGGTCAGTCGGCTCTGGTTGTACTCTGCGTTAAATTAGGGATGGCATGTACACCAGTTGTTGTGTGTTATTTTTAATTTTTTTGCAGGGACCCAGTGTGTCTCACTGCCTCCTGGCTAAATCAGCCTGAACTGCCCATTTGCTTCAGCCACTGCCTATTGATAATACCATCTGTTCAATTGAGTATTGATTTCTGAGCCTCAGTCGAGACATATTCAACCTCCATTTCCCATTTATTGTTGCTTCCTGTGGTGACATATCTGCAAAGGCAAAGAATCATGAAGAGGTAGGGGATATTGAAAATGGATAAATGTGAGCTAAGAAAATACACTGAAGTTGACATAGTGAAAACGGCCATTTCAAGGGCTTGAAATGGCCACTGGAAGTATAAACAACTTTAGATGTTTTTACGGCTTAAAACAAAAGCAATGGAAAAACAGAAAGAAGAAATATCTGAGATGAGTACACGAAACCAACTACAAGATTTAATCAAACTAAAAGCCTTCAATAGAACACCAGGCTAACCTAAATGAGACTGCCAAGTTTTTATGCTGCTAAATTTGTTGACTTCAAATGTGTAAATCAGGTAGATTAGAGTGAGATTATATTCCAAGCATTGTTAAATAACACTAAACAAAGCCAAGTATAGAACTTGTTTAATTTTCCAGAAACATTAAGGTCAATTGCTTGGCAAGTATACAGTAGTTCTTGTTTTGTCTTTTGGGATTTTGTTTGTGGATTTTTTTTTTTTTTTTTTGTGGGGGCGGAGGGATCTTTAGTAACTAAGCAAGAAAACAACTGTTGCTGCACACTGCTGGCCAGGTGGGGGAATAAGGTTTGATACTTTTACAGATGGCAAGCTAAGAGTTGTATGGAAACTTCTGCAGGCTCTTTATAAGCTTTGTTTTTACTGAAGTTGGTCTTGTCTTTAATCTAATTTTGCTCAGTTTAGTAATTGCCATTTAAATTACATTGTTTTCCTTGTGTGTCTATGTCTAATAGTCCTTGATTGATTTCAGCAATCCCCCTTCAAAATTTCATCATGATCATCATTCGGTTAATCAGACTCATTCATTCATTTTTCACAAACTAGGAGACGTCAGTAACTTAGAAGGAGGTTATTTTTGACCCTGACGAAAGCATCTGCTTGATGAAACTAGGAACTGAGTATCACATGTGAAATACATGAGTGGGTATTTAATACAATTATTTTCAGCTATCCTCTCCAGCTACAGCCAACGCTGTCAAAAACACCAGCGAAAGAAATGGTCCCGACACGCATCACTCTGGCAGACAAACAGTCCCCCTGTGGCAAGAAACTCAATTCCTGGCATTTTCGTTTGTCTCTGAATTTACTGCAGGGGTCTCCAAAGTCAGTCCTCTAGGTTCAGCAACCTACATGTTTTAGTTCAACACACCTGAATCAAATGGTTGTTCATCAGTAGGCCTCAGTAGAAGTTGAGGAGGTAGTTAGACCATTTGAGCAGGACATTCATGATTTAAGGTTTCTGGGTTTAGAAAGATCCTTAGAATCACCAACCATGCAGCATCAAAGAGGGAACATGAAAGCATGAAATTATGCTAGGAGCCTTTTTTTTTACCACATCACTGGTGATAATTTTCTGGTTCATTATAGAAATAATTGTGCCAGCTGGGCTATTTGCATAATTTTATTTCATTTTATAGAGTTACTTTGATTAGAGGAAAATACTATGACAAAGGAAGGCTCATCCTGTGTAGTTTGATGTGCATTACTGAGTGTTGATCTAATGCCAATTCATTATTAGAGCCACACTAGTTAATCAGCTGTAGAAAAAAAAACACTAAAGGTTCTGGGAAGTCAATATATAAACCTATAAAACAATCTATTACAGACTGTGTACAAAAATCCATAAGAGAGCATCCATCACTTCCTAGAACTGGTTCATTTGTGTGATAAACTGTACTTCCAAACTATTTGTTAGTATTTAGTGGTGAAATGTAGTGCAGGAACTGCAGGGAATCAATGAGGTGGGTACAGATTGGTAAATTGACTACTATAATAAATACTATGATGTGTCATGCATGCACAAGGGATAAGAGACTAATGGCATGATTGGTGAACATACCCATCGATCCGGGCCGCGTGTCTATCATGCACAGGATGAAGATTATACACAGAGAACAGAAGATAAACAGTGGAGAATTACACATCTGTCACTGCAGGGCCAAACTAAAAGAAGTCTACTAATGCACTGTCATGGGCTCAGATTGATTTGTTGAATTACAACTTATGACATCCAAATGATATCGATTAAACATGCAGATTTCCTCTGCAATTCTGTCCCTAAGTTGCTGGGTCAAATCTAGTTCAAGATCACTTTTGTTGTCAATGGTATCCCCTCTATCCTTATCATTATTCATAGCAGCCTGACCTCTCAACACTCAGAGTGCCCAGACCAGTATGATGGGCCCATTTGGCCTTTTAATTTCCTCATACTGACTGGACAAGCTAAGGATCTTGAACTTAACTGCCTGCGCTCATTACAACTGCCTCACGAAAGTGTGCAGTGTAGAACAAAGTGGGTCCTGTACTGCTTGAGATAAAAGACACATCCTATCCAGCTTTTTCATTTCAAGATGAAGGTTTTGCAAGGTCTTCATGACATGTCTGATATGATAACAGGATTACAGTACCATCACCCCTTTTCACAAAATGTTGCACTTTCTTCCTTTTCACCACAGCCCAACATCAATATTTAGTGGCAACTCTTTGTATTTGTATTTTACACTATTTGTCACTTATGATAAAGTTATTTTACCGGTACAAATTCTTGTCATTTTTTACTTCACTTGTATTGGTTTTTTATGTTAGTTGGGTACAAGAAATACATAAGCACTTTTTCTCATTCCTGTAAACATGTGTTGTTATTGTATTTCTGCAATTAGTTGTGCAAACTAAATTAAGCTACCATTGCACTGATTACTTACTACTCCTTCCCCTATTGTTGCTGGGCACTGTTGGTCAGATGGTCAAAAGGAGAATGTTATGGATTTTCCCTCACCAACAGAAAAGACAAATTTGGCTGTTTTGAAATATAACATGCCATTGGAATAACTCACAATTAGTCATTTAAATTAAAGGATCATTACTTATCACTCACATTCATGCAGATACAGATGGCAAAAAGTAATTTTTAAATGACTTTTCATTTTCAGAATGGAATGAGAAATCCATCCATCCATCCATCCATTTCCTACACCCTGTCCCTTAATGGGTCGGGAGGTGCTGGTGCCTATCTCCAGCTGGCGGAATGAGAAATGAACTACACCAAAATGTCAAATTGTCTTTCTGGGAAAAAAACAAACAAAAATAAGACACTACATAGAGTAGATACAGTATTATTTCAGAATACATAGAACCACAATTTTGAAGTAATAAAAATAAGTTTTTACTTCCCACCTTTCAGGTGAAATGAGTGCAGCAATAGTTGATGGTAGAAATAGAACCAAGAAAATTGTTACAGTTTTTCCTGCAAACCTAAACCGTCTCCCAAAAAACCTGAGGGCCCAAAACAAATACCATTCTTCCTTTATTTTTAAGGCTTTCAGTGGTTGACTTAAGCAACCCAAATTACTGTTTGAAAGAAAGAACAAGAGAAAAATGTTCATATTGTGTGCACTGTATGGATGGTTAATGGTAAGTATAATGGTGGAGATCAGTGTGCTCTCACTCACCCCTTCACTGTTCTGTCCACTTTTAGCGAGCATTTCCTGTAGAGCCCGTACTGATAGAGATTGCTCCAGCACAAAGGTACAGATGCACAGGTCTGGGGGAACATACTGCAGCAACAACAAACAGCACATGGTTAATTATTGCAACAGATTGTAATGTTTGTCTTTATTATTAATTGAATGATTGCTAGCTTGAGATCCTATGTTTACTCATTTAAAAATTTTGAATATTTGGTTAGTGCATTAAAAGAGTTTTGCTTAACTTCCAGATGCAAAATGTTTTTTGCTAAGCCAGAAAAAGAAAGTTGCAGTGATGCTCTGATTAGATTCCCACTCATAAAATCACCGCTATCTCTTTCAAACAGAGTTCATTCTAAATGGGTGGGTGACATTCATTAAATTGCACTTCACAGATATTAACCTTAGCTTCTCTCTGTTGGTCAGTGTATAGCAGCTAAGTCTTAGAAGAAGCACAGTTAAATATATTGGGGGAAAAATAAGGAAAATTGCATTCAAAATCCAATTCAGGGCAGAACCAGATGGGACAGCTGATTCTCTGACAGAATGAGGAAGCTGCTGTGGGGACATTGAGGCTAAAAGATAAATGGTACTAACCTGAAAACTCTGGCTGCCTCCTCCCTCAGTTTTGAACTCGTTTTTAAGTAGATCATTCATGCAGGTCAATCTAACCTCATTTTATGCTAACTTTACACTCTTCATCACCCAGCTGTTTAAAATCTGAGATAATTTATTTTAACAGCACCTCTGTTTCATCTCATTAGCAAAATTATTTCTATTTGTTAAACTCAATTATAAAAAATATAATTTTTACTTTTTTATCCAATGGTTTTTATTTTTTTATTTTTTAGTGTTTGGTAGAAATGCAAATTAAATTGTATGGCTAATTTTTGCAGACATGTCCTGTGGTCATTAAGTCAAACTAAGGTGTTTGGCCATAATGATTATTGTTATATTTAGAAAAAATAGGGGAAACTTACCAGTCTGAGAACGCCGTCCCAATTATGATGTACCACAATAAATCAAGTAATAAGTAGCCAGAGCACAAACTGAGGAAAAATATAGAAATCGCCACTTTCTGAGAAAATAGTGACTTCATTGCTTTTGATGCTAAAACAACTGATACTTATCAGCTGATAAGTAAGAAATCCCAAATCCTAAAAGTATCCCAAATTAGGAATATACATTTTGTAGATATTGATTGCCAAACTGAGATAGTGTCACATGTATAATAGTTAGCGGGCCTTCCTTCAGTGGTCATATTGAGTGTCTGACAGAGAAGAGCAGCTGGTTGTAAATCACGTCCAAGCAGCTGTTCACAGACCAATTGATGCCACCATTTAAACAGTACGCTCTTTAAATCAACCCGGTTCTGTGCTCCATTAGCAGACTAGTTTACCCAGGAAAAGAAGTCCCCCTATTGAATCATACACCTCTAAATGGCACTCTTGGGCTGCTTTTTTTTTCCAAACCACTGTCATTGCTCCCAAAACTGAGGTGATGCTTTTCATAAAACAGCAGGTAATGAAGACAAAGTGCCTGAAAGAGAGAATATCCATCATGCCTGTCAGGTGTAATTACCATCCAATATGGACTGAAAGCCTAACTTCCCTCTTAGGGACACACATACAGTTGGTGAGACATGAAGGAGAAAACATACAAAACTCTACCAGTTCATGGATCTTTGCCTTCATGCAAATTTAAATTAGACCCTTTAGCTTAGCCTCTTTTCTTTTATCTTGTCCCTCTTTTGTTTCTTTAATTTTTAACCTATCAGATGGTGCTACCTTTAACTGGCTTAATCTCAGAGACAAACAACCAGAGTAAAATGCTCTTTGAGGCATTATGTCCTCTACAGTTTTATAGTAAAGCATCAATGCTAGATGAGCAGAAGAAAGCTTGTGGTGAATTAAAAGGCAAGAACATGATAAAGTATTCTTATCTAATAAGAGGAACACTTGATTGTGGATGTGCGCCATAGTATGGATTCTGTACTGATAAATACATTAAAGTGGCAACCATGCTGTTTACAAAGTGAAACAATTATATTTACCTAATTACAAACCTGCAAATGCAATTTTAACAACAATAAAACAACAGGCAATTACAGCCAAAGCTGCTTTGGAACAATTCCTCAAACATATCCCAGAGTGTAATTTCAGAGTTTCTTTTATCATCTTACAGCAGTCCCACAGAGATGTGATGCTGCAGCCGAACCTTTTTAGGAGAAACTCATCAGTGAAACTGTGGTCGATTTAAGCTGCTTTTTTTTTCCATTTGTTTTTTGCTTTGAGGAAACAGTGGACTGCTGCTTTAAGCTTTTTAGCCTGGCTTCACTAATTATCCGGTCCAAAATAAGAACACAATTCAGAGATGTCTCTGATCTAAATGGATGGATTCTTCCATGCGATCCACATTTTTACAGTTTGCTTTATGCAGCATTTGTTGGCGGCTCCGTTAGTCTATGTGTGCATTACCATGGGGTTTATTATGTAAATGCAATGAAAACAAATGTAATAAAATTAAGTTCATGACTCTGAGCAGAGCTGCCTCGCAGCAGTATCATGCATCTGTGGAACCCAGATGCATGATATTTTATTGAGATTCAAATGGCACCAATTCTGGAGTCAGCCTACCTTCGCCTCAGATGTTGGCTCCAGGTAACATAGGCGATTGCCCAGCCCTTCAGCAGCCAGGCAGAACTTACGATTCTCCTTCTGGATGCAGGCCACACACTGGAGAACCACTTCATCATCCTGTCAAGACAAAACTGACTTCAGTTTGTGCCTCTGTGCTAACAAGAAGTTTGTTTGGCTGCATCAACGCGTGTGTGGGTGTCACATCCTGAGAGAATCCACGTCTACCCACACACATGCCAATTCTAGCTTTGTGATCACGGGAGATTCTTGTACAGAGTTGGTTTGTGAATAAAGGGGTTCTTCCCAACAGAAAAAAGAGCACACAACAGTAAGCAGAAGCCAAAAGAGAACTCTAAAAATATTCTAAACAAATAGTGGTTGAATTGAATCCAAAATGTGCAGCAAGACAAAAATATATATTTCTGCAGAATACAATTATACCAGAAGGAAGTTTAACTTTTCATAATAAATTGTTTCAATTAACTGAAGTCAAAGGTTGTAATTACCAACGTTCAAGACAGTCTTTTTCTTTAACAAGATTGCTACACTTTAGCATAGTGTTTGTAAGGTGTTGGATACTGACTGGGAATTCATCCTAATATTTAACCATGAGAAAAGGCTCTTGGATAGGAAGCTTTTAACATCGCATGGCCATCATAATCTTAAAAACTTCCATTTCAAAGCAAGAACTATGGCAAAAAAAGAAGTTGATGACTGCATCAACTAGCTACCAATAAAGTATTCATAACTGTACCTTGTGGGGTTTACTTTGGTTGATGAAGAATATAAATTACAAAATAAAACAAGAAAGAATAAATAAAAACAAATTCTCACTGGGTTTCCCAGGTCCGAAAACAAACATCTGATGCCACTGCTGTGTAAAAGACATGACTGTATTTAAAGCATTGGGTTTGTAAATGCTGAACTGGACACAGCTACTCTTCAGTACAGCAGGGCAAGCAGAAATCTGCTGATATCGGCTGCAGTGGGACAGCGAAGGGGGGCTTCTGCACAATTGCCAGCTCCATTATTTAATGCAAGGAAATTGTGCTGAGAGCAGGGTGCAGCAGCACTTAGAATTCGCGTAGTAACAGCAGAGCTTCCCTTTATAGTGTTACATTGCAGCACGCTGCGTTTGCAGCACACAGTCAGAAATAGAGAAGACTGGTACTGGACAGAGCAATGAGATACAGCTCTGCAGATGTACAGTATGAAGTTCACTATGACAATCCTCACGGTCATGACAGCCACGCTTAATGCACATGTAGATAGCAGATTATGTTTAAACAGAGTTTTGTTTTTGCTTTTTTTCTTAGTAAATGGTTACTATCACACCATTCAGGATATAAATGATTCAAGGAGTCCAAACTCCTTTCTTCATTTCGGTCTTTGGCGTAATCTTTAAAAATTAAAGAAAGTATTAAAAACTAGAAAACAAGCACTCAAAAATACAATAATTAAAACTAATAAAATAAGAAATAAGAAAGTCTAAGAAATCTGAACAATTGGCCTTGTGATTATTTAATTCACTTTTAACTGACTTTTTAAGCAATTTTGAATTACTCTTATTTTACTTATTTACTTATTATTGCATTTATTTTTTTTACAGTTCTGATTTTAAGATATATACCCATTGAATTTAGACTTCAGCTTTCACTTATTTTTAATGTATTTGAAACTTTATTATTTTATCTTAATATCCTTATTTGCATTTTTCTTGTTCCTTTTTTCTAGTTTTAAGATTGTTCTAAAATTACTTTCTATTGTTTTAGATCTTAGTTTTATCAGCTCTTAATTCAGCAAGGATATTTATGATATTTATAGCACCCCGCTCTAATCAGTCAACTTAAATGTGAAGTTAATTACAGTTATAGTAATTAGAATTATTTCAAACGTATGTCAATTTTTATACAAAATTAAATATCAACCGTAAAAAACTCTTTTTAATCAGTCCCATATGAAAAACTTTGTCATTCGCTGTCTGGCTTGATAAACAGCTTGGAAATTAAATAGCAACAAATATAGGTTCAAATTTTGTGCTGTTTCTGTTTTGAAATCCTCGATCACTTGGAAAATTTTAGTTAATTTGTTTGTTTTTAACATCACAGGTGCATGTTTCCAAACCTAACGTTCTTAGTTTAGAAGCTTTCCGTCTTTTTCTGCACTTTTCCGCTGCCCATGTTTGTCAAGCACACACTGGACAATAAGCTATCATGATCAAAGATAAAAGCAGCCAATAAATAATGAATACAATTTTAAAGAAAAAACTGGAAGGACCTTTTATTGAACTATTGATTACAGACGGTGGAGGTTTGGGTTTATAGTTTATGTTTTTATCCATACTGCAGATTTTACTGAACAATATATGCCGGAGGGAGAAGATTCGCAAGAGCAAGCACTGACAACTGGAATTGATAGTCTCGTTTATGGGTTTTATGGCAAAGGCTTTGGATGATGCTAACTTGCACAACTCAATATAAAAATGTTATTCAACTCAGATGTAGATTGAAATTAATAGCCCTTTATGGCAACCCAACACTTGGCTTGGATAGAACATACCATTAGTCTCATTGTTGGTAGAGAAAGCACCGGGCTGATTCGGCTCACAATAGGACCGTATTGATCCACTCATTGCCTTGCCGCCTGTCTGAGCACCAAGCAGCTCACACACAAACAGAATCACCTCTTTAATCAGAGAAGGCAACTCAAATGTCTTTGCTTCCATCTCATTCTTCCTACATTTAAGCCTTACTCACTCACCCCCGGTTGTACTTGACTTACACACACCGGGGACTCAGAGGACTCACTACTATCAATCATTCATAGACAGAGACATTAGGTTGTATGAAGGGTGATGTTCTCTCTAATTTCGAATGGGTCAGTGGTGCAAAATCTGAAGAAAATCAAAATCTAAACGTCTCTTTAATGTGTTCTAAAGAAGACAGTGCAAAGCTTGAGCATCAACCGAGTGACACAACGAGAAGAGCAGGTCCCAGAAAACTTTGTTCAAATTTACTCTGCCCTTCCATTTGAAATTTTAAACATTTCTTTGACAAAAAAAGGCTCAACATTCAGTTTCAGTACATAAACATATTTAGAAAAGATCATATGTATCTATCTATATTTTTATTGTATCTATAGTTACAATAAAAAATTAACAAGGTTTCTGTTTTTTTTTTCAATAAAATCACTATTTAAAGAGGTGACTGTAACTTTCAATCAATCAATCAAATTTTATTTGTATAGTACATTTCAGCAGCAAGGTATTTCAAAGTGCTTTACATAATTAAAATAAAAACAGCTTGTGACATTGAATAAACAGTGAGAAAGAGATTTTATAAAAACAGTGAGAAAGAGAAATAAAAAGAAATAAAAAAGTAAAAATAAAAACTTTAACATTTAACTTTAAAACCTTTTACTTTTCCATTGCTCATCATACGCACCATGCCGATTGAAAGCAGAACAGATTGAATTTAAAGTAGGGATACTTCAACCAGCAACGAGAACAAAACAACTTCATGTAAATGTTTTCGTCTTTACATAAAGCAAGAAGGAACAACACAAGTAGTCCTCCATCTCCAGCACCCCAAGTGAGTTAACTTTTAGCTAAATTTCTTAGTATGGTTTAACTTCTTGCCTACATGTCAGATTTGCTGGACCAGTGGGAGTAAAGCTGAAGGTCTGATCACACTTGACAGGACAGACAAAACAAAAAGAAAGGCGTTTTCCCTGAAGCAGTGGGATCGGTATGTGTTTTGTCAAAGCAATCGACACACCAGATGAACTCTGCACATCTTCTTTCAAACTTTCATTTTAAGAGCATTAAGCATACAGTGCTGTGAAAAATCCCCCACCCCTAGCATATGTCTTCTGTTTTTGCTTTTTTTTGTCATTCTTGTTGCAGATCATCAAATTGTCAGAAAAAGATTGAATGCAACTGAAGTTTTTAAATTATCATTTCATTTATGAAGACAAAAATGCTATATCCAAACCATTGCGGCTTGTTATGTTACGAATTAACATCAATTTATCACTGTTTTGGCAAATATAAATTTAAGTTCAGCAATCTCTCCACAGACTGATTATTTTCAGACTTATAAAATAAATAACTCTAACCATTTTGACAGCATGAAGTAGGCTAAAATATATTAGCAAGCAACACATTTGTCTATGATCTAAGAAAATTCAAGAACTTATTACAAATGACATCTGTCAGTCTGGAGGCTGTGACTCCAGGGAACAACAGTAGCTGACCAAAATTACTCCAAGAGCTCATTGAGGACTCATCATCAGGGGGTAACAGAAGAACTTGTGACACATTATTGTTGTTAGTATTAATAGAGTTTATATCAGTTCAATAAAAATATTAAAGCTGCTGACTGTGTGATAATATGTTTTACATAATTCCATTACATTTTAATCAAAACTTGATAATATTATCCATTTTATATTTGCATACAATTTTCATGAAACAAAAATTTCTTCTTATTATGTCTGCATTCCTATGATATGGAATAGTTAATGTCTCAGTAATAGTTATCGTTACACTATACTACATCAGCACTGCAAGTCATCATCAACTTCCCTATTTCACATAAAACAAGCATGTGTCAAGTCCCCTAAGACTGGAAAATAACTAGTTATAACTCCCGTTTTATATTTGATTTAAAAAAAAAGATTTATTTTCCTTTTTAAAAGAAGACTTCTATAGCACAGTCAACTATGAATTAATGGTACTTTAGAACAGTTCCATTCTAAAGTGTTCACCTGCACATGATATGTAAATGCCTAAAACATATCCACACAGAAAAGTCGATTATACTCCCCATTAAGAGGAAATTGCTATTGCTAAGTATATCCCATCAAAGTAAAGACGTGTGGTGATAAAATCGAGACATCCCTCCTGCAGCTGCAACAGCTTTCAGCTTCGTTCTTTGAGGTCAGATTTGCCCTGTCCTCTTTAGGTTGATGCAGTGCCAAAGAATCTGGTGAATCAACATCAAGCTGATCCAAGTGCTCCCTTGGGATGAGGCTCAAGGGTAAAGAGACATACAGAAGGAGAAGGAAGAAGAAAAGAAAGGAAAGGAACAAGTAAAGTGATGGAAAAAGCTCTCATCCACATGCACAGAAGAGCAGGAAACCACTGCACTTGCCTCCACTTGTCTTTGTCCCCATGTGGCACTGCTTTGCAGCGTAATGGGTAATAAGTCTTCATCATCACCTGGGGCATGCTACCTGTGAACACTATTTAGAAACTGGCTCAAATACAGAGACTTTGTACCAGGACAGATTGACACTACTGGGTGAGTACTACAGGATAACATGCAGCTGGGCACTGGTATACGCTCTTTATATACACACTCCTACAACTTTTTGTCACACACACATGCACATGCACACACGTGTATGCGCACACAAAAATATATACAATAGATAAATATTTGTTTTTCATCCCCATTTTAAGTAATATACTATTCATACAGTGGTAGTGGACTGGATTTTTTTCATTACAGACTGTAATAAAATTCTAAATTCTTCATGACAATTTAGAATTTACTGAACTATAAACTCACAAAAATTATTTTATTTCTTAACTGTACTTTGTAAAAGTTTTAAACCATCCTTATTTTTTACAGTGCTTTTAAGGAGTAACACATTGTAATTTCTTAAAATTGTCAATGACTTTCTGAAGATTTTTTGAAAGATTTTCTTTCAACAGTTTCTTCACTCCTTTTCAACTGACAATGACTAAAAACCAAGAAAAGTGGACAACAAAAAACAACCAAACCAACCAAACAAAGAATAACTGCATTATGTGCAGGATAAACTGTATTGGAAAATATTGAGTTTCAGAAATTACATTCAGCTTATCAGATGCTGGGAACTCATATTTTGCAGGTTTAGTTTACAAAAGAGTATCTAAAACTTTGAGCATCTCTTATGGCACCATTCAGCATCTAAAAATAGAAAAGAAATTGGGCAGAAGACCATTATTTTGAGAACCCGCCAAGGATTTCATGGTGAGACATGAAGCTAAATGGAGTTAAATACAGAGAAGTCCTGAAAGGCTGTTGGAAGCTGCAAAACTCAAAACCTCTGACTCACTTTTACTCTCCAGCAGGAAGACAGCCATTCAGATCCAGCCAGCAGTGTATATGGAAGGCTTTCAATCAAAGCACATTTTTGGAAACCTAAAGATCACAACCTATTCTCTCAGCCTTAATTATCTTGAGCAATTGCAGTTGCCAAAACATTCAGTCTGATGAGCAAAGACAATAAAGGTATACCCCCAAAACTCAAACATATATTTGCAACAACAGGTGAATCAACTTTTCTTATTTCTATTTATAAAACAAATTGTCTTCATGTTAATTAGATAACATTCCAAGAAAAACATTGGATAGCACTCATGAAGCTTGATTAAAGATTAGAAACTGGGAATAAAAAAAGACTATAAGACATTAAAGAATGACTCACTTGACCTTGGACTTTTGCACGGTACACCATATCTTTATGTAAACATATTTGATTAAAACAGTGGTTGCACAAAAACAATTTTGCTCTTAGAAACTCAATATAAAGAGCTAACAAAATAAGACTGTATGGGTAAATTCACATTATGCTGCTACAGTATCTGAAGATAGTCCTGTCAGGCGAGATATGTTTGTTCCAGAATATTCTGGTACAGATTACTGGTTTACTGTTGGAGTGATTCACAGCCTTGTAGCCTATTGCGCTCACACGCTTTTTGGTGTGACAGCAGTGGAGATGGAAAGAGAAAGGGAACAAAAAAAAAAAACTTTGGACCAGAGGAGGAAAGCTTTGTTCTCATGACTCAGTGTTGCTGTGTAAATGGGACTGCTAATGCTCTCATCTCAGGGCAAACTGCTGAACATGCTGCCCCCAGTGCAGCTCAGAAGGAGAGAAGAAAGCTCACACACAGACAGACACATCAACAACATCGCCAGGCCAAGAAAACACAGCAAATTAAAGTTGACACGAGGTGAAATTTTGGCTTCCTTTAAGGGCTTTCCAGAGGGTGACAGCCTTACATCCTGTTGCTGAATGGCCTGGGAGTCAGGCTGAAGACGCACAATGTATGCAGATTCAGGCCATACTTGCACTAGGAGGTTTTACTACGTGGAGAAATTGGTTTTATTCATTTCTAAACTTTGTGCTCCAGATCTAATGCTATGATATGCAACATGGGTTCAGGATTCTAACTCACATTTCTAAGTTCATAATAGCAAGAGAGCATGGACCGGCTCAAAATGCTTCTTACACAGGGCTCATCTTGAATTTCAAAAAGTTAACGAAAACATACTTTCATATCACTACGGGATAATTTCAAATGAGGCAGTTCAACAGTCCTGTGCATATTTGATTTTCTAAAGCTGATACGGAGTGTGTAGGTGTGCATATGAAAGTTGTCTGGCACATATTGTGCCTCAGACCTGGGTACTCTAATCACAGTGGGCAACGTAATTACCCAATCACAATACACCCAGACTATACAGCTGTGAACAGCAGTAACCATATGGACCTGGGCAATCCATCTTCCAGATTAGACAGGTACGGCGATCTCTGTGAAACAAATAGCCTAAGGTGATGCAGCCAAGTCTTACATGCCATCCAAAGTTTTTGCAATTGATTTTGGTTTTCATTTTACACTCTGCAGATACTGTAAAACAAGTCAGTGTGAAGTGAATGAGCTCTGCAAATAGCAGGTCATCTGAGGAGAAAGGTTATATGACGTTGAATTGAGCCCTGCAGACTGATTATGACACGCCTTTAGTCTGGAGGTATTAAGGCTGAATTTCTTAGCAGGGAGGTAGTAAAATGTTTTGGGGGGTTTTTTACACCGTACAGCAGTATTCTGCCTTTCTTGGCCGTGGCTTTAAATGAATGCCAAAGTAAGCACTTAATTCCCTTATTTCCTGCTTTTGGGCTCCTATAAATCCTACACCTAGAAAATATATTCTAGGGCAAAATTGGTTAAAAATCAGAGGGTCCACTAATATTCCTAAGCTTATTGCAGATGTGGCCAAACGGTAAAAGAGACTATAAGCCGTCGGCTTAGTTAATTGGCAAATCTCACAACTTCCATAAAACTAACAGATGTTAAAATCATTAAAAAAATGAATGAATGTTTTTCCAAACAGATGTTGCAATAGAAAATAGGTGGAGTGCTACAAATGTCATCTATGCAGTATTGTTGGTGAACTCTGTAGAAGTAAACAGGAAGAAACTGAAAGATGTTTCCTCACAAACAATAAAAAGAAACTTTACATCTCCATCCAGGAATACTAACAATTTCAATCTTGAGTGAGGAAAATCAAATCTGATGGATCAGGACTCAACAGTCCTGGTCCAGGTGTTTCCAGCAACTCATTGTCTGACTCAAGTACAGTTGCCTTTAGGATTCAACAGCACATACTTAAGAATAACACAGGACATTAAGATGTTTGTAATGTTCCCAGAAGGTTCGAGTTGAGGCAATACAGTTACCATGGGATAGAGGTTGCTACGTTATCGCACTCTCTCACTGACTGAGGGACAGAATGTTACAGCACCACAGTAGACCCTAGAGAACAAAAAGAGCAAACTATTTCCCTTGTTCACTAGTTCTGTTCACAAAATGCAGCCTCACTTTCTGTGTGAATTTGTTGTAGCACAGCACAGGAAGGTATGGAGAGACTGCTTCTACCTCCCAGATCAGCAAGGTGCTGTCTTTTTAGTGGCTGATCCTCAATGGAGGTAAAAAGAGACAACCGCACTAATAGGTACAGCCTTGTAGCCTTTCAGAGTGTGGAAGTCAAGCTTGTTTTTTTCATACACTTCTCAACTGTATGACAGTAGAGGAAGTCCCAAGTGGAACAGGAACAGAAATTATCTTTTGTTTTAGGTCAAGGAAGTGAAAGAACTAGTTATATGGCCTAGAATGTCAATGTAAGGTATGGGTACCATTGATTTAGCCAATTTACACAGCTTGTTTAGCCTAGAAAGAAACTGCTCTGTTTCCTTCTTTTCCACTCTTAGATCATCTGGGGCAACACTTCAATATTTTGTGTGATTTATTTAATAAAAATGAACCCAGTTGCTAGAAATTGATTAATTTAGTTCTGTTCAAATCACTTCAGTTCCACAACCTGTTTCTTGGCTAACATGTTTTGATGTGCTTCATCCTTCCCATGTATTTATTTACAGATGTGTAATATTTTACTGGAACTCTGCTCACAAGTTGATCGGCTTGAGAATAAACATCCCTAAAGAAAGAATTCTGCAAAGTTAGGTCTCCAAACCTAAAAGAGATTCTGTGCAGCTGTTAAATTTTGGCTCAAACTTCCAATGTTTCCATTGGATTTAAGTAGAAATATACTAAGAATAGCATACATCGTAGATGGTGCTGTGGATGGCAGCCTCAGTACTTCACTCTCTTATACTTTGCATGTTTTTGTCTTTATTCCACTTTTTGCCACTATTATTTGGTCACTCTCACTTTCTCTGCATACTACATGCACAAAGGAGCATTATATGATCTCCTTCCTCTGTTAGACTCACTGCTAATGAACACGGTAAATGTTTTAATCCTTGCCTTTACTGTAAAGTAATATTCATTTAGTTTGTTTTTTTACATGTATTTTTATCTGTGTTTATCTTAAATATTTTATCTGTGTGTGAATCTAAAAGCCTTGTTTTTCTTTCATTTTGCCACTGTAATACTTGAATTTCCCCAATGTGAGACAATAACAGGCATTTTTTACTCAGTTCTATTCCAGAGAGGAACTTCCAAGCATCAGTTAGTCTTCTCTGGGCATCTTTTTACCATTTCTCATCAAACCCAACTTCACTGATACCTTGGTTAGTGGAGTCACAGCTCTCTATGGGACTTAGAGGAGAGACATAAACATGGTACAAAAAGGTGTGCCTGGCTGTGAAGCTTCGGCATTAGCATCAATCCACCTGGCTAATGTCCGCTCCCTTGCTAACAAAACGGACAAACTCGGACTTCCATCAAATCTGCTGCCCTCTGTTTCACCACAATTTGCCTGAGTGAGCGCAGCCGGTACTGTGATACCAGGCTTCCAGCTGTTTCAAGCGGACTACAGCACAGAGCTCCTGGGGAAAGAGCAGAGACATGAAATCTGCTTTTACTTAAATGAAGGTTGATGTTCTGATGTTACTGTGTTGCAGAAGACATGAATTCTCCTCGTCTGTTTTTGCTGGTGTTTACATCCCACCTCAAGCCTGCACATCAGAAGCTGAAATAAAGCTTACTAAGCTGAAAACAGATGTGAGGAGAAAAAAACCATCCATACTTTCTCAGCATTTTTTTTTTTTTTGTCATTTTAGCAGCACAAACCTCCAATCAACCTCTTAAATACAGAGAGCATATTAGGTGTTCCACAAGGGATAATAATGTTGAACTATTGTTATACAGCTTTAAAAGATGCATATCACCATGTCACCTGGGCCACTTTGGGACTTTCAGATCAATGCCTGCTTCATCTCAATCCTGCCAATAGGCAGAAATTGGGAGTGGGTGCAAACCAAAACCTTTTGCACATACTACAATAGTAAACCAGGGTTATTTTCACATCTGAGGAAGATACATAAGATCCTTACTGCAGTGGGGACAGTGGCCAGGAACATATCAAGGATATCAGAGTAATTAAGAGATGTTGCAGTTCATCAGTGGAACCATCCATGGAATTCCTGAAGTTAGTAAGCATCTAATCCAGGACCACTGAGTCTGCACACAAACGTGATTGGGCTGTCCACTAATGGTCAGAACCACCTGGAGCTTAACTCACTCAAACCAATGAGGATGATGGTGGACTTACCGAGAACAGCCACCTACCTATCTAATCTATCTAATCTACTGTTTGACTGAGATTAATGTGTCAAAATAGATTTTTACAATTTTGAGAGATGACAGATGGGTAGGAGTGTTTGGTATTAACTTAGGTGTCACAAAGAATAGAGCCATGAAAAGTGGAAATATTAAGTCAAAGATCTTGTTTGACCAGGGACACTCATATGAGAAATGTGCGGAAAAACCAAGAGGTTGTGCAAAAAAGACTCAAAAGAAATCCTCTTCCAGGAAAATTGTTCACCATGAAAAATCAACACTCTTGATTATGATTTGGCATACTTTTAGAGAGAAAGCCATTGAAAACCTCCTGAGGGACATTTGAAGAGTCAGATCCGTAGTAAAACTGCCACAGTGACACTTCTCTAAGTTGAAAGAGACCACAAGTAAGGATGTGGAAAAACTGAAATGCTGCAGCATGCACAACCTCTGCTCAGTCTGTCACCTGCAGGGGTAGGTACAAACAAAACTGTAAAAAAAAAAAAAAAGCTCCAAAGAAGCACTGCAGAGCCTTGAGAAAAGGTACAAGAAAAGCTACATTTCTTGTTGTTTTCATTTCAGTCATTTTGATGACTGAAAATGCATGGAACTTAATCTATTTGCAAGCATGTGTATTACTGATTATCTCTGCCGCAAATGCAACAACCATGAATCTCTTGGCCTGCATGCTGCTGAGTGCATTTTCTCATAATACACTGTTGACTCTGCAGCAATAAGCCCAATAAAAAGTGTGAAAAAGTCCTCTTGTCACTGCTGCCGTGGTGCAATCTTGAATCTTTTATGAGCAATGCCACTGCCATCAATATCAGATAAAAACACAGGCATGTTTAGAGACAAACAGGAAAGTAACTTGTGATCAGACACATTCCAATAATGTGAAAGTCCCATAAAATTGCACATTTACACATCATCAACCAATTCAGTTCAAATCATCCATGACAATCGCTAAAGTCCCTAGTGCAATTAAGAGAAATCCATCCAAAGTTGGCACTCAAGCATTAAAATTCAGACTTTTGTGGTTTATATAAGACTCTAAAGTCACTAAACTTCCTTCTGCAAATGCGCCTGAACAGCAGCAGATTAAAGCAGTAAACGCTCGTCTAAGTGGTTTATTAGAGGCACAGCGGGGAGATAGAACATTGGACATAATTGCAGCACATACCAGAGCTGCTTTATGTAGGAGGGGAATGATTCACATGCACTACCAATAGCAGTGTTTTTAATGATTCTTATGCACTGTAAAATCCTACAAGCGCTGACACTGTTTCTGTAGTAACAGGGATGTCAGTTGCATAAGTGGCGCAAGCCTAAATGAACTGCATGTCATTTGAGAAATATCCAGGCTTCTGTTAATTTGACTTCCCGGTTTTCATGCATTCCAGTCAATATCACTAATTGTTTATTTAACCTTCTGTTTTATGCATCTTCTAAATCTGATGAGCAAATAAGCCTTTTTGAGTGTACAGCTATTTTTGTTCTTTGTTATTGTCTCAGTGTCAAGGCCTGCAGATGCATTTTGTTTATCTTCTAGTAATATTAAATGGAAGTATGTGCCATCTTAAGTAAATTTCATGACTAATTGTGTTAAGTGTGTTTACATTTATTAAAAGCATTGTTCCAAAACTGGTCTTGGCAAAAGTTTAACAATAGTTTATCCAAACTGTTATCTTGATTTATTATTTGTCTTATTATGTTTTGTCTTCTCTGAATCTATTTTCAAAGTTAATAAATCTGGCCATTCTAGATCATTAGTAAACTTCTTTCTGTATTTTTTTCCCATAATCTGACTCTGTTCAACTTCATACACAGCTTGTTTCCTAAAGCTGACACTGAAACTTCAAACTGAAGATATCACAGACACATTAGTCAGCACAGTCATACAACGTCCCCCTGACATAAAACTAAAAACATAAATGGCAGCAATCCTGAAGATCCTAGAGTACAAAAAAAGCTCTCTGTGAGAGAAAGTTTTTTTTTACATGGCCTTATCAAATATTCATTACCTAAAACACTCGATTAGTCAGGCCTGTTTACTGCATGCCACCAACATTACAAAGGAAATTTCTTCATTTAGTGGTGCAATCAATAGCTCATTATAGGAGCTTTACACAGGATTGTGTTCAGGCAGATCTGCTGGCTTAATTCCCCACTACATCACAGGCCTATCTGATCTGTCCATCTTCATCACACAACAACACTTCAATTCACAAAAGCTGCAACCCATAGGAACACACACACACACACACACACACACACCCGGGACACACATTTCTGCAAGCTGAGCTTTTGAAATTGCAATTTTCAGAACTGTGAATGTGTATTAGTTTCAGCCAATAAAAACAAATAAGAAAAATCTACATTGCAATTGGAGAGTCTCACGCAGCCCAGAAGGAAAGTGTTTGTAGTATTTCAGGAAAGGCTTCTGTCATATCGTACACTTCAAGAGCATTTTAAACAGCAGTTCAGTGATTAGAGGTCTGGAGTATGACAATCCATTTTCTTCATATTCACCAAACCTCATAGGGTTTTTCAATGAGTTTAGGTCTGAGGACCAGGACAGCCGCATGTGAAGGTTACTTTTGTGGCTGGTAAATGATTTCTGTTATAATTTGGTCACATTTTATGGGTCATTGTCCTAATAAAAGACCCAGTGACAACTGATTTTTAGTTGTTCATCATTGTTCAAGATCAAATCTCTTCCAAGGAGTTCCTGATGCCTTACACTCTAAGGTCCCAGAGCATTTGAAAAAGAAACAGACGCACAGCATCACAGACACACCATGATACACAACAATGGGACATTGTTTCATGTCATTCTTTATTTCATGTCAGTTCCACATGAACTGTTTTATCACACAATAAAGCCTAGAAAATCATGGATTACTAACTAGAGATTCCTAGAAACTCAGATCAACAATAGAAAGTATAAATAAAAAATGCTTCAGTTATGTTTATTTTAAGATTATTGTTGGAGGTCCTAGTAATTCTCATAATCTGTCTTCAGCACATTCTCTATGTCTATATTGGCCTGCATCTGCTTCCTGTTGAGTCAACCAGAGAAACATACAAAGCTCTTGTATCTCAGTACTTGAAAGAAACAAAAAATCAGAACAAGGTACACAAACAAATTAAAAAAAGCAAATGCAGAAAAGCAAATATAGAAAAGCAAGTGAAGATCAATGGAAGAGCAGAACAGAGACACCAAGCCAAGAGGTACACAACTCTGCATTTTAGGCCAAGGCTTCATCTGAAATTAACGCTTCATGGCTCTTCCGCTTGCCGTCTTTCTTCTGAAGGAGCTTGTGATGGCTCATTGCATTATTCCTCTGTGGTGCTGCATCGACAATCATCGCCTGGATGCAAAGTGAGGTCTGTGCCTTCACATAAACAAGCCTTGCACTGCCACAGTGCATTAGTCACAGCCCTAGTCTGGCCTTTTCAAAGTCGCTACACCCACTCAAACTGCTAATAGATCCCCAGAATTTGATATTCGCCTAGCAGGGATCCTCACGATGGAGAGGCTGTTCATGTGCATCAGTGTGTATGTCATATTTTACCTTTGCATATAAGAAAACTAACAATAGGAATGAAATACCTTCCGTTATCATGATTTTAAATTAAATGGAAAAAAAAGTAAATTGGGAGAAAAAGTTTGTCTTAAATTCTTCTTTTCTGCTCTGGAAAAAGCAATTCATTTGGAAAAGTCCCCTTATGTAATGAGCACCCTGAGCAATGCAACTGTAGGGTAATATTTTATTCACTCTACTGCCTGTTATGAAGCCATTGCTGATGGAGATGAACCATCTGAGGGCGTTTGCAGACAGGACAAAACAGAATTTAAAGGCTTATTAGACTCTCCCTCTGAAATTAGAGAGCTGTTTGTGGGAGAAGCTACTCATATCTCCAGCCTCACAAACTGCACCGTTCCTCATCCCGCAACATCAAATTACCCATGGCTGAGAAATATCGTTGCTCTTTTTTTTCCTGCTCTCTCCTCTTCCCACCTCTCCTCCCACTGAGCTGGGTTTATAGGCAGCGGTCCGCTAGGGGTAATTTCTGCTTCCACTCCAGGGAAATTAGTTTGTGTTGTTAGAGAAAAGACAGTTTGAAAATTCCTTCTTCACATTCCCCAATTCCAATAATGGTAAACATTTCAATATTAGCTACATGTCGACAAATTGTAAAGGCAAGATGCGTCTCCATGCATTTGTTGCAAGAGGGAATCTGTGGTATTTTTCTATAAAACAGACTTAAGCCATAGTTAAAGGAATGACTTTGCACACGTAAATTATGCACGGATTCATATGCTGAGGTTGGATGTAAGCTCCTCTTCTCTATCCTCAACTGTTAGGCTTTGCATCTTTGCATTAGATGACGAATAATTTCTTTGCTGTGCTCTGCCGTGGCACGTCTGGTGCTGCCTGACTGCGCCACACGGCAACGGCTCTGCATTTGCATTCACCACACACTACTTTGCACACTTAAAACTCCCAAACGCCATCCAGTCTATCAGCTGATTTGCTGTGGAGAAATTCAACAAGCTGTTAAAGCCAAAGCAACTGGAGTTTTCTGTTGGTTTTCTCATATTTTCTTCTCCCAGAGCAAGAACTGAAGGGATTTTTTTTTTATTTCATTAATTTGACAAATTGAACCAAAACAGATACATTTCGAACAACCACAGCTGGCTGAAGAAGAAAGTAGTGTGCATTGTGCGTGGCATTTAAGTTCAAGGCCCTTAAAGAGAAGAAATGATGCTGAAATGTCAGCTCTATTTGAAGTGGCACGCATGCTGATGTGTTGACCTCTCTGTGCTGAGCTTAAAAGGTTGTGTTGTTGCAAGGGGAAAAAATAAGCAGGAGGTATCAGGTTTTTCTTAGAAAAAGGAAGGTACATTTGAAAACTCTTTGTCTATCTGGAAAAATAACCCAAATGTTACCAGCTGGTTCAATAAGGAATGGCTTGACACCTTTTGCTTCCCTTATTCGAACTGAGTTTGGCTCTGGAAAAGTCAGTTTAGAACACAATTTTAAATCTGAAATTAAGGGCCGGAGCAGTTCCTCTGTCCATTAAATAAAACATTTATCAAACAGGAAAGGGAAAATGTGAAATATGAAATGACGTTATATACGCTAGAGTTAAAGAAATGACTGATGTATAGTTGTCAAAAGAGCTTAAGAAAGGTTTTGTGTTTTTCTGACATATTTGTCCATATAAATACATAATATATCGATTCCTTTCAAAAACAGTTTTAACAGTACTGAACATTTAAAGTGGTATAACAACACAATTAATGCTTATTGAAATATGTTTTTGCAAAAGATAGTAAAGGAAAGAAAAGGACATTTGTTTCTATTGACGAATAAATGGCACCCAAACATTTATTTGAACCTAAAATAGGTAAAATCACACATAGGCGTTTCATACATGAACAGAATTACTCAGTAACAAGAAAGAGGGTTTTCCTTGTTTAAATACATTTGGTTGGTGCATTCCCGACTGTTTAAGTGAGAGTGAACACCACAGTTCCATAAACACTGAAAGAGCAGTCTCAGGCCTTCAGAAAAAAGACTGTCTCCAAAAACACTATGACGTCAGAAACCCACACCAGGCCTTTGATGTATTTGATATGAACGTGCATGTCTTATGCAGCACACTTAAGGTACAGCATAAGTTTAAGATCCATGGGAAGTGTGCAAGGAGGAACATTTTTGGTTTGGTAGAATAAACACAAAGGTCAGAAGTTCAAAGTTTCCCACAAAAGTAAAGACCAGCATCTCAGGAAACATGTTCTTTGAGCAGATTCATATAAAACTCAATTATATGGACACACAGAAAAATGAGGACACATAACCCAAATGCAGCATTCTAAAAGGAACTCCAAAGCATGGAGGTGGATGTGTTTTGTTTATTTATACACATATTTTCTTATTTTATTTATTCACATTTATTTTCTTACATTTGCATTTTGATTTTTTTCTTATGTTTTTCTCCTTTATTATTTTTGTAACCTTTCACTGCTTTCTTTGTCTCACCATTTCATGACAAATGAATGTACTGCTTGGTGGAAGATAGTTCCTGTGTCACCTGATTTGTGTTAAGGTAACACAGAACAGGTGTTACATTTTTGGCCTTAGCTAGAAACGACCTTGATAAAGAGCAAGCCAGGTCACAACGTGCTGGTAAGTATTGATTTTATTCTAGCTACCTTATAAACGAAAATAAACTAAAGATATGTTATTTTTCACCGACCCATAGTGTCCTTCTGGTAATGTTTATGCTCACTTGCCCTTTTCATATTTTTTGTTTAAAGCAAACAGCCTGATGTAAGACTCAAACATTTAAATTAAATTAGAGGATCTGCCTGTGGCTTGGGTAAAAAAATAAATAAATAAAATAAGAGCAGTGATGCAGTGGTTGCTTCAGTGCGCAGCAGGTTGCGCACCTGTGAGCAGCTTAATAAAGAGAGACCACAAGCAGCAGTGCTTGTGATATGTGCAACCAAACACCTCCTACTATCTCGGGGGGCCTCTCTGGAAGACCTCCAGCTCTTGGCTCCTTTGTCTATCCTGTATAAGCATACATTTTCAGCCCTGATGTGTCTCAAATTGTCAATCTTTGTAAGCGTTTAGCGTTTAAGCAGAGTTAAACGCTAAACCTCCGCAAAAGAAATGCACCTGATCCAAACCACAAGTGCTTCCATGGCGGTGCTGGTAAACAATGATTTGAAGCCTGTTTAAGGTTTGAACTATATTCTTGTTTAAAACAATAGCAGCAGTAGCATGTATAAAAAATTCAGGTGAAGCTTACAATCCATATTTTTATTTTAAAAAGAGCACTAGGAATACTTCAAGCTGTTTTCCAAATCAAAACATGAAGTTGTCCATCAGCAGAAAGTGGTAAAGAATAGAAATATTGCTTCTTTTTTTTACAATATTTATTTGTTTAGTTCATTTAACTTGTAACTGCTTTTTATAATTTCAGAATTATTTTACTTATGAACTATTGAACTGATATTCAGACTTAAACCCATGTTTCTGAAAACCGAACCACAACTTTGTTGCGTGATCAATTTCTGGCACCTATAAGCATGTGTTCTAGCCCATGACAGTTGGACTGCATCACAGGTCTCATTTGTTTTTCCTGGTTTTTCCTCGGAAAAAGACTGTTTTTCACGTCACCCTACATGTTTTCTAAGAGAAGAAGGTCTGCAGGTTGGGCTGGCCATTCAAAAGCATAAACCTTGTTGGCCTAGAACCAACATACTGCTCACTTATTGATGTAATTGGGGCTGCAGTCTTGTTGAAACATCAATTTCATTGGCATTTTCTCCACCGTGACATTTTCAAGTATTTGAATGTATTCCATCTGATCTGCACACACACATACACTCATACTTAAGAGCAATTTAGACAGACCAATTAACCTAAAATCATTTTTTTGGACTGCAAGTCAGACAGCCTATAGAGAAGACTCCCACAGGGAGAACTTTTAAACCCCAGGCCAGAATCTGAACCCGGAGCTTTCTTATTGCAAGGCATGAGTGTTGCAAGCGGTGCTACAGTAACGAGCATGTATGTTTTCTGACTTGTTTTTAGATAAGGGGTCTGTGTGACATCTGTTTTTCTCACAGAATCATCGCACTGATTAAGCCCCACATTGCTACCGTTTCATTATCTGCTCACAGATTTCAACTGACAATTCAACACAGATCAACCATATGCATGTCTGTTACATCTGTTGGTTTCCCTTATTCT
Source organism: Poecilia picta (assembly GCA_033032245.1). Lineage (NCBI taxonomy): Eukaryota > Metazoa > Chordata > Actinopteri > Cyprinodontiformes > Poeciliidae > Poecilia > Poecilia picta. Next base: position 10,406,226 of record CM065374.1, read on the forward strand.
ACTGCCAACTAGTAAATTGTTTGCTTAAATACAATGCCTACCCATGTTGTACTGTTGTTATTTTAAGCGCTACTCTAGTTATCTTTTTATAAATGTATTTAATTTGACTCCGAATCCAACAAGTAAAACAGCATGAGTCATGAGGACTAGTTTTTTATTAGGAAATGTGCTTCTTAGCTCATGCTGCCAGAACCCCTGGGGTGGCTCCTGGGACAGGCAGCTTACCCAGCCAGTGCAGCACAATGCAATAAAAACCACCTTCAGTACTACGCTTTTGTTTTTTCCTCAAGTATTTCTAAGCAGATCTCAAATTCTTTTGTTATTTCAAGTAAAATCCAAATGTGTTTGATAAAAGCTGTGAACACATGAGAACAAGGGTGCAGCGAGGCGCAAAAGGCAAGTTTACCACATCCAAAATATCGCTCTTGATAACTTCTTTAAACAGAGACTGCAGGAAAAGACAATAGCTGACAGCGAGCCATGCGCAAAACAATAGAGGAACATACCGCCTGTAAGATCTGCGATCAGGCAGAGGGTTATCAAAGGCTGCCCGATGAAAACAGCATGTCAGTGACAGGTTATCAATTGAAATAACCACCTAGTCCCATACATGAAAGACTGGACACCATAAAATTCCTCAGGCACCGGGTGAGCAGCAGGAGATGTGACTGTGGCTACTTACGGTTCTGAGGAACTGGATCTCATCCTCTCCCTCTCCGCCTTCAGCCATGGCTGCAAAGGAGCCCGTTCAGACTCCGCTGGCTCCGCTCCCCTTGTCGATATTAGCATACAGCTAATCCACGGCCATGCAGCGGGGAGAATACCGCAGCATGTGTCAGTCAAGCCCGTGTGCTTACGCCCCGCTCGCCGCCCGGCGGAGGAGAGCGTGTCAGCATCGGTGGGGACGGCGCAACGCAGGAACAGCGGCCACCGGGGTTCTTTATCTTCGACGTCACCGTCAATGCTTATCGACACGGCAGTGAAAGCGCGAATATTTAAACAATTAGCGACTGAATGGAGTCTAGCACGGGGAGGCGAAGCTGGGGTTGTTGTTTTTTTTCCAGCACTATCTGCCAAGCAGCCTGCTGAGGTGGAATTTCCAGCGGGAAACTCACAGAAGGCGCTATTTCCATTAAGAGTCTAGATCAGCACCATGGTCAGCGTCCTGCTGCTCCCACACAGGCTCCTGCTGCACAGCCGCTGCTCCGCTGCAAGCCTGAGACAGAGAGGGAGGGAGGGAGGAATGCTATCTATCTGCAGAAATGTCTTCACATCTCTGGGCAGAGAATGAATTATTTCCTCTTCTAACACATGAACCGTTATTTTATTTATTTATTTATTTATTTCGAACAGACATTAAAAACAATCAAAAAAAAAAAAGAAAAAGAAATAAATAATAAAATAAATACATAAAATAGAATGAAACAAACGTAAGAAATAAAATGTAAAACAAATTATTTTGCCCATGTGACATGCAAATGTTATATTTTCTATTCGAAAAAGGAGCAGGTAGAAGATACATCTTATAATGTCCTGCCCCCTTCATACTTATTATTATTATTATTATTATTATTATTATTATTATTATTATTATTATTATTAATTCACTGAATTTACTTGTGCCTAATGAGAATGTTTTTTATGCGTTTTTAACATTTTTATTAACATTTTAAAAAATACAACTAAACCACATAGAAAATGACATTCTATTTTGGATTCAAAATGATCTATCCACGTACAAATGAAGTCACATTAAACGCAATTAATCGATGATGAATACAAAGAAATATTTATCTTATTTTTTGTAGACAACAAACTTGCCGCCACAACACAACTCACCTCTTTCCAGGGCGCCAGTATAAATAAATGCTTCCATGATGCAATGCTTCCCTCTATTGCCTAAATTAAGAACTGCTCAGGACCCGGCTTTACTGTAGGGCTACTTCTTTTAGGACCAGATATATTTATGCTTTTATTTTATTTTATTTTTTGATGCAATATGAATACATATGTGTAAATTAGATAGTAAAAAACTTAATTTATTTCAGTGACTCCAATCATAAAGTGAAAGTCATAGCACAAATTAAATTAATTTAAATTAAATTAAATTAAATTATTATGGATGGTGTATGGTGGTTTAATTTGTCACAAAGTATTTTAAGTGCAAAGTGAAAAATGACTTTATAGAAGTTAAAGTGCTCCAGTTAGAAGTCATACATGGAGTTTCTTTATTGTTCATACAAAAGTTGTTTCTCTGTTCTGCTTCTTTCAAAGGAAAATGAGAACTATTACAGGTTTGTGTAAACATTTCATCAAGCAGTTATTATGTATGGTTTATTATCAGCTGTTGACATAACAAATAACATTTGACCAGTTTACCTTGCTTTCTAAAGTGAAATTGAAGACAAGAATGCATAAATATTAAGTGTAATAACATTTGATAGTTTACTCAATATGAATACATCTGAACAAATTAGATATTGAAAAACTTAATTTCTTCCAGTGATTCTGTTCATGAAGTGGAACTCATAGCAATCAGTCATATTACTTCCATAATGTGAGGCCTATCAAGTTATTTAACTATGTGGAAATAGACTGTTATATGCTAAAAAAAATAATTTCCTTTTCAAAAGTAGCTTTAACCATCTCAATTACTGTTATGCAGGAGTCAAATCAGGACAAAAGTATTACAAGCATGTATTTCAAACCCATTTATAGCACATTGAAAGCATCAGAAATGGTTAAATTAGCTAAAAATGATCCCTGTGCTTAATTTCTGTTTCTCCATTATAAGCGTTATTTTTCTGTCCTGCTGTAAAATTTGTAGTTCAGTAGAAAATAGGTTAGTTCCTTCCTGGCTACAAGAGTTAAAAATGATTTAGCATCCCAGAAAAAGCATTACATACACTTAAGAAAAACCTTCAGCTTCAACTTAATTGAGCTTGTTTCCCCCAGATTTATTGTGTATTCTATTTAACTTTTAGTGTCGTACACTTTTCAACATTCTTACTCCATTTTGTTTTCATTTTTTCATTTTGATCTATTTAGTCTGTCAGAAAATTTTATGTATTTCAATCTTTTTCTTCAAAACTGACTCATGTTTTAATACATTTCATAGCAATGTACATTCAGCACCTTAAATTTCAATGAAGTTTGAAAAAGGCTATATAAATAGAAGCCATATTGAGTTTTTAAAGCCCACACAATGTACCTCTGTTGGCAAATGATAAATGATGAGCTTTGCACACATCATGATGGATTAAAAGATAAACATCAGAGACAAATCTTTTTTTTCCTGTCAGTTTAATAATGTATCCTCCAGAGTGCAAGTAGGTGGAACACCAGAAAATGAGATTCAGTCTCCGTCAGTGCTCCTCAAATGTTTTTCACCTCCTCTCTATGGTTCAACATTAAAGTTTTATGTGAGTTTATGCTCAGGTGTACAATAAATACATGTCCTTCATTTGAAAAAGCTTTGATTTTGAATCACAAAGACCTAAAAAGAACACAAAAAACATACAAAGGATTCCTTAGAAGCATAGTTAGTCCAAAATCAATAAGATTTATAGTAAAACAGAACTTGATTTCCTGTGGAATGTTTATTTTGGATGATTTTTTTTTTTACATATTATTTATTGACACCAATGAAGGTTTTGTAAGTCAGGCCAACCAAAAAAGGGGTTTGATCAGTTTAAAAATAAAACGTGTAAAACAGTTCTCTAAAATGTAAAACATGAGGGTTTATATTTCTTCATGTTGACTTCATTTATTAATCTATTCATTCAATCACGCCTACGCTTTATTAATTTAAAATTTGTAATTAAATATATGGCATGCCTGATTCAAAACAAATAGTCATAGGACTATTTAATTCAATAGATCCTAGTGATTGATGAACAAACTCGCCACTAGATGTCTCTGTTTCACAACACATGCTGACACATCAGCAGTTGAATAAAATGTGGATTTATTATTTCAGATGATCTGGACGATTGTGATTTCGGCCTATGACAGCGCTGACTTTTATGTCTAAACTGTAGCAGCTAAGTGCAGCCGATCTTTCTGTTTTTTGTTCATCTGGAACCGAGTGGCTCCCATCTCACGTCGTAGGCCAGCTGCACCGACTCAAACTGAGGGTCGGCCCCTTAAACGACAGCCAACCAACCAGAGAGCAGGGAGCCAGCGGGACGCTTTGCTATTGGTCAAAGCTTCTGTCGATCACAGCACGCAGGTCTAGAGAAGAAGCGGTGAGCGTTGGCTGGCCGCAGAACAGAGATGCGAGGAAATATTTTTTTTCTTTTTCCCTTTCCACCAAACCGGGTGAGTAACTGTTTATGTTTGACCCTGGTGGTAGTTTTACCGTCTGTAGTTGCAGGTGTTTGTACTTCATTTTAAGCTTCAAACATTGAATGCAAGCATAGTAACATGTCATAAGAAGGAGGATTCGCAGTTTCTGTGTAATACATGTCAAATTACAATAAAGTTACTGCAATTTTCGTCGATTTCAGCTGTAGTGTTTTGTAGATCCACCCGATCTGGAAGGATATTGTAAACATGCATGCTGCCATTTTAATGCTGACCAATACTCGTGTTTGCTGCAAGGTTGACAGTGGCCCACGGGATTATGTTGTGGCATAAACATTTGAAAGGGGGGTAACATTTGCAGCCTAAATGTAAGGTTGTGGTTGTAATCGTGTTTGAAGGCATCTCAGCGTGGGGCTTTTTGCATGTCCCGTCACCTTGCGTGACTCTGCCTGCTGCAGCTTGTAAAATGTTGATGAATTGCGGTTCAGAAATGTTTCATGTGCTTATAGAAACTTGACAGTGTGGATATTGAGGACAGAAGACCGTTCAAAAACAGAGTGTGGTGAAAAATGGCAGGGTTGGGGTGTGTTGAGTATTAGTTTCATAGGAAAGTGTGGAAGGCCCAGTTTGTGAGACGACTTAAGATGGTCTTCAATAGTGCATTGGTGTTTTTATGTTTTTGATTTATTTATTCGTTTACCTGTAGGATGGTAAAGTGAATTACGAGGCTTCTAAACAGTCTTAAAAAATTGAGAAATTGTTTCCTATTATTTTTGAAAGCTCAATAAATATGCAAATAAGAGCACTGAGTATAAGGACATATTTTAGTTTTCAAACTATATTAGATCAAGTAGATTTTTGACAAATTATAAAAAATAAATAAAAATGAAGGGCTTTTTATATTAGTTTGGGATTTAGATAACCATTTCTTCTGAGTTGCTAAGTCACAACTTCTAGTACCTTGCAGAAATACCCTCACTCTTAAACTTTCCACACATTCTCATTACAATTACAATTTTTGTGTTTATTAATATTTGTTTGTATTTTGTGTGGCAAGTTTTTTTTTGTCCATTTCACAGATTATTTTGGTGGGAAGTCATACATTTAGACTCGCAGAAATAAAATGCTATTGCTTCTTTGACCTCCCGGTCCTCTTAGATAGCTGAACGCAGAGGTTCAACCTGTGGTTCTTAAATTGGCTCTGGTAAAGTAATGTCTTGTCTGAGAGATATTTTTGGTAGATATGCACTGTGGCATCTCTTAATGTCGTGTCTTTCTGATTTGTTTCTGTGTGCTACTTTCTCTAGGACAATATCAGACCAGGATGATGAATAGCCTGAGATTTTCCTCTGCACTCAGTGCCTACTCACACAACTAAAATAACTAGTATGGCACCCATCATGGAGGGCACACACACCATCTTGCTTCTCTATGAACCCATCTATGAGCTAAGCAACGTCAGTCTCTACTTTCCCAAGAGGCGGGCCCCCATCTTCAAATACAAGAGCCGCACCTCTCATTCAGCAAGCGGCGGTAATGACCATGACTGGGGAAAGCAGAATCTGGCTGTGTCCAAACAAAGAGGCCAGTCTTCTGACTCCTCAGGGAAACTTTTCAACTCCCAGCAGGCAACAAAAGAAGCAGTCGCCGAGCTCTGCTGGCTGGCGGCTGAGCACCACCAGTTGCTGGTGGATCTGTTATCCCTGTGTCGGGATTGTGCTAGCAAAGTCAAGATGGGCAACCAGGATATGAAATTCCAGGAGTGCAAGGAAGATCAGGAAGTTCACCTTGGAGGTCGGGCTCTTAGCAACAACAACTGCCCGATGTCTGAGAGTAAGAAGGGTGCAGCTAAGAGCAAAAAGGTGAAGAGGCTGGGAGGCAAGAAGCTTGACAAGCCAGAGGATTTACAACACACTAAGATGAAAAAGACAGCCACAAAAGGACAATTGCATGTGGAGCTTCCAACAGACTACAAAGTATCCACATCTGCAGTTTTACAAGCGGAGCAAACCCCAAAGGAAAAAGCTTCTGACAGCACCCCAAGCAGCTCTAATGTTAGAGAAGTCAGTAAACTCATCGTTACAGTGGAGGAACCTTTCCGGACTACCCAAGAAAACTGGGACTTCGTGGAGGACAACCAGAACTTTGATCCCATCATGGATTTCTGTAACGATTTCTCAGAATGTGACGGTGAATTTGGCTACGCATCATCCTCTTGCAGCCTGATAGAGGGCCTGAACAGACGACAGAGTGGGAGCAACCTCCGTCCCATTAAAAGGTTCGATTCTGTGGTGGAGACAATAGCTGCAAATGGATTAACTGTCAACAAATCTGCTCAGCATCAGTTGGACAGTGATATGAACCAAAGAAACACAGGCATCAGGGTAGTTGCAAAATTACAGGATGTGGAAGGTAAAGTTCACCATGTCAGCCGCGCAAATGCTAACGGAGCTTTGCAACGTCCAGGGACAAGTGGGAGTAAACAGGAGATCGGAGAGTGGGGGACAAAAAATGGAGACTACCGGCTTGAAGTGGGTAAACAAAATGGTAACAAACATCCTGAGGGGTTACGACTACCCCTTTCCCACACTGCAGAGCCCTTAGCGCCAGTCCGATCCAAATCTAAGAGCCCCTCTTCACCTTCTCTCGCTGGCGTCTTCAACACATCTTTCCCGGCCTCCAACAACCTCCAAAGCATGTCTCCTGTGCTGTCCCCCTTGTCTTCCAAGCAGCTGAGTCCGCAGCTCAACCACCGCATCGTCCTACTTTCAGATAAGGATGAAGACTCCTATCGAGACAGCTCCAGCAACACCGATGAACCCAAAAGCTTTACTGAAGTCATCGATAGGAATGGCAATAAGCGGACTGTCACCCGTCTGGACTTGGACCTCAACAGGCGGCCAAGCATCTCCAAGCGAAACTCCTCCAGCAACTCCACAACAACAGGTGAGTTCTTTCAGAAATCACACAGTGGAAAAGAAACGAGTAATGTACAGACTCCCTGCTCAGATGGGGATAGAGATATTATTGCTTTTATCACCTGTGCAGCATGAAGAAGTGTTTGTCAGAGCGAGCCCTTCATCTCATGGTTCTGTCGCTGGAGTTCAAAGAACAAAAAGTGATGGCTTGAAAGAGATTCAATTGTTTGGATTTGTCTTTGTGTCTGACATGGTTCTTGAATTCATTTTCCTCAAAAAAATGTTCACTTTGTCACTCAAGCTGTTCTCTAATAGTTTGGTTTGTGCAAAATGTGAGAGCTGCTATGCAGGATCTCTTTGTTGGTGTTTTTTTACCACTCTGGTTTTGGGTTATGCATGTGACCACAAATTAGAAACTCTCCAGCAGAGCCAGAACAGGGCAGCGGGTCCTGAGAACAGTTTTGTTGATGATCCATTATAACTTCCTCAGCGCTACAGGGAGAGCAGAGATTAGTAGGAGTGTCCTGGATCAAAGATTGTGTTGACACCGAGTTTGACCTGACCTGAGTTCACGTGAGCGCAGACTTAACTCAAGCATTCCCCAAGTGATGTTCTGAGGATGTGCTTTCCCTCTTCCCCACTCATATTCCATTTATGTAACTGGAAACAAAGGGGGCTAAAACGTAAACCCATCAAGCTTTGGAAGAGACTGCATAAAAAAGGATTAGAGCTTTTCTTATTTTCATGCTGTTGTAATCTATCTTGGTGCATGTAAATCTAACAATAGTATAATAGATGGATTTAAGCGGTCACAATGTCCTCTCTATATGTAATCTTTCAAAAGCCACAGTGACGTTGTAAGCCTGTTCAGAGATGTCTTTCTGACTTTTTATAATTTTCTGGGATTTTTTTCCTTATTTGTCTTTGGAGCTCCTTGACATTTGTGTACCTTTTACATCAGTCTGTGATGTTCCCAGGTGGATTTAAATTCGGAACACATTCACTTTAGTCACACACCAAAACAAAACAAAATGGTAACACTTTTGGGGTGCCCATACTTTAGGATTTTAACCATAAAGTAAGACAATACTGTGTTATTTAAGAAAAAATGCAGTAAAAATTGCAGTAAACATCATTCTAGTTATTTAGACTTTATATAAGAACAATCAAGAAGGAAGTCATTGGCCCATCACAAGGTCAGGACTCTCAAACTTAACAGCCAGTCTAGAAGGAAAACAATAATTAACCCTTCATGCATGTACACAATGTATAAGAAAGCCTCAAAATATTCCTTTTTGGCCTTTTTGGTTTATATGTGCACCTGTTGATATGTTAGCCCATTTTTCGATTGCTGTGCTTTCTAGCTGTTAGAGTTAAGTAAGGTTCTTTTTGCAAAGGCAAAACTCTGCTCTAAACAGAACACAATAGGATTTAATTTTTTCTTTATCCTTTATTGTCCCTCATTGGAGGAAAATGGTGCCAGCAGCAACATGACAGAAAAATGGAAGCATGCAGATTCACACAAGACTGCATAAGATACATATATACTGCATCTTTGTAACTTTAAAAGTCTTTTTCTTTAAGCTTTTAGTCTCGTTTTGGGTGTGCGTTTTGGTTCATTGTCTTGTTGAAGCATTGAAAAAGCTCAACTCAAAGGCTTTTGCACATTTTTCATTTGATGATTTATTTACTTCCACATAAAGAGTTCCTGCAGTTAAGCAATTTTGTTGCTTATTGAGCAAAATTTTTCAGAACCAGTGTATCTGTTTTTTTGGGATTAGTACAGATTAATATGAGTGTTTAACATAATTTTTCACACCCCTTAGTCGTTTTCAGATTGTGAAAGTTGGTTGCGCTGAATTTAGTTTTGGGATATCAGACTAAAGAGAGCTGAATATAAACGTAGTCTACAATATTTTTATTTGCTAAATATTTGAAAACCATCTTTCTTATTCCTTTCACTTTACAGTTTTGTGCTACTTTGAAATATAGTGCATCTACTTTAGTTTCTACAAAAAGAGAGAGTGAAAATTGAAGGGGTTTGAATACTTTTGCCATGCTCTGTTATTCTCGGATGTTTTTTTTAACCCTTTTGTTGCATTTTTTGTAGCTTCTTTCACCATGTTCTTAGTGAACTCTATCCTTGCTTAACATTTTATTCATGTTTAAACCTTAAAGTGAGCAATAAGGAACAGCATAACTATTTCCTAATCATTTGGTTACTCGATCAGTTAACCAATAGTAACTGTTACTAAAGTAACTGTTACTAAAGTAACTGTTACTTTGGTAACTGTAACAGTTACCAAATGCCAAAGCTGTTTCTTACACTGTGCTGTCCTCCTACATCCTCTGCAGTCTAACAATTGAAGCTTAAACCTTTAATCTTACACAAATTCTCTTTCTGGCTGGACATTAGCCGTTTCGTGAACTTCCCTGGTGAAGCTTCATTAATGATTGCACTTCAGATGTTAACACATATAAATGAACATCAGAGATCAGCCGAAGAGGGTAAGTGGATCTGTGTGGAGTCTGGATATGGAGTATAAAGGTTGAATTAATTATCTTCCAAACCCTTTAATCTGAGCTTCCCTAATGAAGCTCTGCCTATTAATGGGTGTAATTATGCAGGCAATAATAGTGAATTTTAAAAGAGGCAATTATTTATTTTATTTCATGTGTTAATTGTTGTACACCTCAGCCTGTATGGTAAAATATGAACGCCTATATAATTTTGGATCCAGAAGACTCAAGAAATGACACATTATTCTACACTAGTTCAAATGCATATGCATTTTTTCCCCTTTCTTTAACAATAGAACAACATATAGCATAAAATCATACATAATGCCAATGACAATTTCACATTTAATACTCTTGTCAGATAACATATCTTTAATATTCGGCCCTAACTAACAGAACACATAAGAAAAGTATAAGAAATTGGTATAATCAGAAAAGAGGTAGTCACACCTAATTTACATATAATAACTGACCCATCTTAACAGGAAGAATGAAAAGTAGCATCACTATGGCTAGATTGAGATTTGATATGAAAGAAAAGTACATAGCTTTTAAGGTATGTAGGTATGTGCAGTTTCGAAGTTGAAAAAACGTACTTAAATCATAATTTTTCAGATGTTCCCCTTGGGTTAACGGTGTCTATTGAGTGCAACATTACTTGCATCCTTTCTCAACATTTCTCTTCCTCAAGTCTTTGTTTATTATTATCTGACATATGGCAACCAATGCCTTAATGAGATTATCTGCAATGTTCCCATGAGTTCTCCCTTCTAGTGCACACTAAAGAAACATTGTTACCTACACTGAAGACAAAGACCTGCTCAATAACAATTTTGTAGTCCATTAGACCAAAACACAGCACAAGAGTGTCTTTTGTAAACAGGAAAAAAGGCACAAAGGTCCTTTTTCTTATAACATTTAACCTTCTTTCCTTAATGAATAACTTTCTCCCTGGAAAATTTCAGTTATGTGGCATCCCATAGTTTTTTGTTTTGTTTTTTTCTTATCAACTTTTCTGTGTCATGCAGCTTCCTTCTCAGTTTGGGAGGGTTGCCAAATTCCCTATCTCCTAAATCACAGCCAGTGAGGTGAAACAAAATAAAGCTTCCTTTCACCTTCAGGCTGTGTGTCTAATCAGACTTGAAAGCTGAATCTGGATGACAACTCAAGTCAGCTTCATTTCGGGTTGCTTTCTGCTTACGCTGTCAGGCAGAGTGATACAGATACTCAAGTGGTGAATAGCCAAAAAAAATGTAGAGGTACAACACTTTATAGGTCCTGCCATTATTGATGATTTATATTTAAAGTAAACTATTCTCCGTTCCAGTTTAAAGTGCTGGGAGTGGGTAGAGGCTGCCAAATGTACTCAGTGCCACTTGGCCCAGTTCTCTGCTTTTGCATGGTGAGATTTATACATTTTGTAGAGTGAAATACAGGATACAGGAAGGATATTTGGTTGCTTTGATGAGAATCTGGGCAAATGTGTGCGTTTCTTTTCTCTATATTGCACATATGCTTATTATTTCTGACTTGTCTAACCTGCACTTGACTCTACTTTATTAATATCAAAGAAAGAATCAGGATAATTAATAGCTTTTGTGGGTTTTTCATGTAGTAGCAATATATCTACTAGGGATGTGCCGATCAGGTTTTTTTCTGCCGATACCGATGACCCCTGAGGGATGATCGCCGATACCGATCACCGATACCAATCACATAATTATTTATTTATTTTTTTATCATAAACACTACTGTTACATTATGTGGAAAAATAAACCATGAATTCACCTTAATTTAGACAAAAACTTGTTTTTACTAACTTTTTCTAAGAAGAAAACTAAACAAAACAGGCATTGTGCAAATTGTACTGCTATCAGTAATACTATCTTTAACAGACTGATAACATATGAGGCTCTGAAGAGGCTAAATAATGCAAAGAGCCAAAATAAAACCTCTCAACATTGCCAAAATATTCAAGTATAAAACTTAACATTCAAAGGAAAATACAGGATCCATTACAATAAACAATCCTGAGTTACTGAATGAAAATGTCCTGTTAGCATAGCGGCTAGCTGGTTACTGCTAGTTCTGATTGGCTGTTTCTGACTGAGAGGAGTAATTATGCAGAGCAGGGAGGAGATCGATTATTTTTTTAGAGATTATCTGTCTCATGTTAGGACAGAGAAAGTTTTAATACGTATGTAAAATTTATTTTTTAGGTTAGACGCTGCAGCTTTAAACAGGTTCAATGTGAGAGTCACTACCAGGTGGAGCAGAAGCAGCTCAGTGTCAAATCTTACTAAATATTAAATATTACTACCTGTAGCGGAGCAGCGGTTCAACAGCAGAACCAGGGTCTTACATGCAGCTCCAAGACTGAAATCATTTAGCGGGTTATTAGTTTATCTTTCTGACCGTCATGCTAATCCGGGTGAGTGTTTGTAGCTGTGCTGCTTTACCTGCTGTCTGATCCTCCATGTCTTTTTACTGCACTGAGCCTCGATGTAGCCAAACTCCGTCATTGTTTTTATGTCTATTAGCTTCGTTGTGTTGATGCATTTTGACCTGCTTCAATTTTCCGCCGCAACACGCAAACGTCCTCATTCACTCAGTGCGTTATAGTTACACATTGCTTAGGATTTGTTGCTGCGCGTTTGCGCAGTGTGAAGGAAAGACGAGACCAGCTGGACAGACAGGCTGAGAAATGAGATGCAGGTGATCGGTATAGGTTCAAGAGCCAATGATCGGCCGATCACCGATCATCACCGATTTCACGGAAATCGATCCGATTATGATCGGTTACCGATCGATCGGCACACCTCTAATATCTACTATAAAGTGCAGCTAGTGAAGGTTTGTTGTGGCTGATGTTATTCTGAAATGATTTTCTAAGAACATTATTTAGTCTGTTAGTTTTTCCATATCTGGAAAATAATAATCTGGCTCATATACATATCCTCTTATCTTCTCAGACAAATGCATTTCGTCTTTGTTTCCATGAGTACATGCAGTTATTGGTTACTACTGGACCTTCAGATCAGTTGTAGATGGGGGGAATTAGCTATTTTGCCCTCCTTAGTTCAGGAGTACTCTGCACATCTGTGCAACTGCAACTGCAGATTGTGCAGATCTCCCTTTTCTGCACATAATCTGCTCATGTTTCTCTCTTTAAGATCAAACTACACCATAATAATGTACTTGTCAAAACATTATTCCAAAGTCACTGTCCTTGACACCACCAAAAGTCCCAAAACTGAAGCCTATTATTGGGCGAAACATACAGGTAGCTCATTTGGACATCTGTTATGACTTTTAGACAATCTTTGGGCATCAGCAAATATCATAAAAACATATTCAAAAAACAACAACAAAAAACAGCTGTAAAATCAAACAGTTTCTTACCTGATGCTCACAAACAACAGTTCTGATCAATTCACAATGGGTAGGATGTTTATTCAATCAATCAATCCTGAAACTAAACATGGAACATTACCGACCATGGATTGCCATTATCTGCTCATCTTACAGTGTGTTCTTTTTTATTCTACCTGTTTATATCTGTAAACAATAGTGCTGTGATGCAAGACACATTCCTGGCCTGTTCTGACAACAGAGGGATATTGTATCATAGTAACGGTAAATCCAGGATTTCAGAGTCAACAAAAATGTTTCCAAAAGATAGACTCTTTTTGGTGAATCGGAAATTATTATTTCTATGTTTTGGTGGATGATGGTCAGAAATTATTCATTCTATATAGAAGTTCTAGTTAAAGCTAACACTTCTGGACCTTTGGATGATTATGAATGTTTTTGTTTCAAGGTACATTTATGGTAAATTATTTGTTCTTTTTTTTACTCACCGTTTTTCCATTTCAGATGTTACAACCTGAGCAGTAACATCAGGGAGGAGCCAGCCTAGCATGTTCTGCTTAAATGGCTGTATGTCACTGGTTGCATCACTGGGTTCTACCAAATAGAGGGTATTCTTTTCTGTATTGCATCGCTTTCTTTTTCTATAAAAAGAGAAAGGAAAGTTGCCCTGTATTACATGTTTTATTTTGCAGACCATTTAGGCTATGTAGAGGAGTTTGTAAATTAGATTAAGAATCTTATTCCTGATCTACGCTTAGATATTTTGTTTGTTTTGACCTGTTCAGTTATGGTATGATCTAATGAACTGCAGGTGTGTTGCCAATTTGGTATAAAACCAGTAAGATTTCTCAAAATGGACGTCAGAGCCTAGAAAATGCAACAAAATTTACTAGAAGAACCTGAACCTGGCAGCTAATGCTGTTTTTTGTTCTCCTGTTTTGACCATATGACTGCATTACCTCACACAAATATATATATTGCCATATGTTTTTACAATTAATGCATATTGGCATTGTCTTATTTTAATGCAGAGTGTGTCAAAGTGTGGGGAGGTAGGAATATTGTCTGTCTTCTTGGCCAGGTGGTGGCAGTGTGGATTACCCAAGTATTTAATTAGGATATTGTTTTGCTGGGCGTGAGCTGAAACACAGACACATTACAGAATACAGCAAAAGCATAAATTAAATTGCGTTTGCGTATGCAGCAGCTGGATAAAGCCATGACCGTAAGTCCACTACAAGAGCAAGAAAATGTGGAGAGAGCCATTTGTGATCCGTACTGTCTCCATTTGGCCCATATTGGGCTTAACACTGCATCTGGAACCATCCCAAGCTACAGTCAGCAGTTTGCACTGCAGGACTGGGCTGCATAGCATTATCATAATGAAAAGTTATTAATCTAATCCTGTTGTTTTTTCCCCCACCAGTCAAAGCTCCACATACTGTAGCTGTAACCCGTCACAGCTGTCTCTGGATGAGCATGTTAGAGTACTGCAGTGAAACTTCAACACTTTTATTTTTCTGTGAATCACACATTACTGCGTATCTCTTTGGGGATTCTGCTCTCATTGGGTATTGAGTATATATTTGCATTGTATTGAACTTGGAGCTGGGAAGGTGTTGTCTTTCATCTGCAGGAAACTTAGGTCACCGAGATTCTTACAGATTCTCAGCGTGCCATTTTCTCCTTTTTTTGCCTCTTTTCTGTTTGATAATGTTTGCTCATACTTTTAAAACATTTAACTCTGTAGAAAGTGGATATAAAAAGTAAAAGCAGGTGTTTTAAGGGTCGTGTAGGCTTCTACATCTCCTGCACCATACTTCAACAGGCAGAGGTTAAGTTCCTTCTCAAAATGTAAAAGCAGAGCTTTTGTCATCTGAATTGCAGTGCACATAACATAGTCAGGAGGGGGCAGTCTTTCCTATTCTAAGTCTATCTAATTAGGACTAAGCATGCTGCAAATGTGTGAACCTTAAATTTAAATCCTTTCCTCTCATTTGTGTTGCACTAGATATTTAGTTTTAGACTCCTGTACAGTTGTATTTTCTTGGATTTGTGCATAAAACAGCTAGAGTTGGTTTGCTTTGTGTTGTGTATTTGTACCGTTTGTGCGTTTACATTCAGCCTTTTGTTTCATTAATATCCTGTCACTCTTTGTTTATTTAAGTAGAAGATTCCCTCCTACGACAGGATGATATTTGGATGCTGGATGGCGATGACCCTCAGGAGGTTCTTGCCTGCGTGCCTCGCCCCAACCACCTGGAATTCCTTCGCATCACGCCGCCAGAGGATGACCTCATCGGGGACACGCCCTACTACCCCAAGCTGGAGTGCACGGTAAACGTTCTCAAACATGAGCAGTAAAAATCCCATGACTGTTCTTCCACCTCGTGAGACTCATGGGGATTAGTCTCCATTCAGGCATTTGGGGGACTGATTGTGAGTTGTTGCAAATGGATTAGAGGGTCAGAAATTCTAATCTTGGGACCCAGATCCAATTCCAAAACCTAGAAGGGATTATTTTAGCCAAAACTCACATTTAGGGCAACGAAAACTATCCCTTAACTTTAAGCAGTTTTTTAGAGGCCTAATTGGTTATGTTTTTATTATATTTATTAGTGTTATCCTTATTGGTTTGGGTATTCATTATATTTCACATGTAATGTGGTAAATTTACTTGTTGGACTTTACAAAGGTTAAATTGGGGCAGAAACCTCGACTCTATTCTGACATACTAGAAAAATAATCAGGTGATTCCCACTATTTTGTGATTTATGTATACATAACACAGTTGTCTAAAGCCGCTCATAAAAATGTTTCCCCACCTATTTACGTCTGTCCAGATTCCATCACGCTGTCTGACTGGCGACTCTCATTCCTGCGGCAGATGAAGTAGAATATCTGGGTGTGGACGTGGGGACATTTTTTGTGTTGTTAGAAAGGCTATGCATTGTTTTCCCTGAGACACCTGAACTGCCCTGACTGCGAGCACAATTGCTTGACATACCAGTGCATGATGTGCATGATTAGTGCACAGTCAAGAGAGTCAGACATCTCACATATTCAGCTGTGGAACAGGCTCTGCAATTTAGTTGTACTACAACTGTGCATACAATCCTCATGTATTTCGAAGAGACAGAGGAGGGAGGAGATTACAACACCTGTCTGTAGCTTTTTAATGAATAGTATAACTTTTCACATTTTGAGTCTCATATGAGTTTGTTTATCTTGCAAGAGCTACTCAAAACTATTTGTCCAATTAGAGATGGATAACTTGAGTAAACATAAAATGCCTTTTTAAATTATTCAATTTATTAAGACTATCTGTGACTTATCCTGGAGGTCACCAAGAAACCTGGAAAAAAACCTGAAAGACTACAGATATAGCAAATACTCTGTGGTCTGACAACACAAAAGTGAAGCTATTTTTTGATGAGAGAATCAAATTATAACATGATGTAAAACTCAAAAAAGATTATTTTACATAATACTGCCCCTTTAATCTAGGCACTTAAGGCGCAGTGCTGGAAAGAATTGCAAAGTCAAATTTCTTTAAAGTCATGTTTGATATATGCAGCATTTTTAAAACAGCTGAAGGTAATGTAGTTACTTGATTAGGCTGTAAAATGGTACTATGTGGCTGAAAAAAAATATTGCCCCTTTAATTTGATTAAAATGCTGTTCAGGCTCCAAAACCTACCAGTATGTCATAAATAAGACAATCTTGCAAAAAAAAAAAGTATTGCTTCACAGTGGTGTGAAGGTTAGGGTCACCAGCAACCACAAACAGTTGGTGGCAGTCAAGTGGCACCACTGGTTTAGGGGGCATTTACTCATGCTACTGTATATTTGTGCAATATTAAAGTTTCTATTTCTAATATATCCTCCAGGGGAATTTAGCGTTTAAACAATCGGCAGTATTTGTGGCTTTTTTTTCACTATCTATAAATCTGTTTTTGCTGAGATATCATTGTTCATTGGTGATGTGCTAATTTTTGTCTTGTTTTTAAAAATATAAAAACCTTCCCAAAGCTTAACTTAAACCATGGAAATCCCTTACGTAGCTCACTTAGAAAGTGCTAAGTCAGGCAGTTGCTTTCAGAAAGAGTGGGCTTTGGTTGCTAAAGGCAACCAAAACTTTTAGCACCTGGTGACATTTAAAACTTTTAGCACCGAGTAGCATCTTCAATTAAACAATCATGTCATAATGAAAGTAGTCATTTAAAATAAGCATAAGCTAAGGAAAATATTTAAAAACATCACTACATCCACATTTTTTAGACTTATTTTTTTTTAACTTAAGTATATTTCAGTTAGCATGCTTACCACAGTTAGTGCTAGCTTATCAGTTTTTTAAAGGTTCTTAAAAGCAATTTCATCACAGCTAAATTGTATTCATCTTCTGAATTTTGTCAGTATGGAGAGAAGGTCCACACTAAACATGAAGGCAGGTGAGACAGCTTGTCTTTTTTTTTTCCATCTGTGTTCAGCACTTGAGGCTAATATTCACATTTTAGCATCTTAGCATATTAGCTTGAGCTGGCTGTGGCCAGCAGGTTGCTGCCTAATCAGCTCATCTTAAGCCAATTGTTGTACAAGCTCCCCACTTTACAGTGTAGTGCTACTTTACAGAAATCTACACCTCTCTACCTGACCACAGGCTGATACGTGCTTCTGCGCATGCTCTGTTTGCCTCAAGGAAGTAGAGGTAACAAGACACCTGTTGTGCATGAGTATGCAGAATCCCTCCCAGGAAGGGAGGGGTTTTAAAAGAGGTGTTCCCAACTGGATAGACCAGTAAAATTCCTTTTTGTTCCCAACGTGAGAATTTTTCTCACACAGTGGCACAAAAAAGTTTGACTGTAAACTGAGACAGACTCAAAATAGAAGCAGCGGGACTCTACATTGGCACACAGGGAAGTACATCTGGCAGTTTTATGGAATATATCGCTTCCTAAGAGTGGGGAATGCTTCTGTTTCAAGACAGGTGGACTCTGTTCTCCAACCATACCGGGTATATTACAGCGAGAAAGGTTTCCAGCCGCTGAACAGCTTGAATTCGCTGGATGTGTCATGGGAATCTGCTGCTGGAGGAGAGTTAACTGTACTGCTGACAACGTACAGCAAGGAGTTGTCTTCATGTCATATTACGAAAACCAGCTATACTGATCTGTAAGCGTGTCATTAAACCTTCTTCCAGGATAAGATTAGAGAAGTGTTAGAGGTTTATCCATACAAAGGACGTTAGTTTCCTGAGACCATTAGAAGTGAAACTGGAGCAGCTTGAATAAATACAGGTGGAAGGTTAAATCTGTTTAAGAGACACTAGGACTACAACTTATAGAAAGTACAAATGGAGAGTAAACTTAGTAGCTTGGATGAAGAAGGGAAACAGCCTACTAGTTCCATTTTGAATGTTTTCAACAATTTATTTGCACGGGATCACGCTGCTTCTTTGGATTCTCCTATGCCTGTTTTGACATCTTTCAAAGAGCTGCCAGATAGTGGAGCTGAAGCAACAGAAAATTGTCAAACTAATAGTGAAGGAGCACTTCAAGAAACTGAATCATCCATAAAAACTACTTGTGAACAAGTGAAAGGACCCCAAAAAGACTCGATTGATTCTGAACTCGTTCAAGTCACAAGGGTGGAAACACATAGCGACACAGAAAATGAGGATGATGAGAAGGCAAAAAGCAGTATAGGTTTTTCTGAGAAAGCTCCCTTATCTGAAAGCAAAGATGTTGTGAAGGGACTGGGGAATAGAGATGAGCAACAAATACCTGTTTTTAGAACACATGGTTTTAGAGAAAGATCAACCATAGAGGCCATTTTATATTCTAGTAAGTTTGGCCGCAGAGGTAGATCTAGCCCAGCGAAGGTATCATCAGTGTCCAAGCAGGAAGATGGAGGTAGTACTAAGAATATCCATACTGCAGTGTCTCTTACTGGAGAATCTATTGAAGAGAGTCCTAAATTGGATTCAGCAGCAGCATCGGTTGATGATGAGTATGACAGCATAGATTGTTCTCAGCCTGTCCCTGTAATTTCTGGCAATAAAATATTAGAAGTATCTGCTCATGAAAAGGATAGTGTCTCTCCAAAAAGACTTACAGAAAACATAAAAGAAGTTGAGGAGCCCCAACCTAATCAGATTCCTGAAAAAGTAATCCAGTCGTCACCCAAACCAGAGGAGCAACAAGAGACTTTTGGCCTGACCCTTTCAGAGCCTAAAATACCATCAGCGTCTACAGGTAAAAGCCAGTCATCGGTCAGCTCATCTCCACAGCAAACACCGGATTCAAAGACGGCGCAATCAAGCACTGCCTCACCAGTTTCATCTGCTGCCACCCCATCCAAGGGTACAGCACTGTCTTCATCACCTTCCTTCCAGATGCCAGCTCTGTTCAGTGGTTTGCGGGTGCTAAAGAAAGGAGCAGTGGGGGGTGAAAGGGAGGTGGTGTCAGAGATCAAGCAAAGGGAGAAGGATGCTGATCTGGCCTTGCTCAGCCTCAAGAAGACTGTAAACAAAGCCAAGCTTTTCCCTGAACACAAGATGTCCTCTGGTGTGAAAAAGCCCACTGAGCCCAAATCACTGGCAATGTCTAAAAGCACCACATTGGGGCAGCTTTCTCAGCGGCTCAAATTAGACAGTCGTGATGACGGCAAAAAGTCTAATGATGGAAAGGAGGGGATTTTGGAGGGCAAAAAACATTTGGAAAATGGAGAAGAAGATGAGGTTGCTGGGGAGGCCAACAACAGAACCGAAGTAGAGACTTTAAAGTCGCCACCAGAGAAAAAGAAAACCTCAGACCTGGCTTATGAAACCTTCAAAAACGTCTTTGGTCCTAAAACTGCCAAGAAAGAAAAAGCTGAAGATATCGATCTTGGTGCAGTGAAAAGAAAATTAAAAAATGATAAGGAAAATCTGCGGTTGATTTTTGAAAGAACCTCCAAAAGTCCTGGAAAAGACGTGACAATTTCTACAGAGACTATCGTATGTCCTCCCTGTATTTAACTTTACTTTTTATTGATTGCTTTTCTGCCTTGGTATTGAGAACAGTTTTATCAGGGCCTACTTGTATTTTTTTTATCTTTGCAGACAGAGGTCTCTCCCACAGACAGCGAAGACCGGACTCCAGGTCGTCTGCAAGCTGTGTGGCCTCCGCCCAAACCTAAAGATGAGGAGGAGAAGGTTGGGCTGAAGTACACAGAGGCAGGTAAGACATTAAGGCTTGCAGAGTTAGGCAACACTGCTTTTGTTTGCTTTTAAGATTAAGAACGCTGACAGTGGACCATGACATTTAAGCTAACGTGGACACACCTCATGCTGATTGGTTTTTGGGATAACATCCAGTAGAGCTACAATTAATGCATTTGAAGCTGTCTCATGCTTGGATAATTAGAACCAGTTGAGTCCCTAAAAGCAAAACACTTTAAGTGAAAATTTAGCCATCATTCTCTAATCCTTGAGCACTTTAAATGTCTTTGGCAAGTCATAGAAGGCTTGTAAAGAATCATTTGGAGGCTCAAAACATCATTAAGAATCCATTAAAGATCACACTGAGGTTGTTTTTGCTTTAACAGTGCTATTTCTGTGGTTGCTGCTACGGGATACAACAATGGAGCCTATTTGAGTGGTAGTGGAATCAGTTTCTTTGGCCAAATAGGCTAAAAGCACACGCGGCAGATTCAATTACACAGTGAAAAATTTGCTTTTAGACTATGAGCATTGGTTGATTTGAAACAGACCACAGTGGCCCAATTGCTGCTCGATGTTCTTTGTGGTGCTGATATTTCAGAAGAATAGAAATAATGTGATGTAGTTTAGTTCTAGTCTGTTTTCCAGCTTGTATATAAGAAAGTTTTAAATCGAGAAACAATAAATCATCATTTATTAGCCTCCTAACTGCAACTTTTATACACCTCGTTACTGTGCAGATAAGCACTAATATATAGATATGATCATTGACCCATTGTCATTAGCTGCTTCATAGAAGATAAGTGAAGAGGATGAACTTCTTTGTAAGTTGTTACAAATCGGGATTTTTAGTTTGCGTGTATATATTTGATACATAATGTATTTCTTTCCCTTCCATCCATTCAAACATAAGAAGAACATGTTCACAAATAGGTATTCTACAGCACTATTCAAATCTAAACTTCCCACGGTCTAATTATGACTTCGGTGAATGTCAGAAAGTCCTTCTTTTAATTTCCAGCTGATAACTCAGAAAATCACCACAGCATAAATGTTTTGCTTCATGTATTCATGAGGCAAAACATAAATAAATGAATATAACCAACCAGCTGTAGAGTGTCCTTTTCAGCTGGTTGGTTGAATTGTTTAAATCTCTATGCTGACAGTGATCTACCCATCTGTTTTCTGTTTCGCCTTAATTGGATGTCACCCCTGTGGTGTGGTGGCAATTTGTAAACACAACTATAACCATTTTTTTTGTGTCTGTGATGAAACCAAAAGGAATCCTTATTGTTAGTTGTTATGATTAGAAACATCAAACAGACATTCTCCTTTTGCATAGATGTGACCACCAGAGAGTGCTTGTGTGTTTTATTGATTTGTTTTTGTCCTTGTCTGATTTTAGAGCACCAGGCTGCTCTCTTGCAGCTGAAAAGAGAGTGCAAGGAGGATCTGGAGAGGATGCATGTAAGTTGACATAGTTACTGATGTGCACTAAAAAAAATCAAGAACTACAGAAATTTTTGAATGAAGATTTAAAATTCAGACAGCAAAATGCATAATTTATTGAGATACATTACGCACAGTTGTGTCAGGTATTTCTGTTTATTTTGATGAGTATGGATTACAACAGAAATGTTTATGTACTGCACAGTATGTGCAGTGAATACTTAGTTGTGTTTCATTACATCACTTACCGCATCAGTGTTGCGGTATTAAGGTGTTGGGAAGACCAAGTCGCTTTGATAGCAGTCTTCTGCTCGTCTGCTGTTGGGTCTAGTGTTAGTCATTTCATTGTATTTAGGTCAGGTGAGTTTGCTCCAAATTCAAGCACAGTAATGGACATTTAACCTAGTACTTGGCAGTGTGAGAAGGTGCAAAGTCCACGAAGGTTGTCAGCAGAAGGAAGCAGGAAGTGCTGCAGGATTTTCTTTGGTGACACAGTGGTAAAACACAACCTATGTATGGAGGCATTAGTCCTCAAGGCAGCTGTCACAGGTTCAAGTACCAGACTGATGACTTTTGCCGCATGTCTCCCCCGTCTCTCATTATTCACTTTCCTGCCTGACCACTCTCAAATAAAGCTCCAATAAAACCTTTTTAAAAAAAGAAACACACATTAAGTAATCACTGGCAGATGACATAGCACTAAAATCCACTTACTGCAGAAACTTCTCACTGGCCCAAAAACAACTTTTACCTCTCCACTCCAGCAACCTGAATTCCAAGTAAAATCTGCTTTCATCTAAAAAGAAGACACTGAGCAACAGTTCATAATGGTTCTAAGTAATTTTCACTTATATAAGACTAATACAGAAATATTATATTTACAGTATTGTTTTTTTTTTATTAGCTGTAAGATTAAATTGCATATACAACACATAACTAAACAGAAGAGTTTTTATTATGAACAGAAGAGTTACTGTAGTTTGCTGCAGACTTTTTGCAGCTAATCACTTTGACCACAAGATGGTGCTGAGGGACCATAAAATGTTAATAAATTCTACAGTTCATAAAAAATATGTTTAGGTTCGCTTGGAAATTCAGTTTTCCACACGTGTCTTCAAAGACTTTTTAATGAGTGACCAAATAATCAGTAATTGACCCATCAAGATATTTTAAACTTAAGACTAAATTCAGATGCATGTCTTCTTTTGGAGAAACGTTATTGCTGGCAGGCTTGGTCCAGGCACTCCTTGCAAAAAGCGATGGTAAATTCCAATGGGATTATCCTGCTTGAATAATTAGTCAAATGAAGTAAAATTATTGTTGCCTTTATTTTTTTTATGTTTTTGTTTTTATATAATGATTGAAAATAAAGTTACAGTTAAAACTAAAAAAAAAATAAAAAAATTGGTAAAACCTTTATTAAAACCAAGCCATTTTATGTATAAAGATGTGTCATTTATCACCATGGAGTCATTGATCTTTTATGGAGTTTTATTTTCTTTCTGGTTACACAGTTTTCTCTAAATCCCCTTATAAATGTTAGAAATAATTAGACAAGTGTTTAGTTCTGTACAATTGAAACACCTGAACACTCTGTTCCCATTTTGCCATCTTAAATGAGGTTCTGCCATCTTTCTTAATTAGTTTAATTAATACATTGCTTTCAGGGACACTGCCCCAAAAAGTCAGACCTTACCTTTGGTTTATTTGTCACTTTGATGGAAGGCTTTATTTTATTGGCAAGTTTTTATTTTTTTCTTAGAGTAAAAGCTTTTGTAGAGAGGTGTGTTCTCCTGTGAACTCACAACAGAGGGTGTGGACACACTTAATTCTAAGGTGACAAGAGTTAATAAAGAACATGTTGAAATTTATCACCAAACCTCTTTTCTTTGAAATCATTGCTGGTATGCCTTTCGTTGTTTGAAATGCAAAATGAAAAACTGGAGTTGCTAGATTTCTCTTGACTCAAAGTTATTGTAAGAGCAGAAAAACATTTAGCTGGGGAAAGTTTACAATTACATCATTGTTATTGTTCAGTCAAAGATTAATCTTTTCAAGGGCTCTTTTTGGAGTAATTATACACTGTAGTCTGAGTTCTGTCCAATAAAAACACTGTCTGCTCCTTGATACAGTTTTATTACATGACGACTGCAGTTTGGATCACTCTGTAATTCTTTTATGCCTGGCTTTCTGCTTTTACAGGCTGACTTTGAGCTTAAAATCTTCCAACTTCGAGGTGAGCATGCTGTCTCAATATCACAGCTGGAGGGAGCCCTTGTTAAGCTGCGGAAGGAAAAGGTGCAGAGTGCAGGCCAGGATTATAGTCCTGTCTGCGATGTGGCTGTACCCACCTCAGACGATTTGACTCCTAAGACAAGTCGCACTGTGGGGATCCAGACTGACAGGGAGACCTTCATTAAGAGCCCAGAGGGGGATGGAGGAGGGTCCGCTCAAAGCCCCAACCAGCACCTGCGTAAAAAACTCAACTTGGACTCAATCGGACTGAATGTGAAAGCCGAAGCAGGACCTGAACCTTCTGGACCTCCACCTCCTCCTCCCCCTCCAGCTCTGCCACAGAACCTTTCAGGACCACCACCTCCCCCTCCTCCACCGCCTCTTCCAGGCTTGCCAATACCACCACCACCACCTCCTCTCCCCTTGCCAGGCCACAGTGGAGGGCCACCTCCACCGCCTCCACCACCTCCTCCTCCAGGGGGTGGTCCACCGCCCCCTCCTCCTCCGCCTCCCCCTCCTGGCATACCTGGAGGTGGCCCACCTCCCCCTCCACCTCCTCCAGGCTGCGGACCTCCACCTCCTCCCTCAATGGGAGGCTTTGGCCTGAAAGTTGAGGCTGCCCCGAGAAAACCTGCCATTGAGCCTGCCTGTCCCATGAAACCTCTGTATTGGACCAGGATTCAAATACAGGAAAACACGTATGTAAATTTACTAACTTCTTCTTTTTTCTTTTTTTTACAAATGTATTCAAAACCAAAACAAAAGAAGCAGCATAAACACACCATGTCGTACAGTGCCCTGTATAAGCACTCATATCATCCTTGAACTTTTCCCACATTTGGTCAAAATTACAAGTATGTGATGACTTTGTATGACTGACCAAAGACAAATAGTTCATAGCTGTAAAGTAGAAGGAAAATGGGGTGCATTTTACTCAAATGCCCTTAAATAAAAATCTAAAGTTATGTAATTGGCAAACAAATTCCAGCAGACTTTAGGCAGAGGTCCACCATCCATCAGGATGCTAGAGCTACAAAGGAGTGTTTGAAATCACAGAACATTCATGTTTTAGCATGGTTCAGACCTAAATCCAAATGAGTACCTGTGGCAAGACCTGAAAGTTGAGGTTCACAGATGCTCTCTGGACAATCTTGAGCTCTTCAAAGCTGGTTGAGTCATGCAAGGTGGTTTTACAGAGTGTTGAATAATGGGGTAGGAAAACAAATTCATTTTACCCTCCATTGATTTGTACCCTGGTGTACCTCAAAATGATGCAGAATATTAAATGGAGAAAATGTTTGATGTATAAATGACTTTGAAAGACACTGTAGGCAACAACAGATTTGATAGCAGATATTTGTCCTGTGCAGGACTTTTTAGGGTAGTTCAGACATTCTGGTCAGTTTTAATGGTTTACATAAAAAGGGCCAAAGTATTCGGAGATATAGTTGTTCCTCCACGCTCCTGCATTTAAGGGTTCTGTTGAGATACTCAGTAGCAGTTAATTGGGTCATTCAGGCCATTTGCAGTCACTGTGATTGTTGCCCAAGAGTTCCAGTCTTCAAGGTTTATGGCCTTGTATTTCCACGGTTGGATTAGTGGGGGAAAGCTGAACTGTGGTTCTCTTGCAGGTGCTCAGCTGTGTCAAAGGGCCGCTTGTTGCCCAACAGCTTCATGTGGGCTATAAATCAAACTGTAAAAAGACAAGTTAAGGAGCATTAAATGGGTCAGGTGTTTAACTACAGCTGGATTAGGTCAGTTAATGGTGTGAGGGTCTTCGGTATAAGGAAGAAGCAATGTCTAAACAGTTGGCAGGATAGAGCTTTCTTGTAAGAAACATAAGCAAAGCTTTGTTTCTGTTTTAAATTGACACATTTTGTACAATTCAGCTGAGAAAGAAGAAAATTTACCCATGACAGGAAGAAAAAAACTGCAGCAATCTGCTTTTGTAAGGGTGCTCAACCTAAATGGTAGAAACATCGTTTGATTCACCTTAAACATTGGTTCTTCTTGAGCTTACACTTTCCATTAAATAAAGTAACTCTAATGAATTAGAAATAGTCTGGTTTTAGTATTTAAATTATCTTAGCTCACTTGGATGTCTTTGGCATAAAACCATTTTTAACTTTGGAGCTCATTGATAGAGATATATCCTTAAAAAACATTTGAAAAGACGCAAAAGCTGCTCAACTATTGTGAGGAAGACTGCATTGCTGTAAGAATAAGACCGTTCCATTGGTAATTGGAAAATGTCCGAAGATTTTTTTGACATACTATTGAACTTTATTGTTTTTTTAACTGTACCTTTTTTATCTTGATTTTTTTATTTTTGATCTAATTTCTTGCAGTCAGTAACAAGCTTCACAGTTGAAGTAAAATAACTTTGAAATGTAAAAAAATGCAAGGAATATTGCATACTATATTGTATTAAACATGCGATGGCACAGTTTAGACATTCATCAATGATTACAGAAAGGACAATTTTCCAAAAAGGTATAAAACACAAGACAGAAGCTGTTCAAGGTGGCTGCCAAGTGGCTGACAGAAACACTGCAGCAGCTGTAGGACTTTCCAAGAAGGACTGGTAGTGTTCTACGTCTCCTAAATTCTCCATTTGTTTGCACTAAGGAATAGAGTTCCAAGACAGAAGTGTTTCTTCCAAAGAAAACTTCCAGGCCTATGTAAAACTTCCAATAACCTCGTGGAAGAATGCGCTATATTTTTAAGGAAGCAAACTTGAACTTACTTGACAGAAACACCACTGTGCAACACCCAAACAGAACACCATGCCAACTGTGAAACATGCTCTAGGAATGATTTTCTGTTGACAGAACTGGGAAGTCATTTTAACTTATGTGGGCAAAATGATCTGCCTTTTCTCACAAGCTTTAGAAAGATAAAGCTGAAGAGGGATTTAGCTTTTCAGCATCACAGTGAGGCCAAACATAAATCAAAATCAACAAAGCAATGACTTTAGCAGAATAAAATGGATGTTTTGGAAGTTAGTCCAGACCTTTTGGTTTCACCTATAGGATGTGGACAAGAGATGCCCTCACCGCCTGAATTTGCAGAATAATTTGAGCAAATATTACAAAGTAATGCATGATACTTTTTCTTACTAAAGAAAGTTGGATGCTGAAATTAAATCTTACAGTGTCCCACCGGTATATCAGTTTAAGATTCTGCACACTTAATCACCACTTGTTTCACTAGCTGTTTATTTATTTTTTTGTTTATTTTTCCTC
This sequence comes from Poecilia picta, assembly GCA_033032245.1. Classification (NCBI taxonomy): domain Eukaryota; kingdom Metazoa; phylum Chordata; class Actinopteri; order Cyprinodontiformes; family Poeciliidae; genus Poecilia; species Poecilia picta. The sequence goes on from CM065374.1 coordinate 10,433,471, forward strand.
TAATAAGCATGTAGTTACATTATCTAGGACATTGATCACAAAACACAAACTGTAATGGCAAGTTCAGCATGGAGAACAAAACCAACACAGTAACATCATGTTCTGAACAGAAACCCTTTTGTAAGATTTTTATTTTTACTCCAAGAAACCAACAGACACTTTTTTCGCAGTTTAAACTCTAATAACCCTTGTGTTAATGCTTTGTTTCCAGATTTACTTTCACTCTCTAAATATGACTTGACAGATGAGCCATAATGACCTTTAAGAAGAGCAGCAATGTGTGAGAAGATAGTAGAAAATTATGAGCATCAACATTCCAAGGTCTTTGTTTAGAATAGGCTCATTTAATTTCAAAGCTGTTGATTGGGCTGTTGATGTCAGACTTTGTGGAGAAAAGCAAAGCCAGATGCGAGCAAAGATGTGTTTGCAAGAACAACACACTGAACATCTTCTTGACTTTAACCACCTTTTGTTTCTGTCTGTTTGTTTCTTTCCTTCCCTTGTAACTCAGCAACTTCCAAAAGCAGAAAGTTTTTCTCCAAATTTTTTATTTTTTTTTTGTCCTTGTGGGAAACGATCCCATAATACAGAAACAAGTGTGCCTGAAACGTTTGTTATTTTTATCACCTAGCTCATAAACATCTCTTTTGAAAGTGGAGATCGCAGGAACTCCTGCCAAGTTTTTGTCGGCCTGCGAAATGGAAAATGGAAAACAGGTCAAATAAACATTAAATGAGTTTCCACAATTTTGTTAAACTCAAGTAACCTTTTTGCCTGCCTGCCCATCACAGCTGCTCTGTTTAAATGTTTTACTCCTTGTAACTTGACTTTTGATGTCTTATTTGTTTTTAAAAAATAGCAACAACACACTCTGGGGTTCTCTAAAAGAGCCTGACATCGTCAACACTAACGAGTTTGAGGATCTTTTCTCCAAGACCACAGTCAAGCAGAAGAAGAAGCCTTTGTCAGACACCTATGAAAAGAAAACCAAAGCTAAGAAGGTACGTTCTGTTCCACAACTCCTGTGCTCTGTTTTCATCTGTTGTTATTAAGCCCTCTAATGTTTAGTGCCTTTCAAAAGCATTTTGTCATATTTTTTTCTCATTTCAGCCTTTGGCCTCCTTTGTACATCTCGAAACTGACATTTATGCTTACGATTATAGCGAGTGAATTATTGCCACAGATTCTCAGTTAGATGTAGGCTGACTTTGACTAGGCCATTTTGACAATGCAGTTAATATTCTTGAAAACTAACCTCAGTTTGTTTAGATGATAGGCCATGTTTTGCAGTTTGACTCTATAATACATTATGTGACCTCTAAAGGTGACATTGGGTGTTTTAGATATTTTTGAATAAAATAGGGTGATCACAATTGCATGTTAATCTTTTCCAATTTTTAAATGTTAAAACATTTGAAAAGCATGACACTGTTTCCTTTTTTCTATTCACACCTATTCTTTGTTTCTGATTGTTCACATATCATATAAAATATTGCGTTACATGAATGAAAGAATGTGGAAATGTTTAATAACGCTCTTGCAAAGTGGCATTTCATTAGTTTGGAGGCAGTTTTTGCCTGAAAACCACCTCCTGTCTTGTTTTGGGCCAGGTGATCGTGATGCACAGAACAGTAGTAGAGATTGTCTAATACCGCTTGTGTAACCCTTAAACGAAAGCATAGTAAGTCAAGAAAAACCAAGAGTTAGCTGAATCGATCCTTGATCTTGGTGTCTTGTCCAATGATGCAACTCGGCACTACTCCTAGAGCCAGCTCTGTGTCAGCGTCCTTTCTGCCATATGGTCCTCTCTGTTGGCGTCCAAGCAGTTAAAAATCAGTCGCTGACCCAGACTGGCCCTCTAAATCCATACACGTCCCCTATTCTGATCAATTTGTGAAGGCTCCACTTTGCTCAAGCCAATGTGTGTGTGTCTCTCCATCCAGTCTGGTCACGCAAACTGTCCAACATTTGATCCAACTCAGACAACTGTCTCCTCTCCTGTCTTGCGTCAGCTTGGTGTAGTTATAGCAGCTTCTATAGAAACTGTTGACACCAATTTATATCGTTCAAAAATAAAGCCTTTGTTTGTTGTTGAAAAGAACTTTAGCGGCACACTGCGCCAGGTTATCCGTGTTTAAACATTTTATTTCGTAAACCTGTTTTACATTTTAGATTTTAAAAGTAATCCCTGTGTCTGTGATTGTAGTCCAAGTCTAGGATTAAAATGAAAACAGAATCCATGAAGGCATAGTTGGAAGTTCAGCTTACTGGAAAGCTTGTCATAGTAATAGAGACTTGTTTACTTGATCTTTGATACCCTGCAAGTTTATACTGATGATGATGACAGCTTCCAAAAAGCTCAGCTTGGGAAAATTGAGGGATCGAGGGGGAGTCGACGACAGTGAGGCCAAAACCTAGGTGCTTCTGAGCTGAGAGTGACTGAAACGGAGGTAAACACTACAGGTAATGAGTTTATAGTTTATGGAAAGACGCAAGAAAACTAGACTTTACAGGATGGCAGAGTCTCTTGGTTACACCTATTTCCTGTACTGGGAATATTATTTTTTTATAAATTTATTTATTATATTGATGGCTTCCTGTGAAAATTCATTCTTATTTAATACCCCTAGAGATCAATCAAATCTATGAAATTGCTTTAATATTCAATAGATACATTTTTCTACAGAGTTCTTTCAAAATAACTAGCATGTTGTGACAAACCAGAGTACAACGAAAAAAAAAAAAGCTCTTTTCAGGGTTTTATGACAGATATCTGATCTCCAGTTTTTCACTCTCGCGTTTCAATGGATGTTTTAATGTCTTTAATTTATTTTATTTTAATTTATTGTGACATCAATTTAAAGCTTTTCCTTAAGGAGACATAAGAGCTGTTACTTACTTTTCTCCCAAGACTTTTTGCTGCTTTGACCAAGTACTGAAAATATAATTTATCAGCAGAAGCAATTTCACACTGTGTCAGAAAGAACAGTTTGTGTAAAGCGAGGTAAAAATCCAACCTTTGTATTCAAGAGGGGGAAAACATTTTTACTAAATCATGTTTTATGCTGGTGATACCTATTATATTTTAATACTTAACTTTTTAAGTTAATCCTTGTCTGAAAATGTCTCAGTAACTCATTAAATTGAATTTTTCTTTAAAAAAAATTGTATTAAAGACAGGTCCATTTCCTTTTAGCGAATTTTTCAAAATGAAAAAGACAAGAAACTTCCTATATAAGTGAGAAAGTCCTGATGTGTGAGGTTATACTAAAACAATAAATAATGTATTTATTGAAACTTCACCAGGGATGCTAATAATAGTAGGGAGTGCACTATATATTTTGTGAAGGTTTCATTTAGAAACTAGTTTATCACAAACTCGTATCAAATCACCTCCAAAAATTATAGCAGTTAAAATTTATTTAAGTTATTGAAATGGTAAATAACTTTAATAACATTTCACCATTTACAATTTAATTAATCAAAGTTTGTACACTTTGTTAAGAGGTAATATTGCTGCTATAACCTTTTTATTCCATTGTGCCAATAAAATCTAAAAAAGAAATAAATCAATTCAAAATTGTAGCAATCCTTTTCTTGTACTGTGTCTCAAATGGTTAGTTTGTCTTTCAGTAGCAGTACTGTGGACCGTAGAGTTTTCACTCTGCAGAATCTGACCAGACAGTGAACCACATCCCTCTGAATGACTACCAATACCAGTCAACTCGCACACAGACTACCTGCCTCTTGTCTGCGTCTGCACACACTTAAATGTCTAATGCTGCCGGTAATTCTGTGTTTGAGAGTCTAAAAAGAGCTTCACATCACCGTTATGCCAGTTTTCCTGCATTGTGCTTTGAATATGCATGAACCCGCAAATGTTTTAGTGCAGGTATTTGGGTTCGTGTGCATGATGACAGCACTTCCTCACAAACTACTATGCAGTTGATCAGAAAGTGTTGCCAGATCATGCAAACGCCGCAGCCCCGGGGCTCTGAAACAGCGAGAGGCGATGAGTGGTTGGGGATCGGAATGTGTGTGTGCATTATGCATATGAGCCACTTCCCCAATTCCCAACAACTGCACATGCCAAAAAGTTGAAAACAGGGGGATACGGCCGATGCTTACGTGTGTGTGAGTTAATGTTTATCATATGTTCCATTTAAAAAAAGAAGAAAAAAGTCAAAGCTGTTGTTTACTCTGGAGCCATTCGCCCTCTGTTAATTAGCATATCAAAGCCAGGGGAGGGGGGTGACATGGAGGAGACCTCTCTCGCCAGAACAGACTGGACCGAACTGGACTGGACCTGGGGTGTAATTGCACGCACATGGCTTCCTCAGTGGAAGAAAAATAAAAACCGGGCACCTATTTGAAAGATGGGCCGCAAAAGGCATGTCTGTGCATTCTTTAGGGATGAGGAATTCTGGAGAGATGGATAAAGATGAAAAAAACTATCCAAGCTGAACTTGCCTTTGGATTTTTTTCCGCGTGTCAGTAAACACTCTGTCCTATACACACATTAATCAAAGCTGTATCAGGTTTATATGTGGTTGAGCTCCTTAAACAAACAGCTGCTTTACCCCGTTTCATAATTTATGAGCAATCATTTTACGTTTATTAAAAACATATTTGAAGTGCGGGCTATGACGCGAGAGAGTGGGCGTACGATTATCACTGGTGTCAGAGGGAGGAGGGTCCTGATGGGAAATGTTGATCTAGTTGTTAATATAACTTATGCTTCTAGTCAAATATCCAGGTAGTCAGTCTGGTTGCTTAACCAGAGTAAACCATCTGATTTCCTCTGAATCTGTATCAAGAACAGCCTAAACATAAAGCACCTGCTTCACCTCAAACTCCACAGTGTCTCCATTTATCAGCTTATTTATTTATTTTTTTTAGGCTGCTCACTTTTTCATTCTGTAAAATCCAGGGTGAAGGACATCTTTCAGTCCTTTTTTTGTCCACAGGAGGGAGCCATTAGCTCTTGCTGTCTACCTGTCTCAACATCAGCATCGCCTGGCTCTCTCTTCCTCAATAAGTAAACATCCAGCATCAGTTGTCTTTACTCATTGAAGTTCTTATCTGGTTTTAGTGGTAGCCTGTCCAAAGTAGTTAATTAGAGGCCCTGCGAAGGCCTGGTAGTCAGTCGTTCCAGCTTGAACAGTGTGGGAGATCCCTGGCGATCCAGGTAACAGAGCTGGAAGCAGCATGGCACCCACTAACGCCCTGTAATGCAATACCCACTTCTAAGGCTTCTGTTCTGCAGCTCCTACAGGATGGCCCAGTAGCCGACAACGCCATAATACCTAATGAAGAAGCCTGAAACATTAACTTTTAGAGCAGGGCTTTACCTTGCCAAAACTTTCTCTGCCTTTACGGCTAATTCAGTCATTAGTAATTGTGACCATCTGTAGGCACAAATAAAAATCCTGTGAATTTATAGTTTGTTATAAAAGCCCTGCTTCTCTTCGCCTTCTCTTCTAAACTGTCCTTTTATGGTGCCACTTTTCCCTTTGTACTTTCACTGCCACTTGATATGTTTTGATCAATCCTTACATGTGTTCCTAGGTAAACTTGAGACTAAGATTTTTCTTCTTCTTTTGAACAAATGTGAGTTTTCTGTGATAGAATTAGTTCTGTTTTTTGTATCATTATGATGTGCTAAACGAGCCCCGTTTTATTGGGGTCTGTTACAGATAAGTTCCTGGCTGCTTAGTAGAGACACAGCGATCAGAAATGCTTCGCCAAGTTTCAGTTTCTGTAAAGCCAGTGCTGATTGAAGTAAACTGTTTCTCTTTTAAGAGCAACAAATGCAAGATTTTATTAGGGTAGCTTTCAAAATAGCTTTCCTGGAATGTGTGGTCAACAATTAAAAATTATATTAGTGCAATTAACATAGTTGGCCGATATCTTGGTGCATTCTTACTGGATTTCGGTCATACAATTCTGAACACCATCAAACCTTTTTAAAAACACAGCAACACGTATTCAACATTCATAATTTTCTTTAGATGAACTTTAGCTTTTGTCTCAGTTTCTTCTTTGTGAATGTGCAGCAGAACTTAACATCAATGTGAATGTGAAGAAGTTAATTAAGGAACTTGTTTGGAACTGCAAGTTTGCTTTCCCAACATATGCGTCACACCAAAGTTTAGAGCGCAACAGTGTTAACAACATTCTGTTTGTCTAGATCATTAAGCTGCTGGATGGGAAACGTTCTCAAGCAGTTGGCATCCTCATATCGAGCCTCCATCTGGAAATGAAGGACATTCAGCAAGGTGAGCAGTACTCTCTCTATGTGTTTGACATTTTTTGCTTCTCATTTCCAGTACAGCCCTGATTTCATTCAAGGCAGAACCTCTTTGATTTAGTCTCGGCCGTACAAGCAAAATTAAGTTTCCTATTAAACGATAAACTGAGGATGACTCCTGATGAAATGCAGACAGAGTTATTTTTGGAGATGAGATACTGGGAACCCTCCAGTAGAGGATAAATTCCTCTCTCTTGACAGCAGCTAATTTGTAACTTGAGACACTTCTTTCAGATTATTTTGTGACTTAAGTGGAGCTTGGCTGATTTTTCCAGTTACCACAGTGGGAAAAGAAGAAGAAGAAGAAAAAAAAGCTGTGATTTGTCTAAATGAAAGATGGCACTGGTTAAAATCAAATTGCTCTCAACTTCATTTAAAAAAAAACAGCACAGATTGATTGTAGGCTCGGATGATCTGTGAAAAATGTAGGATATGTGTGTGTGGGTGTAAACACATATTGTGTGTGTTGGGGACATTGTAGATGGGCCAGGAATCAGTCGTGTCCTGGGACTGTGGCGGAGAGTTCCTGCCGCCTGCTAGTCTGAGCATGCGGCCAGCAGATCTGTTTATTGTAGCCAGTGACGGTTTCCACAAGCCTAATGGGACTGACACCCCACTAATGATCTAAGCATGTACAAAACCACCTTCTACAGTTTGCAGACACTGTGCTACCACATAAAACTGCCTCAGACACAAGGCAAACAGCACATACACTACTGCAACCATCTTGTTTAGATTTTTGTTTCCTTTCCCCCCTCAGTCACTTTTCCCTTCTGCAGTGTCGCTGGGTAGAAAATGTTCATTCCCGCCCAGCATGAGGCGGCTTCCTTGTGACTTAATGGGAGGTGAATGTGGAATGGACAATTTGAATTTGATAATTAAGGATAGTGCCTTGAAAAGCACTTCTAAAGGCAGTCTGCCTCCTCTTTGTTGTCAAATTAAAAGGACATGGTACATATAATGCAATTACAACTACAAGGGAGTAAGAGGGAAAAGCAACACAGTGGTTAAGAGAAAGGAGGGGGGTCTTAGGCACTAGTTGAAATGACTTGGGGAGGTGTGGGGAGGCACCTCAAGGGCCACCATGGTTCAAGGGCAAGGGGAGGCTCTCCCCCACACCGCACCTCGCCGCACGCACACAAAAACATACGCACGCAGGAGTGAAAAGTGGAAGGAGAGGGTGTGAGGCCGTTGGCAGGCCGGCTTTGATCTGTCGCTGTGGAGAGATATCCGGCTCCCCTCGGATCAGAGTGCTCCTGTGCACACTGGGGCAGGCCCCCCTTTGGTGTGTGATTGACGGCTGCATGGCTGAGGGACTGAATAATCCACTCTAATAAGATGTAGGAAATGGACCTCCAGCGTTTTCTCTGATCCAGTGTGTGGGACCACATTGACAGCTTCTCTGCTGCAGACCAGCTGCAAACCAGAGTGTGAAGTGTTAGCTTGTTAGCTTAAATTTAGTGTGTGACTGCAGAGATGAGGACAGTGCGGCTGGAAGTAGGGGAAAAAATTGCCATTATTGCATTTTGTATTTGTCTATCCTTGGCAGCTTGGATTTTGGGAATGGCAGGCATCTTAGGTTGAGAAGCAAAAGCAATTATTCATCTTTTAATGGCCAATTTCTCCATATTATGTGAAAAAAAAAACTGGAGTTCTCCAGAAAAGGACATTTTTGTTTTGATGGTGGAAACTTAATTGCTAGTAATTAAGTCTCAGTTTATTGGAGCCTGATGACTTTAAGCACACATTGCCAAATAATCTAAAAAGTGTGACTTGCATTTGTAACCATCCCCTGAGTCAGCACTTGCACAGTAATTATAGGTGCAAGTCATTTGGGGTTTGTCTCTACCAGCTTTCCAGAGACTGAAATGTGAGGTTGCATCAGGAGTTTCTGTGAACATCAAAAGGCAATTTGATGTAGGTCTGGCCTTTGACTAGGCCAATCTAACATATGCTTTGATCTAAACCATTTTATTATAGCTCTGATTGTATGTTCTGATGTAGAGAGATGACTTCTGCCACAGGTTCAAATTCTATAAAGTCTTTAGCATGTTTAATTTCCAGGATAGCCTTGTGACTCCATCCATCTTGCCATCAAATCTGACCAGTTTCTCTGTGCTTGTTAAAGACAAGCATCCAACAGCATGATGCAGCCCAAATTACCTTTTATTAATAGGATGGCTTGATGTCCATCATTGAGTTTTCACCACAAATAGCATTTTGGATGTTGAATTTTGGCTCCTTCTGATTAGAACACCATCTTCCACATGTTTTCATATTCACTACTTGCCTTAGAGGTATCAATAAAAGGAGATGAATACAAATTAGTAAAAAAATTTAAATAATAACAATTATTATACAAATTTTCCCTGCACTTAAAAATTGTTCAATACTTTGGTTTGATCTGTTGCATAAAAATTCCAGTGAAACAGTTTGTGGTGGTAACATGACTAACTGAAAAATTCGTGCTATTACAAGTCACAATAAAATCCACGTTATTATGTTTCACTAATTTCAATTAAAGCCTATGACTATGACTGTTACTGTCAGTTATTGACTATCAATGGAGCATTTGTTCATATTATGTTGATCTTCTCTATCATAAGCTGGGGACAACATCCAGAGTCGGTGTAACATAATTTTCCCTTATTCTGTTGTTCCACGTTTGACTTTTAGGACCAGAATAAAAGTAAGAGCATGGAGTTGGACACACTCAGTTGGATGCTTGTTTCTTAGCTGACCTTTTTCTGCCCCCATTTATAATCATTAGTTAGCTTCTAGCTGTGCTGGCTATGCCTATGGGTGCAAAGGTCAAACAGTTTTCAAGCTTCTTTTTTTCAGACACATACCCAGGGTCTTCTTCCACTCATTTGGCAGCAATGGTCAAGAAAAGTAGAGCATTTCTTCAGTCCTGGCCCACCGTCTGTGGTCTCTGTAAACCACATAAGATTCCAGTTGTATAATTCATCTGGTAAATTATGCATTTAAGGGGGAAAAAAAGAACAAGTAGCATTCTGGTTTCAGTTAAATACCCCTTTTTATCCTTTTTCAAGTTTTTTTCTTTGTTTTTCCCAGACCAGACATATATGGATTCTTTCATTGTGTTTATCCAAATTTAATGATGTTTAATCTAACTTTCAACAGTATTACAGCCCTATCATCAGATTATTTGTCTTTTTCTTCACTGTCAGTGCTCAAAAGGCAGCACATGTGAGCCAAGATTTTACCCATTTATAAGAGAGATTGCTTAAAATTAATGTCCTTCTCTGTCTTCACCAGCTGTTCTTAATGTGGACAACTCTGTGGTGGATTTGGAGACCATTGAAGCTCTGTATGAAAATGTAAGAAGTTGTGTGATTAACATAGCAATATGAGAAGAAAGTAAAAGTTGTAAAGCAATATATATATATATATATAGTTCAAGTATTTCACTTTAATGAATGATACCTTCCTTCTTCTAACAGAGGGCCACCAGTGATGAGATTGAAAGGATCCTAAAACATTATGAGACCTCCAAAGAAGATGAAGTGAAACTTCTGGACAAACCTGAACAGTAAGAATATTTCTACCATTTCTTGTATGTACTTTAGTGTAATATATGTGAAAGGAGTCCTTAGTATTTTAGTATGTGCACTTGGAGTAGCATAATGGCTTATAATAAGCAATGCTCCTATTTGAGTTTTGCGGTCAGGGTCTAAATTTCTGTTTTTTATGAAGTCCTGACCTACCAATGTCGATTTCTATTTAAGATATATAATAGAAGCAGCCCTCAATTATTTTTATAGCGGGCAGATTCAGCGTCACACCTTGGCGTTGCAGAACAGCTGCTGTGCAGGAGGGTTGCACTTATTTTACTAAGACAAAATTATTACAGAATTGACACAGCTATTCCTTTAATAGCAGTCTTCTGTGTAGCTCTCTACCTTAACTTCAGTCGGCCAGCATTTTTAAATCAAACAAATTCCATGATACACAGAGATAGAAAGTTCACATTGGTGAAGCGGAGAGAGCTTGCTGTATTTCGTCCAGCCTTGCTGGTATCTGCTGAAAGTCTTGCTCTCGCTCTCTTTCTCACAGCCTGAAAGACCTGTCTTGACCTGACTAGAGAGTAATTTCATTTAATTTGACCTGCTGGTCACTGCTCAAGGTGTAGAAATCATCAATCTGGTCACCAACCAAATTCTCACATAACACTGAAATAATTCTTACGTTTGCTTAAAGTCAGTCCTAAAACTAAAAGATGTTAATGGAGGATGCTGTAGGATTTCCGTCAGGGATTAAGTAACCTCGGTCCGTTAACAAGACTTGGATCTAGTGGTGCCGCTTAGCCTGGCCTTCCCTTGTCCATGTTTGACCAAAGCTGTCACTATGGCTGCCTGAGTCATCCTTACTCAGTGTCTGCCTTCATCGGCCGGCCCTAATCACACAGGATGTTACCTCTCCGCTCCCCTCCAACACAGCACTGTTTACATAAGTCGTCTTGCATCAGGCCAGAGCTACCTTTGATCACTCTCCATGCACCGCTCATTTCTCTCCCTCCACCCAACCCCCTTGGACCTTTCAAGCCCAGCAGAGCAGCACCACTCATGACTATCAGCTGCCTGCCTGCCTATGAACAACAACATTGACTCAGCCGGCCTGTGTGGAGAAGCCCGGCCTGCCAAGGCCCCAGAATAGTTCTTCCTGTTAGACATTTTGTTTAATTCTGCCATAACACATCAAACCCTATTCTTCTTCCCCACCACTTTTTTTTTTGTTTTCCAGGTTTCTTTACGAGCTCTCCCAGATTCCTGACTTTGCAGGCAGAGCCCACTCCATAATCTTCCAGTCCGTTTTCCTCGATACCATCTCCTCCTTACGTAGCAAGGTGGAAATTATCTCCAATGTCTGCAAAGTAAGAGCATCACGTCCGCAAGTGCTGCCTCAAAAGATGTCGTTCAGCATCATGAAGGATAACTAAACCAAAAAATCCATGTGTATGTTTCTGCATCAGGACATCCTTGATTGTGACAGTTTGCGGGATGTGATGGGTCTCGTTCTGGCATTTGGGAACTATATGAATGGAGGGAACAGGACAAGAGGTCAGGCTGATGGCTTTGGGCTGGAGATCCTCCCGAAGCTAAAAGATGTCAAGAGCAGGGTACACATCGTTTTGAGGGTTACTTCAATGGTCTTGATGTCACATAGTGGCTTAAAACATCCTAATTATTTGTTGTTTGACTTCATCAGGACAATCACATCAATCTTGTGGATTATGTGGTTTTATACTACTTGCGAAACTTTGACAAAGTAAGTTTAAAGACTCACATGAAACCAAAATGTTTCCTATGTTTAAATACTTTAAATAAATACCTTTTCGTATCCTGTTTTAGCATGCAGGTACAGAAAAGAGTGTGTTTCCTCTGCCTGACCCTCAAGAATTTTTCCAGGCAGCACAGGTGAAGTTTGACGACCTTACCAAAGACATCAGGAAACTGAAGCGGGATCTAACTGGTAGGACATACTAAATGGTGTAAAAACCTTAAAATGCATTTAATTCTATACAGCTTTAATATTTTGAAGGGCTAAATCCTGCCAAAGGTTAGTTACAGTGTCTGGCAAGGGTTTTAATACTCTTTATACATTTCAATTTGTCACATTAAAACCACCAACTTCAATGTATTTATATGGTATTTTATTGGATGTAGCTATGTAAATCAACTCAGTATTATAGGAAAAATCAATACAATGCTTTGTTTTCTTTTTTTACAAACATTCTGATTGCTGTAATATCCATTGAGCTATACAGGAAATATAGTAAACATGGAGAAGAAACTTATTTTTGTCAGATCAGTCCAATGTTTAGCTTTTTTGATGTTTTTAAATGCTTTGGGTGAAGAAATTTGCATCACGGATAGAATGGTTGGATTCAAAACACATTCATGGGATAAAAATGCCTCAGTCAAAGTCCAGACTCCACTTCATTTGAGAGTCTGTTCCTAGATTTAAAAAAAAATAATAATAATAAAAACAGATCGGAACAAGATTGAAATGCAAAGAAGAAATGTACAACAAATGTTTGTGTCTCGATGTCTGGAGGTAGTAGACACACCCCAAATGACCGGGGTAATTCTGCACATTTCCGACTTCCACACACAGCAAATGTTGTGCCTGTAAGTCTTGTCGGAAGTAACAACTAAATTGTCCCACCTTTTTTTGGAGAGCTGCCTCCAAATCATTGCCAAGCAACGGCATTTGCGCACGAGGCCGTATTGAACGTTATCGCTGAAATCATCTTTGTGTCACTGTTAATCAATCAGTGTAATTGTATACATTACTATCTGTCACCAGAGCAGTTTCAATGGAAATGTACTTCCCATGGACCCTTCCTGCTCCATGCTTTGAGAGCTTTGTGTATATTTAGAACCGTGGGAGGCCCTACGGCAACTTTTCTCAGTTTCCAGACACTCTTGTTTTTGACTGGCATGTCATCATCACCCTGCAGCTTCCTCTGTTCTGGCATCAATCGCAGAATGTTTAGCAGCAGCATTTTTATGTCTTTTATGAACATTTTTGAAGCATGAGTAACAAAAACATTCCTGTTCAGTGAGGAACCTTCACAGCAACAGTTGGCGGATAAATAAACACACTTTTGATGTTCTGTGCTTGCTGTATCCTGAGATGCTGAGATGCTCAGTAACTCAGCCAGGCATCCAGGTTGTCTTGGCCAGGGCCATGTGGAGGTTAAAGGAGATGCCCCTCTGTGCCCTCGGTGTCTGTCGTTATTTAAATCAAGTAGTAATATGGCATATGAAAGCAATTAGATATGCTCCACATTGCTGTTAAAACCTCTCTTCTCTGACCCCAGGGAAAAATACAAAGAGCCTGCTAAAGTGCCCAGACCCACCTCAAGCTGTCACTCATTTATTAGGAAAAATGGAAGACCTGAAGACAATAAATGCAATGTAAGGGCCCTCGTATTTGATCTCTGCTGAAGCACAGTCTGGCACAGTAGTCCTCGGGGTATAGCATCACAGGCCAGGCGCTGGATCCTGGATATTTGGTGAGCTGCACCTACGACTCCCACCATTTTTATCCTCTCCAGCCGCCAGGAATAAATATTTATGCCTGGCTATTATAAACCAGCCCAAAGAACACAACTGGTCCTAATTACAAGGGTAACACAGATCACTTCCATCCACAACAAGAACATTGTCTGACACTCAGACTGAATCCTATTTCCCCCTCATCATCCTCCGCGCTCTACCCTACATCAATACAAGGTTGGGCTGTCAGTCTAGAAACTGTTGTATTTTAAAGGGCTAACTCTAAAACAAGACAGGAGATTGGGATATTTCCTAATACACAGACAAATCTAAGTGTTCTAGTGCATTGTCATTATTATTATTCACTATCACTGTTAGTTATTGTTTTTACAGCTTGAAATATGTTTTAGCTTAAAACTGTTTTACAAATCCAATAACCACAATCTGGATCTTATCAGGATTGATTCAGATTTTTTTTCTTCATTTTAGCTGTAAAGCTTTTCTGGATGTTACAGTAAAAAAAAGCAAACAGAAGAAGCAACCAAGAATATTGTGATGACTCTGGGAGAGAAGGCAGACCCCTTCCTGAGCTGGGGATCTCTGTTTGGGATGATTATTAGTTGTTCTCTCCACTAAATACAAAATATTAGATGGATAAATAAGAAACTGCTGAAAGAAAGCTTAAATAATTTCAATTTGTGGTCTGGCAAAAGTCATGTTTGGGTCATAGAAAGCATATGAAAGCAGGTGCTAAATGAGGCCATATTAGTAGTTCTTTGCCTCTTCTCGAAATGCTATGTGTAAAACTAATGCCCTGAATATGATTTTAAATATGAAAATTGGAAACATCATGCTGTTTAGATGCAGTTGCCTTTTGATTTTGATCTATTGCACAAAATCCCCCAAAATACATTGAAGTTCAATTATAATTCATATATATATATTGAGTCACCTATGTTTAAATCACTGAAAGCAGACAGAGAGGTTTATCTGTCAGGGAGTTTCTCAAATCTCATTGGTATATTTTAACCACCACTTGAACAAAGTTAGAAGGAAAAGTCAAAATGTGTGATGGGGAACCCCTGGAAATATGAAAAGACCATCTGGATTGCCCTTTTGTTTGCGCTGTTTTGTCTGGACAACTTTGGAGAGAAAAGCAATCTGGTCCTTACCTGATCCTGAGGTGGCCACTTTTTTTTTAAGCTGATAGCTCTCCTAGCTCTCCTTTAAGTGGATACATCCATATGTGCATCACAAACAAATTTCATGCAGATCTTGAGTGCAGAAACCTGAGTTATGATTTCTTTGTTCCGCTAGTCGCCACCGCTGCTCAGGAGCGACTCACTGTCCGCTTGGCTACACTCTTCTTCATTGGCTTGTGGAGAAACATGATCCTCTTTTGATGGGGTTTCCTGTTTTTGGGAGAGGGTGATGACCTCTCTCTTGGCTCCACTCGGGGGAGAGGGATGAGCGGGAGGCCACAAGGACATACTGTAGGCCTTATGGCTCACATGTAGTTTTTGCCAGCAGTGCTGTTTTTCTGAGCTGTTTCAGCACCAAAAATTGTTCTCATCAGGGAATCGCTGCCTTCCTCACGTAAAAAAAATCCCTTTTTTTTATCTTGTTTTAATTGCTGCTTTCAGAGCAGTTCAAAAAATGTTCCTTTGGCTGCCGTGTAATTGGACGAGACACGCAGGCAGGGATGCAACCCAATGAAATAGGATCAAATAAAAAGAAACAGTCAGAGCTCATTTGCTGCTCAGGGGGGTTTAGTGTTTCACAGAAGGCCTGGACCAGGTTAGGCATTCATCACTGTGGCAAATCAGACAGTGTCCTGATTTTAAATGGCCTTTAATGTCAGGTTTAGGCAGGGCCTTTAGCCTGAGCTCTGTTTTACGACTGAGGCACCACTGAGGACCCGCGCGTGTGAAGCCTGTATGCAAAGGTGTCGTCCCCTCTCCTCTCCTCTGACTAAACAAGGCAAAACATGATGCAAAACCTTGGGGTCTTTGAAAATGATTTGCTGCTATTTGTAATGCAGCAAATCATTTTCTCTAATAAATGTTCCTGTTTAACCTTTTATACACTAAATTAGTTCAGGTTTCTCTAATGGAGAAATATTTTTAATATTAAATGCATGTTTGAAGTGAGTTTCATGTCTCACCTTATATCTCAACGTTGTAACACTTGAAAAAATGGTAAAGACAAGTCATTTTGGCTGCTTTATGAGAGATGAAAAGTTAAGTTTTTATTATTTCCCTACTCAGGCCGTCGTTTGGCTCGCTTGCTGAGGGGCTATATAGTATTTTTTATTTTTATTTTTTCATTATTTTTTTTGTGGGGGCCTGACTGTTTCCTGGAACTGAAGCTAATTGGGGATGAGGAAGAGAATTCACTTTCCAGATATAAATAAGAACATACCAGGACAGGAACCATGTACTGGTTTAAACTCTTAACCCTTTGAAGACAAGGTCTAAATGGCCATCCCGGCGAGCAGCCTCCCTTCTCAGTGCGTCAGCGCTCGCTATGAAGCCATGTAGCGACAGCTAGCAAAACTACTACTAACACTGCACACACCACAAACTCTAACTAACACACTTATAGTCTAAAGAACCCATCAAAAAACTCTTAGTAAAATCCACAGCATCACTGCGCCCTAGACTCTTGCCATATCCAGCCCCCCAATTCCCCCCTATTTCTGGTTTTATTTTGAAGTAAATAACCACAAAACCAATATAAAAACACAACTTTTATAAAGTTTGAAGTCCATGCTGTCCAACAGAGTTGAAATGAAAACTCGGTATGCATCCGTGTTATTACAAAGCCTTATTAATGCGTCACATGCTTGTACGCCCCACGGCGGGCAGCGACTCCATCGGGTTAAAAATAAGGTGTTATTGGCGTGATTCCGAATGCTCATAATTCTAAAGCAACGACTGTCGAAAGAGAATTATTACGTTAGTTTGAACTGCTGCTCTTGAGGCGCCCAATCGTCCAGTATCGATGTGCAACAAGAACCACATGTATAGCAGAGTGTGTTTCCTCACTGCTCTCTCCCTCGGCGTTGTCGCTTGTCCTGGGTTTGTTCTGTGGTTGTGCTTTATCATCATCCAGATCTTCATCTGATGCTCAGGCAGCAAGTAGGTTGTCATTGCCCCATTTCATGCTCTGAAACATTAATCAAACAACTGAAGAGGAGATTTTGCAGATTTCCTCCAACTCAATCTGCTCCTGACAATTTCTTTTGGAGCAGATTTGTACTATTTTACTCTGTGCTGTGATCATAGCAGTCATATTTTGTAAATTAGAATATGCATTCTGATGAGTCAGATTAAAAGTACCTTTTGAAAACAATCTTTGAACACGTTTTAAACATGCTTTTCATTAACACATTTATCAATTTATCCACATTTATCCATTTATCCACATTTATGGAATATGTTCATCATTTGCAAGCAGAAATAAATCATAACTAACAAAGAGTTTAAAACACCTGTTTGTGTGAAATTAATCTGTAATCTGTTTCATTTAGTGAATTGAGGTATTGAAATTAAAGAACTTTTTATTAATATTTCAATGTATTTAATATGATTGCACATATTCACATAAAAGTTGTCCCTTTTACCAACCATGCAAATTCAGTTCAAGTTTGGCTGTCATATTTGGGTTATTTTTTATTTTTTCCCAGATTGAAATGAAAATCTGCTAAAGATGTCTAAAAAGTCTTAAATAAAATTTCACACAGATTTACCTTTAAATGAAATCTTTAATTTACAATTCTTCAGTCGAGAAAATATTCTGTCAAGAAACAATAATACATGCAATTAAAAGATTATCAGAGTTTTAATAAACTTTTAATATGAATTCCTAGATTTCATCTTTCCATGGGTTATAACACTTAGATGCATGAGGACCTATGTTTATCTTGCTGCTATGCTTAGTAAGGAAACGGCAGCAAAAGGTGGAAGTAGACTTACTGGCCCGTAAGTCTACTTTAAATGCTATTTACATGTCAACTTGTTATTTGGAGATAATGCCAGAAATACTAAACTTTTTCTGACCCAGTGTAACCAGTGTGGTTAGAAGAACTCTACGAGAATTGATCTTTGGTGACACAAGATTAAGATTGAGCTATTCGGCAACAGTCAATCCAGGTGCATTTGGCATGAAACAAAGGAATGACTAAGAAGAAACCTTCTTAGTTATTAAGTACAGCAGTGGCAGATCTGTGATGCTCTTGGCCTGCTTTTCTTCCTAATGCTTTAAGAACCTGTGGAATCATCAACTCTGGAATACCATAAGATTTTAAATACATAATTATGATGGCATCTGCCAGATAACTGAAAAAAGTGTCCATGATTTGGTCTTTCAGTAGGACAATGATCAAAAACATATGGCTTCATACTCACAGAAACGGTTCACCTGTCTCAAAACAAATGTTTCCTGTCACCAGATTTAGGTCTAGTAAATTTGATTGGTTTCATTTCATCTCTTTGGTGTAATAAATAATTTTTTATCATCTGGAGAGATTGTGCAGAGTGGATTGACCAAAGAGCCCTGCTTCTTTTGCCTCTCCAACCTTGTGAAATGTTACAAAAAAGATTTACTGCAGTCCTACTGGGAAAGAGCGGTTGGTAGAATTAACAGCTGGGGGACTAATAATTATATCACCTTAATTTTTGCTAAAAAATAGTTATTTTCTTATATGTTCTTTCCATTAGTGACAGTGCTCAGATTAATATACTTTTTAAATTTGATGTGTTTGAGATGCTGCTGCAACAAGAAGATGTATTTATTTTACTTTGTATTTGAGGAGTTTTACCTTTTTCCATAGCTGTTGACAGGTTACCTAATATAATACAATGAGAATACTCATCCGCTAAGAAATTAAATCACTGGGAAACACTAATATGAAAGAGTTTAAGTGACTCAGGAGATCATTTTTATACTCTGATTAGCTCTGTTTATCCTCTCTTTGTGGATTACTATACTTGTTGTCTACATATTCCGTAGAGAGCATCAAAGATTTGGAATATCAAACACAGTCAAAACATTTCCTTACCAATAAATCCACTAGATAAGTTATTTTCCTTTGGGGTTGTTTCTTTAATAACTTGCAGATGAATATTAAATTAAAGCCATATTTCCAGTGATTTTTTTTAACCCGTTGACAAATGCATCACTCTAGAATCGCAGTTGGAAAGCAGCTAAAGGAAATTTGTTTCCAATTCAAAATAAAACTAAACGACAGGATAAAATTCTAGGACATCCATTATTTGTTCCCATATGATCCCAGACCCATACAGAAAGCCAGCATGCCAGGAAATTATGGTACAGGTACACACTCAATTAGTCTCTGTAAGACGCATCTAAACCTCATAATTTTGTGTATTTTGTGTGCTCTGTATTGCAAAAGTATTCAGAATCATCAACTTTATCCACACTTTATCCTACGTGACCGGCATGCAAAAAAAGTATTCATTGAGGAAAATTAAGGCTGCTCAATATGTTTACAACATCATCTTTATAGTGACACAAAGTGATACTGTTCTTCATCAGGGACAAGGAAGCTAGTCAGAGTTGATGGGAAGCTGATTGAAGCTAAACATAATCCAAACCTAAAAGAAAACTTGTTAAAGGCTGCAAAAGACTTCAGACTGTATTGGGTCTTCATCTTCCAGTCAGACAGTGACTTAAAATATAGAATGGCGATCTGCGAGAATACTTGAATGTTTGTAGATTCTTTCTATCTACTTTGACTGATCTTGAGCTATCTGACGAATAAAAATGGGCAAAAGATTTTGTTTGTACATGCTAAAAATGTCAAAAGACCTGTATCCTTTATTGCAGTTGAAGGTCGTTCTACAAACTGTTAAATCAAAGGGTGTATACAAATAACATGCTGCACTTTTTTGATTTTTATTTGTACAGCTCTTCAGTGGGACAAGAGCTGCAAAGGACAAAATGTTGTCAGTCAATAAAAATCCCTACTGAGTATCAAGTAGGAATGATGCGTAGTTGTAAAATGTACCTGTCAAGATTGTCGATACACGCAAACGTAAAAAGATAGATTTTGACCATAAAGTCCTACAATTAAAACATTTATGAATTTCTTTACTATTTCTGCTTATTTTTCATAAACGGAGGAAAAAAACTGCTGGTCAAAGGAGAAAAAGAAATCCACATTAGTGAAAGTGGTTATCTTTAAAATGTTTGACACAAAAATATTTTTTTTCATACAGTCCAATTAGAAGACCACTTACTTGTGGTGAGGGAGAAAAACTGTTTTCTGCATGAGCTCTTAGATCTGTGGTCTTCCGTTTTGCCTGATGGCACCAAATCTTGGGCTTACAGTGGAATCCTCCTTGTGACTGGGCTTTTCCAGACATGTATACAACTCTTAAGACAATGTTTAAAACTCCAACATTTTGGTTTTATTCTTTACAGCTGTTGTGTTTATTGTGGGCTTCCTCCTTGTGGCCTACACTGTCTGGACCACATTTGGAAGCAAGCCGCCTCTAAATTGTAGACTTGCTGTTTTGAGCGCCATTTTAATAGGTGCTTTTGAGTTGGGGGATTTTTGGCCGGAAAGTGTGGTTTCTCCAAACAGAATATATTGATTGGTGTGTTTGCATGGTCACTGATTTTATTGTAAACTCTCTTCTCATCCAGACCTTGTGGTTGTACTTGATAAGCCCTGATTCATAACGTTTAAATGGCGCATTTCTTAATTTAGCAAGGCGTTTAATAAATAAAATATTTAGCTGAGTGTCATGTCGCAGGTGCAAGAGCTTCTCATGCAAACACGCCGGAGCCAATCCGAACTCGGATGTAAAAGCAGCGACGCAGCAAAGTGAGATGGCGGCCAGACCTGTTAATGTCCTTTTTCTGTTGCAGAAGTATTTAGCTATGCAGTCATAAGCAAGTTAAGGTATTTACTGCAGCCATTAATGACTTACAGGTTGGAGGATTGTGCCTAAGTTGTTTCGCCAGACGCCTGTGTGTATAGTTACACAGGCTTACAGTTGAGAGGAAATGGGGAAAGGTTCGGCTGGCACGCGCTCAGTCAGGGCTGTTTCCTCTGAGCTGGTGTGAGTTGGATCATTTGGCACGATAACCAAAAGCCATCTACAAACCACAAACACATCTGCTGCGCCCGGAGTTCTAAGAAGGAAAAACTATGTGAGCAGGGAAATTCTTCATTATTGCATTGCAAGTTAAATGTTTTTGAATAGACTTTTGTAAAAGTCATTTTGAAGTTATTAGAAACATGTTAAGCAATAAATTATTCAATGGCAAACCATGTAGGAGCAGCTGAAATCAGTGCATAAAGAAAAGAAACCCTGCAATTATGTTGAAATAAAAGCTCAGCTTGAGGTTAACAACCTCCATTAGAACATTTCATAAAGAGTTTCTATTTTTTATTATGCTTATAGACAGGTTTGTTATTTGAGTTAATTACAGAAATGTGTAATTAACTGTTTCTATATGTATTGGAGGAAAATAAATCAAAATTAAACAAGTACGAAAAATAGGGTGTAATAAGTTTTAATGTTTGTATTCTTTTTTTCTCAGTCTTAACTCTTGTGCAGTGCTGAGAAAAAGTGTTCAAGTGACATGGTCAGTTTTGCTTTTTTGTCATACTTAAGTGAGCAAGGTAATCAAACTACTTTTAAAATTAGAGAGAAATTGCGTGAGTAAATTCAAAAAGCAGCTTTCAAATCACACTTGGGGAAAAATCTATCGAGCAACAAATCTGAAAAGACTACATACTAGAATAGTTTGATGTTTTTTGGCTTGAGTTGCTTCTTTATGCATGTTTGTTAGTTTAATTGCAGGTCAAAACAAATCAGAGTTAAAACAGCTTGCAAAGTAGAAAACAAACGGAACCAAACACACGTTTGTGGGCTTTTTTTTTATTATTGGAAACATTGTTACTCCAGAGTTTTAAGGATCTGTTTACCCCTTTGTGGTTGGTAATTTTATTCAGATGACATTTGGGATATGTGCCATTAGCCCCTTTTTGAGACAAATCATGCATTGTTTGCCCATGTTATTTAACAGAAACAGTCGATGCTCATTTGTACACTGCGACCTTTCAATTCTTTCTCCTCTCACCTTCTTTCATTCTATTTTTTATTCTTCCTTCCAGCTTGTGAGAAGAATGTGGAGAACGTCTGCACTAACTCATCAGAGGAACACCTGCAGCCCTTTAAGCAGAAGATGGAGGCATTTTTTTCAACTGGTGAGTCGAGATGAAATAATTTCTTGTATGGTGTGAAAACAAAATGTTACATTTATTCATTTAAAAGTGTTTGTCATTTATTTTCATCATGTACAGTAATATGTAAAGTTATTTGCTAAAATATGCCTACCCCTTGCAGTTATTTTATAGTTTGTTATGGTACAATCAAAAACTTTAAAATATTTCATTGGGGTTTTCTGTTTTATATGAAGACAAGGTACTACATAGTTGTTGAAAAATCTTAGAAGTTTAGAGTTACATCCAACCCTCTGCACTGTGGTAGTCAAATAGTGTAACCAGCTGCCAGTATGAAAGTGCACATTGCACCTTAGGAGATTTTTCCATTACTGACCAATCAAATTGAGGCGAGGCAGAAATGCACGACTCAGCTTTGTCAAATGAACTAATAGAACTTATACTGACATACTCTAAAGTGGAATCCCTGTGTGTGTTTCCCTGTAGTATTGAAATTGTGGATTTCCTTAAAGCAGATTTTTACAATTTCTTGTCGTTGTTGTTTCGGACATTTATTGAAAAACCAATTACCTCCATAACACTATTACAAAGGTTAACTTTTACCTTTTGCATACAAGCTAAAAGAAATTTCCTAACATGACATGCCTAATATTTGGAAGCTTTTAAATCAGTCTAGGCTGTATTTGATTGTTTTTTTTTTCCCCCAAACATCCTAAAAATTTATTTTTGAATGGAAAACTTGTAAAAAAAAGAATATATTTTTGATAAACTAGTTTCCTTGAGCTCATTCCCCGACGGGAAAGGTATAAATTATCGGTGTTTGCAAGCAATGATTCCATGACGAGGGCAAAAAACAAGTCAGCAGCATTCACATCAAAGAGCAGCTGAGGCTGTTAAACTCTGACTCATCATTAAAAGTAAGTTACTTATCCAGGCTAAAGACTCAGAAAGTCCCGCTTACATACATGTGTCCTGCACATGATATGACATATTACAGCAAGCATGAAAGTTTGCATAAACCCTCAGCAGAAATTGAGCAGGAACTAATGGAGATTTTTTTATAAGATGAAGTCTTGATGTGCAGAATTACATTTTTCCTGCGCATAAAATTAACAAATAAATATTAAACTTCACACTGGACGTTGCCTCAACAAGTGTTATTACCATGTGTGCCATTTTCCTGACATAGTTTGTGGCACTTGTCTAGTGTGAGCTTGTACTTGGAATATAGTATAATCTAGTATATCAATATAGTATATCATTACAACTTTATCACAAAATTATACCCATCTTGGGGATTCCATGAAATTGTTTAACTAATGTGCACTGCATGTGTTTTTACACCTCACTTTTCTGATGTTTTAGAAGCAAAAAGGAAAAAATTATGTATCAGTTTCTTTCGTAAGTGTAAACTGTTCTTATGTTATTGAATATCAATAAAATTCCAATAAGGAGTTTGTGTATTTAAAAAAAAGATTATCAAAAAATGACTTGGTATGAATATGTTGGATGCTACAGTAGTTATGAATTTGCTGACAATATATGTTCCAGTACATCGTTTTTTTTTTCTTAGATTTTAAGAGTAATTATTTTTCTAACAAATAAGATGGAAAGAATGAGATTTTGTAGGTTTTCTTTTTCTTTCAGACTGCTCCCCATCTTGTTATCTGGCTGCTGGTTTAAGCAGCGGTTAAGAAAAGTGTGTCAGAGTTTTAAAGCCCTAATTTATTGTCCTTCTCAGCATGCATGTCTCATAACTTTCTAGTTAGCGACTAGTGGTTTCATGTTAACACGTGGAGCGGAGGAAGAGAAGCTTCACACATCCCCTCTCCGGGCCGCTTTCTTTTCCTCGGTTTCTCAGCTCCTGTGCCACCTCTGCAGTCACACCAGAGGGGTACCTCAGGCGCCAGCCTGACCCCCATTGAGACTAACACCATTGGTCACGGCCCCTCTCTTCTTACCCCTCCTCCTTTTATTCCAGACATGACCACCCCTCCTCCCATCATTAGGTTTTACCCAACATACATGTAAAAAAGGACTAAAAATAAAAGGGGTTGTTGATCGCAGGCTTTAGCTCACCTACTCCCAGAAGACCCCCAAACCTGCCTTTGAACAATTTTTTGGAGACTTCCCCTCTTAAATCTTCAAGTAGAAAAGGTCCCCCATCATTGTAAAAAGGATGAATCTGGAAAAATGCAATAAAT
Organism: Poecilia picta; assembly: GCA_033032245.1. Lineage (NCBI taxonomy): Eukaryota > Metazoa > Chordata > Actinopteri > Cyprinodontiformes > Poeciliidae > Poecilia > Poecilia picta. Next base: position 10,457,231 of record CM065374.1, read on the forward strand.
CTGAGATCACAGGCACTCTTTGGCCCTAGATAAATTCTTGCACCTCAGCCTGGCCCGCCGCACACATCTGCCTTGCATTTAGACACTTTTACATGGCAGGAGTCCACAAGAGCCTTTGGTTCCCAAGCTTCTCTGCTTCAGCTACAACATGCAGTTATATGCCAACACATGTACACAAATGCAGACAAAAAAAGCTCAACAAACAGACCGCAGCTCCCCACCTCTAAAGCCCAGGCGTCACACACTCACACATCTGAATGTCAACATGTAGAGCCATGTCAAACTTTACAACGTGCTTAATAATCAGTGGGGTAGCATGTTAACTGAGCCTGTGCCACCTTAAGCCTTAGCATTTCTTAACGATAACGCTGTAGATGGCAGATAAAGGAGTCATTGGCTCAGTCTCATCCTCTGTTTTATGATCAGTCCTATGTTTTTGTTTTTTATATGTTACAGCTCAAAAGGAGCATTCTGCTGAAGAGGACCGACTCAATGGAGCTCAGAAAAGGTAGGGAAGAAGCAAAATGTAATGTTATCAAGATTATAAACCACACCCAAAAAAATCTTTGCTTCTTCATCTGTCGAGCTTTATCAGAGGTAAAAGAGGAAATGACAACCAAAACTAAAACACTATTCAAGGTTACAAGAAGAAATTAGATACGTCAGCATTATAGTCAAGAAATAAATGTATTAATTCTAAAACTAATATCAACAAAATATCTCTTGATAAATTACTCAAAAGAAAGAAACCCAACAAACCAGAGGTTATACATCGATTCTGCCCGACTTTTGTACATTAATGAGAAGTTGTATGATGAGAAAAGACAAAAGTAAAGTTTTTTTTATTTTTATTCCAACTGGTTAAAGTCTAATATTTATTGACTGTCTCTCAGGAGCCAACCGTGTTTTATGGCACAGTTTTAAGTATTCATGGTGAGTTTTCCCAAAGAGGAGAAAAAAGAGGAAGATGCATTCAAACTCTGAGAAACACATGGGCACATCTGCTTTCAGGAACACAACATCCACTAAGGAAAAGATTGAGGGCCTCGCTGTGGTCCAAAATCGAACTGACTGGATTTCTGAAGGTGTCCAGTTCCCCCACTCCCATCTCATGCCTTGTCTGAGAGGGAAAACTCTCATACCAACCACTATACCTATACCAACGACTTTTTGTTTAGAAAGAAACAATACTGACAATGGCAGACTCTTGGTTTTGACCCAGGTCTCGATGTTTCCTCATGCCCCCTTTCCTAAGCAAAAAGTGTTTCAGCTTCTCGACTGGTTGGGAGCTGAAAGGAGCTGACATGTTCGAGTAGTTCTAAGACTTTGAAGTCACACTTTCTTTATCTAGCTACTATTGATTAGTTCAGAGAAAGTGTTTTGAGATTTATTTCAGATTATGTATGGTGACAGAGTAGAATTGTTGTCTTTGTTTTTTTGTTGTTTTTTATTATTATTAGACAATAGACATAAGCTTAATTTGTATATTTAACTCTTGACTGTGTTAATTACTGATTCACACAGACTCTTTTCATAATCTTTAAAGTAAAATTTTTTTATACATGCATCCAAACCACCCATCGCCAAAAACACAACTTTTCAGGAACTATAAGCTCACAGGTTGGTCAAAGTCACTTTTCACTGGATATTTATCAATGACAGAGTGTACCACAGAATGCTGAAGGGTAATGGTACAGTTGATCCTCATAAAACAAAAATGAATCAAATGGAAAACATGTTTTTTTTTTTTATTGTGTCTATTTGTGACAAAGACTTCTCAGTGGGGTGGCAAAGAACTCTGATTTATGAGACTAACTGATTTTGGGGCATTATGTAATATAGTTTAATATAGCTTCGTCATGTTACAACCAGCCACAGAGAGTGTATTTGAAACAGGGCATAGCAGCACTTTGTGGTAAACATAGCTGCTATCTGTTAACACAAATGTTTAAATCTGTTTAACTGATATTGTCAGGAGCTGATAACGTTTCTAGAAAGTTAAAAGAGCTTCTTCGTATTTATCTGCCTGAATAAAATTACCCGGAAAGGCACCGGATCAGTGGGCTGCCGTGCTTCACTGTTCTTTCGGTATACACCTGTGCTAATGTCGAGGTTTGTTAAAATTTACTGCAAAGATAAATAAATGAATAAAAAACACGCACACCTTGTGTTTGAGAAAAGCACCAGTGATCTTCCACAAAAGCCTGGATGCCCCAACCTTCCTCCCCCGCAGTTCCTGTCGTTCTTATCTACCGTGTCTCACCCAGAAGACTCCCAAGACATCTTCCCATGTAGATTTATGGGCTTAAGGCACGCTGGCAGCCGCCGAGCTCGCTGTCTGAGCAAGATCCTCTCTGGAAGATTTCATATTGGAAAAAGATGGTGGAGCAGACAAACAAAGCAAATAGATTATTTTGGCCTTGTTTGGATAGAGAGCAGGTTTGTTTGCTTTTGTAACCCTCCAGCTTTCAAAATAAATCAGGAGAACACATACAGATGAGGGTAAAAGATGCTGGATATGAGAAAATGAAGCCTACCAAGAAAAAAAATGTGGCTGCGTTGGGAATCTTTGAACTGCTCCGCTTTTTGCTGGTGTTATGAGCCAGGATGGTCAGTGAGGGAAGGTTGCACCTCACAGCCTCTTCATCCCTCCGTCACGCTGAACTGATATTTCTGTCTTGAACGGGACTAGGCTGTGCGCGTGCGTGCGCGTTCATGAGTGACACCACTGTAATGAAGGTGTTGAACTTGGAAGGGAAGATTGATCAAAAGGCCCCCACAGCTGAGAGCACCTTAGCTTTTAATGAAGTTTCCCTTTAATTTAATCTAAAAAGAGGGCTGGGGGGGGGGGGGGGGGGGGGACTGGCTCGCTGGTAGAACAAGAGGGAGGCAGGAGTCTGTCTTGCTTAGGTTCCCACAGAGCCACCTCATAAAAGTGACACGCTTTCTGATGAATATGAGCGTCAGTGGGCACTCCGGGCCCTGGGTGGGCTCTCACATCTGCGCTGGATGAGCGATTCTTGAACAAACCGTGACAAAATTACAGCCGAATGAAATGGAGAACAGGTCGTTTAGAGCAAGCAGATGCAATAGGCTCAACTTGATGATCTGAGCTGGATGCGACGGCGGGAGAAGTTAGTAGTATGTTTGAGAAAGTCATTGTTGTAGCTTAGTAAAACAGAATCTGCATACAGTTGTACATGTTGTAATTATATACTATTAAACTTAATTTTCCTAGAAACCTAATAACTTGAGAATGTCAGTAAACCCATCATGATGCAGGAGATTATTTCAACTACTAACATTATTTTTTTTTGTTGTTTTTCCATGTGAATTAACTTTATAAATAATATAATTTGAACATTAATTTCTTAAAACATAAAATAACTTAATAATGCAGTAGCAATTATAAAATACCCTTAACTGTTTGTAACTAGACTTGCATCTTAGATGTGCTTACTTTTTCTGCATAAGCCACAGAGATACTTTCACTAAAGTAAATTTTATATTATAATTATGGAATGTTTTAAAATGGAATAAACATATAATAAGGATTTTATAACTAAAACAATTAGGAATTCCACTTTCAAAATCATTGCAGAATAAGTTTGTCTTACGATGATTTAACATTACTGCCAACTTTCTTGTAAAAAAGAAATATTTAAATATAGATTTATTTGAGAAAATCTACATTTACATTTAAATATACCTTTATATGGAAAGATATATTTAAATCTACATTTACATTTAAATATACCTTTATATATGCAAAGATATATTTAAATATGCATTTAGCTATATTTAAATATATTTTTATATGCAAATATATATTTAAATATGCATTTAAATGTATCTTTAACTAATTTGAATTAAAGAGAAAATGTAAGGTTCTGCTTTAGTTTTCATGGAGACCAGTGCATTTGAACTCTTTATTATTTAGTTTGAAGACTCTGACCTGCAGCTAAACTCAGTTTCAGAAAAGTAGAATATGACACAAGACCAGCAAGGAATCTTATGTCTGGTAATTATTTTTAACGTCTGGGATTTTATGTTGGCGTCATGTTTCAAAGAAAGATCATTTGACAAGAAAATAACTTGGCTAACTTAAAAATATAGTATAGAAATAATACTGAAGAAAAACATAAAATACCTAAATACTTCAAACTAATCTGCCCTAAGCTTTTTACACTTACTGAGAATTAAATCTATACCAAGTAAATTTCCTGCTTGATCATTAGTTGGCCTTTATCTCAGCATGCAGACCTAATTTGTCTGCTTTGTATTTGGGCCTCCACTGATGTTTTCTGTTTTTTTTCCCCCTGCTCAGTTCTGTCTCATTAAGTTTCCTTTTCCACCATCACGCTCAATTTCATTTGGCCCCGGTGCCACCTCTGCAGTTACTGTACAGCTACGGTTTTGGTTGGAGCAAGCTGGTGTGTTATGCTCCGCTATGGGGTTACATGATGAAGCTGGCCTCTGATCCACACTCGCGCTGACTCAGCCATAAACATGCTGTTTACTTGAGTAATCTGTTTTACCGAGGAAACAAAAGGAATGCAAAGATTTCCCTGTTTAAATTTCCCCCTGATTCTCACAACTGCAAAGTTCTGAAGTGGTTCTTTTTTTTTTTTTATAGCTATATAGCTATATACTGTATTATAGTGAGGAATGCTGGCATTGGACACCGCAGTAAACTCTCTCACGGCAATGGCTTTATTGAATAGATTATAGAAGTCTAGGTGAATTTAGTTTGTTTGTGTGTGCATTTGAAAATAACAGACGTCTGTATTGTGTTTTTTTTTTTGTTACATCTGTTTTATGGTTTGTTTTGATGAGTGCACAGATGGCTAAATCTCGTAGCCTGATTTGTGCAAGCTTTGACATGATGACCCAGGGTCAGGAGAGGAGCTGACAGACAAGAGATCCTGTTCGTCATGGCAGGGCAGGCCAGCTGCAACGAAGCTACCTGTGACGGTCATCTGTTTGGTCAAACCAAATATCTCAGAGCTGTCGTTCTTCTATCTTTGTGCGCAGGATGATGTACGGTGTAGCCCTGACAAAATAATGAAAACGTAAAGCAGGCTCCTGCAGAAATTTCCGTATTAGATTAGCTTTTCAAATAGCCACCTAGCATCTGGAGATCAAGGACTATCTGAGTGTCAGAGCGACAGAAATCATCCTTTGAATGATTGCCCTCTTTAATCATGCCGCTGGACAGGCGATGCTTGAAAATCTCTTTCATGTTTTGGTCTGTAGAGAGAATCTGATACAGAACACAACTTTCCGTGCCTCATGTGATGCTGAGGGCCTTGTGAGGACCTCAGATACAGTTACATTTGGCTTAATATCTGAAGCAGAGCCTATTGGTTTTGAGCCTTTTTGTGCTTCTCTGTCTCACTCAAGTTATTGCCTGACAGTTGGTATGCTTTTAAAGCATTGCATTAATTTTGCTTTTATGTTTTTACCTTCTGTGGTTCTTCTCTAACATCTTACTCCCTGAAGGCAGCAGCAGCCAATGCAATAATAGAGCTACCTCTTCCATCACTCATTTGTGGTCTTGGCAGGGTAGAAATACTTTTCAATCTCTTTCCCCTGTGTTTTCGACCTTTTTTGAAAAAAAATCTTTCATGAATTCTTGTTGCACTTACAGTAGTATCTACTCTTTCAAAGCTCTGATCTGGAAAATCTGGTTTTAGCACATACTAACCCCTTTGACAGACTCTGAATGTCTGTGACAAGCTCTGGCCATGTGTCTGAGCTATAAATAATCTGTTGAATCTAAAATAAACGTACATTTGAAACATTTCTTGATGCATTGCCAAATCTCCTAGACGAAATCAGTCAAAATATGACCTCTAGCAACACAGGACGCATCTGGATCTTAGACCTGATCCAAGAATGATGTCAGTATCAGATCTTATACCAATATTGTATCAACTTAGGTTAATCTCTAGCATCTCCTCTACTCATGACATAACAGATTTAGGCTCACACATGTAAATGTAGTCATGCTCCATTCCAACATAATTGAGAAAAAGCTTTCCCTCAAGCATAAAAAATCAAGTATTTTGACATTAAGAATAATAAATCAAGCATTAATTTTTTATGAGATACAGTATGTGCATGAGTGAGAGGAGTCAATATCACACAGATCTGCAGCAACAAAAACATATTATTTTAAAACATCAACAACATGATTAAAGAGCTGACATTTTAAGCTGTCTTTAGCATATTTTCTTAGCAATTAGCATGGTTAACTTCTTACAGATTTCTGTAGTTAGAGTAATACCTTAATTGTAATATTTCCAAAATCTGCCAATGTTTCCCAATCCAGAATGTTCCTCCACAAATCAAATCTGACTTCTCAAATGCATACAATGTAACAAATTGAACAATTTGCTGTTATACAGTACAGTCATTTTCCTCTTTTATGCTGAAGCTTAATTTCCTGTTGTGAATAAACAGCTAAAGAAAACTTTGATGAAAAAAAAGCATTCCGTTTTAGAAGCTTTTAAAACTTTTTCTGCTTTCTCTGACTTTATTTTTGAAGCACCTGAAGCAAAGATCTTTTTTTCTTTTGGTAACAACCTCCACACCAGAGAGTGTTGCATTTAGCACAATCTGGTTGTGTTGGTCGTTGCGAATTTGCTGATCAATTTTTGTTTTGTTTGTTTTGACCAATGTAAAGTCACCCATTACCAGTCACTGTTCCATTTATTGTTGGGAAATCATGGGGTGCTTACCACAGACTACATCAGAGATCAAACCTCTGCTTTGTTTCCTCCTGCAGTTTCCAGGACGTGGTGAATTATTTTGGTATAAAGCCAAAGGCTGGTGACAAAGAAGTCACCCCGAATTACGTCTTCATGCTCTGGTACGAGTTCTGCAACGACTTCAAGAACTCCTGGATACGACAAAGCAAAACCATCTCCAAGGAAAGGTGAGTTTGATTTTTTTTTTTTTTTTTTTTTAATCTGTGTGGTAAAAATGAGTGGCTTGAGGAGCGAGCGATGCAGGAATTTTTCTCTGAAAGATCAAATGAATTGACAAATTTAAAAAGTTTCTCTCCTCTAAAATATCAAATTGAAATTACTCAGGTATTTCTTAGAATGGGAATGGTGATATGCACACCGATGCATCTGTAATTTATTGCACCTGCCATCGTAGATCTTCAGCTCATCTCAAATTAGCACAAAGTGATTGCAATTAAAGCAAAGAGGGAAGCCATCAAAGAGGAGGCAGATGGGAGTAACTGAAGCCTTAGTCCTCTTTCTCGAGGACCGGGGTCTAAATTTATGATCTCTCCTCTGACCCGAGGCGTCATTTTGGGGGTTGGAGGTGAGGAGGGGGCATTCCACGGACAGACGGGAGACCCTCCTGGCTGCCACCTGGCTTTACTGGCCCGTGGCCTTCAAAAAAGCTGCACATCGAGGGAGGGACTGATGAACATGGTGACGATCTTGGGCGTCTAGCCTGAAGGCTCACAGACCCTCTGTGAGCAGAGACAACTTGCAGCTTTTAAAGGGAAGCAGAGAATAAACACTGTCCAAACAGACTTTCAGGCTGTGGTCATAGGTATCATGTTGAATCCTCCTCATTCCCAGTGGCATCAAGGAGATTTTCATTACCCCCCACACCCCGTATCATGGATCCATGTGCTCCATCTTATTTGCTATCATGTATCACATTACTTACAGCTGATTGTGCTTATGGACAATTAACTTTATTTTAAATACTGTTTGGACAGTCATAAAAAACCAAAGGGTTTTTTAAAGGCTTCCTCATTATTTATTATTTCTCAACAGCTTCTCACTTAAACAGGCTTTCACTGACCACAAACTCGGAACAGGATCTGTAAAGCAGGCTTAGTCCTCTGGCATTTACCTGCATTGTGTTGCAAAGGTATTCATACTGGTTAAACCTTTTCCAATTGTGTTGCTGTAACAATTTCAATGTAGAGCTGCTGGGTGATGTGAAGAACATGTTTTCTTTCTTTGTTGAACACTTTCGATAATTTATCACAATATGGTTTCAAATCAAAAATAGTTTCTCTTTCTATACTGAGTGAAATAATAAACATCAGTATTTACTTATATATATTTTTTTTCAACAAATGTACTTAGACTTAATTCTGAATTTCCTTAAGAATTTCAGGACTACATAGATTAATAATGATTCTTTGTCAACTGACGATATACTAATGTATGCATCCCATTTGCAGTACTTTTTGAAAGTGCAAGTAGGCCACCTGTATGTCTTACCGAGGTTTGGAACCCAGATTTATTGTTGTTTAGTGAACTAAATGTTCTACTTTTATGGTAAATGATCTGTATTGGTATAACACTTTATGTAGTTCAGAGAATCCAGTGGGTTTATACAGATTCATGACAAAATGACCTAGTCAAAGTACAAAATATTGTCCAAAGGCTTGTTCAAGGATTAAGCTACATTGCAAAAAAGACTTGGAATCGCTGGATGTGCATGACAAGTATCTTAGATGTTTATGAAAAACATTTTACTTTTTCCTTCCAGTTCACAGTTATGGTCCACGTTATGTTTGTCACAAACAAAATTAAACTAAAACACATAGAAGTTTTCCAATTGTAAAAAAGTTAAGGGGAAACATTGTTTTCCAAAGATCATCTTAATGACAAGCTTCTCTGCCATATGTCCTGTTTTAATCGAACTAAGAATTTGTAATTGTTGCATTTGTGTGTTTGTTTTCCCAAAGGCTGAAGGAAGCTCAAGAAAACATCAAGAAAATCACAGCGGAAAAAAGAGTGGAAACCAAAAAGATTAATGCCAACAGTCTGGTAAGAAGTAATATTTATTCACCCTCAGTAACGTAATCCTAAAAGCTGCCTCACTCTTGCGTCAACACTGAAATCAATACTCTTAACCTTTATGTTGTTGTTGCCAACAGAAAGAGAGGTTACGGCAAAAAGAAGCCAACGTGCCGTCCAGCTGAAGGACATGATGAGTGGCAAAGGCAGAAGAAGAAAGGTTGCAGCGAGGAAGCGTGCAGGCCCCACCCATTTTACCTTTACCACCTGCCTCACAATTAAACCTGAGCAAATTTACTGTTGTATCTTTGCTCCACTAACAGGACCCTCCACCCCATCTTTTACACGCCTTCCTACCTCCATGTTGAGCTTCTTTTTTTTTCTTTTTTTTTTTTGCTCAACTCCTGCAGTGGGTATCCACAGGCAGCACCGGTGAAGTGATGGGACTCTTGAAGGCCAAAGGTTGACCTCATTCATCCGGCATGCCACGACCTCTGATTGCCCAGCTTGGGGTAGGTCTCTGGGGTTCACTGGGATTCTCAGCAAGCTTCACAAGCTTCCTCCTGGATCTACAGAAGCTGGGGATTGTCACTTTTCTAAATTTCACCTGACAGCTTACAGGAGAAACTGAAAATGCTCTGACAAATTCACAGTTTTTAAGCCCCTGGCGGTGTTGTAGGAACACATGCTGCTTCCTGTCTCTTGTCTTCTTAGAGGAAAATCCCTGTTGACAAAACAGATCTTTCATTCTCAGAGCAGGAAGTTAACAGCGTCTTTTGCAGTATGTAATGTCTTTGATTCACTCCGCCTCATTAAAAAAAAAAAAAAAAAAAAACTTTTGCCAGTGCGTCATATTGTAGGATCTGTGGAGACCATACATATTTTTGAGCAATACGAAGAACGATCTACATTTTTCAGGTGCCCAGATTGCCGTGTAGAAGTTGCGCACAAACGGTTTGCTTTTGTTGTGTGTTGCCTTGCACCAGACTGAGCTCCACCGGGTGATGGCCAGAGGCGAACAGCAGCTGGCAGCGAGTCTGGCACGGAGCTTTGGCCTCCTAAAACAACACAAACTCATAAAAACACCAGAAGAACTCAACATCACCTGGCTCTACGCTCACTTGTGACATAAAAAAATAAATAAATAAATAAATCTATATTTCACTGTGCTCTGCACAGTTTTACGCACTTTCTCGCTTGCAGTAGCTGTACGCTGTAGCACCACCCTGTTATGATGCCTGCGTGCATTTTGTTCAGCCTGCTTGCTTCTTTTGCACCTTTGTTACTATGCAAAAACATAGGATTATAGTTTTAATGGCATTATGAAGTCTTGTTAGAATAGAAACTATATTTTAAAATTGAGTATTAAAAATTAGTTGTATGTACAGATATCTTGTAACCTTTTATCCATAAAACAAAGTCTATTTATGTAAAGAAAAAAACATTATTTCATGTAAAACAAAAAAAAGCATCAGATTTATTACTTGTGGCAGTTTGTCTTCTCATTGTAACTTTGAGTTAAATGTTTCTTGACAAATTAGAAAAAAATATATATTTTCACATGGATGCTACTTGTAAGTTGTGCATATTTGAAAAAAAGTAAACTGAGCTGCCTTTTATGCTTAGCTTTGTGCTGCTCAGATTGTGTTTTGAAGACAGAACATGAGCTGTGATACCTCAGACGGACTTCCATTAATAGGATTCCCTGTTTACCCTCTGTACTTTCTTTTACAGGTGTCTTTTATTTGTATGGGAAATCTAAAGCCTTTAACAGTCTCACATTTCTTCAAGTGGCCAGGAAAATATAAATTAGCAGATGCTATATCAATTTGACGTCAGGAGTTCCTTATGTAGGTGTGTCACCATTTTATAGAATTGTTTTAAATTTTAAAGATATACTTGTAATGCCAAGTGAAACAGTTTGGGTATGGATGTGTACTAATTGTTGAATTTTAAAGGCCTGTACTGTGTAGATCTCATACTTTGATTTGTTAGAAGGGTTTGGTCATTCTTAAAACTGCTGAGCAGTCAAATAAATTGTGAGTCAGAATAAAGTCTGGCAGTAGAGCATTGTTTTTGACATTTAAAATGGCTCCTTGGAATCTGAAATTTAAAAAAAATCATTTGAACAAGAAGATTTCCTTTTTTTCATAACTATATTTTTGAAGCACAAACCTATTTGTATGAGGTCTTAATACAGTACATTATTATTACTTTTTTCTTCTGTTTTAGTTTTGGATCCTTTCAGGACAGCACAGCATATTTCAAATACAATGTCAGCATATGCATAGTTAATTTCTCAAAGGAATGTATTCTTTGTTACTCGTTATCTTTCAAGGAAATGAGTAACAAATTTATAATTCACACATCAATAAGATAGTATCTAAATGCATTAGATGCCCAAGATATAAAAATTAACACACAGTGGTTAAAGTATTGGACAGATTTGTGGAAAATGTTGCAATATTTTAGAAACTCAATGTTGCATCAAAGCACAAATCATCTCAAATAAATTTAAAAATGTAAATAATGTGATCCTAGTGTTGAATTTGACAATAAGTGTGGTTAGCAGATTTAGACAAATAACTCAAAAGAAATTGTGGATGTTCTGTAGAAATAAATTTTAGTCTTGATTGCAAGAAGCAATTAAAAATACAGTTTGTTAAATTTAAGCTTTTTAAAATGTATGAATGCAATCTTCACTTGTAAAATTTAATAACCTACTTTTTGGCACAGAAAGCTAATTTAAACCAGTAACTTTCATAAAAGTGACAAAGTTGCATTTTAGAAAAATAACTTTGCATCATCTGCTTAAGCCACTGGGAACGTGCATAGTTAAAATACCAAAACTGATTGTCTGTTACAAGAATTACAATGAGTTACAAATAATATGCAAGCTAGAACAGCATTTGTTTATTTAGTTTTAATAGATAATTTAATCAAACGGAATAAACAAACTGGTTAAATCAAAACGACTTTACATCTACATTTAAAACTATTTAGTCTCAATACTAAGCAAATACTGTTTTTATATATATATAAAAATGAGTCTGCTTTACTTTGAAGACTTTTTAAATAGACTCCAGACATAAAAATGAAATATTTTACCAGTAAAGCTTCGAAATTCACAGAAATCAGTTAGGTTAACCTCAAAAGATTCTTGAAATGTCGAAATAAAAAAAATATATCACATTGTCATTACAAATATCCATTCATCAAATTCCACACAGTGGATACATCCAGTTCTACAAACACTATGCGTTAAATACAGGATTGGTTTGAGGAGAAAACAGTGATTTGAAAATTGCAACATGATTTTTGGAGTCCTGTCTCATAAGGAAGCTGTGCGCAGAAAAATTAAAAATAAAAGTAAACTGTGCCCGTTTGGAGTTAGCGTTTCCGTGCAGTTTTTTTTTTTTTTTTTTTAAACTAACAAGGAGTAAAACGTCTCTGCTCAATGTTGCATGTCAGTTTTTTTTTCTTTCTTTCTTTCTTTTTTGGTTGTGCAAGAGGGAGAATATTACAAAACGTCCGTGTGCATCTCCAGATGGAGACAGGCGCTCGTTTTCTCTACCAACACCGTCTGCGGATTATCGCAGCGTGTCTGTTCAGTCCAGGTCTATGGAGATGCAGCGGCACTGCTTGACGCGCTGGATGCGCTTCTTCTTGGTGGGAGGCTGCTGGTCCGGACAGTTCAGGGTAAAGGTCATGGTGGTGAACCGCTTCGGTTTGCAAAACGAGCAGGACTGGAAGGCACCCTCCTCCCTGCGGATGTGCCTGGGGATGTAAAAGGAGTTGCACTGTCCGTAGCAGAAGCGGTTGATGATGGTGCGGCTGACGCAGCCCTCCTCGTGGATCGTCTGCTTGAGAGGCTGCGTTTTGCACCAGTCCCGTTTCAAATACTGGCGCTCGGTCACATGCAGAGCCTCCTGGCTGGACTCCAGCACCTCGTCGGCTGGTGAGGTTGAGCCCGGCCTCTGGCGGGACCTGGATCCCGACTGTGGGGGCTGCGGTTGCTGCTCCGATTCGTTTGGGTTATTTTTGTCAGGATGAGGAATGGCCCCTTGCGAGGCTCGGTTTCTTTTTGAATCCGCGGGAGATGACAGCAGTCCGATGATGAAAACCATACTGCATAGAGTGTGCGCGGAAACGGCCATCCCTAGGGAGGATAAAAAATATATATATAATAATCACGTTTTTTTAATCTTTATGAGAGTTTCGCTTTTTACGCAGCGTAAATACGCACGGATAGGACTTTTTGTGTTTGAAAATGCGTAAGAATAATCTGACACATCTGTTGAATTACCCAACCTAAAGGTAAAACCCTGACCCGTTATCAGTCCGAGTATTCAGAAACGTCTACAAATCTAAATGGTAGAGGTAGACGATAGTGGCATACCTAGGCGGTTCTCCAAATTCGTCAAGAGGGATGATGCGATCCTGTGAGCCGTTCGCCTTTCTTGCACCTACAGTGGACTGGACTCTGATGGCACTCTGGATAACCGGGAGACAACGCGCTCCATAGACGGGGGCCAACGTGGGGGTTTAATACAAATTGCTTCAGCGCCGGACTGTCTCCCTTTTAAATGTCTGCCAGCTGAGATGTGCACAACAGTTATTGGCTAAGCGAGATGTGAAGAAAATTAAGTCAATCCGCCCCCTCAACACTTCCCTGAACCCGCTTCAAGACAGCAGGCAGCCGAGGGGTACCGAGGACAGGCAGGGAGGAGGATGAAGAGGAGGAGCAGAAATAAAGTATGCTGGAGTGGAAAAAGTGAAAGGGGTCTTATTTTGATAAACCATTATTGTGACATGCAGTAGGTTCCTATACTTGGTCATCAGGCCTATTATTTCACCGCACCTGTAATTCTATAGCTGAACATCCCTAAATTCCAAAAGATTTTTTTTTCTAGAGTCCTTAAATGCTGACAAACGACTGAGGTTGAATGATTCAGTCATCGTTATGAGTATGTGTATTCTTACAACTTCAATTTTGCTTAGTAGGTTATGTATTTCTAATTAGAATTAAATCCAATTATTAATGCCATCTTCTAGGGTTGTTCTGTAACTATTACAATAAGAGTCAAAACATTTGTCAAAAACTGATCTTAAATGCAAATGGAACCACAATTTTGACACAAACTATAATAAATCAGAAACTAGTGTAAATAAAAGTGACAATTATATTTTCATATATGTGGAAAATGATTAAATAGACTCATATAATTTAGTCACTATAAGTTTAAAGATTTCATGTTGAATCAAGGCAACAAGTGAACTAGACTAAGTTTAGTCAAGTAGCCTAATATTTATCATTGTGTCCTAGATAACCATACAGTCCATAGAGGCAGACCCTATTCTGTTCTCTATAAGATTGGAGCTCGTTAAAAAAAAAAAACAAAGTCAAATGACATCAACAATTCTCAAACAGTGATGAAATTACAGCTGGTGTTGAACTTTTTGAGGCTAATTATTTGCAAGGTAGTACAGTGTTTCTTTATAATTGTCAATTCTAAATGACCATTCTAGATTTTGTTGTTTTTACAGTCGTCAGGGTTTAAACACAGAAATATGCAAGGGAATTAAGAAATAATGGAAAACATGACTGGAGCACAAGGACTTCAGGAAAGAATGAGGGATGGAATGAAGGAATGACTGAAAAAGAATATTTAAGCAAAGATTCAAAAGGATGAAAGGGAAGGATAGGGGGATGGATGGAGTATGGAAGAAAAGAATGAAGAGAGGACAAGTCAATTCTCATCTAGATGTATGACAGGGAATTAAATAGGCAATAAAGTCTGGAAATACAAATATTTCTAACTCTTGAGCTAATACTTATCCAGCCCTGGAAAATATTTAATGAAATCTGATACTTTTCCAAACTGTGTAGGAACCCTGCAATTATATGTGCTATAAATAGCAGACAACAGTGAACCAGGACAAATGTGCTGATTGTTGTTTCACCTATGTAGGAAAACCAAACTTTTTGGGAATGTCAAAATAATTGTAAACATGTTCAAAGTGTAAAACACAGTTGCTAATTTCTTTCTTTCTTTTTTAATTTTAAAACCGTTTCAGATCCAGAGTAGACTACTGGATGTGCAAAATATCCAAGGAAGCCACATTAAATTTTGAAGTTTGGTGAGAAATCCTTCTTGGACTGTATCATTCAACCAATCATGCAGATCCAATGAATAAAGTTTTTGTTTAATGCAAATTTAATGGTGGTTCAAAACCAGTTGGGGTGATATGATCTGTGAACAGGCTGCTATTAATACCAGATAATGCTTCACTCTACTTTCTTTTACACCTTGCATTCATTTAAAAAAGGTTTGTACATTACATGTGCTGCACTGTGATGACACTCTTACTAATTGTAGCATTTTAAATATTTAGTTATGTAATGCTAATTAACTTGCTTTCATCCCTTTTTATTTTTGATTAATCTTAATCGTGTTTCAGCTCCAAGTTTATAAACCATCAAGGCTCACTTTATACGTTAATTGACAAGGCTACCAGCCACCAGAATGTATTCATTCGTAGTTACTTTTAAAACTTAGCAATGTTACCAAAAAGTAGGACATATAGCACTGTGAGTGATTAATTTAAAGAAAAAAAACATCTAAAGTTGAAATAAACTGTCTACGTTACTGGCTAACAGTAAATTTGATATTCAAGGCGGCCATATTTTTTTGGAGGTGAGGATTAGTGAGAACCCTCTGTCTTTTCAAACAGAGCGTTGGCTTCTATGGACGCTCTGACTTGATGTGAAAATGAAGCATACAATAAACTACATCCTTTACCCAGTTACCGAGTGAGTGATGGTTTTCATTTTTGTTTACATTGCATAACCTGGAAACGTTCATGCCCTACTGTAATACTGCTTTCAAGACTGTAAAGTTGCTGATACTTCAAACTCACAGCATGTCCAAATCTGATTTTCACAACCTGGCAACCATAAGAATCTCCTTCCCATATTTAAATGCCTGCATTTGTAAATCATTTAGTGAAGTTAATTTTTTTTAAAAGTGTGTATTTTCACAGAGAAGAAAAGCTACAGTGCAGCATCCCTCATCATAAAAACCCTTCATGCTTTTATTAATCCAAACTAAACACAGAGTGTTCTCCCATCACTGCAGCAACAGAAACTCTACCAGGAGACGATCCAAGTCTGATCCATCATATTAAACACGAAAGGTATGCAAGCTTCTGTTACAGTGCAAAATAAATTTCTACAATCTTGTCAGATTAAAATGTAATGCGTCAGATATGATTAAAATATTTTATAAAGCTCTTGATGCTTTATTTCAGCTGCTCAGAATGTTGATATTACAGAGTCGGAGAGAAAAGTTTACGTTCTAACAAATCCTAGACTTCTCGTGACCCAAAAAGCATTCATCAAGACCTGAGGATATTTTAAT
The DNA here is from genome assembly GCA_033032245.1 of Poecilia picta. NCBI lineage: Eukaryota > Metazoa > Chordata > Actinopteri > Cyprinodontiformes > Poeciliidae > Poecilia > Poecilia picta. Next base: position 10,473,435 of record CM065374.1, read on the forward strand.
AAATCTAAATAAAACCGCTACAAAGAGTCTCTAAATCAGGATGATACAGTCAGAATCGAGGCATGGATATTGCTGAAGTGGAGAACTAGCTACAGGACGCCCCCTTGTGGTTGCATATTCACTTGATCCAATCACAAGAGGGATAAAGATTTCACTGCCAAATTCACAGAAGTATGAAGCAGTTTTTATTTGTCTGGAGCATTTCACAGTGCTGACAAAAGCAAAGCAAAGCTAAAAAGAAAATTTAAAAAAATACTAAAATAAAAATTGACCATAACATAGATTTATAAACACTGCAAGGCTTTTTATCCCTCTATAAATTCATCAAAACAAGGGTTTCTTTCTTTCAATGACAAGACAGTAAGAAAAAGACATATTCAGCTATTTCTGAATATGTTAAGGGTGTTGAGCTTTAAATAAAAGCTTAACACCCATATCTCCATTCACACAGCCAGCTATCAACATTTTACATAATCTACCCTGCACTTTGTGATCTAAATGCTCAACATGCAACCATACAGAGTGATATGTCAAAATTTAACTTAAGGCACCTGAACGTCTCCCAATAGGCTCGTAAAACAACACAAACCTGCTGCAGCCAACATAAATTAGAGAACAAGGTAAACATGTCAAAATGTTTAATGTCTTGGGGTAAAGAAACCCACATAGCTACACAAAAAGAAAAAGGCAGTCCCCTACAAGTCGACAGGTTTTGTAGCAGACAGAAGTTGACCATGGTTCAGAGGGTTTCTTGGAGAACCTCTGTAATGGCTCATGTTCTCCGCTGCAACCTGCTGCATAATGATCGGTTTCTGGGCAGCTGATGGATCAGACTCCACTTTGGGTTTTGGTTGAACTTTGTTGGTCATGTCGCCCAAGGCGCAGGGCTTGAGTTTTCGGGGCAAGGTGCTGAGTCTTTTTGGTGGGACAGGAGGGGGTTTCTTTGCGGGAGCCGTGCTGTTGGAGCGCCCTACTTGTGGCCGGAGCAGCGGATGAGGCGAGAGACCGCTCTCCAGACTCACAGCCTTTGTCACATCACCAGCCTGGCTAGCAGTGAGCTCTGGAAGCTTACCGGGTTTCCTGCTCTCTCCCGTCAGAGAGTTGATCCTGCGTACAGTCAGTCGCACAGGGGTGCGCTGGAACTTCATGGGAGATCTTATTTGCTTGTTCTTTGAGCTTGAAGGAGAGTAAAGGGTGAGCTTGTTGAAGTGTTGAATGTGATCTAGAACCCGACGCTTTTGGGTCTGCCGGCCGTCTGGTGACAGGGCCGGCTGGTGTTTGACTTTAGCTCCACTCTCCGGGGAAACATTTACCCCCTCATATGATTTGCTTTTTAAGGTTTCAGTTTTGTTTGGCATATTGGGTTCATCATTGAGTGCAACACCCGGCTTGTATGGAGTGGATTGAAGCCCGGAAGAGATAGACAATGTGAAATGAGCAGGACTCTGCATGTCCAAAGCATCAATAAGCCTGCTGCAGTTCATCTGCGGTGGAACTCTCTCAACTGACCCCAACGTGGAATTGCTACAGCGACCAAAGGAAGGAGATAAACCTTCGTTGACTCCTGGACTACAGTGTGGACTAATCTCAAACACATCACTATCGATATGCAAAGGAGTGAGTGCTTCAAAATTAAATCGATCAAAAGTGAGATTTTGTTCATAAGCCTGAGCTGGTGGGTAGAAGGTGTCAACTTCAAAGGCTGAGGTTGGAGTAGCAGGAACATTTGCTGATAATTTAATCCCATTTTCTCCAACTGAGCAGCAGATCCCCCGTTGGGAAGCCGGGAGGTCACTCTCTGCGTCTCTGACGTCATTCTGGGCATTTACAGCTGGATCGTTTTGTCTCAGCGGTTCAGCGACGAAGCGCGTGCTCTCCAGGCTCTCTGTGCTGGAAGCGCAGCACAGCTTCTTGGGAAGAATGTTTGCCGGTGACAGCTTGGAAGCAACGATGGCTGGCTCAGACATGTAGCTGCCCTTGAGGGCAGTGGTCAATGGAGTGTCTGTGAAAGACCCTCTGTCCAAAGCTTGTGTTCCAACAGGAGTTTCCACAATCCATGAGGCCTGGCGGGCACTCGAATCACACTGGGGGGTCACCAAGTTGTCTTCTGACTTGCTGATGTATTTTGAGCCTGAAAAAGAGAAGTAGGATCAATAGAACGTTACATTAAATGGACATTCTTAACAATACATTGCATACTTTTTGGTACTTACTCTTGGATTCAGTTTTTCTGGACAGATTTGATGCGGTAAAGTCCATCTCCTTGTTGAAAATGAAACCGGTGGTGCTCTCCTGAGTGGCGAGACGCAAGCCGATGGACCCAGACCCCTTCATCAGCACCACAAAGGAGAAATGAAAGATGAAAGAGCCTTTTCAGAGGGTTAAGCTAAAAGCTAGTGTTTTGTTAAAAAGACCCAAAAGAGGTTGCCCAAGTTAAACATAATGTTAGAAAATAGCAGGTTTTAGGGTTAGCTCTTTAGAGGAAGACAGAAATCACAGATATCTGAATTATTTGATTGGCTTTTTATTATTGTAAGGATCTTAATATACAAATAACTTTGCAACAATAGAATTGCACATAATATACAGCTCACCTAGAAAACTCAAACCATTTTGAGTATTTTCTCCCCCTACTCCAATTTTTAAAATCCAAGCAATATTTTTATTTAAATCACAACTAAAAGTCACATTTGGCCATTGCATAAGTTCATAATGTCTGTGACCAGATTCATTCAAAGGAATGCCAGGAAACAATAGGAAACCAGACACAAAGTAAAAATTATACACTGGTACTTTGTTGATATTAAAACCATAAATCTGAAGAACTATGCAATAGTGAGAACCTGAAAAGCAGAAAACCAGCATCAACAATGCCATTCACCCACTGTGAATGTTATAGAAGATGCTACTTATACTTTTTTCTGCAAGTTAATGTTCAGAACATTTCAGTAAGGTGCTAGCTGTAGAGCGCAGTGCAGAGAATATGTGAAACATAATTTTACAGCAATTTCACTGGGGCTGTACAATTTTATTTTTTAAAAATAGGTTAGTGAGGGACACACGACCTGGCTATTTTATGTAATTGGTCAAAATGTTTTCAATAAAATTTGTAAATGCAAGAGTTCTAGTGGGGCGCCACACTTACAGAGTCTTTGTTGCTCTTCCCCAGACTGAAACGCTGGCGCAGAGATTTGAGTGGAGCGTCTTTTTTGGTGACTTTAGGAGAAAAGCAGCCAGCTCTTCCAGATTCAACCCTGAGGGAAACAGATTGAAACATCTGTGAGGAACATAAACATGCGCTTAAATACAGAGACAAGAAAAACAGATTAAATCTATTTCCTGTTTATTCACTGCAGTCAAATGTAATTGATAAAGTTAAGTAGAATTTCACAGAAACTTATGATCTGCTTAGCCAAAGAAATACGCAAGATATTTACAAAAAAAAAAAAAAAGCAGTAATGAACTTACAGAGAGAGAGAAATAGTTGCGGTAGGATAAATGGTAAAAGACAATTTGGGTTTGATTTGTGAAAATCTGGAAACTCAAGTTGGATGATTTAGGATTATTCTCTTATTCAGTAGTTCATGCACATTAGAATTCAGCTGTGACCAAAAAAAAACAACAACAAAAAAAACAGACCTATAACCACTGCTACATCCAGACACATGTTTCCTACACAGAGAGAGATCAAATGGATGTGAGGTTTATTTGTAATTTATTGATATATATATATATATATATATATATATATATGTATATGGCACAGTTTGAACACAAGAGCACTGAGCTCAGCCTTGGTGTGTTTCTTTTTATATTTATTTTCCCCAGTAGAGGAAGCGGGGGGACTCTGCTGGAAAAAAAAAATACTACAAACGAATTTATTTCGAAATAAAGATGCAGACAAAAGAAACAGTTTTGTTACCTACCTGTTGACAATATGCCTGTGGCTAAATCGTTTACTCTTCCTTCTTGCAGAGGTAGACGGTTGCCTTTTCGTCCTCTCTGTCGGCGAGATGGTATTTTGGGACGAATCCAGAAGTCCTGAAGCACTGCAGGCTGGAAAAACATGCGAGAAACATTTAATCTCAACTACAACCGACAGGTGCAGCAGAAGAGTTGGACAAGTTTTCGACAGTACCTGAACCAGGAGTGGAGGTCCCGTTGAACAAAGAGCTGGGGAGAAGTTCAAACCCAAGGTTCTTTTTGATAGATCTACGTTTCTTGTTGGAAAATCCGAATGAGTTGAGAGGTTCCAGTGGAAGTTTTCTCTTTGAGGATGGTGTTGCTATCACAGGTGTTGTAGAAGAAAACACTGGAAAACATGGCACACTTAACATAAAGATGTCTTCAGATAAGAAGTTGCTGCAATAATAAAAAAAACACTAAATTATTTTGAACCAAAGCGAAGATGATCAGCCAGCAGACATTTGTAGGCGATTATATGTAAATAACACGAGCAGGCAAAAAAAAAAGTAAAGCCAGCAAGCCGGGCATTTAAAAAATTTTCAGATGATGGGTGCTACAGAAGCTGATTTGAAAAAGGAAAAAATAAATAATAAAACAGAGCATTATATTTCATGAGGAAAAAACCCCAAAACATTAATTCCAGTTTCAAGAAGACAAAGGTTGCAATCTGATTTGCACAGGAGATAGATTATTTCAGCATCTTCATGCTTTCTGATGCAAATCTCATCTCGTGTGACACAACTGTACCTACCAAGACCTTCTGGCTGGCTGATATTTGTGGGAGTTCTATTAGTTTTTATCTTAGTCAGTGCACCACAGACCATATCTGAAACATGAGACAAACCCGCCCAAATAAACAGCATTTTCTTAGGAAAACATTGGCAGCTTTACACAAAATGTTCTACATTAACAGATCTTCTGACTCAGATCTCCAGAGTTTTTAGCCCATTTTAAGTTATGAAGCATATTTATGAATTAAAGGCACTTATTGATGCCTCGATGGACAAATGAATAAAGAAACAGGTGGATAGATAAGGAATGAAAATGAGTGGATAGTTGAACAGACACCAGAACTGTGGACAGGGACAATAGGATGCATACCTACATGGATTGACAAACAAATGGACAGGCAGCAAATGAAAGCATAGACAAATGGGCAGAAACAAAAGAATGGGAAGATGGACAAAAGAACTGAGGGACAAACAAGAGGACAGATGGCTGACAGACAAAAGGATCGACTGAAAGATAAATGGACGGATTCATAGAACTTTTAGATGATGGACTAAAGTCTGAAAAATATATATGTATTTTTCTAGATCCATTTCCTTTTTATCATAATTATACAGACGCACAAAATATAAAAATCAAATATAATTTTCCAGAATTTCCTAGACAAGAATCCTATTAACTCCCAATTATGATCAACTAGACTACAAAGCTACATTTCAGTTGTTGGTTTCCCTGAGTATTTCAAGTTCTCATTTAAAGATGCCCATAATACAACTTTAACCGAAGAGTTTTACCTCCAAAGCTGCGTCTGTTTTTCTTCTTTATCCCTGAGTTTAAGTTCACCTCTTCTAGTTCTTCCTGAGAGGGCGATCGAGCCCCTGACTCACAACCCATCATGGCAGGAACTTTCTCTTGAAGAAACTGAGGTAGGACACCTGAAATACATAAGTATTTAATATGAGAAAACACATTCTAAAGCTAAAAGAGGAAGTCCAGGCATAGTGTCTCAAGTCATACCGAAGTTTTGGGCATTCTCTATAAAGCAGTGCACAATGGCTGCCTGTAATTTAAGGCGCTTCTCCGTGTTGGCGTTCATCTTCTCTGTTCCGTCTCCAAAGTGAAGGAGGTTTGGGGCCAGAATCACAGATAAGTTACTGCTATCCATTTTGTTCTCTGCACTTCTATAATCCGAAAAGGAAATGGAATAAATTTATGAATGTCCTTTTCTTCATAAAATAAAATCTACGTATCAAGACACATAACTTCCACTGAAGATGAAAGGAAAACTGCATAAACAAACTCCAGCTATAAGTAGTTTCAATACCTCTGGGATACACTGTGAAGGAAGTCGAAAAAGTGACGCAGTACACAAGTGTTTTTGTCTGGCAGCGCACAAGACAGCAGCATGGTGGCAGAGGTCCTTTCCTCCGCAGAGGGCAGCTGCTGGACCTTGAGAAAGGCATCCTGCAGCTCTGTGGGCAGAATGGGCTCTGGGAGCTCCCTGAAGAACTGCTTCACCAAGCCTGCGACGTCACAGGGACGAGCTGTTGGCAGACAGTCTTCTCCTGCATCGAGTTTAGCCTGGAGAAACAAAACACATTTTTGTTGTGAAATGGAGTTCCCAAAGAATTTAAAGGGCGACTCTGCAAAAGAAAACAAGGTCAGCCATAGCCATCACTCACCCTAAGTTCTTTCAGGCGTACAACAGAACCCGATTTTCTGAACAGACCTTCTGTTTCAACATGTGCAAGCAGTTTCATGCAAGCATCAACCAGAAAGCTGCAAAGATGGTGGGGGGAAAAAAATATTTTGTAAAAAAAACGTGCATGGCATCAAGTTCCAACATGCAAAAAGCAAGTTGGATTCAAATGTAATTGCTGAGCTTTCTTACCTTGGCACACGTCCACATTCCATATTGTAGCATGGCAAGCTGTCCAGCGGTACACCAAAAACTTTTTGCTTTGGAAATTATTAAAAGAAATAACAATTATTTATCCAGTTTTTACATTTAAATGAAAATGGTTTCATCAACATTAATGCAGAGCTTCACACAAATTAGAAACTCTGGCAACTTCTTTGCCGTCTGATTAGAAGGACTTTGGAAAATATTTCCAATTCCACATCCAGACTGCCTAGGCTGCTAGTGATTCATACCATAGTTCAAAATTCAGTCCTCAACTGCTTTCTGATTAAACTACTGACTGCTTGAAATAGTCAAAGCAACTTTTGCCTATTTATACTAAAAAATGCTGAAGAAAATGCTGAAATGTCATGGATCCTCACTTCTTTTTAAGCTGCTGATTCTGCACCTTAGGGACATTTTGTAAATGTTAACAGGCGTTACAAAAGTGTTGCAACCCTGAAAGTCAGTTTCGAAAAAGTAGGTCATGTGGTAATGACTATTTCCTTTTTATGTGTATCAGAATTTTCCATTTCCATTCGAGTTGTTGTTAAATTTATATCTATATTGTTGACTACTGTGCAAATAGAGCCACACAAAAGATCAACAGTGACTGAAAACACTTGTTCGTCTCTCACGCTACCTGAATGCTAATTACTGCAAACAAAGGAACAATGAAAGCTGATGGTGGTGTTTTTGTTCATTCTTGATCTAAAGTTACCCGTAATTGTTTGTCAACTGGGAAAAATCTACAGCTACTGCAAGCACACGACAAATATGCTAATCTTGATTAAATGTCTTTAAACTTACCAAATGTCTGGCTGTTGTCTTGCAGTTGGTTGCTTTGTTTTTGTTCCAGTTCTTTATCTTGATCCCATAAACAGTGCGGAGGTGCTGAACAGCCGCTAAACGCATCACATTTTTCTCCATGACGTTCATGTTTTTGAAGTAATTCCTTCGAAGAATTGTACTATCAATGCTCTCTGATACTATTCCCTTTCACCACCGTCAACGAACAAGGTACACGGGAAACAATTCGGTCTAAACCCCAGTCCTGTCTAATTCAATCACTTTTCTCAAGTCTCTAAATCATTTTCTCGAGGCACCTATTAAAACTACTAACGGTCCAACAGTTCAGCAAAACAAAAGCGTCACTGTCCAGGTATCACGACAGTAAGCAGCCTCTCTAAAGGCTAGCTTCGTGTATACGTTGCAGTCATCAAGTTAGCAAGCAAACATTAGCTACATAGCTTAGCAGTCATGTTAGTTTGTAAACAAACAAAAAAAAAACGAAAGAGCTTCTAGTTTCCATCCGATTTCAAGTTGTCCACTGTGTTTTCTCAATCAGTAAGCGAAGTACATTCCACTTATTTAAGCCTTCCACAAGTTTACTGCATAGTACTGTCGTCTTCTCAACAATCGGTTGCGAAGCTGGATACTTACGTATTTCCGGAGTACTTTCAAACAGCGGCGCTCCCTGTGCTCTATGTTCTGATTGGACGGACACGATTCGAATAACGTTTCCCTCGGTGTGTGTGTTTTATCATACAGCGTCTCCCGATCTGGGCGGTGCATGAGGACAGTTCTGCTAGAGCAGTTACTCCGGTTTACTGTGTAAGTAAAACAAGGTGCAATTTTTTACACGGAACTAAAACATCATTTGTTGATCAAAATTATGCATTAAGACCTGCTTTACATGTACGTACCCACATTAAAGAGCTTGGGTCAAATGATAAGCTTGTATAAACATAATCACCTTTGAAACACTTTCCCAAAACTGAATGTTTTGTTGTTATAACATATTTCTGTTTTCTAGTTACAAACCAATAACAAAATAATACAAAATGATAAATGATCCAGAAACTGACATAAGAAATAGATTTATATTATTTAGGAACTGGTTTAATAAAGTCAGAGCACATTTGAGGCTTTTCTAAAGCCTTAAGAGGTTAAAGAGGATTCAAAGGACAGAGTAGACTAGACATCTGTGTCAAAAACCTGTCAGGGTGGTTGGCCAACTCCTCACCACTTTCGTTCTACTATCACTCTGCATTAATATTAAATAAAAAAAATACTAACAGATAGCATTTTGGTGGTCCATGCAACTTGGAAGTCTTCCAAATGCCACTAAGATGTAATGACATTTGTGTCTGCAACCTGAAAAAAATATACAAAAACATTCATGTGGAATAAAAAGTTTTGTGAAGCACTGCATATTGTGCATCAGCAAAAAAAAAAAAAAGCCAGACTAGGCCTGGTCCATTATTGTGTTTTGTTTCATGTTGGATTCTTGGCTAGTGATTGCATTGTTCAGGTACTTTTTCAAAGGTTTATCTTTATTACAACATTGCATATATACAACACAAAGATGTGCAAGTGTATGAATGGAAACAGGTGACTGCTGGTTTAGAAGCATTTCCTGTGGACAATAGAGGGGCCGGCTTCATCGTATTCCTGTTTGCTGATCCACATCTGCTGGAAAGTGGATAAGGAAGCCAGGATGGAGCCACCAATCCACACAGAGTACTTCCTCTCAGGTGGAGCAATGATCTAGGTAGGATATGAGCAAGTTTAGATTTTTATGAAAGGTAGAATTCCACTATCAGAGTTTGGCAACTTGTACCCCTTTATATTTCTCACCTTGATCTTCATGGTGCTTGGGGCCAGGGCTGTGATCTCCTTCTGCATGCGGTCAGCGATACCAGGATACATTGTAGTCCCACCAGACAGCACATTGTTGGCGTACAGGTCCTTACGGATGTCAATGTCACATTTCATGATGCTGTTGTATGCGGTTTCATGAATTCCAGCAGACTCCATACCTATTGGAAAACAAGCAGATTTTAATATATTACTAAGGAAAATACTAGATTGACGTAAAAAGCATCTATCAGGTGCATGTAAACTCACCAATAAAAGAAGGCTGGAAGAGTGTCTCTGGGCAACGGAAACGTTCATTACCAATCGTAATGACCTGACCATCGGGCAGTTCATAGCTCTTTTCCAGTGAGGAAGAGGAGGCAGCAGTGGCCATCTCATTCTCGAAGTCAAGAGCCACATAGCACAGCTTCTCCTTAATGTCTCTCACAATCTCACGCTCAGCTAAGAGGTAAAAGGTTTGAGCAGTGAGGAAAAACCAATCAGCCTCTCTAACAAATGCATAAAACAACGCCTGATATCCCCCTACCAGTTGTAACAAAGGAGTAGCCACGCTCAGTCAGGATCTTCATTAGGTAGTCGGTCAAGTCACGACCAGCCAGATCAAGACGCATTATGGCATGTGGCAAAGCGTAACCCTCATAGATCGGGACGTTGTGGGTAACACCGTCTCCAGAGTCCAGTACGATACCTTAAGCAAGACCAGAAAAGCAAGAGTTAGTGAAGTATGCATACTTGCAAGGATGATGGAGGTAAATTGTAGTTTTAATCAAGTAAAACTCACATCGTACAGAAATCCTGGAAAATAAGAAAAAAATTACTAACCAGTGGTACGACCTGAGGCGTACAAGGAGAGCACAGCCTGGATGGCCACATACATGGCAGGAACATTGAAGGTCTCAAACATAATCTGAAAAGAAAAAGTGATCAAAATAAAAAGAAGTCTCAACTTGAGGAATGCTGTGACTGAAATGTTTGGACAGAACTCCAGCCACCTGAGTCATTTTCTCCCTGTTGGCCTTGGGGTTCAGTGGGGCCTCAGTGAGGAGGGTAGGGTGTTCCTCTGGAGCTACACGCAGTTCATTGTAAAAAGTGTGATGCCAGATCTGACAGAAAGAAAAAGAAAAGCAGCTGACATGAAGTCAGGAATAACTCCTGGCTGGACAAACACCAGACTGGGAGGATGAAGTGAAATCTAAAAATAAAGCCACTTGTTGTGGTTGTGGCAGATGATGTTGTAAATTCTAAAGACTGTAGAGTGTCAGCTGTTGTGAAGGATTTAAGAAAGTCTCTTTGTTAACACACACACACACACACACACACCTTCTCCATGTCATCCCAGTTGGTGATGATACCATGTTCAATAGGGTACTTCAGAGTCAGAATGCCCCTTTTGCTCTGGGCCTCATCGCCCACATAGCTGTCCTTCTGACCCATGCCCACCATCACACCCTGAGAGGAAAGAAGACATATGTTTTCACAATCATATCCAAGAATAGATTTTTAATTAATATTTTTTTTTCAAGATGGCCTTTATCTTCACTCTACCTGGTGGCGGGGTCGTCCAACGATGGAAGGGAAGACTGCTCTGGGAGCATCGTCTCCAGCGAATCCAGCCTTAACCAAGCCAGAGCCATTGTCGCACACAAGCGCAGTAGTCTCATCATCGTCGCACATGATTACAGTTTATCTGGTGGTCTATAATTCAAGTATGAGAGATTGAAACGAAATTGAAGGGGATGTTATTAAAAACAAAGCTGTTTCTATTTTATTAATACCACTGAGAAGAATTTGTCTAGTGCTGAAGATAAAACTGCTACTCTTCTACTACTAGCTACTTACTCTGACCATTTGAGTGAATAAACTCAATACAAGTTGTTATAATTATTAGGCACTGACTGTGCCTGAAGATATGAGCTATAATACCTGCCAGTGGAATCTGATAACTGTAAGGTGTTAATAATTGCTAACACAACTCACATCAACAGAAGCAACCAATGAAGTGTTAATTAATGTGCTATTTTAGAACCAGATTAGTCATGAACCTCTGATAACATATCTCCCCAGCCAAGATAATGTCTGGAAGCTGCTCAGGTTACACCAAAGAGGGGCATAAAAGAGAGACCTGGGATCTATTTTAGGTTCTGTGTCCCTCCCCACACACCTTTTTTCCGCCCCCCTCCACTGTGCTAAATGGAGTGAAACAAGTGACACATGGATCTCCAGCTATGCCAGATCAGAAGTGGCTGGATTGTGACACTTTTGTCTTACTGCTTCACAACATGCCTCAGATGTCCATTACCTTCATTCATCTGAACCTTGAGATAATTCCTGATTATCCTCATATATTCTGCACTTTTCCAGGCATTTTAACCACATGAAGTTAGTGTTTACTTACAAAAGGGCACTTTTAATAAAAGAAAATAGCCTAAGGTATTTTAGCCTCACTGTGCAATTCATCCCTAATAACCAGAAGTTTTAGTTTAAAATATATCTGCAATTCATTTGATTATTAATGAAGTCAGTCATTACCTAATTAATTATTCAAACCTATAGAAGTGGACTAAAAACATCAGAATCTACCTACAATTATTGTTTGAGAATCAGAAAGACAGTGTGTGCCATGTACTTACCAAGGTGCACTGGCAGACAGATGCTTCCACTGGGACGAGGTTTCATGGTATGGAGTATCTCTTATATAGCCCCACAGTGGATCCAGGAATCAAGGGGGTTGTACCCAGGCTGTAGACAAGCCCAAATAAGAACTTCCACACCAGCAAGCCTCAGGAAAAGTGTCTTTAACTTATATGGATGGGCTTAGTTTTTCACAATAAACTCACAGAACCACTGGAATGTCTTAAAAATTTAAAATGTGAAAAGAGTTAGAAGTCAATGGATTGCTATGTGACACATGTTAAAAATCAGTCAAGTGACTTTGAGCTTTGCTTTAATTGTATATGCATTATTATTATTTAAATAACAAAATTGAGCTGTTTAATAATCATATTTTAATTGCTATTTCAATGTGCATAAGGCATAACCCCTACATGTATCACGTATAACACCAAAAAAGCCCACTAATCGGACTCAGTAAATGCACCGTCACTGGTGTCTTGATAAGGCGATGAGAACATTGTATACATCTGTAAATCATCCTGCTGGTGTGTGCGCAGCTCAACCATCTCAGTGTGTGGAACAGTTGATGGTAACACCAGCTGGGCTCTGTGTGTGTTATCTGACCGTCTGAGTGGGGCTCATTTCTGATTGGCTCAGACGTTTCCTTGTAGGGTGATTGGAATTGCCAGAGTAATTTCTGAGCAGGCAGCGAGTTTGAAAAGAGCAGCTCCATATTTGTGAAAACCACAAGTTGAAAAATATTTTTGTGGCGTGTTCAGTGCCATATGAGGGAATATTGTCACTTGCAGGAAATATGCTAATATTTGAATTCTTAGTTAGAATACCATTATTCCATGGGCAAATGTTATAAAATGTAGCAATTTATAATTGTTACACATTTTCAGACCTGTGAAAGAAAGCATAGCATGTAAAATGTTAAGTTGTATCACGTCTAAAGGAATGAAAGAACATTCCTTTGTGCCACCCTACTCACCATACAACACTATTTTTAACTTCTTGTCTACAGATAGGAGCAGGATGCTACATGTTTTTTACAGACAGTTTAAATTGACCAGTTTGATGCATTAGCAATAGCATAGCAAATAACTTGTGGTAAATTTGTTTTTTCTGTGGAGGGATTTGTTGACTTGAACTAATAATAAGGAAGAATACCTCAAAAATATTTCTGTGAAAGCACTTGACAATGTTTTGATACCACCTCTTACATTAAATGAGTTTAATAACTCTGTCATAACAATGTTTAGTACCTTTCTATTTAAAATATATTTAAAGATAAATTTTACCCTGTTTTATGTTGAGTTTCTCTATGTAGAAAAAACCCCAAACAAAAACATTCTTAGTACACTGACACAAAACTTTACTAATGCTACCATTGTACACAGAAAAATGAACTAAAATAAAGGTTAAAAAAAGACATTGTGCAGTTATAACATAACAGCTGCAAATCTCACATATACACACTTCAAAAATTCAAATGCCTTAAAATGAGCTGATCCTATTATGCAGCATTGGGAAACTGGTATCAATACACATTATGTAAAAAAAGAGCCTATTTAAGCCTATTCCAGCAGAGTACTACGAGAGTACCTGAATCAAAAATTATAATCTTCACATTATTGCCTTTTTAAATATGAAGAAGTTAACTTGCTAGAAAATGTTAAAAGAAAGGGTCACTTTTGTCGTTAATAGAAAGCTTCTGTATTTAATCACTGGGATTGCACAGCATAGCATAGCATAGTATAGCATAGAAAGTGCAGCCTTTTTTCAGTGCTTCTGTTTCTTTTTTCTCTGTGCCTGTTCACACCCAGTTGGTTGTGGCAGATGTCCGCTCCCACTGAGTCAGGTTCTGCTCAAGGTTTCTTCCTGTTACTGGGAATTTTCTTTTCCACTGTGGTTACATGCATGCTTGGCATGAGGGACTGCTGCAAAGTCACAGTGTGAGTGATTGTTTACTGTCATCACATACTCGTTCAGGAGTGAATGTTTTAAGTCAATGACTTGAAGCAATCTGTAGGTTTTCTAAGACAGAAAAAAAAAACATGTAACCCGAAGTCTGAAAAATAATAATAACTTGGCTGTATTGTTTAATAAACAGGATCAATAGACTTTGTTTTTATATATAAAGTATCCCGAGATAACGTGTTGTGAATTGGTTCTACATGCATAAACTTCATTGAACTTAACTGAACTGAACTGAATGACATGGATAACAAAGAATTTAAACAAACATATGTTTAATCTATTTTGTGCTTTTACATTTTTCACACCAATTTGTTGAATATCTAAATGAAACGGTTTTGTTTTGATGTGTCCTAACAATAATTTAGTGAAATTACAAACTAGTTTTCTTCCGTGCATATAAATTAACTCAATGGAAAAAAACCTCTCAGCATCAGAACCAAGTCATCACCGCCCTCTAGAGGTCATTTTTTGGAAATGCCACGTGGTGACGTTTCACATGCGACACACACACATCTCGCAACAGTCATGCGCGAACTGCAACTTGTTATGGTGGCTCGTGGATAGTTTTAAACTGCAGATTACAGTCACGCAACTTCATTTCAATACTTTGTGCGTGTTAAGCTCTAAGGTTTGAGCTTGCAGGGTATTGGAAAGCTGGAGGGCATCTCGGTAGCGGCATATCTTCCTCTTTCTGTCACCTGGAAGTGAGAGAGGACTGGGGGTGACTGCCATGTAGTTGTAGAGGCAGAAGAATGAGTAGTCAGCACACTCCTACAGATGGGACAGACGACTACACGGTGCAGCAGGAACATGAACTAGAAGCACTGGCTTCTATCTTTGGAGATGATTTCGAGGATTTGCGAAACCAGGATCCCTGGAAGGTATACCTGCACTAATTGTAGCTCACAGTGAGCACGACAATGACTAAAACTCGAGATTAAACTTCTTTTAGGTTTAGTGGTCAACAGCATAATGCCTAATATCAACTGTAAGTCAAATTCGACTTGGTTTTCAGGTTAAAAGGCCTCCAGAGATGCACCTCTGCCTGCGGCCCAATGGGCTGAATAATGGGCAGGAGTGTTACGTGACCGTGGACCTGCTGGTGAAATGCCCTCCCACTTACCCGGACGCGTGAGTAAAGAACTGAGCTGCTTTTCAACCTTTTGCTACAAGATGTTCCATCAGTGTTGTGAAAGCTACCTAAAAATGTGCAATTCTGAGTGTGAATAAGTGTGGCCGTTTGAAATGGGACCTTTGTGAGAACCCTCAGTGTGGGACATGACAGTAACAGATAGGGCTGTAGTGATACAATAATCTCACGATATCATGCACAATATTCTGCCCACTATACGATATATATTGCGATATTCAGCCAATACAATTCAATACACTTTTGAGATTTTCTGAAAGATTTTAGAGGGACAGAGTGATTTTGATGACATTTTGTGACTGTTATAGAGTTGGATTGAATTGATTTAACTGAAAACTGATTAAAAGCACCAACTTCACAATACCTGGTTCTGGTTGGACACAGACTAAAAGTCGACAGCTGGACAAAATGAATCAAAGAAGTGGTGAGAAAACATGTTTATTTTAATTGAAACAGTACAAACTGTAGCTTACATGCATTTGTAAAGTAAATAAAGTGAACCAAGCACCCTGCTTTGAATAGTTTGATAACTTTTTAACCTGAACATCTGAAGGAATCATTCTAAGCCTGATGACCTAATCACTCTCCCGATGGAGCAAGCAGTGAGTGAGCAAGGTGACAGTTGGTTGTTACGATACTTCCAGATGAATATCGATTTTTTTTCTTGGAAAGAAAATATTGATATATATATTGTGATATCGATATTATTATACAGCCCAAGTAACAGAAGTGCTTTAATAATGAGAGTACAGATATTGTTAGGCTAAATTAAAAGGAGTAAACAAAAGCATAGTTATTGCACACAATTTTTTTATCTTAACACATATTAGCAAAAACTTCAGAGAAGATTTTTTTTTATTTTTAACCGGATATTTTAATCCACTTCCACTTAAAACAAGTTATCTAGATTTTATTATCCTCGTGGACTTGCAAGATCGGGCAGAATGAGAACAGAAACGGAGATATCTTAGAGAGCAGTGAGCTTCCCATGTGCCTGCTTGTGATTAACCTCAAAGAATTACAAAGCTCCATTGTAGAAGTTGAATCATTAAATTATAAAAAAATATCATGGGACACCAACAGGCCTCCAGTGCTGGAGCTGAAAAATGCCAAAGGTCTTTCAAATGAGAACCTCCAGAGCCTCCAGAGTGAACTAACCAAGCTGGCAGCGGCGCGATGCGGGGAGGTGAGGATAAACCACACAGTTACATATGGTACGCTAATTTCTGGTCATTAACTTGTCTCAACTCTGCCAGGTGATGATTTACGAGCTGGCAGACTACATCCAAGGCTTCCTGAGTGAGCACAACAAGCCTCCGCCGCGGTCCTTTCATGAAGAGATGCTGAAGAACCAGAGGAGGCAGGAGGAGAAAAGGGCCCTGGAGGAGAAACAGAGGATGGACCAGCAGCGCAAGCAGGAAGAGGAAACGGTCAGGAGACATTCTTACGCTATTGCTGTTATGCAAGGTGGCGCTCTAATGTGATTCGTCTGACATTTTTTTGTTTTGGTATATGGAAAATACTAAGCTTTAAAAATGTGTTTTATTCAGTTCTTTCCTTTTTTTTAAGTTGACTTTTCTGTGCATTTCAATCAAAACCATTAAGCCATAAAATCTGAATCTGGTTGCATATTTAAGATATTGCACTTAATTTACAGCATTTTATATCCATTATATTGAGTGCTTCATATTTATCTTTGTAGAAAAAAGAGATCATGGCTGTAATCCAAAAGAGAGAAGAGGAGAAACGAGAGGAAAAGAAAAGAAAAGAAATTGCCAAACAGGTATTTATCAGTCATTGTCATAGAAACACAGTAAAACATGAAGATCTTGCATTACAAAATCTTATAAAACATACAAGAACAGAAGCTTTCACATACTTAAAAAAAATAAACTGCTTCACTTCATTGTTGCTCGCAAAGCAGACAAAAATACCAGTTAACTTTTTTAGATATCAAAAATGTGAACAAACATGATATAGAGAGTAAAGAAGCAGTTTATTTGATTTTATCAAGCAATGTTTCGCATGTTTGTTAATGTCAGCTTACTATACTTGTTAGTCTACAAAAAGCATGAAAGCAAATTTGTGAGATATTCTCTTTAAATATATCTAAAAATATTACTCATAATCCCTAATATATATATTTTTAACTTACAGGAGCGACTTGAGAGCATGGAGCAAACTTCGTCTGTGTTGAGGAATCCACCCAGCCCCAGTGGACTAACTACTGAACTGACTGAAGCCAAGAAAGCTGTTACTAACCGTCGTCGCACTACCTCTAATACACGCCACAGGTATACCACCCTCACAAACACTGCCAAGTTCTCAACATTACTGCAGTAATGCCTGAATTATGTTTGTTTCTAGACGCGACACGGTGAATGAAGACAACCACCGCACACAGGAGCTGCTTCACTTCAGCAGCAGCGTTTTTGGAGAACTTGCTGTCCACAAAGGAAAAGTGTTAGGTGAGACCTGGCTGACTCGGTACAAAGGCCTTTCTGCTATTTTGTAAATATTGCCTGTTAGTCATGAGAGAATCTGAGTGTTTGCTTCTGACAGGTGAGAGTGAGCAACTTGGGCGGAGCGTTTACTGCGGTTTTGAAGCGAACTCTGGAGAATTTTCTGTGATCTATGAGTGGTCTCTGCGCTGGAGCAAGAAGATGGGCAAATTCTTCACCAGCCAGGAGAAAGGAAAACTTGAGGGCTGTAAAAAGCAGGCAAGTGGATGGGCAGCTGTTGTTTTAATGTCCTATTTAAGTACTTTGCAAGTTTTATCTTGAAAGGTGAAAATAATCAAGGTAATTTGCGTGGATGTCCTGATCAAGACGTTCGGTCTAGGAACCGGTCTGGAAATAGCCTCAGACTGCTGGTCCAACTTGGGTTAGCTTAAAACTTTTAACCAGAAACCCTTTTTTTGTTAAATTTCTTGCAGATTCATGCTGCAGAGAATGAGTTCAACTCCCTCCTGCGACTCGATCATCCAAACTTGGTGCATTATACGCGCTGTGCTCCACTGAAAAGGAGGACTGCATCGTGGTGAACCTGCTGGTGGAGCATGTTCCTGGGATCAACCTAAACCAAAGCCTGACCAACGGGACCCCGGTTCCTCTGGATAAACTCTGCCATTACACGGCTCAGCTACTGGCCGCCCTCAACTACCTTCACTCCAACTCTGTGGTCCACAAACAGCTGGGCGCCTCCAGCGTGCTGGTAGACTCTGAGGGGAACATTAGACTGACAGACTACAGCTTATCAAAAAGGTTTGCCGATATCTGCAAAGAAGACATTTTTGAACAAGCCCGGGTCCGTTTTTCCGAGGATACAGCATTGCCGACAAAAACCGGGAAGAAGGGGGATGTGTGGAACCTGGGACTGATGCTGCTGGCTCTGAGTCAGGGTAAAGAGGTGAAGGAGTATCCGGTTACTGTACCAAGCAGCCTGCCTGCTGATTTTCAGGATTTCCTCCACAAGTATGTATGAATTAGCACTTCACCACTTTCTTGCACTAGTATTTTATGACAGATCCTTTTGGTATTTTTGTATTTTTTTTCCTTTGAATTTGTTTCTTAACAGTTTCGGGATATTAATTATTACATTGCATTTCCCAAAAAGTCACCACCTGGATTTTTTATTAGGTTTTTGAAAGAAAATATGTTCAAAAATCATTGTGTTGTCTGGCAGATGAAAGGCTATCAATGAAACAATAAACAATTTATCTCCCCAGATAATGGAATTATTATTTTCTCTATTGTAACAGTGGTAATAGCAAGATAAATAGTTTTCACGTTGTAGTTAATTAAAAATAAAAATAAAGCAGATTTAGTAGTGTGTGAATAATTTTTTTATTATGATACTCGACAACCACTGTTTTTTTGGCTTTAGATGCATCTGCCTGAATGATGCTGACCGCTGGACAACTCAGCAGCTTTTGGACCACTCTTTCCTCAAGCCCCCTTCACCTAAAAACCTTCCTCAGTATCAGGACACCAGTCCAGAAGGTAAGTTGACAAAATGACTCCAAACTGGAGAACCATAAGTTGAGCAAAATTGACTTTTCAGTTGTGATGTTTAGGTTTTATTTTCTGCTTGTCAATTTATTCTATTGTGTTATTGTCTTTGTACAGCACTTTGGTGCAGCGTTAACCTGTTTTTAAAAGTGCTATATGAATAAACTTTACATTGATATTGCTAGATTAAGTACATTTTTATCAAAACATTCTATATAGGCATGGTTCACTGAGAGTTGGTCCACTTTAGTGTGGGATGTTTGCTGCTCTGTATGTCTGATTTTGGAGTGTTAGACTGATAGACTGGCTTGGGTTTTGAAAGACTCTCGTGTCACCACTTTTACAAGTTTTATCTAACTTCCAGCTCTCCAATGGTCATGTGATATGAATCATGACCACAGAATATGAAATTGACCAAATTTAGTTTTATGACTGTGTTATTGTGAGCTCCTTTCTAATAACATTTTGTTCTTTTAGGTTGTAACAGTTTCAATTCAGGTTGTTTTCTGAAGAAGTAAATATAAAGTAGTTTTATCAAAGCACTTTTGGTGATTGTTGAGCATTTAACATTTGCAAGTAAAGATTTAACATGAAAACACTTCTTCTCCAGATCTGGCAGTGGACTTCGGGTCAACCGTTGTTCCCCGCAGTCACATTTTCGATGCTCCGTTCAGCTCAGGGATGCAGAGGCAGTTTTCTCGCTACTTTGATGAGTTTGAGGAGCTACAGCTTCTGGGAAAAGGGGCCTTTGGAGCTGTAATTAAGGTAAACACCATTTTATCCCCCCTTAAATTGAAATTAAGAAATCTTCCTCACCACAATTAAAACTCTGTTTTGTCCTGTGTAAACTGTTTTTCTGCTCAGGTTCAAAACAAGCTGGACGGTTGTTACTATGCCGTGAAGCGAATCCAGGTCAATCCAGCCAGTAAGCAGTTCAGGCGCATCAAAGGGGAGGTGACTCTACTTTCCCGCCTGAACCACGAGAACATTGTTCGCTATTACAACGCCTGGATCGAGCGGCACGAGTTGCCCTCTATGGGAGTGCTGAGCAATAGCGACAGCTCGGAGCCTCACAGCACGCCCGACAAACATCCCCAGGCACGCGGCTCGCCACGGCGCCTCAACGAGCTCGGCCTGCCTGACAACGTGGAGGACCTCGCCCCGCCTCCGGCTGTGTCGAGCTCCGTGGAGTGGTCCACCTCCATTGAGAGGTCCTCCAGTGCCAAGTGCAGCGGGCACCAGTCGAGTGATGAAGACGAAGACGATTATGAGGATGATGTATTTGGTGCATCGTTTTTGTACGTTTTTTAAAAAAAACTTTTTATTTGCTTTGAATTTTTTAGGAGAAAATGTTTACACATTTCAAATGTGTCCTGTTTGTTTTTGTTGTGTTTTGTTTTGTTTTGTTTCTATTCAGACCATCAGACAGCGACTCGAGAAGTGACATCATCTTCGACAATGGAGATGACAGCACAGACGACATATCACAAGTCTGATAATGTTCTACATGTTTATTTATTTATCTTTATTTATTTAATACTTTAATAAAATTGTGGGTAGTTGATGATTGCAATATTGTAATAATTATGTAAAAGCCCAACACGGGTTGAGAGTTCACAATAAGCAGTAGCTGTAAACTTTTGTAACGGCACATCAGCTGCATTCTTTGGAACAATGTCAAACTATGTGATCCCAATTAAAACAAATGGTAAATTACATAAACTTATGTAACCATTTTCTATTCATAAAGAGGCTTTTACCCTTGACATTCACCCAAACACACTCTAAAATGCACACATATTGATGCACTTAGAGTTAAACGCCACAATATTACCACTGCAAGATTTTTGAACTAATAAGCCCCAGTAAAGTGTATTCTGTTTTTGCATTGGTAATTTCAGGCTGGAGCTGTAAACATATTGTGTATATATTTGCAGATGGAGCCAAGGAAAAGGCCGACAGCAACCGACACAACTGAGAGCTCAGATTCTGATCGGCAACTTTCTATTGCGCATTACTTGTATATACAGGTAGGCGGCAAGTTTCTGATCTACTTTCCCTACTGAACAAGCTTGTTTTAAGTATAAAAAATCTCTTTTTATTCTCAAATTATAACCACAAGCATTAAGCATTTAGTCTTAATGTTTGTGTGTACGCCGGTGGCCAACCAATGACATTTCATTGCCAATTTCACTCATGTTTCTTTGTGCAGTGACAATAAAATATGTCTAAGACTTAATATAGTTTTAGCTTGATAAAGTTAATTTCAAATTATAACATTTATGTAGCGAAAATAATAATCTTACTAAGATTGAATGTTAAGATTGTTCTTTAACTTTGCTTTTTTATTTTTTGTGGTTTTATTTTTGTCATTCATTTTTCAGTTTCAGACACTTTGCTGCTTGAATTTTTATGTCTTCATCCTCATAATTGTCATCAGTTGTGTTTCTTCGGCTCTTCAGTTCTGATGATAATCTGATGTAAAGCACCTTGTGTTGGCATTTTAGTATTAAGTGCATTATGAATAAATATTGATTGATTAATGTTTTTTTGTGACAGATGGAATACTGTGAAAAAAGCACTTTAAGAGACACAATAGATCAAAGTCTATACCTGGACAGGAATCGGTTATGGAGGCTGTTCAGGAGGATCCTGGATGGTCTTGCTTACATTCATGAACAGGTTTGGAATCTAAATGCACTGTAATGTAAATATTAAATCAATATTTTCAGTCATTTCCGATCTTTGATCTCTTTTAGGGCATGATTCATCGGGACTTGAAGCCTGTGAATATCTTCCTGGATTCCCAGGACCATGTAAAAATCGGAGACTTCGGTCTGGCAACAGATCATCCTGCTAATGTGGTATGTTGTGGAGACTAACTGGAAGTGTGTAAAATTAGTCATGGTTTGAGCTTTACATTTTCTTTCACACAGGCAGCAGGTAAATTTGAACTGGAGGACAGCGGCTCAGCTGCGATGCCCAAACCAGACCCTTCAGGTGGAGTTTTGACACACTAAATAGGTCTTTAGTTCTGATAACTATGGAGGTTGAGTCCCATCTCTGACACATTACTGCCTTTAGGTAACATGACAGGAATGGTTGGAACAGCCCTTTATGTCAGTCCAGAGGTCCAAGGAAATACCAAGGCCACATATAACCAAGTAAGAAACTCAAATTCACTTTTCTGGCCAAAACCACAATAATTCAGTCATATTTTGTTTCTTACATCTTGATCTTGACTTCAATATATATTTTTTTAAACAGAAAGTTGATCTGTTTAGTCTGGGCATCATTCTCTTTGAGATGTCCTACAGGCCGTTTATGACGGGTGCAGAGCGGATCTCCGTCTTGAGCCAGCTACGGACGGTGCGTCACGAGGAACAATTTGAGTTAAATGCTTTTATCTAAACCTGACTTCTAATTCATTTCTACCTCTTTAAACACTGCAGGAGTCAATTTCCTTCCCAGGAGACTTTCCTGAACACGAACAAGGAACACTGGTGAGAACCGAACCACAAAATGCGATGCAGTTCTCTGTCCTCCACACTTTGAAGCTGCACACTAACAGTTTGGTGCCATTCTCCATTGTTAGAGGAAGGTAATAGAGTGGCTGCTGAAGCATGATCCGGCCCTTCGGCCCACCGCCCAGGAGTTGCTGAAGAGCGAACTGCTGCCGCCGCCTCAGATGGAGGAGTCAGAGCTTCATGAGGTGTTGCAGCACACCATGGCTAATATCAACGGCAAGGCTTACCGCACCATGGTGGGGCAGCTGTTTTCCCAAAACACAACACCAGTCATGGATTATGCTTATGACATGGACATGCACAAGGTACTGTTTTCATCTGTGCTTCATACACTCTGTGTCCTTTAGCATTTTGGGGAACCTCATTTATGACTGTGTAAGCATCTGTTGTCATGTGACTCTGTCCAGCTGGCTAACTATGAGATTTATCACCTAACTTAAAATTTATAAAACTTGGACTATATCAGTGAATAATTAATTCAACTGAAATGTCCATGGGTCATTTAAAATCACCTTAAATGCTCATCAGGATCATCTGATGATCAGTGTTTTGTGCAAATTCATTATTTCCTTCTTAAATCTGATGCAGTTTTAACAAATGACAGTCAAAGCCTCCAAAGTGTTTCAGATATGCTCCAGTGGAGCTTTTTCTTAAAATAGGTCACAAATTCCATCACTTTGCTAACAAGACGAAATATTCCTACAAAGTACAGAGACTTACCTCATTTTGATGCCTGTCATCTGTGGCATTCATAGGAAAGCTAGTCTTAAAGAACTTTGAGATTTTTTTTTTTATTTCAAAACCTTTTTGTGTAAGTAAATTATATTTGAAGAAGTAAATATTTCCTAAATAACCTAAGAGCTACTTATTTGTTATCTTTTAAATTTATAAAAGGGTCATTTTTACTTATCCGGTAAGTTAATTAATTTTAAGTTCGAACAGAACCTCAAATATAAAACCTGGAGCAAATCTTTTTTTTCCCTTCTAGTTCATTTCCCCTTCTATACCTGAAGATGTCACTGCAGACTCATTACTTTCACTGTTCTCCCATTTCTTTTCTCCCTACCCTGTCTAACAAGCGCACAGGAACTTTTTTTTACATGTCGTAATGACTCCTCTAACAGAGGTTGTTTGTTTGCTCTCCCTTCAGGGCAACTTCAACTTCAGCAGCTCCAAATTGCAGCAACATGTGTATGAAAGCATCACCAGAATCTTTAAGAAGCACGGTAAGCTTCTTGTGTGCGTGCTCACATGTGTGCATGTGAATATGAGTCGGTGTTTACTCATCATCCTGAAGTGCTTGCACCCCTTGACCTGCTGTTGGTCTGTTTTGAAGACCCCAACATCTGGTTCAGTGTGAGGCAGCTAAACAATAGGTTCACTGTCAGGCGGCACAGATTCTGTGCATGTTTTTGTTTTGCTTTCCATCCTCAAGCTGTGCTCTTTCTGTCTGCTTGCATGCTCTCTTTGAGTTTTATTTTATAG
Organism: Poecilia picta; assembly: GCA_033032245.1. Lineage (NCBI taxonomy): Eukaryota > Metazoa > Chordata > Actinopteri > Cyprinodontiformes > Poeciliidae > Poecilia > Poecilia picta. The sequence goes on from CM065374.1 coordinate 10,497,459, forward strand.
ATGTAATGTGTCCTCAGGTGCAGTTCGTCTTCACACACCATTGCTCCTCCCCAGAAACAGGAAGTTGTGTGATAGCAGCGAGCTGGCCTGCTTTATGGACCACAGTGGAATGCTGGTCACACTGCCCCATGACCTTCGTGTGAGTTCTACAAACATACCACACACACTCATGAATGTGTGGTTCAAATGCAAATGCACACGGTTGGAAGGGAACGATCAGCAGCAGCTTCAGGAAACCCTGAGGACCAAATGTCGTGCCCACACTGTGATTGATTGCAGCTACGTATTCTCTTACTTTACTATCATTATTACTGCACAAAGTATCTCAACCCCCTTTTTTTCCACTTCAGATGGCGTTTGCACGATTTGTGGCCCGCAACAATATAACACAACTGAAGAGGTAAAGTTGGTAATTAGTTTTAAAGCTAAACATGTCTTGATATTTAAAGAGATGCTTATTTATATTTTATTTAGTTATTTATTTTTGTATTAAAAACCCCAAAAGAAACCCTGATCATTTTATCTCACAACTAGATGTGATGATGCAGAGATTTTTTTCTGAATCAGTATAGTCATCAAAACTAAGAACTCATTTTCAGTCTATATGTGCATCTTTAAGTGCTTCTGTGTTAGTGGACATATGCAGTGTTGCATAATCTTGTTAGTCACTCACTTTTGTTTGGATTCAAAATTCTATCAAAGAACCTGCACAACATATTTTCTGGGTTTTTTTATTAAGGAAAAATCAGAACTCTTTATTGACCTGAAAAAGCCTAATTGGTGCATTTGTATGTTTGACTGTGAGGTTTAAAGGTGAAGTGTGTTGGTCATTGAAGCTATTGTTAATTTTATTCAAAACCCCATAATACCTTTTAAAGACTGAATTCTAATCCTGAGTGGAAGCAAAGTCTCTGAGTGTTTGTTTCTGTCCAGGTACTGCATCGAACGTGTGTTCCGACCCAGAAAGCTGGACCGTGCACACCCGAGGGAGCTTCTGGAGTGCACGTTTGACATCGTCACCCCCGTCACCAACAGCCTGCTCCCGGACGCCGAGACCATTTACACCGTCTCTGAAATAGTCCAGGAGTTTCCTGCTCTTCAGGTTATTTTCACATTTACTGCTTGTACTTTTTCCATCCTGTTTTCTCCTCCAGTTTGCTGTTTTCAGATTGAACATTTAGTTTATGCGTCATTCTGTCATTCTTGTATGTCCTACAAAAATGCCATCAGCTCTGCTTCAGCTTGTGTTTCTTCCTCCTCACTTCCCATTCACATTCCTAACATACCAAAATGTGTGAAAGCATGACTGATTAACATTGTATTTATTGTTTATGTAGTAAATCTACTGTGCGTAACTTTGTCCGCTTCCTTCCCTCCCAGTCCATTTCCTGTCTTAATCCATCGCCGCGCTGCGTCAATCTCCAGCCTCGGCTCTTTTTCCGCACCTTATAAACTCAGACAGCCTTGTGTCTAGCCTCTATTACGTCCCTCATGTATCCTGTTTCTGATCCTCTGCACTGTCCCGGTCTTTGTGTGAAAGCTTTAAAGAATGTTTGCTGCCGGACACAACAGTTATTATTCACCGAGGTGCTCATTGTGTGAAGATGGACTGTAATTGCAGCTGAGAGGGTTAAAGGTTTGTTTGTGTTTGCAGGAGAGGAACTATAACATCTACTTGAACCACACCAGCTTACTGAAGGCCATCCTGCTCCACAGTGGCGTCCCAGAGGACAAACTGTGCCAGGCATCCAGCATTCTCTGTGATGCCAGGGTTAGTCCAGCTTATAGTACACACGAGGTTACACATATGAAACAATCATGGTGGAAACTAACTAGAGAGCTGAATCATCTGTTTAGTATGTTAACACCCAGTTAAATAAAGCAATTTGTATACAAAAACTGCTTCTAACTCTCAAATTTCTATTTTGTTACACAAATAATGGCATGTTGTATGTTCATGCTATGATTTATTGACTTAATTTCAGATAGTTAGATTTTTTGCTGCTAAAATGCAAAATATACTACATTTTTTTGTTTCTGTAATTAATGTAACAGTAACTTTATTACACATTTGCTGCAGAATGAAAAGCTGACCAGAGGTGAGGTTGAGGCAAAGTTCTGCAACTTTTCCCTTTCAACCAACACTGTAAGTGTACACTTGGTGCCTTCAAATTATGTTCAGCTTTGAAGGGAGATTTTTCCATATCAAGCATGAATGAGCCAAAACGCTCCTTGTGTTGTGTTTTCAGCTGCAAACACTGTACAAGTACATAGAGCAGAAGGGCAGTCTGCAAGAGCTGGCACCGCTGCTCACATCGCTCACCAAACAGAAGACAGCTGTCACTCAGCTGGCCAAGCAGGGCCTCAAGGACTTGGAGGAGCTCACCATCCTCCTGAAAAGACTGGGTGTTAAACTAAGGGTAATTTTGAGTTTTAAAGCAGCAAAAAAAAAAAAAAGAAATCATTAGCTATCTATGTTTTCTTATTTTTTAATGCAGGTTATTCTACTTTATAGGTTGTTGTTAACTTAGGTTTGGTGTACAAGGTGCAGCATCACTCTGGAGTCATCTTTCAGTTTGTGGCGTTTATCAAGAAACGAAAGCGAACTGCACCAGACATCATAGCTGCTGGAGGACGCTATGATCATCTGGTAGGTTTTAGAGTCAACCACTAACAGTTCAAATCCAAAATCATGACACATGTGTCGGTGTTGTTGATGTGTCCCACTTATTTTGTCTTTTTTTATGTTTCTGTTTAGATCTTGGAAGTCCGAGGACCAGCTTCCACTGCGCCGGTCCCCAACGCAGTGGGGGCCAGCATTGCTCTGGACAAAGTCTATGCTGCCATGGCCAATATGGAGGAGCCAGTGAGAGAGACAGACACACTTATAAACACAGAAATCTGACATTCCTAATTATTGTAATGGAGGAGCAGCAGGCAGAGTTTCATATTTAATGACACCTTTTTGCAGCCGTCAGCCGCCATAGTGCCACTTTTAGAAACACGTTAATAACTATGATTATTGCACATCATCACTCCCAGGAGTTATTTAAGGGAGCACAGCAATTTATCTCTATTTTATATTCAAAATGGGAAACTTGGTCATTTATGTCTTATTTTAACTCCTAATATTTGTCTTTACAATAATTTTTTGTTTTTGCTGTAATTAGTAATTAATTATATTTGTTCTTTGTTTTAGCCGTTTGTGAGTTCCTGCGATGTCCTGGTGGTCCCAGTGGGACATCCCTCAATGTCCAAAGCCATTAGTGTTGTCCAGAAGCTGTGGAGCTCAGGCGTTTCTGCAGACTTTGCCTACGATGTGTTGCAGGTCAGCAGGCTGACTTTGTTGTGTATGAAAGATAAAACAAATAAGCAATAAAATTTAATGAAATTTGTATTTAACAAAAATGCGATTGTAAACTTTCCACCCCAGAAGGTCCACGGCAACATGTTTCTGAATGTGAACAAAAGAATGTAATCCTTCTGTTGTTTCTCGAGTTTTTTTGTATTGATTGAATGGCCTTTATGAGATTCTAAAATTATTTTAATAACACCTACTATTCTAAAACAAAATTCTTGATGCATACAAAATATGCAAGCTTTCTTTTTTTTCCCCATAAATGTACAATCATACCAGCTTTTCAGGTGTGTTGTTCTTAGTATTGTTGGATGCTTGCACATTATGGCCATATCAAGCAATGTAAGTCTATGATTTGATACTATTGTCAGAAATATGTTTCACTTTACCACCAAATTTCTCAGCAGTTTAGCCAAATACCACATGAGCGTAAAATATTTTTATAGGCAGCCAGACCATTGCAGGATATAATACCCCTGCAATCCTTCTCCCCATATCCTGCCTGTCTCTCTGCCGCACCAATCCAATAAAAGCAGAAATGCTGAAAAAGACACAGAAAAACAATGCATGTCAAGAAGAACTCTGGTAGCGAAAGTAAAGTAATACAGAAATTTCCATTAAAGCAAAGTCTTAAATATATGTTATTGTTTCTGTTTAGGGCTGCAATTTTACCCTCCAGTCTCGAAAAATATGTGATGATTACCAATTGAGCCTTTTATATACACAAACTCAAACCTACTTTTTTTGTGTATTTTTGGTTAAACTTAGTTTACTGAAATGCAATAATCTCTTCCTGCCTACAGAGGGCAACACCTGACTTACTGGAGGAAGTTGCTGCTTTTATCCTCAGCTGTATGTTTATAGTGGTATTTGTCAGAAAATAGGCAAACTCAAATGACACAGAGTTGTTTAGCTAACTTTTATCAGAACCACTCTTAAGAAAGGGCTTTGTGTTCTGGTTTGCAATAATTTGACTGAATTTGGAAATTTGGCCAAGCTGAGATCACTCCTGTCAATATGAAGGTATTCGTAGTAAGGACCAGGAGTTCTGGTGCCATGCTTCTGTCACAATCTTTGACAAACAGCCTGCCAGCCACCACCCAGTACCAGCATTTTAATCCTTCCTCTACGCAGTATAACCTATTGTTCTCTAAACTTTCCATCAGTGCAGTTAATATGTGCTTTAAATGTTCTCATTGTCTTTTGTAGTGGTGCGTCAGTATCCCGAAGCATTTAGGAAAGTCTGACTCTTGCTTAAAACAATTATATTGCCAATTACAGTGTTTCTTGTTGATTATGCATGAACCAGAAAAAAGCTTTTAGGAATACTTTTTTGTAGACTTCTCAGGCATAAATCCCCTCTTGCTAGACCTGTTAATGCTGCTCATGTGGTTGCATATTAACAGAAATAATCCACAGCTTTTATCCATGCTCTGGTGATGGTTTCACTCTTTATTTGCCTAATATGGCAAACCCGCCTCTGTGGTGTCAGCTAAGGCCCTTCAGGCGATAACTTACCTTTGACATAATGCAGTCAGAGAGAGGTTGTGAGAAAAGGCGAAACATAAAACTTGCACCATGACAAGGCAAACAGCTTAGAAAATGAAATATATCATAAGACCGCTAAAAACATTTATATAGAAATATCAGCCAACTGAAGAGAAAGTCCATTTACTGCTTACAGTGTATGCACTCTGTGCTTATTTGGGGCTTGTTTTGCATAAATTGCTGCATAGAGCTGACCAGCCTTGGACACAACACTGTAAATGGCTACAGCAGAATTCACATCTTGAGGTTTTGATTCTGCAATTATGTTGCATTTCCTTCTTGAATCAAGATTCTTGCTTTCTTATTCTGTAGTAGTTCTTGTCCTTGGTTTTGAGAGCGGTCAGCTGTCTCAGGGGTGTAGTTCTTAGATGTTCAAGACTCACGCAGGCCAACGTTGTTGAGTACCATCAGTGAAAGCTCTGTCACATTTTATTTTGGACATTTAAAACTGAGATGTTCCTTTCAAAGCGAGTAAAAAATTATCTGTTTGTCACTTTGTGTGTTCAGTCTCAGGAGACACTGTTGGAGCACTGCAGACTGGCTGGTATTACGTGCATTGTACTTGTTTCTGACAAAGATGGAAACTATGTGAAGGTAAATCAACAAAGTGCTCTGGATCTTTTTGTTTTGTTTTGTTTTGCTGACATCTAAGGTGTATTGTGGTTTGAGAATACCATCGTTTGCGTGTGCTTTCTGCAGAAAGCATTAGTGTTGACGATAACTGTGCACGAAATACCTGAATGTTTTCGAATGGCAGTATATGTTAGAAGAATTCTGTGTTCCCAGGTGAAATCCTTTGAGAAAGACAGGCAGTCCGAGAAGAGAATTCCAGAGTGGGACTTGGTGGACCACATCTTTCAGAAATGCCGGACCAAAATATTTGACGAGAGAAGCATCAGGTAAAGAAATCTGTGTAACGTGCAGGTCAGATTTCTCAAAAAGATTTATGAGGTTTTCCATCTCATGAATTCTCTTCTTGTTCCCCTGCAGAGAAATGACTGAGAGCATAAGCCTCCAGAACCCTAAAGGATCACAGCTTAACAACACTGGTACTGAGAAGCCTCAACGGCCTTACAGCACCGTGACACAAACCGCTTTCTGTCTTCATACAGTTGGGCTGTTACTCAGAAAAAAGACCTCTAATAACATGGTAAATGTGGAAAAACTGTTTTCAGGCTCTTTGGAGCAACATGGCAGCAGCACCAACATGAACGTCAACGTCATCAGCCCAGAGAAAGTTTCCGCAAGTGCAAGAAGACGATATGAGACTCAGGTTATTAATACACAAACAACACCTTCTGTCACTTTATTCTACCAAATCAATTTCTGAATGTTTTAACATTTTAGATAAACGTATCTAAAATGTCTATTTTAGAGATGCACCAATCAGAGACGTTTGTGGCCAATTTCAGATCATTAGTTTTGTAAACCTCAAAATTACAATTTTGACCTATCCTGATTTTTTTTATTGAAGAATAAAACAGTTATCTATCACAAGCAGACCAACATTTAGGAATGATGGTCTTTTTTGCATCTCTACAAATCTAACAAAAAAGTCAAACCCTTATGCAGACAAAAACTAAAATGCATTTCATTCATGTTCATAGCTGAAGTTCATAGCTGAAATGCATAGCTCTGACTGTGTTTCCTTAATGAAAAGCTGCTTCATAGCACTTTTCTAGTTAAGAAAATATTTCCTGTAGCTCAAAGCCATCCTGGAAGTTTGTTTAGAAAAAGATTCTATGTGGGAAATATTTTTTTTCTAGCTATTTTATTTTCACGGGAAGAGCTATTATTTGCTTCATCTTTTCTCTTATGTAAGCCCTATTTGTTTCGCTTTCTTCAGATTCAGACCAGATTGCAGAATCTGGGGAGCAATTTGCAGAACAAGAGCAACGACATCGAGGTCCTTGCAGTAAGTCCACCGTTTCTTTAGTCTGTTGTTTTCTCTTCCACCTTATCTGCTCAATTCCTGTGTGAAATTACAGAACAGGAAAGGGTTTTTGATGGCTAAAACAACAAACATCATGGAGAGTAGCGTCCTTTTATAGTCACGCTTCGATCCCCGCTGTGGGAGAGATGGCTGTGAGTCCATTCCAGTAGCCGCAGAACAATACACACCGCAGAGAAGGCAGCTTGCCTAACTTTGTCGGACGTGGGGGGTTGGGTGTAAATGGCTGCCATATTGAGTTTATTTACAGTCGTATTTCAGATTAGGGCCTGATATCCTTGGATAAACAGCACTAAACAGGAGCTGGTGAAACATAACAGACTTAATGAGTTAGATGCTGTGAGCAGCTCTGAGTCTCTGTAGCTGCATATTAATAGGGTTCATCAGCAGCAGAAACTAAAATATATATTATTAGTATTTCAAAATTTTCATATTCCTTTTTTTGTGATGTAAAAGATCAGACAAAGTCATTACGATTAAGTGAACAAACACAGAAACAAAATGTGATGTGTGAAAAACAAAATTATCCCCAGTCTTCCAAACTTCATTTCTGCCTGACCATCCATCCATTCACCCATCTCCATTTAGCCATTCTTTGTAGTTACAGTGTGATCTGAACTTTTATATTTATACTATGAGAGCATGTCCAGATGGATAGAGGACGCTGGAAAAATGCAGAATATGGTCAAACATGTAGGGACCCTGAGCCTAATTGTCCACCTGCCAGTCTGGAATGCAGCAGAATGAATCCATGAGCCATTAGGCCTCTTTGCACAATAACCGTATCAGTCTAAATATGTAATGCATTGTGTTCTGCTGAGTTCAATGTTTACTTAGAGTGTGAGATAAGGCTCTGTTTTGAAACTTCTCTTGTTTGTCATCCCGCAGGTGGACCTGCAGAAGGAAACGCTGATAAACTTCCTGTCTCTGGAGGTGGGTTCCCTACTAGCTCCATCAAAAGCACAGTACAGTTCATAAAATTCTTGGATCCCAGTGAGGGCTGTGAAGGGAGGGTGGGGAAGGAAAGAATGGCCAGTAAAGGTCCAAGATCCCAGACAGGAAAAGGGAATCCCGTCTCCTTCCTTTGCAGTCGTGTCCCATGAGGAGCAAAGCGAGGAAACTCCCCTGCATGTTTCCATGGACGAAAAAAAAAAAAGGTCTAATTTGGCAAACATAGGTGACCGACATGTGCTGCATTTAACAAAACACACTGTTAGGAGGTGTTTATATTCACATTCCAAACTCCTTACTGGGACTTTTTGCTCATAAAGTTTCAGTTTCCCTTCCACGAAGTCTAATTATAAAGTGAAGAAACACAGAGAAGGGTAGGAAATGCTCCTAAAACAGTGGTCATATAAGCAAAAGCCTGACCCAGTCACTCATACAGACTTTCCTTTTCTGCACGTGTTGAAGGCAACAGGTTGGGTGCACATGGCGATGGCTGTCTCCATATGGAAAATTAGCTCAAGTCAAACAAAAAAACTCATCTAAATCTTCAAACGTATGATGACAGCTTAAAATAAGCAACAGCTTGTATACTGCATTACAGTATGTGATATACAGCACCTTGGAAAAGTCTATTTCTTGAATTTTCCAATAAGCAAGTACTATGTATGTATACTATCAGGACTTCATTTGATGGAACAACTGGATGTTGTGAAGTGGAAGAAAATCTGGAAAATGGTTCATCTCCTCTCTGCCTCCTGCTCCCTCATCATTCCTCTTATGACTTCAATTACAGCTTTAATTCTTTTTCTGAGTTTGTTTTTGTTCAGTTTGTGTGTCTGTTCAGGTTGACAATCGTTCAGTCTTTATTATTATTCCGATCGGGCGGTTTTCAAGTTTGCTTTCTATATTTTTATTTCCAGTTTGACAGTGAAGAGCAGTTCAACAGCAGCGTGAAGACTCTGCTGTCCCGTCTCCCAAAGCAGCGCTACCTGAAGTCCATCTGTGATGAGATCCATCATTTTAAGATTGTGAAAAGGTGAGGTGCCAGTTTTACTTCATAACAAACATAACTAAAAATATGCAAAAAGTTGTTTTTTGACTTTCTTACTTAGTATTTGTGGATATAGCAATCTCTTGCGAAGAACATTATCCTTTTTGATCACCCTTTAATTTTCTGAGGCAGAAGAAATCCTCCTTTTTCACCAATCATACCTTCACAATTTTAACTCGATTTCCTTTTTTTTAACTAATCAATCAATTTTGTCAAATTTTCAGTGGTACATACAAACTATCTAAAATGTTTCCCCAAATAATCAGTTACATGATTTTTCTGTTTCTCACATGTCATTTTACCCTAAAAAATGTCTCTAAGTTCATGCTACTCTTAAGGTTGTTGGACAGGAAGATAAAATAACTCTCCCTTCCTTCATTTAGCTCAGAAATAGATGATGCTGTTGGTTGAATGACAAGAAGTCAATTCAACCAACTTGTTGGTGTTTATGCTCACCGATATGAATTTTCCAATAAGCACTGGAATTTCTTGTCAGTAGGAGGATGCTGATTAGCTTATTTTGAAAACGTTTTTAGGCTTTCTAGTACTAGAATTTCATAATATATGTTCTTAAATACATACATAAAAAATTTAAACTTGTTTTTCTTAAAAAAAGAGCCAAAACTAAGCAGGTAAATAGGTTGAATGATGATTTAAAAAAAAAACATGAAAAACCTCCTTTGTAGGCAATGCCACTCCCCGACACCAGGTGTAACGGTGACAGCCAGAGCTTCAAAGAGCGCTGTTAGACAGATAACCACCACCTTGAAGAACACTAAATCCCCCGTTGATCCTGTTTCCTGAGGTGAAATCTGGAAAAGGATTCGCCTTGTTTGGTCTTCTGGCGTCTGGATCATAACACCTCAGCTGTCCGACACAGGCCAGCTCCCCAGAGCCAGTTTCATGAATGAGACGGCAACAGGAAAAAAAAAAAAATCAAAGCCTCTCCAACGCAGTTGGTTTCAATTTCCCATCTCTGCTTTGTGTTTGCGTTGCTGTTTAGGGGGAAGCACAAGGCCCCACCGATAAACTGGGCCACAGAGCCAGAGACGATGTATACATTTTGCATCTGTTTTTTATCCTTTCGTGTGCATGTTTTCGTTGAATGTGAGGGACAGGCAGCTGAGGCCAGATGAGCGGGGAAAAGGGTTTTCACAGCAGTCACCTTGCTGCAGCAGAATCATAAACTAAACTTATCTTCGACGGGTTTGAAGGCAGTGACCTTTTCTTTGAGTCAGAACTATTGCATGTAAGCCTGTCAACTCGCCCACGGTCATTCTGGCGGCTCTGAAAGGCTGTTCTTAGACAGTTAACATAATTATTATACATGTGAGGCTTTTCTTTTAGCTGAGGTTATTTTCTGCCTTCCTCCTTTACTTAAGTTTTTATTGAATTTATTTATTTAGCTTGGTAACTTCACAAGTAATTTTTATGACTCATAAAAATTATGTTTTGTTCAAATACACTGCGACTTGCAAGGCTCTGTCTCTTTTGAGATATGCTCCTGGCAGAGTTAGATCCTCTTGCTAAACAGGACTTACTTGTTAATAAAGTTCCCGGAAAACCTCCTGGCTAAATTTCCTTGTTCTGATTTTGAAATGTTCCATTTGGATGTCGAGTATATGTTTTTTTTTCTCCCCTTCTCAATATAACAAACACATGTTGTCCTTTTTCAGGGTGGCTGTGGTGGTCTTGTACAGCTATAAAGATGACTACTACAAGATCCTTTTGTGAGAATCAAGGACTGCATTTCATCCTCTGACCTGCAGGATCTGCTCAAAGATTGGACAGATTTTTCATTTGGGGCAAAAATACAAGCCCCAAAGACACAATGGACTCTTCTTTTATCATGTTTAATAGTTCTTTAGCTCCAAACTATGAACATTTCCCCAAAACCTTTTGGTGTTTTCAGGCAGAAACAAGAGGTTTAGTGGATTTTGTTGCCTTAATACTGTACTGTAGATTTTGGAAGGATAAGGGCTACTTGTCGCAGATTATGTCATGAATTAAAGATGGAGGGAATAAATATTATTTTCCCAAGCTTTGACTTTGTTTTGTTGTTGTTGTTGTTTCTGTGTCCAGAGGATAAACAGACATCATCCATGGTGAACATTCTGAACATCACATTTTACCTCAAAAGTTGTTTGTGGATGTTTTTGAGTCCTTTGAAAGCTGTTTATATATTTTTATGCTAACAAAAAATATGAGTATAGTTACATTCATCCATCCATCCATCAATCCATTCAATTCTTTATGGAAAAGGAAAAACTATCAACACTCCTAGTAAAGTATGTGTAAAAAGTCTTGAAATACAGAAGCATCTAAAAAATATGGAACAATGCATAAAAGTGCAATATTTCTCACTAGTTATCTCAGAAAGTGAAACTTGTATATTACATATAAACGGCACACAGAGTGATCTATTCTTTGTTGCCCTCTTGTTATTTTTATCCTTGTTTCTACAGATAATGAAAATCCAACATTGAGTATCTTGTAAAACTAGAATACTGTGAACAAAGACATTATTAGAAGCTCAGAATGTCACAGCCTAATCAGCTAATTAACTAAAAAAAAAAAAACTAAGTGATCGTTTTTAGTTAACTGACGAAAAAAAATCACATTTTTATTTAAACATCCTGGGATTTCAAAGAACACCCATAATGCCAAACAACCTATAAGGTATTTGGTAAATAAGTTGACTTGAAAACAGTAAGAGAGTTATTTTTTTTAATTCCAGAAGCTTCTTTATAGGTGATCTTAGCAAGGCAAGTCAAAGCACCAGTTGAGGGTAAGCCAAACGTCCAGGCCTCGAGTCATTTCATTCAGTATTTTACCAGCCTGGAGAAGAGGTCGTCTTCCTCTTCATTCATACTCAAACACCATCTCTGTTAGATCCATTTGCAACTGAAAAGCAATCAGATCTAAAGGAACAAAAAGTAGAAGAATTCCCATTTGCAGCACAAGTCTAGGGCCAGATGTGTGTGAGTATGCAAGTGAAGCAAAACCCCTACCAGTACCATCTTGAATGACATCACCGATGTTTGGGAAATTCAAGTTTATCAGCACAAGCCTCTCCGGTTCACACATTTATTTATTTTTTTCTAAAAATAAAAAGCATAAATGTTACAGTTTCTAATCTAGAAACATATTTACAAGATTTGCAGCAATGAAATAAATAAGGTGGAGAATATAGGAAAGAGAAATGATAAACGGTCTAAAATGTACATTACATTTAGCTACTTAAAGCTATTTTCAATAAAGAAAAAAGATCTCAAACTATACTTTAGTATTAATAAATAAAGCTATGTGAAAAAATAAATAAGGTTCTCTTACGTCTACAAATGTACGTTTTTACACATAGGACAGAGCTTTTTATGTGTAAGCTTTTACGGTTCGCTTCTTTGTTTTAAAGCTTATGATTCAAACAGACACGCGTACTGCAAACAGTTCAGAATAAATTGGTTTCTGACCTATTTTGGCATTGGAACCGTTTCAGAATTGGGATATTGGCAAAGAAGAGACAACTCTGCTCCAAAAACTAGACTGTTTTGCAATGCTTCTCGGAATCTGTCCTTTGTACGGACCAAGCAGGTCCAGAACCTTCACCTCCAGTGGCTCAGCATCTCTGTGTACCTAAAAAGTTCCTGATTAGGACTTTTATTCCTTCAGGAATTCTGAACGGTGATATTTTTGTTTTCCTCGCTGGCTCTGAAGAAAGTGAAACACAGAAATTTGACATATCAACACCTACACAATATCAAATCTGATAATGACAACACATTATACCTCTGAATATAAACAGTGGATTATCCAAAACTCTATCCTTATGTATACTATTTTCTTGACACTGGCTAAAAGTTAAAACCAAAGTAACGTATGTGAAAAAAAAGAAAACACTAAGGCTGTAGAATTAAGGCTCTATAAATAATAATCCCAAGCAAATTGCTGACATGTATAAACAGCAGCTCTGCCACAATTAAGTAAAGAAGTGTTAAGGACATTCCTTGCCGATACAAGTTTTTTTACCTGGCTGGTCATAACCTGATACAACCTGAAGGAACATCAATCAGTCTGGTTCACCTCTAATAGCTTTCAAATGAGTTACAGAGTTCTGGCTGAAAGAAGATGACTGGAAGGTACGTTTTAGACTCGGTTCATCTCCAGTGTCTGCAGAAAAGTTAATACCCTTGAATTTTTTCACATTGACTCAAACTGAAGCCATAAATTTCAATGTTTCTTCTGGATTGTATGTGTTGGACCAACAAGGAAAAGAAAACAACAATGGAAGCAAAAGGAAACATCATTTTCATTTTATTTATGAATAAAATTCTGAAAGGTGTGGTGTACTTGTATAATTAACCTTGTCTATAAATAGGTTTATTGAGCCACAAATGTGGATAATTGTTTTGGCAGGACAGACTTTAGTTGTGAACTCCAATAAATCTCATATTTATGGATGAGTCATGCAGCAAGCAGATGGAAAAATGTTGCTCTGGTCACGTGAGACCGAAATGTAATCTTTTGGCCAAGTTAAATTTCATGTGTGATGGATCCCTATGGTGAAACATAGTGGTAGCAGCAATGGGATAAGAATCCAATTGGCTCCCTATGCAATTTGATAGTGAAAGTGCTTCTTTGCAAAATACAATTGGCAAAATTGTTTGTCTATATTTGGTGATGCTCCAAAAGACATGCAGCTGTAACTACAGGGAGACGTCTTTCTACAAAACCTTTCAGATTTTTTATTTGTAAAAAACAATTCAGAAAATCACATTTCCTTTCCCTTCAGAATTCCTTATGCTTTGTGTTGGTCAGTCACAGAAATTACTAGTAAAACGCATTGAATTTTCAGATTGTAACGTGACAAAATGTGTTCAAGGGATATGAATGCTTGAGCAAGGCACTGCAGCTGCTTTAATCAGGTTTCTTTGAGAAATGAATGGCTCCACTCATTTGAAGTTAGGCAAAAGCTGTTATTTGTGAAGTGTGTGGGAATGTTCCAAATAGCATAAACATAACTTTAAAAATGGCTCTAAAGTAAGAAACAAAACAAAAACAAGAGCACATATGATACAAATCCTGTAAAAATATACAATAACTAAAATGAAAACCACACATTCTAATCCAGGGGTTTGAATCTGGCCTGCTAACGATGGTTACATCCACAATGCACTGCTGCATTTTTTGGGGATGGGGGGGTTAGCATTCTTAATGTTCCCTTTATGCCACAGCCCAAACCCCTGTCCTAAAGCTGTTTCTCTTCCTCCTTCATCTGCAAAGTTCCAGTTTCAAACGAAACAATAAGAAGCAAGTGTTTTACAGTACAGGAGTTTGATTCTGGCAGATGAGTCTCTCTGTATCCTCCTTGCAACCCACACTGGCTGAATTCTTAATACATCCACTAGTCCATCGCCACTATAAGTTTGTCGCTCAACCGAACGTCCAAACTACGAAGGTAATCGACGAATGATGAAAAAAAACAGCATTGGTCATATGCTTCTTGCTGAGTTTATCTCTCATACAAAAGAAAAAGTGGGAAAAACTGAGCAGTATGGGAATTTCTTTTGCCTCAGTTGCTGTTATAAATTTCTTTCTAGCGTGTCGTCCAGTCACTGCCCATGCTCAGTTTGGCCCTGGGAATGGTCATCTTCTCCGTGCAGGGAGGCGAGCTCATCTCTGGAGAGAAGTGGATGATGCCGCAGTCACTCTTCATATTCTGAAACTTATTCTCCTTGGATGGCTCCATGTAGATGACTGAATTCTTGTTCACATGTTTCTTCAGGATGACCGTCTGTGTGAGTGTGTGTGGGGGGTGGGGGGGGAGAGGGAAAGCAAGGCATTAAGGTCATTATTTGGTAGACCTGCAGTGACAGCATCATGATTTATGTTCACTGGTGCTCGCCTGTTATAGAAAGAGAGATAACTTGATATTTTGACATTATAGGCTCATTTAAAGGTTTATGGGTGGCACGACCTTTTGCTATCTGAAAGCAAAGAGCAAAGGGAAACACCATTTATACTTAAGCTGTGACAGTTTTAGTACTGGCTGGGCCAGGAAAGGGAAAATCAGGGAAAATGCTTCCTAGGAAAAGTCAGAAATTAAGCTCAACTTAACAGTAAAAAGTTTCTTGTTAGATATTTTGCTTAAAGATTGAGCAATCGGGATTTCTGTCCTCCACATACTGGATTTTGCATGATTCCAATTTCTCTCTAAGAACTTTAACAAAAGACAACACAGAAAATTCAATTTTCTATAAAAAAGCTAACCCCTACCTTAATTTTGAGATTTCCAAATGAAAACAAACAGCTAAAAAGCTCAAATTGATCAACGGAAACTTTGTAGTACTCTTTTCAGCCTTCCTGTTATCTGCTAGGTTGTGCTCTCTCTTGTTCTATCACAGCCTACATGAACCTAAGTAATATTCCCACCTCCTTCCCTCAGTAGTAGCTTCCACACTGAAGAGCACTTTTGTTAGCGTGACCTGATTGATGCTACATATTAAATGTAGCTGCACTCAAGTTGTGTTTCTGAAAAACTGTTTGCTGGTTAGAGCCAGTCAAATCAAAAATCATCACATGTCAGAAGGCTATTAATTTGCAGATAATCGCTCACCTTCTTTGGTGCGCTGTAGCAGGACATCTGCACCCACTTCTTTTTCTTGTTGATGAGTAATGCCACAATGAGAAAGATAATGATGGCCAAGAGGAGTCCTGCAAGGATCCATGCAGCTGATTGGTAAACAAGAGCCATCTCCGTATGGGTGGGGTAGTTCTCACCCAAATGTGGCTGGTCTATGTAAGACAGAAAAGACATAATACATTTATGGATCTGAATTTCCACACATTTCTAAATACCTAAATTCTCCACTTTCTGGGGGCCCCTGTTAATTTTTCCCTTTATTAAAGTATAAAAACAGAAGCTCCCTATAAATATACAGAAAATATTCCCGACCTTAGGTTGTAAATATATACACTGATGGGCAGGCATATAAATAAAGGGACTGACTTACATATGCATAGATGAATGGAAGGGCAGACATTTGCAGAGATTATCTGACTGAAAAATTGATCTATACAAGAACAGCATGTCTGAAATACAAATATTTCTTTAAATACTCTTACTTTTTCCATGTTTATCCAGACCTGGAAAATACTTAAACTCCTTGGGAACTGATGTATTCATCCCATGAAAAACTTACTCTGCACTGTAACAGCAACATTTACTGACCCTAAATTGAAAACCATCTTGTACTAATGATATACTCCTGGGCAGAGAAGTGGGTCCAGTCATTCAAAATGAAAAATGACTCCTGTCTCCCTCAGGAAGGATCATGTTTAGCTCAAGTCCATTTATCACTCTTGTTTTAATATACATTTCACTCATTTATTAAGCCATTCCCAACAGACCACATTAGCATAAACACTCTCAGGGACTGGCAGGAAGAGTTTGGCAAAGCTGCCATATAGCTAACAGGACAGGATCGGTACTGGAGGACGATGGAGAACAGACAGCTACCTGTATCAGCGGTGACAGGTGGGACGGTCACAGTTGTAATCCAAGATCCACTCTGCCATGTGGTGGTGACCACTTCATGCGTTGTCCTGGTGGATACAGTCACTGATGCTGATGTTGTTGATTCTGTTCAGACAGAAGCAAGATGCCAATATTTTCAGAGTTCTGCAGTGAGCTAGTGTTTACACTCCCTGGTGTTTCAGCTGATAAGCTGTGTTTATTGGATCTGTCATCCGAACTTCCACTGGGACGCTTTGTGCGCACATTACGTTAAAAGCTCTGTTTTCCATCGGCTAAATAACAAAACAGCTACACGTCAGTGCGAACAATAGGAGGGTATGCTTAGTTCTTCCTCTATAGGAAAAGCTGACATGGGACTTTGCCTTCCTGTGGTGCCAGCAGGCGAAAGCGTTATGGGCCGATGCAGCCAGGGGACAGGAAGCACGTGTGAATGTGCGGATGCTCAAGGAATGTTTTCGTTCTGAGCGGACTGTGTGGGTCTGGCACATGGAATGTTTTCTATGTGATCCTGTTTGCCTATTTAGTGTTTAAGTGGCTGGATCTAACAAATGGTCAGAGAATCAGTTTAAGCCCTCTCTTGTAGTAGCACCATGACTCATAACATTACAACCAATATTACTAACACCATCATTCGAAAGTAGAGGGAAGTGATACAGTGCTTTGCAAAAGCCAAAAACAGTGTTTTGTTATAGGCATAAATTTATTTTTTGGGGGGAATTTTATGACATACTGGCATGTAGGAGTGGATGGCTGTGAAGTGTCAGAAGTGAGTGCATGGTTTTCGATGTTTTGTATAAATAAAAACGTAAAAAGCGAGGAATGCATTTTTGAGTACATCTCACACATTGTAGCTTCAACAGGTTTTTTCCTGTATTGTTTTTAATTTAGCACAATCCCTCTTTTTGTTAACTCCAGTCACCTTCTTTTTCCCTACTAGAGAATATTACTAACACGGCATGAAGCCCCCACCACCATGTTTTGCTTTGAGGTTGGTGTGCAGAGTTTGATTTCTACTAATTTCTGTATCATCTGACCAGAGCACCTCCTTTTAGATGTTTGTTGTGTCCCCTGTGTCTTGTATAATACACCCCCCCCCCTCACTTCTCATTGCTTTTATTAAACACTGGCTTTTTTCTTGCCACTTTTTCATAAGGGTCTGATTTGTTGACCAAATGACTAATAATTAGCTGTTGACAAATTCTGTGCTATTTTGTATTGGTCTCATATAAATTCCCCCCCACCCCAGGCACTGTGCATAATTTCAAATGTGCCAACTAAATGAAACACTGTTTCAACTAAGGATAACTTCCCAGAACAAAAGGCAGCTTTCTCCCATCTATGTTTTTCCCGACACCCACCCAAAAACGTACCGAGACAATGTGGGCAGCACTGGCCCTTGAGTAAAACCGGTACCCTGCAGCTGGCTGCCGGACAGTGTTGGGAGAAACACTGAATAGTGCCGTTGTTGCACGTGCAGCTCGTGCAGGCGTTGGCCTTCCAGGAGTCCCCGGCTTGCAGCATGTCTCCTTCGGCGGTTATGCAGAACTCCTGTTGGCTGCCGTTCACTGGCAGCAAGTTGCTCTCTGTCTCTTCTGTCAGTGGACACATGCAAATCTGATCAGTAATGAAACACTGCAGAAGCCTGTCACATTACATCGCTTGAGTAAAGCCAGAAATACATGTGAACAGCTAACAGAGAATGCTGTGCATTGCCTAATTGAGAGCTCAGCTTCTAAGTGACCCACGATATTTAACATTTCAATCCACATGGGTTACAGGGCCGTAGCAGCAGCTTTCCAGGTGACTCTCTTTGGCAGCTGTCACTTAAGCCCAAACTCTTATCTCCATCTTTGACAAGGCTGCAGGGCTGAGATCTATGGCCTTTTAATGACCACACTGAGGGGGACTCAGTCAGCATGAACACACTCCACTGTACACATCCATTACAAGGCTTATCAGCGAGATGTGTGTTATTCTCACATTCCTGGTGACCAGGCCCATACATATATCAAAGCACGGCCTCTGACAGTCCGTTTTTGTGCGCGGAGATGCAGGGATAAAGCAGGCCGGCATTCTCGAGGAGCAGCTCTCAGATGCAGTCGTTCAGGGATGATTTGTGGGCCTCATTCTTGGGAGTGCATGGGAAATGTTGTTTGTAAGTTTATAAATGTGTGAGACATTCTGAAATGTTTGGCTTCACTTGTAAATAAAATGTGCATGTGGTTTTGCGTTTGCCTCAGCAGTGGGGCGCTACAGATGCAGAAAGATTACAGTCTCGTCCCATCAGCAATCAGACAGTTAGACGAGTCTCTGATGTGGGTCGCTGGGTGAAAGCAGTCCACATGTTGTACTTCTTGCCTGGAGGAGCTCTACGTAAACTCAACCAGTCTTTGCTGGTTTCTTTATGGGCCTCTGCGCTTGACATAAAACTGGCCGCAAAGAGCAACATGCTAGACCCTACCAAACCACATGCTGATAGCACATCCACAGCAGCTTTAAACCCAAACCTGACCTGCTTCACATGGCCCCCTCCTAAAGCTGTTCAACCTTGTTGTTTTCCTGAAGGGAACCTCCTCCTTTCCCTCTTTTTATTACCTGGGCACATATGGCAACAGGTGTCCTTGTTTCTGATGGGCGTCTGGCAAAGCGCTGGGGGACAAACTTCCGTGTCGCACAGGACGCGTCCCTTCCTGCAGGTGCAGCGCTTGCACTCGTCCAGGTTCCACGTTTCCCCCTCCACATAAAATTCCCCTCCAGGTGCTCTGCACACCACCATGTCCATCCCCTCAGGCTGGCCACTGCCGGACTCATCTGATGGAGAAAAGAAACAATTTGTTTCTCTTGTTTTCTGTAGTTACCACAAACACCTTATGTTTGACCTTTAACAAACTTTTAACTGTCTCTGCCAACTACTTTGAAAATAGCTTGGCTGGACAATTTCAAGCCTCTTTCAGATACTCCTTTGTCTACATGATATCTACATGTCTTTGTTTCAGCTCAAAATCCTCTGACAGGTCCTGACTTGGAACGAAATTGAAACACCAGTACGTCCCTGACGCACCTCGGGAGATGGCAGTAAACACACAACTAACTGCAGGGTATAAAAAGACTCAATTTTCACAGAAGACGTCATATCTTTCTTCACTGTCAATCTAAATAATTTGAGAAATATGTGCTGATGATGGTAGAAAACAACAAGCTTGAGAAAATATGTGAAAGCTGCCGGGATTAGCCATAACAACCTCTGATGAATCTCCTGCTTCGTGAATCTCCTGAGTGAATTGTTTGAGAATGATTGCTTATATTTTTAAGCTCTCACTCTAGTTTAAAAAAATAGGGAGGAAAAAAAAAGTTGTATAATCCTCTTGATGTAACAGTTTTAATTAATTTGACCAATGATGAAGAAACTTTTGGCTGCTTCTCTTAAATACAAAGTAGTTTTGAGGAATTTTACCTGATTTCTAATCATTGACAACTGTATTCATAATTATGAATATGAATATATATTCATATTCATACATAAAAATAGTCATCAAATCTGACACAAAGAATAAATTACAGCTTGATTTAATCATGATCAATCAGGGTTTTTTTTTTCAATATCTTGTTACGATGAAGGTCAGAGGCGATAAGTGCAGATCACTGTCTAATAAAAAGAAGTACAGAAGTCTGTTTTTTTCACACACTTAGCCGAAAACATCTTTAGTGTCTCAGAGAGCGCAGAGCACATCTGCAAAGAGTTAGGCTGTTGTCCCCTGACTGAAAAGGGTGCTTAGCAGAAAGTAGAAGACCGTCTTTCATTTCTAAATATTTGAACAGCCAGCTGAGTCACCCCTCCATAAATATCCCTTACAAGTGGGAGAGTTGTGGATATAAAAGTGTGGGTGTGGATCAGTGCGCCTTCCAGTTCCAAAAAAACACGTAGAGAGTGTGACTGTGCCCAATCGAGAGGCCATGAAGTTTAGAATCTAAAAGTTGGATTATGATATTTTATTACCAGATGAGGAAAGTGTTTAGGTACGACTCTAAACTCTACTCTTGATATTTTAACTATTTCTATTTGCTTTACATTGCTTCTTTTTAAGCCAATTAATTATTTTATTCATGTTTTCTAACCCTAGCTTCCCATTTTTTCTTTTTAACTGCTCCTATCCATTACTTTGCTGCTGTGCAGCACCTTGGTGCAACTTGCTTGATAGAAACATGGTTTGATTTTAGACTTTGCTGCCAATGTCTTATATTGTAGTTATTGCAACAATACATGTTCATAAAGCTGAGACATGGGAATGTTTCTCAGATTGAAGCCTTACCTTCACATGTAGGACAGCATTGGTCAGACTTGACAACAGGTTGAGAGCAGCTGGGCATGGGGCATGATATGAGCACACACATCTCCCGCCCAGAGAGGCAGTAGCAGTCACGGCAGCCGTCGTGCCAGCTGTCACCCTCCTCATATCTGCGGCCATTGATGGTGAAGCAGAAGCTGGGCAGGCTGGCTGGGACGGTTGTGCTTAGAACTTCATCAATTTCTAGAAACACAATTATATGATATATAGAAAGAACGACCTTTTCACTCTTGAAAGAGTACAGAAAAACAAGCAGTTCATGTTCTTTTCACTTAGAGAAAAAGCAGTTCTTACTGACAGACACATAGTTACTTCTACGTCATTTCACTCAGTTAGACACTGCTTTAAGTATTAGATTGTTCAAATGCACCCAGAGACCTTGTTAAGAGCAAGAAATTGTCAAGTTGTCACAACAAAGCTTTTACAGTTTTAAATGATCTGGAGCACAGCTTGAACTCTGTGAACTCTCAAACTTAGGCAGATGCTTCAAGGACTATTCATTTTGAGTTTAGGTCTGGAATATACCAATACATTTAAACGAACTTCCAAAAATGTTTTCCCTTTCCTTTGCATTTTCCCAAATCTAAAACAGAAGCTCATTCAGAATTTTTAACTCAAGTAAACAGAGGATTATTTACAGAAGGTGTTGTCAAGTTTTTTGTTTGTGTTTGTAGAAAGGAACCCAAGTGTACCGCTGCTCCCACTATCCAAGAAAACCAGGAGATCAAATATTTGTAATATGGCTAAATTTTAAAAATAAACGCATAGCATGAAATGTGATCCAGCATCAATGTGGCACCTGAAAATAATTTCTAAATTCAAGGTAATTCTTAGCAACTGCAGTTACACAAACATGCACTGGAGAAAACTAAACACTTAACAGGAAAACATTTCATCTCACTGGGGAGGAGCAAAAGGTCACAGAACCAAAAATCTCCCATAGGATCAAAGCCATATTCTCCTGTTCTTAAGCTTTTAACTCTAGGATTGTTTAGTGCTGATGTTCAGATTTGTTATAGGAGTTTACTTCACTTATCTCATATTCATGTTGATCTTAAGGTAAATGAGACAGTTTTAGCAGAGAGACTACTAATCAAATATCCCTACATCTACATTTTCCTTTAAAAGACCCAGTAATTTATCTTATTTAAATAAATCGTCAGTTGAATGAAAACAATCTAGATGCAGTAGAACCCAGAAAACTAAATATACGATGACTCCTAGATTATTGTGCATTTCAGTTATAATTTCTGGTGAGCTAAAACTTGGAGTTGTCCCGTTTTTACCAGTGCTGAGATTAGATCCGGTAGTTAACAGTTTCTTTGATACCTTTGCACATGCAGATGTTGCAGCCCTTCCTGTTCTGTCTATAGCCGTTGCTACAGTACTTGTCGCAGGTGAAGGGAGGACATTTCACACAACGACACATCTCACAGCCATGTTTGTTTCTCCTGCAGGGTGAGACACACATTGAAGCAAATGTGATCAAAAGTCTGTTATTGCAATGGCAAATTAGCTATGATGTCCCACATAATCGTTTCAAAGACTGGATTTCTTCAAGATCTGTGAAGAAACATGGTCTTGTGACACATTGAAAGAAGTATTCTAAAGTCATGAACAATCAACATCTGGACTGGTTTTTCTTTTCTTATACTGGTTTCTTTGAAGAATGTCAAATAAAAGTCAACATGCGAGTCGCTTGTGGTTTGAATATCATACCAATCTTAAAGACTCTGAAAGGGGCACTTTAAAGCCAATTCAGATGCTTTCAATTCTGCCTGTTGCCATCTTTATTGCCCCAGAATCTCCAGTTGGTACATAAAAGTGTTTGTGAGCAGTGGACTGGTAAGAGTTAGGGTAGATTTTAAAACGTTGTTATTGACGTTACAGAAAAAGATGGTGGAAGACGGGGGCTTCCGATGGCCAACCTGATAACAGACAGTTTTACTTGAGTGGAAGAGAAAGAAACTTGGGAGGAAAGTTATAAGTATAGATTTCATGCAGAGAGAGAAGCAGAATGAAATGCAGAAGCTGGTAACAGGACAGATGAATTCAATTATCTGCCCAATAAACATGGATGGGTTACAGCTTGATGAACTGTCAAATCTCAGATAAAAGAATAAACCCTATCCACACCTTTACCATCCACTCAGCTTTCCTCTTTGACTTTCTCGCCAGTTAAGCTATGATTTTTTCATTTCGATTCTTACGCCATTTCATTAAACCCAAATAATCACACCATTAATCTTCGTCTGCCGAAATCAAACAGACTCCAAAATCTATAATGCACTGCATAAAGTGGATGCAAATCTCAGGTTCAGCAAACCGAAGACTCGATTTATGCTGAAACAGCAATAAGAGTGATAGAAACAACACTGTGAGTGGCCAGCCAGCGCCTCTCTGTACAAATACTGAGAGAGTGTGTGGGGCAACCTTATAGCAAGGCTTTGTCTAAAGATGGCATGTGGAATGCTAAGCAAGGCTTTGGGCTCCAGAGGGGATAGAGGTTCTTGGGGAGACACGGGGGGCCTTGTTAATAGACTGCTGGCTCAGCAGGATTTCTATTGTAATGTCTGAAAAAGCTGTTCAAAGTCTGTGTTCACAATGTGGATATTTTTAACTAAGAAGGATCAATCTGATTTGACTTTGTGGATGTTCTCTGCATAAGTATTCACAAATCTAAAAGTTTTTTTTTTTATCACATTACTGCCACAAGCTTCAGTATAACTTATTGGATGTTCTTATGACAAACAGAAATTAGTGCATAACTTTGAAGTGAAAAATAAATGGATACATAACATGTTTTCGCCAAAAGAAACACAACGAGTCAAATTTGTGTTAGTCTATCACCATATGAAAAAGTTCCTAAGGTACAAAAACAGGCTAGTGCAAATAACTTTTTATAAACTGGTAATTCTAGAGGAGATACTTCAAAACACACCTAATCCATTTTCCAGGGTTTGTTTTTCTCCTAGTTTGGATTTGAACACCAAAAAACTCACAGGATGTCATCAAGTGATCATTATGACTTGGTTTTTGTTTTGCTTCGTGGTAGCTACAATCAGGAGTGTCAGAGGACAAATCTGCACTGTGAGACACACAGGCTCTCAGAGGATTTCAGACTTCTAAGGCAAGACACAAACAGCTGCTTAGGAAGGATAAAACAAAGACTTCCTGCTCTTGCTCTTCTTTCTGCCCCCACAGGATCCTTCTCTATACTTTCTTCCTTTCTTTGCAACTATATTAGGCCTGTCTTCAGCCATAGCTCCCGGGTGCAAGGCTGGATATCAGAAGTATCAAGGCTGTATATGTTTCTTGCGGCTGTCTTTGGTCCTGATGCAGTTTTGATCGTTGCTTTGAGACAGGATGATGATTTATGAAATGAGACTAGTGCCTGGGGACTAAGCATTCTGGCACAGAGCGCTCCCAGATGTTTGATTGGGCTAAATGGGATTAGGAGGGGAGAGAGTTGCAGGGAGCTGAAAGGCTAACGTGGACCCCACAGAAACTTAATCGCACTCAAAAGAGACACATTCATTCACAGATTCAGAATCCTGGGAATGGCCACCAAGGTAGATGGGTGTTTTGATCGCGGATGCCAAATAGCTGCTGACATACTGACTAATGAGCAAGCACAGGGTGCAAGGTAATGCTCGATAAGATTCAATAAGCACTCAGCTGATTATATAAACACAGCAATTTACTGTGCACACAAGAGGTGACAGGTCTAAAACACATAAAGCACTTGATTAACATGGTTCTTAAAGGAATTGATGAAGTCCTCTCCCAGACCCGGACAAAGAAAATCAGAATTTCTCAAGTTCAAAACCCTTAAGTGTTTTTGCTTTTCGTATGAGTTTTACTGGACTTCTGTGTAATATTGCGGCTTAGGATCTTTTCCATCCATTTTCTGTTAACTTCTTGTGCTTGAAAATAAGGCCTGCTTGGAGTGGCTCCCCTTCAGTTATTCTGAATGACATATTATGCAAAAAAAAAAATCTATAGTTTAGTTTGATTTAGTTAAAAGTTATTCTATGCGACTTTCAAATAGCTAATATTACCTAATGAATAATCTAATAAATGTATTACACACAATTTGTATGCCTCCGATTTTAATAATTTAGATAATGTCTATATGTTTAGATATGAATAATTTAGGATTAAGTTAAAACTGATTCTGTCAGCTGGATAAATCTGGCTCATTAACGCAATGCAGGCACCGACTTAATCAGTCAAATATGCATCAAAATCGTTTCTCATTTAATCAAGAGAAAGCACAGCAGTCAACATTTTAGCTGCACAAAGTGCTTTCAGCAGATTAAAGGTTGCAGCAGCTTAGTCTTTATTAGCAGCTCATTAGTAGTTATCAGTTGTCCAAATATTTGCGTAAAGTGCTTCTGGCAGATACAAACTGATGCGTCATCTTGTCAAGGTTTTCAGGAACAAAACAATACATAACCACAAACTAGTGAAGGTGCAAAAAACAACCTGCAGAGTCAACAAAAACAGATGACGTTAAACAGACTGAAACCACGGGCCTGTTTAAACAGATGTTTAGACAGATGAGAATAGCTGGATTTGAGTGATGAGAAACCCATTGGGTCATCGGGTGAACATACACATATCCATAAGGGCAGGTCTTTGTGCAGGTCAGGGTTCGGCACTTGGGAGTGGGGATGCTGCACTCACACACCTCGCAGCCCAAATCATCCTTCTCATAGCCCGTTGGACATTGCAGAGGACAGTACTTTCCCAAGTCAGGACAGGAGTCATCTGAAAGAGTTGAGTTAGAAAGGTCATCTTGTAAAGCTTCAGAAGAGCAAAGGCATAGTGAGCTATTTGGTTGTGCACACAAAGATTCCGCTGATGGAGCATTTTGTCAGAGGAATCTGGCAAAATGGAATCAGAGCATTGATCATTTTCAACAAGAAAATGATAAATGCTTATATCAGATGTTTATTACACTAAAATCAATTCCCTGAGATTTCAAACCAAAAGTAAAACTTACTGTTGAGACACTGGCAGAGGAGGCACCCATTGTGGTCCTGTTGGAAGCCATAGGGGCATTCATTCCCTGAAAGGGAGCAATTTTCCAATGGTGGACACAGCAAAGGGCTAACTGTTTCATAGGATGGCTCTGCAAAATGAAAGAACAGTGACAGACATAGCATTATGACATAAAAATATAACTTTATCAAACGTAAATGAGCATTTGTTTAAACCCCCTCTGGTGCAACGTCTAATCTTTCTTTCCATCTGTGATAGCTACCTATTTGCACATTTACACTGCTCTAAACAGCAATTACAGATAACTGCAGAGCAATTACACTGCACTAAGGTAGGTTACACTCTAAGATGGGATGGTACGTCTGTGTGTTGCTTAGTGGCCTCCCATTAATAAGTTTAATGTGTCTGGCACACGCAGAAGCTTCAGTCTGCCAGTTTAGTGGAAAAAAGCATCCCGGGGGGCTTAATGCAAATTCACGCATGGCTCCAGACTGCCTTGTGTTTGGGCCAACTTTACTGTAAATCTGCATTATAAATAAGAATAGAACAACTGAACCGTTCTTGGGACGTTCTGTGGGAGGAGCGGCTCGTCGAGCTGTAACTAATTTTACGAAGAAAGAAAAGATCAAGCTCAATTATGCAGACTCCCGCTTTGAAAGCATGCCGTAACCTCATCCACACAGGTGGGTCTCATTTTGGTGGGCAAGGGCAATAAAGAAATACAAAGAACCCTACAGCTTAAAGAATGCATGTGGCCTCCCCTTTAATGAGCCCATGCCGATTTATTCTTTGTAGTAAAGCTGCAGGGCCACAAGAGCCTTACCCGTGCGGTATGTGGATTAATATGTAGCTCAGAGAATTTGGCTGTCTATTAAACTTAATAAATACGACGGGATGCTTGTTTAGAAAGCCCTCCGATACCTTCGCAGAAGGGACAACATTCTCCAGGGATCTTTACAGGATTCTGGCAACTCTGTTTGCAGGCCATGGCTGTACAGTGTGGATCCCCATCCACACACTGACAGAATGTGCAGTCGTCTTCTTTCCATTGTTCCTCGTGGGTTCGGAGTTTGTTATTCACCCAGCAGCTAGCCTTAGTGCTGTCCATCGACATCAACTCAACATCTGAGGAAGAAAAATGCACATCCGTTATGCAATTCTGGTACAAAAGTAAAGGAAGAAAGAAACATTTTATGTACTTTTGTTTTCTGAAGCTCTGTTTATAGTTTACTTGGGTGTCAAAATAAAACCGTTTTCAGAGTTGATCCCCCGTCCTCGTCTGCAGCTGAGGCAGACAGTAAGAAGCAGGATATCCCGCCTGGGAGTCAATAAGATACTGAGACTTTATTTGAACAAGAGCCAGCGACAAAACACTTTTGAATATGGGAAATACATGTATAAACATGAGCTTAAATGTCTGTGGCACATTTATGTTAATACAAGTAAGATTTTCTAAAGTGCAACACAGGCAGGCTTTAAAGTTTCACAATATCTAGTCCCAGCAGAATCCACTCTAGTTTTTGGCAAATACTACAACTTCTTTGTTCAAATCTTAGCTTTGAATCCCCAAGGCTCCTGGTCAAAGGCCAAGCTAGACTTCTAATATATCAATTTTCTCTCTGAAAAAAAGAAAGTGCTTTTATAGATTTATTCATTGGCCTTGAGTAGAGGCCATAAAGTTTTGCCACAGTTTTAAAGCTAACCTGATGAGTTATTCTGCTATCGTTTAGGTAATGGATGACAGTGAAGGCAAGCTCTTAGCCTTGTTATTATTTACCATTTTAAACATCTTAGACACAATCTTAACGTATGTAAATCTAAAACCATGGATCTTTCTGGGGTTTTTTTTTATGAAAAGAAAAGTTTAATGAGTGAGTATGAAAGACATAAAGGTAGCAGTTTATGGTGTACAAGAGCAATACTGAAATTTTGATTGCTAAAATCCTATTCAGTAGACTGAGATTGGCCTAATCTGATTGTTTGATCAAACTGCTGTTTTAGTCATGCTAGCATCGCTAACCATCCATCTATTGTCTATACCCGTTTATCCTTGCACAGTTGCGTCAGGGGATTTGGATGCTGGTACCTTTCTCCAATGGTCACTGGGCTAGAGAGGGGGATACTGATTTGAGTCCTGGCCCCAGGCCCCAGGCCCCAGGCCCCAGGCCAGGACTCAAATCAGGATCTTCTTACAGAAAGACAGCAAAGCTATTCCAACTGCTAATAACACCACTAGCCATGCTAACTTCTAAAATGTCAACTCTATAATAAATTGGTCTTCACTTTAAATATTATTGAAACTCTGTTTTACATTGTCTAATCTCTAACAGACTTTGGCTACTAACAATTGGATTTTTACTTCTAAGTCATAAAACAGGTATGTTCAAAGTGCGGCCTTCGGGCCATTTATGGCTCGCTGTAAAAACTTGGATTCCCCCCGTCCCTTCATTAGAATGGAGCAAATCTGCCATACAAGTATTTCATTTACACTTTTTCATATTTTAGGACAACATATTTTATACATAACATCTTAAAAATTATTAGGTGCAAACAATAGATTTTCATTAATTATGGAGCAGCTAAAGCCACAAACATCAACCTAGGTTTTATCAAAAGCAAATTTCACTTTTCAAATGAGACATTTTTTAGTATCATATTGAGCAGATTAAAGAAAAGGTACAAAACTTTTGTTTTAATAATGTTATAAAAGTATACAAATATTTGTGGCCACCAAATGCTTTGGGCCTCATAGCAAAATGTTTGGACACCACTGTCAAACAGGGTGCTCTAAAAGAGCATTGTGTGATTGATCAGTCAGAGGTTTTTGTTTATTTATGTATTGATAGCCTTTATTTGAATTGAAGTCAAATTGATTTTCTGTTAGAACAGCATTCAAATCATCCAAAAGACTCCACATTTCAAGGTGATCCTCCAACGCTCCAACTCTTTGCCTTTTCTCCTTTCTCATGCATTTGATTAACTGTAGGTATGCTGACAGAGGCCAGTGTTGGCTGCAGTCTCCATCCACAGGCTCCTGACTCACTATAATGTGGTTGCCAGATGCACCGCAAGACCTTTTCTTTTCCAAAGCCAAATTGACATAGCAAAGCTGCCTACCTGGCTTTGAGCGCATGCCTCACAAATAAGAAATAAAACCGATCTTGCAAATCAGTGCTTACTGAAAGACTTATTGAATATCTGGCTGGCTGTTCTTATGTGCCACATATGTCAAGAACTATGACAGGTGAGTGTATAAAGGAGCTATTAAGAAAAGCTAGCTCAGGGTGAGTTACAAGACAGGGAATCATCATATTCAGAGATTGGCTAGTATAATATTCTAGTTAAAAAATATCTGTAGCTAAAGGATTTCAGAGAAAATGCTGTTGTAACTTCAACAACTTAAACATAACAGAAATTAAAATTCAAAAGAAGATCATGAGCATGGCTAAAGTAGTGTTAGGAAAGAGATCTGAAAGATCAATAGTAGCGTATGTTCTTTAAAAGTACTTAGAGTTTAATCTCTTATGTAACTTTCTGAACTTGGTCATAAGGTTTAACAGGGCAAAGCAAAAAAGATGTGAAAGAAAATTGGAATGTAGTGCTCTAAGAAGTGGGCATCTTTGTCAATTTTATTTATCTGTAGTTTACGTGGATATGTCACTAACAAAAATTGGTCCACAAAATATCAGTTTTTCAGATCACCCCCCCCATTTGGTTACCACTGTAATTCTGTTTTTCAAAGTTTGCCTCTTTGAAAGTCTCAGGTTCTCACTATAAATTGAAATTGAATTAGTGGTGCAAACAGAGCAGAAAATCAACATTTTTTCCAAAAATGCCAACGTTAATTTAGAAAAGGGCCCTGGGCTCCCTCATTAGAATAATGTGATGGTTCAGCAAAATCTTGAATGAAATTGGCACATTTCAGTGAAAGATTGGCTTGAGTGTGTGTACCTATGCAAACGGGGCAGCACTCGCCCTCTGGAATGTAGAACTTTTCACAGTCCAGCTCACCACACTCTGCTTTGGAGCAGAAGGAGATTCCTCCGCGGCACTGACACAGCCAACAGGGGTCCATGCGGTACACCTCTCCTTCTGAGAACTTTTTGCCATTGAAGACGCAATTTGGAGAGACTGCAAAGACAAAAATAGAGTTAGTATTAAAGTATTAGGAAGGACAATTATCAGCACACTGGGGTTTGGGAGTAAGTACACAATACTTTGTCCTTCATGTTTAAGTGCAACTCATGACCACATTAGAAAAATAGTATTGATATCAGCAACCTCTTCATCAGTGAGAGGCTGTCACAACTGTGCATGAAAACAACCTATTCCTAAATAAATGATCTTGTATTATTGATTGAATTGTGCAACCCAGCACTTGCAAACCAGGTGAACTACATCAGCGCCTTGGCCTGAATTTCTCCAACAGAATCTAAGCATTTAGAGCCTCTTCAAAAGGCATACTGTAATATAATTAATTCACCTTCAGAAACCTGAATTCAGTTTCTCTACATGGTCAACAGGTGTTGATGTGTCTATCAAAATGACATCTTACGCAACATGGTATGTTTTCATCAATACACAGGCGCATTGCATTAAATTAGAATGTGGCTATTCCATTAATTCAATTTGAAAATTAATTACAGAAAGAGTGTTTATTTCTGTTTCAGTTAATGATTATGGCTTTTGGCTGATGAAAACCTTTCAGTTTCTCGCAAAATTTGAATATTACACAAAACCAATGGCTCTTTCCACTGGTCTTGTGTTGCCTTTAACCTTCCTCTCGACAATATCCCATAAGTTTTCTAGTCAGTGGAGCTCAGTGCTACCAAGATCATTGCACATTTTGGTATGTTTGGCAGTGTGGTCAAGTAAAATGTCCAGCTGGAAAGTAAAATCAGCATCTAAATAAAGTTTGGAGAAACCTAACACCAGACCACAAGCAACTTGAGCTCTTTTTTAAGATCATCATTTTCAATCCACAAGCTACATATGTTCTTTACACCTCACAATCATCTGAAAGGTCCTGACATGAAGTTGATCCTCCAATATTGTATCTTTAATACACCTTGGGAGTAAGTCCTTAAGCCGTAGAGACTATGAACTGGTTGGTCTGCATTGAGAAAAGGTTATGATCACGCAATCTAATACGGGACAAAAACGCCAACAAAGTCATGAACTTTGAAGACTAAGCAACAATCTGGCCTTTGGTTCTAGAATAGCTTGTTAAAACAAATGTAGTAATTCTAGCCCTTCTCCTATATAGGAGGGTTGCTTCATGGTTCTTTCAAAGCAGAAGCTATGCATGTTGCTTGTGTACATTTTTCTAAATAACTGTTTCCTCCCACTTAACTTTCCGTGCTTTCTTTAACAATAACCTGTATGTTACACCCTTCTTGAGTAAGAATTAATCACTATCTGCTGGATAACTGGTGTCTTTGGACAGTGTAAATCAAAACATAAAATCTCTAGATTAATATCCTTTTAATGATGATATAAAATAACTCATTTGAATTAACAGAAATTAATATCTATCTCTCAATGTGCAGTGTGTTTTTGAATAGAATTACCAAATTTCTACTTTAATTTATTGAGATGCACATGCATGTGAGAAAGTGTTACAGAAGACAACCTACTGTCTTAAGGTAACGTTTCTTGAGCCGATGTGGGAGTCTTTTGTAGTCATAAATGAGATCAGAGGTCATGCCTGCATCTGTACGCCATACCTTAAGGCGGAGACTCAAAAGCCTCCGCGCCAAATGACCCCATGCCTCCCGACAACCAGCACTGCGCTCCTAATACGAAGCAGGTGGGAGTTGAAAGTAAAGCAGGGGATTTGTTGATCTTTTATTACTCTCCTTGTCCATTTTTCACCCTTCTCTCCCCTTTCATTCTCCGTTCCTTTTATCCCACTTATGTGTGCGCATCAGAACTGACCAGAGAAAATGCAATAAGTGCTTCAGCCCGGCTGAATCAAAAGGGAAGGCAATGGCTTTTTAACGCTCAGAGAAGCAATAGGAAGTCAGTTTAAGGGAACGCTCACATGTGATTTCCTGAGCTTTTGTTAATGGCAATCCCTTAAATAACATGTGGAGTAGAGTTTAAATTCCAGTCGTGCTTTATGATGTTTGTTCTTCAATAAACTGATATGAAGATTTGATGTGGACATAGATGGACTCAAAACAATGAGCAGAAGATTATCTAAAACTGTGACAGTGGTGAGACCAAAACATTGTTTTCTAAAAAAAATGAATAATGGATGGGAAATTTAACTTCAATCTTTAATGCATCTCAAAATCTTTTGAGGACAGCTGTTGGCTGCATGCTCAAAACAAGATCAAGTCTTCCATGGTGATCTCAGTCTTATTGCTTAACATCAGCATGAATCTTATTATCATGTGCAATGTGAGTAAAGGCTGACATCATGGGACGTTTTCTGCGAATGTGCCAACAAGAGTGTTAAGAAACAGCAGTTAAACAGGATCATCTGTGACATCATGTTATTGGTCCAGAACAGTGTTGGAAGTTGTAGAGACTGCAATAGTTGTTTAGTCAGTAGAAGAATACCTTCCATTGTTTATGGAAGCCAAAATGCACTAAGTGCATTTGGTAATTGCACACACTCATCCTGGCTAAAAATGAGTCCCTCGCCCCATCCATGGAAACAATCCAATCGTTCCAGACCACTAACGGAAATACAATACAGGGTGTGCTCAAATGTCTTTCATTGGAGGATAGTGTCTCAAGTGATTTAGACATGCTGTGTCAATGTTGCTTCAGAAAATTTATAGAGGGGGACTCTGTCTGTGCTTTTGTCCACTTCCCTTTCTGTGGAGCTTTCTGACACTGCAGGCAGTCATGCAGGGCCTAACGGACAGTAGACGCAACACAAAAGGCATCAAGCCCCAGGTCCAAAAAGCAGCGGACACTTGTTATCAAAACACTGATCCTGTGACCCCCACGGCTGCCATTCAGCCCCTGCCGGCATGCCGGACTCGATTACCCTCCCCACCGGCAGACTGGAGCACATAAAAAGCATTCCCATCAATGAACTGTTGAACCTTTTCCCCTCTGGACGTGTGACCAGACAGGAACCCTTTGACACTGCACTCCTGTTCAGAAAATTCATAGCCTAAGCACTTTTCTGGTCACCAGGCTTGTTAAGTCTATTAATTCCAGGACACGGCACACATTTATACATCTGGATGAGCCAGAATGGGAACTTGTTCTGTTGGTAAAACACTGAATATTTGTTGGGCGGGCAGAGTAAACAGGCCAATACCGCAGGTCCCCTCCCTGCTGGCACTCCTGATTGCCTATAAGCTCTACAGAACTCAAGATTTGAAAACTGTAGTTTTCTTTCCCCCCTGTTGCTGTATCAATTCCCCCCTTATATGTCCCATCTCTTTAGGTTATTTGGAAAAATTCCCAGTCTCTAAAGTAATGGGTCAGATTTTTGAAGTGAGTTTTTGTCAAAAGTTTATGAGCAGTTAATATTGCTTCCCGGGGTTCTCCATTCAGCATAAATGTGCAAATGTCATTTTGTGAACTTTTGTCACATTTACATTGACTGTTTATGCACAAAGAAGCTAATTATTTGTTTCATACAAGAAATAGGAGTGGGAGGTGGTGTATCATTTAAGGTTTCCTTGTGTGATACATACTGACAACATAACATGTACAGCACCAAAGATGCACAGTTGGGGTTAGTAAAGTGTAAAAACCAAAATAAAAATAGGATCAACTTAAACTGTCTTAGAATTTTCCTTTTCACATCAATCGGCTTGCAAAATAAAAAAAAAAATCCTTTGTGCTCAAACTCACAAGCTGCGCATGTCTTTAACAAGCAACTTTGGTTCTTTTCAACCACAGAGTTTTATTTAGTGCTATTCAGTTTTCAGTGCAACCTCATGGGGGTTTGGGGGAGTCAATTGTGGTCTGCTTTGCACGTTATTCAGAACTATCTATTTAGAAGACATTAAAAGAAAATTTAAATTACAATTGAAAAAAAAAAGTGATTTCTCATCAAAGCAGATTTTCCGATTAAGATCCAAAAGGGGGAAACACCAAGATCTCTCTAAATGTCTTAAAAACAACCATTGCTGTTTTCCTTCTTTTGCACATGATATGACTCCCTTTTTTCTGCATACACAGTCAACAAGCACAAAACAATCTGAACTACACATTGATGTCCACTGAGAGCGGACCAAATGGACCACTATAGATGGCAAAATTAATGTCACATGCAGGTTTTGTTCTCCAGCAACTTATGTTCTTAGAATGTGTTTCCAACTCCCTTTTTGATATTTGAGTGGTTGAAGTCCAGCTTATTCTTTTCCCCTGGTCATTAGTTTAAAATACCCAGTATAATCTAGGTTGTAAAAAATGAACATGAAAAATGAGCTATCTACAGCTGGCTACTTATAATGGCTACTTATACCCTCTAATAGAATCTTAATTAGAAAATCCTGAACTATTTCTTATAAACTCTGGGGGGAAAATTGACTCAGCACTCCTAACAGTTCCAATCTAATCAGCAACTTTCCTTTTTACTATCCAGCAGGGGAAAGCCTCATGCAGGGGGGAATAATTACCTCCAGATCAATGAAGTACTTCCCACCAACTGTGCAACTGCTTCTGTGAAGGAGAGCAATCAAAGTGTGTGGTATGTACTTCAGTGGAATTACCTTTCTGGCACTCAAATACGTCACAGCAGTCTCCTGGCCGACCGCTAGCCTGACTGATCAGAACAGCGTGCTGGCCTGCTTGGACAGTGGGTTTTGTTGCAGGCACGGAAATCACATGTGCACTGGGGTGGCATGGAGGGGCAGCACCCGGCAGGGGGCGTGTAGCTCTTGGTCAAGACCGACCCTTTGGGGCAAGAGGGCAGTGGCAGGGCAGGACATGTCACCCCAGCACACCTCAGCTCCTCTGAAAAACAACAACAACAACAAAAAAACATGACTTATTTTAACATTATAAATGTGTGTAATACCATTTTCTGGAGTTCTGCAAACACTGTTCTCACAGAGGAAAAGGAGGAGACTGCTTCCACCATGTGAGAGTACAAATCTGGAGACAGCTGGCTGCTTGCAGTGTCAGTTGAGTCACTTTAGAAAGATGCCGCTGCAGAACTCTGCACGCAGTCATCAGATCCTCACTTCAGTCCATGGCGGCTTTCACTGCAACCAGTCAGCATAGTGAGAACACAGGCAGCTCTCTCTGGACACGACACGGCTCCCCACAGATCCTGTCGACGCGACTCTGATCCCGCGCTCCCTGGCTCGTATTGCCAACAATCCAAACAGCTTCTCATGCTCTAAAACCCAGTCATTAATAGTAGCCAACCTTGAACAGAGCTTTGCTTCATAGCAGTTTAAAGACTCTCCTTCACTTAGCATACCAGGCTGCGTTTGTCTATTCATCTGCAGAGACAATATAATGGCTCTGATAGCCCTTTTAGGGGGTTTGGGGGGGATGTGGTGTGCAGCCAATGTGGGTGGGGGGCTCAGTAGTGTATTTTGGAACCTGTTCAGGAAAATAAAAGTAGCACCCTCTTTTTTCAGATATTGCTTGAGAACAGTTTTATGCTTCCAAAACAAGGTATTATTTAACCCGAGGGGACGTATTTATTTTGGTTCTCTGTTACTGTAATGTTACCAGGACAAAGAGAGGTTGAAAGCAGATTGATGCTCCAACTGTAACCAATCAGTCTTTCCTCATTTCCTGTTGCAAATACTGGGAACACGAAAGTACACTTTTGCCACTATGAGCAATGAGCATGGATAACAATGAGCACAGACCTGCAGCTCCAGTGAAAAATAATAATAATAAAAATAATAATAATAAACCATGACATTGACAGAAGAAACATGTGAACAAATGACTGCACTAAGTCAAACCAAACTGTTTATGATTTTGTTATGAGAAATGCTTGACAATCTTTGCATACATCTGGTTTTTGAGGAGAGGAAATTAAACAAGCTCGAGGTTGCGTAACACTGCTTGGGGTTGTGGTTCTGTAAAGTTTCCAGAGTTTTGTTGATGGCCTTCCTAAGACAACAGTGTTTTATGATGTGTCTCAAAAGACAGGTAAGCAGGTGGTTTGCTGCTCTATGCTGCATACAGCCAAAGAAAACTCAAGTCACTTTCTCAGGCATGTCCTTGAGAAAGGAAAAACTGTATGACTAAGGGTTTCTAAACCTTGAAGACAAACCTTGTATTTTTATTTTTTGAAGTGGATTTCTGTAATTTTATCAATGGTAATAGTTAATATTTCAGTAGTAATTAAGTAATTTTTAATTGCAATTAATTAATCACAAATAATTACATTTTAATCAAAAAACCTATATTGACAAAATAAGCTTAACCCTTTTCAATTCAGAAACTGTTTTTGCTGCTACAGTATTAGATGAAAAGTGGCATTATACCCATCAGCTTCCAAGTGTCTCAGGAACCTCTTATACTTTATGTAACTTATTTGTAAAAATACAAAGAACAGTTTGTGCTGCTCCAATATGTTTTGCATTGAGATGGTATTTTGAGATGGTAGTGATTGATTAACCTCTAGTACAGCATTGAATCCCTTCAATTTGACTTGTCTTAAATTTCTCAAATGAAACTTTTTAAACTAACTTGTTGTAAATTATGTCGAAGAATAATTACTGTCCCTTTCATAAGCATAATCAGTGGGACTTATTTAGTTTCCACACCATAACTCTCTGTGGTTCTAGCGACTGGAAATGTTGAAAAGTCATCAAAGGTATTTTTCTTGAACTTGATGTAAAATTACTTCACTTCTTTTAGCCACATTGTATTACCCTATGCCCAAACAGCCGGAGAAATATTCAGTCACTCTGGAATCTCTTTGAAATTACTTTCTAACTATAGAAATGCAAGTAATTTTTATTGAGATTTTGAGATTCAAAACCTTTTTATTCTTCGTTAAATGTCAAAAACCTTAAAAAATAAGAATAATTAAAAAAAAATAGTCTACTCTCCTGCAATGTGGTTACCTGCCTGACCTCAAGTAAAGAGGTCCTTTGATTTGGTGGGTGGAGGGAACTGATGACTGAAATTGAGAAGAAGCAAAACGCTCAGGTTTTCTGGCTCTGGATGAATACAGCAGGAGTGTGAAGTATCTGTACTGTACTCTTTACTCAAGCAACCTGGGAACAGAGAACAGAGCTACAAAGCTCTCATTGACAAACTCAGTAACTAAATGGTGTCATAGCAAAAGGAGGGAAACCCCCGGAATCAACGTTAGGCTACAACACTTTCCAGGGTTTTTGGCCAATTTTCTAGACTGAAATTAAATAAACTCGGAACTGCTGATTGCCTGGTGTTTTACATAAAACAAAAAAGTCTAACACAGTCCATTGCTGCTCAGTTGAACCACTTTTGCATTAGAAAGAAAACTCCAAGCTTTTTAAAATCCACAGAAAACACTTTCTCTGTATTGTGTGTGACTCAGAGGAGGCTGATTACTCTTTGAATCGTGATAATGGCCGGGGTTAGAGAGCGCTGGGAAAAGCAGCTGGCAGACACGCTATTGTCATTTAAATGAACAGAATTGTATTCTTCTGTAGAAATGCTCCAACCCTTGCAGGTCTAATTAATATATTTTTGTTTAGCTGGAACATTTTTAAACACAATAGGCAGGCATAGAGGTTGGAAAAAGTCAGCAGCAAATGGATTTTATGCTGCAGCCTTTGTGTTCTATCTCAATGCATAAATGGCTGTAATTAGTGAGTCAGCGACCACAGAATGAATCTTTGTAATACAATGGTGGCAATAATCCAACTTGCACAAACATAAATGAATAAATTTTGTATGCTTGATCATTTCTATGTGCATATTAAGCAGATGTTCTATTTTTTTTTGGGGGGGGGGGGGTCTAGAAAGGGTGAAAAGCTATCTTGCAACCACAGATTGATCTCTTATGTAAACACAGTTTATTTCTGGCATCTCCACAGTCCATTGAAGAAGCAAAAAAATCCTTCACTCTAAATAGCTTATTTTGCTTCACGCTGGGTACAAGGAGCTCAGTCTTTTTCTCAAAGCAGAGCAACTCAACTGGGCAGAGGAGGCTCCGTTGACAGCCTGAGTTTACTCATGGAAAAAGTGCACAATGTGAGTTCTGTTCACCTACTGACTTTGGAAACAAATCAATGGAGAACAAAGCCCTCACAGTCCAGCTGCGTTCCGTGGGTTCCTGGTCTGTCCTCAGGTTTTATAAAGTTGCCCCACAAGGGACACATCGGGCCGTCTCTCAAATTAAGTTGCGGGGGCATGGCCCCATGCCCACCAACGGTTACGACTGAGAAAGTCTATTTTGTTCAACCTGTACTTTGGTACATGTAAGAGGAAGCTGTCTTGGAGGCATTCAGGGCAAAAGGCAGAGGCAGGGTCATCAGGTAAAAGTTTAGTGAAGACTTCAAAGCTCAACTAGAGGCTGGAGGAAACTGGGAGGAGGCATCCAGAAGCTGGCATCTTTGCATTTCTTTCCTTAATGACTCCTGTTGATGGAAGTTATTTAACCAATAGTAATGTGCCACTACTAAGGATTGCCACTTCACACCCAGTAAGGTTTCCAGTTTAAATCTCAAAAAGTCCTCTCAGTGCACAGGATCTGCCACAAAGTTTTTCTCCGACTGTTTGAAATTGTACATGTTGGATTAATTTCATGCAAGTATCAATTTTCTACAGACTAGGTTGTGTGCTTTATAAACTTTATTGTTTCAGTGTTGCAATAGATCTTTTTGTCAGTTGTTTGTATAGCGCAGTGAAGTTTAATATAAAACATTTCTGACATAATGAAGGTGTTTAATAAGAAATACTTCAAGGCCCAATACATATGTTCTTAATGGGGAATGAATCTGAGGAGGTTTCTGCTAAGCAAATTAGTTTTCACTTTTGCTCTGTTATGCTGGTCAAACAATTGCTCAACTTCAGATTGCTCCTATTTTGTTGGGCATAATTGCTCCTGGAGGATTTCTTGATCCCGCACTATAAAACCCACAAACCGGCGTCCTCATGGACCTATGGGGCAACATGTAAGCGTTTGAGTGTGACAGTTAAGGAGTTAATAGTGGCAGTGTTTTAGACAACCTAGTAAAAGAACCCACTCTCTTAAACAAAATGATATCATGGTGCTTCCATGTTGACATGACACTGTACTCATGGTAGTGTTTACCTCTTCTTCTCGAAACAATCCATTCTCCAGATGTCCTAAACTCTCTATAAGGGACTTTATTTGAGAAAATCTCTCTACCCGGTCCAATCCTACTACTAATTGAAAAATATTATTCTGTCCTTGAAGTTTTTCTTGGAGATAAGAGTCTGCCCTTCTTGGCACTAGGTCAGCTTTGGAATATTTTACTGTGCATGTAGCAACACTTACACCTGCATGCTTCCATTGCTGAGGAGACAGACTTGGGAGCCCTAAAGCTGTCACAAGAATTAGATGTTTTTTTTCTTAGGGATGCCAAGTTTAAACTTCACTATAAACTAAATTTGCACTGTGTTGTGCTGTCTCAATTAATGCTTGATGCCTTTCACACTAGCCATTTTCTTAAGTGCCCAGGATCATCTATTGTGATCTATGCCAAACAAAGATGTTCAGAGAGCTGTGTGGGCAAGATGCCAACTGCTTGTAATATTTTAACAGGAAAATAACTGCATGCAATAAGCAGCAGGAACTCCACTACTTTTAACAACAAGAAATAGTTCATGCCATGATGGTTGCATAGGAATAACCTGACCTTAACTAGTAAATGAATGAATGAATGAATGAATGAATGAATGATGAATGAATGAATGAAGAAAAAGACATGGGCATTGACATATTCCCATTTATTCACGCCTGTGTGTGCCCAGTAGCAGTACATTGAAGAGAAACGGCTCCTTGCTGTCAGATGGCACATAACTAGACCAGGGTTGAGGAGTTTTCAAGCAAATCAGCCAGACAGTTGCAACACCATGTATGGTTGTGTCTGACACAAAACGCATGGGATAAAGCTTTGGCAAGGCTGCTGGAGGGCGTGCTGGTCAACCCCAATATTTTTAGGACATACTCCTCTATCCATCTTTTGAGTGAAGGATCAGCCACATTAGAAAGTTTGAATTGTTCTTTCAGTGCAGCATTCAAGTAATAGTTTTTGAAAACAATAGCCCCTTTTGCTCGTCCATTTGTTAAAATCATGTAATAGAACATAAACCGTTGCTCAATGCGGATGCACACAAAGTAAAAGAG
Organism: Poecilia picta; assembly: GCA_033032245.1. Lineage (NCBI taxonomy): Eukaryota > Metazoa > Chordata > Actinopteri > Cyprinodontiformes > Poeciliidae > Poecilia > Poecilia picta. Next base: position 10,537,456 of record CM065374.1, read on the forward strand.
AGCCACACCAAACATCAGTCACGTGTTGTTTTTCAGACTAAACCCTTATGTGTCGCAAATGTAGAAAACAACTCTACAAGAGGCCTTGGCTTGCAGACAGCTGTTTGATAAATTGTGGAAGAGGCAGTTATGTGGTGCATGTTTTGGCTATGGGATCTTTTTTCCTTGCAGAGAAAAACGGAAAATCATGACGATAAAAGATTTCGGTCAGAGAGCGACAGGAAATGGTTGAAGCTCAGCTGGGGAACTTTTAAAATGTTGTTGGTTCTGGCTGCAAAATAGAGAGTTCCAGGTAGTGATAAAAGTAGCAAAACTAATAATTGCAAAGATTAATATGAAAGATAGACTTGAGAGTTATTGTGGGTTTTCTGGCTGCTCTTTTCAGTTCAAAATTGCATGTATTGGTTAGTGGCTAATAATAAAGTAGACTGACTGAAAGCTGAAATGGGAGATTTCTTTTTCTCTCAATAGCCACACAGAAGCAATTCTCCCTTTTTTGTATCACTCTAATCTTATACTGTGCCTTTCACGAGATCCTTCCAAAGTCTTTGTTGATGTAATTGCAAATTTCAATGTTTTATTTTGAATTTTATGTTGTAGATCATTGGAAATGTACAAATAAAAATAGATTAATAATAAATAATTATGAAGCAGAAAAAAATTATATGTAGTTTTTAGTTTTTTGCAAAGAAAAATGTAAAAAAAATTGTAAATCTTTAGCATGTATTTCTACTCGTACCCCTTCAATCTGATACATGTAAATAAAAGTTTAGCTCTATCAGTTTACATATGTTTATTTGCTGACTCATGCGTTTTACATTAGCTAAATCTGACTGTGTGGCGAAGCTAACTAAAAATTATTAAATGCATTTTTTGACAGATAAATCTCGTCGTCTATCTGTGTTCAACCGAAATTCACTAGACATATTTCTGTTCTGTGAAGGTTTGTTTTGAGCATCTAGCAAGAACCACTGCAAACCAGACAAAGATTGCAACTAGCCAGTTTGCATGGCATGTAGAGGGCACAACAACATTGTGATGGAAGGTGCTCTTAGAGGAAAACTGAACTTTTCTAACATGCTGCAAAACCTTATGTGAGGAAAGAATCTAACACTGCTCATAGAACTGAATATACACCATCCTCACAATGAAACATGACTGAACGTCAGGTATTTTATAAAGAAGAGGCAAAATTTCAATGTAAATGTTGAAAATCCTGAAGACCTGGACGTCTAGTCGCAACATATTAACAAAGTGGGTTTAAATACGAATGGATGCCACGCGTATTTGCATTCGTAAAACAGATTAAGAAAGTGACACATTTATTTCTTCCCATTTCTGTTAAGCACTGGTTTATGCTGGCCAATCATCTAAAATGTCAATAAAGTACACTGAAGTGTGTGGCTCCAAAATGTGAAGAAGATTTTGCAAGGCACATCATTTCGTAGATAAACCCTGGGAAAAGATGAGGCCGCGGCTTCCTCAGACGGCACACAAACAATTAACACTGAGACGTCTCGTGTCCTCGCCAGCCGGTGTGGGTCTAGCTTGGCCAGTAATAGCTTGGTCACAAAGAGGCTGCAGCCAAGCAGAACTAACAGTCCTTTCACAAGGGCACAGGGAGGCAGGACGGAGGTGGCAGACGTAGGCTAGCGGATTTGTGAGAGCAAGTTCAGTCGGTGCCATGGACATTACAGTGGGCGCCACTTCCCCGACTGACGAATCACATGTGAACTACCAGATGTCTGGGAGGCACATTGCCCCATTTCACCCACTTTTTGGGCAACACTTCTAATGACAAAGCAGGGGGAGTGACTGCTTCTATTGTTTACATCTACCACTACTGTGATTATATATTAGCATCAAGTGATGTTGAAATGTTGCATGAATAAACAGAACATTCACCACCTGCGATTGCTGGCTCCACAACACGAGAGGAATTTCTCTGGAATAGCAGTCTGGGGTCTTATCTTAATGGAAATTTGTAAACTACTCCTTACAGTAAAATTACCAAACACTACCCAGCAATGACCCCCGGGGGTTTGTACACAAATACCTTCACAAAATGGTTTGTCTCTATTTCCATTTCCTGTCCTTTCTCTCCTACAGTTATCACATCTCCCTTCCTCTAAGACATCTGGGTAAGATATCTGGCTCTCCATGTTGCTCCTAATTGTACACAAACAGATGACAACAGCGCCCGTTATCGAATTGTATCACAGCATCTTTTGAGTGAATGAACACAGAGCCATGTTGTTGAAGCAACAACTTGAAAACTAAAATCTATTGGACTTTCAGTGCCTTCCAAATGTAATCACGCTCCTTGAACCGATGTTCCTCTAATCTGGAACAAGATTTCACAAAACCGCAAAACACAGAGTTCCTTTAATAAATCAAGGCTAGCAACTCATTTGGGCCGAGCTGCCTTTGATTAATGGAACATCATTAATTCTGGTCTGTATTCCATCTTTTCACCACTTTCTTTTGCTTGCTGTTTTATGTTTTTATCATGTAAAACACTTCAATTACTTTGTTGCTGAAGTAACAAAGGCAAATTTACTTATACAAATAAATTTGCCTTGTCATGCCTATTTTCCAGATTTATGTTTGCAAAAAATTTTGAAACAAGCTGTAGTTTTCCTCACGTTTCACAATTGTATTACAAGCCAAACATTTGTAAGTAGTTTTAAGTTTTTGTTAAAAAATTTTTATGAGTTCTGTTGAATTTCACATGATCTGACTTTGCTTTCATAGTCGTATTTTCCTCAATTTCCCATTACAGATGCATTTATTTGACTAAGCCACAGCTTGATAAAGATTTGGAAGTTTCCCAATGTTAGCATGAAAGCATAAGAACAGCATATCTCGCATTATCTCACGCTGTTGTACATGTACAGTTTATGCTTTAAAGATTTCATTGTCATTATCATACTTCTTAAATTAGATTTTGTTACTGAATGCTACATCTGTCAAGCATGAAATAGTTTGGTTTGTTATATTAATAAAATCAGAATGAAAGAAATGTACGTTTTCAGTCGCAAAGTTCGAAAATGATGAAAAGTTAATGATTCGCTGAAGCTGAAATCTGTTATCTGACTAATGTCAACATAAACAATCAGCTCCTGAGAGGTTTGGAATTTTCTATAAAGCCAATTAAAGCCGGTTAAAACAAACTGAGCAAATCCTTATTGACGCCCATGTTTAAATACCAAACTTTAGCTAATTACATCCCGGTTACAAAAACAGCTTGAAGTTTCTACAGTTCATTTGTTCCCACCAAGATTATTTTTGGACATTATCTATGTGATTAATGTTACAAATTGTGAAAACCTTTTGTACTAGAAGATGTAATTTCAATACAGATATTTGTATTGTTAAGACCTGTCCATAAAACTAAACTAAATGTGATAATAACTACCCTCTATTTTCTCTTAAATAAACACATTGTTGTAAAGACATGTTTAATCTGTCCAGCTCCTGTGCCTTGAGATCAGGTTTAAAGACTGTATTTGTCAGCAGGGCATATGATGGGAGTCTTTATCCTGACCACAGAATCTCATTCTGTTAGCAGAGGAAAGTCCTGCCAGTGACGGCAGACAAAAAAAATCTCTGCTGCGACATCAAGACAAACAAGATAATTATCTTGCTCAAACACACACAGACATGCAAGTTCTCAAGCCCATATACGTAGGCTCATTACACCACACACACACACACACACACACACACACACACACACACACACACACACAACACAACACACACACACACACACACACAGCACAAAGTTAATAAAGTCAGCACCCCTTTACATTTGTCTGTTGCCCCAAATGGATGAAAAGCTTTAGTACCTAACAGATTCACACATCCTGATTTTCCGCTTAATAATAGGCCACATAGAGCGGTAGATGTGTGCTGCTATGAATACCCATAAGCTGCTGAAAAATGTTGTTTTGGTGTGAGATCAGACAGTCATCCATTCGGCTCAGAGTCTAAGATAAGGCAGAGGTTATTCTGTTGGATGCGTGTGCACAAAATGATGCTTGATGAACACGCTTCCTGTGGGATTTACTGCATAAACGGCTCAAGACAAACAGAACCGAGAATGTCTGTAATAACCCACCTATTAGCTGCAGACTAAATAAACTTGAATGTGTCTTTATGGCTCGCTGCAAGAATAGAGCTGCTTTTCATCTCAGATTTTTCTAATAGGGACCTGATTATTTTTATTCAGATCTGAACACAGTTCTCAAGCAGTGATTATTCTACAAAATTAAGAGCCAGATCTGTTCTGTGAATGCCACTCAGCAGGAAGTCAACACTTAGCAGCTACGTATCTAGCAGACAGGTCACTGTCTAAACTAGAAAACTAAATACACCCTTGCTCTGCCAATAGGCTTTTCAATGTACAAGTGCCAATCAAAGAGGATGCTTAAAGCGAAGATAAACACACTTTCTTTGATCTATTCAGATGATTCACCTTTTCACCAGTGGCACAGAAGAAGCTAGAAAGTTTGCTGCAACTTAATGAGACCGCACTGCACCAAAAGATTCCAACACTGAATTTCAAAAAAACTTTTAGATTTTCTAGTTTCAAAGTGATTCACACTATTCACACTCCTTCCACAATTTCCATATTTTGACCAGTTAAAACCTGCATGCATTTATATTAACAGAACTTGGTATGATATGCCAAAGAAAAGTACTACATAATGAAGAAGTGGAGGCCAATCTTAACAGTGTCAACTTGTATTTTTATTCAGCCCACTTTACTTTGATGTCCACTGCGGCTTCGCTTTAGATATCACATAAAGAGCAAGTAGATTACACCTGTATGTAGTTTAATCACAGTATAAATACAGATGGACAACAAAGCTCTCAGAGGTTTGTTGGAGAGCATCAGCAACTAAACAAAGTCACCAGACAGGCCAGCAATAAAGTTATGGAGAAGTTTAAAGCACAGTTTAATCAACTCATGGAGCATTGCTCATTGCACTTTTAAGAAATGGGAAAAAGAGGGCATAACTGCAAGCCTAAATTGTATCGCCAACCACACACAGGGAACAAGAGACAAAGGAAACATGGGAAATGTGGTTAAGTCAGATGATCATAAAATTGAGCTTGTTAAGAGCACTTTGAACTGCCTTTTTGCTGAAATATGCTTTTTAAATAAACTTGAATTGACCTAAATTTGAAAATAACACATATAACTAACAAAGCTGTGTACCCAAACTAGAACATTACAACACAAGATAATGCCTCTTGGTGATGCTTTTCTTCAGCAGAAAAAGGAAAGGTGGGCGAGAGTTGATGGGAAACATTAAAGACATTAAAGACTTCCTGCATGACAAAAACCATGACAATAACCCTAAACATACCAAACCTTGACCTAATTTGCAAAAAAGAACCTGGAAAGATTTGATTGCAAGTCCGTGTATAATGAGCTGTGACCCGAGAAATTCCCCGTCACTGTTACAACGACTTTGTTTACCAGAGGAGAAATGTAATTGTTTTAGGTTCATCTTTGCAAATCCATGCTCGTACTTCTAAAGAGAAAATATTTAACTGTAAATGTATCTCTGAAGTTGTGTACATAAAAAAAGCAATATGTTAAAAAAATAATGTGGAGTGGGGTTAATATGTGTTCATCAGCAGCGGCTCATTTGAGGGTTACCTGCTGCTTCCTGGCACTGGCTGCGGTTGATGTAGGCGAAGTGGTGATGGCAGCTCTGAGACTCACACACGCACCCGTCAGCGGTCAGGTTGCACCCGGAGAACATGCACGTCGGATTAGACGGCCCCACATATTTCTCTCTGTGTCTCTCCCTGTGCTCGTGCCTTCGACCCTCTGAAACACACAAATCACAGTCATCAATGAATCACACACACCGGCAGAGCTCAGAAGTGAATGGGGAACCACCACAGAAAGCCGGAACTCGTGTCATCGCTAGGAAATGTAAGTAGCCTTAGTCATCGTAGAGAAACATCTGTTATGGATTAGCTTAAATCTTTGGAGATCATTCTGCACTCTAATTCACAGACTGCTGTCTGATCCATTCGCTCTGTTATTTAACTCGAAAAGAGAGATTGGGAAGATTAGGGCGCACCTGACTTGCTGGCCTTCATGCAGGTCTCTTGGTCTGGGTAGGTAAAAGTTCCCAAGCAGGAGTAACGAGCATCACACACACATTCAGCTCCCGCTTTGTCGCAGCCCGTTATTAGAGGACAGCGCTCATCCTCAAGGCCTGCATCTGGGCGTTCAGGAAGAACTGTGGAAAAGAGAACAAAATGTTAGACTAGTTGTCCATTTAAAACTGACTTTATGAATTCAAAGAAACACTGGACAGAGTTAGAAATACTGGTCCAGTTTACAACCCTTTTGTTGCAAGACACTACTTTGGCACAGACAAGACTGAAGTGACCACTGTATTTCTGGGCTCCAGTCCCTCCTCCCTTCTCTTTGTGCCACACTACTACAGCTACTGAGCCCATTTGTTTGCTTTTGTTCCACAGCATGGGGCCCTCCCAGGGTCTGCGTCTCTGGCGGCTGCAGCAACACCTCCTCTGAACTGTGGCCATTCACACCAACAACCGCCTGCAGCCGCGTCTCTCATTGTGCCTCACCCCAAGTTGGCTTACATTCCCCATTTGGACAAAACTTTACGCATGGATGGAATGTCACGTTAGAGCTGAATATCCAGCAGGATCCTGGGATTAAAGGGCTTCAGTTTACACACTACTCTCAGTGTTCCCTCACCTTTCATGCATGGATATACCCCAATATTAGCACCCTTCACTGCTGCACATAACAGCTCCATAGGGATAAACATGATGAGGCAAACTGTATGCTTCAATTAACCAAAGTGATGCGTGATTGTTGTTCATTAAAGAAAAACCACAACACAAAGAAAAATGCATTTGAAAAATAATCTACTTAACTGACTTAAAAGACAAAAAAGTAGCCTAAATCTGCTGGAAACAAACACACCTTGCATATAAACACAAAGTGCCTTCGAAAAGTTTTTTTGCTTTGTATTTTGTCATATTGCGACCACAAATGTCAATGTATTTTATTGCAATGAGTGATGGAACAAAACAATAGAATAGAATTGTAGAGTGGAAGGAAGATGATACATTGTTTTCAAAGTTCTAATAAAAAAAATAGAGATTTTTTTTGACAAAAAGCCTCACCAAAGCACTATTTCTTTTGACTGATGGGATTCTATTTTCAGTGTTTTGTGTGTTAGTTTTCTTCTATGCATGTCGACAAAAGAAGACTGACAGCGAATGTCTTTATGGGTTTATTTCAACAATGCCATTTCTCTTAAGCACTTTCATAATGGGCAGATTTTTAAAGTGCATGGCTAATTGTAAGACTAAGTACATATTTATACCACAACTTTTAGATTTTGCTTGTAAAAATTTATAAAACCACGCATTCCTTTCAATTGTGTTTTCTCTATTGCATTAAAGCCCATTAAAATGCCTGCTTTTTAATAGGTGCTTTTAAAAAGGCTTTACTATGAACAAGTTCAAGCTGTTTTAATAGTTTCACAAGGCACTGTATGTGGATCTTATTATTCCACACCAGATAGGTCTCCCTGAGAGCATAACTGCCTCTCGCTGTTATAAAAAGAGAAGAGCTAAAGTGAATCAGCATGAATGTGACTGCAGCAGAAGCCGACTTTGTGGGTGACTCCTGTGCCATAAGTGCCACAGTGAAATCTGGCCAGCTGACGGAGGTGAAGGTAATGTTACCTTTAACCCGAGCCAGCCGACTCTGTTAATGGCTCTCCCAGATGGCCGGTGAACTGGCAGAGCACAAGTTGCTTTCCCAATAAATCCTGTCGAAATAATTTCCCTTCACCCTAAAATGATCCACACATTTTTTTTTCCATTCTGAGGCTTTCCTGCACCCACAACAGTATTTTCATTCAAGATGGTGATAGTGCTTTTCTGTGCGGGGTGCTAAATCTGGCATGTATGTAAGGTGGTAGAAGTCAAAACAATCAATGAAAGGCTGGACACTGAACACATTGTCTTCACTAATTTTAGTTTGACCCCCCACTGAGCCCTATCTGTTTCAAGTTCCCTTCAGCTCAACCTGAATCTGTTATAGTCCCTTCTGGCTATCTGTTTTCCGGTCTGGCACGACTCTTGCCAAAGTCTATAAGGCTTCATTGCAGGGGTATTCCTCTCTTAGCTACTGAGACTGCTTGTCTTGGCATCCAGGACCAGGTTGGGAAAACTGACCTCCACAGGGCCCGAGGCTGATAGCGAGCTTAAAAGGAAGTCTTTGAAACGTTAGATAATACCAGAGGAAGGGAGAAGTAGAAAGCATGTGATGGAGTGAAGTGGACATAACGTCCCTGTGAAACAGGGATTCGGTGACATGGTATGCTAAGTGTCTCTTAAGCTTAAACTTGTTTTGGGAGGAACAAATCACTCATAATATTTTCTAGGGACATTTTCTACCAACAGAATAATTCATTATCTGAATGATCAGATGAACAGGCTTGGTAACGTCTTCTCTGAACAGGTGCATGAATTTTGCATATTTAGTTTCTAATAGAGGTGCACCAATTGCAGTTTTTTGGCCAATCTCCGATTATTGATCTTTAAGAAGCCTGATCTGCCGATTCCAATTTGGGCTGATACTATTTTTTTTTTGTCTGAAATGTTGCTAAATATAGCAACAGAGTCGCTGAGCAACTGTGTGATGACTATTGTTTACTGGAAATGTGCAGACATGACCTGGTGGTTGTGTTTGTCAGTCAAACCTTTCTCACAGCAGAGCAAAAGAGGACAGCAGACAGGAAATACTCCCCTTCGGCAGGAAGAAACCTGCAGAAGGACCTGACTCAGTACAAGTGACCATTTTCCACGACTGACAGAGTTTGAGAAGACAGAGTAGATTCTCAAAGAAGAGACACAAGCACTAATGTAGTGCATGTTGTATATAAGAAGGTTAAAAGCTAATGGAAGGAGAGAGAGAATATTTTGTTGAATAAAGGCCACTGGTGCAACACAAACCTAAAAAAGGTCTGCTGTTTAGTAATGACAGTTGCTAATTGCAATGAATTTTGACTTAAAATAAAAAACAAACAGTAACATAAAGGTCCATAACTATTTTGTTGAGTAAAACCATTATTTTTACACTTCCTTCTCTTTATTTACACTTCTTTTTTAACACTTCCTTCTCTCTTGCAGACAGGACTTAATAACCAGGCATAGCATGGAGACCTGGAGAAAATGCTCTCAATGCAGCTTAACTACAACTGTTCAAGAACTTTAAGCTCATTAGACAAGAGCTTAAAACAAATACAAGTGGCCATGCATCTCTAGTTCAAGTCAAACATGAGTGACATGTCATTTTTAAGCTTGCACACTAACTATGTTTTTGCCACCCGGTAAATCCAACTTGTAACAAAAAAAGCAGGAGTTTAGAAAAGCGGAAACATTTACTCTCGCTCTTGATTGCAGGGCTAATCACTATAAGGCCCTTCGAAGCTTCAGGGAGCAAAATCTGGGATAAGCCCCCAGCAGTCTCAGTACGGCCCCTGAAAACACGCTGGGAGGTGTTGATTTACCCCCACCTAGACCCCTTTGGGATATAAAGGCTGCATGAGTACATTTGTCTGATTTAAGAGGTCAGCAGCAGCCGAAGAAGTATGACTCGGTCAGAGGAGCCGTCAGGTCTCCAGTTTGTTCCAAAGCTGTTAAGACACAGAAGGCGATGTCCGCCAGACGCCTGCATATTAGGCATAATCAGCACCTGCATCTCCTGGGAACACCTGGGGGGGCAAAGAACCATGAAAAAGCCCTAACTTGGACCACCCTACAGAAGGATGATGAAGGAGCAGGGTCAGGAGATCCTGACACCCACTGAGAGCTGCTTACTCTCTCCTACAAACCTGCCAGTCCCCTTCAATCATCCACAAACCAGCCGGACAGATTGCAGGTGGTGCAGCTGGAGGGGGTCTGTCCATGAGCTGTTTGTTCCTCAATGAAAGACCAGCGCTTCAGACTTCATTCATAGCATTACAAGCTGATTTGAGGTTGAGAAAGTAACTCAAATTGTGCGTAAAATGAGCACCTCATAACAGCTTGACTGCTCGGTGGAGCCAGAACAGAGGAGCATTGTGAATTTCAACAAGTGCAAAGAAAAAAAACATCTGAAGTCATGTTTTCAGACATTTAGTGGCACACTTGGAGGACTCAGTACGGACAGGAAAGTAACACCACAAAGTTTTTCCCGATTAAAAATGCCAGACATGACTCAGGATCAAGGTACATCAAGGTTTAAAGCAGCTGAGATTTCAAAACTACGAAAAACTTCCCTTATACTAGTTAAATAGTCTAAAGTACTTTAAATGACATGCCAGAGAAGGTGCCAGAGTTACCCAGGCGCTAAGAACACAGTAACACAGTTACCCCTTCCCACCTCTTGCTAAGTGAAAGAAGACTACTACATTCTTCCCTGCTTACAGGAAAGACAATCTAAGCTGTTTGAAAACACAAACAGTTGTAGCTTTGAAATCAAATAAGTGTAATTTAGCTTTCTTATTTCACTGTAACACTGTTTTAAACCCCCCACTAGCAAGTTAAGGGCTGTGCTTAAATGCAGACTGGCTACCAGAGCGGATAGCCTGACAAACTGACCAGCTAATTCCACCTTGTTATGTCTGTGTTGCACCATGAGTGCAAGAGCAATATCATGTTAGCATTCTATCAAATAAGAGCTTGTAACTTACTAAAGTAAGTAAATCATTTAAAAAACAAAATAGCAAAGACATGTTAAAAAACATAGTTTTTTAGGTTAATTATATCACGTTGCAATTTTCTGTTTGAAATACTTGCCTAAAAATGATGATCTCACTGCATTAGTTTTACTCAAGGTTATCATTTCATGAAGAATGTTACATGGCCCTGTATTAGTTATGACACTCACATAGTCATATCTGTGTTTTCCTCTTGTCTCAAATGTTTTTGGAGCAGAAGGGACGGTGCCTGCTGCCAGCAGAGCAAAGACCTTGTGCCAAGTCTATGCTGATGTATTGTGATGTTTCTGAGCTCAGAGTGAATGAGGCCGAACATGACTCCCCTCTCCTGCAGTCAAGAGCCCCTCAGACATGAACAACTGCCCCAGACTAGGGTAAACAAGAGATGGTCACTGCAGCCTGGGCTGGACTGACGCATGAATAGTGATGCTTTCAGCCCGCTTACAATCAATGGATCACTGCCAAACTTTGGAGCTGGTGTTTGGCAATAACATAAACAATTTCTTCCCCCCACTCCCCTCCAATTTCTAGGCTTACACTTAAAAGTAGTTTCACTCACGTTTACACACTCCAATGTCAGGCACCGTGGCCGCTCCGGTGCTGTTGATGGAGGCGCAGGTCAGTCCCAGGGCGCAGTAGCCGTGCGTCCAGTCCTGGCCGCCGCAGGGCTCCCACTCCAGCCGCGCGCAGTGGTCGCAGCACCCGCATGGATCCCTGGCCACGCTCCGGCCGCCCTCGCAGCCTTGCGCGACTTTGACTGGACACGTCCGGAGGTGACATGGCGTGCAGTCGTGAGCCAGGAGCGCGCGCACCAGAACGAGGAGACTCAGCAACATAACGGAGCTTTTGCCGAACATGTTTCCTGCGGTGAAATCGAAACGCTTCTGTGCACAAGAACTCCCCAAAAATTTAGATCAAAGTTGTCAGGGCTCCTGAAAAGTTTTTTTTTTTTTTTTTTTTTTTTGCCTCACTTCGAAAGCGAAGTTTTTCTCGAAATAGGACTGAGAAGTAAGTGTGCGGGTTTTTTTTTTCTTTTTAGAGGGGCACAAATATCCAAAGTGCTACAAAGATCAAATTCAGCGTGCACAGGTAGACGCGCGTCCCAGGAAGCGCCTCATCCGATCAAATAACGAGCAAAAAATCCAACACCGGGGGTTTCTGCTGGATGTAGGCAGGCACGCTGGAGTTCGCTGCTACTGTCAGCCACACACTAAAAACGCAGTCTGAGTCTTAAATTGACATACAGGCATGTGGAAATTAGCGGTGCACCCCTCCCCCCTGACTGACACAGGCACCGACCAGTCACAGGGAAAGAAAAGAGGGAGGAATGAAGCTGATACATCCCTGGCGAACAACTTTCCTCTGCGTTGCGCAATGATGTAACTTTTAACGTCTTGAATGAAACTTCCTTAAAGTAGTTTATGCTTCAGTTTTTTTTTTCTTCTGATTTTCTCATACTGAAATAAGCTCAGTAATTCATAATACATTGCAGCACATGATAAGGGGCGACTCCTGGAAGTTTTTTTAAAGGATAAATGGAGCTACTTATACATTTGGTTTTATTGTTTTGGAATACTGTAAAGGACAGAAGTTCATGCAAATGTATATAAATAAAAAAATTGCATCTCATTGAAATTGATGTCCCATCTTTCATTGTTTTTCAATATATGTTTATATTCAAAATATCAGTGCATCACAGTATACCAGCACATACTGCGTTAATGGGAATGAGTGATTACTTTTCTAGGTGTCAAATGTCGTGTACAGATGGCAGACAGAATGTCATATAAAATTTGACTGTCGAGGCAGTGTTTATGTGCTTACACTGACAAATGAACGGTCTGTTGGTGTGTGAGCAGAGGGCACAGCTGCAGGGGGAGTTTGGTGTTGTCAGTGCTTCAGTGTCTTGCAAGAGTTCAAATCCTTTGACTTTGTCAACAGCACAATGTATTCCATAGCTGTGAAATATATAGTATTTTATATATATATATATACATACATATATATATATATATATATAATATATATACATATATATATACATATACATATATACATATATATATATATATATATATATATATATATATATATATATATATATATATATATATATATATGTATATATATATATATATATATAATGTATATATATATATAACAGAACTGTTTCCAGGTAGCCACAAATAAACAGGTAAAATTCCAAACGCGGAAGACGGAGCTCTGGTCAGATGAGTCCAAAGCTGAACTTCTCGGCCAGCATGGATACTTTATCTTTTTATTTATTTTGGTTAATAAATAACACTGCACCCAAGCTGCAACATAACCACCATGACATATTCTTTTCTTTGGAAGTGACAGACGAGGAAGCTGGTCTGAATTAATGGGAAAATAAGTAGGACTATTTGAAGAACAATCCTCTTGCAAGTGTCTGTACACAATCCACAAGCACCACATCAAGAAAATATTTTAGATGCAGTAAAAATCTTGAGTCTGGAGCAAATGTACACTTTTAAGTCAGAAAACAACAAACAAAAACCTCTTCACGGTTAGAATAGCCTAGTCAAAGTCCAGACCTAAAGCCAATTAGGTGTGCGAGGTTAGAAAATATGTATTCAAAGAGGGTTTTCACAGGGTACTGTATGCCACACCTTTCATAATTTACAATTTTGAAAAGTTTGAGCTATGAGCCACTCCTTTTTGTTTAATCTAATAAAAATTCCAATAAAATTGGACAAAATTCTCCTTACAAAATGACAAAATTAGAGAAAGATTTTGCGAGATATGTAAAATTTATCCGGTGACTCTACTGCAGCCTCCTGTTCTGGATCGTCATTTTGCTATAGAATCAAAGTTGCTATGATGCTCAGGAATGAGCCACATCTTGTGTGCTTTTTGCTGTCCAAATTTCTTCACACCAAACACTAATCAACTGTCCTGAGGAACTGTTTTCCGCCACTAAGACAGCACACAACAGCACCTCCTTCATTTGCAACATCTGCCTGGAGCCACCCGCTCCAACACAAACACAACAACCAGGAAACCGGCCCTGTAACATGCATAATCAGCCCTTGCAACACAAATCAGCTCTTGTCCTCTGCCTCTTCCTCCGCCCCTCCCTTTCTTCATCCTCTGCTTGGAGCTCTCATCAAATGGGTTGATCCGCTGACTACTGGCCAGACCCTCATTTTTTTTTTTTTTTACAACATACTAACATACATAGAACAAAACCTTATGCCAACTGTCACAGGACTTTTTATATACTGTGAGCCTGAACAGAAACTATCAATTTCTCAATCCACATTCTTTACTGGATCCTTAAAGGGGCTAAAAAAAGGGACCCAAACCAGAATACACCCTCATTAGATTTTCTGAGCACAAGTCTTTTGTCAAATGTTGCATAGATGTGGCATTCAACTGACTTTTCCTGTTGTTAAATCTGTCATCAAAGAACTCCAGGCTCAATTAGGTCCAGTTAATTGCAAGTTTCCAACAAAAACCACAACAAACTGGAAAAGGTGAGGCAGCTAAGATTGTTTTTCATGGACTGAACACTTATAGTGTGTGTGTTAATGATGCTCTGAGTCACAGATTTCAACACAAGCCATCAGCTCTTGTGCACTGCTTAGTGTGACCTTTTCCTCCCCATCCACATCACTGACTCATTGGTGTTGGTTCTGTCCCAGACCACCTCGCTTTGTGCAACACGCTCCTCTTGTTTCTTACTGCTTGTTCTTAGTGGAGGCACGAGCCTGAAGATGAGGACGTGTTTCCAGAGATTCAGATAGGTGCCAGTAATGGTCGCAGAAGTGAACTGACCGGTAGTCGCAATGCTCGGCTGATAGTGACAAAAAGCTGAATGAAGAGTGTGATATGGAGTGTTGAACGTGTGTCAAGGGGACAGCGTGCAGCACAGCCTGATTACAACTTTTTCCTCCAAATTATCAGAGTACTGTGCCAGCTATCAGCCGTGTTTAGCTTATCTCTGCATGAGCACACGCTGCATGGGTTGAGCCATGCTTCCCAGATCCAGAGAAATGGGTGGAAGTGGTGCTCGGGGGGATGAGTGCGGCCATAATGGCAATGGATGCTGACAGTTGAAAGAGTTTTAAAGTAATTCAGAGTTCAGCTAAATAGCGGAAATATGGAAGATTTACTGTGGAGACTAAGCAACACATTCACTAATGAATGGCTTGTTTGAAAATCTGTGCTGAGGAGATCATCTGGTCTTTATAAAAGCAATGACCGTACAAAGGAAACAAATAAAAGAAACCAATAGAGATGCAAAAGCATGACAGAAACCCAATCAAAACAAGAATAACGTGTGGTGCTAAGATTTCTTGGCAGACAACTTTATAGCACATTGTAATAATTAATTTTAATTCGGTTTTAAAAAATTATTTCTCTTCTTAAAGCCACTCCTAGCTTATCATTATGTTATGCTCATAATTTATTTAGCGTTCAGGGGAGATCTTTCACATGAGGGATATGACTTTTCAATGCAAGTTTAAATAACTATTTCATTGTGTTTTAATTTTGTTTAATTACTCCAGACAGTATTTAACCATCTCTAATATCAAATCTTAAAATTTTCAACTGGTTTTGCCTTAACTGCATAAGTCTACACCTAATTTCGTTGAGGAAGTGAGCATCTATCTGAGTGTAGTGACAGAAAAAGGGGCTTGCCCAGAGTGCCATTCATCCATCAATCACCAATCTCTTAATTTAACTAAAGCATCTTACAGAAAGCAAAACCTTCTTTGTTGTGAGAATCTAGATCTGGTTGACGGTGAGTTGACTAAATTAATAAGTAGATTTAGTAACTTCTGTAACATGTTTGTCTTTCCACAGCATCTGTTGTCTGCTGCCTGTTGGATTTTCTTTTGGCTCTGTGTTTCCTTTTCCTCTCTGTGAGGTCTTTTTCTGTTGCTGTTTTTCTTGCAAGTCCCATAATAACTAGTTTTGACACCATGAGGTTTCCTGTGGTGTTCCCCCACCCCTAGTGTCGTCAAAACAGCAAAGTTGCACTAAGGAGATACATAATCTTCTCGTTTTGCTTTCTGAATGGTGCTGCCGGAGGCTTAAAGGGTTCAGCGAGGTCAGATAGTCCTGAGGGTTCGCTACGCACCTTTAGCTTTGTAGTGTGTGAAATGGCTGTTTTCTGTTAAGAGAACATAAATTTAGAGCCGTTACATCATGAATGTCAACATGTGAAACTATGTTGGAAGAGGAGCGTCTTGTCTTTCATCTTCTTGAAAACCTCAGACTTTAAAAGCGTATGTAGGACCTTTTATTTTTTACCCTAATGGTCTGGGACTAGCACAAGTACTTGGTTTCCATAAAGACACTTTAATGAGTTTTGGTTTTAACTTCAACATTTTTTAACCATCATTCATCAAGATAATATCTGTACATTTTGTGTGAAAGTTGAATGGCTCACCATGGAATCAGACATATCTATTCATGTAATGCTCAAAAGTGATTTCCAGCAATACAGTTTGAATTGACTTCCTGGTTGAGCTCATAGATATCATCTTGTTTGTTAAATTTCAAACTGAAAACATCCAATTTCAGCTAATGCCTTTTATAAGTGGTGCTTCTAATGTCCAGATGGCAGCACATGTGCGAAAGCCATTATTCGCAAAAGGGGAAAAGACAGAACAGTTGTGAACCTTGCCAGGACCTGAAGTTCGTGGTGTATTAAGTGGTTGATGTGGAACCAAAACACAGAGATGGAATTTGAATGAATTTGAAGATTTAATGAAAAATAACGAAGAACAACTTACAAAATCAAAGACAGCAGAGGCAAAAACACAAACCCCAAAAATCCATAGAAGGAAACCAACTCACAAGGAGAACACGGAGCAAAGAAGTGATGGGAGTAGATGAAAGGATCTGGCAAGGAGGGACCAAGAATGAAAGACTTAAATAATGGGGAGGTTGAAAGCTGAAACAAAACCTGGGCTGATGAGCTAACTGATTGCAAACACAAGTGGAGAGAAGGAGAAAGTAGCACAGAAGCCAAAGGAGAGTACACAGGGGAACAGAACAGGAAATAATTCTAACACTAAAGAATTACACTAAAGAAACCTAATGAAACTAGAGTAACTAGAAACACAAAATAAACATGACTAGAAAAACTAAGAAGAACTGTCCTAAAGGAAAACAGGAACAAGACAAATCTAGCCAAAATAGGAACACAAAATAATAATGAAACTATCTGTGAGTTGGCAAATTGTTTTTCACAAACAGGCGAGTAGTATATTACTGAGTTTCTTGTTTCTGCAGCACACATGTACTAATTGCCTCAAGACTTCCTGAAGGAGCTGTGATGACAACATAAGGTTTCTGGGTTCGACTGGCGAACTTAGCCCTGTGACTCAGCCTCCGGACCTTTCCTCCACGCATGGCTCACATCCTCTGGCTCTCAGACTGAGCTCAAATCTGGCCTCACTCTCGCTTTCATTGTCACACCTTCTTATCAAGCGATCCTTTGACCTTGGAGCAAACTGCCACCAGCCTATTTGACAGCCAGAAGTGGGCTGTACTTACTCAGCTCCAGTTGAGCCTCAAGTGGCCCTCTCAGGAGTTTTAATCTGAAAAACCTTTGTGATGATGCTGAATTCCTTAGTGGATTGGAGGCTGAAGGGACCCTTGTGCCTCATTCCCACAAGACCTGTCCAGTAATCTTTCATTTTAAGATCATTAATGTTAAGCAATTAAATATCAATCTTACAGCAAGTGAGGAGCTGGGCTGTGATTGTCTTTGCAAAATGATTTTTCCCTGAATCCCAGATTTAATGACAAAATCATGCATCTTATAACAGTAAAAAAAAAGAGCGCTTTTATCTTTTTTTCATATTACCTTTGCATGTTGAAATTGGAGCTAGATTTCATAATTACGAGGCAAATTTTTGCTACTTTATGTTGAGGAAATTATTTATAAAAAAGTGAATTTTCTAAGTGTAACATTAAAATGACTTGGAAGAGAAAACGTATGAAGACAGCGACGTACACCTATGACCTCTCATGGTGTTGATGGTTCAAACTGTTTATGCCAATTCTCAGTGATGGGAGGATCCTCAGGTAAAGGTGCCAGGTTTACAGGCAGACCTCCAGCTGGCTGAGGAATGTTGCAGCCTATGTTTCAGCTGTAAATTCTCATAATTACAGCGCCACTGACTCAAGCTTCGAGGTGAAACAACCACCTCGAGTGGGGAAAACGATCAGTGCCTAATATTATGTCTGGGACACAGATTTACTCCCGTCCTTTGAGGCTGGCAGCAGGAGCAAGAATGTGAGAAATGTATTAGTTCTGTGACCTCCAGGAAGGTGAAGCAGAGGGTTGACATCATTAGCACGGGGTGGCATGTGCATACTTGAAGTCACATGGGTCAAAGGATAGCTGAAGGAGGTCGAATGAAGGGGAGAGGGGCCTGCAGTATGAACTGCTTACATTTGTTTATAGACCTTGGTTATTTGACATGTAAAATGTGTCTGATTTTTATGCTCAAAAAAGAGAAAAACATTTGCTTTTCCAACTTTTATATTTTATGATCCTTACTAAAAACATTGCTTTGCAAAAGTATTCAAGCACCCGAAATATTCCCACAAGTTTTTTTTTTTTTCATAAACTTTATTATGCTAACTTTACTCTGTTATCTCTTAGGATTTCCAAAATCAATCTGTGATTTATTCTTGGGATATAAATACGTTTCTGAAGGCCTCATATCTGTGCTGGTGAACATCAGTGAACAAACACAAACACAGTGAACAAATGAAAACCAATAAATACAGCAGTCAGGCTGTATTACTAAGCAATATCCCAAGTCCTGAACATCTCAAAGAGCACATGCATGCTCTAGTCAGATAAGACTGAAGTTTACCTTTGTACCGTACATGTAAAATGTTGGGGGTGGGGGGTGGGGGTGGGGTGGGGGGGGGGGGGGGGGGGGGGGGGGGGGGGGGGGGCAAGTAATACCCTGAACACACCATTCCCAGAGTAATGCATGGCACTGGCAGCAGCATTAGATGGGCTCGCCTTCTCCACCTGTTGGAGGATTTCAATGAAATTTTGCACAGGGAGGCAGCTTACTTACAGAAGAACAACAATTCCTAAACATGCAACCCAAACTACCATGGAATGCCAAAAATCATGTGTTGAAAGGGCCCCAATAAAAGTCCAGAAGTAAATCTTACAAAAAGATTAACTAGAGTTAAAAAAAAGATCAAATTATTTTAGACTTTCCACATGTATACTCCAAAATACTTGTATCTGTAACTGCAACAAAAAACACTGCAGACTTTTGAGGTTTTTATATTTTGAAAGCCTTTTGCAAACCATGTTTGACTTTTTGTTAACCTTACATTAGGGTCAATTGTGGTAATAGAAATGGTAAGTAATCATTTTCTGCCATCACTTCATGAGTCAAAATACCTGAAATATTTTCTGAGATATTAAAGCAACAACAGACAGTTTCATGCCTGGTATTTTTTCAATTTATAATGTCATTATTTACTTAGTGTAACAATTATTGAAAAGGCAGGTTTTAAAAGCAGATTAGAGCACCTCTCCTAACTATTTTATCTTTAAATTAAGATTTTGAAAAGCTGTAGATTAATTTATTTTTTTTGGTTGGTGTGTTGGAAACCTTTCATTTTTTTAAAATCCTTTATTTAATTTCCAGTTTAACAATTTAAAGAATTAGCTCACTGAGCAAACTCACTAGTTTGCATGTTGAGACACAAATAATGATTTCACAGCTTTTACATTTTTCATGAGGCATTCCCATATCAAACAAGTGCAAAAACATCACCACTGTACAAAACGTACTGCTCACTAATTCAGCTGATTCATGTTGAATACTACAACAATCAACATATAGCATACATGTTTGTCTTCAGCTTTAGAGCTCTAATTGTGACTGATGGATGACTCAACAAAAAGCTGATTTGCAGACGTCATGGACGTAACAGCCTGGTTTCTTGATGCAGTGCCTCCACTGAGAGGCGGAAGGCTGGTAGTGCAGTTTTCTGCTTCATCCCACGAGATTTTATCAGGCAGATCAGCACCTGATTCCATAAACCCGCCTGTCTGGATGTGAGCTCTCATGGAAAGAAACATCTGAAGACAGGAAGCTTTTACTCTTCCTGGCCCAAGGCTTTTACTGGCGCATTCGCACACTCTTCCTGTTTTTCTTGCCACCACTGACCACCAACAAACAATAGTAGGAAGAGGTCTGCTATGTGTCTAGACTGCTGTCTGCCACCTCCAAACAGCCTGGAACAGAAGCTTTGACAGTTAACTGAGGTTAATGAGTCTGTTAATGTGAAGAAGTGCAGTTAGGTGCATCTCTAATTTTGGGGATTTGTGCCATAGCGACATGCTCATCTAGTGAGACAAAACCATTACTTTCATAAATATAACTTAGGTTCTGGAGGTTTTCTTGGCCTAGAAAGAAATTACTTTACTTTAGGAGGGCAAACATCTTTTAAGACTAAATTATTTGTGCAATTACTCATTTTCTTCAGTAGAGGGCAAAATGACCTAACAATCCAGAAGCAGGTACCTCTACAGCTCGAAATGAACTACACCGTGAATGAATGAGAAGCACATCTCAAAGATAAATCAGTTACAGTTATAGTAATTAAGACACAACAAATTATCAAACCCCCATTCATTCCTCCAAAAAAAAAAAAAAAAGAAAAAAGTCTTAGACCACCAGAAGACCAAAAGTGACCTTCTAAAAGTATTCACAACTCTTGGACCTTTGAGATTCCCAGCCAAGGTGGGAGAATCTGTTAACAGGAGGATAATAAGCTATTAAGCCTATAAATAGCTTTTGTGGAAGTGAGATTAGATTGAAACATTGGTGAAACAGGCACAGAAAGCGTAGACCATCTAGTTGACTCATCAAAATTATGATTAAGATTTGAAAATGTATGTTCATAGATTATCAGCATCCAATCTGACTGAGCTTCTTTACAAAGAAGAGGGGACACTATTTCAGCCTCTAAACATGCTAAACCCTAAAATACTTACAGTTGTAAAACTGAAGCAAACTACTTTCACAATTATGCACTAGTTTATGCTCGTCATTCACTTAAAACCATTTCAAAACATGTTGAAGTTTGTGGCTGTAAAATAACAAAATATGAAAAAGGATGTAAGCACTTATGCATGGCAAAGATTCTGCACAAATCATCAGAAATGTATTTTCATGATTGAAACAAAAATAGTAAGGAAACTGTAAACTGAGATTTCTTTCGAACTTATCCAGGCCAGAAAACTGTGTGTGTCACAGCAAAATTTTAAAGAATCCCTGATCTAAGACGTTCTCATATCATTCACTAAGAGCAAATGTCAACAACGAAGCAGTGATGAGTGTTATTCATTCAAAACAGTGACTAAGTTCAAGGAGTGTGAGGCTTGACAGATATGAGCAACACATTGCTCTCTTTGAACTCTGAAGACTCCCTAGAGTAATTTGTTATCTGACATTCGACTTGACTGCTGCACCATGCTGGCTGCAAATTAGTATGGATGTGCAAGTGTGTGCGTGTGGATGTGTGTGCAAATGAGGGAGAACCAATGTCAAAGTAGGTTTAGGGTAGACTTTCTGGAGCCAGCTCCTCCATGCCCTCTGACTACCTGTGACTAGCGAGAGCAGCCTCGTCTCCCAAAGCAGACTGCTGTGATAAGCGGGACAAAGACATGGAGAAAAGAGGAGGAGATAGGGACGGAGATATGAGAGGTGAGACGTGGAAGAGGGTGCAAAAGTGTGAGTAAGTGGACAAGAGCTGACTGAAAGAGACAAAGAAGGAGGTGGATCAAGCGATGGCAGGGAGAAAGAACAGAAAGTCTTGCCCTGAGGCGTTGTTTCCCTGTCTGCACTCAGTGTAGAGAGGCCAACAACAGTGTCATGCACAGCTGAAAACGTTCACCAGCAGCCAAAAAGAACATCTGGATTTCACATAATGAAATGCAGCAGGCTGCAGAGGTTTTTTTGTGTGTGTGTGTGTGTGTGTGTGTGTGTGTGTGTGTGTGTGTGTGTGTGTGGTGTGGTGTGTGTGTGTGTGTGTGTGTGTGTGTGTGTGAGTGTGTGTGTGTGTGTGTGTGTGTGTGTGTGTGTGTGTGTGTGTGTGTGTGTCCGCTCAAAATACAGTAATGCATAATCACTGGATGTCATTCACTGGCATATGCTCAATTTTTAGAAACTTCTTGCACATGTGCATGCACACAGCAGCGCAGGGAGAAAGCCCTTTTTCACATTTGTGTATTTTTATAATGTTTTTGCAAATGGACACTAAAATTGATCAATTACAATTTAAATGTCAACAAACAGACCTAACCGTACTTGTTCCAGGAAGTCAGAAATCTATCATTTTGTGGTCTTATTTACTGCTTCCAAAATACACCACTTACTTACACATGCACACTCAGTTGCACAAAAGCGCACTGCCAAGCTGTCCAACATGTCCTCCACTCCTTCCCCTCCCCTTTTTCAGCAACCTTGCACAACACCGAAGAGACATGGTCAGGTTACATGCTCAGGTTGGACCTCTCGATTGCTCCCTGGGGCCGCAGGGTAGAGAAGATGTGGAAAGACGTAAAGTTAAAAAAACATATATGAATAAAGTGGGAGATGACGCATGGAAGGGCCACAATAGCCTGTTTCCTTGCATGTAGGGGCTTGCAATCTAACCTACTGCACCTGTTGTGGAAGCTCACTGTAGCTGGAGAATGATATGTAAGGGGGGACGTGTGACACCTGCATTGTGGCCCAAAACCAGCTGGGAAGAGGCCAGGCAAGTGCAGTATCCATTCGCTCTGTGCACTTGATGAACTCCCGAAACCTCATATTTACTCTGCATACGTGCACATGTGTGCATTTGGTGAGTTTTTCCTCCATTTTTCCCCCACCTGCTTGGTCCAAGTAGTAGGCTATCGGAGAAATGTGTAATAAGGCTGGTCATGGGTATCTAGAGTGAATCTGACCCAGGCATTGGCACAGTTTGGAAAAAAAAAAAACCAAGGATCTGTTCAGTTTTTAAGGATCTATGTGGGGGCAAAGGGGGATGTGGAGATAAAGTGGTGACTGCATTTATTTTTGTTCAAGCTGCAGAGTTTAAACATGAATCACTCTCACTCCTTGCCTAATTACTTTTTGCGTAACCACTGCTTAGTCCTTTCAAAATGTGCCCCTGCTGATTGAACTTGCTCCTTTTTTTGTGTTGCAACCAGAAACTTTGTTGTATTTCATTGAGATTTAATGTGATTGACCAATGGAAAGTAGCCAATAATCCCAAAGATGAAGGAAAGTGATTCATTGTTTTTGAAATTATTTTACAAATACAATGCCTCCAAAAATGTGATGTCCATTTGTAACTAGTAATTAGTACCTCTATCGATACTTTCATTGCAGTTACACCAGGAAGCCTTCGTGATTTGTATCAATATATACTAAAATTTATTACCCTTTTCCTTTGTAAAATAGCTTCAACTCATTAATATTGGATGATGTCAGCAGAGATCAGTTTTCAAGTCTTTTAGGGATTATCAATTGGACTTTGACTGGGTCATTTGAACATGATATAAATTCTTTGGTCCTCACCATTGTAGCTCTGAAAATATGTTTAGCGCTTTAGTTGAACGTCTCTCCCAGACGAAGGCCTTCTGTGGACTCTAACAGGTTTTCCTTCATCTTCTTCCCATCAACTCTAACCAGCTTCCTCATCCATGCTAAACAAAAGCATTGCCACACAATTTTGCAATCACCATATTTCACCACGGTCATGGTTTTTGGGTGGGCAGTTTTAGTTTTCCTCCACGCAGTGTTTTGAAAGTTTCCACATGACCAGAACACCTTCTTCCACATTCTTGTTCTGTGTGCTATCTTGTAGGTTTTCTTTCAGCAATTTTCCAGGTTCTGCAGATGTGCAATGTTCTGTGGGATCTTTAAAGCTTTGGAAATTGTTTCACAACGAATACCTGCTTCAAACCGCTCCGTTCCTTTAGTTGCTACCTGGCTGCTATTTTCATTGGTGTTCATGATGCAGTTTGCTCACAGATGTTTTCTAACAAATATCTGAGGCATTTCTTGAAACAGCTGAATTACACATATGAGGAATATATTGACTGATTTTTTTTGTACGGATGCTGTGAATGTCAGGAAGAAACTAAAAAATAAGAAATGGATTTAATGGGACACAAGGACTGAGTGACTGACAGTGCACTGTCCTTCTCATTCCTCTTCATAAACAACCACAGTCCTGTGACAGAGCCGTGGAGCCCCATTGACCTGGAACATGATCCTTTCAGGTTTGCTTCCAGAGCTGCCTGTCTTGCCAATAACCCTCAGGAGGGACAGCAGCTTTTATATCTAACTACCCTTCCCTACCACACTGCACCATTCAGGGTTTGTGTTGCACTCCAGCCATCAATCCAGACAAGAAGATGAGCAATCTCCCTAAAGTCGAACCACAGGTTGTGGTCTTGATGGCATGTTTTCATCACGCTCCTGTCTCTGGAGGAGCTCTATGTATTTGTCACATCAATCATACGAAGGAAGGGAATTTAATGAGACAGCTCTCTTTCTCGCTCTCTTTCCCTCTCTCTCTCTCTCTCTCTCTCTCTCTCTCCCTCTTCCTCTCTCTCTTCTCTCTCCTTATTAGAGAAGCTGCATGACTACATCATCAAGACTGGTAAGTGTAGCGTAGAGCTTATTATCCTTCATTGCCTCTGTCAGGAACAGGAAATGAATTAAGAAGGGCTAGAGGCTGTTCCAGGACCTGAAATCTCCACGGGATTCGCACAAGTGTGATTACGCGACTTGTTATACCAACTAAGCAAAACACAATTACCCAATTCCTTAAACGGCGTTTATGTAATAGGATGCAGTTGGCTTTAATTTGTTGAGGTAAGTTTGAAGAAAAACACCTAAGTGTGACATTTTTTTATTTTCAGTTTTCTTTTTTTTTTTATAATGTCAAAGAATTTATACGATTATTAGCTCACTGTGAGACATGAGCCTTGCAAAAGTAAAATTGTTCCCTCCATTCTTTATATTACAAAACAACCTTCATGTGTTGTTTTGCAGTTTATGTCGTAGATCAACTCAAAATAGATGATGAATAGCAGTTAAAGTGGTTACAGCTGCAAGTCTGTTGTTTTCCACCAGTTTTGCACATCTATAGACTGAAATTATTGCTAATTCTTCTTTGCAAAATGGCACAAGCTGAGTCAGATTAGTCAGAGATTATCTGTAAACATTCTGTCCCCTCTGAAAAAGCTTTACAGAGCCAGCTGAATCCCTACAGAATAACGCTACCTTCATCATGTTTCACTGTGTGGATGATGAGTTCAGGGTATGAAACGGCAAAGAGATGATGGTCTGAATCTATATTCTAGGCTCTTTTCTAATTTTACTGACCACTCAGAGCACTTCACACTACAGCGTTTTTCACTCATTTACAGATCGGTGAGAAACTTACAGTTAAGCTCCTTTGCAAGGGGTACAGCAACATGTTACAGGGGAGGAACCTTGGAACCAAACCTACAACTTTCAAAATGCCAGCTGACTACTCTTCAACCAAATACAGTTGCATGTGGGCCAGTTTGGTTTTGGTTTTAAAACAAAAGCAGGTTGACTCTATTCAAGTGAGTTTTGGTTACACTAGATTTTATTAAGGGATAAAAGTGCAAAGGGAACTTAAAATACACGTAGGGCCACAAATATGCATCATTTTGAGTCCATCTGTAAAAGTGAACTCCAATTAAATACACTCAAGTTTTCAGTTGTGAAGTGACAAAATCACAAACAAGTTCAAGAGTATGAATAGGGTTTGCTAGAGACGGTGAGTGACTGGCTCAACAAGGTTGAGATTTAGCCAAGGCAGCCTGGAAAGGTTGCCATAACACTGTATATAAACATGTCCTTATGCTGTTTCCTTAGACTGGCAGGGCTGTCATGAGGCATTACTGCTTACTACAACATCTCTTTTCTTCCCCGCCTTTCTGCTTCTCTCAAAGCAATCTCCCTCTGCTTTCAAGACCCTGCATCCAGCATGTCACTTTCCATTAAATGAGTTCTCCTTCATTCTATCCTTTTACTTTGGTATACCTCTCAGAGTCCTTTTCAGTTTGGCTCCCTCCTCCTCCTCCTCCTCTTCCCTCTGTTCCAGCTCTATAGTTGTTGTGAGACAAGGCGGACTCTGTCTGAACACCGCACTTGTGTGAATATGTGCACGGTGGTGTACACGCTCGCAACTGTTGATATCCGTGCGCACCATCATGCTCCGTGTGTGCATGTGTATTTAAGCACGTCTGGGTTGAGTCTTGGGGGCAGTCCTCCTTTGTCCTCCCAACCATCTCTCAGAGATGGATGTGTCTCCAGGGAATTGGCCCCAGAAGAAAAGCACCACTGGCTCGCTCATATTAAATTCTGCTGAGCAAATACAATCTACCAGCATGTTTCCCCTCCTCTCCCCCCTCCTCTCTCTTCTCTTCTCTCTCTCTCTCTCGCTCTCTTTTTTTTTTTTTTCAGAAACAATCCAGATCTATGTATGTGCCTGAGTTCATGGTTGATAGTAAAAAAAAAAAAAAAAAAAAACTTATTTTGGAACAGTTTTGCACTTTTCAGGCAATCAGATTTTCAAAAACGTCATGTATTTATTTTTATGACGGATTTGACAAGTCATGACTGTAGCAAACCGTCCAGCAGCTGCTTTGTTGAGCATCAAGTAGTGACTTCGATGTCTTCAGCCGTTTTTTTTGGGCCACCAGCCTTAGCGTGCGGTTGCCTCCTTGTCCTGCTCGAGGCCACTGGCTTTTGTGGAGTCATAAAAATGTGGACTGGCCCATAATAACATCTCTACTGTGTCCTAATGTGTCCACTTGCCTAACCCTGATTCCTCCTCTCCCCACTCATCCTAACCGGCTTAAGACTCAACACCTGTGGACCCCTCACGCCCCCCCCACCCCCCCGCCCCCTTCCTTCCCTCCATCCAGACTTTTTCACTCCCCCTTCCTTTGGCAGGACGCCTGATGCACTGACACGATCGCAACTCTTAGCGTGAGAGGGAGTGCCTCACTCTCCGAGCTTCGCTGATTTGTGTGTGCAGATGCGCGTGTGTATTTCTGAGCAGCTTAGATAGCGAAGAGTGAAACTGAAATGAACAGAACTGCAGCTCAGCTTGAGAATGATTCAGCTGTAGGAGCTCTAGTATCTAATCCTCCTCTAATCCTACTCATTTGGCCCAGCTTCTCTTCCTTACTTGCTACTGGCCTGCTTCAACTTCTTATTAGTCGTCACACAGACTGGCTGTGCAATTCATTCTAAAGTGATTTTACAAGTAAAGGGAGATTTTAATAGCCTTGCACCTGCTGTCTTGTAAATGGCACCATAAAACAGCTAGGGATGTAAAACTTTATTTCCACATCCCCGTAACCAAAGCCAAGCAGCTCTTCCTCACCCCTTGTGTGTCTCATCTCACCTTAATTCCCTGTCACAGACTTACAAAAACATCCTGGCATCACTTGCAGGCATTGCCCCAAACACATGGTTTTAATAGTCCCTTTTCTTTAGATCCACTTGCTTTCTGTTTCTTTATTCACCGTACGGTGCAAGATCACACCAAGGAACAGATCACAACATTTCTTAACAGGAAAATAACTTTATGACTCTCATGTCATGCAAGTGTGATGGATTCCCACTCTGCATGCGATCACACTTCACAGCATGTGGCATTAATTTCAACGTTCTGATCCAAACATCAGCCAAGTAGTCCCTCAGCGTTTGCAGAAATGCATCGCTCACATTGCCTCGAGATCATCTACTGTTTCCACTACCCTGTCTTCCTTCTGGCACCAGGAGTCGTGTCTGGTTTTCATTAGCCAGGAAAAACAAGCAGCGAACAGTCCTTGGTCAGTGAGCCGAATGCACAAATTATTCTGATTTTAACAGACAAAATGATTCCAGAAGAAGCAAGAATGAAAAGGTTGATAAGAAAATGATTCATAGAGCTTGGACTTTTTTACATCGTGTCCCAACCACAAGCTTCATCATTTCTTTTCTTTTTCAATAAGCCAATAAAAGTGTGGCATGCTTTTGCTTACAGCCCCCTCTAAGACAGTACATGTCACTGCAGTTACAGCCATCAGTCTCTCAGTGAATGGCACAACCAACTTTACCTCAGTTTCAAATCTTATGTTTCAGTATCACAGTGTATCCAGCGCCATCCATATTGACCATGACCAACTTCCTGGTCCGTGCAGAAGAGATACATCTCCACCCCCATTGTGCTTTGAGCAAAACGTTCCGATGGCTTTTTTAAAGGTGTCATCTTGCCACTCTGTAATTCAGAACACATTTCTGGAGTGCAAACTGATAATTGTAGCATTGGCAGATTTTCCCAACATGTCCCTCTTGGTCGTTTCTCAGACAAATTCCCTCCTCACCAAACTTTACAGTTAAAGTGGACTGCTATGTCCAGAGAGGTTTACATATATGTGACATTCTTCCCATTTTCAGATGACAGACTGAACAATACTCTCACATGTTCAAAGTTGGAGATATTTGTTTGTAATTTAGACCTGTTTTAATATCTTCACAATTTCATGTCTGCTCTGCTGTGTTCCTTTGTCTTGCTGAGTTTGTTTGGACTTTGATGTTCTCTAATTAACCTCAGTCATTCTCAGTGCAGTTTTGTTTGTACAATTGGACTCTGTTACAAATTATGTGACTTCTGACAGCATTTGGTTTTACGAGATTTTATTTGGGGTGTCAAAGTACTGGACAAATCAAAATGTTTTAAACTTTTATATATGAAAAAAAAATCTTTTTGATCCTATTTTTTTACATATATATGCACTACTTTATGTCATTCCACCACACAACATCCCAATAAAACACACTGAAATCCGTGGTTGCACTATCACTAAATTTGAATAAAGGCATTTTCAGGCTGGAATTCATAAAATAAACTTTGATAAAGACAAACTTAATGCCATCTTTCATTTTTACTGCATCAGGCAACATTGACAAAACAGCCTAGATGACATGAAGAGTTTTTGTTATGTTTTGTCTTTGTATGGTCAGCGTTTTCAAAAGCTGTGTTATCCTCAAACAACCAGCCAAGACCACAAGCGGCAACTAATCCCCCCCATCATGTGACCAAGGAACAATTTGAGCAAAACATGGACGGATGAAGACCAGTAATTAAAGCAGCGCACCTCCTCCATCAAATAGATCCAGGATGAGATGGCTTGTCTTGACTCACACTGGCTGCTTTAATCTAAACGGAGGAGCAAACGCAGAAGAAAATGACAAAATGCCCTGTTTTCCAAAATCATAAATGCTCTGAGATCTTTGTCATCTGGGAACACTGAGAACACGTTGTAATAGCTTTCGTCTGACATGAACAACAATTACACAGTGTGTTTGGTTCTCTGGCTGCAGAAAGTTTACACACAAAGGCTCAGCAGGCGCTGCCAAACACTGTCAGCTGGCTTGCTTCCAGTGAGGAAATCATTGCTCCACATCTACTCGTACACAAACAACAAATATCCTGCACTTCCCTGCTCTAAAGCATCACCTGGAAACTTCACGCTGGGAGAACGGATTAAGGTTTATAAAACAAATGCCTTCAGCTAAAAGTGTCCTAATGAGGATGTGATTACTGGCCCATGCAACGGGCCCTCTACTCTCCGTTTGTCTGTATGCTGCCATGCATATGTGACTATGTTAGAGTTTGCAGGTGTTTGTTTTCCTAGCACACTTCAATGTGTTTGCAATGACTGTGGATTAAAGACTTTGGTTTGTGGTGAAAAGGTTAATAGCTTAAATCTGACAATATGAACAAGAAACAGCCTTACATTATTTACAGCGCATTCAAAGAAATGACGTTGCATATTGATAAGAGAATGCAGCTGTGGTATCCTTTCTCGTCTCACTCAGTACTTCATCATACGTAAAATCTAAATCCCCCTCCAAAGCAACGCACTTTAAGCTTTTACGCTAACAACTGCCCCACAGTATTATAAGAAAGTTCCATAACAAAAGAAATAAAAAAATAAAAAATCAACTTATAGAATGGAGTCAAAACAAATTCCTGTCGATTACTTTTGTAAAATACACAAAAACACATATTTGACTTTTTTGCTTCATTAACTGTTTTTGGGTCACTTCAAAACATTCAAGCAGAAACTAACTCTGCTGAAAGGCACAATGAACATCTGTTTTCATTTTTCTGGCAGAAATCATCTAATTCTTTCCATTGAAAATGTCCGGATATTACAAAGAGTCCATGGTGTTATGCACTCTCACAAGTCTCCAAGTCCTTGACTAGGGAAACACATCCACACAGGGAATGGTTTAAAATTTATGGGGTATCAATTTCAAAATTAGGTTCACATGTTTATGTTTGTGATGGTAGAACAGAAGAAGACTTTTTACTGGAATGCCTCCCAAAATAACAGCTAACTCCTGGTTGTTATTAAGGCTCGACACTATTTACTGCAGTCTTCCAAGAGTGAGTTTATGATAATACTGCATTAGATAAACAGGGGTCTTCTTTCACTAAAGTTTCAGTAGTTTTGAGGTTTTTGATTATTGGTTTGACTCTAGATATATGCAAGTTCAGCCATTTTCTGGTTGCCATCCCATGCAGCTAGTTGCTGTTTCTGGCTCTAATCACTAGACAGAGAAAGTTGCAATTTGAAATTAAATTAAGCTGCTGCAGGATTTACAACTTTAAATGTAAAATATGCTACAAACTCTTTGCAGTTGACAGAATCAGACCTTAAATGACTTGGGAGTTCTCTTACTTAATGACAGGTTGAACCTTCTCTCTGCCTGACTTTCTTATCTCTTTCAGTGTGTTTGTGCAGCAGAGGTTTGACTGCTGGTGCCAGCTGTAAACAGTAGCCCCTCATTAGTACTATTTTCATGTGACCAAGATGCACCGCAAGGGACACACACACGTACATACACACACTTTAAACGGCCGCATACAAAATTACACGTGCACACACGCACAGCACATGATCAGATGAAGAGGAACCATTGTTCAGCATCACAGGACCTCTTAGCACAGACAAACACACATACACACACACACACACACACACACACACACACAATTCTCCTTTTGCGCTGCCATTTGTGAAACCACCAGAGTCTTCCTTGTTTTAATATTCTGTGGCTTACATGCTTCCACATGCTTGCACTGACTGTAAGCACACAGTCCCTCTGTGTTCGTGTTTGCGTCTATGGTCTCTGTGCACGTGTGTTTCCAGTATAAAAGAAATCAGTGTTGTGTGACACAAATGCATACCAAGATCTGAAATGCACAAATGGACCCCATTTTGCCTCCTCTTTGCCCTGTGTGCTCCTGTTTTGGTCAGTGTGATGAGGTCTAGCAGAGCTGTCAGACTGTGGCAAGCAGTGACAGTGGCAGGCCATTAGCCTGCTGATCCAAACCGGGCGAGGTCAAACTACTAACCCCCAGACTAGGCTCTAAACAGGACCTGGGTTTCAGAGGTCAGGGGTTACTGAGGGTAGGGGCAATAGACCAGATATTCTACTTTCTTCTAGTTTTCTGAGCAGAGCAAGACAAACATGTTCAACGATGATTAATGAGCTAACATATATTTCTAACTCATAATGTGACACTTGTTCTCAAACACTTCTTTACTTGGTTGGTCAATGGCCAGTTCTATTGTATGCATTTAACCTAATTCTGTTACATGCCCTACACACACAAACACACATACTTTATTATTAATGTGGTGCAGAAACCATTATAGACAAGAATTTCATTATGCTATTATAAATAAATGATTAAATAAAGCTGTGACTCATTCTATGCAAGTTTCCTCAAAGTTTTTCTGTATATGCTGGTGATTGTGGACAAGAATGAACTCCTATAGCAGTCTGAATTACAGCGGTTCAGAAGAAACTCCTCACTGAAGAAGTTCTGTTTTTCTAGGGTAGTCTCAGTAAGTAAATTATCTGGATTGCTCGTAGTGTTCCTATTCATGTGAAAAAGATATTTTGGATGTGCATCTTATTCCTGGAAGAGTTTAGACTGCTTGTTTGGGAGGGGCTATAAATCTAAACTGTGATTCCTAGATCATGTGATGTGTTATGTGAATTCCAGTTAAAAAAAAAAAGTCTCTAGTAGAACAAATACGGGTGTCCAAAGTATAATTGTCATGCCAGTGCCTTATTCCTTCAAAGATTGTGGGTTACACAAAGAAATTGGCTGTGATTGCATGCACTTATGTATTTATCTGCCTCATAAACTTCTTTACTATAGACAAGAATGGAGGTAAAACACAATTCAATTTGGTGTTTTATGTGCTCTTAAATCACTTCTGTGCTTTAAAACAGGGATGTGATGCACTACCAGAGTATTAAATGTCATTCTTATAAGGCACTTGGCACTTCTCAAAACCAGGCTTTTTTTGGGTGATCGGTCATAGCAGTGGTGTAAGGATTTTTCACCCTCTCTACATTTTAGTAAACAGATCACCCTCTTCAGGACTTTCCAGGACTTAAATTTAGATTATTCAGCCTTATTCATCTTGATTGCGGTTCTGTTAGGAACAGCAGGAAAGTAACCAACTAACTGTATTAATAGTTCATCATTAAAAACCATCAGTTGAAGCCATTTAATTAAAGGCAAAGCAGCAAGCAACACAGCAGGTTGAACATTTCAGGAGATAGTGAAGACAAGGGTCCATAGATGTGTGATTATCGAGCAAAAAAGAATACATTTCAGCTTGACTGCTAGCCTGTTACTTAAAAGCAAAATTCCATATAAACCCAAATTGGCTCAAACTTCTTGTTCCCACAGCCACTGATCTCCAGACCGTTCATTATCCTGTTTCAAATAAACCATTTACCTACCATTTCAGAGTGTCCGTAATTGTTGCTTGCACCAGAGTCTATTTTCCTCATTGTGACAAACATAATCATTTCTGCAGTAACACCACAGCCAGGAATAAGGTGGATGAGTCAGTCTGGGCAGAGCAAGGTGTCCCGCTTATCAAATCGACCTTTTCATAATGAATATGTAGTTTAATTTGCATAAAAAAAACAACAAAAAAAACAACTGTGTATTTCTTTCAGTATTAATACTGCAATATAAGATAGCAATGCCATCCATCCATCCATCCATTTTCTTTACACCCTTGTCCCTTAGTGGCGTTGGGAGGGTTGCTGGTGCCTCTCCAGCTAACATTCCGGGCGAGAGGCGGGTTCACCCTGGACAGGTCGCCAGTCTGACGCAGGGCAACACAGAGACACACAGGACAAATAACCATGCACACACACACTCACACCTAGGGAGAATTTAGACAGACCAATTAACTTAAGAGTCATGTTTTTGGACTGTGGGAGGAAACCGGAGTACCTGGAGAAAACCCACACATGCACAGGGAGAACATGCAAACTCCATGCAGAAAGACTGGAGCCGCTCCTGAGGCCGTACAACACTCCAGATTTTGACTTTATTGAACAGGATTGCATTTAAGTTGAATGACTGATAAGAGTGTATACCTTCAGGGCTGTTTCAGTGCACTGCATAGAGTCATGGTTACTCTGACTATAGTTATAGTTAGTGCAAGTTCATTCATAACCTGAGAATATCAAAAATAAAAAGGATCAACTCTGCAGCAAAGTTATATTAAGGGTGTCTAACGGCTAAAGAGGAAGTCATAAGGTTAAAGTGTCTTTGGTGAGATCCTGACCCTTCTTTGACCTCAGTTTTCTGGAAATTGTGAAGTGCTTGACAGAGAAATGTTTTTAATGAAACAAAAAACAATCATTTAAAAAAATACTTTGGTTAAGGGAGGTAAAATAAGAAAAAAGGAAATTGTGCAAGTGTTCACAAGAAATGCATCTTAAACCTGTGCAGATTGGAATAGTTTTATTTCGGTCAGCAAACAGATAAATAAAAGAACAAAGTTCACATGTATACCTGCAGAAACAAAAACATCTATATTTACAGTGATGATCATTTAGTAATTACAGCAGAAAGACTTTCAGTACTCAAAATGCTGCATAAGCTGACTAAAAAAGGATCAATGCAAGGGAACTTAAAACCTATTTGAGAGGAAACTCAAAAGTATTGTGTGGAAGTGCAATTCTTTGTGAGGTAATGCAGAAGAAACCAATTCCCCATGTTCCCAAGGAGGCTCCATAATTATCCACTAGTTTGGTAAGTGCATTGTAAAATAAACTGTTGCATCACATGTGCCATCTTACAGCTACAGACTTCAGCACACTTTGAGATTTTATATGTAGCAATCAACTTTTGTTTATGCAACATCGGTACTTTCATGACATTAACCGGGTGTCAGAGTAAAGGGGGGCTGAATACAGATGCATGCAACACGTTTTAGATTTTTTTAACTAAGACATTTTGCAACATGGTTTTCCTCCTGGACAATAAGGCACCACACTTTGTGGGCCTATTCTATCTCATAAAATTATCAAAAAAATATGTTAAAATTGTTGGCTGGCAAAATGTAAAACAAAGAATTTTACGTTTGAAAAATGCTGCATGTAGATAAGCTTTTCTCTTGTTTCTCTCTCTGTTCCCCATCAATTGTAGAAATCAGTTTGGCCACTGTAAGCTCGGCAGGACTTTGTAGTGAGACTCCGGCAGCTGTTGTCTTTTTGTTGCTGAGGTAACACAAACACACACAGCTGTGTGAGCCAAGTGTAAAACCACATATACCCAAGGGAAACGCACCTGTGACAGAGCAAGATTATCACCTCCCCATGTCTGAGTGTCTCAGTCTAACCTGAGAACCACAACTTCTTCCCTGGGCGCAGGCACCCACAACCATCAAATGACAGTATATCTTCCTTTATTGCTTGTGTCTTTAGCAATGCATGTAATTAGCCGGCATCATTAAAAATACATAAAGCTTTAGCAGAGTTGCTTACTTTTTTCAGCTTGTGAATCAGATTTGAGAATATTTGAGGAGTGCTTTGCTGTTCCTGTTTTTTTTTTTTTTTTTTTTTTTTTTTTTTTGCGGTGCATGAGGTGACAATATAGCCGTGTTCCTTATGAAAACAAATAAGTGCCACACTGTCGTTTCCCCTCTTGAACCATGAAGTCCTGCTGGCCTCCTGTGTCAGAGTGATAAGCAATCCCCTGATACCTCTTGGCCCATCTGAGAACAAAAGAGCCACAGGAAGAGGTCAGGCACTTACCCCGTTGACGAACCAAGTAGTGGTAGAGTCCCATATGTTTCAGGTTGAGGCTAACTCAAAACAATTTTTTCTGGCTGCACAGTCCTATCATATTTAATTAGGAGAAGAACGCCTCACTTAGGAGTGAAGTGGTGTCATTTATAGGTATAGGTGACATACCTGGGTGGTGTCAAATATTTGCAGTCTGAACAATGTGCGCTAGATGCTTATAGTTTATGATTTTTTTTATGGATTTCAACAATAATACAGTAGAGCTATTGGTCTGATATACAGTGTCCTGCAAAAGTATTCACACACGTTAAAGTTTTTACATTTTGTGACGATACAAACTCAAAATTGAATGTTTTCTATTGCAATTTTATTCAGAAGACCAACATAAAAGGGTGCCTCATTGTTAACTAGAAAGAAAATGATACATAGTTGTCCACCTTTTTACAAATCAAAAACTCTGAAAAGTGTGGCGTGCTTATGTACTTTGCTCCCTTCACTTCAATCCGCCTATATAAAACTCAAGGGAACCAACTGTTGAAGCTATATTTACTAAATGGAGACCAACTGTGTGCAATGTAGTCTCAGTTTGAATAAGGCAGCTTTGTAAAGGCCTCAGATGTTTGATAGAGAACATTAGTGAACAAACAAGAACACAGGAACAGTTCAGAAACACAGATGTGTGAAACATGAGTTGCTTATAAAATAATAATAATAATAATAATAATAATAATAATAATAATAATAATAATAATAATAATAATAATAACAGGTTCAAAATATTCTAACACTGCACTGGTAAATCTGCTGTTTTAACATGGAAAATTTATTTTTTTGAACTTAGAAAAAAAAAAGACTGGTCGGGCAGGGGGAAAAAATAACAGGTAAAGCCATGAAGAGGCCCACAGTGACCTTGGACGAGCTGCATAGATCCACATTCTAGTATAAGAATCTGTTGACAGGACAACCATTAGTTATTCACTCCACAAATCTGATCTTTATGGAAGAGTGACAAGAAGAAAGCCACTGTTGAAATGAACACCCTGTCAAAGTTTACTTCAATCCATGCAAGAAGCACAGCAAGCATGTAAAAGAAGCTGCTCAGGTCATTTGAGACCAAAATAAAAACCTTTGTGGCCCACATGTAAAGCTCTCTGTGTACGAAAAGAATAACATTGATTATCAACCTGATTGCACCACACCCTGAGTTTTGTATAATGGTGGAAGCTTCATCATAATGGGTTTCTTTAGTAATAGGACCAGTAATTCTGGAAGAAAGATGCTGCAGAGCAGCTGTGAGCAGGACAATGATCCTCAGCAGGAAATAGGTTTGTTCCTAGATGTGCAAATGTGGCAGAGGCAAACCCCCAAACTCTTGCTGCTGCAATTGCAACACAAATTGGTTCTACATAGTATTGAATCTGGAGGAATTAATCAAATAGCATGCCAACTCTTCAGATTAGAACTTACAAAATGATTAAAACCATGCATCAAGCTTATTCAGTTTTCCAAATACAAACTGCATTGTTTAAGTCTATCACACAAAACTTCAACAAAAAGTTGGAAGTTTCGTGTTTTAGTGTGATAAAAGGTTAAATACTTTTGTAAGACACTACATGATCCTGTTTCACCGCAACGCTACAATAGTTTCTACTAAGGCCACTGTGCGAAAAGTCACACGGGATGGGTCTCAGGCTTGACAGGGTCAACCAGAGTCAGCGTGTTACTCACTTAACTCTCATGAGGTCTGATGGGGATTTAAAAAAAACAACCTCTAGTCTCAAAATAAAACATTGTCAACAATGGTGGTTTCACTGTGGTGATGCCATGAAAGGTTCTCCTTCTTTTCCAAACAAGCGGATCATCTCCTTTGGTCACATTTATTTTCTTTGCTCCGCCAAATCAGAAGAAATAACCCAAACCCGAAAAGTTGGTTTGTTTTAACAGCGAATGTTGGTTTTATCACCTGTCCCTC
This sequence comes from Poecilia picta, assembly GCA_033032245.1. Classification (NCBI taxonomy): domain Eukaryota; kingdom Metazoa; phylum Chordata; class Actinopteri; order Cyprinodontiformes; family Poeciliidae; genus Poecilia; species Poecilia picta. The sequence continues at coordinate 10,574,427 of CM065374.1, forward strand.
CCTTGCAACCTCATAAATGTAGTAAACACTGGTTACAGAGAAGTGAGCCGAGAGATGTGGCAGTAAAGAGTGGCATGAGGATAAGTGCTTCATCTGAAAAGCAATGTTCTCCTTTAGCCAAACAACAGCCTGTTGAACATTAATCTAACTCTGTGCAAAGGCAAACACCCCCAGCTGTGGCTGCAGTCTATGTCTTTCCCTCCCCTGCTCAAGGGTGTTACTGTATCATAAATCATCAGGGTGAACCGAGAGCTTATTAATAAAGCTTAGAGCAAGCAGAGGGCAACACAAAACAGCTGTCTGTGCCTGCCTGAGTTCAATAATCTGAATTAAAAAAGATCAATTTTGTTTTGAGTTTTAAATTAATCATAAAATTCTGCTAAACATAATAATAATAATAGAAGTATGACAGATGTCGGAGGCTGAATTTGCACACTGTCAGATAAACAATGCCATTGTCAAAAGAGACTTCAAGCAGATAAGAATTTGTAGGAGAGCATCGAGTTGTAGGACAGCATCATCGTGGTGTTTTAACCTACTGGCTGTATCACAGTCAATAACAGTGAAACTGAGCCATTACAGACTAATTCAAAGTCCAAGATTGTATCCTCTAAAATGCTTTTTAATGAGTCTCAGTGAGCCTAAAAGTCAAGGTTAATTCTAAGAAATAGATACTGGTTTTGTTGAAGATGAGAGCACATAGTAAATGTTGCTTATTGAAACAACATTTGGCATCTAAAATAACAGATCTATCTTTCGTTAAACTGTAGCAGTAGGTAACTGTCTACATTTAATTTTAAAAACGTATGGCTATTTTTGCTATGTAAAAGCAGTTGCAGACATGTACACATGTAGACTTTTTGTAAGTTTGAAGAGTTTTGACAAAATCTAAAATGCTGCAAAACAAAAAAGGTTTAAAACAATGCAATACAATGTGTCATGCAATACTTTACTATAGCATAGTTCCTTATAAATAACTTTAACTTACATCAGAAGGAGTAATTACCCTAATAGAGAAGCAACTCACAGTCTTAATGTTTTGCTCCATATCATTTATTGTACTTCGAGTAACTTTTTACAGTGAAATATTATTTTTAACTTGTGAAGATGTTGCTAACTTTGTCAAAGTCTGGATGAATTGCAGACAAAGAAGAAGAGAAGAGATGAAAGGCCAAATTGCATTTGAGATCCCTCTTTAGAACATCAAACAGAGTGTTTCTCCCAGCAGTCAGCGGGGCTCCGGGGGGACGGAGTTGTAATTTCCTGGCAGAGAGGGGCTGGACATGTGGGCACTGCTCAGTCGACATCAAAGACACCAGACCTCCAAACCCCTGACACACACACTCTTTCTGTCTCTGTCTGTGACATCTTTCTCCTTTTATCTGTTTCATTTAGTGCCCAATGTTATACATTCATTCCCCACGATCTTTCTCTTGCTGTCATGTACAGATAAATTAGAGGATTTAGTGCTTAATTTGAAAAGCCTACAGTGAAAACAGGTCTTAGCAGAGGAATCTGTGAAAGCGAGAAAGACTGGAAGTATGTTTTTTTTTTTTAGGTCAAAACTACTTTCACTGCTTCAGAGAGGTGCGTTTGGGTTAGGTCATTCCAAACATTAAGACTTCCCGATGTATTGCTACAACAATGAGCACAATACAAGTTTTCCTTGTTTAAAATAGATTTAAGATCATTTTTTTAGGCAAAGCTCTGACTTGAATGTCAAAAAAGTCCTACTACCCAAGCGTATAAGCATGTTTATTAGCCAGCAAATCTTGACTTTGAAGTGACATTTGACATCCGGAAAAAAAACAAAAAAATACAAGACTTTAGAGACCCGTAATGTGCTTGCAGGGGGACATCAAAGTGTGCAGACATGCTGCGGTCAGGTCACACTTAGGTGTAAAATGGCTGTAAGTTATGCTTGAATCACTCACCATCTTCCTTTACAGACCATAATCATGTCATCCAACCCAGTTGGCAGAAATATGTGACATGCATTTTGGTTCAGCGTTCATATTTAATGAGAAAATATCAGCAACAGACATTGATGATTTTGTGTCTGATGGACATTTTTAATGATAGTGTTGTTCATAAGTAGCTTAGTGGTGACAGAGAAAGAGGATAAATTTAGCACATTATGAAGATTATCTAGACACTGTAGGCTTTAACATACTTCATCCAAAGTGTTTAAATCGACTCTCATTGATGTAAACCTCTGGAGAAAATTGCATAATGTTATGTTTTTTGCAGAGAGGAATCCGCCTGCCGAACTTGGTCACCAAAGAGGTGACTATCAGTGTTGTGAGCATAAAGTTTACCAGATAAACAAATGTTGTTTTTTTTTAGACATTTGTTATTTTTGGTAGTCATACTCACTTAAAATCATTATCACAAATCTCGAAATGCCCATACTAAATGTTTAGCTGTGAATCTTACAATTATGTCAGAGGTAACCAAAGGAGGGAGTATCTGACAGCAGCTATGGTCTTTTTCTATGTCAGCCTTCCTATTTCTTCCTCACAACACATGTTTAGCACTAACTTGAAGTGATTTAGGGATTAATAATAGTGCACATTTCTGTGGTGCAATTAGACCCTCATTTATTAAACCCTCAAGCTTTACTTATATGGAAAAAAGTGACACTTGCACAACTGTTTGGCTCCTCAGTATGAGGTTGGCGGTCCAGATGTTAATGTTGTTGGGAGAAAGGTACCGACAAACCCCTGTGAACAGTTCTGGCCAGAACTGGAGAGAAATATCAACGTCTTTCTCAGCACTGCCAAAATTTTTGTGTTTTGAAACACAGGTTTTACCACAAGTGGTCAATTGCCAGAGTAGGGAATTATAGACAGAGTGTGCTCTCCACAGATAGCACTCTGTAGGGTGTTTAAGCAACATTTCTCCAAATTACCGTCCCTGGATAAACCACCTTATAAATCTGCACTAAATGCACTTGGATTCAGGCTTCAAGCTACATTTGTTTTTTCACAATATGCAAAATTTTACAAGTGACAATATATTTCATCTAAATGATAAAAGTGATGAACGATGAACCAGTCACAATGCTTGATCTTGTGATTAAATAAGTCAGGCATGTTGACTGAGGCAAACACTGAAGTTTGTACAATTTACATGTTTATACATACGTATGTATGTGTGTGTGTGTGTGTGTGTGCGTGCATGTGAGATGTGTGTCTGTTTGATATGCTATGCTTGGAAATTCAAAAAAGCATTAGCTATCCATACAGAGACACAGTTACCCTAATTCGTTGCCTTGGAGTTGCAATGTTATACCTAGATTTTAGATTTTTTTTAGGAATCCTTTGCAGGCTATCGAGCCCCTCTTGCAGCTATATTACAGGATAATTACAGCATAAAGTTTTGTCTACTGGGAGGACTTCCAAGGCTGCTGAAACTGCTAATCTGGAACAACCTGTTCTGGGTTAGGAGTTTTAGATAAGTGCACAAAAATGGGGCCCTGGCTATCTTAATGTGTTTTCTGTGTGTGTTGCTTCCTTCGTTGGTGTTTATGGGTGAAGCAGCTGGTTAGCCACTACATTCGTATAGACACATGGCCCCAGGCACTATAAAGCAAGCAAGGCTATAATTTAGCAGAGCAGGCAGGGCCTTTTTGACCTGACTTGCCTCAGGTAACAGTTAAGTCCACAGATCTGAGTCAAACTGGTCTGACGGGAGAGGATGGCCAATTTGCTCAGAGTGGAGCCTCTCTGGGAAAGCTTGAGCTGTGGGAGCAGCTGGGCTTGTCAGCAGATTAATGCATCAGTCTGAGTGACGGGTCAGGACCCACCTCTTGTCAGCTCACCCCAGCACTGGCTGTGCTCTGTGTTTGGAGAAAGTTTTGTACCTTTTGCTCCGCTATAACTTTCTTTATCATTCTTCAGGGGCATCTGTTCCAAGGTCCAGACACCACTGGGCCGGTTGTGGGTTCTCGCTCTTTACAGCTGTGAGGAGAATTTTCCATTGGCACACTTTGCACGTCTCCATGCTGCTGATTGCCTGTCAGAATTGTGCGTGTCAGCGGCCCCACTAATGCTGCCCAGATGAGGCAAAGAGAGAAGACTGTAGAGAAGAAGAGGGAAGAGGGGGGAGGGAGAGAATAGTGAGAAAAGGGTGTAAAAAAAGACAAGGGAACAGGAACATGAGCATTGCAAAGGAAATTTCATCATGGCAGGTGTGAGAAGGTGGTGAAGAAACAGACCAACAGCCCCTTTCTTTTTTCATCTGATCCTCTCTTCCCCCAGGCTGTGGTTAAGCAGGTGACCTACAGAATCATAGCTCAGAGCACTGCTTGTTTAAAGAAGCTCGGCTCTAGTCATAGTGGTCAGACCAGGTCATTCTTGCCAATAGATGTCTTTGATGTGTCTATCTTTAAGGAGGTTTGAAAAAACAGTGTGTTGGCGAGAGGTACAGAGTGTGTGTGTGTGTGTGGTGTATGTGACAGAGGTCAAACACTGCCTTTGAAGATGTGTTTGCGTCCAAGCCAAGGGTAACATGAAAGAAAATGAGACAAATTAGGCTGGATGAAGTCAAAGCCTGTCCCAAGCTAAAGTCTTCACACCCCTTGAAATCTTTCCCATTTTATCACCTCACATTATTTTAAATTATTTAATCCTCTTTAGCTGTGCGTAGATAAAAAAAATGTTCTTCAAATTAACTCACAATATGCTTACATTTCCTTAGTTACTGAATAAATATTACAATTATGGCTTCAACTAAAGTTATGATTATACAACATTTTAATATACCAACTTGTTCTCAGAATGTTCTGTTCTCATCAAAAAGAGAGACTAGACAAGTTTACAACAGCAAACTACAAAACAACTCATCAGAAAATTTGTATCATAGTGTTTTAGCTTTTTATTTCAGTGAAGTGCATATCCATCAACATGGAGTGCATGCCAGGATAAGATTTTAATTTAATGTAGTTGGTCTAACAAGCTGTGTATGATGCCATTTAAACATTAATGCAGCAAACCAAACCAATACCAGTCAAGTAATAAACCAAACAAGCATAAACAACAGCAATGAAAAGCTCTCAATCCATTAATGCAGCATGTCTGCCCCACTATCTCTCACACACACACACGCAAACACACATTGTGGCCTAATGTTTCTAGCGGCTGCCGAGTGGATGGTGTGCTTTGTTCTGAGTGCTCTGACAGTGAGTGGAGGTCTCAGAAGGCGCATGTTGAAGTTGAAAGCTCAACAAGCTCTCTGAAGTGGCCGGCTTTTATGTTGCACATTGTGCCAGAACCAAAAGAGAGGGGGGCAACACAAAAGTCTAAAAAAACCAAAAAAAAAAAAAAAGAAAACAAAAAAAAAAACCCTATTTTAAATCAGCATGTGTCAGTCAAACAGAAACCTCTTTACCACTTCTGATTATAACAGTATTACAAGTGGTTCCCTATTCAAAATGAGATATTTGTTTTGTTTCTTTCTACAGTTACACTCTAATGATCGCTGCCAGGGAGTCGATGCAGTCTGTCAGAGTTCCAGTTTTATAGAACATGATCCCTGCCTTGGGCTGTTTCACTCTCTTTTCAGGTCAGGGTACATGTCGGGACACAAATCTAACCATGAGACAGTGCACCGAGAGGTTTAATCACTCTCGTGTGTGTGTGCGTGTGTTTGTGTTTGTATGTATATGCCTCTGCTGAGTCACATTGTGGTTACCACTTCTGATATTTAATAACCCTTCAGTAACAACTCCCAGCATTTGAAGCTTTTTATGATAATTCTTTTAAACTGGTGAAAGATTTTTTTTTTTTATCTTCCTGTTGGAATAGTAAAACATCACATCTTAAAATCCAGAACAGAAACCCTGCTAAAACTCTTCAATAAAATAATATCATATTTGACTGCACTTCTTTTATTGCAGCTAAAATTTTATTAGGTCTATTTTTCCTCTACAAAATTCTGGAGATTTTATTAATATTTTATCAATTCAAAATATAAGAACACTTTGCAGTCAGATAGAAACCATCAGGGACCATTATAGGAAATGTAATAAACACTTTGATGAAATACATTTCCAGTATTACTTTTTTCATATTTAATCTAAGATGTGCATTTTAAACACCCCCAGTTGGTGGTGGCCATGCAAATTATGGGTATGCCACTGAATTTCCTGCTCAGTTTAACAAAACTGAGGCAAATAAGTTTTAACTCTTCAGCTTTTTTTATTTATTTTTTGACTTTTGTAATTTTTAACTTAAAGCTCAGGAAAAAAAGTTTGTGAGCTGGATAGCTACCAGGGCAGGACAGTGTTTCTGTTGTCTCTTTTTGTTTTTGTTCATAGTTTAGAAACTAAACAAGGTAGATACATTGAAAGAATAAATAAATAAATAAAATTGAGGAAAAAAAGTTGTAAACATATTTTGTTTGTAATTTTTACTATCAGTTGTGGTTTCCGATATGGACGAAGTGGGCAACCGACCAGGGCGGCATCTTGTGGGGGCAGCATGAGCCCCTCTCTCAAAAACAGTAAATGATAAACGAGGTACAGATAAGTCCCCAGGAGAGAGTATTGCTGAAGAACAACTCTTTGTAGCTGTTTTTTTTGTTATACTCAACTGGAATTTATGTTGCATTCAGTGTTTTGACACCAACATAAAAATCCGCAAAGGAAAAACATGAAGTACATAGTTTACAAGTAGCCTTATAATTTAAAATGGGCTTGTCTGAGGCGAGTTTGGATGACAGGGATCTTTCTGTGACTGTTAAATGGCGTCAGGCACTGGAGAGATGCCAGAAGGAAGCAAAGCAGACCAGACAGAAAGAGCTTATGTGTTGTATAGCAGAGCCATGGCCTAAGGGCTAGAAAAACAAATCTAGGACTTCAAGGTCAAGTGTCACCCTCTTCACTCGATAGCTGCAGGAATGGAAGGCACATCAACTCCACTTAGACAGAGGCCACATTTTGTGGCACTACAACATCAACTTGCACAGGTCCTTTTGTTCACCTTTTAGAGTTTGTACTTCACCTTGTATTTTACTTTTTCTCACAAAGGTTTTGCTGTTTTTGGAGAATTAATGGGATTACTAGCCCATTAAAGAAAAGAGTAACACAATGTCCCTTACCAGTTCTTCATCAAAAAACAAACACGATTGTGTTTTTTAGAGTTTTGGTTCAGTTTCTTCGTGGAGAATAAAATACCACCCATTCAGACCTGCCAAAGTATTCAAAAAGTAAGGAGGGTTGATTGCAAAAAGGATTACTAGACTCAAAGGGAGCACCAGAAGCAGTGATTTGATGCAGCTGCCTGGGTTGGCTTATATAATATATATATATATATATATATATATATATATATATATATATATATATATATATATTATATATCCTGAGAAGCCAACTCAATGGCAAGAACAAGATCCGTGTAATAAACAGCTATGCCTTACCAGTAATCAAATACCCTGCCGGAATAATTAGCTGGCCAATAGAAGAGATAAAGGCCACGGATGTTAAGACTCGGAAGTTACTAACCATGCATGGAGGGTTCCACCCCAAATCCAGCACCCTGAGACTGTACACGAGCCGTAAGGAAGGAGGCAGAGGACTAGCGAGTGTGAGAGCCACTGTCCAGGATGAAACATCCAAGATTCATAAATACATCAAGGACAAAGCCTCAACGGACGATATGCTCAGGGAATGTCTCAGGCAATGGGGAACACAGGATGAGGGGCTAGAGGTTCCATCATGGGAGAACAAGCCCCTACATGGGATGTACCACCGACAAATAACTGAAGTGGCTGATATCAGGAAATCCTACCAATGGCTGGACAAAGCTGGACTCAAGGACAGCACAGAGGCTCTCATCCTGGCTGCACAGGAACAGGCCCTAAACACCAGAGCAATAGAGGCTCAGATCTACCACACCAGACAAGACCCAAGGTGTAGGTTGTGCAAGGAGGCCCCTGAGACAGTCCAGCACATAACAGCAGGGTGCAAGATGCTGGCAGGGAAAGCGTACATGGAACGACATAACCAGGTGGCGGGCATAGTGTACAGGAACATCTGTGCAGAATATGGACTGGAAGCCCCGAGATTGAAGTGGGAAACACCCCCAAAGGTGGTGGAGAATGACCGAGCTAAGATCCTGTGGGACTTCCAGATCCAGACAGACAAGATGGTAATGGCGAACCAACCGGACATTGTGGTGGTGGATAAAGAACAGAGGAAAGCCGTTGTGGTGGATGTAGCCATACCAAGTGACTACAACATCAGGAAAAAGGAGCATGAGAAACTGGAGAAATACCAGGGCCTCAGGGAGGAACTGGAAAAGAACTGGAAGGTGAAGACCACAGTGGTGCCTGTGGTCATCGGGGCCCTCGGGGCAGTCACCCCCAAACTGGAGCAGTGGCTAAAACAGATCCCAGGAACAACATCAGACATCTCAGTCCAGAAATGTGCAGTACTAGGCACAGCCAAGATACTGCGCAGAACCCTCAAGCTCCCAGGCCTCTGGTAGAGGACCCGAGTTCAGAGGATGAAAAGAGAGAGGAGACCACCAAGGAGGGTGAGAAGGGAATTTTTTTTATATATATATATACATACATATATATATATATATATATATACATATATATATATATATATATATATATATATATATATATATATATATATATATATATTATATATATATATATATATATATATATATATATATATATATATATATATATATATATATATATGAATTTGAATGTAAAATTTAAAAGAATTAAACCGTTTAATACAGTGATGTATAAACTATCTTATTAGTGATGTATAAACTATCTTATTAGGGAGGGCCTAGCGATGACAAGTTGAAAGTATTCAGTGGGCTACAAAATGTTTATCACTTTCAATTAATATTGTAAAATACTTTTTTTTCATTACTACCTGCTTAAAAATAAAATAAACTCAAAATATCTTGATGCAACAAGCAAAGTAGTGTGATTTATGTACCCGCCTGATTTGGTGAATGAAATTTATGCCATTCTTGAGTCGTCATCATGGAGAAAATCATCCCAAGGGACAAAAATGGCCTTGGAGCCCCACTTTGGACACCTCTGGTTTAATAGCAATAACTAAATTGAAAGTTAATTGTTTATAAGTTTTAAAAAAGTAAAAAATATAAGCTTTTTGGTCACTCATTTCAGAAAGTGAAACTCATATACCATGTAGATTTATTGTACAGGGAGTGAAATGTTGCAAGCTTGTACTTTTGTGAATTTAAATTCACAAAAATAAAACTTTAAAGATATATTCATAAAATAAAACATCTATGGGGCTCAGGTTTGACAAGTTTGCTAGTCAGTCAAGCGCAGTAACACCATGGTTATTGAACCAGACTTTGGTAACTTTGGCGGTGTGAATAAGTGCAAGGTCTTGCATAAAGAATTAAATTAGCATCTCCATAAAGTGCTAACCACAGAACAGCCAAGAGGCCCATGGTACCTCTGGAGTAAATTAATAGACACAGAGCTCAGGTGGGAAAATCTGTTAATTGGAAAGCTATTAGGTGTACGCACCACAAATTTGAGTTCTATTGAAGAGTAGCAAGAAAAAAATTGTAGTTAAAACAAACCTATAAAAAGTCATGTTTGTAATTGTCCTGAAGCTAAGCTTATGAAAAGCTCAAGCTATAAATCCCACTTCATGCCCTATGGAGTTCAAACTAATTTTAAACATAACAATGCTGAACTATTTAAATTTGCACAGTGTGCACGCATTTGTTTCGGTGAACAACCACATTTGGCAGAACAGACTGAAGCACTTTGAAAGTCATAGCTGTAAAGATGGCCAAAGTAGAGTTTGATATCACCTTGTGAATTCTCTGCCACTGAGTCTTATTTTCCTTACTTCAATACAGATGCACTAATCCACCGTGCTTCAACAAAAAACTAATGTGGATCTCATGATGAGATGATCAGCAGTGCTGTGTGGTTTTAACAGACAGTGGCGCCAGTGTTAGATAATGAGTCCTTATGTGATTCACAGTCATCTGTGTAATACTACCATTACAATTCAGTAAAGGGTCCTTAAATCATCCTGTGTGACTGATTAAATTTGATAGGGCAAAATGTAAGAGATAGATAATTTGACCGATGTGCTTCTTTCACATTTGAAAGATCTGAGCAAAACTCATGTTTTCCCCAAGAAGTGAAGCTGTGTTTGGTTGCTAGGGTTATCAAGGAGACCAGTTGTGTTTGAAAAAAAAAGAAACACATCCACTGTATGTAATTTCATTTTGAAAGAAACTGAACAAATCACAAAAAGATTTAAGTTGGCCAAATCCCGAATGGTTTTCTCGATTCATCAAACACTTTAAAAAAAATTGGCCTGGCCTTGAATCAAGTCAAAGAGTCTCTGTGGTATTTTATTAGCAGCACAATGTAAGGAGGCTCAAGCCAGATAAGAGGTTCTTTATGGTTGGTGTTTCCCGGGTCTCAGGGCCAGCCAGGAGATATTAGCTGATCTGGGTCTGTAGCCTGGAATCGCCAACCCAGCTGTTCACACAAATTCTCCACACACAGCACATTCAGCCAGCAGGGGTATATCGAGGCAATAAAGTTGGGTCAGGTGTAGACAGCATGCCAGTTCTGTAGCTTCAGTGTGTGCTCGTGTGTGCATGATTGTTTTGGATGTTTTGTATGGGATGTTTACCTTTACTCCTCCATGCTGACCCCCTGTTTGCACTCACTTTGCTCAGTTCCTTTTAAGAGTGTCTCTTAAACATTCTAAATCAGATGCACTAATATCTGCTACGACGTTAGTCTTTGTCAGTATGACTGTTTTCTGACCACAAACACAAGGTGTTAGTTACCAAACATAGTACGGTTGAGGCTGAGAAAAACTGCATGTTGCAACTGACTGATACCTTTACCACCATTTTGTTTCAGTAATGAGTTTTAATTCAGTAGAAATAAATGGGAACTACTCCTTGAATCTGTGAAAACATTTCTCTGTGATAAGAATCCTGGGAAACATCTTAAGTTTTTTTCATTACTACATTCTGTTCATATTGTTTGTATTTAAGGTGAAGTAAAAAGCTATTGAGTGTTTTAACATGAACATTGTTTGGTTGTGTTCAATTAAAAACACAAAAAAATCTGAGCAGCCTGTAAAGGTTTGAAACATGTTTGTCTTGCAAAAAGAAAAGTAACCGAGTCTAACTTTGAAGCGTAACAGGTTAATAAATCCAGTAAAAGCAATACATTTAAGGCAGTATGTGGGAGAGAATCCAGGCAGTGATGATAGGGGGGCTCTGTATGAGTATGTTTCATAAATCTTCCTCTTCCGCTTCTACACAGAGCACATCAGGCAAGAGGAAAGCGAGACAGGATACCATGACAAAACACTGCCATGAGATGTCACTTGTTGACATTACTTGTCGTCTGTTGCCTCAAGATTATCAGCAGCATCTACACTGGTGAGTCAGTTGTGAGAAAATGAGAGAAATTCTAAGAAATCCTATAGCAGCCACTGGTTGATTTGATGCATGGCCCCTTTAAAAAATAAAGTGGATGATCCCCCCTTGGGGCGCCAAGACTAGGGCTTTGTTTAAAAACTGCATGCTCCAATCTGCGGCAAGATGCTGACATCAGCAGAATCTGGAGCTTGGGGTCAGGTGGGGTCGAGGCTGCCACTCACCCGCTGCTAAATCAAAACAGCCTGGGTAGACCCTGCAGGCTTGCAGAAAGGAAAAAAGACAGAGAGGAGAACAGCAAGGGAGGAAAACAAAATCTGTTTTGGTTGCTGCAGATGTACAGTTTTCGATCTTCATTACTGAGAGGGAATAGAACCATTTATTTTTTTAAATTCTTGCAACAATCAAGCATAAGGGACATTTATCACATTCTGGGGAAAATATTTATTATACACACACACCAGTCTAACTTCATTTTTGACCTCACAAAATGTTAATTATGAGACTTCATAACTTTTTGGGGATTTCACAAACTACTTTAGAATAGTTCAGGTCTTACTTTTCAAAGAGAGGCCTCAGTGTTCAAATGCACCATGTTCATGAATTTTAACAGATTCTGCTCATCTAAGATTTGGGATTTTTGATGCACTTCACAATATTTCAGAACTCTGTATTGCTTTGTCACATGAATCTCAATAAATCTCACATAATCCAAAAAATTGGAAGACATGATTATAATATGCAAAAATACTTGTGCAAAACATTGAACATAATGCAAGAGTACATCTCATTATTTGCAATGCTTTAAAAAATATTTCTGAATTTAAGCAAGCTGGACTCCTTTCCAAATCTTTTTTTGCAGGATTGGAGATTCGAAAGATGCTGCGTTCCGCCGTTCAGCTGCATTAAATTTAAAATACAACACGTTACTACTGTTTATCATGAGTCAGTCAGCATGATGTGTCTATGCTGTGGTGACAAATCCTTTTCAGCAGCCAGGAGTCTTTCTAGAACACGCTGACGTGGTATTCATTAAAAAATAAGCAAAATGACTAAGGAAAGCTCCATGTCCCCAGCAGACTGAACAAGATCCAAAAATGGTTTTACAACTTCTTTTTATTTCAGCTGCGCAACATGTCTGCTCTGAAAGTACATGATCAAAGTCATTCTTTCAAAATACACGCAATTGGTTTTCTTTGTAAAGTTAGTGGTATAGATGTATGTAATAAAACAAATGGCATGTACAGAGTGAAAGGCTCTGAGTTATTCTGATTTCAAACCAGTGGTTTACCTCAGAAAGAGGTAATCGGACCAAGCTGTTTTGAGAAATGGGTGAATTTCACCAGCCAGACAAGCTTGAGAGTCAACGTCAGGTCAAAGCAGCAGCAGCAAGAGTGTGGAGGGCTGGGATGTGATGAAAGGTAACCACAGACTTTACCCGCTTCATCAAAAGTCTTGCAGAGATAGATCATACCGTCTGCTACAACATGATGCAAAATAACCTGGGTCACAGATGCCTCTGCAAAGGATGTACTCACGTTGGCACGTATTCAGGAACACTGTTAAGCTGTTGTGGCCACAGAGGTTTTTCTCTGAACCACCCTGTGCAACCTCTTGCAGTCCGATGGTTGAACTTTTAGTAACCTTGTTTCTCATAACGCAGCCAAGGCCAGAATTTCTTTAGAGTATTTGGTGCCTTTCAAAGTATTCACAGCTCCCTTATTCAAATTTTAGGATTTTATGACAAAGTTCAGTATTTTTAAAGATAATTTAAGTTAAAGATGAAGTGAAGAGGAAGAAGAAGGATGAAATGCTTTTCTTTTTTATATATTTAATAGTCTTGTATGCTTTTGTAAAGCTTTCTTTACTGTTGTTGAACAAATTGCCCTCAGAGTCTGCTAAGGAATAAAATATAGTCATCTTGATCATAATTTAATCTCAGTATAAATACAGACACTCTGTGAAGGCCTTAGAATTTTGTCGAGAGAAGTTTGTTGGTTTAAATTAAAAACTAATATCTTAGTCTTTGATCATCTCACATCATCAAAGAATGGCAAAGTATAACACAACTGCAACTGTTTACCAAAGCTGGCAGACTAGGCAAAAAAAGGGTTTAATCAGAAAACTATCCATGAGACCTAAGGCAACCTTGGAGAAGTTGCAGCTCAGGTAGGAGAATCTGTCCATATGATAATAATTAGTTGTGCTTCACAAATCTGGCGTTTATTGGCAAGAAGCCACAAGCCATTTTGGTCAGATGAGACCACCATGTAATTATCTGGACTACATGGAAATCGCTGTGTTGCAGTAAACTATTTCTGCACATCACTCTAAACACACCATTCCGTTTATACATGGTGGTCACAGCATCATGTTCAAGGTATGTTTTTCTCCAGCAGGGTCAAAGTATCTTGTGAGGATAAACAGAAAGCGCAATAGAGCTAGAGATAAAAAATTAAGACTATAGCACATCCAGTGGCGACTACTTCCTTGTCGAAGGAGGAGATTTCTATTCTGAATTTATGAATGCAAAAATATGGTCCTCTGTTGAACTTCCACAAATCAAATAAAGTTTTCACGAATCACAAACTATGCTGTACATTTTCTCCTTTTTAGTGTCAATTGTCAACTTCAGCTTTATATTACGCAGTATATGAGGCAGTTTGTTTATGCTTGTTGTTTCATTGGATCCGATGCACTTATGTATGTTGGTTACATATATTGTATCAAGCCCTTTTTCTTGATAAAATTATCCTTTAAGAAAAAAATTACGAGTTGCAGGGGACCAGTCTAAGCGTGAAAGTTGCTAGCCTGTCCAGGGCTAACACTAGCTTATCCAGTACTAACCCCAGATTTCATATTCAGGCTAATGGACAAAGCTAATGCTAGCTGGCAACTAGCATTAGCTTTGCTAGTTGACAGCCTCTCCAAAGCTAAGGCAAATGCGTACGCTCCTTCTTATTTGCCACCACAGGCTGGTAAGTTACTGGCGCTCTCCTATCGTTAATCAGATCGGTAGCTGACTTTGGAATAGTCTACACCAAGTGTCTTTATTTTGGAAGAGTTCTTTCAGCAGGAAAAAATACAACAGCAAAATAGTTTAGGTTCACATATATTACTAAAATATGAGGCTTACTGAGTGAGTTTGAGTGCTTTTGCAAATAGAAGCGGACCGAAATTGAACTCTCTAGACAAATGGTGGATCTGCAAATCCACATCACAGTTTTAGGAATTTTATCGCTTGACACAAAAATCATGAAAAAAAATTGTGAACATAGAGTTCATTTTTATTCATGTGAAAATTGTTGGACAGCTGAGTCCACATTACACATTTTTCTAGTAGTGATCCCATTTTGCATTAAACTATGGCCACGATTGAGTCATGGAGAGTAACATGTTGGTGTTAAATCTACATAGATTTTTTTGAGGGAAGCTACCCTGTTCAAGATTTATGGTCTAATGTTCCCCAAGTCAAATTTGAATACAGGAAAAACTTGATTTTATTGCTTTTACAACTTTGACAGTAGAGTGAGATTGTAATAGTATTTTATTTTTCTCAAGTCCCTGATGTCATGAGAAAAAAACATGGCTCCTAACAGACAATACTGGAGTTACAACACGTGCAGATGTTGCTGAAAGACTGCTCTGTCTGCTTCTGCATCCATCAGCTGACAGCAGACAAGTACTAAAGACATGGACGTGTTGACTTCACAGATTTTTTGGTAATCAAACTAGTCTTTTGTGGGCTTTAAATGTAATTTTTGACAGTAGTCTAGCACAAGTGAAATTAATTATATTACTTTTCCTGTTTGTTGTACTTAAATATTCCCAGGTATCCACTACAATCCATTTTAGTGCAGGATTTACCATGGCATGAGCCAAAAATGAGAGAATAAATGCAAATGAGTCCAATATTTAAGCTGCAAGCTGGCAAAATACATTTTCTGGGTTGGGGATGGTTGCCAAGGCGAGCGTGAAAGATAAGAAAAAGGCTGGAGATATGTTGAATTAAATTAAGACAGGCGGCGAGCCAAGCGAGTGAGCACAAACAAGGTTTGATACATATAAACACACAGGATCACACATATACACACACCCACTCTGTGATTCATGCAAAGAATCAGTCTCCAGCAGGGATCTGTCCTCACCAGAAGGCCTCTGGGGAAACCACATGGAATATCCAGTACCGGCCTTCTTAATCCTTTCAGTTGGACTGAGAGCGCACACACACACATACCTACACACTCAAACAGCAGCTCTATTTGAGGAAAGCTAAGTCAAAAGAAACAAGATATCACTAACTTTGTTTGCTTGCTTACATCTGTGTTTGTTTTTCTGCGCATGCGTTGTTGTGCTTGCTTTCTGAGTTCCAGTTCAGATTTTCCAAAACAATTTAGCGCTCAATACAGCGGAGGCAAGTCATAAACAAACACTGTCATCACTTATATCTAGATTTTTTTTTTTTTATTGCCTGCATCACGCTTTGACCTTATCACTCTGCATATACCAGAGAGATAAGAGATGTGGTCGCCTGGTGTGAGCCGTGTGCATGCAGACTAAATCTTTACGAGAAAAAAAAATTAATGTGTGTTATTTTTTTTCTGCATGTACCGTGAATTTGTGGTTGCAGTGGGTGGCACTGATGTCTCCTGTTGTTGCTTTGCCGTCTGACAGCTTGTGAATGTTTTTGTGAGTGACAGAACAAAAGGTCGTGAGGCTGACATTTGCGGTTGCGCATGAGTCCCTTCAACGTCCCAACTGAGAGGCAGCCCCTCCTCTCAAAGAAACTTTGTAGCCACCTACACCAGGCACAGGAGATAAACTCTATTCCTCCCCCTCACCACGCTCTCATTCTCTCCCTCTAGCTTGGACGATCAGGGAGTTGTTATCATTGGCAGAAGGCCGGCTCCTAACTCCCAGTAGAAGCCACATGATTGTTTTTGCTGCCTCAGGTCCAGACCCTGCCTCTCCAGATCCTGTTACTGAGACTCTGGGCCTTTCCCCAGGGTTCCTGGTATGGGTTGGACACAAAGTGAGAGATGAAACTACACCCTAAATGATTATTTTTAACTCTTGCAACAAAATCTAAATGATCAGTGTAAGGGCTATAAAGTAGAAAATATTCAAAATTTGAATTCAGTGGAAGTGGTTAGGAGAAGCTTTTGTGATATTTTACAAATAAAAATGTGAAAACAGCAGCATGCCATGGGTTAACCCATTCTGAACAGCATCTAATTGTGTCTAATTAAATCTTAGAATGAATCCAGCTGTTCTGTTAAAATCTCTGAAGTTTGTAAGACAATTTCAGTGGACAATCGACATTTTGAGAACCAACAAACACAGCAGGGAGGTTAGAGGTCAAGTTGAGGAGAATAATGTCCAAATATATTCATTCTAGTTCTTGTATATGGTATTTAATTACAGTTTCACCAATTCAAAGCAAAAGATGTAAGTACATAAAACGTGAGTGGAAATTCCAGAAAAGCAAAAATTTGAGTGAAAGAACGGAAAGCCTTATCTTCAGAAATACATTTTCTGTGAGAAAGGTAAACATTATTCAATTTCAAGTATTTGCATGCATATTTCTTCACTTAAAGTGTATTCTCTTACTTTGTGCAAAGCAAATTTTTAGTGAAGTTTTTAAAGCTGGATTTTTATTTTGCAATAGTGTATTTATTTATTTATTTATTTTTTTACATTTTTTCAACTTTTTTGAAGAAGTGGGAACATTTATGCATAATAAATCCCCCCAATTGTGCACAGTAGCGTTCTGCACATAAATCACAATATATGTATCTGATTTAATTTACCTTTTTTATTTGGAAAAATTAGGTGTACATCAAATTTTAATTCATTGCAGTCTGATGCTCACACCCACACACCTGCCACACACATGTGCATGTGTGTGTGCGTGTGTGGGTGTGTATTTTTAGCGGGTGACCCGAGCAGCTGTTTGCCATTACTCATATCAGCATGCACTCTTTCGCTCCCTCTCTGACCCTCTGTTTTTCTTTCCAAGCAGCCGGCGCTGCAGTCGGTGTATGACTTGGGTTGGCTGAACCCTGGCAGGCTGTTTATTCTGCCACAGTGAAGCTTGTCCAGCTTAATCATTTCCTACCATCATTGTGCCCCAAGTGATTTATATTTTAAGATTCAGAGAACCGTTTCATTAAATATTAACTGTTCTTTATTTTGTCGCTTATGTTGTGCAAACATGCAAAATTAACTGTTCATGTGAGTTCCGTGCAAAAATGAGTAGCAAACATATAGAAACATTTATATGGAAACTTCCCATGCATGTATGGGGTTTATGCAAAAATATTAATTGAAGATTTGTTATATTCTATAGGAATTTTATGCAGCAAAGAAGCTCAATGTAAATTTTAAAAAAACTAAAACGTGTGATATGCATTTGTGTTAGTCTCTGTCAATACTTCAAAGATACCACCTGTCGCTGGTCTTAAAACTGCAATTGTTTTGAAGTATATCTCTACCTGCTTGGAGAATGATACAGTCTCCTAATTGACCCCTATGTCATTTCAGAGATCAAGTCAAGGTCATTTTATCCCAAAAGGCAGAAATAAAGAGCTTTATTACTCTTAATTAAGATGGCATTAATGACTTCCCCTGGGGTTTGGACATAAACATCCAGTTAGTGTTTTACAGAGTGCAATTATCCCAGTGGCGTGATTATCTCAAACCGTAGCCTCCACTGGCTTCCTTCATCCAGTAATAGCTGGCCAGGAAGACATCAGCTTGTTTAGTTTAACTCTGCAGATGAGGCTTGAATGGGGCAGACGATAACAGAAGGCAACCAGAGAAGACTTCTACAGTAAATTCACTACACAGATTTTCTGATTAAACATTGAGGCAGAGAAGAAATGGCTGCAGGAAAGAGGTCAATGCACATGGATTAATCAGTAATTGTAACACAAATTGTGTCAATCAGAACACAGAGATGTTCCTAAAAGATAAGCATGATATTTTGTGGGGGTTTTGTAGAGGAATCAAAACATCTGGAGAGAGTTTTGGTGAGGCTGCTTTTTACCGTTGGCAATCATTTATTAAAACCGCAAAACCATATGTATTTATGGATCAGTTTAGGAGGTCATCATATCAAAGAGAAAATAAGCACTGCAGGACAATCCCCAGTTTTACTTCTCTATTTAGGCTACCATTGATTTTGTAATCAATATGTCACAGTCCCATAACTGTCCGCTGTAAAGATTTTTACATGTTATCTGACAATGCCACGGCAGTGACAGGTGTATTTTCTGAACCAGTTTCAATAAACATATCATAACACTGATGCAGAACCCCATATCAACAGAATAAACTTCAGTGTCTCAATACCTTGATTGGTACTTGAGGTTCATTTTTTCAAACTGGTTGACATGCTGGATGCATTTTTCAATAAAATAAAGCACAAACGTTTTCAGAGCATGCAAAGGCTTAAAACATAGTTGTTCTCAATGTGGTTATCCTAGCAGCCTGTGCAGGATTTACTTTGTGATTGAATTTTGATAGTATCCCCCTAAAGGCCCCTGGGCACAGACATATTGGGGTCAGTCCATGGACCAGTTAGTATACAGGTGGTACTTCTAATGACGGAAAGGCTGACGGCGGTGTGTTGGACAGATATAAGGGAGATGCTGAAATTTAATGAGAAAAGTGGAAGAATCTGTTTGGTTTCCACAACATACTACCCTTTGCAGGGGATGAACAACCCGCCCCCAAGCCTGAAAAAAGGTCAAGTCATTAACCTTTTATTGATAACTTGCGTAGAGCTTCAGGCATTGGATACCAACAACTTGCCAAACAGCAAAACACTTTATGTAAATAAGCTCACAGCTGAGGTTAAATTTGTGCACACATATCTGAATGTTTGTGAAGCAGCTTTTTGGAAACTTATGACATTTTCTGCATCTTGTTTAAAAACATGCGAGAGACCCAAAATTCGTTTCAAGCTGATAGTCATATTAATTAAAACACAACCCTCTTTGACTCATGCACGAGCTTGACTTTGCTCTGCAGGGAATCGATGCAAGTCATTATTATCTACTCAAACGTCCCTGGCGCAATTAAAAGCATGAGGCTTCAGGGTGTTACGACCACGTGAGGCAAGTCTGGGGAACCAAAATACAAAGAATCTCCAGAAAATAGAGATAATCTCCCTTGTTTCTTGGTCTCAGAACCCCAGAAGTCAAAACTTTATATTGTTCAACTACTCCAGCAGATAGTGCTTTGGGAATCTTGTAGTTAATTCGTCTTTGTAAAACAACTCAAACCCCGTCGAATTGGAATGGAGCAATTGGGAGATTTTCAGGTCCTGACAAAGATTTATTGATTTTAAATCTAGACTTTGGCTAGGCCATTTTGACACAAATATATTGTGATCTAAACACTTGCATTGAAGTTCTGATTGCATGTATGGGGTTGTTACCATGCTGGAAGATGAACCTCTATTTCAATCTCATGTTCATTGCTGCTTCAAGAATTTTCCCATATTTATCTCCATCTTCCCATCAGTGTAGATCAGCTTTTATGCACCTGTTGTAGAAAAGCATCCACACCACATAATGTGGCCATTTTTCACTGTGAATTTACAATGTTCAAAGTGATCTGCTGCCACACATATAACTTATTTCCACAGAAAGCACACGCTTGGTTCATGTGCCTCAGAAAGTTTGCATTTTGTTGACAGCATATTTCCATTTCCACCTTTTTTTTGGGACCAAGCATGTATAAACGGGAGAGTTACCCAACATGGAAGAAGAGTGTCATGGCAAGATGGAGGACGCCTTGAGTCCCTGTTCACTGCCATGCTTGTTGTGTCTTTGTCTTCAGTGAATGCCATGGGTGTCATCAGTGGCGCAAAAAGTGGGTATGCAGGGTATGCAACGCATAGGGGCGCAGCACCAGAGGGGGCGCCAAAACCCCGTCTGGAGGGGGTGACACGCCTATCATGTTTTCCCAAACACTTCAGCGCGCCCTACGCTCCTTCACCTCGAGCATCGCAACTTCGTCCTGACGTATTTCAGGGTGGGTGCCCGCCTGGAAACAGATATGCCACTAAAATACTTCAAGCTTCTAATGAAAACACAAGATACCAGTTCAACAATGGCTGTCTTTTGACATTCTGTAAAGGCCGGGTTTGGGCAGTGTGTAACTTTCCAGCTTCATAGTTATCATCGGCCTTTTGGTTGTTTCTCTGAATTATGCTCTCCTTGGCTGACCTGCTGACCTATAAGCATAGGTGGATGGCAATGTCTTGATAGGTTTGCAGTTGCACTCCTTCTTGTTTCAGGTGATGGATTGAGAATCTGTGAGATGTTGAAAGCTTGTGATAATGTTTTATGACCTAACTGTCCTTTAAACCTTTCCACACCTTTAACCCTGACCTATTTGGTGTACCTGGGTTTTAATGAGGCAGCCTAATGCTCTCTTACAAGACTATGACAGTGCAGCTAAGTTTGTGTTGAAATTAAATTCTACATAGATGGACTAACAAGGTAATTTATTGTCACACAATGTCCCTCACTGAGAGTTGTGGTAGTAGTGTGAAACATTTCAAAAAGTATGACTAGATTTGCAAGATAGCCTATCCCTAATAGGTAGATGAGATTAGCACTTTGAATTAAGCCAGCATTCTCCTTTTTACATAATGAATGTTCAATGTCAAATTAACCTGGGACAATGTTTGCAGTATTCCTGGTTATCTGAATGTTCCCTCTAATTATTTAACTTTCTTCAGAAATTGAACTACCTGCCTCTGTATGGCACAAAAAGACTCGCCACTATGAGATGAGCCGTGCTCGAAAACATTAGTTTTTTTGTATCTTGTTCCCTGCTTGTGATTCCTTACGCTCTAATCTAAGGGGTGCGTGAGAGCAGGGAATTGCCAAGTTCCCTTCCCCCACCAGCCCTCGCTCCCTGCCTGGGGTAAACTCCAAGTTAGACTGGGCTGGAACGAGTATGACACTGTCCAGACTCTTGCCCCGCTTCAACTCATAATAAGAGCCATCATTTGGGCCAACAAAGGATTCTTCTTAACAACACACATTTGCAGGTTCCTGACTATTTATTGTCTCCCTGTGGTTTTTAAATTCATGCCCAAGGTTGATCGGTAAAGCCAGATAAAACGAATAAAAAACAACAACATATATTTAGAGAGGCATAAGAGTAGTGACAGAGCCACCTCTCTCACTCTATATGTGTAATAAGTTCAAGAGTTCAAGATTGTATCTCCATGGTTTGTCTTGTGTTGTGAACCACTTGACGGCTCTCTCCTCTCTGCCAGTCAGTGCAGGTTTGGTTTAACTGACCTTGATATGTGCATCATAAAAACCACAACAGTTTGAGCTGGTTCAGCCTGAGTTCATGTCGGTAGCCTGCTGAAAACGAAAGAGCACACAGAGGTGAGAGGCACCCGTCAACAGATTCAACTAACTTGCCTTTCTTGAAACTGAAGTGACAAGCTAAAATCACAAGATATTTTTCACCACACTATCTCTCAAGAACACTGCACTTTTTAATTGCTCAGTAATGATTCTGCAGATTTGTTGGTCTGCAGTGTATTTGCTGTGTGCACCTCTCCACCTAAACATCCTGAACCAGAGAATACAACAGCTCCCATTGGAGCAATAATGAATAAATAGTTCCCATGTGACCATGGCCAAGTCCCATTTTGCCCTATCCTGTTTGTTTTCCCCACCATTGTAATTACCCCCCCCCCCCCCCCTGCTAAAAAGCCCTCTCTAACTCCTTACAAACTACCCATCTGTAAATAAACCCAGAGACCCCTTACTTCGACCCATAAAAACATGGCAAAGGAAAATAGAGGGGGTGGGGAATGAAGAGGTTGTGGGATAGTAGCTCAAAGGGGCAAACATGGGCATTCGTTGGTTGTGTGTGAACAAGTGTGAACAAATGTGTGTGTGTGTGTGTGTGCAACGTGCAATCAGAGAATGGTGCCTTTACCTCCCATTCTCCCCACCCTTCTTTTCCTCTGGCCTTCTGCCAACAACAGTCACAGTCTAATTACTGAAATCTGTGTGCCAGCTAAAGGGATTGTAGGAGTCAGTATTGTCTATGGACCCGTGAGAGCAGTCACCATTCATTCCTGGGCGCCCTCTAGTTACTGAGGTGCAATGGTCTTTAAAAGAAATCTGTTTTTGAGGGAAGAGCACATTTGAATGACTTGTCAGAGATTGGCCCTCATGATGATACAGTGTGACCATGTTGACGAACTGGACAACCAGCATAAAGGATGTGGAATATTGCTCCATATTATTATACCTTAAATGACACTTTGGCGTATTCAAAATTGTTCACATTTGCGTGGCATTTGTTTAGAATTCTGAAGCATTAGGGAAATTACACCTGGTTGCAAAAGCCATGACAGTTTGTGCCCAATGATAACAAAAACAGTGTACATGCATTATGAAAGCTGAGGATAACTATTTACAAACATAAAAATGAGCATAAGCATTAGAACAAATTTTGGAATACCGTCAAAAGCACATTATGTCCCCTTACGATAACCAATCAATAAAATCTGATGGTTTAGAAACTTTCATTTGGCAAAAGAATGTTCAAATTTAGAGAGCAGAGAGTTCAGGATTTCTGCGATGATGTTCTTTTTGTCATTTTTCCAAGCCTAACTAAAGGTTTTTAACTCAAGCCTCTTGTCTGCTGCTCGAAGTCTGAGTGAAGTCTCTAATTACCAAAATTATTATACTCGGCTGCCTGCCGTCTAATTTGTCTAAATAATTGTACCACTTTATGAATTTCAATTACCCTAATTTTAGGTAACAGGATCTATTATCTTCATCATTTTCAAAACATAAAAAGCTGCTTAATACTGTATATATGAATGGAAAATTGTAAAAATACAATTTTCCATTCATCTTCAAAGAAGGGTAATAGAAACAGGTTGAGAACAGAATTTTGGAGGGAATCAGAAAAAAGTACTATAAATAAGTAAGATGATGTATTGATTTAGTTTACACTTGTCAATATCTGCTTACAGTTCCCACTCTTCTACTGGACATCTCACTATGGAGGATTTGGAAGACCATAAAGAAAATCCACGCAGAAAATCTGCTTTTAAAACATTTGTTTTCAAGTCCATACCAGGTACGTAATTAATCACAAAGTAAGTTTTGCAAGTGAATAAGAGAAATCAAGAAATTGAATAACCAAAGGTGTCTTTGTAACAACACTAGTTCATCAGTGGGAAATTATGTTCACAAATAGATTTTTTTTAGTTTTAAAAATGTTTGCTCAATATTACAAAAGGCTGAGCAATAACACAAAAAAAGATTTTGTGCACACTTGTCCCAGTCCAAAATGTCCCTGGCTATTAAATCTAACTCACCCTTTAAGAGGTGAAGTCAGAGCTGAACTTATTGTAAACGGTTCCTCAACAGACAGAGTTTCCATTACCTCCTCGTACTAGCATTATTTTCAATAAACATTACAGAAAATCCATATGAACTATTCATGTCATTATCATGACAACATTGTGGCAACTTTAGTAGACAATAATAACTTAATCAAAGGATTAAAGATTTTCATGTGACTTGAATCCCAGGTGTCAAGTCAGAATTAGGTCTGATGTCTTTAGAGAACTGGTTTAAATGAAGTCTGAAGTAATTATTTTTGGGTTTTAAGTGTGAATTGAGTTCATACTACAGATTTCAATATTTCCCTTTCTATAAACAGCTAATATGTTTCATTCAGTGGATAAATCTCATAGCATTTCCATTCTCTATTAATCTCCAGTAGCTAACAACTAGTCCCCAGGGAGGCCTTCCAACTTTAAGTCTAAATGTAGGTGATACATTAAACCTTTCATTTAATCTGTGGATTTAAATAGTTTCCATCCATCCATCCATCTTCTTGGCACCCTTGTCCCTTGGTGGGGTCGGGAGGGTTATTGGTTCCAATCTCCAGCTAACGTTCTGGGTGAGAGGCGGGGTTCACCCTGGACAGGTTGCCAGTCTGTTGCAGGGCAACACAGAGACACACAGGACAAACAACCATGCACACCTAGGGACAATTTGGAGAGACCAATTAACCTAACAGTCATGTTTTTGGACTGTGGGAGGAAACCGGAGTACCCGGAGAAAACCCACACATACACAGGGAGAACATGCAAACTCCATGCAGAAAGGCCGGGGCCAGGAATTGAACCCAGAACCTTCTTGCTGCAAGGCAACTGCTCTACCAACTGCGCCACTCTTAAATAGTTTGACTAAGTATTTTATTTAATCTATGGATTTTGAAGCAAACTGAAGAAAAAAAAAGTTTGACTGTGGTCATAGTTACATTTATTTTATTTATTTATTTTTTTACCTTATTTGTAAATGTGTTGGACTCCACAAACTCCCTCTGCTAATAACCAGATTAAAGAGCTACTTCCAAGCCCAGTGTAGATGGGAGGAGCTTAGCTCATCCTGTTTCCCCCCAAGAGAGCACTATGATGGATTTATTAAAGCCTAATGCTTATAATCTGCTATATTTTCTGTGTAAACCCATTAGAAAGCATTGCAGAGCCAAGATAACAACAGCATAAGTGATGGAGAAAGCTTTTCTTTTTTTTTAAGGTGGTCCCAGCTTCTGTGTGTTTACTGGACAGACTGTGATCTTGTCACAGGCAGACAGCTGTGATAGGTCAAAGCATTCCCAAAACAATGGTGTTAGCTCTCTTGTTATCACTGAAAATGGAGACGATGAGTTATTTACCGTGCATCTGTGTTATCTCCTTTGGTTTATTGTTTTCCAAAGGAAACTTTGAAACCAGCATGAAGAGACCCTCTCAAAGGCACAACAACTTGGGCTCCTACAAACATTAGCCAGCAGATAAAGATAGGGGAACTGTGGTTTCCAGAGACATCTCTCCACTCCAGTTGTCACTATCTGGCCTCAGCGTGCATGTTAAACTCAAACAATCAGCCATGGTGTAATACTCAATAAGCTGTAATAACATGGTATGCTGGTGGCTTTCAGAGTGGTCAGGCAGCTGTGGGTCCCTGCCTGCTTTTGCTCCGTGTGGTGACTTTTGGTAACCACGCTTCGTCTGCTGCGACCACACGGCTCACCACCGTCTCTCTCTGGCGACGCAGCCGTTCAGTAAGCACGGCCCGTCTTCACCAAAGCCCCCCTCCACCTCTCGGCACCACAATAAGATGTGGTATGGGGGAGGGGGGAGATTAGGATTAGGGTTAACTACATCTACAGAGGTAGGCGTGCTCGCTGGCACAGTAACATCTGTAGAGCTGCACGGCGTGTACGCCTGCTGTCGCAGTTTTCAGAGTGGCGTCGCACACACTCCCCACAACAGTACGCACCGCCGTGATGTTTTCGCGCGCTTTCATGACTTTCACATTAACTTGTGTTTTTCTGAGATCTTTGCTCATGCGAGTTGGTAAAGTGAAAAGATTGGTGCACAGTAAAAATGCCGGTGTTGAATTAACACCCAAAAGTGTCTATATGTGTCCAAGTCAGCTGGTGTTAAAGTAACACTTTTAAAAGTGTTAAAAGATTGACACCCATAATTTTGTTAAATGAACATTGGTCTATATACTGAAATGATTTTAAGAAAAGTTAAACTTTCCATTTTTGTGTATTGTTTTGAATATTTTCCACTGGATTTGATTGATATTGACACCTTGAGGGTCAATTTACTTTTTTAACACCAGATTATGTTTTTTGATCAACACTACACTGGTGTTACTTTTAATATATTTTAACACCAGCACCGGTGTAAATGTTAATGTGACACTCTGTAGTGTTGAATTTAACACCAGCTGACTTGGACACATATGGACACTTTTGGGTGTTAATTCAACACCGATATTTTTACTGTGTGGTTGTGTTCTTCTTAGCTTGGGTCAAGTGGTTGAAAGTTGGACGTGAGTGTATTTTCTTTACCACATGTAAAGGAGCATTTATCTAAACATCTGTGTAGTATCATATGCACATTTAACCTTGTGTGTGCAACTTTGACTATATGCTGACTATAGTAAATCCACAGACTTGTATACAAAGTCTGTTTTTCATAAAATATTGAAGTTATTAATTGAATGATTTTTCCATGGTGGGAAAAATAACTGCACAAATTTGTCACAAAAAGTATGAAATTAGTTCAGCATTTATTGATATAGGGAGATAATTCAAACTTTTTGTTGGCACTTTAGAAGCAATGAGCTATTTTTATCTTTACTGCTGTAGCCTAAGCTAGCTTTAGTGTCAGGCCAGACAAAGACAAATGTTGCACATGACTACAAATTATGCTGTAACTTTGCTTCCCAGCCCACCTTCTTCTGTGTCTGCATTTGAAATTCATTCAGCTGTCTTGGAAGAGAATTATTTATGAGCAAATCTGTTTGTTGGAATGGCTCCCCTTGTTTTTTGTTTTACAGCATTCCCCTGATGCATTTCTGCTGGGACAGCCTGTCAGAATCGCACATTTTAAAATGAGCCATTGCGCCAAAACAAACAAAAGCTTGCTGTGTTTCAAAATAGGAATATAATCATTGCTTCAGTATAGATATTATAATCCTTTCACACAATATCCACTGTCCCATTTCTCCAGACGTATTAATGAGATTCTGCATGTCTGTTTGCTGTTTCTTTTTTTATCTTAAACAGGGTTTTCATGTCTTCCCATGGCAGGATGGAGGTGACTACAGGTTAATAATGAGCAGCCAAAAGAGAGACGATCAGGATGTTTCATTCTTAGAGCTTCAGTCCCAGGTGGTTCTCAAACCAGATGTATGAAGTTTTCTCGTTTAAGAAGTAAGGGTTCAGGAGTTTATTCTGCTCCTCTGGGCAATCAAGTTAGCCAATCATTGCGCACAGACACAGACGGGGACAGTTAGCTGGCAGCACTGAGCAGGGCTCAGACAGCTCTGTGTTAAATGACAGGATGAGCTGCTTTGTCAATGTCTGAGCAGTCCACAGTGTTTGGCGATTTATGGGCAAATCTCATAACATTTTAGAGTTGGAAAAGAATTAAACATAAATAAATCCTCAGAACCTTTCAGATCATTTTTAATGTGGGGAAGTAATTTTAGAACACATTTTTCAGAGACAATAGCCACACCGCTGAGACAACAACAGTGGTTGTTGAGTATAGTTTATCAGATGTCAGAGCTAAATGAAAGAAAATTTGTTTGAAAATGTTTAAAACTTCACTCCAACTATTACATTGAATGGCATATTTAAGTTATGTGAAAAGCAGCCTCCATACACTAATACAGTATTTTACTAAGTTATTGTAGCTTAGTTAAAACCTGAGATGTAAAGCACTGACCGGCTATTTGGAGAAAACTGTAAGTTGAAAAATCACACAATACCTTCTAAAATAAAAATTATGTTGACCGTTGTGAGGAGAGATGAGAGGGCAGATACCCATAAGCATGAGAGTGACAATGTTGATGAAAACCAGAGCGGAAATTCTAGTATCTAATGTGGCTGTGCATACAATAATTTTAATATTTTGAATTATATTAGTTTTTGTTACATGTGGTTATCCCCACAATGATGAATCATAGTCAGAATGTGATTGCAGAGGCTTTTACATCCCTCTGTGATGTGCTGGTTTGCTACATCTCCAAGCTTCCACTCTTAGGAATTTTTTCTTCTGAATTCCCTCTACTCTTGGAATAATATAGAAGTGTGTTTGATTTGTACTGAATACCAGGTTGAGTGGAAAAAATGGAGTCACAAAGAGGCTATGCAAAATGACTGATGATCATATCAAATGTAGTGAAGGTACATAAGTATTACATATTTTTTAGCACTTCAAACATCATTAGATTAAATAACCAGCAAACATATTTCTACTGCTTTACTTGTGAACATATTCCACACTCTATTTCACGCTTTTGAATGCATGGAATGGAGAGCAATACACTGCTATTGATTTGTACTGATAAGAGTAGTAATCACCACAATAGCTGGTAAATCCCACTTATTTTCCAAAACAAAAAACACAGAATAAACTTTTGTTTCATAAATTCAAACTGAGACTTTAAGTCAGAGACTTTGCTATCAGTGGGTGGACATCATGTTAAATCTGACACACCAAAGTTCGGTGTTCCAGACATAATGTAATTACTCTTCGGGAATTTTCGGCTCATGGAAATGAATATCACTTTTGTGAGCAACAAGCCTGTACACAGCTGAGAAGAAAAAGTTGTCAAAAAAAAGAATCATGTTTATCGTGATAGCGTTTGACGATGAAGAAAGAAAAATAAACTGCTGCAACCCCAATAAGTTTGCTTCAATTGCTACTACTTCTTTGTTAAAAAAAGCTTAAAATGCAGCTGCAATTAATTTCTTTAAGGTGTCTCTTTATAACTCAACGTATATTGCAAATAGTGCAATTCATAACACCATAATATACTTTTTTCCACAAAGGCGGGAGTAGAAGAGAGAAGAGCAGCAATTGCTGACTTTGTTTATTGCCATCCAAACTTGGCTCAGCCAGCAAACCCTCGATCTCGTGCAATTGTTTGAGATGAGCTGGCCAGCTGCCAAATCTGGAGTAAATCAGCGCTGTCAGTCAGCAACAACAGCCAGCAAGAGGAGGAGGGGACAAGGAGAGTGTGCACGAAGAGAGGGAAACTTTTGTGCATGTTTGTGTATGCGATAGACATGCAGAAAGTCAGGGAGAGCATGAGAACAGGGCTCACATAAGATCGGAAAAAGGAGGGAAAGAGTAGTAGAGCAATGGGGGATGGGAGGTGTAAAAGAAGGAGAGAAAGAAGGAGTGAAAGAAAAAGAGGGAGGACCTGGTGCTCTGTTGTGAAACATAAGCTCGGAAAAAGTGCTCGGAGTTTAACACTCGATCCGATGTTTTTGCAGTTGTTACTGTTTGGAGGAGGTCCATTGCGTGAGTGGACGCATGCACTGAAACCTACAAATACACATACACACACACACACGCAATTGTCTATCCCCACCCCTAGTTGTGCAGGTTGTTTTTCTTCCTCAGTCTGATCCTTCAGTGCACACTCCTGTTATCAAGGTGAGGCGTGCTAACAAGCCAGGCCGCCTGCCTGATATGCCTGGCCCACTTCCAACCTGCTGGGTACAAAAAACCCCGCTGAACCTGTCCATATCTTTGGCTCGGAGGCTTTCAGCAGCCCTGCATGGGTTCTGCATGCTTGTGAAGGCGCAGCGTCTGGAAAGGGGGCTTGAGGCAAACTCTTTTCTCATTACTACACACCATAGGCCTTACCAGCGCAAAGGACTCCTGATGCTTCCTGTGGAAACCACAGTGACTTCTCATTTTTATCTTGCTACAGGAATCCTCTTCCTGCCAATTAGTTCCCAGCAATGACCCTGCTTGTTTATGTTCTACCGAGTGACAACCCCATCACAATTAGGCAGAGCTTGCGTCCTTCTGCGGTGCATGCCAAGTGTATGGATTTTCATGCACGGGGAGAGCGTGCTGCCCGCTGTGTGAAGGTTTATGGGGTGTATCTTTTAATTGGGTCCAAATGGTAGTGGGTTAGTATGGAGATTTAAAAAAAATGATAAAGCCAGAAAAGGTAGAGGGGAGAACAATAGCCAGCAAGAGATTGAAAAGACGAGTTCAACAGGTTCACGAGCAGTGCTGTGAGGAATTAAATCCCTCCCCTTGACCACAGGATACTGCTAGTGTTTGTGAGTCAGAGATTTCTGTTCTCGCTCTTTCTCTGTGTATGCGCGTGTGTGTGTGCGTGTGTGTGTGTGTCACAGCTGTGATGGCCGGGAGTGACTGCAGCTCAACAAAGCTTTGCACTCTGCTGGGTTACTCTTGGTAAACAAAGGGAACTCACGGTGTAGTACGTCGGTTGCCCAACCACTCCTGCAGCAAAAGAAGACAGAAAAGAGCCTCTCTAGAAAATAAGATCAATAGAAGAGACTGAAAACAACAAAAAAGGTTGCATGTTTTTTAAAGCGAGGTAAAGGAACCAAATTGCAGTAGCAAAAATACAGACTTTCTGTAAATCATCGGGAACTGAGTGTTGCGTGTTAAGAGTTTGCTTCATTGAGGGGTAGAGCTGTTTGTTGGGGGATGAACTGAACTGCCGAGAGGACGAGCTTTTCTTTTCTTTTCTTTTCTTTTCCAGAGTCGGTCAGCTGTGTATAGTCACAGCTGAGAAGAGGGGGCAGGGGATCATTGTTGGGTTGCTGCACCCACATCATGCTCCAGTCTCATTTCCCCACCGCATGCACAGTGACACGCAACAGCATTGGCTTACTCCCATGACAAATAATAGCCTGAGCACCAGATGTGTAAGGGCTGAATGAGAAGAGAGCAAAGTGTTCAAATACATGCAAAGTTTAAAGTGTGGCAAATCTCTTTGCAACGAGCCATTTGTTTCTTTACCAACAACTATAAACTCAGAGCTACCCAATGAGTTTATTTTAATCATTTGCAAAGATTCCGTACAATAAAAACATATTCATACCCTGGAACCTTTTCACATTTTGTCAGAATAAAACCACAAACTTTAATATGGTTTTTGGGACTTGTTTGATCAGCCAACACAAAGCAGTGCACATTAATAAAGTGGAAGGAAAATGATCAATTCTTTTTAAAATCTGTGTTGAGCCTCCCTAAGTCAAAAGGGGTTAGAACCAGGTTTTGGTGCAACTACAACAAATCCTTCAAAGGAACCTTTCAACAGCTTTGCAAATCTCACAATATTTATTCATTTGTTTGTTTTTTTTTTGCATTCTTATGTTTAAAACTGTGAGACTGCGTGTGAACAAAAATGTACAATATTTGTCACAGATCCTCAGTTTGTTGATGCAAACCATTTTAGTGTATGTTGTAAATCTGGCTGCATGTTTTTGGTTGTTGTGCTGTTATCTTTGTTTGGTTCCAGGTTTCCTGGAGTCTTGATTTCAGTCCATCTTCTCATTAACTCTGCCAGTCTTCTCTTCTCCTGATACTGTCACTACCGTGTTCCACTGTGTGGGTGTTCAAGGTGTGGTGTTAGAGCAAAGCACTTCATTCAAAATGTCTACTGCGACCCCCACATGGCTTTTACAGTCACTAACCAGAACTGTGGCTTTATTCTCACCACTCTTCCATTAAGACCTGATTTGTGAAGCGCTCCTATCAACTGATTCCCCAATGTGAGCAATGGATCTCAGCAGCTCCTCCAGAGTAACTATGGCCTCTTAGCTGCTTTTCTAAAGAATACCCTTCCTGCCTAGCCTTTCAGCTTAGGTGAACATAATTTGTTTTATAGTCTGCAGTAGTGCCATGACATAAAATCCTAATAGAATACATTTAGTATTGTGGTTTGTAACAAGAAATGTGAAACAGTTCAGGGGTTTATTTAGCTTTAGTTTTGACTTGGCCTCAAGCTTAGAAACATCTCTGCTCTCCCTACAGTAACAGCACTTTCAGCTGGAGCATCCCTTTAGTTACAAAGTTACAAACAATGCAAAACTGTATCAACTGCACTTATGTGTTTAATGCAATGCTAGCAATTCTATTCAGGTAGAATAGTCTCCACTACAGCAGAGACTAATAGGGATCCTCAAATAAACACATAAACAAAAGCAAAACTTGTAACGTTTGCCGCAAATTAGATAACTGCAAATTAGATAACGTTTTCAAGGAAAGCCTTGGTTATGCCAAGGCAAGGGTAAGACATTCAAGTCTACAAAAGTTTGATGAGACATTCAGGCAGCTGAATAATTTAACATTTTGCACATTTAAAACTCTTAACTTAAAGTCTTTCTTTCTTTCTTTACTCCTTTCATGCCCTCTCCCTGTATCTAAATGAAAAGGTTGAGGGCACATGATTCCCTTGTTTCTAACCTGTATTGTTGAGTGAGGAGCTTCTTGAAACATTCTGAGGGGTTGGGGGAAGTACCTGTGGCTTGTGGTGCTGAGCAGGTGCTGTGAGTCCTAGTTTGTTGCTGCAACTTCTTACTTCAGTAAGTGACACATCACTTTTGCTCAGATTAAAGGAGACTCTCAATACCTGAGGTGGAACTCGTTGCAGTCGGTTGCTTAAGCTCTGACAGAATCTGCTCTTTATTCTGCTGAACTAGAAAGCTGGGCGAGTAGGAGGCTGCAGTGTTTTGATTGGCTTTGCAGACATAAACAAGAGCCGTACTTGTGTGTGACCCCTCAGCCTGACCTCAGAGATAGACGCTTCTCTAATGGGTGTCTCTTTCAGCAGGCAGCCAAGTGAGGGGAACAGAGAAGCCATTGTTTGAATCAGGGAAAGCCAATGCTCTCCCCATTTAAGTGCTGATCTTAAAGGAGAGAGACACAAAATGTGAGCTAAACAGGGTTATTCCTGCCTTCAGGTTCATATTTGGTGTAGTATTTAAAGACACTGAAGCCACATGATGAATATACAGTTTGACAGATGCCTAAGTAACACTTCCAACTATCTTCCATTCAAACTTAACACCCATATATTTCAAACATTTAAAACCCGAGCTTAAGTGGGGAGAGACACTGTAGTTTTGCACCCTCAGTCAACTGTGGTTGGAATAGCAGTTGTTGTTCAGTTTTGATCACTTCCTTTGGCACGCTCATTGATGTGTATTTGTTTATGTCAAAGTGCAAGAGAGTTCTTCTGCTGTAGGCTCCCAAACAAGTGAGACAGGTGTGGTTGAAGCATGAAACTCTACCTGGCACGTACAACAATAAGAGTGCCACGCGTCAGCCCCAAGGAAAGAGACGGTAGGATGTCTACTATGCAGAAAGCAAAAGCATCGTTCTCTGTAGTGCTATTACAAGTGTTTGCACCTTAATCTTTCACTGGTGTCAGTACAGCGCCTACAGAAGAATGAATAGAAAGCTGGAACATTTTGCAAAGAATACATCACAAACATAGCTAAAAGACGGAACAAATGCTTTATGTTTACGTGTGTCAGGGGTAATCAATCTCCTACGGAGCCTTCAGGCACTGAGGGTGCAGCGTAACTAATCTGCAGGCTCAGCAGGTCGGCCTTAACCTTTGAAGATGTGACAGTACCTCTTCTTATTCAATATACACACGGACCTATTCTCTTGTCATGCAGTGCGGGCACACAGTATCTGCACGTATCCATTGTTCGGACAGCAGATATTAGAGATTTCAGGAAGCCCCACTGCTTCCACCAAACTAATTACTAAACTGTAGATAAAAATGATGAAAAAAAGTCTTTTGCGATTCGCCTGGTTGGCTTCAAAGACACAGCTGGACTCAGACACTTGCTAATCAACCAGTGGCTTACATGCTCAATACAAAACTCCTGCAAATAGAGTTACAGCACAAAGGATTAGAAGCAAGACAAAAGAGAAATAAATTTTTGGGCCGTAACTTTTTTAATTCTTTTTGTCTGTGGTTAGATGACATGGATTGGTATTAAGGTCAAGAAAAGATAATTTTTTTCTAAGTTTTCACATTTATATGAATATGGCTGTAATCCTTTACAGTGCCTTGGGAACATATCAACAGTGCCTTGGGAACTTTATCAAACTTTGTCATGTTTTATTCAGACCTTGTGATTTTATAAGATAGACCAACGCAAAGTGGAGCATGTGACATTTGAAGAAAATCACATATGTTTTTTAAATTATATATATATATATATATATATATATATATATATATATATATATATATATATATATATATATATATATATATATATATAATGCATACAAATTGGAAGAATGTATCATACATTTGAATGCTGTCCTCTGATACCTCTAAATGGAATCCAGTCTAAAGAGCTATCTTAACCATGTCCCCTAAATTATAGTGGTTTGTCGGACAACATTAGTTAAAGAACGTTGTGAAAAAACGTTGCAGACAAGTTCAAGATAAACGTGGAGAGGTTTAAAGCTGGGTTAGGTTATCAAACAGCATACCAAGCTTTGTCCTCGCCTGAAACATTTTAGACTAGATTTGAAACTGTGGCAGAGGTTCACCTTCCAGCATGCAAACAGAGCTGCAGTGGAATAGTTTAGATCCAAGCATAGCCATGTGTTAGATTGAGCTAGACATAGTTAAGAACCAAATTTCAGTGAGATTACACAGCGCTTCAAATTATTTCATATATCACATCATGTACTGATATTCACATATAATCTCCATTTAGCTGTGCAGAGCTTGAGCTATTTTCCCAAAAAAGAAGGGGGAGAATTTCTGTCTAGATCTACAATTCTTGTAAAAGTCGACCCCTAAACACTTGTTATAATGGGAGGGAAAAGTTGTTCTACAAATTATTAACAAAGTGGGGCTGAACACAGAGCGAGGCTGCTATTATGCACTTAGTTGCGTTGATCTGTCCTAATTCTAAAACAAAACACATGTTCATGTTCGTAATGTGTCGAAAATGGAAAAATCTCTAGTGGAGTACATATTTTTGAAAGGAACTGTATGTTACCTTCATCACCGCAGCAAAAACTTAACTCAGTTTGATAACTTCCATAATATTTTATTGAAAAAAGTACCAATAAACAACAAGAAATCCAGAAAAAAATTGTAGAGCAAAACTCTGTATATACAGCATATTGCACTACATAGCAAATTGTCTTTACTTCCATATGAATATTAACAACCAGAAAAAATACATATAAACACAAGATAAAAAGAGTGCACAGTAGAGTCTCGAAAACACACAGTCAATGTTTACAAAAATGCTACATTTTCGCTGGGTCTCATTTCTTGGTATACAGAGAGTGTGTGATAATCAAGACTTCATTGAAATTGAGCAGTTAAAGGCATATTCCAGGGTTTTTTTTAGAAATACATGGTCAGCTATCTGTTCCATAAAGAAGGGCAAACATTTTATAGCAACGAGCTCATGAGTTAAGTCAATCAAACCGTATAATGTTTGGCCTAAGTTCATTACGCTATAGTAAGATGTGCAAGGAATGTTCAGAGTTCATTTTCATTAAAAACAAATGATTTCGATCTCATTGACTTTAAAATGATCTTGCTTGTATTAAAAAAAGTCTTACAAGAATGAACTGTCCTTACAAAAAAAGACACTTTTTCTTAAGAAAATACAATTTTAAAAGTTAAGAAAGACCTCAAAGAATAAATGTTATGGTACAAAACAGGCTAAATCTTCTTCCAAAAACACAAATTGCAATATAAAAGTAAAAGTGGAAAACAAAATTCAAGACATTGATGGTTTCCAAAACGTACCTGTCCATGTCTTGGACCTCAGCAATCACAAAATGCTGTGAGCACAATTTAGGAAACTTCCACTTAAAAAAATATAAGGACACCACGGTGGCTTGTTTCCCTTTTCAATAAATCAACAGGCTGTCAAACCTGAACCTTCTTGTCCAAATAATGCACAGAGATACAGCTGACACATGGCCAGATTAGCCTATGAGGACAATCCAGAGTTTATACTATACATTAAAATACTTCTGGGATTTACAGAAACAAAGTACTTTCCAGTGCATACTGATTACAACACAATGATTGGGATTAAGGAACAAACATTCTGTGGTTTGTGTAAATAGGAAACTTTTCATTTCTATGCTTTATCAATATCCTGGGTGTCATTAGCAATGGGCATGATGTATGATGACTAATTATACAGGAGATAAGTTGAACTGCATTGGAACTACTGCATTTCTGAACCCCTCCTCACCCCCCCAGAAAAAATAAATCATTAACGTTTTAAACAAATTGAAAATTTTGAGTTTACTTCACCAATAACCATATTCATTTTTTAAGTGTCACACATTCATACGGGCTTGAAAGGTGGTTTGTAGTTTTTCTCTTCATATTGGCAACAACATACAACACATATTTATTAACTTCTGTTGTGGCTGTGAGTGAAAAGTAGAAGACAATGTGCACTCTATTCCATGACAAACTCAGAGCGCTGTTTTTTTACAGGCTGTGAGAAATGAGTGATCCAATAAAAATAAAAAAAAAATAAAAATCAGGCACAATTATTCTTAAGCTGAACCATTTATGAGTCCAAAATTAAAGCAGAAAGAGGAAGAGGTGATTGCACACACAAGTGTATACAGTAGAAATTGGTAAAACATACCAAAATAAATTAAAAAGGAAGAAAAAATAAATTACAAATTAAATGAACCACTGAAAAAAAAACCATGCCATGCAGGAGCAGCATGATCAGGAAGTCAAGAGCTGATCGTGCGACGAGGTGCTACAGAGACTGGCTCAGTGTTCAGGATCTGCAGGAAACTATTACCACAACCACACTTAGTGCACCTCTCTCTCCTCTGACTGCAAACTCAGGAGCCCCTGTCACCACCACCGCCAGCATGCCAGCCCACACTCCTTAAACTGTACCTATGTGTGTGTGTGTGTGCTGGAAATTAGACTACAGGAAATCTAAATGAAATGAAAATACAGAAGACTTGAAAACACCTCAAGAGGTTCTCTAACATAAATAAATGGGTGACAACACTCCTTTTCTCTGAAACATGTAACAGATTCTCAAGGTTACCAGTAGCCCAAAAAGTCTGTCCCTGAGACATCTTAAAGAGAAAACGAGACAGTAATTATGCAGTGATCAACTTGATACATTGTAAGGAGCAAGTAATTATAGACCCCTGATATGTATTGCTCCTCGGGTCCAAAAGATTCAGCATGAAAATAATAATAAAAGAAAAAACATAAAAAACATAATAAACAATATCTTTAACAGTGTCTTTATATGTATTCATATTTCAACGGTAATTACAGCCTTTTTCACTTTTGTTTCTTTTCAGAGACAGTTTGTCTGGTGAGCCAGTGGTGGTTATGTGTGTACCCACGTCCCAAATCTAAATCCGAGTACCACAGACAATGTAAGATCACCCAACAGAATATCAAATGTTGTGAAACCGCACAAGGGTATCCTGAGAGGAGGAGATTCTGTTTCACAGACTGTTTATGCCATATTAGCTTGGTGTTCCAAGGTGGTCTTCTGCGAAAAAGTTGCTCTCGCTCAACTGAAATCCTGAAACAGTGGTGAGTGAAATTTCCAGAACTGATGCTAAATGCACATTGTGCTCAGTCAGTCGGGACTCAATACTGATTATTTGTCTTGGCCATATAAGTGAATACATCTGAAATGTGGTGGCAAAGAAACAAGCCGGAACTGAAAAACCTTCATACGAGAAAGAGGTTAGCTCGGAAACAATCTGAACTCTTAAACGGGTGGAAGTCTAGTGCAAAAACAGTGGATCCACAGCTCCACTTAAAGGGCATGGAGGTCTGAAAACAATCACATAAAAAGAACACATGAAATGAAGGGAAAATCCTAGGAATAAGGCTATGTTAAAAAAACTGTATATTTGGTGAAATGAAACTTAAAAAAGTAAACTTTTAAACAGTGTGACAGTGTGCTTGATTCATTTGCTCTAATTTAGTGCATGGTGCAAGACCTTAATAGTTTTTATATACATGTAAAAGTCAACACCCTATGATTTTAATGTAAATATTTACTCAGTGTGCTACATCTCAGACATCCCTTAGCTGTCAGTACAGCTACAAGATATAACATTTCTATTAAACAGACAGATGACCATGATTCATTAACTTTCATGTCAAATGGCAGTTGTTTTATTTGGGCGATCCTGCTCTTCGCCCAGAGTGGGCAAGGCCTGGTGGGCATCATCAGAACCCGTTATGCCAATTGTAACCCAAACAAGTTTTCAGTTATGTAACTAAATGTCCAGTCAATGGGAAACATTTTTTTAAAATAAGTAATCTTTCATGATTCTGAGAAGTTTTTCAGAATAACGTTCATCATGGAAATTGGAACAAGCGTATAGAAGGAGGGACATTTATGCAAAAACTGCCAATTAAGTTTTCTATGCTATCAGAAAATACAACAATAATTAATGTTGCTACAAGCAAAATCAAAACAAGATCCCAAAATATGTAAATGATTTGCATGTTAAGTGTCCACTACTGAACTGTATTTAAAGCTAATTTATCTTGTCAGTTCTTTAGTCATAAAAGTGGAGTCATCTGCATAATGTCTGACATTTATCTAAATTATTTTTTAATGTTTATCAGGTCTGCTGGCACCAACCAGGTAGTGTTGTTCAGAACAGCAAACTTCACCTCTTATTATAGTTGAAAACGTCCCAAATGTTTGACATGTAGCGCACAACTAAACTTTGATAACAATTCACAGTGTGTCAACTTTTTTATGTACAGAATGTTTACCTTATTCCTGAAATCCTACAAGATATGACGGGTTAAAACTGACACCAAAGTACAGAAAATAAAGAGAAAAATACATAGAAAAGATAAATAGATAAATGTCCTATTGAGGTGAGGTGCAAAATGCTTTGTTCTGGGAAGTGGCCTCTTTGGAAGTGAGTAAATTAACTTGACTGGTCTCCTGGGGGACTTCAGAAAAGAAACCGTCACACCACATTACATTTCATTTCCTTAACCATCTCATCTTGCTTGTCAAAAAAAAACACTCAACTCTCCTTCTGGCAGAAGACACTGACTAAGGCATTCCCAAGGTCTGTGGAGGTCAGGTCTTTTAAGAAGGACACATATCGAAGTGCACAGGAAAAAAAACAAAAAAAACGAACAATGTACTGTACAAGACGACTACATGACATGTAGGCCTAAATATAAACATTGTCCTTTAGATGAATCCCGGAGCATCATGGCATCTTCTTTTAAAGAAAAAAAACCCATGCCCTTGTATAAAATTTGCTTGTCGCCGTCCCGCGGTGACTATTTTCCCTCCTTTCTTTCCTCCCTCAAACAGACCCGTGTTAGATTGGACAGTGCCTTCAGGAGTCCAGTTCGTCACAACAGAGACGAAGACAAAGGATATAAGAGGAAGTTCCCCCTCACCTCCGTCCTGCTCCACCTCCTCCAGCAATAAACCCCCTATCAAACAGGAGGCTAAGAAGAGCTGCAGTCATGCGCCACCACAGCGGCCCCTGATTCCTTTGGTTTTGTTGATACTGAAAAAAATCAAACAAAAACGAAGCATTTAGCCGTTAGTGCAGTCGGCAAACTCCAAAAGCAACACAAAGAAAAAGTAATGATTTGGTCTTTACTATTGCGTTTAGTTTACATTTTGGCTGTGAAATGATGCAATTGACAGGAGGCACAGTGAAGTAGGTCAACTAGGAAGACAGAACCAGACACTGGAACAGCAACAATATTTCCACAACAGCCTGCTTCTGTCCCCAACAGCATTTATTACTTGAGCCTTTATTTTTGTGTTGGGTCCACACAAAGTCAGGCTTCCTAATAAACATTCCAAGCAATAAACACATTCATCATACAGTCACAGTTTTTTGTTTTTTTTTCTAATTTGTCTGCTTGAGACCAGCAGCCAGCAACCAAAGACGAGACTCTAAGGTCTGCAAGCCAATTGGATTGTGTACGATTAGGGGGGATAATGCTATCTCGCTCATTGAGAACCTGAGATAAGATAATTGTACCAAATAGGATTAGGGGGCTCCTGATGAGGGCCAGAGAGTCTCTGAAAAAAAAAAATGCATCTACATGACAGCTACAGTAGTCCAACAGCTCACCTGCTGATGAAAGACAGACTCTTTTATGGCTGATAATGATGAGACTATTTTCAGTCTGTAGTAGTCTAATTAATAAAGCTAAATTTACTTTAGCTAATAAGACTTAAACTATGACTAATTTTATGTAACAGACCAACACTGTGTAGTGTATATTGTGAAGTGTAGGGTCAGTTATATATGGTTTTAAATAAGTCTGAAAAGACTGGCATGCATGTCTATTCAGCCCCTTTGAGTAAACATTTTTTTACAAAATACTTTTACTCTAAATTTCTAAGTCTTTTTTAAAGTGTTATTGGCTCTAGTTGCCTTTATTTGATAGTGAATTGACAGGAAAGTGGGTAATGAGAGAAGGAGGAAGACATGCAGCAAAGGTCACCAGGCCGGGAATCAAACCTGCAACAGCAGCGTCAAGGACTAAGGCCTCCATATGTGGACCACCATGGCACTCCACAAGTCTAAGTCTTTTGAGATATGCCTCAACCAGCTTTGCACATCTGGAGATTGAAAAATTATGCTGAAGATGGCATACCTTGCAGTTCCTTCTGGGAATTTATAATTCACAAGTGAAGTCAATACATTGCAAGGCTGTTGTTTTTTAAAATAAGTCTGGTCACACATAGACTAAGTCACAACTACAATTAACTGGTGAAGTCACTCACCACATCCATCCTTTTACTAAACCACTGTTGCACCTTAATGTTAAAGTGTTTTGAGAAAGAGGGTATTTTCTTCCTCTTCTTTTATGCAATGTTTCAAGTCCAGACCGACTGGACTGGATGGAGAAGCAATGACCAGAACACCTTCTTCCAAATTTTTGCATTTTCTCCTAAATTAGTTTTGGTGAACTGCAAATGAAACTTCCTATGCATTTTGTTTTTCACAATGGGGTCTGGATTGAGCAATTAATAGTTACTAGGT
This sequence comes from Poecilia picta, assembly GCA_033032245.1. NCBI lineage: Eukaryota > Metazoa > Chordata > Actinopteri > Cyprinodontiformes > Poeciliidae > Poecilia > Poecilia picta. The sequence goes on from CM065374.1 coordinate 10,615,305, forward strand.
GACTTTTCCACCTAGCATATAAACCTCTGCAGCTCCTCCAGAGTTACCATGGGCCTCTTGATTGCTTCTCTGATGAATGTTTTTCTTCCTTGGCCTGCTTATCGTTTTCCCATTCTCTTAAATTTTGATTAATACAATGAATAGGTCTTGGTGAGATGCTCAAAGATTAGAATGCTGTTTTATAACTAAACGTTGTGCTTTAAACTTGACCTATCTGTTATTTTCCTTGGTCTTCATGATGATATTTGTTCACCACAAACCTCTGAGGCTTTCTGAGAACAGCTTTATTAATACAAAATCTATTAACTAATTAGGAAACCGCTAAAGGTAGTTGGCAGAACTGGATGTTATGTAGAAGTATTAGCACAAGAAAATGTGGTTACTTATACACATACCTAATCTTCACATTTTCACACACAACTTTCTTTATACTTGCACAAAAGCTAAGATTGCAATAAAAACCACTTCAGTTCGAGGTTGTAGCAAGACAAAATGTGGACATGTTTGTGCATGATTGCTTTTGGAAAGCACTCATCATGATGTCCAGACCTTGAACCAGTTGAAAGACAGGAGCTGCCACTCTGATAAGACTGTTGGGTTTTTTCATTCTCTTATCAATCTGTGGTGAACATTGCATGGTGTTGCGTAAGCTTTACCATGTTCCAGCAAGCATGAGAGAATCTAGCTTTTCCACTCCCCTAATCTTACTTGTGCTCCAAAGGAAAAAAAAAAAAGAAAAGAATGAAAAAGGTACAAAACTATGGCAACAGCATTTGGGAAGGTCTCTGTTACACATTGTATCTAAATCTTGCCTGGGATATTATGATAGTGTAATAAAAGTAACAGAGTGGATTATCTCATCGCTAGCTAAAAGCTTAAACTTGACAAAACAAGAGATACATCTTCAGACTTTTTATTTAAAGCGTAATTATATGATTATACTGGTAAATTAGATTTATTTGGTTAGCAAATATAGAGTATTTGTTAGTAAATGTAGCTACACTAATGTGTCATGTTCGGAATTTATCATGTTTCGCTCTAAACTGCAAGAAGAGCAATTAATCTTTCATCTCAACAACAAAATGTTCTTTTGACCTTTTGCACTTACTTCTACCAAGTTAAGCAGCATGCACACAAATAAACAGAGAAAGAGAGAAAGAGTGACAACAAGAGGTGTGCACCAGCCTGTCACAGCGTACTCATGAGTCACGCCAATAACTGCCAAAAGGCGTCTGCCTCTAAATTTAGCTGGCTGATAGAGCGCAAGAGTCTAGCCAGATTCTCTGTGTCGTCACTCTGACACTACCCTGATGTGCTTTATCAGTTTCCAGAGCAGGCTGTCCGTCAGGCCAGCTGCTCAGAAGCACTGTCTTATCACTTGAGTAAACAAACCGGCCTCCACAGCATGAAACTCTGGATTAGTCGTATCAGTAAAGAGAAAGAGCCCAAAGTAAAATATGAGCATGCAACAAAGGTTAGTAGAAAAGCAAATCTTTACAGATTAATAAGATACTAGAACTTGTTTTTAAGTTAATCAAACCCTCTTCCCTCTTTTCTACAAGTGCTGAAAGGAGAGAGTGCAGAGATAAAGCCACAAACGCAACACACATGCACACACAGTCACCGCACACACAAGACACATGCACAGACACAGAAGATATTCAAGCCTGCTTTCAACACCTCCTATCCAAAGCACAGAGAGTCGTCTCTTAAAAAAACATGGGGATGAAACCTAACTCTGCTCCTTGCCCTGCGCAGGCTGGAGCCGTCTTCCTGCCATTGTGACTGTCATTACTGCCATGTCTCAAATGGCAGACCAGCTAATGTCAGCCATCCTCGGGGGACCTCAGCGTCCCCTCCAGCCCTCTGTGACTGAGGAGCAATTTATCTGTCAACATCCACCAGCACTCCTGCGCTGCCTAATCCCTCGTTTCGCCTGGGGCAAGGAGCTCCCATGGAGAACACTTGCAGCCACACTGCTAAGAAAACCCATCAATGTGATGGCAGTCAGAAGCACTTGAATTGCTCCAAGACAAGTGTCTGCACTGAATAATTGCTTAATAAGTCAGCTGTGGTCCAGAGCAACAGGGCAAAGATGAGATAAAAGTTGTTTGTACAATGGGCCCTGAAACATTTATTTAACTTCCCAGAACCTGCTTTCACCCTAGTTGTCAGTTGTGTGTTTCTACTGTGAGTTTTAAAACCAGCCTGTTAAGTGAGCAGGTCACTCCTACTGCAAGAGGAGAGCTGAAAAATGTGTCAAATTGTAATTTCCAACATTATTTTACAATGTGCACCACTGAAATCGGAAAGGGCTGTTTGGATGCAATATTTGGAAAATAATATCTTAAGTGGCAAGAATTCAAACTCTTATTGGCAATAACCAAACTGGCAAATAATCAGTTACAGAAACTCCAGCTTTAGTTCAAGGCCAATCCCTGCAGTGGAAACAATAGGAATTAAATAAAACAACAACAACACAAAATACAACCCTGGTTCCTTGAAAAGTTTCCTACTGCTGAAACGCATCTCAGCACCAACCGCTGTTACTCTGTGAAAGATTTTGTCCCGATTCTCACAGAGAAAAAGTGAGAAGAGAGGGATGGCAAACAGCAGAAAAACAAGCATGGGTGTAGCCATGCATGCCGCGTGTACACACACACACACACGCACGCACACACAATACAAAGAGCTGCACAAGCAGTGCCAAAAATAGACACTGCAGAGGCACACACATTTAAGACTATACATCATTTGTGTGTTTCAGCCTCAAAAACATGCCTCTGTAACAACATAGAAATAAACATAAGTGAAAGATGGTTACGATCTATTTGCAAAATTCAGACTTTTCTTTTCAGACTTGGGTTAACTCAGTCATCATGGCAGAAGCACACAAAAGATTCTCACATTAAGTCATTAATACCACAATATGTGCATGCAGGATGTGACTGCACAAGGTTCGTTCTCACTCCGACTCTTTTGTTTGCTACAACAGTAAGAAGGGGCAAAAGCCACTTCCTCATCCCCTGACACGGTCCAGCCTAAGTTGTGCGTCAGTACATCCCCGGCCACAATTGCGCTTAACAGTAAACCTACCGTCTGACTGTCTGGTTCTCTGTGTGTGTTCTCCAGTGCACATGAGTCATGCTTTGCAGAGGTAGCATAAATAACCTCCACTTGATAAGCTCATGAGAAAATGTCTCACACTTCATTTTGTGAGGTTCAAAATTGGAGGTTTTAGACAGGCAGGTCAGAGAAGAGCCCTTTTTTTCCAAAAGAGCTGAAGATGGCTGTTATCTGTGTATTTTGTGGTTTAATTTCCAAACATCCACCCCAGTCCCTTTTATGCATCATTATGGATTTAGCCTCTTACTCATACTGTGTTTAATTTTTGTTTTCAGCTTGTTGCCGAGTACAGGGGTGACTGAAGACTCCCCGGAACCACAGCTGTTCCCCTCTGGGCTCATGTGTTGAGCTTTGGGTTACAACATGTTTACCTACTTCTGGAACTTCTGCTTTTTTATGCACAGACTAAAATGTGTTTATGTTTAATTGCATATGTGTTGTACATCTTGCATTTGCAGGAGTTACATGTATACTGTTCAGATATGAAGATTTAATACACTCCAAGCACACAATCTTTGTGGACAGGGTGTATTGTTTGAGTCAGGGATCCTTATGCCACTTGCCTCTACAGCACACTGGGGAAACAGGGGAAAGGAGAGAGAAATAAACAGGAAGAGGAGGCAGGGTAAGGGACTGGTGTCGGTGGGCTATGTGGGGGAAGGGCCGTCCTGGGATCTGTGGGCTGAGGGAACAAGAGGCACAGGGCTGAAGTTGTGCCTGAACACAGCCTCTCAAAAACAAACACGGGGCAAACACAATAAACATGAGCAAACTATTGACCCTACATGCAACTCTGTCAGGTTACATGATTAGGTGATCTTGTAAGATTAGATTCAAAATTTTTAAAATTACTTTTGGTGGTGTTACTAATGTGTGGACTTTGGATTATGATCAGACACCTTAATGCATAACAAGTGAGAATTTACTGTTGGATTAAATTCCTGTATCCATGAATATGTCATATATTTTTCTGGGGTTTTTTGTGTGTTATAATTCCTTGGAAAAGACAACTGTAAACTTCTATAAACCTACAGAAGCCTGATAGGTGCATCTTTAGTTTATGATGTCCCTTCTGTCGTATAAAAGCGATACGATAACGCTTTATTGTTGTAAACATTTCTGAACTACAGTTAGAACCTTTGGATTACTTTCACCTCTTCAGTTTCTAGGTTTTAAACCATAATGGTGTAAAATGCAAAATAAAGTGACTCTTAGCAGTGACGGTGCATCATTCCCTCTCACCTGTTGTAAGTGTTCCCGGTGAAACTGGTCGCCTATCAGCTGAAGCTTCTGCCCGATGCAAGCCTCCAAGCTGAGTCCAGCCGGCTGGTGCAGGGGTAACTGCTCCATCCTGTTCTGCTCCTCTTGTTGCCTCGCGTCAAAATCCCCGACAAGTTCAAAATGCGCTGGGAAGTGCAATCGAAAACCTGCGTTACCTGTTGAGTGTCAAGGCCAAACTTATTATCTTGTAAACAGCCACATGGTCACTGAAGCAATCCAAATGCAGCAATGACTCATGCCAGACTTCCTTTAGGAAAAGAAGCAAAGGTTTGCATAGCACTGATCAGTGTCATTTAGTCTGAACACATCTTTTTTTTTTTTCTCAGGGGATGAGCTGTGGTTTTATTACACATAATAGTTTTATAAGTTACTCACATGTCAGGGTTAGTCAGTTGTTATGGAGCTACTTTGGAATGGCTACTGTATATGATGCCTGTGTAACTTTGCTATCGTTGATAATCAGCAGTATAAACAGCACAGGTGAACATCTCTGCCACTTCTCTTCAGTCATATTGGCGCCTTTTCAACAGCAAAGCAGCTGGGTAGAGTCCATACAGGCCATAAAAGCTGGTGTAATGACGACTATCAGGCGCCAAGGGGTGAGATCAGTGCAGCAACACGGTTAGGCATTTCTCACAGTGAGCTGCACGTGATGATTTTGTGCTTCAGTTTTATAACACCGGTTCTCACACACAACGCGCTGTTCCCCTTTTCTTTTTTTTTTTTCATTTTAAAATACAGCGTGTCACCAACTTACCGTAGAATAGTCGTCTGGGCTCCTCCGCGACACCACAGGGCAGCATGCCGTTGTGTAGCGCCTGGCCAGGACCGGGCGTCTGCGTGCCCCGGTCTTCACACTTTATCTCCCTGAAGGGCGTGCGCCAGCAGTTGGGATCTGGCTCAAACACATCATCCTCCTCATCCTCCATACGGGGGGCACTATCAGAGGAGCAGCCTTGAATAGATTGTGAGAAGCCATGGTTGAGCGGCGGGTGATATGGACTTTAAGGTTTATCACGATACTTTGTAATACTATTGTGATAACAGGAAAAGGGACAATAAGAACTATTTATTACTACTTTTTTGGTTAGTTTAGGCTGTGACATGCATGACACACCAATCAACAGTATTGTTATTAAAAACATTGTCATTTGTAATAAGCTTCTTTAGGGCATCAGTCATGTAAAGAAGTGCGATTTGAGTCACACAGCTGCACACTGCATTTAATCAGTGATTCAACAATAATTAAAGATCATTAACTGGAATTTACTATGACATTGATGAGTCAAAATCCTTATCATTATAAGAAATTTATAATCAATAGATAGATAGATAGATAGATAGATAGATAGATAGATAGATAGATAGATAGATAGATAGATAGATAGATAGATAGATAGATAGATAGATAGATTTTTGAGGCTTTTTGATATTTTTGATCTATTATTAACAATATCCTGTTAATCTATTTTCTTCAGTCAACCAGAAGAAAACTGAGCCACAAAGGAGTTGGCATCATTTGCGGCTCAGGATTAAATTCAACAAATGACTGTGTTCAACTGTAACCACAGTTCACTGCGGTTGTCCCATTCAGTTGAGGCATGGTTACACAAAATAGAGTTTGACGGTCTCCTTCACTCGCTTTTGCCGGGCTTCTTAATTAACTGCCCTGTAAATAATTTTACTAAGATTCAGCATTTTTGCAGCATTGCAACAAACTCTCACTAGAAGAAATTAAGCCAATTTTACCACGAGTGTGGAAAGAGTCTCAAAGAAAAGTTGGCAATCTCTCCAATGATATGCAGCAAGTCAACCCTGAACCTTAAAGTGGGTCAAAGAGTTATCAAAATATGTCTCAAATTCAAGCCGCCTCTCGAGCAAAACCCAAATCCACAATCAAGTTGTAATACAGGGTTATGATACTACCACAATTCCAAATTAGGGTCCAAAGCAAAAACGTAATGACAGTCCTTGAGGAAAATCCTGAGCCACTTTCCCTGACCTGGTCTCCACAAAAAGGAGGGGGTTTGATTTCTTCAGCACAGGCAGAAAGTCCTGCCTGTCTGCTTTATGAGCACAGCTTAATGCTTTGTTTTGACAAACACAGGGTAAGAACACTCTACAAGGGCTTTGTAAAAGAAAGAAAAAATATTAAAAAACACTTCCAGATGAACTCTATTGTTTTGCCTTGCTCCACTGCCCAGGCAGAGATCAGTGTGTTTCTGTCAAGCAGTGGCTCCCCCTGCTGCAGACACTTTAAGTGGAGGCTGGTGGTCGTAAGCAGTGAGGCAGCTCTGTTATTGCCACAGTTTTTTATACAACACAGCCTCACATCACCCCACTTCAACTTTATGTAATACTGCACTTAAGACCTCAGAAGGCACATAATGTGAAAGGGAAGAAAAAACAAGGTTTGTAGTCACACAAGCATTTTTTTTTAAAACTTCAAATTGCTTATTTAACTAAACATACCGTTGAGATTATAAAAGTGTTAACCGCATTCTGAAGATTATCGTTTGGCGTCAAAGCGGAAGTTGACTGATATGAGGGAGTTTCAATAGCCCTGATTATTGAAAAAAAAAAACAACTCATAAATTATAAAATAATGTGTGAAAATGCATTTTAAACATATCAAGCGGGAGAAGAATATCATCAATGTTAGGTATATAAAGTGGAACATGTGTCATTTCACGTTTTACAGATGTTTAATATTGCGTCTTTAAGGGTGCTGAAGCTTTCCGCGGCGTAGAGACAATTCACCGGCCGGACATGTGTGTGAAAGCCGGGAGAAGCCGGTTTAATTTAACTCCGCTAAAAAAACAACACACAATGACAGTCTGCGTTATCTCAAGTTCTGCTTTTAACGGAGACGTGCCGAAGTGCCATAACATGCTTCATGTTTCGAGACAAATTAGTTTCTGTTATTTTAACAACAACGACGGCGGGTTGTTTGTTTGCGTCTCTCTCAGTAGGATCAGCTGGCGGAAAGCGTTATGCAGTTTCGACTTGTTTTTCATGTACTCACCGCAAAGCCAGGCTTCTTTTTAATAACTACCTCACCAGCACACAGAGGGGGGCTTGCAAAAAAAAAAAAAAAAAAAAAAAAAAAAAGAGAAGGAGACTTCAATATCCGGCCAAGATTAAGCGAGTTTAATCCGTTTCACTTCCACGGCTACTTCCATTCTGCGAGAAAGAACTGCTACAAGTCCATTTGACGTCAGTTTTAATCTGGGTCCGCCAGCGGGGTGTGCACGCGGGGTTTTCGGCCAATGGTTGCGTTTGTTTATATCCCGCCCCCTCTGTCGCGTATTCAGACACGTGGATGGGAAATTCCCCCGAGCACAAGGCGGCTTTCACGCTACTACTGAAATCATGCGGTTAGAGAGCCTCGTCGAGCTGCTGTCATCTGGAGGGTGTATTTACACACGCGTAGCGTATGTAGCCCTGCTTTACACCGACAGATGCGAACGTAACGTGGATGCATTACCCTCAGAACTGCGCAAAACTTTAAACCACTTTGCTTCCAAGTAATGAAGCGTTGCTACAGTGATCTGAGTCAATATTAACGTCCTTTAAAACAAAAGTGGAATGACTCAAGACTTCAAAATAGAAGTCTTGAATAAATAAAAACACTTTATTTTGAAGGGGTGTGCATAAGACAGACATGACACTTTCATAAATATGACAGCATCTGCCAGTAACATCATTGGGTTTTCATGAATGGTTATGACTTGTCATGAAGTGTCATTTGGTAAATAATGCCACTTTAAATACAAAGTTGCCTTAGAACTTGCAATAAAAGTCCATTAAAAGTGTCAACTGAATTTCTTCCATAAAGAATAATATTTTAAATCAAAGTTGCATTGAAATTTGCATTAAATGTTCACAAAAGGTGTCAACCTTGCATTAAGTGTCATTGACTGAATGATACTTCATGACAACAATCATAAAAAATCATGAAAACTCAAGCTCATGACAGATGTTATGTTTATGACAGTGTCATGTCAGTCTTTTACACACCCCTTGAAATAATTTGTTACCAACATTTCATTGCTTCCTAACATGAAAGGTAAATCTCTTGTAAAATTATGTAAACCCCATTTTCACATTTTTTCAGCTTACATGTTTTCAGCTTACCTCAGTGTGAATATGTTGGTAATTTGTGTGATATACCAATAGAGTAAATGAAAATAACAAAAATCCATTTTCCAATTGTTTCCCAGAGAAAGATCTGAAAAGTGTAGTGTTCATTTGCATTTAGACCCATTTACTCTAATACCTCTAAATAATATTCAGTGTGTGTGTTAATGTAATCTATTTTCAATATAATTACTTCTCTTCTGTGTTGTTAGTATTTAGGGGTCTTCAGTCTGGCCCATCCTTTCTCCAGGACCTTCTACATATCCACACACCAGAACCTCAAGGTCAAATAACTTAACGTTATTTATGTCTCAAGATCTAAATTAAAAAGCAGAGGTGACAATGCATTTGCAGTGGCTACCTCTGCAAATATCCACAACTTATGAGTATAAATCTATTTACAAGATAATCTGTAGTTGTGCACAAATCCAGGTTTGAGGTTTGAAACATGAAGGCAATGTTTCATTGTCTTATTAATTTATAATTTAATACACTGAAGTATGTGGTGTAACATGGCACTCAGTTCATCATCCTTTCTGTTTGTTTCTGGTGAAAATGACCTAAATTAATCTGGGACAGACCTAGATCTTAATCAATATAACTAGGCACCTGCAGTGGAACTCATATCTGTCACAGGTTTGTGACACAGATATAGCTGATATAAGTTACAGTTTCAGTTATAAGCATGCCAAGGTTTTATAACAACCAATTCAGAAAAGTTGACTGGATCCCAAAAACACTTCAACACATTTAATGTATTGCATTACAACAATACATTACTGGCAGGGTAAATGCTGAGGTTCTGTTTTTGTGAATGTCATTAAAACTCATGACAGGTAAATGAAGCATTTGTCATCTTGCTGGCACAAGGCTCTACGGAGAAAAGCTTCCTGTAAAGGCAAACCTCTATTGTCTGCATTTGCCATTAAGCAAATCATTTATTTTTGCACACCAGTCACAACAGCAACATTCATCAACAGCATCTGCTCAAGAAATAAAGTTTCAACTTCCACATAAATAAACAAATCACATATTGGAAAACGACTCATTTTTTTCTATCTCTTATATCACCATAATGTATGACAGTCAGAGAAGAGGTAATCTGTTCGTGTTTCCTCAGATCGCACACACCCAGATGTTCTTTGTCCACACTGATGAGACAGGTTATTTAGTGCTAAATGAGGAACCTGATTGATATTATGCAATAGTTTTATAGTTAAGGCTAATTTGTGGATAAAACTAGATAAACATTTTAGTGCAAGTTAAACTTTACAAACAGTATTTGCTAACAAATACTAAATACTAAATTGTTTCTTAAAGTTCACGCTGCAGTGAGCCAAATGTGAGTTATAGTCCATGATTGTAGCAGACATGTTGTTATGGAGTGCAGATGTTGGTAATCTTCCCCTCTGTCAGTGCTGGAGTACTGATCAATGAACCCCAGAACAGCTGGAGCAGAGGCCATCGACTCTTTGCATTCTCACACATCAACCCTGCCCCCCAACTGTGCTTTCCTTTCTCCGTGTGGTTCAGCAGTGAGATCATGTCCCACCATTCAGCTGTGTGACAAGTCACAGCTCCCTGCCCCCCTTCTGTTTCACCAGTTAATTAGATGGACAGCTAACTTTGGGCTTTGTCCCACCTGCAGCCTCTTTAAAGACATAGGGATGCACAGTGATAGAAAGACTGGAATTCTATAAATTTAAGGTCATTCTATAGGAAAATCTTGACAAAGGACCAGAGACTAGAGGAGAGGTTCAATTTTCATTGAGACACCAACTTTAAACATGTAGCCAGAGCTACAATAGGATTTAAATAAAATGGCCCAGTCAAAGTCAAGATCAAAATCTCAATCAGAATCTATGACAGTTCTAGAAGATGGACTTTCTCCATACAGTCCAATAGAGCTTTTATTTCACAAAGAAGGATGGGCATTTTCAGTATTCATCTCTAGATGCACAGTTGAAAGTTTGAGGATAGATAAATACCCTAAAACCTTCAACTGCCTTAAGTGAGAGGTGGTTCTGCAAAGTGTTGATACTGGGGATTAGACTACAAATACTGGCAACACATTTAAAGATTTTTATTTGCAAAACAAAGTGATAAATTCATTTGTCATGTTTCCTCCACTTCCAAAATCTGGTTAGGTCTACAAAAGCTCCATAAAATTCACTCATGTTTAAGTTGTAATGTGACAAATAAACAAAAAATACACTTAAGTACAAGATAAATTCAACATGCAGTTAATATATATCTGGGAAAAATGTGTGGAATCACTTTCTCTCTCTAGTGCTTGAAACTATAACCATTGATGTGTGTTTTCTCTGTGTAATCAACTGGTCATAAACAAATTCCCAAAGATGCCTGAGAGCCCCAGGAGAGGCAGGCAGACATTGGTTAATGTTACATCAGAAAGCTGTTGCAGCAGACTGATACATGCACACCCCACACAGAAGCGGGCATTCACATACACACCCGGCTGCACAATCACATGCCCTACTTGCTCTGTAACCTCAAAAGCCAAATCCTCCCCTTTGATATCTCCTGCTCAATACAGTTGCTCACGTCACACACAGATCTCCTTCTACTACACACATACTGTCTGAACACCGGAGCATTCTCTGTGTGTAAAACCCTGCCGGGAAACTGGAAAGGAGGGATTTCATTTGCTCCAACTGGACCTGTTCCATGGCAACTGTGTCCTTATAGCTAAACAGTTAGTGGAACAAATGAATGGCATGGCTGGAATCATACTGGAGCACCGACATGTTGACTAAAGGAGGATTACTTTAAGAATTTCTTATTTCTGTCTGTAACGTGAGTTTAATTCTGAAAATTTTCAAATACAAGTTAAGCAATTTTTAGTCTTTCTACTTTCTTTGAGTTAACAGACAAAACAGTGTCTCTAATATTTAATAGACTGACTTCATGAAGCATTAGTCGTCGTTACCATTCATCAGTTGTTTTCTTAAGCCATATTTGAAAATAAATATGATCTTTGTCTAGTGTGTGTCCTCTAATGGGTTAGATGAGAACACATTGAATAATGTAGCATTTGTGAGGTGGCGGTGAGGGGTGATTTTGTGCCTCTTTTAGGTATTGCGGAGGAGGGGCTAGTTATGAAGCAATGACATTTGATCTGGCTCTTGTAACTGAGAGTGCAGATACAAATGGCCACCTTTTGTTAGGGCTGTCTGATAATCATACATCTATGCCTAGCTGCAGACTGCAGACCAATCTCACTCAAATTTAAAGTCTCCTGTTATTGAGGGTGATTAGGACAGTCATGAAATATATTACATGAAAGAATACTAATATTCAAACATCTCTTTTCTCTTGTCCTGTTTTATAGGACTGCTTTCTCAGGAAATGTAAGTTGAGTGAAGAAGATCACTGTTTTTGCAATTTAAACTATAACTGCGGAGGACAAACACTGTCTATTCTAATAAAAACATTTGATTGATCTGATCATTATATAATAAAACCCTTTGTAGATCGAATTGATTATATTGCTGACTGCTTCCTTATGTGTTTACTTATGTGTGTTTTAATCAATGTTAAAAAAAGCTAAATCCAAAATTTATAATTCTTAATTTGTTTTGCTACATTTGAAAATTTCTCACCTAACTCAAACCCAATTTGCAACACGTGTTTATTGCTAAAGCAGCAATTGAAAACCTGTCTTGAATTAATACAGGCAGACAACAGCAGCGTCCTGAGGATACTATAAAAAGATGTTGTGAGTGCAAGATGAAATATTAAAGAAAACTTAAATCTTGTTACCTACTAACAGCCTATGTAACAAAACTCTGGATTCAGCATTTAAACGTGAATGTATTTTATTTGTATTTTTAGAGTGGAGTAACAAAACGTAGTGCATACTTGTGAAGAAATTAAATACAAAACGGGTTGACTGATGGAAAAACTGAGCCTACTGGTTTTTGAAATACTCTAGATGTGGTAGAGGCAGCATTGTACTTTGGGAATGATCGTAGAGGGCTTCAGGGTAAAAAACACCATCCTACATCTGCTTCAACAAAAGTTCTCAACCATCATTTGGATTAATGACTACCTGACAAATAGACTACAGTTTGTGAAACAGAAGAGTTATGTGTCTGACCTAATTTACCTGATTCAAATAAAATCTCCTAAACAAATTTTAAGTGAAATCTGACTTATATATGACATAAAACAAGCATTTTAGCACAGCGTCTGAATTGCTTCTTTAATTATATTTCAACCCATTTGTGGCCACCAGTTTCTCCTTGAGGTAAAACATGTCCGTGCCTATTAACTAAAAAAAATCTCAGTGCATCAACATTAATCTGGACTGGTGTGTGAAGCTGCTTTATTAACTAAGGAAGATAAGGGCGCATGTATAGCAGCTATCGAAACACTCATGCACAAACACGCAGTCTGCAGATAAGACTGTAGAACTGCGTGGGAGAGCAGACTGGTTATCCAGCCTTTACAAAGGCCCCCCTGTTTAATCTGCTGCACACATTAAACCCCGGCAGCTCAAAGCAGACATGTCCTTACAGCTGTGGACATGACTCTCTGAAGTGCACCAGCACAGCGGTGTCCACAGCCTCGCAGCACAGAGGCAGATGATGAAGACTGCGCACCATGAATGAGTCGATCTCACACCAGGGATATGACAATCCAAAGAGCCCTCAAAACCAAACACAGGCCTTGAGGCACTGCACAAAGGGCTTTTCTCCACCATAAAAGGCATCACACTGGTCTTTCAACACTTTGAAATGCTGATATTGTTTTCCACAGGATTTTCGTCATGCTTTCAACATGAAATCCCTCAAAAAAAAAAAAAAGATCAATTAAAAGTAACAACTGGCTTAATAGTTAACCACTGTTGATCATTGACACTGTTGACAATTAGAAAAAAAACAACAACCTGATTTTAAATTATGCTCTGGCTTTCATGACGCTGAAGGTTCACTACATTTGTGCCTTGATTTATTCCCTTGCAGCTTAATTAACTGTGGATGGCTCAAATCCAACCTGCTGCTGCATGGAGGTCTAGCTTAAAGACCTGCAAGCGGCGTCTGCAAAAGCAACATTAATGGCATCTATCAGCAGCTACTAATTATGCTGCCTGTGGGCCCTGGATCTGATTTCAGCTTTGGGCTGCCGCCACCAAACACTTAGCATTCATATTTAATCACACCTCATTATCCAGCAACAATATAGAGAGAAGACCGAGACCTTACCTGATATGCCAGGCAGTCACATACAGACAGGAAAAAAAAAACATCTCCCACACACAACCACTGACACCTGCGAGGACAAACAGCAGCAACATATTAGCACCCCCCGTCAATGGGAGTTTGAGAAGAGTGCTTGAAGTGGCTCAACCTCTTTGAAGAGAAGTAGCGCCTCATTTCTGTGCTTTCTCAGCAAGTTGGAGCTTTTATGTGAGATCCTCTTTTTTTCCAGCATTTTCTGGTTCAAAGACGAGCAAAAGCAAACAGAAGATAATCCTTTATCCTCACAACAACCGCTGGTTTGTTGCTGGGTGATCAGCTTAGAGTCATCATGATGTCACACTCCTCAGGTGTAGGTAGTCTGGTGTTGGACATCAAATATGACTTTAGGCTGCTCAAGACACCTGTCCTTGTTGACTGTCTTTCCAGTGAAAGCAAATCTAACAAATCGTGTTATTCTCACATCTGGATGCTTCATCAGTAAAATTACTTTTGATTTTAATGTATTTTTCAAGCTTGTGGACATACTTTTGTGATAGTATAATTTATTGGCTCCCTGTGGAGTTCCTGCATTTGATCTGCTTCAACAAGTCTTTTCAAGGGTTTGCACTGCCCAATTTGTACTTAACACTAGTGAAGATAATTATCCAGCACTTGTTTGTCGAGTTTTAGGACTCCCGCCAAGAGAAACACGAGACGCCCCTTAAAAATTCAGGAGCTATTAAAAAACAAGAATAAAACATTGTGATATTGTGTTTCTTCAAGCTGTGAAATCAGCATGATCACAGCTTGATTTACACATTCAAAGTCCTTTATGCTTCTATATTGGACATTGTTTTATGCTTATCATCATTGTAAAAATGGTCTTGTATTATAGGTAATCACTGCATTTTGCTGTTTTAACAATCAATTTTGAGTAACATTGTTGTGAAAAAGTATTGTACCTACATTGTAAAAACAAAGAACAATATTGAAATGGTGATATCTGTTCGTAAAGGCAAAAATCTATCCAAAACGACCTGGAATTCTGTGAAAATGTAAGTGCCTTTGTTGCAAAGTTATAAATTAAATGTGGGTAACCACACCCTCTTCAGGGGGTTGAGCTACTTGTTTTACTTGCTTTTTGCCTGTTGTGTACAATCAAGAAATCATTCAACTAGAACATGCCTGACTAAAAAAGTAGACTAAAATATCTCAAAAAGCAACACACCATGTCTTAATTTAAGCAGAGGCTAGCCAGCCTAAATTACTCTTAGATGTTATCAATAACTTATCCAAGAAGCCAGAACTACAGGAATCCCTTGTCTTTGTTAAGGTCAGTGTTTGTGTTTTAACAAAGAATGATTTAGAAAAAATGACTTCAGTGGCCGAATTTCATGGCAATTCCACTGTTGACCAAATATAACACAAGATAATTTCAAAATACTGCAATAAATACAATATTTATTGCAATATTTTAAAATTATTTTCAAGGCTCTTTGCCCACATACATTTGGGAAAAACTAACATTTCACAAAAAAGAACATCATATCAACATGGTGATGGTAGTGAGATGGACTGGGTCTGGTGCTTCACTGCCTGGATGACTGGTCATAATTGATGGAACCTCCAGATGGTAAACTAAGACGTATTGGAGCGAGTATCAGTGCTATAATTTACTTATTGTAGAAAAATATGTGTGAAAACCATCTTTTTTATCATTGTATTTTTGTTCTGATTGTGTGTGTTATGTTGCGCTTGTAATTTTCAATAAAAGCTATGAATAAAGATGAAATCTTTAAATGTGTTTCTCAATCGTTCATTCGTCTTGCATTATGTAACACCTTAGAAATGGATCCTGAAATAAAAGTTCAGTTTCTCATGGTTCTAAGAGATCTTCAGGTCTCTATACTTGGTAGAAGTGTAAACAAGAAATAAAATGAAGTAATTTGATCCCAAGTGGGGACAGGTAATGACTGTGTGACCTCAGACACTTCTGTCTCCTATTTCTCATCACAGAGAGAAGACCACGAGAGAAAGACACTACAGGCACGTACACATGCCTCTCAACCTCCAAGATTAAATATAATAAATGTCAAACAAACCACTTCAACTTGGAACTATGCACAATACCACTGACACGATAAGCCATTAAATCCAAGCCTTTAACTTTTTGAATGTTTACTATTGTGTTATAATGTTTTAAAAAAAAAAAATCATGTGAAACCTTGTGATGTAACATGTAACATGAGTTAGAGAAGGTCTCATGAGCTATTACTCTTAATTATTCATTCAAGAAAAGCAGTGCTTTTGGAAAATCAATTGTTGGGTTTGGATCTTATGGACTTTGTTGAAATATTAGCTGTTGGAAAACATATCAGTCCATGAACAGTCCTTAATGTATACATCATTAAAAATTTACACTCTGGTCTGAGATTGTGTCATGCATGTGCTCATATACGTTTGTGTGTTTCCTGCAGGGATATTTATGCGATTCAATTAAGGGCAGAGTGGTGGTGGTCTCAGTCTGCAGTGCTTCGTGGCCCAGCTCTTGGATGGCCTGTGGACAGAGGTGTGTGTAAGGGGGTGACCTCCAGTCGGTGATACGTGAACCCCCTTATGGACCTTGATGAAGTCAGATTGGCTAATCCACGGAAAACAAAGGTGCCGTCAGTCAGACTTAGCAAATCATCAAGAACAGCAGCAGCACCGCCACCAGGCCGGGGTTTTTATGCCGGGATTCACATTTGAGATGTTGATGATAACTGAGTTTGAAAATACTGAAACTAATTGTCGTGAAGTGCTCAACAATAGAAACTGAGTATGTTTCTGTTCTTTGTATGTAACTTGCTCATTATGGTAATGTCTTGTGTAATGTTGTAGTGAATGTTGTCAGACATTAATATACCACTCAACCAATATACCTGTAGGGACTGGAACTTCATTTGAGACTTTAATATATTAAATGAATTTAGATTTAGATAAAAAATTGATACAGACAGACTGTCAGATAAATTTCACCCAATATTTATCTGGATTACCTTCAAGTCCCTTTTCCATTGTCTAGTCTTACCCTAGCCTTACCCTAGCCAGTTAATGTCTGGTTTGGGTGTGTCTCCAGTAGCTATGTTTTCCTTACTATCTGAACATGAATATGAGCAAGAGCATGGGTGTACAGGAGCTGAGGTCGACACTCTGATGATGTCATTTGTGACGGTACCCTTGGGCTGGCCGTTTCTCAAAAATCTATTGGTATAGTTGCAGGTTGCCCTGTCCAGTCGATGTGATATGTGCTCTTCCCCTAAAATTGATAAAAAGGTTTGGACCTCAAGGTTTGACCGTAGAAATATTGATTTGCTACTCGCCATCTCAGCAACCAAGTCATATTGTGAATTGAAAATGGTGGTTTAGATTTTGCCTTGCTCATCTAGTGATGTAAATCCATGGACCAGTCAATGAACGTTGTCCCCGCGGTGGTTTCAAAAGTCGGCGGAGAACCATGCCTGCAAATGGGGACAAATCTGGACGGTACTTATGGGAGAAGAACAATTAAAAAAGAGGGTTTATGATGCAAAGAAGAAAGTTTGGTAACAATCATTTTTAAGATCAATACAAAGCTCATTAATATTTACATTAGCGTTAATAATCAGCCAATAATAATGTGTCAATAAAATGCTCAGCTACACTATCTTTGTTTCTTTAAAAAAATCTGCACCTATTCAAAATAAAGTAACTGAATAGGACAACAGTGAACAGTCACCAATAGCAAACTATGGTATATAACAAAAACACTTCATAAGCAATGACTAGGGGGATAAGAAAGTACAAGAGCAGTATTTTCAAGAGCATGTGTTGGGATATGTTAGCCCTCCTTTAAGTGAAAATAGACTTATACAGGTCATGAGTAGAGAGAATGTCCATCCTAATGGTCCTCTCAGGAGACATAATTGTTGTTTGCAGTTTGGACTTATTCTGTTTTATGGATGAGCCAAACCACACAGAAATGACAAACACATGACAAACTGTATGATGGCAGTGTAAAGATAATCAGCAGCTCTTGTGGAAGTCTGGGAGTTATATAATCCTTGTCATTACAAAACGATAATGTTTTTTTTTACCCTCAAAAAAAAAAATACGCCTTTTCCTCATTTTTTGTGTGTGTTTCACTTATGGCTAATCTTCTAAAAGGGAATTCCCACTCCTCGTGTTTTCCATTCACAACATTTTGTATCTCTTTCATCCACAGACATCGCTGTGTTGTGCATTATGAGGTCATCCTCCACTGTAAAATTCACCCAGAAGATGAGACTGAGCAGACAATGAAGAAAAGCCAGTCCATCAAGCAATACCAGCCAATCCCGTCAGTGAATCTCCATCCCCTTTGCCAGCATGCCCTCCGCCAGTCTTGTTTACATCTCGTCCCTCCACTTGAGATGATGTCATTTGAACAGCTTTGTTATTCTTGTGAATATTTAACCGAAACAGGCAGCGTGCAAGCGGGATGAACTAAATATAATCAGTGGTAAATGGGATGTGGAGAGAGATGCGACAGTGAGAGCGAGCTGGAGAAACCACATTCCAGGAGTATGAGGTGACCCAGTGTTGACTGCCCCACGAGGAATTCCTTTGATAGTGCTTCTATCTGTCCAGGAATCAATACACAGTACTGGACTGATAAAACAACACGGCCCACATCAAAGCACACGCCTGCCACAATGAGGAGGATCAGTAATAAAATGTCAATTATTAATAGAGGGGAAGGGTCCCCTTTCAAGTGGAAGGGAATTTAGATAATGAAATTCAAACAGAATGTAATGTCCTCAGATGCTTTCCTCAAGGCATTCAAATCCTTCATAAAAGGACATTTAATTGCATGTAGACAATGCAGCTTCACCTAAAAAAAAAGTCAATTTCGACACATCAAAAAAAAAAGAAAAAAATCAAAGATGTAGCCTTCTGGTAACCTTCAGACAACTTTTTGCAGCTGCTGTTAGTCTGAACCTATAACCCTTCACCTCTAAATAACCTGCACATCTGTCCCAGCAAAGTACAGATTCACAGATCCATATTCACATGCACCTGAACTCTTCACACCTCACCGTGGCTTTCAATCAATACTTTTCTCCCAAGAGTAGCTTTGTTGTTTCATGTTTTGATTCAGACGGCCAGCGTATTTCTTTCTTCTCGTTTGGTTTGGCTCCAGCCCAGCTGACTGCAAATTTTATACCTTTTGATGCAGCAGCACGTCTGACACTATGATTTATTAATTAGCATGTCTCTGATAACTATAGTTTTTAGACAACGCACAGCATTGTGCTCTATAGTTCAATATGTCCATAGTATTAAATATTCATGGAAAGTTGAATACATATATATATATATATATACTGATACATATTTCTTGTTGGAATTCCCATTTGGAAAGAAACATACTGTAGATCACTAGGATCCTTCAATAAAAACATCTTTATTGTCTGTTTTTCCTCTCGTTTCACCCCCAGGCATCAGTGTGTTTTCTCTTCCCTTTTGTAGTGAACGAACAAGTATAGTCACTAATGAACATGCGAGTGTCTCTGAGCTGTTCCTTCCCATGAAGTTCACATAAAAGCAGGATTATTGATTTCGCACTCCAGACAAATATGTTGTGAAGTTTTCAATCTGTTCCCACCTCAACTCTTATTCTTCTCATCTCTGCTGGATAAAATTTGAGCTCAATGAGGGGTCTGGTTTTGTTTGCTTCCATCTGCTTGATCAAAAAAATAAATAAATAAAAAGAAATCCCTTCAGTGAAGATTGCTTTATAAAGGGCTTCCTTTTGTTCTTTGAATATTTATTTCAGTCTCCTAGGGAGATTATAATCCTGCATACATAATTGAACACTTTATTAGTCTCAAAGTTCATTCATTGAAATGCTCTTGTAGCCTATGTCGCATATTTAGGTGCATGTGCATCTCTAAATAATAGATTAGTTCAAAAACAAAAACTTGTATTATAAAGATTCATTTCACAGTGCATTAGCTTTCAAGTGTTTCTGGTTATTTTAACAGGCTTAGTGTCATGATCCACAGATGTTTTTGTTTTCTCTCACTTCTGGGTTTATTATTGTTAGTGAGAGCTTGCCATATTCACTTAATCAGTCTGTTGTGCATTACTGTTTTTAGAGAGTTACCATGTTGGTTCATTCCTTTGTGTTTAATTTCTTACTTTTTGGGGCTTCTTTTCTTTGTGCATTTTGCTTTATTCTCTTATTTTAGTGTTAGATTTATTTCCCTTTTGATATGTAGATTCTTTTATGGCTAAGTTCAGCTTTCTCTCTGTGTTATCTGTGCTAATTAGTGTCCTTCCTTCAGTCCCCCTGCTTTGTACGCTCCCTTAGCTCTTCATCATTCCCCTGATTAGATTCACCTGATTTTCATGTTACTAATCACACACCTCTGTATTTAAGATCCCTGCTTTTTTATTGGATTCTTCTGTTATCCTCACCCCGTTGGATGTTCTGTCCCCTTTGTGGCATTTCTGTCAACCTTGTTCTTCATTAAAATGTTTCTGCTTTTGGTCTCCAGGCGCTATAGTTCCAGCCAAGCAACCATGACACATGGGACATTTTCACAAACTGGTTCCAGTACTTACCGAGGACTGGTAGTCAATTTTAAAGGGGAATATTATATTAAAATGTAAAATTTTATATTATGTTGTCTTCTCATCACAAATATATGTAAAGTGTTGCTTTGTTTTTGATTTAGTGAAGCATGTTTGAGGAATCCTTTATTTTTTCTTTTAACAAAATATTTTAATTGTTTTTTTTAAATTACATTTTAATTTTTAGTTTGTTCACTCTTTTAATTGTTTTAATTGTTCACTCTTCATATTAACTTTAAGACAAAAGTTTGCTGAAATACATCTGGCATACATTCCTGTGTTTGTAATCAATCTATATAAGTATCATGTTTTGAATTATATTACTTACTTTTATTTTGACAATATTTAACTTTAGTGAGGTTTTTACCCAAAGTACTTGATCAAGTTGGTGTATGTACTATCTACGCAGGTATTAGCGATTTGAATGCAAGGGATTTACAGTCTCAAATTGGTTTGACGAGGGGAGGCAGTAACTCAGCAGGGTTCCAGGCATTTTTACCTTTTCCAGCTTTCGCCTTATCTGCTTCTTTTGTTGGGCTAATGTGGTGACTCAGGATACTCCAGTGCTCAGCAGGAAGCTCCTGGCCTCCTGCTGAGTGAAGATGGCCAAGAGTGAAAAAACCATGTTTAACAAACAGACCTCTACAAAGTCAAGCTGGGATGGCAATGTGGGTCCCTGAAAAAGAGGACAGCAGCAAAGGAACGACACAAACTATTAGTTTGCATGGCAATCAAGCCATCATCCCTATTGCATTTAAATAGAAGTACACCTTTTCACAAATACCAGAGGGCAAAAAAGTGACGAATGAAAATTAAAGTAAGGGGTAAGTACTGCATATTTATCTGCTTCATTATTGCCAGATACAGTGGCAATTTTCTTTGCTTTGTTGCGGCTGAGTAGATCAAAATTATTTATTTGCATTGTAAAATACAAAATACATTAGAGCTGGAAACAAAGACAGAAAACAAGAGAACATAATTATGTCAGATGTAAGTTCTAACAAAAATAGTAAAACAATTTTTAAGCAAAATCATCAAAATTTGTACTAAAAAAATTCTGTGTCTGGCCTGACTCATTTTTCCAGGAGTCAGGCCAGACAGTTTCTTCTTTGAAAGCAAAAAAGAAACTGAACTTGTAATTTTCCACTAGTTGCTCATCAGTCCTGTAAATCCTGTTGGAGGAGTTCAGGCATCTTCTGTAAAGAGCAACTTAAACAAGAAACACTTATTGAAAGGATTCATACAGCATTCCATTTAGGATTTGAACTCTGCCCTTGCTTTTGATTTAACATTGGCCTTCTTAAACAACTCTTTCATAGAACAGCTTCCTCTCGCGTTTCATTAGAAAGGAAGTGAAAGACTTTAATTTTCCTGCAAAGTCATTTGCATATGCAATTATATTTTGTATAATAAAAATGTTAAAAACATATTCCTAATGTCTTGTTATGTTTATCTCAATGTTATTTGCATCTTTTCATGTTAAAGGTAGGTCTATTGTGGGTTCAAACATTCATACGACAAGTCTACATAACTCTTGCTACTAAAATTGTGCTTTGGCCTATTTAAAACCTTATTTGATATTAATTTATTCCCATACATAAATTTGGGAATCTTGGCTTTTAGCTTATAGTGTTAGTTTTGTCCTTCAAACGAGAAGTATATTGATAATAAATTTAAGTATATTTTTGTTGAAGTACAGATTATTGCTTCAACTAAGCTTTGAGCTATTATTCATAGTAAACTGTGTATGTATATATAGTATGAAGTACATTGCATGACAAAAGTCCTTTCACCTGTTGAACGTTTCTCACATTTGCAGATTTTATTTGCAATAACTCTAGAAAACTATGCACAAATTTCCTTTCACTTTAAATATCCATAATTCACAGTAAATATGTAACACTAACTACTTTGAAGTATGGATTGTGATGAAATGTAAAATGTTTCAGGCGTACAAATGCTTTGCCAGAAACTGGGAGCTCAATATTTCCTGTGTACGCCTGACAGTCATTGATCATTTTCTGCAAGCTTTCATCTGCTGTTAATAATGGAGTGGTTTCTGTAAAATAACCTTGATATCATAGTCAATAACAACACTTGCTGGTCTCTGTCTATTTAAATTGCCAGGCAGGAATTTCAAACAAACAAACGCAGATTATCATAATTATGGCAGCAAAATCACCAGATTTATACCCTGAGACAAAAGGATGGTGTCAGATTGTGTTTTCTCTGGCAGCAGTGACATTTGCGTGTCTCTGAGTGTCTCTGACAATTATAGTGCAGTTATCAGAACATGTCAACAGAAAACAGCATACAAAAAAAAGGTTTTGTAAAGAAATGTTGTACCACAAAAAAAAAATAAATAAATTAGTCCACTGTCTGTAACTGTATTTTTTTTCAATGAAATTGTCAATTCATAAAGAAAGTTGATCTGCGACTTTGCCAAAGTGAGCTCATTCCGTCCTTTCTTGTTCTTCAGATTTACCCCAGAAATTAAACGGTGGAGAGTGCTTGAGCAATTTGAAAAAGTTGCTCAAGCAAAATGAGTGTTTTTTATCCAACATCATTTGAGGGATATTCAAGAATGTGAGCTCTCTGAAAGATTTTTTTTACATCACACCTTCTTCCTAATTGCAAAGGACCACACCATGATTCCTTATCATCAGCTGTTTAGCTTAAGTTCCATCAACTCTTCCTTTTATTCTTCCACCTTTTCTCACGGTAGTGTGACTCATCTTCACAGTTAGGCCTTCATTGTCACATAGACCCATGGTCTGTCATCTGTTTGTTCCTCTGGTTCCCACCCAGTCTCTTCACACCTCAGTGTGACTCTGTTTCTCCCCCTCCCCAGTTATTCTAAAAGCAGAATAATTGACCATCACCACATACTTTACTCTACACCACTTCCCTTCTCTCACTTTGCTTTACTTTGTCTACTCAGCTTGCATCTGTTTCAAGGTCCAGGATAAGGTTTCTATTCTGAGGTCAGTGACCCACAAGAAGGACTGAGTTAATGGGTCGCAGGAGCGAGGGAGGACACCCCCCACCTGGCAGCAGGCGCTGATGTCATGGCAGGATGCCTCAGGGATGGGCTGCACGCTGGTGATATCATAGCATGCTTGAATACTTGATGGATGAGTGACAGATTGGAATGGGGGGGTGAATGCGTTCACAGATACATGGCAGCAACATGGCAATGCAATGTGATGAAATTTAGAAAAATACCAGGTAATTGGCTTTTACCATGAATATCTTAGCATAAAGATATTTTGAACAAAAGCAGCAAAGACCTTCAGTTTTAATGTAATCTGAGGTGATTGCTTTGTTTTCCTGGGTGGAAAACTCCAGAGTTGACCTCTTGGTTGCTTCCCTGATTAAGACAATCTTGCATAGACTGTATCTTAATAGATTGAAGATGGCTCAGTGAGTTGTACAAATCTTTGGATATCAATACATTACCTAACGCTGCTATAAAATTCTCCAAAATGTCAGAGCTGATCTGTCGCAAAGACTAACAAACCTCTGAAAACTTCATAAAAAAGCTGAACAAGTAGACTATTTACTGATGAGGTGAAATAAATTTTGCTAGATTTTTACTTGGTGGTATCAGAGTAAAAATAGATGAGTACAAATTTGCCACAGTTTTTTTAATTTTGATTAAAAATGAAATCATTGTAAACTGTTTCTTCTACAGCACAATTGTATCCAGCTTTGAGTTGTCTGTAGACATTTCTTTTTTTTAACTCCACCACAATAACTTTTGATGAAAACTAAAACCTTTAATCTGCTTGCGATACTTAGGATAGTTTGAAAATCAGTTTCTTGTTCAGAAAACACTTATCCTTGGTTGTAGCAAGAGTCTGTACATTAAGTGCTAGATTTAGTTATTTTTTTATTCTTTATGTCTTTGTTTCGTGTTTCTAGAACAATTTAGGAAAAGATTAGGAAATACACATGTGACTAATCTGATTTATGGTAAATAAACTATTAATTAAATAGTATACAGGTTTTTATTGCTTCTTTAAATACAAATTTCTCTGGTCAGGAAAGACATATTTCAGAGCTTGTTTGACATATTAATTATGATTGATGATTATGACAATGGTCATTTATGAATATTATTACAATGTTAGGTTGTAAAACCAAATAAATGCAAAGAATGAATCTGTTGGGACTACATGCTGAAACATGCAAATTCAATAAAAACAGGTGCTCTGGACAAGAAGACACCATCGGAGGTCCCACATTCCAGCACGAGGCTAAACCTGCTCCTCCTTCTTCTCCTCATATTCTTCATTCGAAAAGCTTAAGACTCCCAAACACTTTGATTACAAGATCATTTTACTCTGCCCGGCCAAGAGTGAAACATTACTCTAAGTGACGTCTCTGCTAGATAGTTATAGATTGCGCCGTATGGAGGATGAGGTCATCCAGCAAATGTGTAGCTGCAATGCCTCAATGTCACTTTTTTTAATTGAAAAGACTAGCAAGGTCTAATCTCTCGTGTGCTGAGATTGTAATCTCTTCAACAGGATTAGACGTGACATTACTTCATACCTAGCTCGTATAAATATAAAAATATCTAGTTGATGTTTTGGAGAGTGTGTACTCAAGGGCTGCGCTGGGTGATCAATTACTTAGAAATTACAAGTTCAAGGAAAGGGCTAGGGGCTCGTTTTTAAAGTCTGTGTGCACACAAAACTACTGTGTTCTACCATGAAGTGCCAGAATTTCCACCAGTTGTCTTCTTGGGAATCTCCGTGGCTGGAACAGCAGCAGCTGCCGCGCCGCTTCACAGACAAACAACAAAATTCATCGGGGAAGTTTTCCAAAACCAATGCGGACCAGGCAGCTCTCCAGTGCTTGACAGAAAAAGATCCATTAAAGGACATCAAATATTCATCTGTCATACGGCACAGAGCTTGTGGCTTTCTATCCTCAGTGCTTTGTAGCTGCTGCATAAAAGAACAAAAAAGCCTGAGAACAATAAAATATCTTTGGCTGTGCCTGATACAACACCTGGAAACAAATGTGTATTTTTTTTATTTAGCAGCAAAAATACATGTATCACGTAAATGACTCACAATAACTATCATAGTCTTTATTCCCGGGGTAATTCATTAAATATTTTGATTCTTTAAAGACAGAGAAAAAGCTGCTTAATGGTCAGAAATTTAGACTGTTTTTTTTCTGCGCCTTCATTAACCTGTCAATATTAAGCACATTGTGAGAAGCTAATGATGAAGACAACAATGACATCACCACGTGGCTCACTGACACCAAACTGTCAATAAAAACCCCATCAATTAATTAAACCTGGACAACTCAGACCGTGACCATATCTTAATTTTTTTTTTTTTCTGCTTTTGAGCTGCTAATTGGCTTTGCAGCCTCCAGGCTCAATCTTGAGACATTATCTACTTTCAATCAAGATGGTTGTGTTGTTTTAAACGATCAGACACAGTGAACATATCGATACTTGATCAGATTTCCAATTTCTAATCAATATTGAAACATTTATAACTGCTTAGACCCAAATTTGTCAGCCCAACAATAGCCTTTTGTAATATTTACGCCTGTGCTGTGTTCAATATTTCATCATCTATACCGGTAGCACCGGTTGTCAAATCTTCACCAGGAGGCAGCATTAGCACATTTTTCACACTGCAGGTTCATATGAAGTTCATCTTCTGTAATCCACCTCTCCCTGTGCCGACACTTTCTGCATGTTTATCGAGTGGCCTTGAGGTATAAAAACCCATTTCACACTCCTGTCAAAACTGGTCAGTGATACTTCACATGTATAAACACCTGCCAATAAGCTAATATGGTCACTGCTGGCTGGGAACCTTATGACATTTAAGAAAATGAAATAGTCACCTGAAATTTTACGACAAAAATGTTATAAAATACGGCATTCTTTCTTACTAGATATAAAAGTATTTTAATTATTATAAACCTTGTAAAAAAATACATAAAAAGCCTTCTTTTCAGCAACTTAAAACAAGAAATTTGACCAGTGATTCACCATGTGGATATACGTCTCAAATGTACAGTATAGATTTATTTCTCACGGTTTCACCCAGAATCAAAGCCTTTGCTGTAAAAGCAAAAATATAGCATGAAGGGCCAAAAGGGTCACAGTCCAGTAAATTAAATATTTTATCTATTTATTCAGTATAATCATTTTAACAAAATATATCTAACTCTTCAGCCGTCAGTCATGGTCTGCAACATGTTTGTTCTAAACAAACAGATTACACACTGTTTTAAAGTTATAAAACAGTTCCTATTGAAATTTATAAAATTGTAAATTACCATGCGGTTATTTTAATTAAGTTCTGTTCAAAAATACTTTATTAATCTCAGAAGGAAATGAAATAACTCATACCATCCAAGCTTCTTTAAAGAGTCAATGTGAATGGTGGTTGTGGGCAAGAAAGAAGCATAACCTGTATTTTTCTGTTATTTCACATATGAAAAAGCCTCTAATTAAAGATACTCTACTGATGAATTACAGTTTCATTAAAGCATAGTCAGTGCTCTCCATTATGTTCTTCATGTTATGAAGCATTCATTTTGGAAAAATCATCTCTAGAGGCTCCAGAGCAATTCCCGGAACAGAGCCGGCCTTCTTTGTCAGCTTGTTGGTTCTTTTTGGAGTCTTACTCTGAGGCTGCTTGTGCTCTCCACAAAAGAAGTTTAGCAGACTTTTTAAAAGATATGTAGCAGAGATTTGAGGTTTCAGACTCCGACTTGAAACACGTGAAAAAATAAAAGACTTCAGACGTGACTTAGACTTGTGCTCAGAAGTCTTGGGACATGACTTGCCTGAGACTTGGGTCTTATTAACAGTCTTTGTGGAAGCCAGTGTGTCAGCAACAGACTGCTACTATGTGCTTGATTACTGGCCAGTGATATTAGTAAATTATGGGCCACTAATGGCTCATATAAATCAGTTCATGTCAACTGTAGCCTTGTAAAAATTACATCGATGTGTCATGAGTCACAGGTGCTTGTGTTTTCATTTACTTTTGGGTTTGTCTTCAGTACTTCTGAGTTCCTTATTATTGTACTTTGCATGCTTTAGTTTCCTCCCTGGTCCAACACCCCTGAATCAAATGATGGCTCATCCACACCCTTTGTAGAACGCTGACATGCTGAGGACGCAGTAACTACCACCGAGGAGCCAACTAAAGCTGCTCCATCAATGGCAAATCTCACTAACCGGCGTATGTCTGGTTCAGTTCTCATTTGGAAAAAAAAAATACTTGTGAACATCACTGATATGTAGCACCTGGGTGTGAGCAGTGAACAAGCACAGCCTGAGCTGTGCTTTCTTATATGTAGCATCATGGCTCCATCCCCATTACAGTTTGGTGTTTAGGTGAAGCCCGAGGCATCAATGCTCTTCTATCCCCTCCACTTTGAAATATGAATATCTGCTTTGCTTTGTCAAAATTTAAGACTGAATGATTATTCTGACACCATGTCACAAAATATTCCACCAGCTCTCTGTTCGACGGCTTTTGCTCATCTGATTATTTCTGTAGGTGACAGAACTTTGTCTTGTACTGGAGACTGGAAGGCTGAGATGTATAGAGTGAAAGTGGGAGGAGATTCCCTCTGGTTCTAATGTCCAGAATGCCTTAAGCCTCACAAACTGTTCACTCATATGTGCTGTGGTGACGAACGAGGAGGACAACTGTGACACAGATGTGGTAGATACTGGGCTGAGCTGAAACAGCAAAACAACACATCAGCATATCACCTAGGAAAAGTAAATATAACTTCACACGCATGTCAAAGTCCTCTGCGACCAAGCCCAAAATATTCCACAGAGAAAGACATAAAAGATAAGGCTGCATCTATAATATAGATGGCATTGGGTTTTAGAAGGGCAATTTTTTGTTAAACACTTTGACTTTTAGAATTAACAAGTAATTTAATAATTATGCTGACCTAAAATCAATTAAGTCTTCTTTTAGATGAAAATAAATTCACTGTATATAATACAAATAGGATATTTACACAACCAGTTATCTGTTTGTTTTCAGTTTTTTTTTCAGAAACGTTGGAATTTTCTGTGGGTCTTTTTTAATCATTTCCAATGTCCTCCTCATTTATTAGGAGCACAAATGGACAACTGTCACCATGTCCAGCTATGAATCAAGTCTTTCTTTTTGAAAAAAGACTCTGTTGAAGTTTGGCAGCTATTTGTTTACTTCATTTGCATCACTTCGCTTACAGAGATCCGGGAAATGTTTGATCATGTAAAACTATCTGGCAGAGTGGACATACTTTTTAAATTTTTGTTGCAAGAACAAGTATGTAAATTTAGATTGATTTCAGAGAAGACTGATGATATTTGTTGGCGACATATTGCTTCATACAATAGCAATTAAATGCAATGCAGTGAAACAGCATTTCTCCTCCAGACTTCTTGTTTTATGTACTCTTTAGTCACACGTATATGTTTCAGGACATGAAACCAGACCACTAAGAAATTTAAAACAAGGAGTTTTCAAATTACAATTTCATCAAATTCAATTTCCCTGAGGGTAAATCCCAAAGGGATGAATAAAGTTTCTATCTATCTATCTATCTATCTATCTATCTATCTATTCTATCTATCTATCTATCTATCTATCTATCTATCTATCTATCTATCTATCTATCTATCTATCTATCTATCTATCTATCTATCTATCTATCTATCTATCTATCTATCTATCTATCTATCTATCTATCTATCTATCTATCTATCTATCTATCTATCTATCTATCTATCTATCTATCTATCTATCTATCTATCTGTCTATCTATCTATCTATCTATCTATCTATATATCTATCTATCTATATATCTATCTATCTATATATCTATTATCTATTAGGGGAGGAAATTTAAACTTAGCGGACAATAAGTGGGAAGCAGTTTCATGTCAGTCATGCTGAAGGTCTCTGGAGCATGAACAGCTGATTCCTGCAATTATGCTAAGTCTTCCAAGTGCTGAAGCATTAAAAGAGCCGCCACCCAAAAAGATAGAAACACAGGTATTACTTTAATATTTTTTAAGCATGCATTTTGTAAAAAGCATGAACTTCAGCACCATTCCAATCAACCTTTTTCATTGTCAAATTATATGTGTGTGCGCGTGCATGCGTGTGTGTGTGAGTGTGTGTCCAGGGGGGAAGGGGGGTCAAATGGATGAGGAAGCAGGAAGCAAGTTAAATAATCTCACTAACAAGTGTTTGGGACAAATTATTGTTATTCAGCTGAACTAACATGACCACGGCACACAGAATGTGTGTTTCTATAGTGTAAATCTACTTTATAAAAAGAAAAAAAATTCCTTCACTAAAAAGAGAAACGAGAAAAAAATACTTAATTCCAATGAAATTTGTTATTAATTCTGGTAAGCAATGTTTTGCCCTGCTAGATTGGCAATACAACACAAAATTTAAAGCTTGGTGGCTATAATAATTCTTGGAAAAGATAACTGATGCGTCAAACAAACAGTGTGTCTCTCATTTACACTTTAGGAAAATAGGTACCAAATAAAACATGCTCTTGGGGAACACTGACACATTATTTGCAAGTGAAATAGTATTTTTATGACACCACATAGTCATCTACACTTAGCAAAAGGCAATGCAGATTTCATCTGTACCATGTAACAGACGCAGCTGTTCATTAAAGCAGGACTTAAACTTATGTTACCTGCCTTTGACCAAATTAATTTCTTCTGTGTGCTCTGAAAATGTCACCACCGGTTGCACATCATCGCTGGATGTTGGTTTTGAAGATATGTATCTTCTTTTTGGGGTTTGTCTTCCAGAACTTATTTTGCCAAGCCACAGGTAAGTAATGAAAGGGTGCTGGTGATGGATATGTATTGTTTAACGTTATTGATTCATTAATTCATTGATTCAGCTGGTGTTTCTTCCAGATGGAAGTTCGTTCAATGACATGCTATTTATCAGCCCTTATACTCAAGAAGTGATATCTAATGCGATTTTCCCATCAAGTAAGTTTGACTTTACAAATATGAAATTCCGTCCTTAAAGTAAATATAACAAACACAAGCAAATATACTGTGGTTTTTTGCGTGTGTTTTAAAGATGCCATCTTTCAAGAGGAGAATACAACTAAACTGTGTTTTAACATCCAGGCAAACAAAACAGCAGGTACAGTTTTCCTGGTCCATTTTGGAAATAACCATGAAAGTTTCCATCTCAGTGACTAAATGTTTCTGGCTGAATGTATTTTCAGAATGTTGCAGCAATTTCAACTGCAACACAACAGTAATTTGGCACAACAGCACCCATTACCATCTGAATCTATCTGAAACATCTCTACAAAAGCATGACGTTGTTTTGCTGCTGAACACATCTTACAATTTCTCATGTTTTCCATCATTGCTCTACAATTCAGGAGGCAAGTACTTTGTTAATGAACAGCAGGGCAAGGTTGCCCCCTATTGGTGCTAAAGTGTATATCTCTCCTTTCATCATTATATGTATTCATTTTAAAATAAACCATCTTTATTTCACCTTCAGGTTTTATCCTAAATCTTCACAGGTGCTTAAAACCAGGTACGTTTGTCCATCAGCATAAGTTTTGTTAGCAGCAATATTTCTCCTAACAAGGTCTTATGTTTTGCTTTAAGGTGGCAAGAATATCAGACTGAGTAAAGGGGGCCTATGTGTAGAAACTCTGATCAGACAGGAAGAACAATGTCACGGTAATTTTTGCATTTATAAGTAAATTTAAAGCAAATTTCTAACACATATTATTAACAAGATGTTCATGTGTGCGTGTCTGTGCCTGCAGGTTCAAACGAGACTGAATACATTGTTAAAATAAACGAATGCACAAAACGTGTAACTTGTAAGCTACCAGGGAAGAAGGCAGAGACAACTTTAATCTTAAATGCTTCAGACACACCTGTAAATACAGCAAAAGCAGCGTAAGTCAATTTTTAATCTCAATAATGCGGGGATGACATGAAGACTACAGGCTCTCTGTGCCACTTCGTCAGGAATATTACTGTCGACTAATGTTGAATTATTATTTTCAGGAACATCATGAATGATCTTGCTTCCAATCTGATTAAGATGGGGAATGCAAGCACAGCAGAGATCAAAATGGGAAATATCACTGGGGTGATTGCTAAGCTGCCAAAACAGAATCAAACAAGCATGAACTTTGGATTCACATCAGCTGGGAATGTAAATGTAAGTAGTTCTTGTTGACATGAGAAAATAGAGAAGTAAATCTATCATCTGCGTTCTTCTAAACCACATGTGTCAAACTCAAGGCCCGCGGGCCACATGTGGCCCGCCATGTCATTTTATATGGCCCCCCAGTGTTTTATATGCCCATGATTGACTTAAAATATGTTTTGAGCACGAATTGACTACAAACTACATCTCCCAAAATGCATTGCGATTGTTACCGGCCAACATTATGGCTTCTCACCACTAGAGAGCGGCAGAGTCACCTCAAGCTGCTTATTGATTTTACCAGCGAATAAAACCAAGTCATCGACAAGCTAACATCAAAATGTCCAAGAAAAGAAAAATCGATTTACAAGTAAGACTGTGAATGAAGATGTGTGAGTTGATGTCAGGGCGGCAGGTGGCGCTAGACCTTTTATGCTATCCATCATCTTGACCGACAACATTAAAAAAAAATTGGTCATGTACTATTTTTATCTGTGAAATTACAATCATCGGTTATTTTAGCCGCATTTTATGCGGTTTAGCTAATATTTGCCGTGAATCCAGATCCCATCACAAATGAAGCAGATAAATGTATCTACATTTTTCTCCATAGTGACAAAACCATTGACTGAGGCCTCAATAACTTAATAAATTAAATTAAGCGACTTCACTTAAATTAGCATCACTTCCCCCTCTGGGATCTGAACCACTTCCTGCTGGTTCCCATCTGCAGAAAACTCTGCGCTGATCAAACAGATCAACTGAAATCTGTGAGTGTTTTACCCTTCGCGGTCTGCTGTGGCTTTTACCAGGTTTATTTATTTTTATTATTTTTTTCGCGTTTCCGAAACGGACAGATGTTAGTCTGCAGCTCCTCCAGAGCGCCGGTCTCCTGGGTAACGTGGACCCAGAGGCTCCATTTGTTAAATCCACTGGATCAGTTACTTCTAGCAGTTTTTAATTCTTTGCAGCGGCGTAGCCGCGTCCGCAGTGGTTGAGCAGCGGACTGCGCATGTTACAGTCTGACTAACTTTTGTGTCGTCATTTATTTCCTCAAGATAAACTGCCGGCTCCTCAAATGGATTAACACAACGCTGCATTCTCTTTAGTTTTCTCTGGACTGTAATGGAGACTTGACTTTAATGCGCCATTGAATGAATGCGCAATCTGGAGGACCGAACCTGGGCTCTCCTGATTTGTACCGTGGTCAATAAACTCAAGTGGCCCTCGGTGAAATTGAGTTTGACACCCCTGTTCTAAACATATCTCTGCCTATAACAGATTCTCAAGGAAAATGATGTGGTGATGGACTTCTCTGAAAGTGTTTACCTTTCCGAAGAAGCCAGTAAAATGGCAGTTGAAAACTACGGATCATTTGCTGGAGTTTTGCTTTTTCCAGATATCCCTGAGGTAAAACCCAAAGATGATCTTGTCTTGCTAAAACTCAGACACGGTAATTTAATATCAACTACATTTCATTCTCAACAGATTGACCAGAATCGTTCCCTTTTCAATAACGAAATGGTGGGGGTTGAAATGGGAGCAAACATATTTAATCTCTCACAAACCATCAACATTCAGTTCGCTAATGTGAACACGGTAAATGTGTTAACAAGTTTCATATTACTTTTAGTTAAAAAGATTAAGGCTGATATTTTTTCTTTTCATTTTTACCCTGATACAGACTGGATTTAATGCCACTTGTGTCTCATGGGATGGAAAAAATGATAATGGTAGGTTGATTCAATAGCAACACTTTATTTGAAGGGGTGTGCATAAGACTGACATGACACTGTCATAAACATGACATAACACCTGTCATGAACATAAAGAAGTCTTTATGAATGTTTATGAATATTGCATTAAAAGTCCATTAAAAGTGCCAACTTTGCATGATTTTGTAAATTGTGATAATTTAATTCAAAGTTGACATTTTTAATGGACTTTCAATGGAACTTTTAGAGAAACTTTGCATTAAAAGTGTCATTATTTAACAAAAGACACTTCATGACAACTGTCATGAAGTGACATAAACCTTCATAAAAAACGTATTTATGTTCATGACCGATGTTATGTCATGTTTATGACAGTGTCATGTCAGTCTTATACACACCCCAAATAAAGTGCTACCAATTCAATTTATGCAGATTTAAAAAGTGTCCTATGAAGTTTCTAACTACAGGCTCAAGAATGGTATTGAAACGTACCAGTTAATTTAACTCAACTTAATTTTAGTGTCTCAAAATCTTGATCTTTCTTTAGAATACAGTAGACTTTAGTTTTAGTTGATGCAAGTCAAAAAGAAA
This sequence comes from Poecilia picta, assembly GCA_033032245.1. Classification (NCBI taxonomy): domain Eukaryota; kingdom Metazoa; phylum Chordata; class Actinopteri; order Cyprinodontiformes; family Poeciliidae; genus Poecilia; species Poecilia picta. The sequence continues at coordinate 10,649,226 of CM065374.1, forward strand.
ACAGGCCTGTGTCCTCTTAGCAATTATAGTCTGAGATATTTTAAGAAATCTTACCTTTTTACTTAATACAAAGTTTCATAATGTTTTGTCATTGACTGCTCACTTGCATGTGAATGTAACGGCAGAAGAAATAAGATTTAGGTCAGTGTCAACATATATCCCATATTGTTCTCACATATAAAAATCCAATCATGTGTTTTCTTTGTGTTCTTATTGTCCTTCAGGCACTGAAGCAAACTGGACCACAGAGGGCTGTCTGACAACAGAGGTCAATGGCAGAATTTCATGCAATTGCTCTCATCTTACATTTTTTGCAATTCTCATGGTAAGAAGATTGTACGCAATATTTTAAAGTTACATTTGACATCTTTGTGATTTATTAAATACACTTCTTTATGTTGAACCAGTCATCATTGCCTGTTGGTAAAGATGGGAGTAATTCTACTGGAATCATAAGTTCCTCTGATTTGAAAACCCTGACCCAAATCACAAAGGCTGGCTGTGGCATGTCTATGTTCTTCCTTGGTGTGGCCCTCTTCATGCATTTTCTGATCAGGTAAAAATATCAAAAAGTCTGCTTTTCCTGAAGCATTCCTCTCTGAACAATGTTGTTAACACAAACTAATTTGGTTCACAGGAAAAATAAAGCCAGTGAGGCTGTAAATATCCTCATGAATCTCTTTGTCGCCCTGTTCCTCCTGAACCTTTGCTTCTTGATAAATGAGACAATTGCTAAACTGAAGGTCTCAGCAGCATGCGTGGCGATGGCAGCGGCTCTGCACTACAGCATGCTGGCCACATTCACATGGTTCTTCATGCAGGCCTTGCACCTGTACTTCAATCTACACCAGATCTCCACAGGCATCAAATATTACATGTGCAGAATTTGCAGCACAGGATGGGGTGAGAGATCCGAGGGTAAAACATCAGTTTGAGTGCACAGTACAAAATCAAGAAGAAAAATATTTGTATTTTCCGTCTGTCCAGTTGTTCCAGCTGTGGTGGTTGCTGGACTTCTCGCTTCGAGCAAATATGATTTAATCAAAGTTTCTGATGACAATGGAGCCTCAGTATCTATGTAAGGAAACATTACATATATACTGGATTTTAAATTTGGTTGTCTTTCTCTAGAATAATTGCATTTCTGTCATGACCTTCAGGTGCTGGATCCCTGATTCTACAGTCCACACAGGAGTGAACATTGGTTACTATAGCATTGTGTTCATCTTCACCTTAACAGTTTTTATAGTAACTGTTGTGCAGATCAAACACTTTTCATCCAAAAAAGCAAAAACCCAGGATAACATCTCTACCAAGAAAAGAGTTTTCTCTCTTCTGGGCCTTTTCTGCCTCTTGGGCATCACCTGGGGATTTGCTTTTTTTAGCTACGGCCCTCTGCTCCTTCCCTCCTACTACATCTTCACTATCTTCAACTCCTTTCAAGGTAGGATGAAACATGACCATTAACATTTTGAATTTCACAGTAAATAAAAGTGGGAAATGAGCAAAACAACCCATTCTGTGTTTGCAGGATTTTTCCTGTTCGTCTACTACTACTTTTCAAGCAGGGTGATTCTAGACAACACTAAACAATCTAAAAGCAGCAGTGGGACCACCGAAAATGTGTACACGTCATCTCCCCACGGATAAGTTACTCAGTCCCGCATCCTTGGTTTCTCTCACTAATATTGACGTGTTGTATATAGGAAACCATTCTTATCATTTGAAAAGTTAAAGAGAGCTTGTTTAATCAAATGGGAGTTTAAATCACAGTTCTTGAAATAAAACCTCAAAACATTTTCTGCTGGACTTTGGGCGTTGAGTTTGATTACAATTTTAAAATGACCAGACTGAAAATCTTTGAGTTGATCTGAAAATATCTGTGAGTAAATATTCAGTGAACAGTGAACAGATATTTCCAGGTCAAGGTGTCCCAATAAACTTTCACCTTAAAGACTCAGCATTTTTCTTTGTAAAGGATGTTATCTTGTCTTTCAAGTGAGTTGTTCAGGTTGTAAAAAAAGGTTGTTTATATAGAATCTCTGAAGACACTAAAAAAGAACAATTAAGCATGCCTAATATTTAAGTCATCAACAAGAGTAGTTTGGGAGAGTTTTGTTTTTTTGACAAATAAATGTCTTGAAAATGTATTCACTGAGTTACAGATTGTTTGAATCTAAATGTCATTCTCAATAAATTGCTTATTATATCTGTTTTGTTTCTGGCTCCTATTTCTATTTTAATATTTTGAAGCTTAGCTACAATCTGCTAGCATATGATGTAGGATTTTGATCAAGAGCGTAAACGTGACCCACTTACAATTTGAGAGTTTGTAGAAGAAAAATGGCAGAATGTATGAGCTGAAGCACAGTGTTGTGGAGACAACCTCAACCAGTGGCGGAACAAGTCGGCGTCGGGTGCAGACGGACAACTACTGACATTAATACACCTTTCTCAACAGGCGGGGGCGCACTTTCTCACTTTCTCGGCCTATAGTCCGACATTCGAGCGACTTGAATCCATTCCTCCGTCCTTGACTCCTCCAGACCCGGACCCCCACCGGCCTGATTCGGGGGGGGCAGCCCCCCTTCTCAGCCCCCCCTATAGCTCCGCCCCTGACCTCAACCAATCTGATGTTTTGCATGCCTGCTGATAATTATTATCTGCGGGAAGAGCAGCTAACAAGAAGTGACCTCACCATTTCCTGCAGGAAAAATGCACCCAAGATAAGAAGTGGCTCAGAAGACTCAGAATATACACAGGCCTAAGAGGAAATTACTAAATTAAAACTATTCCCAAAAATGTGTCTATTTAAATGTTCAAAAAGGAATCCTTTAAAATTTGAATTGCAAAACAACTCCTAGGTATAGATGATGTCAATCACAAGCAACTAAGAAGAACTCATTTTAGTTATTGTAGAAAGACAATGTAAAAATGTACCTTTAATTTTTAACTTGTTTGTTTTTGATTATCAGGTCTTAATGGCTGATTGTGTGTTACATTACAGACATCATCAACCTATGAAGATCCATGAAGGAGCTCTAGTTAAATTAAAGTCTATGCCATCCGCCACATTTGTGGACAGTTTGTGTGCATTTAATCACATTTCCACATATTTTATGGTGGCATTTGTTATTTTCTGTCCAAACACTTTCGACTAGAATCATAAACTGACAACAATAGCCTATATAATATTCTAACCTAGCCGTGATAAATCTTTCTTCACACATAGCAGAACCAGCAGCTGTTAAATGTTTTAGGATATTTTTACACATTATAGGTTCATAGAAAGTTCATCTTATGTAACCCACCCCTCACTCTACCGTTTATATTTCTGCTTGTATGTTAGAGGGCTGGAGGTATAAAACACATTTCACACTTCTGTCAAGGCTGATCATAGATCCTAAATGCATGTAAACACCTGTCAGTAAGCCCATGGTAGCTGAGGACTGGGAAGACGAAATAGTACAGTGAAATGTGAACAGAAAAGTTCAGAAAACAATACTAATGATAGTAATACTGAATATTAATGATCTAAAGAAACAAATCCAACATTCTACTATTGATCTGCCTATTTCAAAATTCCTGAGCTATGACAAAACGGGACAAGCAAAACTACAAATGTAGCTTGTTTCCAGGACTGTAATACATGACATTTAAGCAGAAATTCAGAGCTGGTTTACCAGGAACACCTGATTTAATTTAGTTTCCCAGCCTCACCTGGAATGGAAAACAATGATCAGATAGTGTGTTTTTATCAGATAGTCTGCCTCTACCTTTATGAGGAATTCCAGATCATAAAACGGATCGGGCCAGGGACACACGGTGCCGGACACGCCCAAGACCAACTCATGGCCCAACCATAAAAAGCAAAAAATAAATATGGTTACTGTTTATAAAGAATAAAAAAAACATCATAATCTACTTTATTATGAGTTTACTTATTATTTACTAAGAGGATGAATGAAGGACTATTGAAACAAAACTGAATTAGATTCATCTTAACCAATAAAGGACAGGATAATAATTAGATGTTTTTTGTTGCAGGTTTCTTGGGAGCATAGATTTTTCTAACTAAGCAATTTTGTGTTTTCTAAGGTTTTTTTTTTTTTCTTTACTTAAATTGTGGGACACAAATTATGCCAGAATTTTATATATCAAAATGCTGATTCTGAAATCAGCCTTTGTTATCTGTGTAGCATTCAATCGACTTAGTTCTTTTTTAAACTATAGGGGGATAAATTAGTTGTTTCAAAACAGCTGTTATAAAAAAACACAATAAAAGCAGTTTTCAAGAATTTAGACTTGACAAAAAATGTTTGAGAGTAGAATACTGTTGATGATTGTAGTCTGAATTATACATTTATTTAATAATATAGATTGAAGTTAAGATTGTTGCAAATAAACACAATTCAAGAGGGGAGGGGCTGTGTAAAACATTTGGAGCCTCTTCAACTAAAGTCATAATATTGTTGTGATGTGCTTGAGTTTAATCCATAAAAATCCAGCTTTTAAAAATCAATTAAAATAAAATATTATGGTGTATTCGGGAAAGCTTTTCTGAAGTCAAGCAAAAAGTTACACTCACCCTGATTTTGGGTGAGTGTTCAGGGTGAGTGTAATAAAGAGGAGCAATGATACAGAAATGTTGATCAAAGTTCTTGAACTTGGACAAGCAAGGTAGAAGTACATTTTTTTCAGTACTGTAATATAGTTTAGCTTTCTATTAGGCATAAATAACAGTTTAGCAAATTAGCTGTGCATCACAGATGTATTCAACAGAGACAGTAGGCTTATGTGACCATTCACTGCATGTAAATAGATTTACATATGTTCTGTAAATACTCAACATATCAAACAAGCTAATACTAAAATAAAAGCAGTTCTTTCCTCACTGCATGAAGTTAAATATTGATTTAGATCAGTTGGAAATACCAAAATTTTTTCAATTTGATAAATGTCTATGCCATAGTGGACATTGTGTTTAATTTGGTGGGTCGAGCAGAAGCGGACTGACTGTACATGTGGTGTCATTGGCTGTTCTTCAGACATGTTTGTCCCTTGGACATTATTTGTTTGTAAATTAATTTTTATTAATTATTATGTCAGTATTGTGTAATATTTTATCAGGAAAAGTGTTTTCTGTTTACAACTAAAATTCTAAGCTAAGTTACATTGTTAGCTAATTAGTACTAATTGGGAGCCATTTGCTTGCTGGGCTCTGGTTGTTTCTGTATTTTATCTGTGGTTGATGTGTGGTTTGTATTTGTTACAGTTTTACAAACTATTTGCATTTGGATCTTGCTGAGTAGAACGACTTCATTTATAACTCTACATGGCAACAGTTTGTGTTTTGAAATCAACTTATTGGAAAGAGTTGCAAAGTAAAACCAAGAAAAACTATCAAGGACTGGATTCTTTTCAGACATTGGCTAGCTGTCTAGCTTTATAAGAACAACACATTGTGAGGGCAGCATCGTTCAACTTCCTCTTACTTTAGTTCAGTCATTTTTGGAGCATTTTAAAGACTTCAACAGCAGTACTCTTGTAACACAAAACATAAACAGGCAACTGTTGCCATGTAAAGTTATAAAAAAGGTTTTTCTGCTCAGCAAGATCCAAATGCAAATAGATGTTGAAGCATTGCAGCAACTATATTTGTTTACGTCATTTTATTCACACCACTTTTTAAGGAAGTAGTTAATGCTTGAGCATATGAACCTTTAGAGGTAAAATGGATTAATTGTATGTTTTGGTTGTAAATGCCAGTTCAGGCATTTAAACAACATAAATAATTTATGGTTGATTAAATTAAACAGTTACTTTTGATATCAACTACCAGATTGCACAACTTTGTACATGACAGACATGAAACACCCAACAGTCAAAATGGAAGGAAATGGAAACTGTGGCTCATAACTAATTTGCATGTCAGGTTTAAAACATATTCACCTCAGTGTTTGTATCCTCCCTTAATTTTACTAAACTATGTAATTTGCAGGCACTGTGAGTGTTTTGAAAATGTTAGAACAAAAAACTTTTCTAGCTATATCAGGATTTCATGTACTTGTTTTTATTGATCCCAAAAAATACACTAATCTGCCACATTATTGGGTACATCTGATCAATTGTTTGCATTAACAAATGGCAGATTATCTAATGAAATGGCATCACTATATATGTATATGTAACAAGTTATTCTCATGGTGAAGCCATATCTACAGACAGAGAAGCCTGTTGCAATGGAATTATTCTAAAAACATCAGAAACAGAAGATTTACTGTGGAAAGGTTATAAAAAGTCAGTGAATGTTATGATAATAGCACGGCTGTTTCCTTTTGAAAATGTTTAAAAACATAAACATTAAAATAAAAATGTGTAAGAACTGTAAAAAATGATTAACAATTGTGTAAAAGTACTACAGTTTATTCAGTCTGTAACAAAACAGGCCCTGTGATAAAAGGTTTCCACTCCGTCATCATGCTTTATTTGCATGTTAAAATGTTAAAATGGTAATGATGCCAGAGAAGATGTGTTGTGGTAGCGATGGACAATTCAGACTCCACCTGAGTCATACAACAGAAGCAACCACAGACAGAGGTGCATTTAAAAATTACTTATATTATCAAATTGTGGTCTATCTTCATGCTCCTGCTCAATCCTTTAAAATGTCACCGTCGGCTGTAAATCATCGCTGGATGCTTCTTTTGAAGATTTTTGTTCTCTTCTCTGTAATTTTGCTTCAGAACCACTTTTGTAAAGCTTCCGGTAAGTGACAGCAGCTTTTAAAATTATTCTGCCCATATTGATGTGTTTGATTTGTATTTTTTTAAGTTATTTATTTTACAGGCACCAAGAAAAAACACCAACTCAAAAACATACTTTTTCTCAGTTCGGAAGAAATTCCAGTTGATCCTCATTTTCCTTCAGGTGAGTTTGGACTCTATGTACAAATGAACTCCTGACATAACAATTTCCAAGGAAAAAAATTTCTTATTTTGTTAATGTATTTTAGCTTATTTGTTGTTTTTTATTTGTTCTTTTTTCTGTTTTTCAGATGTTGTCTTTAAAGAAGAAAACGGAACTCATCTTTGTTTTAACATTCAGGCAAACCAGTCTAATGCGGGTAAAGTTTCCTAATGTCTGACCTATCGTCAGTTTCCTGTAAGTCAGTTTTCTCTTTTCACCAGTAGATGATGAGGATTTTTTTTCTTTTTTTTCAGATTGTTGTGGCATTGAAGGTTTCGACTGTGGCACTAAAATAGTTCGGCTCAGTGACGGCACTTACAGTCTGACTGTCAGTAGAGAGATTCTACTCAAACATGACATTGTGGTGTTACTGAACCCAATGAGCAATTTTTCATGCATGCTCTCACAGCTCCACAACTCAACAGGTACAAACGATCCAAATCTCCAAGTGATTAAAACCTTAAATGCTCGTATTCCCTCATACACTGTAAATAACTTGTCATTAATGCCTCATCTTCTAATCTATTTTGTTTGAATGATTTGCACTTAGAGTTCATTCTCGATCTTGATAACTGCTTGAAGCCAGGTAACTACATTTTGTTGCTATGACTCTAAACTTTGTAGTAGAATAGCTCGTAACAATTTATTTTATTCTGTTTTCAGGTGGCAGGAATGTTAGAATCACTCTGGATCATCGAAACCAACATCAATATAATGATTTGCTGACTTGTGAAGGTATTCTAAGTTTTAAGTTCCAATAATATTTTAGTAAACATTTTGTTCACAAAATGTGGTCACTTGTGTTTGTGTTATTCTTGTGCTTCAATTCACAGATAGTGTTAAGTACAAGTTCAAGTTTGGATCTAAAATAACATCCATTGTGAAAATCATTTCTTGTGGATCGTCGGACTCAGCTGGGGTTCAGCAGCAACTGAATCTAACTGTTCCGTACTCAAACAATGTCGTGACTCTACAGGAAGCAGCGTAAACATTTGTTTTTTGATGTGAACAATTCTAGGATAATAGTTCTAAAAGACCTGCTTTGCATTAGTGCAAGATAGCTGATTAATGTGAGAGGTCAATAATCAATTTTGTTTTTATTATACAGAAATATTATGAATGATTTTAGTTTCTACCAGGACCAAATGGGAGCTTTCAGAACAGCATTCGTCAAAATAGGCAATGTCACTGGGGCAATCGCTAAACTGCAATCACAAGGTCAAAACCAAACTGCACTGAACTTTGGCTTCACAAAAAGTGGGGATGTCAAAGTATGAAGCTACTGTTGACTCAAGAACAGAAAGAGAAAAACAAGAGTTTAGAAGAGTTCTAGTAAATTCTAATCTCTCTTTGTCTAAGATTGTGAAGGAACAGAACAATGTGGACATGGAGCTTGATCTGCAGATTCAAATTTCTGAAGAAGCCAATGAACTGGCAGCAAAAAGAAATAGCAAATACATTGGCGTTCTGCTTTTTCCAGGAATGTCTGAAGTAAGAACAAACATGATTGGATTTTTTTTTGTGAATATCAATATATTGATTTGTTATTAATTATATTTCTCTTGCAGGAGTTTTTGAACAATAAAATCCTTGGGATTGAAATGGGAGCAAATGTCTCCAATCTCTCACAAGCCATAAACATTCACTACAGTAACGTGAACACGGTAAAGATGTTAAGAAATTTCCTCATATTCTTTACACAGAAAATCTATTCCAATTGTGGATTTTCTTATTTGTTCTAGAACAATTCCAGTGCTTCCTGTGTGTCTTGGGATGGCAAAGGTAAGAAACACTGATTAAACAGTTTAAATAAGAACCTCATATATCCATGGTCTAGAAAAACATTGTAAAGTTGGTGTCTCTTTACATTGCAATGTATGCTGCAGAACTGACAAATGCATTTTAAATTGGTCTAAAAGTGAGGAAAATAAAGTGAAGCATGTGTGTCACTTGATCCAATCAAGGTTGTAAATTTGTATTGGGATAAAGTGTGAAGAAACTAGCTAGCTAACCAAGCTAGCTAATATTACTATCTATATTCTATTATGCTGTGTGCATCACGCATATGACTGTATGTATGTGCATCCATCCTTCATCCTTCCATCCATCCATCCATCCATCATCATCCATCCATCCATCCATCCATCCATCCATCCATCCATCCATCCATCCATCCATCCATCCATCCATCCATCCATCTTCTTCCACTTATCCGGGGTCCAGTCGTGGGGTCAGCAGCCTAAGTAAGGAGGCTCAGACTTCCCTCTCCTCGGTCACTTGTTCCAGCTCCTCCACGGGAATCCCAAGGCGTTTCCAGGCCACCTGGGAAACATATTCCCTCCAGCGTGTCCTGGGTCTTCCTCTCAGTCTCCTCCCAGTTCATCGTGCCTGGAACACCTCACCAGGGAGGCAGGCGTTCAGGAGGCATCCTAACTAGGTACCCGAGCCACCTCAACTGGCTCCTCTCGACGTGGAGGAGCAGCGGCTCTACTCTGAGTCCCTCCTGGATGACTGAGCTTCTCTCTTTAAAGGAGAGCCCTTACACCCTATGGGAAAACTAATTTCAGCCGCTTGTATCCATGACCTTGTTCTTTTGGATATGACCCAAAGCTCATGACCATAGATGAGGGTAGGAAGTAAGATCAACCGGTAAATCAAGAGCTCCGCTTTTAGATTCAACTCTCTCTTGACCATGACAGACCGGTACAGGGTCCGCTTCACTGCAGACGCTGCACCAATCCTCCTGTCAATCTCTTGCTCCATTTTTCCCTCATTGGCAAACAAGATCCTGAGATACTTGAACTCTTCCACTTGGGACAGGACATCCTCCCTGACCCAAAGAAGACACTATATTTTTCTGGGTCATTTATTTATGCATTTATTTCTATAGCTATGAATTTTTATTTTATTTAAATTCATAGCTAAAATTCTATAGCTATGAATTTTTATTTTATTTATTGAGATGATAAAAGAAAGAACCTCAAAAACATTGATAAGCAAGTTTTGCATGTCAATCAACACATGCTCTCTCTCTTGGTTTCCTCATCCAGGGTGTCAGACATAAATGCATGCAGACACGCACCCACCCACACACACACACACACACACAAATAATACACATGCACAGTAAAGTATAACTGGTAATGTTAGCTAGTTGGTTAAATAACTACTGTTGGCTAAGTTTAAAGAAGGCTAATAGGTTGATTTGTGACAATAACACTGTCACAGTGACACTGACTCATGATTGACACACACACACACACACAAACACGCATTTTGAGGTAAAAAACATAAAGCTAATACTTATTTGTAAGAGTTCTTGTTGTGTAAAATATTATTATTCAGGGGTGAATAATGGTGTTCGGTTCACTATAAAATGTGTTCCTGACAGTTACAGTTGGTAAGAAACAAAGATTCCCATTAAATTCCATAGGAAATGAATGCGGGTCATTTTACCCCACTCACAAAAGAATGGGGTAGTAACATAAAACATGCGATTTCTTAAAATGTATAAAAGGTAAATAAAAAATGTGCATATCAGTAACATATTTTTTGAGGAATACCTAGAATATGAAACGCTGGAAAGTTTTCATTACAAAGATATTGCAAAAAAGATGTCCTCAAAGGCCACTTATGCATCAGAGAGTTAAGGGAGTTTGGCTCACTCTTCTTTTTCTTCCCCTAACAAGAATGATCGATAAATATGTTTGTGTTTTTTCAGTGTGTTTCTCTGTATATGGTGGACTAAATTTATGCTCAGAAAGGCAAAAGATTTTGAGTGAGATTTAAACAAAAACGAATAAAGTGCAATAAATTAAGTGAAGCAATAGGAAATGTAATACAGAACTAGAACTAGAAAAAGACTTTCTGCTTTCGTGTTACTGTTGATTGCTGCAAACCCCTAAAAAGAAAAAGGTCTGATTTTACAAACTTAACTGATCCATGTTGCCTAGTCATGACATGTGACTAGGCTATTTGTCATGAACCGCAGGGAGACTGTGGGAATTTGTTTTCTTGCAACAAATGTGTGACTTGATTTCCTTAGCCTAAATCTATTAAAATGCTTCGCACATTTTTATTTAAATGTTATTGTGACAAAATAGGATAATTTTTCATGAATCAGATTTCTGGTGCTCTATATGTATTGTGTATTGTATTGTACTGTAATTACTGTATTAATAAGACTCAGCCTGATGGAATATAATAGGCTGCTTCTGAACATCAATTTTACAGATTATTAAATAGAAATGACTCAATGTGAAAATTTGGGCAGAAAGCAAATATTTACACTGCTGTTAGTCCCGATGAATATTTACCAATATTATATAAATTATCTATCTTTCCCAACACTTTCAACATCTTGTAAAAAGCAACCACACAGATTTCATTAGTTCTCTTCTTCAGATAAACATCTCTTAATACAGTGGTGCTATATCACTATATCTGTAATACAAAATTCAAAACTTTTTTACAAAGATAATATAAAGGACAGCTTTTAAACACTCAATAGCCACTTCTGTTTGCCTAATTACAGAAAGAATACATAATTTTTTATTTAAATATTTGTCACTACTTTGATTCTGTGTCTAATGTCATTATCCTGTGTCACGTCTGTCTACTAGGCAATAATCAATTTGGACGGCAGATCGATGCCTAACAAATCTGACAAATGGCCACATCAACTGCCGATGCTCACATAATGCATTCATTGCTGTTGTTATGGTGAAGTGATTTTTCTGATTTCAAATGATTTATTCTTCTACTTGACCAAGAGAGCTAAGTCCATTATTTTGTTTCATACCAAAGACTGTGGTGACACCAGAGATGACCTTTACACAAAACTTAACAAGTCCTATGAACTCAACGAAGGCGGTGTGAGTAATAACAGCAATAAAAATAAAAAATATATACAACATATGTTAATAAAAACTACCATTGGAGTTACATAAGTCAAGAAATGTAAATGTTTAAAGTAATTATGTTTCTATTGCAGGGAAATCATGTCTAATTTGAGTGATTATATAGCACAAATGGCCAAACAAAATGTCAGAACAGCAGCCATTAAAATAGGCAATATCACTGGAGTGATTGCTAAACTACCACTGAATTCTGCTGTCATGAACTTTGGCTTCACATCAAGTGGAGAAGTAAATGTATGTAGCTACAGTTAAAAAAAGAAACAAACTTTCAAAAAAATGATTCTTCCTGAGTTTGATTATTTCTATTTGAGATAGGTTCTTGGAGGAAACTATTATGAGAAGAAAGGATTTGCCACCGAAATTCACCTCCCAACAGAAGCCATAAAAATGGCGCAAACAAAAAATGAAAATTATATAGGAATTCTAATTTTTTCCAGGAGTATTTAAGGTAAGGTCAAATTTTATATTTATTTTGAGGGTTGTTGTTTTTTTGATACTGTAAAAATCATATATTTTACTCTCCACAGAATGACAACAATTCATCTATTTTGCATGGTGAAGTGCTAGGAATTGAAATGGGATCAAATATATCCAATCTATTAAAAAGCATTGACATTCAGTACAACAATGCCACACTGGTGAATGTATGTCTCAAACTGTTGCTTCGTTAGACAGAATACATGTTCAGATATTTTATATTTTGCTTTGTTTTATCCTGCAGTCTGGATTAACGCCCACATGTGTATCATGGGATAACCATAAAGGTAATGATAAGTTGGATAACAATAATACTTTCATAAATGGTCCATTTTTAAAGTCTTGCTGTGATGGCACAATATTAGTTTTAAGGAGGTTTTTCTTTAGAAAATAACTTGTGCATAAATCTGAGTCAGTCTCATAATTTCTCAAACTTTTATGAGGAGAAATTCTTTACCTTCTTGAACCATCTTTGAAGTAGCAAGTAGATTTCTTGTATTTTTCACACATAACGTAATTATCATGACAATGAAAGTACACAAGAACTTTATACAAGACGTTAGTGAGTGGCAGCAGATTTCACTTTAAATTTGGTCACTGTATTTTGACTAATGCTACATTTAGTTTTAGTCTAGAGTAATTTGTATTTCTTTAGTTTAGCCTATCTAAATTCTAGCACATTTTGCTGAACAATTAGATTTGTGAATTTTATTTGAAACATGAAGGAATGTGCTTTTGGGGTCATATTTTATCTTTTCTAAAATATATATATATATATTTCTTTACAAGTGAAACATTTATCCTAGTAAAGGATGGAATTATAGTTATATTTGGAAATACACAGAAACACCCATTTATGTTTGTAATTTCTTATTTAGCATTATTTAAGTACAAGAAATTGTTTCTCAATAGCCAAGGGTCCTCCCTCTATATGCTAATATATTCACAGAGCCAGGAAAGATTCTTAATTCAGTATAAATTAGGATTACAGATTGACTTTTAAATTGGTTGCAGTACAATCTACTAGAGAATCAAATTATCAACATGGCTTCCACAAGGCTCGAGGCCAAAGCAAAGACGAGCAGATGAATGAATCTCTTTCATCATTAACATTTCTCCAAGACCATTGTACATTTGACCATTGTACATTTGACCATAGTACATTTGAGTAGCAAAGATGTGTTTTATTTATATTTTGTCAACTTGCAAATTTAAACAAAGTTTGGATTTTTAACACCATACTGTGTACTTTTGAGGTGGATATGAGAAAGTTTTCTAGCAAAATTTTTATCTCATTTCGCTTTCCAACAGCCAAATGTGTCACCTTTGTTCACTAATTGCATGTAATACATTTAAATGAGTATGAACGTATCATTTGTGATTAAGTTCAGTTTCATCTTTCGGCTTTGTGCTTCGGATGTCAACCAGGAAATGAACCAAACTGGACCACTGTTGGGTGCAAGACAATTAAGAACTCGGATAACGTTAAATGCCAATGCTCTCATCTTACATTCTTTGGGATTTTGCTTGTAAGATAAACATTTATTTTTACACTACACTGATATACTGATACTGTCATTTTACATTGTAAGATAAAACATACTTTTTTTGTTTAAAACCAGTCAGTTGTGCCACTAGTTGAAGATGGTAAGCCAGAAAAACTCCTAACTTTTGATGCCCCAAAGACTCCTCTGGACTCAGATCAAGCAGCGTAAATATATATTATTTTTTGTCATGAATGTAAAAATAACACACCTACAGAGGCTGATCACATTGTCTGACAATGTTATTTGAAAAATATTTTTCCATTGCAGAAAATTAATGAAGAATCTTAGTTTCATACTGGACCTTATGGGCAACTCCAGCACAGCTGCCATCAAAATGGGCAACATTACTGGGGTTATGTCCAGACTGCCAAAACAAAATCAGACAGTCATGGACTTTGGCTTTCAATCAAGTGGGGATGTAATGGTACACAGCTTTCATGACAGAACAATAAAAACAGATAAAAAGGTATAGAAGTTGGGTTTTTCTAATATTCTCTGTTTGTGATAGATTCTCAAGGAAAACAATAGTAAGGTGACAAACATCAAGCAAACAATTCACTTTCCTAAGAAAGCCAGTAAATCGGCTGCTGAACAAAATGGCTCATTTGCAGGAGTTTTTCTTTTCCCAGAAATTGAGAAGGTAAAACCAAAATGTTATCTTATTTTGTAAAACAAAAGAATGATTTAAAGCATTTATTTATTTATTTATTTTGTTTTAAACAGCTCAACAAAACCAGTTCCTTTTTCAACAATGAAATGATGGGGGTTGAAATGGGAGTGAGCATCTCCAACCTCTCAGAAACCATTGATATTCACTTCACTGATGTGAATACGGTAAGAGAGATATTAACTACTTCCTTAACCATCATTTCGCATCTATATAAATATTTTTCCTATGCTATTGCAGACTGACTTTAATGCCACTTGTGTATCATGGGATGGCACAAGCAAAGAAGAAGGTAGTTTTTCTTTTCTCTCTTTTTTTCTGCTTGTACTGTACAGTTTTTTTAAAGGACCCGGTAAAGTTTATAAATGCAGGCTTAAGAATATCATTGCAAGATGTCAGCTGATTGGACCTGTAAGGGAAGTTAAGACATGTATTTCTCATTAAAACCTTGGATTCTCTTTGAAAAAAAGCAGTATTTTTCTTACATATTTTAAATAAGGAAATGTAAGAAAACCCAAATTTGCTCTTGTATTTCAGTTCCTATAATGTTATCATCCAAACCCATACTTCCCAAATCTTTCACTGAATTCAAAGCTTTACTTTCTTTCTTTCCTGTCCAGTCTCATGCTTTTGCTTTGTACTGTGACTGTCCACCAGGTGGCAAAAACAAGTGGATCACGGATGGTTGCCTAACAAACGAGGCCAACGGCAGCATCACGTGCCAGTGCTCTCATCTTACATTTTTTGCTATTCTCATGGTTATAAACTTCTATATAATTATTTTTAAAAGTCAATTTCAAGATATTGAAAAGTGTTTCAGGTTTATTAACTACGCGCTCCTGTTTGAAATCAGTCCACAGATGCACAGATCAGTTCCTCTGACTTGAAAACCCTGACCCAAATCACAAAGGCTGGCTGTGGCATATCCTTGTTCTTCCTGGGTGTGGCCCTCTTCATGCATTTTTTGATTAGGTAATAAAATCAAAAAGTCAGATTTTGAGTTTGATTATTCCTCTCTGAACAATGTTGTTAATTTGGTTCACAGGAAAACTAAAGCCAGTGAGGCTGTGAAGATCCTCATGAATCTCTTTGTCGCCCTGTTCCTCTTGAACCTTTGCTTCTTGGTAAATGAGACAATTGCTAAACTGAAGGTCTCAGCAGCATGTGTGGCGATGGCAGCGGCTCTGCACTACAGCATGCTGGCCGCATTCACATGGTTCTTCATGCAGGCCTTGCACCTGTACTTCAATCTACACCAGATCTCCACAGGCATCAAATATTATATGGGCAAGATTTGCCTCACGGGATGGGGTAAGAAATATATGCCAAAAACTTTCATTGATTTGTCTGCAGATTCTAATAACTAAAAGAAAAATATTTTTTAGTTGTTCCAGCTGTTGTGGTTGTTGGGCTTCTCGCTTCAAGCAAATATGACTACATTCACATTTCTGATGATAATGGAACCTCTGTAACTATGTAAGGAATTATTAAATATATATCAGACTTTGATTGTCATGCTCCAAAATAATTGCATTTCTTTCATGATTTCCAGGTGCTTTATCCCTGATTCTGCGACCCACTTATCTGTAAACATTAGTTACTATGGCATTGTGTTCATCTTCACTTTAACCATATTTGTCATAACCGTAGTGCAGATCAAACACTTTACACCCAAAGAAGCAAAAAACCAAGAATCCACCAAGAAAAGAGTTTTCTCTCTTCTGGGACTTTTCTGCCTCTTGGGCATCACCTGGGGATTTGCTTTTTTTAGCTACGGCCCTCTGCTCCTTCCCTCCTACTACATCTTCACCATCCTTAATTCTTTTCAAGGTAGGCCTAAAACTGATAAGTTTGAATTTCAAACCAAGTTCCTGGAAGGTAACAGGAAGAAATAATGGATGCATTCTGTGTTTGTAGGATTCATCCTGTTCGTTTACTACTACTTCTCCAGCAGGATCCCTCCAGAGGACACCAAGCAAATCAAGAGCAGCAACCAATCCTCAGAGACTGTGTCCAAATCTCCTCATGGCTAAGGTACTCATTCCTTCCTCCTTTGGATATTGAATGAATTAAATCATATTCCCAACTGAAATTCAACATCTTTACGTGTGGAGCTTTATCACCTTTTTCTCTTATGAATTTCTCCTGAGGCTGTATGGACACTAGAGGACAGCATTTCATTTCATGTGACAGTTGCTGTAATGGTCTAAAGAGTTTTGTCTCTGTTTCGGACTCTTTACAAAATGTAAAAAACAGCCTTGAATTTTAAATTGACCTGAAATCAGGGACTACTTTGTTCAGATAATTTGCAGGAAATCATTAGTCTGACTCCATAATTTACTTTATACTTACTTTACCATATCATACTACCATTGGTATTTAAAAAGCAATTTAAAACAGGTACTACTTTCTAACTTTCTAAATGAAACTCCACAGCTTCAGTGGAATGCAAATTATGACTGATTGGTATGATAAACAACTGGCCAAGAGAACATGGCTAAGAAAATATGACTCACTTCAAGCTATTCTCCAAAATGTAACTACTTGGACTGGTTCAGATGAATACATATAAATGTAAGCAACATTTAAAATATGATTCTTTTTTGTTGGGTTACAAAAAAAAAAGGAATGTGTACAGTGACTTGTTGAACTCGCCTACATTTTTCACATTACTACTACAAACTTTTAAAAAGTAACTTGTGAGGAATCAAGCATATCCATTAATTTATCTACACACACTGTACATATGTTTATTACTATTATGTTATGAGACAGACAAAGACAGGATTGCACAAAATTACAAAACTTTTAACCAGATCTTTTACCAATATGAATCTGCAAAGTATGGCATGCATTTGCATTCAGCTTCCTTTAATCTGACACAAACAGTTTAACTCAGATGTCACTTAACTCCATGGAGGAGGTTTGGATCATCATTAGGGCTCTGTGACCCAGAAATTTACGGTCAGCAGAAGTAAAACAACAGAAGCAGAAGCAGAAGTTCTTAATTTTATCATGGCTCTAAGTATTTAAGTTGCATAGCTGACAAAACAACCAGAAATGACCAAAACAGCACGAGGCGATATAATGTTCAAGCTGTGCTAAATAAACAATCACACATAATTGTAGCACCAGCTGTCAAATTTTTTCCAGGAGGCGCCATTGGCACATTTTTCACACTATAGGTTCATTCAAAGTTCATGTTAGGTAATCCACCTCTCCCTCTGGCAGCACTTTCTGCTTGTAGGTTCAGTAGCATTGAGGGAAAAAAAAAATTCACACATCTGTCAAAACCGATTGGTGTTACCTTCTGTATGTAAACACCTGCCAATAAGTTTGTATGGTTACTGAGAGGTTTCTGCCAAAAGATTAAAAAGCACTGTGAAAGAGACAATTTTAGCAAAATGCATCAGTCTTGATTCAGAAGAAAATAATTGTTAAGGTAGCACTACTGATTTCATTAAAAAGACACCAATAATATGGTAGTAAAACATGGAGGCAGAAGATTTTGGTAACAATTCAGAGTGTACGGTAACCTGCTTTTGTTGTTAATACTTGCGTTTTCGTCGGTTGTTTTTAGCACCCCTACAGGTAAACTAAGGTACTGCTGTTTCCTGATTAAGGTCAGTCATGTGATTTGATGTCTGGTAATAAACTGAAAGCACATTCAGTGCTAGAATCGACATAGAATCGGTTGAGCTTGATCCACCAATATTATGTTTGTGATCCACTTGAGGTGATACTGACAAATATTTCCATTTTAAGATAAAACATGTAAACAGTCTTTTCCTGCAAAACAGATAAAGGCTGTTTTGCAATATAATAGCAAAACAGTCTTTACTAACTTCCTGGCCTTACTAGAGGCTTTTCACACTTTTCACACTTCAGGAAACAACTAAGAGCTTCCAGTATAAAATTTCACATTACAGCTTTCTCCACATAAAGATAGGTTTATAGTTGAGGCATTGCACCAGTTGTGAGGGGGTGCATGCCAAATGCACCGTCCCCAGCCCGTGTGTTGGCCTCGCGTGCTGTCGCTGCTCCTGCTAGTGCTCTTATGAGTTTTTGTAATTCGGCGTGGATCGGGCTCACCGCATTCCACACAAATTGGATGTTCTGGCAGGTGCTCTTGCTGAGCAGGTTCTCCTACACTGGCATTTGTCTATACCCTCTAAGCAGGAGAATATGGCTCTAAGATATGCATCAGTTATAAACCCCACACAACTCTCTTGGCATGCATGCCCTCAACTTGAGCTTTCAAAAGTGCGACTATGATCCAGCCTTTCCACTTGAACGTATTCTCCACTGTGACTGCTTGTGGAGCTGTCTGTCAATCAGTTGCTGTGACAACCGGTATTCATGTGGACATGAAAATGTAATATAGATAACATTGATTTTGGGAACCGACAGTCTGACAGGACAAACAAAAAGGGTGCTGTGATGTGGTGGCGCATCACTAGCTATTGCCGTTAATAGATGCTGTCCAATCCAGCGCTCGATCAGGATAATGCTCCGAGTTGAAAGCCACGTCCTTTTGGTTGTGTAACTCCAGAAAGCATATAGAGCTCAGGGTCTCAGTGGAGTGGATCAACTTGCAGAATGACAACGTGATATATGATAAGAGTTTGTTTTTGCATGTTTATTGAACAATTAACATCTGTAAGAGGCTCAATGTTGGAGACATTTGTTTTCCACCCATCTGCTTTTAATTACTGCCTATGTTTTGTTGCCTGTGTGTATTTCTTTATTTAAATGTATTTGTAGGTTTGAATTTTAATTTTTATTACACACTACTTGTATGGACCAGTTTGTGAATGCAATGTTTGACAGAAGCCAATGTAAATGAATGGGCTGCATCTTGTTTGTATCTGTGTTTTCATTTTCACCCTGTCTAAGCAAATAAATGGATAAAAAAATGTCATGTCCTCAGCTACTTTTTGGAGATAGGTGTTATCGTTCATATGTAGACAAAAAGACGAAAGTCAAACGCGAAGGGGAAAAAAGTCGACAGACCATCGACTGTCAATATGACTTAAGTTTAGTAACATGCATCTGATCAGGGCACATAGGTTTTGTGTATTCAGTGGGGTACCAGTGCTTCAGACTGCAAATGATAGCATCATTGTTGAAAGGTACGTAACTTGTAGGTGCCAATATAGTTACAGTTAAGAAGAGACAAAAACACAGAACAACATTTCTCCAAAGAGGGAGGAATCATGTCAAAATGAAGTGGTAGTCCAGTTAGATTATGAATTTGCTTTCAGGGAGGAGATGTAAATTAAGAGGCCACATTTTGATTGGGATTTTTGTTCCCTCCCGTGTCATGTACTTTTCAAAAAAAAAAATTTGCAAAAACTTTCCACAAACATCCAACTGTAGCTGTTGTTGGGAGTCAATGCTGTAGCAACCTTACATGCTGACATAAAAATGATTGGGAATCAGATCTCATGGAATTATAATTATTAATAATAGTAATCAAAAATGTATTATGAATTACATTAAAATTTACTAAAATTTAAATTATTTAGTTTTACCAGGGCACCAATTCAAGTGTCTTTGGCAGGGAAGAGCTACACTGATTTTAAGGTCCAGTAAAAACCATTAACCCCATATGATAAAACAAACGCCAAATAAACACAACAGTGGTGAATCTAGTAGCGTGATGCTTTGTGTCTGCTTTGCTGCTTTGAGACATGGACAACTTGCCCAAATAAATGTCCAGCCACCAGTTCATAACCCTAAGCTCAAGTGAACTTGGTTCTATGGCAGAATAATAATCTAAAGCCTACCAGCAAGTCCACATTTCAATGGCTCAGAACAGGAAAACAAAATGAAAGCTTTGTAGTTCAGTCAATGCCCAAACTTAAATTCCTTGAGCTCTTATTGCATATCCTTAAAAACACTGCATAAAAAATTTAAATCTGGCCAAAGAAAAACATTTTTCAAAAAGAGAGGGACAAAGTTAATCTACTGCAATGGTATTGACTGATTGCCAGTTATCACAACCATGTGATGGCAGTGGTCACTGCCTACAATGGCACAACTGTTAGAGATTTTTTGGTATTATCATTTTGTTATTACTTATTTATATTCAGTCTAATGTTAATCAACAATAGTTAATATAGATTGTGATTTTTAGTTTAAAAGTGGTCTCTTACTTCTGTGTCTCTGAACTGACTTGAAGGCCACGTCTGCCTGTAAATCTTTATGTGAAACAGTTAACTGTCTGTTTCCCAGACCTTAAATTACGCTTCCACAGGTGGTCTTATCACTAAATACTCCTACTTTAGAAACTGCCTGTGTGCAGTGATAAATATTGTCTATGCTGTCCTCCGTTCCCCATCCTCCCTGTTTTTGCTTGATAATAAAAGACAAGCTGTAACCAAAGGTTGGTTAGAACGCTCGGTGAACGGCTTGTAGAAGCCGTTTGTTGAGTCTTCTCCTTTTGCAAAAGCTTTGTCATAATTATTCACATGCGTTGTCTGTGGTTCTTTTTAATGAAGGTTCAAGAAAATACCCATCATTATTTGGTGCCGAAACCCGGGATCTCTCACACTGATCGCTGACAGGCAGAGGAAGACGCGCTGAATCCATGCATGGCCAGAGTCAACTGGACCTGGAAAGAAAGTCCCAGGAAGTGAATTCTTTGCTGGGCCGGCGACGTAGGTCCGACTTTGTCTGCCAACGACTGAGTGACGAGATCCGACCGGACAA
This sequence comes from Poecilia picta, assembly GCA_033032245.1. Lineage (NCBI taxonomy): Eukaryota > Metazoa > Chordata > Actinopteri > Cyprinodontiformes > Poeciliidae > Poecilia > Poecilia picta. Next base: position 10,670,519 of record CM065374.1, read on the forward strand.
CCCGAAAACTACAGAAACGTAGGTGAATATTAAAATGACTTTTCTAAGGTTTTGAGAATCCTTGTTAGGCAACGTCCTACTAAAACTCTGAGGTTTTGAGTTCCCTTGTATGATGTCGCTCTGCTAAAACTCTGAGGTTTTGAGTTCCCTTGTATGATGTCGCTCTACTAAAACTCTGAGGTTTTGAGTTCCCTTGTATGATGTCGCTCTACTAAAACTCTGAGGTCTGAGAATCCTTGTATGATGTCGCTCTACTAAAACTCTGAGGTCTGAGAATCCTTGTATGATGTCGCTCTGCTAAAACTCTAAGGTCTGAGAATCCTTGTATGATGTCGCTCTGCTAAAACTCTGTTCGAGGAGACCCCATAAGGGCAAATCCTCACTGAATGCTTGTCATTGCTGTGTGGTTTTGGTCTTGTGCGACGGGCAAGATGTGACTGGTGCTGAGTTCTCTGAAAGTATAACTTATTGTCTTCTCTGAAGAACCACACCGAAACACAGTTTTGGTGGGAGTTTGTTCTTCAGAGGACAATAAGGCCCTATTGGAGCACTTTCCGTGAAGAGGCACAACACAGATCATATTGCGTTTAAGTCGCAGAGTCATTACTGTTTGTCATTTGCTGTGTTGGTGTGCATGAAGGAGTGAATGGTGCTTTTCTCTCTGAGAGTAAAACTTTCTGTCCTCGGAAATAGAATCCTAAGTGAAGAACCGGACCAGAACTAGTCTGGCCTAGAAGACTGTTCTTCAGGGGACACTAAGCGCTCACTTAGAGCACTCTTGTTGAAGAAAAAGCACAAAATATCAAGTCATTGTAAACTAAAATTGTAAGTGTTTTAAATAATGGGAAACACAAAGTCTTGTAATTCCTCACTCGCTGAGGGCCCCGACGGGGATCAAAAGTACATGCAATCCAGGTTTCCTGGTAGCACTTTACACCTAAAAAAAAAAAAAATGGAGAAAGAAATATAAAATAGATGGAAAGCTAAAAATTGATCAATGGCAAACAATTGTGGGAATTTTGGAGAGTAGTGTAGCAAGAAAATCTGGGATAAAAAAGGCTAAAAAGGAGGATGAGCTGAGATGTGCTAAACTATGGTTAAATGAATCTAAAAACTTATTTGTAGAAACAGCAGATAATAAAATCATTTATCAGGGAGTACGAGCTCCTGCAGCTGCCCCTCCCCCTGCAACAGCTCTGTATGCCTCAGTATCAGCCGCTGCAGTCCCAGCAGTACGACTGAACCCCTCACTAGAGGAAGGGACACAAAACATATGTTTTCAGACCCTGTACCTTAGAAGAGGTCAGGAAGGCTATGAAAGGATTAGATGTTTTTCACCTGGATGAATTTGGAGGTTTAGATATCTCTACCTTTTCCAACTGCCAGACAAAAGGCCGCAGAAGAAGCAGAGGCAGAGGAGGTCACAATAGGCAACGACCCCAAAATAACACCCCACAAAATCCACGCCATTTAAATGGCTGCTGGATTTGTGGCAATATTGGTCACTGGGCAAGAAAACTGCCCTTCAAAAAATCCTGCACGGGGAAACAATCCTCCACATGATCACACTCAACCACACCCCAAAAAGAGAAACCACTAGACTAAATTGATGAAATGGTGGGCATATGTTCAGTTTGTTACACGTTAAGTAAAAAATAAATAAATAATTAAAATAAATTTCATTCCTGTACGAAATCAGTGCATGCAAAAATAATTTTTAATGTTACTAAAAATTAGATTTAAATTTCACAAGTGAGAAATTATTTGTTTTAAGAAATACTGGTGTTTGTTTTGTTTTGTTTTGTTTTTCTTTTTGAGCATTCCTACACTTTTAAAGAAAAACCAGTAGAGAGAAATAAATATATATATATATATATATATATATATATATATATATATATATATATATATATATATATATATATATATATATATATATATATATATATGGTAACAACTTCTTTGTATACTAAAAGTGGAATAATTACATTCCTGAAGGAGGAGAAGCTGAAAGGTAAAACTAAATAATGAAATTCTCCTCAGAGAACAATGTTTAATGTATTGTGTCAACATGAGATTACAACACCAACTTGGTGAAATGATCCTTTGGCTGTCTAACTGGAGGAGTCAGCGGTCAGAGTAAGGTACCGACCTGGACATTATCCAGCCTCGTAACTCTCTTAGGCCTTGAGAGGAGGGCTGACCTCTGACCTCACAGTCTACAGCACTGAGATCAACAGGTTTAGAGAAATCCATTGTTCTCTGGTGAGACGTGTTTTAAATGAAGTTAACATAAACTTACATATTAAATTGTAAAGGTTAAATGTTGTGCAAAATAAAATAAAATAAAAAGAAATAATAAAAGAGACTACAGCTTTTAACATGTTTCATGTTTACATGTGTTTTAATAAGGAAATAATTCATGACTTCTTAAAAATGTTGGGTAATATGTGGCTAAAAAACTATACGATGAAAAGAAAGAAGTTATATGGAAAATGTTTGTGTAAAAAAAAAAAAAAAAAAAAAAATTACAGAAATACGAACAAACCCTAATTGACTCTTATTTGCTTCTTTCATTTTCCTCTGTCTGAGCCTCGCTGCGGTGCGTCTGACCTCTGACCTCAGCTCAGACCTATCCTGCCGATCAGATGAAGTCCCTCTTTCATCACCAGCCAAAGACAGTTGATAAAGAAGAAAAAAAAAAAGAACAGGACGATTTCTACCAACTGGGCACTGAAGGCACTGAAGTGTCCGCTGATCCTAATTCCTGGACATCTGAGAACTGCCACGCAGCAGATACTGTATGGAGTCCTGCTGGATATTTGGACTGGAACTATATTCCTGTGTTTGGCTGCAACTGAACCCTCACAACCCTCGCTGATTTACTCTTTGACATCAGCGTGGAGAAGGAAAATAATGTGTTTTAAAGAAAAAGAAAGCAAACTGAACTGTTTTTTGCTTGTTTCATTGGTGGACAACCTGGACATTCACTAAGGGACAGTCTGGACAACTTATAAATAATCCAGCACCAGATCCAGTTGGACTGACAGGGAGCTGGAGGAGAGACAGGGGGAGGACCAGCTGCACCGACGCCGGCAGCAGGAGGTGGAAGCGAGAAGCGAGACAGAAAGGAGAAATGCGAGATAAGTTATACACACACATCTGTGATAGACAATGTGTCACTAATTCTGTTTACATATAGAAATTATCTATCTATAAAAGAACATTTTGAAGGATTTTAGGTTCAATGTTAGAAAAAATGGTTCATTTTGTGCCCTTTAACTCAGTCCTTAACAGAAGGACCAGTGATCCTCTTAGGGCCCACGAGCCATAGATTGGGAAACTGTAAAGGAAAAAAACTGTAATGACTAAATTTAAGAAAACAAATAAATAAAGCTGATAGAGCTATGCAACTAAATTACAACTAAAAAAATTATTGCAGATTCTGAGGTAATAATGTCTTGCAAATGTTTTATTTTTTTTCCTTTAAAAGAAATACTAGTTTAAAACTAAATTTAACATTTCTAAGTGTTGAAAATAATTCATATTGTAGTGTTCAAATATTATGACGTATTTCTTTACATTTAACTGAAACATTTAACTTAGAGTTTGATTCTATAAAGAATCTACTAATTGATTGGGTTTGTGTATTTTATATTGGAATAAATGAAAATTATTATGTGAAGAAAGAAATTTTACTACAAAATTAAGTAACGGATGAAATTATTGACCATTTACTATAACAATATAAAATACTTATGTTTTGTGACTTGTCTGAAATGCAAAGTTTAAGTGAAGTCTGAGATTTTAAGCAACCTAGGAGATGTAAATGGCTACTAAAAACTGATGATTGTGGATAAAAGCAACATTTTCTAGATTTCAGTCTAAAACATTTTAATCAAGATTTGATTGATAGTCAATACATTCAAAAAGAAAAATGTTGAATTAGAAGATTTGAGATTTGGTTTAAATCAAAGATGGTCATTTTTATTTTAGAGAAATAAAATAGAAATGTTGAAAGGTGCTGAATTTAACAAAAAATAAATACATAAATGGAAGGTAAACCTGTAATTAAAAGATTTGTTTACTAAATGATCTTCTAAAAGCAATAAACCTGTGAGTTCACCTGAATGAACTATTAATCCTCCCAAGTCTCTATTTGAAGCTAAAGCGATTGTGACACATGGCGATGCCATGTGTCAACAGGGGGGGAAATAAGAAGGAAAATACTATATAATAATAGTAATACTGTATAATATTCTTAAATGAAATTTTTTTGTTATGAACTTTTGAAGTAAATAGTGTTTGATAATGATTGATACTTTTTTTTTTTTTAAATGGGTTGAAATGAGTTCCAGCAAAGCATGCTTTTGAAATAATTCATGGGAGAGCTTACAGATTTCCTCTGTTTGCTCCAGACTTGCAGAAAGCTGATGAAGAACAAACATTAGCAGACTATATGATCAGGACTCTTAAACTGAAGGAAGTGTCCAGTACAAATTTACTGCCTTCTGATTCTATTCCTTCGCAGGAGGCCACTCACATCGAGTCAGGTGACTGGGTCTACATTAAGGTCATCAAACGAAAGAACTGGGCGAGTCCACGGTGGGAAGGACCGTTCCAAGTGCTGATGACCACACCAACAGCTGTAAAGATTGCTGAAAGACCCAGCTGGATACATCTCAGTCACTGCAAGCTGCAGAGAGTGTCGGACCGCTAATCCTGAGTGACGGGGAAGTTTCTGGCTACAAAGGGGTTCCTGACCAATAGGGCGGTTCGTCTCAACGCCAGTGAAGAAACTCGACAGATCCTCACTCTTTAGTTTGGGGGTTTTGACATCTCTGTGCACCAAGCAGCAATGAAGACCCCATATGCAAGATGGTTCTTCTACTGCGTTGTGGCTGCAGCATGTATGATGTTTGAAGGAGGAAGTGACCTCACTCTCCACCCACATGACTACAGCACCAACCTCTGGTGGCAACTGATGAACAAAACTGCACACGAGGAGAAAGAAGTAAATTGCTACGTGTGTACACAGATGCCAATCGCCACACATAACTCAGGTCTGCATCCGGGAAACATCACTGATGGCAAACAGATGTGTCTCTATGGCCTGAGCACAAAACCACGACGCAACGTGCCACCGCCAAAAGGATGCAAATGGTGCAAAAAGGATTATTCTGTTCTACTTCGGACAGAAGATGCAGCGAAAGGGCTTTTTGGATCTATAGACTGTTCATCTAATGCTGATGTACTTCCTCTTCTACCGTTCCCGCAAGCTGCATGGAAAATACCAGAGACCATTTCTTTAGCAGGAGCTAAACCCGGGTCTCTGAGGAGCTGCATTTACAACAACAGACACATTTCACTTGTGATGTTACCTTGGAATTTGTGTAACAAAGTTTACACCTATTGTGAAACGACACTGGATTACATCAACTACATTGCCTGCAGGGGTCAAAGGGCGACCCCCGACTGCAAAGTCTGGAAGGACAACCCAGACTGTGACAACTTGCTTGATGAGAGTTTCAAGGCCACGTTGAGATCAACAGATATGGATTACTGCGACTCATCAACAGCACACACCAGCTGGCCAACGGCACAGCGAAAGAACTGACTGAACTGAGAAACATGGTTTTGCAAAATCGTATTGTGCTGGACCTGCTCACAGCCTCTCAGGGTGGTGTTTATAAAATCATTGGCCCAGCGTGCTGTACATTCATTCCTGATGAAACAAGGACTGGTGGAACTATTTCTGACGCTCTACATGACCTGGAAGAATTTAAACATTATATGGAAAGTGGAACGCAAGGATCATCTTCTTTTGACTTTCTTTCTTGGCTCACTTCTGGGCCATGGTGGAATTTACTGTTGAAGCTTGGAACACCTATTCTGGGTGTTTTGATTCTTTTTTGTCTGTTCACAAGTTGCATTGTTCCATGCCTTCAAAGCATGATGATAAGACAATTAACACTGCTGTGGTCAACTATCAGCTGGTGAAAATGACCTATGACAAATGAAGACGACTTGTTTTCTGATGATGAAGTTCTGTAATCAATAAACAGATTAATTCATTTGCTGAATGATTCCTACATCAAAATGTGAAAACAAGTGGTGTTAGTGATGAGAAAAACTGCATTTGATTTTTTGCTGTTTCTTTTATTTTTCATTTACTTTTCATTTATATCATATATTCATTCTGTATTTAAAAAATATAATTCTTGCATTTATTGGATCTATTCTTTTCTTTTCTATGCTTGTCTTTTGAAAATGATAAAAAGGGGTGAATGTTAGAGATTTTTTGGTATTATCATTTTGTTATTACTTATTTATATTCAGTCTAATGTTAATCAACAATAGTTAATATAGATTGTGATTTTTAGTTTAAAGTGGTCTCTTACTTCTGTGTCTCTGAACTGACTTGAAGGCCACGTCTGCCTGTAAATCTTTATGTGAAACAGTTAACTGTCTGTTTCCCAGACCTTAAATTACGCTTCCACAGGTGGTCTTATCACTAAATACTCCCTACTTTAGAAACTGCCTGTGTGCAGTGATAAATATTGTCTATGCTGTCCTCCGTTCCCATCCTCCCTGTTTTTGCTTGATAATAAAAGACAAGCTGTAACCAAAGGTTGGTTAGAACGCTCGGTGAACGGCTTGTAGAAGCCGTTTGTTGAGTCTTCTCCTTTTGCAAAAGCTTTGTCATAATTATTCACATGCGTTGTCTGTGGTTCTTTTTAATGAAGGTTCAAGAAAATACCCATCACAACCAGGTTCATGGTCCACTTACTTTGTGTCAGACTGGATTGAAAGTTTTATTGCCTTAATAAAAGTAGCCAGAATTTACTCAGGGTGTCTTTTCCTGACGTAATTTTTTTTTTCCATGATCTGAAACATTCAAATGTGACCATCATTTTTTTTTTAAATGGGCAAATAACTATGACACTGTGAGTTATATGCATGTCATGAGTGAATATACCATTAATGCATTTACCATGCTTTTTTAGCGGGTCACGGTATTAGGGAGAAACATTGCTGTTTTCACAACTGCTTCCACTGTATTTCACATGTGACTCCGAACACAACTGTCCTCTTGTTCAGTTATGAATTAAGCCTTTCTCTTCAGTGAGATCCAAAATGCAAACAGGTGCTCTCAGACTTTGGCAGAAATTTGCTTACTTCATTTGCATTGCACCACTTTTAAGGAAACACGAAAAATTTGATCACGGAAGGCTCAAGCCGTGGCATGGATGTGCTTCGTAGATTTATTCTGTCAATGAAAGTTGGTAAATTCAGTTCACCCGCAGTGTGTTTAATGGATCTCTAAAAAGTGAATTTGTTGGAGATCCCTTACTTTTAATATAATGTGAAAGGTAGATGGTATTATCATATAACTGAAGCAAAACATGCCATTCATGTGCAAGAAAAATACATGTGTGAGTTGTATTGCTCATCACATTGTTTGTTGAAAACAGCATATTTTGGCAGTCAAACTTTTATATTTAAATCTTAAAACATGTTTGCGGCCTACAGATACAGGGGTTCTGTCAGATTCTTAGATCAGCAGAATAAATGATGAACGGGTAATGCAATTTCCTTCAGAATTATATTTATCGTCAGTGCAAGCTGGATGTGAACAATGCTTTTATTTTAATATAAAAATAAGGCCACCTATTAAAGCTCAAGAATAGAAAAATTGGAGGATCAATTCAGGCTTGATCAATTTAGAGACCACTTTCATAAAATGTGCATGTTTGTTGTAAGAAAAAAGAGCTTACGCTAACTTCTCTTGCGGTACGACAACTTCCAAAGTACTCATAGTATGGTTGGCTTTAAGATTTATGCAGATTGGTACAGTGAAATAAAAACTATCTAGGTCACCATTGTGCAACCTCCAACGCAAAATCGTTTTCTGCTCCATCATAACTCCAGTGCAAATTTACATAGAGTGTAGGTCTGTCTACTGTGGAAATCAACTTCTTTTAAAAATGCTTAGTAAGAAACATAAGCAGCACCGCAAACAATTAGGTGCAAAAGAAAAACTGGATTTGTTAGAGGCGGATCCTAGGATAAAAGAAACAAAATGATATCCTTGATGACGGATCAAAAAGATTTGCATTGCATTCCTGGCATCTGAGGAAAAAAAAACGAAAGAAAAACACAGACAATATACACTCTGTAGTCATGCTTATATTTGCAAATTAAAACATACTGAATAGTAATGATGCCAAACAACAGGTTTCTGTTGTGATGACGCCACACAATCCATATTTGATCTAAACCATGTTGCAGAAGGAGCTACACATTTAAGTGGGACTTAAAATATATAAAATCAAGCTGTAGTCAAGTTATTCGCTCATGCAATCTGCCTCCTTACTTTGAATTATGACAGAGCGGGCCATAATCACTCGATGGATGTTTGCTCTTGTGAAACTTTCTCTACTTTATGCAGCTTTGCTCCAGGACCCCCTTTGTGAAGCTTCATGTAAGTAATAAATGTTTTATTGAGATCATGTATTGTTTTACATTTACAATTATTATTTTTTTATATACAACTACTTTTTATTTAGTTTTGATGCAATATTCTTAAGTGGTGTTTCTTTACAGGCTCAAATACAAGAACCAGGGTGAAAAACATTCTGTTTATTTCTCCCCAAAATATTACGCTCAATACTACTTTTCCAACGGGTGAGTTTGGATTTACAGTGACAATAGTGTTTAACAAGAACAGTTACTGTGAAAAACCAAATGAAATGTTTTGCACTTGGTATTTCTCTATATTGCAGATGCTGTCTATATAAATGAAAGTGGAAAAAGGCTGTGTTTCAACCTCCAGGAAAATAAAACAGGTGCAGTAGCCGAATATTATTATTTTCTTCAATGTGATCATGAAGGTCTCCGTCTTCTTAAATAAATGATTGTGGCTGTCCGTGTTGTTGAAGGTGTGCATGATTTAAGATATCATTTTTTGAAAACTGGTTGATGTCGTTTTCACCATGCCAACTTTGAATTCATAAAGTGGAGGTTGCTCGTCCCCTTTCATTAAACTAAACTCCAGTGTCACCAGCCTGGCTTTAATACAGTACAATAATACAAGTTGAGAAGCTATTGAAATGCATTTGTGTATACATAACAGAATGCTGTGATGGAGAGTTATCAACTTGAGCCACTGCATTTTAACTGGATAAACCTAAACTAATTCAGTTTCTGGTCTGTGATTACCAGCATTGCTGACAGATGTGTTATTGTATTTTCAGGTTGTTGTTTAAGTCAGGATTTCGACTGCAGCCCCAAAATAAGTTTGGCTGGTAACTGTTACAAACTAACACTGAATGAAACAGCATTATGCAACCAAGATGTCGTCGTGTTGCAGAACCCAACATATAATTTTTCATGTATGCCATCAACATTCTACAACTCACAAGGTACTGCCGACAATGTTCTTTTTGAACTAAAGCAGGGAGAGCATCCCCTGTTGCTGAAAATAGTTACATGTCAATGTTATCTCTTTATGTAAAAGGTCTTTCTTATTTGTTTCAGGTTTAATGCTGAATATTCACAACTGCTTAAAAATGGGTAAAGTCACAAACACAGATTAGGCATAAACAATGCCTGAAGTATTCATACCTCTTGAACTATCAAAAAATGTTGATTGACTGTAATTATAGTGAAACAAATAGCATTCTGGATTTCGATTAGGATATTCCTACATACGATTATGATCGGACCTTGACTCCATGTTTAGGGCTGTTAGGGTTTAGGTGAACCTCTGTCCCAGTCGCATTCTTACCACGACTTTACAGATTAAAATACTTTACAGATGGTTGCATTGTTTTGCTTAATAAAAGAACTTAAATATTTTTTTAATCCTAGTCTCCCTGCACTTTTGCTATGGCTAAGATCTTCATTTTTTCAGCTGTGCCAGACTATATGGTACAGCTGAAAATGACTGTTCAGCCGCAACGTGGCTCTGTGAGATTTTCAAAGTCTGAGGTTCTGTTTTAAAACATAAAAATGCTTTTAAACTTCTCTGCTACTTTTACTTTGACCTGTCTATCTGCTTTGTTCTATGGTCTTTGACAAGAAGTTTGTTCATAAGCATTTCTATTTCTCTAAGGTCTTCACAGAACAATTGGATTTATGCTAAGATACACGGGTGGACACTTTTTACTAATTGGGTAAAGTTCATTAGAATTGTACAGGACTTTATATAAGAATATTATAGTGAAGGGGGATGCATGTGCAAACAGCACTTTATATTGAATTATTTATCAAGTTTATAAATCACACATCATTTTTGTCCACTTTAACAACCCAATAAGCTACATTTGGATTGAAGAGAGAGAATTTTCAAGGGGTATGAAGACTTATGAAAGGCACTTTCTTTTCATTTATATTTGCATGCAAAGTTACTTTACATTTATATTATTTTTTCTTGCATTGTTAAGGTGGACCGACCATTAGATTTAGCCTGGATCAGCTGTTTGGAAATTCAACATTTGAGGAACCACTATGTGAAGGTATTTTATATCAGTGCCATTGAAGAATTTTCTAGTAAGCATTTGATAAATGTTTACTAGAAACATTTATCAATGTTTTCATATCAAAAGGTACATGGCCAAGATTCAGGATCAATTCTTCTTGTCGAAACACGATCACACCAAAGAGTTTGGTTTCTCCTACAAGTAATGTGGTAAGATGACCTTCATAATTTTTATTTCTGAAAGACAACTAGGATTTCACACATATTTTTTTTATAAATAAGTATAAAACATTGCTATACTCTAGACATTACCACCTACAAACAATAGCACTTCATCAGGGACTGCACAACTGGAAAGTGCTACCGCAACCTCAAATTTCAGCACCTCAAGCATTTCAGTTTCTCAAACAAGAAGTATGGTAAGATTTTTTTTTTTTCAAAGAACTAATGTCTCATACATCAAAATCAAATACAATATTTTAGGCATGCATAGTATAGAACTGTATTAACATAAACATCAACTGATATTAGTTATTTTTTAACAGTAGCATAAAACTGGAACAATATCAATAACTGATATTCATTTCCAACTTGATACATATGTTTCTGGAATGGAGGTGATATTGGCTCAAATTCTTATATTGGTGCATCCCTACAATCTTTTATAACCAATATCACCTACGACAACTGCATTTCATCAGGAACAACAGGACAATATAGTTTGTTTACAACCTAGACTTTCAGCAACTTAAGTAGTTCTGTTTCACAAACCAGGTATTTTGTACATTTATATTTAATTTCACAAATTAAGTATAAATACAATCTTTATGAAAGACGTTTCCAAAGCCACAAATGACAGCTATGTATCCATCAGGGAAAGCGGAGACAGAAAGTTTATTTGCAAGAACAACTTTCAGCCACTTGAGCATTTATTTTTCTCCAACAAGTAATTTATTTAGCTTGAGCTCGGAAATTGTTATGTTTGGAAGATAGGCAATAATTAAATAAAACTATTAATAGAATCTTTTATACACTACACAGTAAAAATGCCGGTGTTGAATTAACACCCAAAAGTGTCTATATGTGTCAAAGTCAGCTGGTGTTAAAGTAACACTTTGAAAGTGTTAAAAGATTGACACCCATGTTTTTGTTAAATTAACATTGGTCTATATACTGAAATGGGTTTAAGAAAAGATAAACTTTCCATTTCTGTGTATTGATTTGAATATTTTCCACTGGATTTGATAGATATTGACACCTTGTGGGTCAATTATTTACTTTTTTAACACCACATTATGTTTTGAGATCAACACTACACTGGCGTTACTTTTAATGTATTTTAACACTAACACCATTGTAACTGTTAATGTGACACTCTGTAGTTTTGAATTTAACACCAGCTGACTTGGACACATATAGACACTTTTGGGTGTTAATTCAACACTGGCATTTTTACTGTGTAGACATTGCCACCTAAAGACAACAGCATTTCATCAGGGACTGTACAGTCAGAAAGACCACAAACAACCCTAAATTTGAGCACCTCAAACAGAACTGTTTTTTCAACAAGAAATGTGGTAAGTTGGCCTCTGTAATTTTTTTTGAAAGAGAATACTTCACACATCAAAACTAAATACAATCTTTTATGCTTTCTTTCATACTTTCTTGTTTGGTAGATAACTAATGTTTCACACATGAAAAATTAAAACAATCTATTCTGAACTAGACATTGCCACCTGAAAGCACTTCAACAAGTGCAACAACAGACCAAAATGATTTTACAAGCCAAAATTTCAGCATCTCCAGTAGTTCAGATTCTCAAACAAGTAATGAGGTATAATAATTTATGTAATGGTAATTTTTGAAGAGACTATTAACACTTCATAAATCAAATGAAAGCATACTTCTTTATAAACCAGGTTTCAAGAAGTACAGAAAACATCACTTCATCCGAAACTACAGATCAAAATGATTTGTCTCCTGATCCAACATTCAGCAGGACAGGCAGTTCTGATCCTCAAAGTGTTTATTTGGTAAGATGATTTCCATACTTTCTTGTTTGGTAGATAACCAGTATTTCAAATGTTTAAAGTAAAATCTTTTGTGAACTAGGCTTCAAAAAGTACAAACAGCACTTCATCAGAGACTTCACATTCAAATGGTTTGTCTACAACAATAATTTTCAGAAACTCTAGCAGTTCTCATCCTCAAACAAGTTCTTTGGTAAGGTGATGTCCATACTTTAAATGTTTGGTAAATAACTAATGTTTCACACATGAAACATTGAAACAATCTATTATGAACTAGATGACACTACCTGAAAGCACTTCAACAAGTGCATCAGACCAAGAAGGTTTCACAACCCAAAATATCATCACCTCAATCAGTTCCGTTTCTCAAACAAGTAATGAGGTAATTAGATCTCTGTAATTTTTATTTCTGAAAAACAATACTTCACACATCACAACTAAAGTTGATATTTTGTGATCCAGGATTCCAGTCGTACAAATGACACCAATTCATCGAGCAGTGCAAGTCAAAATACTTTGTTCACAACTTCAAACTTCAGCAACTTAAGAAGTTCTGTTTCTCAAACTAGTTTTTTGGTAAGGTCATTTTTATATCTTTCATGTGGTTTTGCTGACAACTAATATTTCACACATTAAGTGAAACAATCTTTTATGAAATAGACATTGCAACCTACAAATGAAAGCACTTCATCAGGTGAAAGAGAACAAGAAACTATGATTACAACCTCAAATTTCAGTCCCTCCAGTAGTTCCAATTCTCAAACAAGCAATGAGGTATAATGATTTATGTAATAGTTATTTTTTGAGAGACTATTAACAATTTATAAATCAAATGTGAGCATACTTCTTTATAAACCAGGGTTCTAAAAGTACAGAAAACATCACTTCATCAGAAATTACAGACCAACATGGTTTGTCTCCTAGTCCAACATTCAGTAGGTCAAGCAGAACTGATCCTCCAACAAGTTATTTGGTAAGATGATGTTTGTAATTGTTTTTCTTTAAAAACTATTACTGTTTCAAACATGAAAACTTACTTCAATATTTTATAACCTAGACATCAACACCTTCAAATGAAAGCACTTCATCAGGAACAACAAATGCAAATAGTTTGTTTACAAACTCCAATTTCAGTGACTCAAGAAATTCTGTGTCAACAAAATATTTGGTAAGGTGAATTGTTATTCTATGTTGAAAACTAACAAATATTACACTCATGAAAATTAATAACTCATTTTATACACCAGACATCATCACCTACAAACAACAACATTTCATTGGGGACTGAACAGTCAGAAAGTCCAAAAACAAGCCCCAATATCAGCAACTTAAGCAGTTCTTCTGCTCCAACAAGTCACTTGGTAAGTTGACCTCTGTATTTTTTATTTTTTAAAGACAATAAATATTTCACAAACTGAATAATAACTATGATCTTTGATTAACTAGGTTCCCAAAAGTACAATCTACAGCACTTTTATAAGAACAACAGGCAATGACAGTTTGCTTACAACCTCAAATTTAAGTTCATCAAGCAGTTCAGTTTCTCAAATAAGTTACTTGGTAAGATCATGTCTGTACTTTTTATGTTTGCTGGGCAACTAATGTTTCACATTAAACATGTAAACAATCTTTTATGAACCAGACGTCACAACCTACAAAAGAAAACACTTCATCAGGTGCAAAAGACCAAGAAAGTTTGTTTACAACCCCAAAATTCAGGATCTCCAGCAGTTCTGATTCTCAAACAAGTAGTGAGGTATAATAATATTTGAAACTGTTATTTTGAAAGTCTATTAATACTTCACAAATCAAATATACTCTTTTATGAACCAGGCTTCAAAAATGTCAGAAAACATCACTTCATCAGGGACTTCAGGCCAAAATGGTTTGTCTCCAAGTCCAACTTTCAGTAGCTCTATCAGTTCTGGTCCTCAAACAGGTCATTTGGTAAGATGATTTCCGTATTTTTCTTGTGTGGTTCACAACTAGTGATTCTTAAATTTAGAAAAACAATCGTTTGTGAACTAGGCTTCAAACAGTACAAACAGCATCACTTCTTCAGGGAATATAGACCAGAGTGGTTTGTCTACAAGTCCAACTTTCAACAGCTCCAGCAGTTCTGTTTCCCAGACAAGTTATTTGGTGAGGTGATATCCGTACATTTCATGTTTCATAGATAACTAATGTTTCACAAATGGAAAAACTGAAACAATCTGTTCTGAACTAGACGTCGCCACCTACAAATGAAATCACTTCAACAGGTGGAACAGACCAAAAAAGTTTTACAACCCAAAATATCAGCACCTTCAGCAGATATGTTTCTCCAACAAGTAATAAGGTATTTTGATCTCTGTAATTTCCATTTCTGATAGACATCTAAACTGAAGTTTTGTGATGTCTGAAGTTGATCTTTTATGAACCAGGCTTACAATCGTACAAACAACATCACTTCATCGGGGAGTTCAAGCCAAAGCACTTTGTTTACAACATCAAATTTCAGTCACAGTTATGTTTCTCAAACTAATATTTCGGTAAGGTCATTTTGATGTTGTTTTGTTGACAACTAATATTTCACACATTAACTGTAACAATTTTTTTAACTAGACATTGCAACCTACAAATGAAAGCAATTCCTCAGGTGCAATGGACCAAGAAACTTTGATTACAACCCCACATTTCAACATCTCAATCAGTTCTGATTCTCAAACAAGTAATGAGGTATAATAATATCTGTAACTGTTATTTTTGAAAGACTATTAAGACTTCACAAATCAACTGTTAGCATACACTTTTATAAACTAGGGTTCAAGAAGTACAGAAAACATCAGTTCATCAGAAACTACAGACCAACATGGTTTGTCTCCTAGTCCAACATTCAGTAGGTCAAGCAGAACTGATCCTCCAACAAGTTATTTGGTACGATGATGTTTGTAATTGTTTTTCTTTAAAAACTATTACTGTTTCAAACATGAAAACTTACTTCAATATTTTATAACCTAGACATCAACACCTTCAAATGAAAGCACTTCATCAGAACAACAAATGCAAATAGTTTGTTTACAAACTCCAATTTCAGTGACTCAAGAAATTCTGTGTCAACAAAATATTTGGTAAGGTGAATTGTTATTCTATGTTGAAAACTAACAAATATTACACTCATGAAAATTAATAACTCATTTTATACACCAGACATCATCACCTACAAACAACAACATTTCATTGGGGACTGAACAGTCAGAAAGTCCAAAAACAAGCCCCAATATCAGCAACTTAAGCAGTTCTTCTGCTCCAACAAGTCACTTGGTAAGTTGACCTCTGTATTTTTTATTTTTTAAAGACAATAAATATTTCACAAACTGAATAATAACTATGATCTTTGATGAACTAGGTTCCCAAAAGTACAATCTACAGCACTTTTATAAGAACAACAGGCAATGACAGTTTGCTTACAACGTCAAATTTAAGTTCATCAAGCAGTTCAGTTTCTCAAATAAGTTACTTGGTAAGATCATGTCTGTACTTTTCATGTTTGCTGGGCAACTAATGTTTCACATTAAACATGTAAACAATCTTTTATGAACCAGACGTCACAACCTACAAATGAAAACACTTCATCAGGTGCAAAAGACCAAGAAAGTTTGTTTACAACCCCAAAATTCAGGATCTCCAGCAGTTCTGATTCTCAAACAAGTAGTGAGGTATAATAATATTTGAAACTGTTATTTTGAAAGTCTATTAATACTTCACAAATCAAATATACTCTTTTATGAACCAGGCTTCAAAAATGTCAGAAAACATCACTTCATCAGGGACTTCAGGCCAAAATGGTTTGTCTCCAAGTCCAACTTTCAGTAGCTCTATCAGTTCTGGTCCTCAAACAGGTCATTTGGTAAGATGATTTCCGTATTTTTCTTGTGTGGTTCACAACTAGTGATTCTTAAATTTAGAAAAACAATCGTTTGTGAACTAGGCTTCAAACAGTACAAACAGCATCACTTCTTCAGGGAATATAGACCAGAGTGGTTTGTCTACAAGTCCAACTTTCAACAGCTCCAGCAGTTCTGTTTCCCAGACAAGTTATTTGGTGAGGTGATATCCGTACATTTCATGTTTCATAGATAACTAATGTTTCACAAATGGAAAAACTGAAACAATCTGTTCTGAACTAGACGTCGCCACCTACAAATGAAATCACTTCAACAGGTGGAACAGACCAAAAAAGTTTTACAACCCAAAATATCAGCACCTTCAGCAGATATGTTTCTCCAACAAGTAATAAGGTATTTTGATCTCTGTAATTTCCATTTCTGATAGACATCTAAACTGAAGTTTTGTGATGTCTGAAGTTGATCTTTTATGAACCAGGCTTACAATCGTGCAAACAACATCACTTCATCGGGGAGTTCAAGCCAAAGCACTTTGTTTACAACATCAAATTTCAGTCACAGTTATGTTTCTCAAACTAATATTTCGGTAAGGTCATTTTGATGTTGTTTTGTTGACAACTAATATTTCACACATTAACTGTAACAATTTTTTTTAACTAGACATTGCAACCTACAAATGAAAGCAATTCCTCAGGTGCAATGGACCAAGAAACTTTGATTACAACCCCAAATTTCAACATCTCAATCAGTTCTGATTCTCAAACAAGTAATGAGGTATAATAATATCTGTAACTGTTATTTTTGAAAGACTATTAAGACTTCACAAATCAACTGTTAGCATACACTTTTATAAACTAGGGTTCAAGAAGTACAGAAAACATCAGTTCATCAGAAACTACAGACCAACATGGTTTGTCTCCTAGTCCAACATTCAGTAGGTCAAGCAGAACTGATCCTCCAACAAGTTATTTGGTACGATGATGTTTGTAATTGTTTTTCTTTAAAAACTATTACTGTTTCAAACATGAAAACTTACTTCAATATTTTATAACCTAGACATCAACACCTTCAAATGAAAGCACTTCATCAAGAACAACAAATGCAAATAGTTTGTTTACAAACTCCAATTTCAGTGACTCAAGAAATTCTGTGTCAACAAAATATTTGGTAAGGTGAATTGTTATTCTATGTTGAAAACTAACAAATATTACACTCATGAAAATTAATAACTCATTTTATACACCAGACATCATCACCTACAAACAACAACATTTCATTGGGGACTGAACAGTCAGAAAGTCCAAAAACAAGCCCCAATATCAGCAACTTAAGCAGTTCTTCTGCTCCAACAAGTCACTTGGTAAGTTGACCTCTGTATTTTTTATTTTTTAAAGACAATAAATATTTCACAAACTGAATAATAACTATGATCTTTGATGAACTAGGTTCCCAAAAGTACAATCTACAGCACTTTTATAAGAACAACAGGCAATGACAGTTTGCTTACAACGTCAAATTTAGTTCATCAAGCAGTTCAGTTTCTCAAATAAGTTACTTGGTAAGATCATGTCTGTACTTTTCATGTTTGCTGGGCAACTAATGTTTCACATTAAACATGTAAACAATCTTTTATGAACCAGACGTCACAACCTACAAATGAAAACACTTCATCAGGTGCAAAAGACCAAGAAAGTTTGTTTACAACCCCAAAATTCAGGATCTCCAGCAGTTCTGATTCTCAAACAAGTAGTGAGGTATAATAATATTTGAAACTGTTATTTTGAAAGTCTATTAATACTTCACAAATCAAATATACTCTTTTATGAACCAGGCTTCAAAAATGTCAGAAAACATCACTTCATCAGGGACTTCAGGCCAAAATGGTTTGTCTCCAAGTCCAACTTTCAGTAGCTCTATCAGTTCTGGTCCTCAAACAGGTCATTTGGTAAGATGATTTCCGTATTTTTCTTGTGTGGTTCACAACTAGTGATTCTTAAATTTAGAAAAACAATCGTTTGTGAACTAGGCTTCAAACAGTACAAACAGCATCACTTCTTCAGGGAATATAGACCAGCAAAGTTTTGTGGTTCTACAAGTCCAACTTTATTGGTCAGCTATATTCTTTCTGTTTCACAGTAACAATGTTTACAATGGAGTAAACCTGTAACATTTTCTGAAACTAACTGCTCCACAAATGAAAAACTTCAAACAATCTGTTCTGAACAAAAAACGTCTGACACCTACAAATGAAATCACTTCAACATGGACAGCAAAATAGTTTTACAACCCAAAATATCAGCACTTCACAGATATGTTTCCCAACAAGTAATAAGGTATTTTGATCTCTGTAATTTCCATTTCTGATAGACATCTAAACTGAAGTTTTGTGATGTCTGAAGTTGATCTTTTATGAACCAGGCTTACAATCGTGCAAACAACATCACTTCATCGGGGAGTTCAAGCCAAAGCACTTTGTTTACAACATCAAATTTCAGTCACAGTTATGTTTCTCAAACTAATATTTCGGTAAGGTCATTTTGATGTTGTTTTGTTGACAACTAATATTTCACACATTAACTGTAACAATTTTTTTAACTAGACATTGCAACCTACAAATGAAAGCAATTCCTCAGGTGCAATGGACCAAGAAACTTTGATTACAACCCCAAATTTCAACATCTCAATCAGTTCTGATTCTCAAACAAGTAATGAGGTATAATAATATCTGTAACTGTTATTTTTGAAAGACTATTAAGACTTCACAAATCAACTGTTAGCATACACTTTTATAAACTAGGGTTCAAGAAGTACAGAAAACATCAGTTCATCAGAAACTACAGACCAACATGGTTTGTCTCCTAGTCCAACATTCAGTAGGTCAAGCAGAACTGATCCTCCAACAAGTTATTTGGTACGATGATGTTTGTAATTGTTTTTCTTTAAAAACTATTACTGTTTCAAACATGAAAACTTACTTCAATATTTTATAACCTAGACATCAACACCTTCAAATGAAAGCACTTCATCAAGAACAACAAATGCAAATAGTTTGTTTACAAACTCCAATTTCAGTGACTCAAGAAATTCTGTGTCAACAAAATATTTGGTAAGGTGAATTGTTATTCTATGTTGAAAACTAACAAATATTACACTCATGAAAATTAATAACTCATTTTATACACCAGACATCATCACCTACAAACAACAACATTTCATTGGGGACTGAACAGTCAGAAAGTCCAAAAACAAGCCCCAATATCAGCAACTTAAGCAGTTCTTCTGCTCCAACAAGTCACTTGGTAAGTTGACCTCTGTATTTTTTATTTTTTAAAGACAATAAATATTTCACAAACTGAATAATAACTATGATCTTTGATGAACTAGGTTCCCAAAAGTACAATCTACAGCACTTTTATAAGAACAACAGGCAATGACAGTTTGCTTACAACGTCAAATTTAAGTTCATCAAGCAGTTCAGTTTCTCAAATAAGTTACTTGGTAAGATCATGTCTGTACTTTTCATGTTTGCTGGGCAACTAATGTTTCACATTAAACATGTAAACAATCTTTTATGAACCAGACGTCACAACCTACAAATGAAAACACTTCATCAGGTGCAAAAGACCAAGAAAGTTTGTTTACAACCCCAAAATTCAGGATCTCCAGCAGTTCTGATTCTCAAACAAGTAGTGAGGTATAATAATATTTGAAACTGTTATTTTGAAAGTCTATTAATACTTCACAAATCAAATATACTCTTTTATGAACCAGGCTTCAAAAATGTCAGAAAACATCACTTCATCAGGGACTTCAGGCCAAAATGGTTTGTCTCCAAGTCCAACTTTCAGTAGCTCTATCAGTTCTGGTCCTCAAACAGGTCATTTGGTAAGATGATTTCCGTATTTTTCTTGTGTGGTTCACAACTAGTGATTCTTAAATTTAGAAAAACAATCGTTTGTGAACTAGGCTTCAAACAGTACAAACAGCATCACTTCTTCAGGGAATATAGACCAGAGTGGTTTGTCTACAAGTCCAACTTTCAACAGCTCCAGCAGTTCTGTTTCCCAGACAAGTTATTTGGTGAGGTGATATCCGTACATTTCATGTTTCATAGATAACTAATGTTTCACAAATGGAAAAACTGAAACAATCTGTTCTGAACTAGACGTCGCCACCTACAAATGAAATCACTTCAACAGGTGGAACAGACCAAAAAAGTTTTACAACCCAAAATATCAGCACCTTCAGCAGATATGTTTCTCCAACAAGTAATAAGGTATTTTGATCTCTGTAATTTCCATTTCTGATAGACATCTAAACTGAAGTTTTGTGATGTCTGAAGTTGATCTTTTATGAACCAGGCTTACAATCGTGCAAACAACATCACTTCATCGGGGAGTTCAAGCCAAAGCACTTTGTTTACAACATCAAATTTCAGTCACAGTTATGTTTCTCAAACTAATATTTCGGTAAGGTCATTTTGATGTTGTTTTGTTGACAACTAATATTTCACACATTAACTGTAACAATTTTTTTTAACTAGACATTGCAACCTACAAATGAAAGCAATTCCTCAGGTGCAATGGACCAAGAAACTTTGATTACAACCCCAAATTTCAACATCTCAATCAGTTCTGATTCTCAAACAAGTAATGAGGTATAATAATATCTGTAACTGTTATTTTTGAAAGACTATTAAGACTTCACAAATCAACTGTTAGCATACACTTTTATAAACTAGGGTTCAAGAAGTACAGAAAACATCAGTTCATCAGAAACTACAGACCAACATGGTTTGTCTCCTAGTCCAACATTCAGTAGGTCAAGCAGAACTGATCCTCCAACAAGTTATTTGGTACGATGATGTTTGTAATTGTTTTTCTTTAAAAACTATTACTGTTTCAAACATGAAAACTTACTTCAATATTTTATAACCTAGACATCAACACCTTCAAATGAAAGCACTTCATCAAGAACAACAAATGCAAATAGTTTGTTTACAAACTCCAATTTCAGTGACTCAAGAAATTCTGTGTCAACAAAATATTTGGTAAGGTGAATTGTTATTCTATGTTGAAAACTAACAAATATTACACTCATGAAAATTAATAACTCATTTTATACACCAGACATCATCACCTACAAACAACAACATTTCATTGGGACTGAACAGTCAGAAAGTCCAAAAACAAGCCCCAATATCAGCAACTTAAGCAGTTCTTCTGCTCCAACAAGTCACTTGGTAAGTTGACCTCTGTATTTTTTATTTTTTAAAGACAATAAATATTTCACAAACTGAATAATAACTATGATCTTTGATGAACTAGGTTCCCAAAAGTACAATCTACAGCACTTTTATAAGAACAACAGGCAATGACAGTTTGCTTACAACGTCAAATTTAAGTTCATCAAGCAGTTCAGTTTCTCAAATAAGTTACTTGGTAAGATCATGTCTGTACTTTTCATGTTTGCTGGGCAACTAATGTTTCACATTAAACATGTAAACAATCTTTTATGAACCAGACGTCACAACCTACAAATGAAAACACTTCATCAGGTGCAAAAGACCAAGAAAGTTTGTTTACAACCCCAAAATTCAGGATCTCCAGCAGTTCTGATTCTCAAACAAGTAGTGAGGTATAATAATTATGAAACTGTTATTTTGAAAGTCTATTAATACTTCACAAATCAAATATACTCTTTTATGAACCAGGCTTCAAAAATGTCAGAAAACATCACTTCATCAGGGACTTCAGGCCAAAATGGTTTGTCTCCAAGTCCAACTTTCAGTAGCTCTATCAGTTCTGGTCCTCAAACAGGTCATTTGGTAAGATGATTTCGTATTTTTCTTGTGTGTTCACTACTAGTGATTCTTAAATTTAGAAAAACAATCTTTTGTGAACTAGGCTTCAAACAGTAAAACAGCATCACTTCTCAGGGAATATAGACCAGAGTGGTTTGTCTACAAGTCCAACTTTCAAACAGCTCCAGCAGTTCTGTTTCCCAGACAAGTTATTTGGTGAGGTGGTTCCGTACATTTTATTTTGTCATAGAAAGAAATACTAATGTTTCATCAAAAGTAAAAACCTCATAACCAATATGTTCTTAAAACATGAAACCTACAAATGAAATCACTTCAACAGGTGGAACAGACCAAAAAAGTTTTACAACCCAAAATATCAGCACCTTCAGCAGATATGTTTCTCCAACAAGTAATAAGGTATTTTGATCTCTGTAATTTCCATTTCTGATAGACATCTAAACTGAAGTTTTGTGATGTCTGAAGTTGATCTTTTATGAACCAGGCTATCAATCGTGCAAACAACATCACTTCATCGGGAGTTCAAGCCAAAGCACTTTGTTTACAACATCAAATTTCAGTCACAGTTATGTTTCTCAAACTAATATTTGGTAAGGTCATTTTGATGTTGTTTTGTTGACAACTAATATTTCACACATTAACTGTAACAATTTTTTTAACTAGACATTGCAACCTACAAATGAAAGCAATTCCTCAGGTGCAATGGACCAAGAAACTTTGATTACAACCCCACATTTCAACATCTCAATCAGTTCTGATTCTCAAACAAGTAATGAGGTATAATAATATCTGTAACTGTTATTTTTGAAAGACTATTAAGACTTCACAAATCAACTGTTAGCATACACTTTTATAAACTAGGGTTCAAGAAGTACAGAAAACATCAGTTCATCAGAAACTACAGACCAACATGGTTTGTCTCCTAGTCCAACATTCAGTAGGTCAAGCAGAACTGATCCTCCAACAAGTTATTTGGTACGATGATGTTTGTAATTGTTTTTCTTTAAAAACTATTACTGTTTCAAACATGAAAACTTACTTCAATATTTTATAACCTAGACATCAACACCTTCAAATGAAAGCACTTCATCAAGAACAACAAATGCAAATAGTTTGTTTACAAACTCCAATTTCAGTGACTCAAGAAATTCTGTGTCAACAAAATATTTGGTAAGGTGAATTGTTATTCTATGTTGAAAACTAACAAATATTACACTCATGAAAATTAATAACTCATTTTATACACCAGACATCATCACCTACAAACAACAACATTTCATTGGGGACTGAACAGTCAGAAAGTCCAAAAACAAGCCCCAATATCAGCAACTTAAGCAGTTCTTCTGCTCCAACAAGTCACTTGGTAAGTTGACCTCTGTATTTTTTATTTTTTAAAGACAATAAATATTTCACAAACTGAATAATAACTATGATCTTTGATGAACTAGGTTCCCAAAAGTACAATCTACAGCACTTTTATAAGAACAACAGGCAATGACAGTTTGCTTACAACGTCAAATTTAAGTTCATCAAGCAGTTCAGTTTCTCAAATAAGTTACTTGGTAAGATCATGTCTGTACTTTTCATGTTTGCTGGGCAACTAATGTTTCACATTAAACATGTAAACAATCTTTTATGAACCAGACGTCACAACCTACAAATGAAAACACTTCATCAGGTGCAAAAGACCAAGAAAGTTTGTTTACAACCCCAAAATTCAGGATCTCCAGCAGTTCTGATTCTCAAACAAGTAGTGAGGTATAATAATCTATGAAACTATTATTTTGAAAGTCTATTAATACTTCACAAATCAAATATACTCTTTTATGAACCAGGCTTCAAAAATGTCAGAAAACATCACTTCATCAGGGACTTCAGGCCAAAATGGTTTGTCTCCAAGTCCAACTTTCAGTAGCTCTAGCAGTTCTGGTCCTCAAACAGGTCATTTGGTAAGATGATTTCTGTATTTTTCTTGTGTAGTTCACTACTAGTGATTCTTAAATTTAGAAAAACAATCTTTTGTGAACTAGGCTTCAAACAGTATAAACAGCATCACTTCATCAGGGAATATAGACCAGAGTGGTTTGTCTACAAGTCCAACTTTCAGCAGCTCCAGCAGTTCTGTTTCTCAAACAAGTTATTTGGTGAGGTGGTTTCTTTCATTTATATTTTTAAAGTCCAATAATATGTATATGAAAATGACTATGATATTGTACAAACATGTCATCAAAAAGTACAAACAACAGCACCTCATTAGACCAAAATGGTTCTTTTAAAACATTGAAATTCAGCAGCTCAAGCTGTTCCGTTTCTCATTTAAATTATTTGGTAAGACGATCTCTATACGTGTCATTTTTAGTATGTAAATAATGATTAAGTCTTTTAATAAATAAAAATTGGTATGCACCAGACATTGTTTCCTAAAAACAACAGCACTTCATCAAGGACTGCACAAACAGAAAGTCCAAAAACAGCACGAATTGTCAGCACCTCAACCAGTTTCTTTTCTCAAACAAGTAATCTGGTAAGTTAATCTCTGTAATTGTTATTTTGGAAAGACTACTAATACTCCACAAATCGAAAATAAATAAATTTTGATGAACTAGGCCTCCAAATGTACAAACAACAACACGTCTTCAGTGACTAACGACGAAAAGAATGTATCTACACGCTCAACTTTCAGCAACTCAGGCAGTTTTGTTTCTCAAACAAGTTTTGTGGTAAACTAATTTCAGTTATTTTAGTTATTTTAAAGAAACAAATACTTCTGACTTTAAAAAAATAAACGTAATCTCTTATTTAATAGAAATCGATACCTACGAACAGCAGCACTTCATCAGGAGCCGCACAGTCATTAAATTCAACAACACTGAATATTCATGACGTAATCAGTTATTTTACTCGCACAAGAAATGTGGTAAGTTGTCCTTTGTTACTTTTATTATTGGAAGACAATTAATACTTCACACATCAAAAATAAATACAATACATTATTAACTAGGCTTAAAAACACAGTCAACATCACTTCATCAGAGACTACAGACCAAACATTTTTGTTTACAAGCCTCCCTTCAGTAGCTCAAGCAGTTCTGTTTCTCTAACAATTTATTTGATAATGTGATCTCTCTGATTTCTGTCATTTTTATTTTTGAAAGACATCAGATGTTTAACACATCAAACATTAGTACAGTCTTTTATGAATTAGACTTCATAAAGTCTAATTCATGCCGATTGTACATGAAGAGATGTACAATCGACATCTCTTCATCAGGATCCGCACAGGCAAAAGATAGCTGGCTGCAGGTGTGAGTGGAGGGAGTAGAAGGTCTACTGAGGAGAGGAAAAGAGAAAGAAAGAGAGAGGAAGTGGCACAGGGGGTGAGGGAACATATACGGGGGACGAGAGAATAAATCTAACACTAAAGCAAACTAAACATAATAAACCTAGAGTAACTAAAAATAACTAGACACAACAATAAACATAAACTCAAATCATTATGAAAGATCTGAACAAAAAAAACAAGAACAAGCCTAACCTAATCAAAATAAGAAACTAACGCAAAATTATAATGAAACTAGAATCAAAGCAAACTACAAAACAACGCAAGAACCTGGTACTCACAGTTTTCAGCAATTTAAACAATTCTGTTTCTCACACAAGTTCTTTTGTAAATTTACTTCTGTAATTTTCATTTTTGAAAGACACCTAATATTTGACATTTTAAAAATTAGTACAATGTTTCATGAATTAGACTTCCAAACCTACAAATGATAGGACTTCCAGAAGTCCTATCACTGGAAAACCAGAAAATGCTGCTACAACCACAGCTTTCAGAACCTCAAGCAGTTCTCTTTCTCAAACAAGTTATTTGGTATGCTGATTTCTGTAACTTCGTTTTGAAGAAACAGCTGATATTTCACACATATAAAAAATACAACCTTTGTTTCAAACTAGACCACTCGACCTTCAACATCGGGGACGACAACATCAAGCCCAACTTCTACTATGGTAAGTTGACTTCTGTAATTTCTTCATAAAGAAATAGCTGACATATTGCACATATAAAAACAACCTTTGTTTCAAACTAGACCTCTCGACCTTCAACATCGGGACGACAACATCAAGCCCAACTTCTACTATGGTAAGTTGACTTCTGTAATTTCTTTATAAAGAAATAGCTGACATATTGCACATATAAAAACAACCTTTGTTTCAAACTAGACCTCTCGACCATCAACATCAGCGACTACAACATCAAGCCCAACTTCTACTATGGTAAGTTGACTTCTGTAATTTCTTCATAAAGAAATAGCTGACATTTTACACATATAAAAACAATCCTTATTTCAAACTAGACCTCTCGACCATCAACATCAGCGACTACAACATCAAGCACAACTTCTGCTATGGTAAGTTGACTTCTGTAATTTCTTTTTAAAGAAACAGCTGATATTTCACATATATGAAAAAAACAATCTTTGTTTCAAACTAGATTACTCAACCTGCAACACCGGGGACGACAGCATCAAGCCCAACTACTGCTGCATCAAGCACTACCACCTCTTCAACAATTCTGCCCAGTATGACGTTAGATAATAACCCGAACTTTAGTTCTAATGAATTGACTCAAACTGAGAGCGCTGAGAATGCAGTGTAAGTATATCTGTCAATAAATCCAATGATCCAAGAATATCATAATCAGTAGTAGAAGCTGCATTACAAAGAGTGTTAAATTGTCAATTATGTTTTGATAAAAATCTCTTTTTATGTTACAGAAATACTATGAGTAAAATGAGTATTATTGCAGATTTAGTGCGCAATACGAGCACAGCCATCATCAAAATTGGTAAAACTCAGGGAGTGTTTGCTAAACTGACACAAGAAAATCAGGAAAACAAGAACTTTGTCTTCACATCAAGTGGAGATGTAAAGGTACACAGCTTTACTTAAATAAGAAAAAGAAAACACATCATCAGACATGATACATCACACATGTATTTGTAATAATCTGTTTGCAATAGATTTCATCAGAAAGCAACAATTTGGCGACAGACTACACTCTATCAGTGCATCTTCCTAAAGAAGCCAGTGAAATGGCTGTAAAGAAAAATGGCTCCTATATTGGAATCTTGCTTTTTCCAGGAATTCCTAAGGTAAAACAAAGGATCAGCCATTTAAATATATATATATATATATATATATATATATATATATATATATATATATATATATGTATATATATATATATATATATACATATATATATATATATATATATATATATATATATATATATATATATATATATATATACAGTGTTATATATAACAGCGTTTTACACATAACAGATCAATGCAACAAGTTCTTTCTTTAATAATCAAATCCTTGGGATTGAGATGGGAGTGAAAATATCTAACCTTTCAGAGACCATCAACATTCAGTTCAGTAACGTGAATACGGTAAGAGATGCTAAAAACTTTCAGAATAATAGTTTAATAATATTTTTTTGTTGGACACAATAAGAGTTCAGATGTTTCTTCTTCTGTTCCACTACAGACTGGATTGAGTGTTTCTTGCGTATCATGGGATGGGAGAAGTAACCAGACAGGTTGGTTCAAGTCTTATTAAGTTTCTACGTAGAGGCTCACAAATGCCATTACTAGATTATAGCTTATTTGACTCACCAATATGGTGTTTATCCATCCATCCATCCATTCATCCATCTATGCTTGTCTTCTTGGGGTTACAGGGACGATGGTGTTCAGGGAATCAAAAAAAAAAAATTAATGAAACCTTACCCTTTCTTTGAAATAAATCTTCTGTTTTAATATTAAGAAATGCATGTCTGGTCACTCGGTTTCCTTCCATTTATCAACCAACGCTGTGCTTTTTTAAAATGTAAAAAATTCTGATGAATATAATATAATGAGTATATATACACCATAATGTTCTTTTGGTTGTTGTTGAGATGTTTAGATGTGTTTTATGTGCATCATGTCTTCCTAATTTAAGACATTGCAAGATGAATTTTTACATGTCTCTGGTGCATTGGTCAAAACCTTCATGCAATATGGGATCTAGACACACTGCCTCTGCTTTGCGACTCCTCTCCCATTTACAGAGAGGGTTGGTAACACTGTAAAGACAGATGAGAAAGACAGGAATGAGCAAAAGTTAGATTTATTTTATGTTATATTGTCAATACAGCATTAAAAGATAATATTGCCATTGATTTACGCCTGCTTTTTTCATTATTCTTATATGCACAACATCTCAGATATGTCAGGCAGTGCTGAATTTCCCTCTGTATCTTTACATTTCAGTCTTATCTAATTTACTTTTGTCCCTTCTGGCCACCAGATGGCGCACACAAATGGATCACAGATGGCTGCAAAACAATAGAAGTCAACAGCAGCATCACATGCCAATGCTCTCACCTTACCTTTTTTGCTATTCTTATGGTGAGTCATTTTATGCAGTTTTTAAGAACACCACATTTATTTTTCATGTTTACTAAACAAATATTGTGATTTAAACCAGTCACCAGGGAATAAAAATATCAGTTCCTCTGACTTGAAAACCCTGACCCAAATCACAAAAGCTGGCTGTGGCATGTCCATGTTCTTCCTGGGTGTAGCCCTCTTCATGCATTTTCTCGTAAGGTAAAAAAAATAATAATAATAATAATAATAAGGTCTGCTTTTGATTTAGATTCTACTTAGAGAAGGGTTTTTGTTAACACAAACCTATTTGCTTCACAGGAAAACTAAAGCCAGTGAGGCTGTAAAGATCCTCATGAATCTCTTTGTCGCCCTGTTCTTCCTGAACCTTTGCTTCTTGATAAATGAGACAATCGCTAAACTGAAGGTCTCAGCAGCATGTGTGGCGATGGCAGCGGCTCTGCACTACAGCATGCTGGCCACATTCACATGGTTCTTCATGCAGGCCTTGCACCTGTACTTCAATCTACACCAGATCTCCACAAACATCAAATATTATATGGGCAAGATTTGCATCGTGGGATGGGGTAAGAGATCGAAATAGTTCAAATTTACTGTGATTTGTTTGTCTGGAGATTATAAGGAAAATGTGTTTCCTCTCTGTTTAGTCATTCCCGCTCTGCTTGTGATTGGACTTCTTGCCTCTAATAACTATGGTAACGTGGAAATTTATGATGATAATGGGACTTCAGTAAGCATGTAAGGATATTATGAAGATAATTTAAATGACATATTTATGCTTCAGATTATAAAATAATCAAATCTTTGTCATGACTTCCAGGTGTTGGATCCCTGACTCTACATTACACTTGGGAGTGAACATTGGTTACTATGGAATTGTGTTCATCTTCACCTTGACCATATTCCTTGTAACTGTAGTGCAGATCACTAAATTTGCATCTAAAGCAGACAACAGGGACAAAGTCTCTACCAAGAAGCGGTTCTTCTCTCTTGTGGGTCTTTTCTTCCTTTTGGGCATCAGCTGGGGATTTGCTTTTTTCAGCTACGGCACTCTGCTCCTTCCCTCTTACTACATCTTTACCATCTTCAACTCCTTTCAAGGTAAGCCTAAAACTGAAAGTGAACCTCTTCAAATTCAGACTAAATGACTTAAAAGAAAAAATAACCAATTCATTATGTGCTTGTAGGATTCTTCTTGTTCGTTTACTACTACTTCTCCAGCAGAATTCACACAGAGGACAGAAAACTATCCGAGAACAGCAGCCGCGCCACGGAGAATGTGTACACCACATCTCCTTATGCATAAGCTCCTAATTCTTCAATGTTTTGTTTCTCTCACCAATGTGGACATGGAAATGTGTTATGGCAAAACTGAAATCTAATACCAAAAATACTCCCAAATCTGGGTTTTTTGAGTTCCGATCTGGTTGAATATTTTATTTTTATTTTCTGCTGAAACCAATACTTTTCAATCCATAGAACCTTTCTGTTAACATAAAAACTGCTCTGGAAAACTATCCTGGTTCCAGGAAAATGTCCTAGTGCACCTTCAAACACCTTTATTGTTATGTGAGATTTGTGAGATTGTTTGGACGCTAGAGGGCAGCATTTTACTGTTAAGAGAACTTTCTCTACTTGGCATGCAACATAAAAAGTCTTGGATCCTCAGCGGCTGCTGATCTGGTTTATCTTCCCTCAGATGAAGAGATGGAGAACTCTTCTGCAAGTCATTAGTCTGGATGACTCCATGTTTCAATGAAAGTCCTGCCTTACATTCTATATGAACCCCAAATCTTCAGTGGAACGCAAAGTGAGAATGATTAGTAAGATAAATATGAGCCTTTTACAACTGGTGAGCTTGTCAAATAAGAGGAAGATGGTAAAGCAAGAGGTTGGGGGAGAGGTAGTGGGTAAGCTGGAGGGGTGTGCACAGAGTCGGGGACCAACCTCAAATCGGTTAGTCTGTTGCGTGCCTGCAGATAATTACCTTGAGCCGACAGAGCAGCTTCCACTGGCTGACAAGAAATGACCTCATTGTTACCTGCAGGAACAAAGTCCCTTAGAGGACGTTACTCACTTGAAACCATTTGTCAAAATTTAACTATGTTTGGTGAATCCATCTTTAAGCAATATTTGAATACTGAAACTGGATACTTTTAAAACAGAACATTTACATAAAATAGCAAAAAAAAAAAAAAGAAAAATAGGACTGGTGGCGTCAGGTTATTTATCTCATCTTTGTTTTGTTTTTTTTGCTGTCAATGTAACAATAGCTACATTTATACAATATTTAATTTTAAAAAATATATTCTTCAGCAAAATCTTTTGCATACTCAAGCACTTTTCTTCAAGAGATTCAAAGCAGATTGTATTGCCACAAAGATACGCACATCCTAAAATCCACTGTAGTGGGTTTTGGGGCAAAGATGTCAAAAGTGGAAATCACAGAGACAGACCTTCACGTCAAGTAAAGCCCCAATGTTAATAGATTATATTTCACTTTGTTGTGCAGATGTACTTCTAAGTTTTCAAAATGTCATAGTACAAAGGAAATGTATATGTTTTAAAAATACAACTTATATGTATTTATATTATTTCTATATTATTTATTTCTACTGCTGTAATTATTGGAGCATTTCTTGTCATTATTAAGTTAGATTGATTTTTACTTTTTAAGAATCAATCAGAAAAGTGTGGCTCAGCTATTCAAGGATGGTGTTTATGATGCTTTATTGTTCAAACATCTTCTTTGTTTTTACATTAATTATGTATACATGTAGTCATATTGTATTTCTGATATATATTTTGACTTAATGTCCCTTTTGTTTTTATTTGTAAATACGTGCTTTTTGTAAAAAAATTTATTGATTCTCTCTTTTTCACAGGACAAGGTCTCAGATTTATATATTTTACATTTATGTCAAATCTTTTATAAACGCACACTATGCAGAATAAATGTCATGTAATAAAGTGTGACTTCCTTAAGTAGAAAACTGCACTTTTAAGTTGTAGTCAATGTTTAGGAGAGACATTCATGGAAGATTTATTTATCTATGACTGGTTAATCTTGTAAATGACCATGGCGTGTCAGAGAAAAACTAGGGTAATTACTGCCATGCACATGTGATTTGTGCTGCTCTAAATGAGGCTTTTCATGCAGAGCACAGCAGGCGTCTGTGGTGTACCTGCGTGTGACCATACATCGAGACCTCGGCTGTAAACCGAGGCTGCCGTGCAAGCTTAGGTTACAAATCAAAGCCCTGCGGTAAAACATATATGTCAACAAATGCATCAATATCAGACGCAGCAGAAGGTTGACGTGGCGACAAAAGAAATGAACAACTGTGCTTTTCACTCAGCCTAGAAATTAGTAAAAGTTCTCACACACATTTGGAATGTGCTTTTATTGTTTTCTTTTTGTTTTTTTTTTGTTTGTTTTTTTTTTTCAGATCAATTCATCTCTAAGAAAAATCTGAAAGGGCGCCCGCATCTGGGAACGTCAGTTTAGACGATTTCATAATAAGGCTAGTGAGGAATGTACAATATTCACGCAAGGCCATAAAAGTTTTACAAGAGCGAAAATGTGGCTGCGAGAATGAAGTTTTAGCATGTGTAGATGAGTTTCCTTTAGTGGAGCGAAACTGAGCAAACACTTATAATTACTCTAAGTCCCAAACCACAGACGTAGTTTCGAGAAAACTTGTATGAATCTCCAGATTTTATGACACTCCAAGAAAGACACACACGCTAAAAGAACAGTGCCTTGTAAAACTATTGATACCTCACATATTTCATAAGGATTGTGTGTGATAGAGCAATATAAAACTGCATAATTATGACATGAAAGGGAAATTATTCCACACTTCAGTTATTCCAAATAAAAATTTAAAACAGGTGATCTGCATTTGTGTTTCCCCCCTTTTAACAAAATATCCCTTAATAAAATTAAGTGTAGCCCTTTAAAATCGCCTCCTCCTCTCCTTTATTATGACACTGTAATGCACAGTTTTATGCTTTTATTTATATATGGCACTTGTATATAATCCAATCTAATCTCAATATGAAGGTTCTAAAAAAATCCTCAAAGATTTGGTGACTCTGGAGGAACTGCAGCTCAGGTGGGAGAGTCTGTTGAGATGATCGTTTTTCTTTACAAACTCAGATTAAAAGAAAGTCAAGATGTTAAAATAACGAAATAGCGGCCGGTTCTGTGTTCAGTGTGGAAGGCGCTCGAGTCAGGTAAGACCATAAAAAACCTTTTTGGCTTTGTTGAAGAGCTCTGTGGAGGAACATTTGCATTGCACATAACCTTAAACACACTGTATTACTGTGACATGGTGGTGGCAGCATCATGCTGTGGTAACATTTTGTCTTAGCAGCGAAAAAGAGGCTGGTTAGAGATGATGGGAAGACAGATGGCAATATATGATAAATGATGCCAGTAGAAACCCAGTTATTGGCTGCAAACATTTGAGATTGAGGTGGAGAATCACCTTCCAGTTGGTCAACAACACAAACATATAGGTAGAATAACAATAAAATGGCTTTGGTCAAAATGTGACATGGTGTGACGTGACATGGCTCAATCAAAGTCTAGACCAAGCTTTAATGGCAAAGCTTAAAGATCTTGGTTCACAGATGCTCTCCCACCAGCTTGACTAAACTTCAACTATTGCAAAGATGAATTGGTAGAAATTTGAATCTCTAGATGTGCAAATCAGAAAGGGTTTGGTATTTTATCTTGAAAATTAATACCAAAAATCCTTTACTTTCTTCTTAGCAACAATGTGCTGTTTTGTGTTTGGATTATCACACAAGATTCAATTTGATGGTTGTACGCGAAAACATTGAATTTGAACGAAAGCTTTTGCGAGGCAATGTAAAAGCAGAAGGGAAGCAAAGGTGCTGGAGGTGACAAGGTCATGAGGCAATTACTGTACACTGTACACGTCTTCAGAAGAGGGAGCAGTTAACTTCCACACAACGTCAATAAATCTACAATGAATCTGTTCCAGTTTCCCTGTAACAAGAGACAATTAGTTTTAAAAGGAACATGAAATAAGACCATTTTCAAGTCACAGCTTAGAGTTTGGACAGAATAAGAGACATTGTGTGAGGGAGTGTGTGCGTGCGTGTGTGTGTGTTTTATTAAACAAAGTCTGAGGCTGAATCCTGGAGCATAAAACAAACTTGTAAATCTCAAATGACCTATAAAGCTTGTTAACTCTGTTCCTAGAAACTTGCGTGTCAAGAGAAAATGTGATTAGTTCTATACAGCGAGCAAATCTTGACAGCTATTTTCAATTATATGGACATTATAAAACAAATAAAAAACAAAAATCTCTTGTCAGCAAATTTATAGGAATTCAAAACAACTTAAAATTTGACTTTTTTTTCTTCCTATGTTTCCCTGTTCCGGTCTTATCGGCGGGTCAACTGCGACCTCCTCCTTCTCTCTCCGTTT
Source organism: Poecilia picta (assembly GCA_033032245.1). Classification (NCBI taxonomy): domain Eukaryota; kingdom Metazoa; phylum Chordata; class Actinopteri; order Cyprinodontiformes; family Poeciliidae; genus Poecilia; species Poecilia picta. The sequence goes on from CM065374.1 coordinate 10,704,665, forward strand.
CAAAATGATTTATGTCTTTGTAACCCTGTTCGAGAAATGAATGTGGACCTGGGGCCTTTGTAGCGTCTGGTTTCCCCCGCAGGCTGCAGTAAAATCAGAAGGAGGGCCAGGAGAGGGGCAGCGTTTGCGTGACTGCAGAGTGGGGGAGCAGGCGGCTGCGAGCCTCAGCCGAGGGGCACCTGTGAGCTTCCCCCTCCACCTACACGCATGTTATGATGTGGCCCCAACATTTAGAGCTCTCAGGCTGGTAGGTTTGAGGGCCCGTGTTTAAGTGTGCAGATTTATGAGGGGTGGCTTGAGCGTATCAGAGAACCTGTGCTATTTTTTGCAGGAAGGACTAAATGAGGCTCGTGAATTTCAGAGCTGAGAAAGAAATGTCAAGGTGCCTTCGGGTTACGGTCGTAATCTGGGAAAACTCTCAAACGGAGCACCAATTTTTTATTTTTTTTTTGTTGTTGATGCCTGAAAAGCACTTGACTGTGATGAACTGTCTCGCGTGAGACCTAGAATCTGGTTTTGACCTCCTATCTTGCAGTTCATCAACATCTTTCATTGATTTGGGAGACATGGAGGATGCCGAAAGCAGACGGGTCAGGAAAGGGGGAGTAGAAGACGAAGTGAGGGGGTGACTGGGTGAAAATATTCAGGCAGATAAGCTGACCTCTGGGTTTTGACCTTTCTCTTCCTGCAGTTTCCTGTCTGTTCTTCGCACGTCATGTGCAATAACAGGAAGGATCATACCCTCTTCACTGTCACGAAATGGGCTTTCTCCTGGTCCCTCCAACCCTGCGGCCTCAGCTGCTCTTCATCAGCCCCATCAATCACTCACCACCTTGTTAAGCTTAAGCCCTGATACACAACGAGGAGGGAATCCAGAGGATCTCTCACACACAGCCAGAGCTGCCTATCAAATGTTACAATTAACTGTAAAATAGCCGCTCTATGACAACATTCAGACTTAAAAATTCAGATTTTTTATTTCAGGATTCAATTTTGTGAGATTATTTATTTTTTAGCTAGCACAAGAAATAGGTCTAAAGGTTTTACTATGCAGAAGAGCTTTTACCACTTTTTGCAGCTGCTTCTGAAACTACCTTTTTTTCACTTGAATAAAAACTTTTGGTGTCTTCCTGTTATCTACTCTTTAGGAAATTCATCCTAATCCTGATCTGTTTGTTCCATTTTATGTATGTTCTTATGCAGACTTTGATGAGTAAATCAGGCCATTCTGGAAAACAGACGTTGTCTGGTTGGATCAGCTCATGAAACTAAAATCTCCTTAAGTTTTCCCTAGAAAGGAATGCCAGTAATAGGCCAACAAGTTTTAAAATAACACATGTTGCCATTAAGAATGTTCCAAAACCAGAAGCCTTCAATGATGGACCTCTATGTAACATTAAACTGACTCAAAAAAATGCTAATTTAATTTTATACAAGAAATATTAAATAGTTAATTCCAAATTAAATATTGAATATTTAATTTGTTCTTGCTGAATTTTAACTAATTTTATTCACAATTCCATTCCTTTGTAGTATTTTAATTGGGGTTTTTTTTAGCATTTTTTCTATCCCTTACAATTTTTCAGGCAATTTTACAAAAGAAGGGCTGCTTATTTATTTCTGCCAGGACTAAAGTAAAGCTATTTTACAGATAAATTAAGAGTTTGTGTTGGGGAATGTCATATTCTTGGCTTATGAGTAATAAAAAAATTTTCGCTTTGTTTTTTTTAGATCAGCATTTCCTCTTTTTTTTACCACTTCCCCCAGTTGACTTCCATTTAAAATATGTAAATAATTTATTATTTATTCCAAATCTAAACTTTATGAAATGTTTAGTGTTGAAGTCCTGTGGGAAGGTAAATCTTCATTCTAATCTTGAGTGTTTTTCAGGCTTTGAGAGTTTTGTTTCACAGGATTTTTCTTTGTTTATCTCCTTCTACTCTGAACAACTTTTCTGTTCTGGCTAAAGAAAAACGTCCCTCAAACATGTTGCTGCTGTCACCATGTTACACAGAGGGGACGGTATATTCAAGATGCTACACATAGTGTTATATTTTTCTCCTCTAATACATGTTTGCATGTATGATAAAAAACTTCAGTATTTAGTAATGAAATGACATTAGATGACAACTTATTGCAAGTTTTGGATGGATGCCATCCTTTCAAATTTTTGCTTGAAAAAAAAATATTTCTCTACACATTTCTGTTAGTCTATCACATGAAATCTCAAAAAATACAACTTGGTGGTAACATGACAAAATGCTTGTTTTTGCAATAGCATTCTCACGCATAACACCACAGTCAAAATAACTTTTTCCTAATAGGTTCTAACTGTCAGGAAGCGCTGATAATGTTGGTAACATATCATGATAAACTCTTGCATGAAGATAAATTTACGATAAGAAATGTTCAGGCTTCCAGCCCTTCATTTTTTTTCTCCCCACAACTATCCAGCGGTAAAAGCTGCTGTCAGCACCATAAGTGATCTCACAAGTTGTCTCTTTATTTAAACATTTGTTGGACATTGCAGTGTTGAAATCTTTAGTAACATGCAGCCGCACTTATGATTGTTTGTCTTTAAGCAGTTTTGCTGTGTTTCAGCAGCAGACAGCTGTCTGTTGGCGCCAAGACAGGGATGTTGACAAGTCAGATACTTCTGCTGCTTTCTAACATCTTCTTTGGTGCAGTAGATGAAAAACTTTTCAGTCTTCGGGTTAAACCCAGAAGTGGCTCTGAAACATGCTCTCCCTTTTAGGGAAGTGGTACGACTGGTTAGCGCCAAATCGTGTTGTGTTCTCATAGCCATCCTTCTTTGTACAGGCATATAAAGAAAAAAATAATAATAACAGAAGCCAGATGAGAGCATATTGTTTATTGTTATATGCTATGAAAAATGAAACCACAACTGAAACTCTTAAACAGCTGTGTCTAATGTAATTTGTGATTTCTAAAGCATTTTAAGAAGAGCCTTAATAAATAAAGAGTTGTCACACATTGCCTCCCTATATCTATTGAAATTTATGCATTCCAGTATTTTATTTTATTTTTCTCATTAAATCATCTTTTTGTTTAAGCAGCAGCTGCCAGATATATTTCTTTTTGATGGAAGAGCTAAACAGACCTCATAACTTGCAATTGGATCCCACACTTCGGGAGATGAAAGCTAAGAATGTAAAGCTGTCTGGATTCACTCACACTGCACTTTGTTTGCTTGCATTTATAACGACTGTAGCTGTTCGAGCCTTTCAAATTCACAGTCATTGATTCTGAGGTATTTTCCTCACAGAAATGATGCAGACTTTCCCACAATGATAAGGATTGCTCGCTCGTTGACGTGACGAAGCAAAATACGATAAAAATCATAGCACTTGTTTTATTATGTAAGCAGCGTGTACAAGAGCAATATTTATGAAGCACTTAGGCTTATTAGGACAGCAACCATTTTATCAACTGGTAATGGAGCTGGGCACTCATAAAATATCATTTTATCATTTGCAATCGTTTAAAATAATTTCGGTAGTTTATAATAGAATCTACTTTTATGTAACTATCAAAAACATCTTCCTCTCATTTCTTATTCCATAAAGTAATAATAATCAAAAAAGGAATTAGTTTGAGATTAGGGCTTGAAATGTGATCAAAATAGTAAAAAAAATAAATAATTCCTATATTCTAACAAGATGTTATTTTCTCTTACAACCTCAGCTATGATTTGCTGTCCATGGATCAAAACTTGTCTCAAACAGCGGTATTTTCTGGGATAAAAGCATGCAGCAGGACAGCAGAGCAGTTTATCCGTCACTTTCTTTGCTTCACCCCAGAAAAATGCTTCAAATAATCCCATTGTTTCAGAACTGCATATCCAGCCTGTCTACTTTATATAACTTTGTTTATGATGTGTTGTTGGAAACAACGTTTTTATATCCACCTCTGCTAAAAGGATGTGACATCAGCGCATTTTTGATCCACTGGCAAGAAAGGCTCAGTATTAAGACGTTCCGCTTGCTTGCAAGTTTACTTTAGCATTAATGTTGCTAAACCGTCTAAACCAAATAAAAGCTCAATTCTTCATTTAACAAAGAAATGTTCTCAACTATAAGTCATAGGACATTTCTTAACTTTTGCTGTGTTGCGATATTATTTTATAATTCACTCTATTCAAACATGATACTCGTACTATTCTCCTAAATAAAAAAAAGTATCTTTAATTTTTTACATGACCAGAAAATAATCCGTATTGCATGTCTTTTGTCTCCTGGCAATATGTCCGTAATGTATCTAAGTCAAAACCTGAGCCCTCAGAGGTTTCATTTCAAGTCAGCCATTCTTTTGTGCAAACATATTAAATTTCCTCTGTCTTTTTTCAACTTGGACCCTGTAATGATCCAACAGTGATTCTCACTACACAACCAAGAGCGAGAGTACATTCTGTAAATAAATGAACGGAGATCACACGAGGAGATAAATACGGAAAGCATCCAGTCTCGTGCCAGTCTCAATCAGCTCTTGTTTGCGTTTGTGTGTTTGCATTTAAGTTAGTGGCAGTTTAATGTGAGGGACCACCGGAACAGTTTGTTTCCCGGAACTCTTGTTTCTTTTATTTTTATTTTTTCATCCTCGACAAGACTCTTTTTTATAAAATGTCTCTTATTTGTCATTTAAGGCAATCTCAGCACTTAAGGATGTGGCGTTTTGAAGTAATTGTACAGTCCCAGTAAGCGGTTCAGCTCTTTTGCAGAATGCCTTGGACAAACCACAGGATTAAAGCTTGATGAGTGTTCATGTAGAGCAAATAAAACTTCAGAACATGCTTCTTTGAAATCTACTCATTCAATCTCAGATGCATTTTATCCCATGAAGCAATATTTAATCAATATTTTTTTATATTATATGAAAAATTAACTTCTCTATGCTGAGAATCCAGGTTGGGGTTGTTCCTTTGTTCTGCAACTCTCTGTTGAAACTAGTGTTTCTGTTTACAAGATCTAAAGCATGACTTCCAGCTTCCAGAGCCAAACTGCTTCAAGTGATTCCATGTCAGCAGAGGTACTGACTGAAGTCATGTCAGAGGTTAATCTGGAACATACTTTTGATTATATGGGGTTGTGTTATTCTGCTTTCCTAACACTCTGTCTGATTTATGGGCCTCATCTTGCTGCTGGTCGCTGTAGCTGCTGCAGCTGAATCTGATGCTTCTCAATGTGCAACCAGGACTTAAACTGGTGCATGTGTTAAAAACAACAAAGGTAAATAAATAATAATGAGGAAAGAAGACTTGTTTAATGAATGCATTAAACTGTCTCACTTGGAAATTAGCTACTCAGATGGTAACAGTCATACTCTTTTCTTTCAAGGTGTAGGAATCTGAGTTAAAACTACAACTTCAAATGTAAAGATTTATTCTACAAATATGCACTGCTGCAAAACACAGTCTGAACATTTCTTTTTTTCTCTAGTTTCGAGTACAAATAAGACAAAACTAACTTACACATAACTTTTCATCTAGAAAGTGTGAGCTTCTTTTAGGGCAATTATTTCTTAATATTGAAGAAAAAGTATTAGTTCCATTTGAAGATTATTTCACTTAATCTACCGATGGAAAGAGCTTTTTTTTTTGCAATATTAGAAAATTATTTATTTAAAACAAGCTCCTATATCTCACTGAAAAGTTAGCTTTGTCTTATTCCAAGTGTGGCAAGATATTTTCACTAGAAGCTAGACCAAAAGTACGTGGTAAGATTTAGTGTTTTTGAAGTGTTACCATGGTAACTACCAATAAATATTTTTCTTTTCTTTATTTAAAACTTTTGAATGGTAAAGAGCTTTTTAACATTTACGAAGAAAGAAAGAAACTACTCATTTATGAATGTTTTTTTATTGGTATGCGCAAGTCTAATCTGAAATGACTTCATGTTATTAGCTATAATTATATAATAACAAGAAACAGAATGGAAACCATTAAAACGTTGGTTTGGGTTTCACATAATGAATTCACTCCCTGAAAAATAAATTACCTTTTCAATAATCTTCATGTATCATTAATGATAACCTTATGATGGACAACATTTTGAATGTGCTGGACAGCCCAGTAAATTCTAAGGACTGCACCCTGCTTTGTGAAAACATTTTTATTTTATTTTAATTTTTTTTTTTTTTCTAAACGATTGACACATTTTCCCATTACCGTTTGTATACCAGATCAGAACGCAATTGGGGAAATTTGCCATGATGTGTGGTGACGTCAGTATTGGTGTGAGAATCTGTTGAATAACATCAGTCTGAACAAGTGACCTCTCCGAACACTGCCACAATCCTCTTGCACCTCTTGCTCCGCTTTCTCCAGTGCCGTTTGTGCTACAGTAAACTCTGAATGACCCATCTTTAGATCCCGATTCACAGCAATTACAGCTGGGCATGCTCGACTTCACTTTATGTCAGCCACGTATTCAAAGTGTCCCCATTCTTTCAGTTCTAGACACCAGCTAAACTCTGCCATGCACTTTTGCCATTACTGCATCTGAAAATCGCCCTTTTAGCAGCGCCGTAAAATTTGCCTTTCACACAGGCAGCTGGCCAAAGCAAATAAACCAGCCACATGCCAGCAAACGAGGGCATGAATGGGGTCAGGGGGGGCCTTGTCAAGAGGTGCCAGAAGTGACAGAGGGAGGGATATGGTCACGCAAAGAAAACAAGCTCAGCAAGAGCGAGGGCAGCCTTCTCACGCAGGGGCCCAGACTTGTGTCTTGTCATGCAACAGCCACCCCGTCAACCCAAATTAGGGCTGATGGAGGTAATAAACCGAGGGGGGGGAGGAAAGGAGGGTTTCCCTGCGTGTCTTTCGAGAAAATAAAAACAAGAGGAAGGATGTGCTGGCCACCTTTTAGAGGGGTCATATAACACAACGCTGGTGACCTCAGTACGCCACAGATGGTCATGCTCTTTGTAAGGCGAAACCAAATCTTCAGCTCAGGCATAAATCCATAAATAAATTAAATACAAAAGTCTGTTATGTAAGCATGAATACAACAATAAAAATATAATTAATTTAAATTAATTTCCAGTTGATATTTATAAAAGCTCATGTCCACCCTATTCTTGACATTTTTTGCTGTTGGATTGATTTGCTTGCAAATTCAGCCAGCTAAATCAGCTGATGCCAAAATTTACTACATTTTGTTATGACACGGAAATGTGTCCACAAAAACTGTGGCGGTTCCTGACATCTGCAACATGGCTCAACAACCAGGGTGCCATTTTGTGGTGCCCCAAATTACGTTTCTATCGATTTTCTAGTTCTCTATTTTTAGTTTAGTATGAATTGGACACCATCATGCGCTTAGCATAGCTTAGGCTCTGGCAGAAAACAATTAAGCTACTTAGGCTATTAAATGAAGTTAGTTTCCAGTTAGCTTCTCCTGATTTGGTGCCAAACTAAAGGGCTACTTTACTGTTTCTAAAAACCTTGGACAGTCTTTCTAATTTTCTCTAGTTTAAAATCTAAATGCTCAAAGAACTATTGCTTATATGTAATCTGCATGGATCACATATATTTTCTAAAGCACAGGTTAAGTAATAATTCCATTAGATTTACCATGCTAAATAAAAATATCTTAAAGTTGTATTCACCTAACCTGTAGTGTAAAGTTAATGTCTTTTTTTGGTGTAAACTTGCTCTTTTCACTCTGGAACCTTTTGCATACATCCCCCACTTTTTATTCTCTTATGCAACTTACAGACATTTACTGATGAGCTACAACATCCAGTATTCATTTCATAATCAAGTGAGTTAATAAAGAATATGGTATTTACCCCATTGAAAGCTATGTTAGATCAAGAGATTAACGGTGTTTCACGACTTGTGATCTGGGATTAAAAGAAAAATAAATGATAGGTACTTGATAAGGACATAATGTCAGTTTAGACATTCCTTCTTGCTGCTTGGCTTACAACTTTGTGTTTAACTTCTTCCCAAAATAACTACAGAACCCCAAGGAACACACCTTATATAGACAAAACCCTCTGAGAGCAGCATTCAAACAGTGCCAAGATAAAATTAAGGCACATTCATTTTCCTAACGTCACATTCCTCGTTGGCCGACTGTACACTGAAGGAGAAGCAGGATGATAAGCCACTCAATCAGACAGACAGAGCTCGTTATTTCTGTGACTGACAGCCTTAAAGCATCCTTATGTCTGCTTACTTTGCAAATAAAGATCCAGTATACACCAGAATGTTGGACTTGTCAAACAGATGGATTGTTCTCGGTTATTTCCACATTTGTTCAGCCTGACAGAGAAGATGAGGCTGAACCCAGAACAGCTGGGCCCTGCACATAAGCCAAAGTGAAATAAAGTCTGGAAACTAAAAGACAATTTGTAAGAAATGATCTTACATGATTAGCTTTTAATGAGTGAACGGTTCTCTTCTCTGGCTCAGACTTGCACTCATTCTGTCCAATATTAATATTCGGATGTCAGTCCTTATTTCTCCTCATGAGTTAAAGAAAGTGGTTTAAAAAAATATCTGAGTGGAGGCTTCAAGGTTGTAGCAATGATGTCAACTTTACCTCTAGACTGATTTCCAAATGCATGCGAGAGAGGCACCAAAACAGGGCAGAGTAGTGAATGGATTCATTTGTTTGAAAAGAGCAAGATTGGGTTTAGAAGTATACGAAGTCAACATGTGGGAATCAAACAAAGATATTTCATGAAACTAATAGGTGAACATCTGCAAGTGTGCGGACGCTGTTGTGATCTGTCTCTTTCAGAGTACAATGTGGGTCTTTCATTAGCAGAACAATACAAGCAGTCAAAACCAAGGAGTCCAGCTACGGCCAGCTCCAAGATGAATCAGGCTAAGACAAAAATAATTAGACTACAAATAAATAACATCGTGTGAGAAGATAAAATTACTGCACATTCATTTTCCTAAGGTGACAGTCCAACACAAATTGGAAGAAAGATTCTACATTGGTTGCAAATTTCAACCGTATAAAATTCAGACAAAAGCTCAAGCTGATTAGGGAGACTGAATGCAGACTCTAAGGGGTTTACTGCAGGATTGCCACCCCCTTTTTTTAGCCTTCCTCCTCTCCCACTCCTTCTTAAAAAGCATCCCCACAGCATGATGCTGTCGCCACCATGTTTCACCAAGGACACACACGGTGTGCTCAGGCAACATACGGCATTCTGTGTGTGCTGGCCTCATCTGATCAGATCTGCTTCTTAAACATGTTTGCTGTGTTACTTTTTAATGAATTTTGGCAAGACAAAGGAAATTTATATTAGTTTTCTTTAAAGAATGGTTTTCTTTCTTCAACGAGGCATTGAAAAGATCACAAAAGAGAAAAATGTCCATGTTGAGCTGACTTTTGATTACTGGCTCATTATTCAAAGTTTTCAGAAAAGTTGATGTTATTCTTTTCATGAATTTTCTTCACATAGAATTTGTAAAATAATCTGTGAAAACAAATGAAAAGAACGAGGGCACCCTTTGATCTGTATACAGAGGCATTTTTAAAGCTTTGAGGTATTTGTTAATGTTAATGAAAAACACATTCCAATAGCACAAAGACAAGGCCTTGATGTCGACAGAACATTTCTGTGAAAGAAGTCCCAACAGAAAAGGAATGCCAGCAGTCACAATTTTAAGGAAGTCTAGTGAATTAACAGCTCATGCTGAAGTTTCTGCTCGGCAGTAATTACTTCAGCCATTTACAACCCCAGATACACAGAGCTGTGGTGTACAAATTGGTCGAGTGGTCACAGGGCCACCCACAATCACATAATTAACTCCTCAAAGCGTTGCATGCTCAGACTTTCAATTTATTTGTAAATATCTTCATCATTCTTGTATATCCTGTTCTACTTTCAATGCACCGTATGTGGTAGCAAGCAAGGCGGGCATATATTAATATTTTTCTCTTTTCTGAAAAGTTTCCAAGTCTTACAGGTCCAGGCCTGATCTCATCTGCACAAGCGGTGGAGCAATATGTCACTTAGTCTCATTTTCAGGACTCTCAAAATACATTAGGCAGCCCAAGTGAAGACTCAAACACAGAAGAGTGCTGCAAAGTCACACAATGAGAAAGATCCATACTACATGTATTCAGTGAGCTGGTCGCTGTCTTGGATGATAATAATAATAATATAGTTTAAATTTAACTGTTGAGGCTCTGAGTGTTGTTACATAAGATTTGAAAGAGAAAAAAAAACTAAACTAATCAGAGTGGTCTACATAATCCCGGTCAAATTAGTGAACATCTTTGCTAAATCCTACTCATTTAAATAATTGGAACAATATGTAAAAAGTAACCACTACATCTCAAATAGACTCAGAATGAAAACTTACTTTGTCAGTTCTAAACACATTTTTTTAAGAGATACCATGCAAAATATGCAATTTATTAGACAACTCCTGTTCTACTCATTCAGCTTCACTCCACACTGTTCTGTTTATTACTTTTATCATATTTGAATTACTCTGCTAAGGCTTACATTCAACACTGATAAATGTTCTTTATCTTTATCATATGCATCTAACAGAGAACAAATTCATAATTTTTAAACTTAAAAATCTTGAACTAACCAATAAGTTGATCTTTACACATCATAGCTGTTATAAAAATTTTGTAAAAGCCAGACATCCTGACATTAATCAGGTTAAAATGTCCTGTTGTTCCCAAAATCTTTGTGAACTTCTGTTTGTGGGGCAAAGCTTTGGAAGCAACTGTGTGTGCCTGGTGTTTGTCAAATAAAAATAAACTATTGGGTTGACATTTTGCCGTATTTCCTGCAAAACTAGAGAAAGTTCAGAAAACAATCATTAGGTGTTATCAGGAAGCCTTTCCATCTGGTAGGATTTATTATTTGAAACAAAGTCCCACCAATTTACATCAAATGAATCAAGTCAAAATCTATTTTCAAGTTGGACAGTAACTACACTGATAGACGAAAGACAAAAGGTGTTTTGAAACAATTCCTTCGTAACCAGTGAGGATTTGATTTATACAATCTAATTTGCTGAATTATATAAAAAAAATAAAAAAAATTCCCTTCTCACTCTCTGCGGGTGGTCTCCTCTCTCTCTTTTTCATCCTCTGAACTCGGGTCCTCTACCAGAGGCCTGGGAGCTTGAGGGTTCTGCGCAGTATCTTGGCTGTGCCTATTACTGCACATTTCTGGACTGAGATGTCTGATGTTGTTCCTGGGATCTGTTTTAGCCACTGCTCCAGTTTGGGGGTTTCTGCCCCGAGGGCCCCGATGACCACAGGCACCACTGTGGTCTTCACCTTCCAGTTCTTTTCCAGTTCCTCCCTGAGGCCCTGGTATTTCTCCAGTTTCTCATGCTCCTTTTTCCTGATGTTGTAGTCACTTGGTATAGCTACATCCACCACAACGGCTTTCCTCTGTTCTTTATCCACCACCACAATGTCCGGTTGGTTCGCCATTACCATCTTGTCTGTCTGGATCTGGAAGTCCCACAGGATCTTAGCTCGGTCATTCTCCACCACCTTTGGGGGTGTTTCCCACTTCAATCTCGGGGCTTCCAGTCCATATTCTGCACAGATGTTCCTGTACACTATGCCCGCCACCTGGTTATGTCGTTCCATGTACGCTTTCCCTGCCAGCATCTTGCACCCTGCTGTTATGTGCTGGACTGTCTCAGGGGCCTCCTTGCACAACCTACACCTTGGGTCTTGTCTGGTGTGGTAGATCTGAGCCAGGATGAGAGCCTCTGTGCTGTCCTTGAGTCCAGCTTTGTCCAGCCATTGGTAGGATTTCCTGATATCAGCCACTTCAGTTATTTGTCGGTGGTACATCCCATGTAGGGGCTTGTTCTCCCATGATGGAACCTCTAGCCCCTCATCCTGTGTTCCCCATTGCCTGAGACATTCGCTGAGCATATCATCCGTTGAGGCTTTGTCCTTGATGTATTTATGGATCTTGGATGTTTCATCCTGGACAGTGGCTCTCACACTCACTAGTCCTCTGCCTCCTTCCTTACGGTTTGTGTACAGTCTCAGGGTGCTGGATTTGGGGTGGAACCCTCCATGCATGGTTAGTAACTTCCGAGTCTTAACATCCGTGGCCTTTATCTCTTCCATTGGCCAGCTGATTATTCCGGCAGGGTATCTGATTACTGGTAATGCATAGCTGTTTATTGCACGGATCTTGTTCTTGCCATTGAGCTGGCTTCTCAGGACCTGCCTTATTCGTTGGAGGTATTTGGCTGTGGCTCCTTTCCTTGTGACCTCATCGAGGTTGCCATTTGTTTGTGGTATTCCCAGGTACTTGTAACTGTGCTCTATGTCTGCTATTGTTCCTTCTGGGAGTGAGACCCCTTGTGTGCGGACGACCTTCCCTCTCTTTGTAACCATCCGACCACACTTTTCTAGTCCGAATGACATCCCAATGTCAGTGCTGTATATCCTGGTGGTGTGGATCAGTGAGTCGATGTCTCGCTCACTCTTAGCGTACAGCTTGATGTCATCCATGTAGAGGAGGTGACTGATTGTGGCCCCATTCTTCAGTCGGTATCCGTAGCCAGTCTTGTTGATGATTTGGCTGAGGGGGTTCAGGCCTATGCAGAACAGCAGTGGGGACAGAGCATCTCCTTGGTATATGCCACATTTGATGGACACTTGTGCAAGTGGTTTGCAGTTGGCTTCAAGGGTGGTTTTCCACAGCCCCATCGAGTTTGCAATGAAGGCTCTTATAGTCCTATTGATGTTGTACATCTCTCTTCATTGATCCAAGTGTGTGGCATTGAGTCATAGGCTTTCTTGTAATCTATCCAAGCGGTATATATATATATATATATATATATATATATATATATATATATAAGACCAAAACCCAGAGTAGATTTTATATACAGAATAGATATATAAAACCTGTATATAAAAACTACTCTGGGTTTTGGTCTTCAATTATATGTAATGAGCAACAGGAAACATCCAAGTGAGTAAACCCCACTTTACTACAACATGATTAATGTTCCTCCAAGTGAGGAACATTAATCATGTTGTAGTAAAGTGGGGTTTACTTGAGGCAGCCTATTAAATATGCTAAAGCAGTTCTTATAAGGAGGTGGGAAATGTGTAACGAACCATGTCTTTAACCATGTCTTCAGCCTGTCATTGCTAAGCTCACAAATCCTGGCTCATATGGAAGTTATTTGGACTTGTGCGTTCCCCCTCGTCTCATTTTAATCACTCCCTGGAGCCTCACACCTCCTCCTCCCACCCCCTGTCCCTGCTCAACAGGGAAGCCAGAGTTCAGTGACCAACCTCCGTGCACGCTAGGCCGGCATGGCACGCAAGCTCATCATCACACTGCTCCCCCTCCTGCATGCGGAGTCTAATGGATTATAAATACAATCCCTTTGCTGTACAATTTACAGTGCTCCTGTTCTGGAGCCAGTATACAGTAACAATCTGTTGGTTAGAATAAAATAACAGAGACATGGTCCAATTAGGGTAGAGCTCTTTAAAAGAAGAAAGAGATTAAACATGATTTCCAAATTTAACATTTTTACTAATTTACAGAATTTACTTTTTGATGCAAAACTAAACGCCTAAATTAAGTACTCAAAGAACACTGCCAACTATACTTATCTTAAGTCTCATACCACCTTTCTGCTGATTATGTTTTCTGACTAAGGCATCTTTACACAATTATTACTGCTGAAATTAAATTAATGTGCCACTTAGGAAGGAATTTCAATAAATTTTTAACCAACCACTAGTCAAATGTTTAAAACTATTCAAAATAAGATCCAATAAAAACCATTACCTTAGAAAGTTTCATGTTAAGGCTAAGCACTTTAAAGCAAGTTCCAGAAAATCAGTAACCAAAAATTGCCCATTCAAGTCCATATTTGGACACTTTGAATGATATAAAACAGTGGAATTGTTTTAAATTGCAACTAATTTCAAGAAGTTAAAAGTAAATCAGTCAAATGCTCCTAACAATGGTTGTAAGTTGCATAATGGAGGAAAACTGCCATGACATACTGCATGTAAAGTGTCGCAAATAGTAGGAGCTACTTAAAGAGACAGAGGCATTAAATTACAAAGTCAAATTTCAAATTTTTGTTATATATAACAACTGAAGGTAACATTAATACATTAATATGTCCCTGGAAAGTACACCTCTCCCCTTTAATAGTTTCTTGTTCATCTATCAATATAATAAGTCACATTCATTCACCAACACATCTTTTGCATTCCTCTACCGTCAAGTAATTAAAATACTTATATCTTTCTAAAACGGTAAATTTAGAAAAACACTGACATCTACAACAACTACCTAATCAAAATCTGCATGAATGCTCAACAGTTACCCTTTTAATCTTAACTGATCTGTTGCTACACTATGCAGAGGCTGGAAATACACTCACCTCAGTATGCCAAAGGCTTAAAGGGACCATCAAAAAAGGTTTTCTATTTCTTCAGTTGAAGATTATTTGATCACATGCAAGAACTCAATGACTGCAATAGAAAATTCTACTTTCAGCCTAGGTTCTCATAAAATTTTTTAAAATGGAAAAAAAGACAGTAAAAAGCAACTTAGTTTCTCCTGATCCATCAATATATTGTAAATATAGCTTGCTAAATCCCAATGCATGTATTATGTATAAAGCATAAAGTATGTGCCTTCCAGTACATACTTCATGTGGTATGAAGTACGTTTTGAACATGATTTTTAGTGCCTTGTAAGGCACGCCATAATGAACAACAAATCAACAAGAAACAGTAAAGAAACAATCAACCAAAACGTAGATAATATGTCTAAGGCATTCGGCTGAATTATTTTATTCTTCTGTGCTCTCTGTGCTCATACTGAACCACTCAAACCGCATGTCTGACACGGACTTCCGTTGGCATGTCAGGACCGAAATTAATTCTGACTTTGTTGTTTCTTTTCTCAAACTGTTTACACGCGAACAACAATCATCTCAGACGGTGACAATTTCCAAATATCTCTATTTCCTCATCCTGTGGTCTGGCGAGAGAAAATGCTGTGTCTGAAACATCGCCGTCTTTAACTAGCTATGTCCGGTGGTTAACCCCCCCGGCAGCTTGGGATGGAGATAGCTAAGGGAATGTTTTTGTTTGTGTGTTAACTGGTATATCTAAATTGTTCTTGGCTGCTGCAATTTTTCATGTTCAGATCGTCTATGCTTTCTATATTCTAAAACCTCCAATTTGCATCTTTTTCTAAGTTCCAGCCATTTCCCAATTGCCTGTTCGACCCCTGGCTTTCCTCTTCCCACTACCTTACTTTACGTCCATAAACTCCATCTCCCCCCGCTCCCCCCACTCCCCCAACTCCCCCTTTCTGCCTCCCTCTTGGTGCTGTGCGTGACAGTAGCTCACTGAGAAGTGGAAATGAGACTAGTAAACAATGATTAGCTCCAGAGACGGGGCAGACTGGTCTGCCATTGGTCCTGTCTGCACACAGTGAGCTCGCCCACCCGCCAGCACATGACATAAGGGCCTCATCTCTCATCCCCCCACCTCCCCTGCAACCCCACTTCAGCCCCCTACCCTCCCGCTCAGTCAGAGTCAACACAGGGTCAGGGCCAACCTTTCACAGCCAGGTTATAGGGGGTAATCACAGGCAAACACGGCAACCACACGCAAACTGCACACATGACACTCCCAACTCCAATCCCATATGCACACACGCACGCATACACACACACACAATTCCACCTTGCCACCCAAGTACCCCCTTCCTTTCCCACAAACCTGGCTCTAATTACCATGATGGGGATGCAAAGTAGCCGCATGTGCATGATGAGGATTTGGTGGTGAGACCTTTGGAGATGGGGGTGATACTCGCTACAGAAACAGGGGCAAAATGAACAGTGATACATAGCGCAGGCAGTGCATTCAGAGACATTACTATGTGTCTGGTTAACCAAGAAATCATTCTAGGGGCTTTGGTTCTCTGCCACACCGCATTGCTCAAGACAAACAGCTCTGAGGCAGAGCTTTGAAAAGCCTCAACATCTGTGAAGGGCTGATTTGGAGCTATTGTTAAGAAAGAAAAGCACACAACATGCAATTTAGTTGTGCTTTTATTATGTTAAACCGTATACTTTTTGTGTGTTTTTACAGTTTGTTTGACCTAATAAAGGCACTCATGAAAATGTAACGTTTGTTACTGGTTGGTGACTTCATGGTGTTTATTATGACTTTGTATTTTGTAAAGCACTTTGAACTGCCTTACTGAATGTGCTAATGCTGAAATGTGCTATACAATGTGCTAATGCTGAAATGTGCTATACAAATAAACTATGTAAATAAACTTGACTGATTGATAATATAAAAAAGTATGCCATAGATGAAAAATATGAAATAAATGTGTTGCATAAATACTGAAGTGGTGGGCTAGTGTGCACACTTATCATGTCATGCTATTATTCCAAGCCTGTTGTCTTTGTCATATTAGTCATGCTACAACCATCAGCATTAATGCATTTTATCATAATTTTATATGACATTGCAACACAAAGTAGAAATAAATACATGTTTTTCTTTGTTTAATAAAATAATCAAAAATTATTGACTCTGATATAAAGTTAAGTTCAACTAAATGTTTTCAAAATATATTTAATTAGTAAAATAAAATCCACTGTGTGCAAATTAGACTCTTGCTGAAAAAAATAGTTTTGTCTAATTTTAAGTATACAAAGATATTTTCACTTGAAAGCTTTCCTTTAGGAGGACATTGATCCCTTTCAGAGCTGGTCAGATCAGAAGGAGGATGGAGTTAACTCCAAGGAAGTCCTTTAAAATAATCTGTTAATAGATGCAAAAAGAAGTTCACCTTCTGACAAGACAATTATACTAAGCATAAGCCTGAATTACAATAGAGTGGCTTAGATTAAAATACATTTGTCATTTGCTGCAGGATAAGGAATGTGTCATTGAATTGATGGGGTTTTTGTAGATCTTAAGTTAGGATGAACAATAAAAATACACACTGACAAAAATGTGAACAATGCATTTGTGCATGACAAAAATGGTTGAAGTGAAGCAACATTGTTTTTTCTCATCAGAGTTGGAAATGGGGGACTTAAAGTTTATTTTGATGCTGAGCTTCCGGCAGAACCCAATTTATTTTCTGGCAAAAACATCATACAAGTATCAATAATTGATGGTTTGTCTGCTCTGAAGTATTTGTTACATAAACCTGTGAGTCAACATAGTGCAGTCAACATAGTCTGGACTTTTTTTTTTCCTTAGGAAAATTGGATAAGGGTATTGAGTGAAAGAAGAAGAGGGAAACGGAAGAAGAGATATAAATTCATATATTTGAAAGTTCCCTGGAAGAGAAGATAATCCATCCCTCCTTCCCACCTCATTCATCCAAGGCTGGTGACTGTCTCAAGAAATGCTGGACAGGGTGTCCTAACAGTGCAGGGACTATTAGGAAGAAAAAAAAATTATAGGTGAATTATGTTGGGGGGGAAATAAAATCATACAAAATGCTTTTGTGTATGCATTCATAGGGATGCCAATATAAATATCATATTTATATTGGCATCCCTAAATAAATGAATAAATATATACATATTTAAAATATGTATATATTTATTCATTTATTTAGTGAATAAATATATACATATTTAAAATATGTATATATTTATTCATTTATTTAGTCATTCAATTATAAGAGTAATTAATACTTAAAGTATATAGTATATAGAATATAAAGTATACAATAAAGTATATAGGTTAGAAGAATATTAAACATACTT
The DNA here is from genome assembly GCA_033032245.1 of Poecilia picta. NCBI lineage: Eukaryota > Metazoa > Chordata > Actinopteri > Cyprinodontiformes > Poeciliidae > Poecilia > Poecilia picta. The sequence continues at coordinate 10,722,441 of CM065374.1, forward strand.
CCACACTACTTTTAATGACCATTACAAACATGGCTCATGGCCCCTGTATCCACCAACATGATAACACAATAAAAAAAAACTCATGAAACGCTGTTCCTGCATTAGCTTAGTTTAGCTTTGCTGGGCAACCCCAAAGTATTAATGAACTGTGATCCGGCTAAGCCCATTATAACTGGAACCACTAGAGGCCTCCTAGAACACAAAGCATTTAAAAAATTTATAGCAGTGCATCCCAAACTTTGTAGCCTCTGACCCATAAAAATAGAGAAATAGAGATTAAAAAAAGAGAATTGAGGCCCATTGAGCACCTCTGGCAAATTTGAAATTACTTTCCTTAAACATTTTTTGATGGGAATATATATATATATATATATATATAAAGTAACTTAAATTATATTATTTCATTACTTTTATTATTAAAAAAATCCTTCTTAAATCTCTTGTGAGTGACTCAAACCTTTTCCAAATATATAGAAATGTATTTATTCTGTTGTAAAAGACGCCGGCTGCGTCGCCTGTAGCCAGGAAATCAATCATGTTAGCCGGTTTTTAAATGTTCAGATTCTGCTAATCCTCCGTTTACGTGGATAAATTCACCCGACAGGACTGCCTCTCAGTCTGCCACCGGCCCCTGAGAGTTTGTCCTCCCTCTCTGTGTAGCGCTGACGGCGGTCGGTCCCGCTCCTCGCTCTGAGTCCCCCGACGCTCCGTACTGCGCGCCTCTCAGAGCGACCAACAGCAGAGAGATAATGCGCTGCAGCGGTGTCTACACTGCTACCACACAATGGGAGGAGTGTGAAAGTTATCCCGAGCCCTGCCCACTTACTGTACAGCATTTAAGAAGCTGGAGAGCAGCAAAAGAGGCACTTAAGCCTTAAATCTTTATGATAGACTATCTGATTAGGAAAAAAGAAAACCGTGTTGTTAGTTTTACTGGGCTTTGATTGGCAGTTTCATACTTGATATGGATCCATAGGGTGTTTTTTTTCTTCACAAAAAAGCATTAAAAAATAGACTTTGTTAAAAGGAAAAGCGACAGCTGATACCTTGAAACTATGGCAATTGACAGTGAGTTTGGTGTGAAGAGCAGCAGCATCATCAAGGAATGGAGCGGACAGGTCCACCCTGCCCTGGTTGCCTCTTTCGTTTTCCTCTTCTTCCTGGAAGCCTGCCTGTGGGTCAGAAACCTCAGGCTCAAGAGAAGACTGCCGGGACCCTTCGCCTGGCCTGTGGTGGGCAACGCTATGCAGCTGGGTCAGATGCCTCACATCACTCTGGCCAAGCTTGCCAAGAAGTACGGCAATGTGTACCAGATAAGACTGGGCTGCAGCGACGTGGTGGTCCTCAACGGAGACCAGGCGATACATCAGGCACTGATTCAACACAGCACAGAGTTTGCAGGCAGACCAAACTTTGTTTCTTTCCAGTTGATCTCTGGAGGCAGGAGCTTGACGTTCACTAATTACAGCAAACAGTGGAAAGCACACAGGAAAGTTGCCCAGTCGACTCTCAGAGCGTTTTCTTCTGCAAACAGTCAGACCAAAAAAGCCTTTGAGCAGCACGTGCTGGCAGAGGCCACAGAACTGGTGCAGACATTCCTACATCAGAGCACTAATGGACAGTATTTTTATCCAGGTTATGAGTTTACAGTAGCTGCTGCTAACATAATGTGTGCTCTTTGCTTTGGGAAGAGATATGGACATGATGACCAAGAGTTCAGGACCTTGTTGCACAGAGTGGACAAGTTTGGGGAGACAGTTGGGGCAGGTAGCTTGGTAGATGTCATGCCCTGGCTGCAGTCATTCCCTAATCCAGTCAGAAATGTCTATGAAACTTTTAAAGTCATAAACAGTGAGTTTTTCTCTTATGTTAAAGATAAAGTGGTACAGCACAGAGAGTCCTTCAACCCTGAGGTGACCAGGGACATGAGTGATGCCATCATTAAGGCAATTGAGCACGGAGAGGAGAGCACGTTGGAAAGGGAGTTTTCTGAAGCAACTGTCACCGATCTGATTGGAGCAGGTCAAGATACTATGTCGACAGTCATGCAATGGATTCTCCTCTTGCTGGTCAAATACCCAGACTACCAAGCCAAACTGCAGCAGCTCATTGACAAAGTGGTAGGCCAAGACCGGCTGCCGTCAGTCGAGGACAGAAGCAATCTGGCTCTCCTGGACGCCTTCATCTATGAGACCATGCGCTTCACCAGCTTTGTCCCCTTCACAATTCCGCACTCGACCACGGCGGATGTCACCATCGAAAGCCTCCACATCCCCAAGGACACGGTTGTCTTCATCAATCAGTGGTCTGTCAACCATGACCCCCAGAAATGGAAGGACCCCCATGTGTTTGACCCCAATCGTTTCATAGACGAGAACGGAGCCCTGGACAGAGACAGAACCAGTAGTGTGATGATTTTTTCAACAGGTAAGAGACGCTGCATTGGCTCTCAGATTGCCAAAGTGCAGGTGTTTCTGTTTGCAGCCGTCCTGCTGCATCAGCTCACCTTTGAGAGCGACTCATCCTCGCCTCCAACTCTGGACTGCGCCTACGGCCTCACGCTGAAACCCCTTAACTTTCATGTGAGAGCGAAGCTCAGGGGAAAGTTGCTTGGTGTGGTTTCTCCAGCATAAACACAATGTCCAGAGGCAGTGACTGTTAAACACTTTATCACCAGTGACATTTATTAGTGAGTATAATTATACTTGCACAAAATTGTTTTGATATTTAACAAGAATATTTAATTCATGTATTAGTGTTGCTGTTAATGGATAACTAAAACGCTAATATCAAAGATGTCTGCAGCAAATTAAACAAGTTTATGAACTGATAAGATGATAAATGAAATATTTTCTTCTCTGAATACTCTGCACTTAAGATTTATTTCAGAAATATGTGCTTGGTTGTTATCTATGGAGCATTAATATGTGTGCAGAAATGACATTTAAAGTACAGATGTATATTAAATACTAGATGTTATTATGACACTTGAAGGCCCACTGTTCTCAACTGTTGTATGCAGAACTGTATTGTAACTTTGCCACATAATTCATATTTAATGCAAAAAATCATTTAAATGTAATCACTATCTACTGTATTTAAAGCATAAGAGCGAAACATAAAAGAGCAACGAGCTCATCTGAGACATCAGACGTGAGAAAGGAATCTTTCATCTGGAGGGATCCACAGCTTTTACGAGGAGATGCACGAGACATTACTGGGGACTGTGAGCAATAACAGACTTTCTGCATCAAAGCTTCACTTTCACCGTAGACTGCTGCTACAGCTATGCCAAGCCCCTTTTTTTCTCCAGTACAACAAAACACATGTTCAAGGCATTTCTCTCACTCGTGAGGCATTCTTAAAACCATGTTTGTTTATGGTACAGTTTTTCAAAGCTACACAGATGTCGGCGCGCTCCCTTTAAGCCTCTGTGTTCAAGAACTGACATCATAATGCCCAATGGACATTTTCTGTCTGTGTCAAGGCAAAAAAATTAACACCGATCGGCCTCACATGTTGAAGCTTCCAGTCTGGAGTAGCTGCTCTGACTTTTGAGGCCTATTGACCCTTTATGTATTGGAAAAAATAAGCTGTATTTAAAATAAATCAAGTGAATGCTAAATTGTTGGTGTGCCTGACTTATTTGATCTTAAATGGGAGGATGGAAGAAAGCATCTCAGTATGAAAGTTGGCAAAAGAAAGGGTGTTTTTTGACTGCAACATAAAACAACAAAAACATGAAAAATAAAGCCTGTTAATAGTTTCAGATAAATAAGATTAGTGGATTATTAGATTAATTAAAAACATTTTTATGTCACACAAGCATATTAATCAGTTATGAATATTTTCTGCACTCTGCTGAATCTAAATTAAAGCAGTAGAAGTGAGCCTGAGATGGGATTTTTCCTAAAACATTTTTTTTTTCTCCAGGAACAGTTTATGCAGTTAAAGGAGCAAACAAATGATCTTTTTTTTAGTTTAGATATTGAAATCAGTTGTTAAAACCAAGTGGACAATTTTTGCATAACAAATTTAACACCAAGTGTTTACAAACTTCACTATAATTATTGTTTTGGGAATATTTAAGAAAAACAACATGGATCATCATTAAACTGTGTTGGAACATTGCAGTGGAGTTATTTGTTTTTTCCTTGAAAATAAAAAGCTCCCTTTTCATAGTGTATAAAACATTTCATATAAATCTTATCTGTACTTGGTACTAAAGATAAAGTTATCGCTACTGATTTTGTAATAAATATTTTTCATAAATCACATGTTATATTAACTTTCATTGACTCTGGAGGTGTACATCTACTATTTTGTGACACAATGAGTAATTCAGCTCCCTTCTCTGCCTTCCTTTTCTCACGCTTAACAAACACTTCTAGAGGGAGACGAGTGGGAACAGGACTGAGGTCGGCAGGCAAAGGTCAAAATAGGAGGGAGGTGATAGAAAAAGAGTCCCTAACCACTCCCATCAAACTCATACATATAAGTGAGGTGTTAAGTGTTGAATGTGTTTCTATAATGAGGTGCAGACAAAAGCTGCAATACTCCAATCTATTTTAGAAACGGTAGAAATTTGAGCACTGCTTCGAGAGCTTTTTTTTGTAGCATTCTAATTTGATATATTAATAAATAATTATATTTTAATGACCTAAAGAGTATATTTTTACTACACTAAGTACAATGCAGTTTGATTTGAAGAGCAGCAGCATCATCAGGCTTTGGAGCGTCCAGTCTGCTCTCATCACCTCAGTTGTTTTTCTTCTCTGTCTGGAAGCCTGTCTCTGGGTCAGGAACCTTAAACTCTAGAGGAGACTTCCAGGACCTTTTGCCTGGCCAGTGGTCGGTAACGTCTTGCAGCTGGGCCAGATGCCTCATGTCACCTTCACCAAGCTTGCTAAGAAATACGGGGATGTGTATAAGATCCTCCTGGGCTGCAGCGATATCGTGGTCCTGAATGGAGCCTTCGTGATCCGAGAGGCCCTGATACAGCACAGTATAGAGCTTGCAGGGAGGACAAACTTTGTGTCCTTTCAGGGTGTGTCAGGGGGAAGAGTCTGACTTTCACTAATTATCGCAAAGAGCAATGAAAGCATTCTCATCTTCCAACAGTCATACCAAAAAAGCTTTTGAGCATCAAATTGTGGCTGAGGCCCCAGTACTTGTAGAGATTTTCCTTAAACTCAAGTATTTCAACCCCGGCATGAGTTGACTGTAGCTGTCGCTAATGTGATTTGTGCCCTGTGCTTTGGAAAACGTTACGGCCATGATAACGTGGAGTTTAGATCCTTGTTGAATCACGTAGATCAGTTTGGGCAGATGATGGGGGCTGGAAGTTTGGTTGAATTCATGCCGTGGCTTCAGTCTTTCCCCAATCCAGTCCGAAGTGTATTCAAGACTTTTAAATGGTTGAATGAAGAGTTCTTCAATTTCGTCAGCAGCAAATTGGAGGAACACAGACAGACCTTTGATCCGCAGCACATAAGTATAGAAATCATTGATGAGTTTGATGGCACAGAGCCTATACCGCCCTCCACTGGATTGTTCTCTTGCCGGCTAAGCACCCTGACAGCAATGCCCAAATGAGGATTTTTCACTCAAGTGCAGCTGTGGTTTAACACTGAAGCCTTTTAGATTACAAAATCACTGCCAAACTTAGAGAAGAATTGCAAAAAAAAAAAAAAAAAAAAAGTAAAAATGATTGAAAAAAAATATGTAAACTTTGCTTTTAGGAAAACATTTTTCAAACTTAGCTTTAACTAACCTCCCGAAATGAAACAGTCAAAACTCTAGTTTGCTGACACATACTTTAGATTATGTGTAAACAAATGAAACAATTGAAGCTAAATGAAACAAATGAAGTTAAATGTAAGTTCTAGAACATTTCTAAAAACTCATGTTTTCCAAATTTAATTTATCTCTCTAGTAAATTAAGGAATGCCTCTAGTTAGTGCATTCCTCATCGCTTCCTTTTTAACAATGTTATTAAAGCATATTGAACAAATAACTAGCCAACAGAGCTACTAAATAATTGTTATAAAGACCCTAAAAGAGAGGGAGAAAATCTAAATATGCCGTAATACACATGCAGCAGCGACTAAATTAATATTTTGGTCTATGTTTTTGTATTTGTTTTTAAACAAATGGCCCCTGTATACTCAGTTACTGTCTTCTTTTTTTCAATAAATCTAACAATGTAAATAGTTTTGTTTTTTTGTTTTTTTATGTATTGGGCTTTTAAAGAATACCGCAAGAACAAAGGGCTTTATTCTTTTATGAAAGGTAGGAAGAACAAGACTAAAGTTTTTGTTGGCCAGAACATTTCATACTTCATAAGAACTGGAGTGCAGAACTTGTTGGACGTCTCCACGCATCTCTCCCTCTTCAGCAAACCAGAGTTGCAAGAGTAGAAATATTTCAGCTTTGTTCTTGCAATCCACTGGAGAAAGAATAAAATCTCTCTTCTTGTAGAACATCTATCCACCTTTTTTCTATAGAAACACTCTGAACTAACGCATTGAAAGAGCTAATTAAAATTCAGCAATTCTGCATAATTTTCTTATTTTACAAAATCGAATACACATCTCAGTGAAAATTCTAATAAACCGTTTTACTAACACATTAAAATTCACAAATACATATGTATTTAAAATATTCTTTCAAAACACTTAATTTGATCTTCTTTAATAAACTTTGTCTGTTCTGACTGGTCAGGAAGTGAACCTTATTTTCTGCAAAATAAAGATTAAAATCTGAGTGGAAGCCAATCTTTCTGTCCTGAATAGGGCAGAAAGATTTCAGCCATTTATTTAAACATAAATCATCTGGATTTACAGTTTCGGTCACATAAAACAGAATTCTAAAGAGATGCTCAGGGTTTTTGCAGTGTGGTTTGTTTAAAAGATTATAAGCAGTTAATATAATCATTGCTATAAATAGCTTTCTTGTTATATTCGTTCAATATAAATAAAGGTTAGTTGATGCCAGGGGCTGAAGCCAATGAACTGAGAGGGGCCAAGAACAAAGTGGACTTTCACCATTTTAAAACAACTCTAAAATATAAACAATGATTGCAGTTTATGCAAAAGTTACTTTATGAGCCTTTAAACCATCATCCCATTTGTATTGAAGCGTTTTCTTTTCTAGGAAAGCTATTTGTGATTCACATCAGGAATGGAAGTGGAAAATAATATTCCTGTGTGAAGCATAGGCTGAGCATTTCTGGTCAAAGTTACTGTCCTATGCAAAAGTAAAATGGTTCAAAACATTTATAAAACATTGGTCACTTAAACTGCTCGAAACAGTTTTTTTCACATCAGTTTACTTTATATTAGTCACCCAATCTGGGAAGGTTTTTACATGCGCATGGAACATGTTTCACACTAGAACATCACTGGTGGCGTATCATATCCTACATTTATTTCCGGTGTAAATAATAAATACATTCTGTTTAAATAGACATCCACTACAAACATCACAGCAGCTAAAAGGTTCGTAATCTGGCATTCACATAATCCACCGTTACGCTGGATCACCTCAACTTATTTGTTCAATCTTATTTGTTCCTTTATTAAGAAAACCAGAACCATGCTGTTCTACAAGTATGGCTAATAAATATTAGTTAAAGTGTTATAAAGTGTAAATCCTCCTATTCCATTTTCTATGGGATCCTTCCCTCCATGAGTGGTTTGGGTATACCAGTGTTGGATTCTCACAGGAGCAATGCTGCAGGTAGCCTTAACATTGACTTGGCTTACAACTGAGCAGAGTGAAGACATTCAGTACTTTTACTGGCTCTGACGCACAGACCCCAGAGGATGGATTGAGCTTCCCGACCTCCCCCGTTTCCAGAAATGCTTCCCAAAAAGTCCACGAAATGTCTCCAACTAAAAGACTCCCATTTTACCCCCAACTCACCCCCGCTGCTTGATGTGAGGAGTTTTACTACTGAAAGGAAAACAAAAAAGTGGCTGTCCAACAATTTTTTGGCTCCAAGAATATTCACTTTCTGCACGTACGTGCCTGTGTAGGGTCATGTCTATGCACTGGTTGAGACAGACAAAATTCCAATAAAACTCAATAATACCAGAACGTTGTTCAACAGTACCTTGGAAAAGAACCCCTACTCTTTGGATTTTATTTAGAAGGAAGTAATTGTTCAATGGAAGGTTATATATATATAATATATATATATAATATATATATATATATTTTTTTTTTTTTTTTTTTTTTTTTTTACTAATAAAAATCTGAATTGTATTTGTTTTCAGCCCACTTGAATCTATTGTGTGCCAAATAACTGAAACTCAGTCTAGCAACTTTCTCAGCTTTTCCACAAATCTTTGATTGAACAGAAATTTGATCTTTGACTGGGCCATCCTAACTCATCTAAAACCTTTCCACTGTAGCTCTAAGTGAAGGCTTGCAGGTTTTCTTTCAGGATCCCGTTGCATTTTGCTCCATCCATCTTCTCCTCGACTGTCGTGAAAAAAGCATCTTCATAGCAAACACCATGTTTTTGTGGTTTATAATATGCAGTGATAGGTTAGGTGGACAGCCATGTCCCGATGGGTTTGCAGCTGTGCAAAACCCTTCTGTTTTTGATGATGGTTAAACAATGCTCTTTAAGATGTTCAGAGGTTTGCCTTAGTTTTTATAATGTTATTATTTATTAATATTCTCTACCAAACCTTTAGGTCTTCACACTACTGTAATTATCATAGGTTTAAATTATTTGATATTAACATCATGCACTAATTTGGTGACTTCTGAAGGCCAGAACAATCCATTTTTGGGGACATCAGAGTAAAGGAATGGAAACAAATGCAATACTATGTAATACAATGAGTCTTATATTTAAAAATACAATCTTTGAAAACCCTTTGTCATTTTACTTCAACTTCAAAATAATGCCCTGTCAAATCCTTCTAAAATACGTGCAAGTTTGTGGTAGCATGGCAAAATGGTGGAAATGACATAAAAAGTAAAGAAAAGTGACTCAGAAACAATTTAGTATTTTTCACTCTTACAACACAAATCCAATCACAGTTGGACATTAATTCTCTGTTCACAAAACTTCAATGCTTTTACCACAACTTTCCTAGCTGTTCTCTAAACCAACCCTCAGCTCATTCCTGAATTGCTTTATTAGAATAAGAGCCTGTGTTTTATTTAATGGCTTCAGGTTTGGAAAGCTTTTCCATTATTCTGTGTCTCCCCATGGAATTATTTTATCAGCATAAACACTGATCAGAACATATAAAGATGTTCCATCTAGAATTCACTTTTAAATTATTACACACCAAAGGCTGAATTTTTTTAACAGATCATAGAAAAAAATAATAACTAACAATTAGTGACTGTTCTCTGTTGTGTCATGCAATAATTAAAGAGACATGTGAAGCCATCCATTCTGGTAAACATTTACCCAATTCCCTTTTATAGGGTGGGATAGCTGGCTCTTCAACCCTGGTACACATTGTGTGTTTTGGAACGGTGGCAAGGAAAGGACCTTCGATACAACATACGACAGCGGTTCCATTTGTGTGCGCCGTTTGTTTTCCAAATAATTATTTTCAGGGAGTGCAGGAGGAGGTTGATTTGCACTGGTCTGTGTGAGCAAATGGCTGATTTTTGTTAATAGAGGGGAGTTCACACTACGGTCCTGTTTTATGTGGAAACTGCACGACCCAGTCAGCCAAAATGCTTTTCAATAGCTGTTAATGAAGAAAAGAACATGAAGGAGACGTTTTTGCAGGACTTCATGTAGCTATAGTTTATGAGGTCAGCTAATCCCATTCTTACAGTTTATTTTTTTTTTTTATGTCTTAACAGTTATTATTTTTATTTTATTACTTTTGATGAAAGTCAGTTGATTTTGGCAATATTTCACCACAACACACCGAGAAATTATTCCTGAATTTGCCAAACCTCGAAAGCAAATAATCACAAAAAGTCAGAAGTCTTGTTAATCTCCGGATGAATGAGTGTTAGTTGGTAATCAGATTAGGTGTCTGAGATTTCCAGGGAGGTCCAACACCTACAATGGGCCATCAATCAGCTGCAGTGTCAGAGACGGCAGTCTCTGCTACAAACCACCGGTACCAAACATTATTGTGCAACTGAGACTGAAACGCTGCCGAAGAGAAGCTCATGGAAGTGTCTCACAGAGGCACTTGCTTTGAAAAGGGAAATAAATCAGATTATTGCTGTGTGTATTTTGTCAAGTAACACAAAAACATTGGAAAGGCTTGACTTGGTGATATCCCATGGATGCGTAGGAGTGAAGCCCTGGGGGATAAATGGAAGACATGCAGATAAGTGCTTCTTAAACGTTATTTAAACAGAGAAGACTTTGACAAATTTAGCCTGTTGTAAAGATCAAATACAGTTAGGGGGAAATAATGTTGGAAAAAACTCAAACTAAGCACATCCTCCCTGTTTTTGTTCAGTAGCTATTTTTTTTCTGTAAAGTAACAAAGAAAGGAACTAACCCATCAGATATGTTGTTCTGCTAAATATGGGAAATGCAATGCATAAACTTAAATGCATTTAATAAGATTTTTTGTGTAAGAATGGATAGGAAATAATGTGTTCAGTTCAAAAAATGATCTTCATGAATCACCTAATTGGTAAAGAGAGTTCAGCTGTGTAAGCAAACCTCTGTATAAATACAGCTGTTCTGGGAAGGCCTCAGAAGTTTTCAGAGAACATTAATGAAAAAAAAGCAAATTAAACAATAAACAGCATTATGAAGATCACTGGTCAGGGATTTGGTTGTGGAAGAGTTTAAAATAGTGTTAAGGCAGGCAAAAAAGTTTCAAATTTTCAACAATTCAGACGGTTCAATCCGTCATACAAAACAGTAAGAGAGTGTGGTACAACTAATCTACCAAGACATGGGAGTCCATTAAAATTGACAGATTGGGTGATTAGAGCCTTGGTTGGAAAAGCAGGCTGAAAGACTCTTGATAGCTCTGGAGGAACTGCAAAGATCCACAGCTCAGGTGGGAGTATTTGTGGATAGGTTTACTGTTAGTCTTGCACCAAATGAATCATTTGTTTACAGACCAGTGACAATAAGGAAGCCATTGTTGAATGAAAACTATTAAAAGTCCAATTGGCAGTTTGCCATGAGTTTTTACTGAACACAGTAACATAATGGAAAGCGGATCTTATAATAATAAATAATAATAATAATAATAATAATAATAATAATAATAATAATAATAATAATAATAATAAATTTAATTTGTACCACACTTTTCATTAGAAAGGCTCTTGCCAGATGTTGAACTTTTTTTTAACTCACTGACATCCAAACAACTAATTGTCATGCAAATAGCGGTTGTTGGTGACCCCAAGATGTCACTCTCTTCATCAGCTCCCTAAAAGCAAACATTAGCAATGTTTTTGTTTTGTTTTTTTCCCCTGAAGTTCTGCTCAACATTTTTTTTTCCACAGTTCCAGTTGTCTCAAAGTTTGAATTATTGCACTGACTGTTTAGTTTAAACTGTTTAAACTTGACGAGCAAGTTTAGGGGAGTAGCTCTTTTCTGGTAGCTATTTTTGTACATTTATCTTACCTTAATGGCATCTTATCTAATCTTTCTAAATATGATAAGCAACTAAATAAAGTATGTTTCTGTGGCACATCATGTTTATGTTGCAATGAAGCAAAACGTCCTGGATTAATAATTAAATGTTATCAAGAAACTGATGTACGAAAGCAGTTTAAAATATATTTATGTAAGCTCTTTAGTCATATTTATTATATGGAAATTGTTAGAAAGATGCTTTTTATATCGAGGGACTTCAAGTTAAAGAGGAAAAAAAGACACGTGACATTAAATCTTAAAATCAAATAGCTAAAAATGGTACAAAATTATGACTACAGATCAATATTAGAGCCAAAACAAAATAAAATGTAAAAATATCTGCATAGTTAACCCATTCACTCATGTTGGTCACTAGTTTGTATACACAAATTACACTGAGTAAAACAATTATTCTTATTTATATACAATACATTTTTCTTTTTTGATCCAAGTGACAAAAAGTCAACACTTCCTTAGCAAAGTATCCTAATAACACACTGCAGAGGCAACACAGCCAGACCCCTAAAAAGAGGTCTTGACGCAAAAGGTAGTTGGACTATGATTTATGCTGGCAGAAAAAACCAAACAATTACTCAGGAAGGCCTTCACTTCAATGAACAATAAAATGTTTTACACCAGAAAGCCGGCTGGATGAACCCACATGCTGAGGTAACAAATAAAAAACAGAATCTGCTATCTTTGAATGTGGAGTTTTATAGTTTTCTCTTAAACAAAAGAATTAGAAACTTAGGAATAAGATAACTAGGAAAAATGCCACTAGAGAATTACACACTAACTTTACAGCCAATATTTAAAAAGTACTTTCTTTGTTGTTTTAATGTGTCCATTTTACATTTTACTGTCAAATTATGCTGACAACTTGGGTTTATTGTCCTTGTAGCTGCCATAAATAGCTCCTGCAATTCAACTTACTGGAAGAATAATAGTGGATAAACACGTTTCTGGAATAGAAATTAAGAAAATCTTTTTTTTTATCAGGGACAATTCCACGTGCAAATAATAACTACCCCCAGATGGCTTGCAGTGACAAACACTGGCATCAGTAATTCTCAGACAGGCACAGAGCAGTCGTTTAGAAGACTGGACAACATGTATTAGGCTGCGTGAAGAATTTGTGTTCTTGAAGGGTTAGGAGAAGAAGTACAGGAAGACAGTTTGAACTGGAGCGGCAGTCTGGATCACAAGGAATAATAGAGCGGGGATAAAGAGCGCTTATGGAAATGCTGGGGCTAAGTGAGGTTCCGGAGACACGGTTTACACAGCCTGCCAGCATTAGTGGACTTGGCCTCTTTCCCTCCTGCAACACATATAACTGTGATTTTCAGTCCTGCTAAGGAGACACTGCTTATGGAGTGACATAGCTTTCACCCAGTATAATTGAGAAAAAAAAAAATTCTCAGATCTTTCTGACATTGATTAGCAATATGTCAGATATGATAGAAACAGGACAGTTTTCTGTGTCATCGCCAGATCACACTTCATATTCAGAGAAAGCTGTGAAGTTTGCAGGAGTGTGAAGACACACGTAGTGACTTGTAACAACAAACACAGCATTAAATATTTGTCGGCTGATGATCTCATAGTCTTATGTAAGACAGCTGGGCCCTGCCAGATCGTGAGACAGAGAGCAGAGGAGGCATTCAGGTACATGCAGCTAAGCACGCAGTTCCTCTCGTCCCAAACCCTTACTTGGAAATAGCTGGTTGAGCTCCAGGAACCACCACCCTAAATTCAAGCACTTTAAAGATGCAGGCTGCTAAAACGTTTTTAAAGAATGCAGAACTTTCACGTGTACATTATAGCACATAGAAAATGTGAGACATATTGCTAACATTTCTTCAACCTCCAGAATGTTACGTAATCGTAGAAAGAACAATGCACTGATGCAGCTGCAGCGGGCTGCCTCTGTGTGAACCACACAGTTCTGTGGTTGTGGGGTCTCTCAGCTTTCAAGTGCAATTATGTTTGCGTGCAAATTATGCCTTTCAACCACAAGCTGATTCTTAGTAAAATAACTTTGGAAATTGGCAATCCTAATATGTTTTGAGATTTTTTTTCTTATGTTTTTTTATGATTTTTGTGGGGGGGATTTTTTTTTCCAATAGTAAAACAGCATGTATCCAATGACAAATGGGATTTTCTTGCACAAGAATATTTGGAGTAATTGTTGAAGTCTGTTGACGTTTCCATCAGGTCTTTTTTTGTGGTTTAACAACCTTTCAATTAGATGCAAGTGGTAGAACCAGAGTTTTCTTTAGCTATATGGAGCCCATTGGAACACAATGATGCCTCTCCCCCACTTGTTGCTGCACGGTTTCAAACCCACAGAACCAAAAAGCTCTGTATTCACATTATTTCAATGACTGAATGAAAAAGAGAGGAAGGCAAATATTTCAATGATTTGCAACAGTTTTATCAATATGAATACATTTTTGTTTCTGTTTCATAGTGACCATTTTTTATCGTGTGTTTCACTTCATCACTTAAAAAATTGTACAAAAATTCTGATACTTTAAAACTGTGGTATTGTTGCGCCCCAAGCCTAACTGAGAAACTAAAAGTAGTCAGTATCTTGCATGCAATAGCTAACTCTTTTGAAGTTCTCTATTCTGAATCTAGGTTAGTTGGTCCTGAAGGCTGAAGCTAACAGCGAAAGTAAAATGGGTCAAAACTGAAGCAAACTTCTGTGAAACAGCTCAGATCTCACAGATTTATCTACTACATGTCAGATATTAATTACTTACAACCTTTTAGTACCTTTTAATATAAGCACTTTGTATTGCCTTGTTGCTGAAAATGTCCTATATAAATAAAATTACCTTTACATTGATTCCTGGTCTTGTGCAGCAAATGTCACCAGGCCAGGAATCAAACCTGTGACCACCGGCACAAGGATTATGGCCTCAATACGTGGGTTGTGCTTGGCCCCTACGCCACCACAGCACCCCTAATTTAGGGCGGTCCTGCCGGAAATCTCCCCATGCATTGCTTTGATCCCCAGATTTGTCTCTATTTGCAGGTACAGCGTGAGTCCTTCCTGTTTCCTGGACCTGCCTCAGGTGAGGTACAGGTCATACCCAGCTGGGTTATTGCGCGCAAGCAGATTGATTAGCAGCAATTTTGATACAAAACAAAATTGCTGATTCAAGAGCTCTCAAAAACTATCATTGTGTACACACCCTTGGAGTTCCTTTGTTATTTCAGGGGAAATATTTTCGGAGTAAGCTAGTGACTCAGAGGAAGAGAGAGTTTTAGCGTAAAAGACTCAGATTGAAGTGCGTCTGCACAGGTGCATTTCATTGTGTTTCTGAGTTCCTATTCTGTGACTAAAATGCACAGAAATATCTGCAACGTCTCACGTTATGCCTCACCACTGGTGCAGAGGAGTCAAGAGTCAGAGTGTCTGATCCAATCCTCCAAACTGAGATCACTCAGTTGAGGAGAATCCATTAGGCAAGTCTGGACTTTGGATGACTCTCCAGCAGCATGGGCCCCTCATCATATAGTCACCCACCCGCCCATCACTCCCAGCCATGCTTTTTCTTGTCTCCTCTCTTTCGCTCCCCTCCTACCCGACCCTTCACCCCGACCCCCACCAGCTCAGCTGCCAGGAACTGGGATGTTTAGTCCTCCGCTGAAAGCTGCCTCCAAGGTAGCACTTCTCTTAACTGCCAGCAAAAATAAGTCCTTCTGCTCTCTTGCTGACTCCAACTCCCACCTCCCCTCATCCTATTCTTTGCCAGGAGCTGCAGCCAACAGCTACAATCTGCTCCTCTCCCATTTTACCCCTCTGGTTTGAAGAGAAGATTGCTTCGCCGGAGACAATGCGTATAGATAGATACCGACCTGTCAGAAATTCAAGATCGAATCCAAAAAGTGTGGCGTAAATTTTTGTTCAGCCCTTTTTACTTGAATTCCTCTAAATAAAATTCAGTGCAGTCAACTACCATTAAGGCTCACTTAATTATTCATCAGAATCCACCTGGGTGTCGTGGTTAGGAACAAAGGAACAAAGCAGAAGATCACAGATAAAGGTGTGGAAAAATTTAAAGTAGGATTGGGTTACAAAAGAAGATCCCAATCTTTGAACATCTCATAAAAGAACTGCTTAATCCATCAGCTGAAAATAAAAAGAATACAAGACAACTGCAAACCTACCAGGACATGTCCTAAGCTAACATAAGAGCCAACCACTATTAGAACTGCACTGTACAAATCTGGACTTTAAGGTGGCTTTATGGTGAGGAATTGTTGAAACAAAGTCATATGAAATCCCACTTAGGTTTTGCCAAAAGCCAAAAGCAGGGAAACTGGCCCAATCTAATCCTAAAATGGATGGAGCTAAACCCTTGAAGAAATCATTTTGTATGCCTTAAAAGATGTCAAACAAGGATTTAAGAGCGCCTACAATCTGACTGGGTCCGAGTTATCTTCGAAAGATTTAATGGCAAAAATGTCTGTGCAAAACTACGATGCTGACGGCGTTCACCTGATTCTTAATGGTTCTGCTTAGAAAGAAAGTTCAGGAAGCCCTGAAATCCAAATAGTTTACCCGAATTGTTAAATCATCACGACAACCTGAACTGACCCATAATTAACTCAGCATTATGTCATTAAATGTCTGCAGATTCGAATAGGAATAGTTTTAGTGCAATGTTCAAGTGCACTTACAAATTAAACAACTTCCATATCTTCAGAGCAAGCTAAAAAGAAAAGCGGTGCTGACTATCACACATCTAATAATATTTGACATCTGTCTTTGCACTCGTGGCAAGTCCCCAACACTGGAGCATGAATGTCCACTGACATCATGGATACATCTGCAATTTAGGTCCAGAGAAAACAGTTTAATGGACATGTCAGAGCAAAGAGACGGCTGACTGTATCCTCCTGAGTGGGCAACTGGGAAAACATGACACTCTCCTCAACTTTAAAAACCTGGCCTCCCAGAAACAAAATCCCAAAGTTCACATCCCACAGCAGCCATCTGGCGAGTCTTCTGGTCGACATCACACCTTTTAATTACATAACACGTTGCGAGGCAACCATAAAGAACATATCAGTCAAATTTAAACTCCAAATTTGGAAAAGTCCAGGGTAAAACAAATTACAACACTTATAATTAAAATTTGAAAAACATTCCAAAAACGAAGCTGGAACAAGGTAGTATTGGAATTGTAAAATAAAATGAAAATTGTTTTAGTTCCGCCTTCTGGAGTTGATATTGTGTAGAAGCAGCCATCCATTCATTTACTAAACTGGGTTACAAAAAATATTTTTTGGAAGTTGTCAATGATTTTTCAGCTGAATTAGGACTACTTTGCATCGCTGAATCCAAAAATGACATCAATTTTTCTCAATCAAATCTCAAAATTTATTCTAATTTGATTTAGAGAAATCTGATCTTCTGACTAATTTGATTAGATTTCTTTATGACATTATCAGTTCATTTCTGTTAATATTTCTCATCCAAAAAAGGTTTTAGGGGGAAAAATATATTTTCTAACAGAGTGCACTAATTAAATTTTACGAACTTGGATTTCTGTAAATTTAATAATAAACACTGAAACTGTTGAAAAACCCCAAACAATATTTGACTGTTATCTAACACATTTGTCCTTGCAGTGTCATGAGTGGGTCTGGTGCCTGGTCCTGTGCTACATTGCATTAAGTTATCGCATTTAAACAGGGCACAAAACAAATTCATGTGACATTTTAAAGATTTTCATTTGAAAATCATAAACTTTGTATAATTTCCCTTATAATTTACAAGTAGGCACTACTTTGTTTCAGTCTACTGATAAAAGGTATTCAGTCTAGTGCTAAATGTTTATGCTCATAACACTTCAAAATCTGGAAAAGTTCGTTTGGAAAAAGCCTTGCAAAGGTTTTAGTAAAGCACAGGATTGAATGAGGAATCAATCAGGAAAATAAAAATATCCAGGACAGAAGAGCATAACTATTGTTGAGGTTGGACAAGGATTGTTCATTTGTCAGTGCACTAATGAGATGTGAGCAGACTTTGCTGGTCAGGATGCCAACTATAATACATGAGAAATGGTACGATCATAGCGAGGAAATAACCAAACAGGAAAAACTGAATTCCCCAAAAGCCGAAGGTATCTAACACTGGATTTAGAAACAACTAACGCAAGCCGCAGCTTGGTGCCAGAACCTATGCAGCCAAACCACAGTTTAATAAATCGGCAGGAGCTTGTGGAATAAAATTCACTGGGGGAAAAAGAACATCCTGAGGCATATCTTGGACCTAGCCTTAGTAATACAAGAACTGAGAATCAGTATTGAGTTGGGAAACAAACTTCTTTTTTTTTCTGGACTACTTAACATGCCAACTAATGTCTTTATAGAGCTTGACATTCAAAAATCAGTCTTGGGTGTGATTATCTGATGTCTTAAAGGGAAAAGAAAATACAGCCAGTTCCTGAGAAAATTACTTCACGTGTCACTGATGTGGGACGAGAGGGGAGGGGAGGGGCCCGAGCAGCAGTTCTTACCTAATGTTCTTGATAAGCCTTGTGACATCTCTGTTAGATAAGTGGTGGAAGGAAACAGAAAAAGCTTTCCATGTGGTATTTTATTTGACTGGCTCATTTCTTTCCCCGGCTGCTAGAGACGTATCTTTAATGGAGAGATACACCGAGGACAAGGAGTGAGGGAGGAACGAAGGGTGAAGCACTCCACATGCATGAGGGGAAATAGTCCTCCCAAATGGTTTTGATGGTTGGGGACCGCAATGCGTATTAATCTGGGCCAGCATCCAAGCCAAACAACCCAATGGGGGAAAGGGAAACCTGCAATTAGGAAAAAAGAGAATTGAAGTGAAGTATCCGAGGATGGGATAAAACAAGGCGAGACAAATGCCATTATAGGGTACAAATAAAAATCTGAGAAGCCAAGAGGCAACCTGGGAGTAGTAGGAGCGTTTCCTCTGAACAGCGGGGTTGCACATTGATGTGGAGCCACCTGTTTAATGATGCCGAACATGTACATGCAGCACACCCCTCATGAGAAAACATTCTCCGGTCTACACTCTGCACACACTGTCGCCTTTCTCTTCTGCCTGTACAGTAAGACACACACTGGACGAATTTCTGAGTATGGTCTGCCGAGTCACACGGCTTGTGGAGGGGGGCTGTCCACAAAACCAGATGGAGATGATACGTGACAAGGAGCAGGTTTGTTTAAGAGTGTACGTGTGTGTGAATGCTTGTGTATGTGTGTGTGTGGTTAGAAGAGTCTAAGTGGCTCTTTATTAACACAGGAAACTTTCTTATAGGTATAACTCAAATAGTAAGATTTGAAGGTTGCAAATGAGTGATTTTATTGACAGGAAAAACAAAGAAAAGGATATTGAAGTAATCAAAAAATATTTTATATACATGTTTTAATTTGCCTAAAATCCTTTCAGTCCAGCTTGTGGTTTCAGTTGGATGAAAGTAGCTGCCAATTAAACGCTGATGACATTAGCTTTTGCTGTGCAAGCTAACGTATACAGTGCCTTGCAGAAAAAGTCCTATTTCTTAAACTCTTACACATCCTGCTGCAACCACAAATGTCAAATAGTTTTACTAAGATTTTGTGTGAAAAAACAACACAAAGCAGTGCATAACTGTAAAGTGGAAGGAAAATAATGCCTTTAGTAATGCCTTATTTATTTAATGCCTATGAATCCAGCATTTCTGTAAAGGCCTCAGAGGTTTATAAGAGAACAAATTAGCTTGATGAGGACAGCATAAAGATCAGGGATAGAGCTGTGAAGAGCTACGTTATAATATCCAATCTTTGAACATTACAATCTGGCATTATTCAATACATTATCCAAACATACAAACACAATGCCAAAGGTGCAAATCCACCATGACCACCACATGGCTGCTGGCTTTTACAGTGCACATGGGACAGTCAGTTGTGAGATTCCACAAATCTGGAATTCATATAAAAATAACAGGGAAGGTGTTTAAAAGTCAAATCTTGCCACAAGCAATTTTAATGGTTGGGGACCAGAATGTGTATTAATCTGTGTCATCAGATTAATAAACAGACCGAGTTTTAGATTTTAGCAGGACAACCACCTTCAGCATGCCGCCAAAGGTACAATTAAATGGCTTAGAGGA
This sequence comes from Poecilia picta, assembly GCA_033032245.1. Lineage (NCBI taxonomy): Eukaryota > Metazoa > Chordata > Actinopteri > Cyprinodontiformes > Poeciliidae > Poecilia > Poecilia picta. The sequence continues at coordinate 10,742,202 of CM065374.1, forward strand.
AAGGACGTTGATGTTTTAGAATGACCCTTTCCAATAAACCTAAATCCAAGACTACATCCCGTGCTTGAGCTTGAGATATTTTGCAAAACAGAATAGCCAAAAGCTTCACATTGTAGAAGTGCAAAACTGCAAGGGGCACATCCCTGTAATTGCGGTGAAAGGGGATTATATTAATTATTGACTTTACCAGGGAGGAGGAATCAATATGCACACTTTTGAGATCATTATTCATAAAACATTTTAAAAACCATGTATTATTTTCATTTCACCTTGCTGTAATGCCTTACTTTATGTTGGCCTATCACATCGAGTCCTAATTAACTTAGGGCCTGTAATTGTAATGTGAAAAACCATTGGAAGGGTATGAATACACTGCATATGTTGGTGAGTTTGCTCACTGTGGCTGGAGAACAGAAAGGAGGGCATGTGAGATGCGTGTTGCATCGATTGTTCTCCCAGAACTCTGAAAGTGATTTTCTCACTATATCTCACAGGAAATGATTCATTAGGCTGCAGCCCAGTTGGGATCCGTCTGACAGGGAATAAGAAACAGCTCCTCACCCTAGGCGGCTACATTTGGAGTGCGCATTGAAACACAAAGGGGGAAGATGGAAAGCAGCCCACAAAGCCACCGACATAGGAGGAAGGAGTGGATTTAATATGGCAGTGAAGGACACAAGCAGAAGGTTAGAGGATGGAGATGGAGGAGGGTGAGGATGTAATAAACGAGGGAGGGAAAAAAGCTGGAGAGGGATACAAAGAGGGAGTCTCTGTGGCTTTGAGTAAACGGAACAACATCACCCAGACAAACTCAAGCTTATAACTCAAGCTTTCCTGGAAGGAACACGACTGGGCGGCCCAGAGCGAAACAGAAAAACGCAATGTTCTGATCCTTCTGAGGTCTTCTACATGCTGCTACTCTCACTGCTCTGTCTCACCCACTGTCACACTAGGGAGACGAAAGCCAAAAACAGTAAAGATGAATCATTAAGTGGTCCAAATGAAAGAAGACCGCACAAGAATTACAGCATAAAAAGGGCCATGTTATGTATTTTCCAGCCACGTAGGGCCACTTTATAGCACAAGGAACTATGTTACCTTCAGTTGTTATACAAATGCTGTATTTATATCAACTTATATCAACTAGAAATTTGATTTCACAATTGGAAATTGGTCCCTGTCTCTTCTAGAGGCTCTTACTCTTTCTGACACTATGCCTTCAGCACATCATCACACCACTGTTTACAAGGAGATTTGGACTGCAAAGTAGTTCATCTGATGAGCTCAGCAGACTTGCAGACCCACCAGGTGTTTGCTAATTGCTGCTGCCGCTAGTCTGATGGAGCTGATTGGTGAAGCAGTGGGAAGGGCGAGCTCTGTGAGGCAGAAGCTCAGTAACTCAAAAGAGGAGCTTTGAGTAAAAAAGCGGCGTTTTGTAGGCAGATTCAAATCGACACCACAGCGAATTCAAGAGTTTCTCAAAGAAAGAAAGAAAGAATCAAAGCAACACTTCAAGTATGTTTCTGAGGAGGGGAAGACATTATAATTTGATGTAAAACTGTAAAACGTCAATACATATTCTTCCCATCCCTTCAAGAAGAACTTGAGGTATAACTTTTCCCATTAATGTAAAACCACATTTCTGATCACAGAGATGCTTTTTTATACACTTGCAACTTTATACACTCGTCTCATGTTTTAATGACCATCCAGTTATCAGTAGCAAATGAATATACTTTAAAAAAATGACAAAAATCAGTTGGATAGACATAAACTTTGAATTCTGGCATTTAAAGCCCATTGGTACTATTACTAAGCTCTTATGGCAGCAATCTCAAGAATTTTGATGTACAATAAACATCCATGAGATGCTAAGCAGTTGTGCTTCATGACCCAGTTACCTTCAAAGTATGAGTAACTATGATTATACATAGTTTTCATTATTGTTATAAACCAAACTTAAATCAGTAGATCCCTTCTGCTGGCCATTAGTCTAGCAGTGGAGTTGCCTGAACTCTGATCCTGCATCCAAAATTCCTCTCTTTACCAATCCACTACTCCCTTTTCGTTAAACACCAAACACTTCATCTAAGTGTGCTGTAAATAGAGCATTCAAAATGCTTACATGTCAAGATGTCGGCATGCTGACCTGAGCAGTTGCATCTTGTAATTGTGCCAACTCTTTTCACTGTAATAGATGCATTTGTTAATTTAGAGTTTAAACTATTAGATAACATATGACCATCCTTGCAGGACTCCACCTACATGAGTGATGGTAAAAAGATAAAGAGGATCTTCAAGAGCGAAGGCAGTAAAGTTAAAGTGACCAAAGCAGAGCAGGAGATAAACCAGACCTGAAACGGTCAACAGTGGGATGAAGGAAGAAGAACAGGGAAGAAGAGAAGAATCAGAGCAAAAAGACACCTGGACTGGTTCCTAAACTTCATTGCTCAGTTTGACAAAGTGAGAAACTGAGAAATATATAGAACATGCAACAATAAAGCGTTCACATAATATAACTGTGCATCCAGTGTTTATGCAGAGCTCCATGTGTGAGCTCACTCTTCGGCTGGAGCTTCACGATAAAGCAGCATTTTAAGAATAAGGGTCAGTAAACTGTTGGTCTGGGAACACAGCGACCACCGACAACCACATTACATTTCAAAAATGAGACTCCTCTCCGTCATCTTCATCTATCATCTCATAGAAACCATAACAGCATTTGTGTGTGAATACAAGGCAATGCTCCAAGAATTTGCTCTATGTTGCTCACAGTAGTCAGGCAATATGTTGACGCAGCCTGAGAGCCAGAAAACGAGTTAAAGAGTCAAACTCTGGACACATTTTCTTGAGCAATTTAAAACCAATATGATCATTTTCATGTCTCCTGTCACAAACAGGCGACAAAATCGTACATTATGTTGATAATTTACTGCCCCCCACCCCTGCACTGAAGTGGTGTTTTTTGATGAATCTGGTCAGGGTTATCGTTTCTCCAATTTCTCTTTCATACATGTTTGTGTTTATAAGTTTATGTAACCCGGTACAGGAGTATCTAACAAAGTAAAACAATTTAGTAGAAAATTTCCTCTTTTATGTCAATAAACATGAGAGTTAGAGATATAAGCTTAAAGTGGGGGTTTTGTAGCTAGTCAACAATCAATATTCTGTGGTCAATAGCTACCAGAACAACATTCAGAAATAGAGATTCATAAGTGTCAAGAAATGAACTAAACAAATTAAAATACAATAAATACAAAATAAAATTTCCTCAATGTAATTTTTGGTTAATGACATGAAGCATAGTCACTTTACTTTTGAAAACCTTGACATTCTAATTAAATGTAGCACAGATAATTTTAAGAATATTTTATTTTACAAAAATATTTGTTTCTTTGCTTTCAATTAAACATATGAGCTGCTTCTTTTTGTTAAAATACTTATAGAAAATGGACAGGCTGAAGAGCTTTACTAAAATATCAAAATTAATACTCTGCCATATTGTTGTACAATGGTAATGGTTTTGCATGAACCACTGTAAACCTCAGTCCATGAAGAACTTCTTCTGTTTGACTAAATTCAGGTTTCTCCAGCAGCTTTCTACTGCTTTTAAGACACTGACTGCTAATAGATACATCACAGAACCCCAATACAAAGCAAGCAAAGAGTTAAAACTTTAAATAGTGATGTGTCTCACACTCCATGGTCATTTCTCAGTTTGATACTATCATTGAAGGACCTATTGACTGCTAAAGGTGAATTAAACATAGATTTAATACTTCACTCTACAAAGTAGAAATATTTATAAGGTAATTTTGTAGACCCCATAAACTCTCAGAACAGGTATCCTATTTTATTTTTTATTTTTGTTTATAGAATCAAACAGTCAAACAGCCACTTCCCAGTCTGTCTTCACAACACACGTCACATTATGCTCCACATCTGCTTAGACGATGTTTCAGTAAAACAAAGAAAGCCCCCTGTGCAATGAAGACCAACCTAGGGAAGCTTTTTTGTGCCTCTTCTCTGCTTTTGTTATGCCTTTAACAAAGTCAAGCTGTCCCTTTGCTTCTGCCAAGCTTTGTGCTGCAGCCATTTTCCCAAAAAGAAGCCATCTCTTGGGCAAAGATGCTGTGCTGATATACAGAGCAGATTACCTCTGCTGGACATGTTCATAAACAGCAACCACATGCTGCAACAAATAATGAGAGCCATGATGACAACCACAGGCCTGATGAGAATCTTAATTTGACTCTGACCTATGGTGGTGGGTATTCATGTCATTCCTCCCTCTCCATCTCACGATCCACCTCTCTAAAGTCATCTCAGTCCTTATATCTTTCTTTACAGACACTTAGGCAAGTCTAAGCCATAAAGAAATGAAGAACACGTCGTAAAACATCAGGTCCTGTCACTATATGAAGCGTTTGTACTTTGGATTTGTATATTGTAAGTGTATTGGAATGAAGGATGTGAATTTACAATCTGCTACTGTCTCAAAAATGAGTGAATTATTTGTTTCTATGGTGACGTTGTCTTGTTTATTTTTTTCAGAAATAGCCTGACAGCAAAATTATTTTTGACCCCCAAATGTATCCTTCCAACGCGCCTAAGGAGATTGGCACAGGCTCATAACAACCAGGAGTATAAAACAGGACTGTGGAAATAATTCAATGATTCATGACTATTCTCAAAACATATTTTACTAATTTCTCTAACTTAAGGAAATAACTTTGTGTCTGGAGTCATCAGACACGAACATGTATTTCAGAGAAGTCAAATCAAAACTGAAATGATCCAACTACTGCATTTGTTCTCAAGGGGAAAAGAGATTGTCAGCTAGACAAGTTTCACTATTCCAGGAATTTGTTCTGTACAAATTCTGCATCTGCACAAAAAGCTCACAATGAATCATTCTGGGAAAAGAGTAAATGGTCCATAAAGGCACCTGATTTTCAAATTATACAGTTCAGAGCCACTGAGTTATTAAAATCGTAAAAATATCCATCTCTGACAACTGCTTCAGGAATCTTTTTCTCTGAGCAAATTTAGTTCCAGGTTGATATGACTCACGTTGAACAAAGAGAATGGTTATTCTCTTTATTTAAAGACGCTTTAGTCTCTTACTGAAAATGTGCTGTCATTACATGCCAATTATTGTGACAAATCTACAGGACGCAGCAGAAACCAAGCAGGAAATGCAGAGAAGCAAGCCATGTTTTAAAGCTGCCTGTCACATTAAAGCTTTACTGAAAACTCTCCTCTGTCTCTGTTTATCTCACATTTTGCTGCTTTCCTGTTACTAATATCCCAGCCAAGCCGGATTGTGGTATCCGACGGGGACGCTCACCGTGCACAAACTTAAGATCCCCACCGAAGTGACGAGAGAAAAGACGCAGTGGGTAAGTGAATGTCATTCCAAATATGTAATGACATTATTCTTAATCACTGTCCTCCCAAACAAACCTCCTTTCCAACTCGTGGAGCCGCTGAAACCACATCCTGGTGTTTTTCAACAAAATGCTAACCTGGTGACAGCTCTCGAAATGTTTCGTGGCATTATGTACCACTGTGATATGTTGTGCAATTGCTAAGCCCGGCGGTATCGTCTGTCTGTCCAGTAAGCGCAGCACGATAGAGTGCAGGAGGCGAGACGAAGTAACCGAGAAGGAAAAGCAGAGGGAGGAAGGCTTCTCTACTTTGAGACACTCGTAATCTAGACAATAGAGACAGGAAAAGAGGTCATGGGCATGTCTCCTCGCAAAAGAGGAGCACAAAACTCTTACGTTGAACACACTGCACACCCAGATGCAGACATAGATATGAATTTACAAGCACAAAAAGTCAGCAGAAGGATTGTGGGCACCGACAGCGTTGCATCAACGTTGAACCCATGTAAACCTAGATGCTGTGTAACCCTAACACCAGATATGTCACAGAGCCGCCTGCCGTCTGTGCTCTCCCACTGTCTAAAGCCCACCACTTGAATACTGCAGGACCTTTCCAAAACACCTACAGTAAATCACTGACTACACAAACAGGCCTGCTGTATAATTTATGCCTATTCAGCTCCTACTTTTGTGATTTAAAGCGATTGCTTCAGCAGAGCGGCCTGCAGATGCAGCTCTTCTCCCATGCGTATTCACAGCAAGTAAATCCGTCGCATGCACACTGATCACAGGAAGCGTGATGGTGGTTTTCAGGATATCTGACACACAGGGAGTTAGACTTTAGGAGACATAACTTTTTTTTCCAAGGATAATTTTTATGTGGCAAATGGCATGTGGGGGAGGGGAGTGGTTTTCCTCTTTTCCCTCCTGAAACTTTGACTTCAGCAGAATTTTCTGTTTCTGCATGTTCAGTTTTGAGCTGCAGTCAAAACTCTTCTTTTGGTTCAGCAACTGATACGATAGAAATCTACTGATTTTGGAAAACACAATGGTGCTGCAGGAAGGGGCACTACAGTTGAACAAAATAGCTTTTTGTCTAAAGTTGAATTGAAAAAGTATTCACTCACCATCAACTTTCTCACACTTAATCCAGTCACATACTTCAATTTTATTTTAATGTCAATGTTTATGCAGTAATTGATTGCTTATAATATTTTTTTCATAAATAACGACTTAACATGTTTGCTACACTTGAATTCAAACACACAAAATACGTATTTTGTAGAATCACCTTCTACAAGTTTGTTCCCATGTCTCTACCAGATTTAAATATCTAGATTTGAAATTTCCAACCATGTTTTTGTTGTTTTTACAAGCTCTCTTAAGCTCAGTGAGATTGGATAGAGAGCATCAGTGATTATTTGTCTTCAAATCTTGCTGCAGATTCTGCATTCAGACCGGGCCAATTCAAACGGCTGAACATGCTTTGATCTAAACCGTCACTCTGACTGGATGTTTGGGGTTGTTCTGCTTGAATATTGATTTATAACCTAATGATGCTTTAAACCACTCCATAATTTTCCAATTACTGTGTTCCTTGGCCTTGGTGATACAGTTTGCTCACTTATGTTCCCTAATAAACCTCTGAGGCCTTCACAGTGAAACTGGACTTTTACTGGGAGGGAAATTGCCCACATAACTATGTGTACCAATCGGTTGATGTTTGAAGAAAACTGGTTTTGTTGAACATTATGATGATGTTTTCAGAGCAGATGGGCCTTAATTTATTCCATAATTTTTATATCTTTATTTGCACAAACAACGTTTGGAGATCATTCATGATTTTTCTCAAACTTCGTATTTCAACGAATCAACAGAGTGAAAAAAAATACAACTAAAGCAATATGACCTCTTTTAAATCTAAGCCTCAATTTCTATTTGATAGCAAAAAATTGCTCTTCCTGATAAAGAAGAAATGGTATTTATTTATGTAAAAAATGAAAAATGGCATAAAACACTGTTGATTCCCAAAGCTGCAGCTGATTACAAGATTATTGCAGGGAACCAAAGTAAAATAGAATTAAAATAAATTATATTAAACAACCTCATAAAAACAGTCAGGCACAGTGATGGAGAGCTGATAATCTAGACTTATTTTGCAGATTTATAACCCTTCCTCCATGTGTAGTAAGGTTCTAGAGTTCAATTTGAAGCTGAAGCGCCGCCAAAATGGGGTCATACAGCAGTACAGTGACCGCAAAAATAAATCACGACTGAATGCTTAAAAAACAAATGATTGATAAATTTAAGTCCAAATGACATAAAACTTAAAATTTGTTTCTTATGTTCTCTTCAGACTTTATGGAACTGTTGCTACAACCACACTCCAGCTGAGAAGTCAAACACCAAGATCCAAGATCCAGTCAAAAGGTCAAAGTGTTTTGTGTGAACCCACCAGGGATGTTTCACCTCAGGTTACAGAGGAGCTGCCCTCAGACTCTAATCACTAGCAGCAGATGAACAAGTGCAGGAAGACACAGCAGGAGTCCAGGAAACAGAGAGAGACTGCTTACAGAGAGCAGTCTGTTTTGAACGACGTGGGAGGTTCTCTAAAGAAGTGGACGTCTGTTTGAAAAGAACTGATAAAAACATGAGGCTGCTTCCATAGAGTTGCTTTTTCTCTGTAAATAATCCAGAGAGTAGCTAATTCATCCGACAGAAGGGCAAGTCACAAAAGGTCATTGCTAAAGAAGTATATTCATAAAAAGCTTAGTGGAAGAAAAAAGCGTGGTAGGAAAAATGGGCAACAGAGATAACCACAGCCTTCAGAATTTATCTCGTCTGTAAACTGTAATCACAAAAATTACAGGAAAATAAAGGCTCGAAATATCAATGTCCATGTGAGCAAATTATCAGCATAAACACCCAAAAGGCTGGAGTTTAATCTAAACTTTACTCCATCATGCCTTTGTTATTATTTCCAAGATAAAAGCAGTTGCCTCCGACAGATTTCTTCAAATAAACACATCTAAAAATGAGTCACTCTTCTGAATATCTCATTGAAAGACGCTGATCTACGTCTTTGATCACTTACAGTCTGACTAGCTTTAATTTATATAGTTTTTCTCTAGATATGGCATAAATAAAAATTAATCTACCTCTTTTGGCATTCCCAAGACATTACTTTTGTATTCGGCAAACATATGTTTTCAGACACTCCACCAGTTGTTGCTTTGATCAACATAGTGCATTTCTCTCTGAGTCTCCAGAATTCAAATTATTAATACTCCAGCAGGAAAATAATAAAACAAAATGCAAACAAAGCATGGGCAAATGTATTCACAAACATGGTGCAATTTCAGATTAAATATTCAGAAATACAAAAAACAAACAAAAAAAAAACGTGTATTAAACTTATGTGTGACGCGTCTTGGTGAATAAATGGGAAGTTTGCTCCTGAATTCCCGGCCGATATTTGCAAAGAAAATATTTGCAGAGAAGAGGTAAAAATACACAACTTTAATTAAACCGAATGGAAACTGGTCTTAAGAAAACATTTGTTCTACGTGCACACACACTGGCCAGCATTTCTCATTCTCGTCGTGTCAATAAACTAGCGGTGGTGTTGAGTAACATGCCGTGTCTGCAGAGCTGGCCGAGGGTGAGCCGTGATTGGCCAGTCACGGTGGGTGTTTCCGCATTCCGTACGGAACTGACAGCAGGAGCGCAAGTTGTTGCAGAGGCAGTCGCGTCTTTGAAGGCACCTCTCGAGTCATTCCCAGGGGATAACAGGACCAAAGCCAAGGGGCAGGGATGCCTTACATGCTCATCAGCACGCAGATCCGACTGGTGTGTATATATCCCACATAAATAACTCGTGCCTTGCTTTTACAGAAGCATTGCTTGGATTGGAGATTGCAGGATTTGTTTATTTAGCCTCTGCGGCACCCAGTGTTTTACTTATCAATCATAGTTGTCACTTGAAACTAATATTTATCTGGAGGCCTCTTAATTTTCTGCATGCAGAGGAAAGGCAGACAAGCCTCCATGGTGTATGGAGCTCCAACAGTGGCACAATTCAAACCATGGTCAAATTGTTAAGTTAAATTTGAAAACAAATAACTGTTAAGTCATTAAATACACAATGCTGGTGAATTATTAGTTTCCTTTTTGAAATTGACATGTAGCTATTTCTGTATTTAAATAGCTATGTAGTTAGTTTCTGGATGAATGGATCAGCACACATACATTTCCCCATCACAGTCACAGAGCAAGGCTCCTGTGAATATAATTGGCCGAGCTTTGCAGGAGAATCAATTAAATCTAATGGGAAGGTATTTTTATTGGGCGAGACAAAAGTTTTTATTTTTCACAGTGCACAAATGGCAAAATAATTGTTGTTTTATACAGTTTTACTGACTTAAAATCTTAATGAGTATTAAAATGCATTTCAATGAATTAGAATATCATATTAATTTATTCTGTTAATTGGGCCAAAAAGTGAAACTAATTTATCAAATAAATGTTTCGTACATAGATGAACAGAATTTCAAATCATATTCTTAACAACAAATGAAAACCCACAATGTAGTTTTCTAAAAATGTTTTCAAATTTTATAAGACCAGTAAAAATGGTTAATGTCTTTCTCTTGACAAAATCAAACAAATCATCTGCAGGGTTTAGTTAAGGCCAGCTTACTGACCAATCAGCACACTAATATCACCATTATGCAATCAGGTGTTTTGTACTTTTGCCTGTGTGTGTTGCTGCCGAGTCAGCTGGAAAATGAATGCAACACCTCCATTAAGCTTGTCAACAGAGGGACGTCATCTGAAAAGTCTCCCCAAATCATGACTGTAGAAATCTCACACTAGAGATTAAAAAAAAACTCCTGTGTGCCTATCCGCTCTTCCACCAGACTCTGCGACCTTAATCTACAAATAAGATGCAAAGGGAACTCTAATTTGAGTTGAGGTCTTTGGACCACTGAGCAATAGGTTCTTTAGTCAAGCTCAAAGTTTTTTTTATCTGTCTCCCTTGGGGAACAAAATGCCTTGAACATAGGGATACACTGTGCAGACATATTGTACACTTCCATAACATCCATGCATGGATTAATAAAGACATTAAAAGCGTAGCTCAAGAAGAACTCTTTCCACATTGTCTCTGACTTAAGTGGCTTAAGTAAAATAAAGGAACACTTTTAGTTTGATGTTTCGCTTTAGGTACCGACTCCAACGTCAGTCAATGCCTCATGTGCGTCTCCCCCAAACTCCTGAATTGGTTTTGCTTCACCATCCTCTCATGGCCATCAGTTGTATTTCTTCACCTTTTTCTGCCACACTTTTTCCTTTCATTAGAGTTTTTCTTAACAAGTTAAGGCCCTTTGTAAACAGGAGGCATTGTTTAACAGTGGCTCTCTTTGTGGACGGTCTCAGTGACTGCCTGCAAGACAAAATCAAGGCCGCCCATGGCGGTGTCGGCCATAACGTGACCAGATCATGTCATTTCTGTATTAAATCCATTTTTTTCTAAATGGTTATCAGGGAAATTTAAATTTTTGTCCGTAACAGACTGACAATCTGTTAAAGTCCTCATCAGTCCACAACCATGAAATGGTAAGCTGGTGAATTTTGGGTTTTCATTAAGTGTAAGTTACAGAAATTATTTAGATGATGTGATTTATGATGTTACATTTAGCTATTCATCAAATAAGTGTATCCAGTTCCAATGTAATTTTATTTGTGGTATATGTAAAAGCAAATTGATTTTATATACTGTCCTTTTGCACATTTGGCACCATACACAGCTTGAAAAATGAGTCTTTTTTAATGTATTTATTGTCATTGTCTTAAATACTGTTACACATACTACATCTGTCTCCGTTTCTTTCATAATACATGTTCATTTCCCAGCCTTCTCAGCTCCAGCAACCTAATTCTATAGCCTCTGAGTATTAGATCATCTATTTTTAGCCTGCCCTGATATTATTACTGTTTATTATCCTGTACCTGCCAGAGGTCTGCATCGGCGCTACCGTTGCATAAATAATAGCCAGAGACATTCATTTGGAAAATCAAACTGTTGATGGATATCAAACTACTGTTTTTCAGGAGTCTGGTCCAACGAATGTAGGAGACGAATTTCTGATCCAGCTGTCATGAGCTACCTGGGGGCGAGAAAAACAACCATGCTGGGAAACAATTTGTGAGTGGTTGCAAATGGAAACACTTATGGTGCTTTGTGACATGCTGCAGATAAATTTGGGGTTAAAACTATCCTGTGAAACTTTGTCTATCTCCGCCGTCATCTGACAAACTGAAAAAAGTAATCTCTAAAGGTGCTAATGCTGACCTCCACAGACATGCAGTGCAGAGCTGAGCTGGATTGGTGAAAATCTGCTCTCACAGGGCTATAATTCTCAATTTTGACAGTTAAAAGTGGGTGTTACTTTCTTTTTGGCTGTTAAAGCGCACATATTGACAGCAGAGCTGAGATCAAGTCAATTGGCTGGAACAAAAAAAGTGTGGTTGAGGAAAGCTTCTGCTTCACAGATTGAGAGTAAACCATTCAAGGTGATGGGTTACAGAACAGGGAAGTGTTGTCATTGGCAATCTGATTCAGATCCTTCTGGGAAATGAACCAAGGTGTGGAAGGAAGTGAATGAGCACCAGAACACTTAGCAGCCATGTACTTTCCAAGCAGAGTTTACTGAAAGAGAGAAATCCCACATCTGTGGAAGGCAGAATTACTTTGTTTATGCTTATTTTAGTTCTGAATACCATGTGGACGACCCACCTCGCCTGGTGCTGGACAAGCTGGAGAAGATTGGCTTCCGCGTGCTGTCGATGACGGGAGTGGGACAGACGCTGGTGTGGTGTCTCCACAAAGAGACGGAGTGACTTATCACCCGATAGCCTTCAAAAAAGACTGAGGAATTTTGCTAAGGTGAAATTCATATCTGTTTTTTTATTACTTTATGTTATGTTGCATTTATTACTACAGATGAGAGAAGGAATGATAAGGAAATCTTTTCTATAAGGTTTCTGATTGAACAGGTTGCCGGTATGGTGGAACCACATTCCAGAGATTTTATTGGACCGTTTGTTAGTAATGTTGTTAACTGCAGGTGTGTGGAAGTTATTTGTCCATATGAAGTCAGAGAACTTTTCTGTCATGCAGGAGGGAAAAAAACCCTCACGTTTGTTGTATTTGTGCTGAAAGATTAAATTAGCATTTTGTTTATGAAATAAATAATGTGGAGATCTGAAATATTTTTAACAATAAATAATAAATACATGCATTTTAACAATAAGCAATCCATTGTTATCTAACAATAAAAAGCATTTGTTGCTTCACCTTGTGTAGCAAAAGCAATTTACTTTGTCACATCTTGTTAAATCACAATTGATTGATTTGAGAAAGCTTTTCTTCAGAAAACCTCTGCCAGACAGAAATGTTGGCAGAGGTTCACCTTCAGGTAGGACGACAACAACGTCCAGTTGAAAGCAGATTGATTAGAATGACCCAATAAAAATCCAGGCATAAACCCACTTGTGGCAAAAAATGAAAAATTATTCTCTTCTTCTTCTGCTGTATTTGAGCTTGAACTGTTTTGCAAATAGTCAAAAGTGAAATGATAATTGTCAAAAGTTTCAGATTTATTTATTTTTTATTTGGAAAACCATGTGTATGATTTCATTTTCACATAAATTGTAAACCACCTTATCACATGGCACTGTCACTCAGAATCATAATAAAACTAGATCACAGCTTGTGATTTTTATACGACAAAACTTCAATTTTAAAGGATGTGAACGCTTTTGTTAGAATCTGTGTGTGCAGCATCTTACAAGCCACCCATCATGCACAGAACTTGATAAACATACATCACACCCTGAAAATATGCTTTATAATTTAGGATAAGACACTTGCATGTCAGGCATGAAAGAGCCTGCCTACGGCTGCCAAAACACACTGGGTGGTTTCATCTGAGCCCCGGTTCTGCCAGCGTGAGTTTGGGCCCAGCCCAGATCATTAACCTGCAGTCCAGATTCGTTGCCAGGCAAACTCTTAACAAGACCTGCTGCCTAATACATGACACAGCTTCCTTATCTAAGTCAAAGATGAAGCAGAAAAAGATCATCCTCAGATAGGACGGCTACGATGCTATGAAGACATTAAATCTTTCCTGAGAATGATGCTGTAACAAGGTCGTCCTCCCCTGCTGGTTTGCATGCAGCAGCAGAAACCACTGTTGGCTTTGGGCAGTTTTGGTGGTGAATGTGTTTCCTGTGATTGTATTTCCTCTGCTGTCATTCAGACAGAGGTGGTGTGTTTCTGATTTTTATATATATATAATATATATATATCACATTGCTGGGGTAGAGGAGAAGGATACACATAAACAAAACCATGTTATGAGGGGATTTTGCGGGAGGAGAGGAGCAGATGTCTCCCACCACACCACTAACAGCTGGACGTTGTGTAACAGAGCTGTGGAGAAGCAGCGCAGGAGTGGCAGGGGGATGCATGACTGGATTGGTTGTTGCGAAGCTTCCATGTGGCTCCTAAATAACACAATGACAGGACAAAGAATAGTAGACACACCATTACGCCAGAGAGACGTGGAAAACAGACTGTTCTGGCAAGATGTATGTTCCTAAGCAAGAAGATTCTGTTACAAAACTCATGGTGACCACAACAAGGACTGGCCGAATGTGTGTCAAAGAATGGTAGCGTGTCACTTAGCAGAGCATAAATAAGCAAAATCTCTGCAGGATTTTGCGTGTTGCGTAAGATTATTGTGAAATATCTAGGAGCAACAAATCAAAATTTGTCAGGGTCAATATCAAGGGGCAGAATACATATTTCAAAATGTGTTCTTTAATTTAGCATGCTCTGCGGCCCTTTTCATGATCAAGCAAAAGCGGAGTTGGAGTGAAAGTGTGCGAATGGAAACCCAGAAGTGCAAAAACACAAATGTTATTGCAGAATGTTGGCTTTACGTCCTGTAAAAACAGAAAATATATATAAAAAAGTTGGGGCCCGTGTCTTGCATAGTACAAGGAGTACTGAGCATGAGGTGAACATCAATCAACAATGCAAGTCTCCCAACAAAAACAGCTTTTAAATAATCCTGAAACAACAATTAAATGGTTATAGAAAGGACGTGCAGTCCTCTTTTTAAGAGTCTGGTGAATGCACAAGAGAAGTGTTTGTCTAAAAGCCTAAACTGCAGTGCTGGTCAGCAGTTTACACGTCATGAAAATCCCATTCTTAAAATATAGAATTTTATTTTTTTATTTTTATACAGGCTTCTGCCATACCTCCAATGCAAAGCCTATCAAAAATACCCAAAGGAAGCCCACACATGCCCAAGGATAACTTGCAAACACTGCAGAAAGACTTCAGGCCAGGATTTGAACCCATGAACTTCAGTTCTGTGTGATAATAAAAGAAGATGCAGGATTTCTGGGCGTACAGACAAACCAAAAGCAAAGCAAAAAGAAGTAACATTTAACTATGATTGAAAGCACACAACTGTTTTGTGAGGTTTTACAGGGATTAGTAGTGATTGCCTAACAGCATGAGGTTAATATGACACAAAATTGGAAAACTCAAACTTAACCCTGCCTGCATCAAGTCTTACCTGTGAAGATATTTTTAATTCTGTATTTCATTATTTGTTTGCGTTTCTGGAAAGTTGTCTCATATGTCTATTGGTCACCAACAGTAATTTTGCAACCTGTGAAAAATTGTTTTGATAATGAAATAGCCTAAAGTGAATCAGTAAATGATACTGAACCATTTACAGCATGAACCATCCAATTGTGTGCAACAAAGGATTAATAAAAGCAGCAAACATAATGTCTAAAGTATCAACCACCATAGTTGCTGAATTATTGAATTTTTAGTTAAGAGCTTTGTTGATCATAAGCCCTAATTCAGAGCACATTTCCAAGAAACGTTAAAAAATAAATGTTTTGCAGAGATCACGTGCAAATATTCAAGCAATTAAAGTGGAGCAAATGCTGGGAGCTCAATAAACAGCACCGTAAATAAATAAAAGCCAAGGCCTCCTCAGTGAGGCGAGGATATTTGGAAACAGAAAACCAAGAGGAACTATCATCCCAACCATCAGATGTAAAATGGAGAGCCTCCAGAGTGAGCTTGCTTTTCATCACAACGAAGCCACAAGAATTCCATAAAAGCGTACCTAGTGTTCCAATCACAGCCTGATTACTGGTTTAACATGGGGCAGAAATGATTTCCACACAGTCACATCACACGGTCTGTGGTTTGGACTGCCCCCGAGTTACCCTAAAGTAGCTGATAAAGTATGCAAGCTACAGGGAAGAAAGATTTGTACGTCAAAACTTGTTTGGTACAAGTAATGAGGTAATAACTTGTCACATTTGGCCACATAATGGTTGACTGATGAACATTACATCATGGAGCTATTTTCAGAGCTTGTATTGCTGCCCAGCCAGGCAACTCTGGCATTTTTAAAAACCAACAAGAAAAGACTAAGCACGCACCATGATGTATCATGAGTTGATTCTTGTTGGTGTTGCACAGAAATAATAAGGAAAACCAAAATATTTCTCTCTGTATGATGTGGATGGGATTTGAACAAAAAGTCTAACTATTTGTGATATCTGACAAGCTAAGATACTGAGTATGTAAATTTGCATATGGTCAAATATTGTAGGTATCTGCTAAAGTTGTGAGTAAAACCAATCTGAATGTAATGGTGAATTTAAATGATTTCAAATATCATTGGAAAATTAACCAAGTTCAGTAATTCAGTCCAGAAAGTGACACACAAAGTGATAGATTTTAATTACTTATTTCTGTTTATGCTTAGGGTTATGGCTTTTGCCACATAAGCATTTACAGAAAAACTTGATCTGTCAGTCTTCGTTTCTGACTGAATTACAAGAAGGAAAATAACTTTAAAATACACAAAACCACTGAAAAATAGATTAATTCAGAAATTGCCATAATGGGAAAAGATGCCAACTTGACATTTGTCCATTGGGAAGCCATTGAATCTCTCCATAAGGAAGATAGACCAATGGAAGGTAATAACTAAAGAAGCTAGGTGATCACAGTTTTGTTTATAAGCATTTTATTGGAAAATTGACTGTTAAAAGGAAAATGGTGCACAAGCTGCCAGGAGAATCAAAAGGATTGTGAAGCATATCCAGCAGCATCAGAATGATCATATTCTTGATGCCCAACATTTCTGGATTAAATATCACTTTTTCATACAGAAATTAACATTTGTGTAATGTTCCAACATTATAATTATCATTAATTTGATGATTAAAACAATGATACATACATCTTTGTTTTTAATGAATCACTCCCATATGAGTTTCCCTTTTTAAATTCTTAAAATAAACTTTTCAATTACCTTTCACTTGACCTGAGATTCACCTATGTGATGATAAAATTACTCCACAGGTCAAAAACCACCCACAAATCATGTGTACACATATAAATAATAATAATAAAAAGAAATCATTACTGACTAATCTCGGTTTTAAAGCAAGACAGAAAATTGAATTTATAGAAGTTTTATCA
Source organism: Poecilia picta (assembly GCA_033032245.1). Classification (NCBI taxonomy): domain Eukaryota; kingdom Metazoa; phylum Chordata; class Actinopteri; order Cyprinodontiformes; family Poeciliidae; genus Poecilia; species Poecilia picta. The sequence goes on from CM065374.1 coordinate 10,759,185, forward strand.
TTTCAAACTAACAATTACAGAGTTCTCTCTGGCCTTTCTGATAAACTTTGTTTCAGTAGCTGTGTAGTGTGGCACTACATACAGCAGGTCTAACTTCTCTACATTGCACCTAGTCATACATTATCAATATACAGGTGAAAACAAGACAAATGAAAACACTGTTTTATTTTATCAAAAAGGTTTATTTTCCACACTATGTTACAATAAAACAAAAACACAAGAGGCTTTATGAAACTAAAGCTACGACTCTGCAGCCTCCTCGTCGTCCTCTCTCTGCATCTCCTCAATGAGCATCTGACGTTCGGCAGCCTGCCTCATCCTCATCATCACCACCGTCTCATAGTCGCGCTCATTTGAAAGGGAACCCTACGGAAAACACAGATGATATATTAGGAAAGCGGGGTTTATTCTAGTTTAGTAGACAGAGTTAAAGAGGCAGTTTTTGGTTTGGATCTCAAAAATCCAAATGTTTGTTTTAAATAGAAAAAGACACAAAGAAAGATGCATTGTTAGGATTCAATGGCTGATTTTACAAATGAATGAACAATGACAGAATTATGATGATGATAATGATGCATCCTTAGGCATTAAATGAAATGAATGGACAGGAACACAAAAATCATGAAAACCGTGCACTGGCAACAAATGCGAAACAGAAGTGTTTGCATCTTCACAAAGAAAAGAGCAACTTTAATTCAGGAAGGAAACCATGTATTAAGGCATTTATTTGATCCTGATGTGGCACAGATTAAAATCACATTTTGAAAGGAAAGAGTGGCTATTTCTCTGCAGCGTGAGCCATCCTTTAGAAGGATTATATCAAAAATATTGTCTGTGCCAAGAAAATGTCAGTGAAACGCAGGATAGAGTGGGGGGTGGGTGGATGTGTGTGCGTGCGTTCTCTAAAGGACACAAATGAGAACAACTTAAAGAGAAGATGTAGGGTTTTGTCAATCTGGTCGCTGAGCTGAGACATCTGGAAAGCATCACGGGGACTCCACTATCCATGTGCAGAGAAAGGCACAGGGAAAAGTGAGAAGGAGGAAGAGAGCGGAGGGTCCGTGAAGGGAAGCTGCCCTCCACTCCACCCCGGGGTTGAGGAAAGCTGCTATTATCATTCCAATAATGTGAACTCAAGCCCTTGTCTGGCACGCAACTATGACATATCACGCGAACGCCATTAGGTAAATAAACAACTCCTGCATCTTCAAGCTAAATAAAACATAAACGAGTATAAAAGAGCCAACTTGTCAACATAATACATTCCTCCTCTATAATGCTCCCTGCTGGAGAAACCACCAAACTGCGCCCTGAAAGTCTGCAGGTCTATAACAATTTACCAACATACAGTCCAGTAGCGTTAAAGGAATTCTGATCACTAGCAGGTGCTATATGGAAAACGTGATGCATCCTTTGCTCGAGACGAGCGATGTTTCCTTGCCTTGAGGAGTTAGCTTGCTATTTAGATGCTCAGCCAGTGCATCACCCTGTAACTAAACACTGATACAGTATCCATGCGTATGTGGGTGTCTGGTGCCGTAATGCGGGAACCCAGCGTGACTTGGAAACCATAAAACACCACCCAAAACCAGGACTTCCAACTCGTGTTATGACAAACACAATCACAGAGAGGACTGTGGACTTGACGGCAGAAATTTCTTAACAAGTCTTAAAAAGTAATGCCTAAGCGGGCAATAGTAGTGTAACATTTTGTGGAAGGAAAAAGTGTGGTAGGAAACAAGTGTGCAAGGAAGAGACTGTGGCTGGAGTCAGTGCTTTCACACAGACATATCAAGGTTATGGGCTGCATGACCAACGGTCTACCAGGAACTTTTAGACCACTAATTGTTCCCCTTTCCTGATAACCTTGGCACCTGTCCTCACTGTCAGTGGTACCAAAAGAACGGTCCATTAAACCTTTATGTTACTTTGCTAGATTGGGCTGCAGACCAGACTGACAGCTTGTCTGCTAATTATACATATATATATATATATATACTGTATATATATATATACCTACACGAGTTTCATTTATCTATAAAAATCATCTTTCCAAATCTTGTGAAATGTTCTTATGCGAAAAAACAACATGACGATTAGCTATATGACATCAGCACAGCTGATTTCCTCTAACAGCCCAACTCCTGCCTGATCCCAGAACAGTTATGGCATCCTGAACAGCATCAGCTCCGTGAGTCAGCCAGTTTAACACACAGCAGGAAGTTGCTCGCACAGCAGGTGGCTACTGTGTTCCCCCAGCACAACTCGTCAGATCCACTTCCCATTACGCCACTCCTCTTGGTACGTGTGAAGTACAGGCGACTGCATGTGTATGTGATAAAAACGACAAGTTGCAGCATGAGTACGATGAGCGCGTCTTGTTAAAATACTTGTCATTCCATGCTGTGAGCACTGCAGCCTGACAGATTACAGAATAATGGATTACTCACTGATACCAGCAGTCGTTGGAGAGCTTTATGTAGACATTCGCTGAGCCAAGAAGCAACTGGACAGATATCAGACACAAGAATGGGGTTTTCCCCCCTCCGAAGCCTTTTCTGTGTTTCAGGCTAACATTTCAGTCTGTAATGCAGTGTGGTCAGGTTAATCACAGTACCATTTCTCTGGAGTGTGTGTGCGGTGGCATAGCGTGTGTTTCTGTGTGTCACAACCTCTGGGTTATGTGATTTATGGGAGTCAAACTCTTACACGCTTAAATCTAGAAATCTTTGTGTGTGTGTGTGTGTGTGTGTGTGTGTGTGTGTGTGTGTGTGTGTGTGTGTGTGTGTGTGTAAAATGCTGGAGCAACACAAGGGTCAAAGTGGCATTCCTGCGCAGATGAAACGTAAGCGTCGCACTCAGTGGTGAATTAATCATCCCTCATTATAAAGCACAGAAGATGTACAACATCATCCAGTTTCTGTTGGTTAAAAACAACAGAAACACTTGCTCATATTTGTCTCTTGTCTTTATGTGCATCTTGCAAGTATTTGACTGTGACAGTCCAACATCTTTTTTTTAACTGTGCAAGTCATGTAGCCAAAGAGAAGGACAAATGCAATTCAAATACTTCAAGATTGCACTTATGAAAAATATATTTGAAAAACAGAAAGGCAGAAATAGCAAAAAAATAAAGGAGACTCCCTCCTGATCTTCTCAGACTAAATGATGATATCAGAGTAAGGGATAATGACAAAATGTGATTTTTTTCTCCAGTGTAAAACAGGGTGAATTGTAGACCTTTGTTTACAGATTATGAAGGCATAAACAGATTATGAATTCGGAAGGTAAATCTTTCAGAGCTTCAAAACTTTGTGTTTTTACGTATGAGCAATGGTGCTTGTGCTCGGCATGTGGTTGTCGGTGGTCAATGTTTTAATCTGAACAGACTTCTGCTATATGGAGTCAGAGATTCCCTTTGGAATCTGTAGAAGTAGAAGAAATAAACAGTGAAATGAAAAATGACTACAAAGACCTTACCTCCTGGCATTTCTCTATTTGATCGATGGGCTTTAAAAAAACCTCATAAAAAAATGAAAAGAAGGGCCTCTGCCTCGCTTGATTTCCAACAATATATTTTTGCAAAAAGCAAAAATACTTGTCTCACATACTTGGGTTCCTGGAAAAGCTCTCTGATTGCAAGATATTTTTTAGTAAAACAAATGAGTTTGTGCAACTGTTAGGCTTCAAATCTTTAACCTGAAGGCTGTCAAAAAGCCTGAAATTACAACAATTCTAAATGTTTCATTGGATTAAAGATTTCTGCTTTTTGTTAACTCTTTATCTCTCTTATTACACCTGCTTTTCTGATTCTTCTTAAGCAGGGAAAAAAGTTGCAGCATATATGCAATTGGCTTTTTTTTTTTTATTTAGTCCCAAAGGAATAAAGGTTTTCATAAAAAACTGCTACAGGGCTGCAAAAAGCATGTCTCATTTTTGTTGCCAACTTCTGAGGAGTTCAATCTGATTCATCACCGTGTGTGTAAATGAAGCCAGGAAGTGAATTGTTTTTTGTGATCCAATTCTGATTAAAAGAAAACACAGGATTCAATCTTTGGTCCCGTCATAAAAAAGCATGACTTTAATGTTGTGGTTGTAGAAGTATTGTCTCAACTTGCCTTTTTATCTGAACCAGGATGACTAAGGTGTGCATCATTCAAGTGAGTTCAAAAGGAAAATACCTCAGGATTGCGATCTAAACAGAAACTGGGTCAAGCAGCAATGCATTAAATCAGTATAAATAAATGTTTTTAATTACATGATTACTGAATGTAACTACTGCTATAAAATTTTTGGTAACTGTTTTCAGAAATGCGAGGCTGTTTTCCTGTACTCTCTATTTGTATTCTTTATTTTTGTCTCCCACTTTCAACTTTCTGCCCCACCTTTCCTGTCTTGGCTTGTTTGGATACCTTTCTTTCACCATGAAAATATTGACAAAATTAACAATATCCTGCCCAAGAAACTAGTCCCCTCAAGATTAGACTACTGTAATTCTTTATCATCAAAAAATCCCCCTTCTCCCCCCCCCCCCAAAAAAAAATATCATCCTAAATCCTGCAGTCAGAAAGATAGATGATATGTATTTTAATTTAAGCTTCTCATTTTTGGCTATTTCTGAATACAGAAAGAAAGTTACATATAGCTCTGAAAAACCAAGCAACATCCTATTTTAAATAATTATTTTGTAGCACCTCTCTGCCTTGCTCTGTGGTTTCAAGACATAATCAGAGGGAGACCTTTTAGTTATCAAGCTCCTCTCCCGTGGAGCAAACTATCTGATTTGTCCTTTAGGTGTAGATTTAGGTGTAGAATGAAGCTTTCAGTTAGAGCAGCTAGATATTCATAAGCTAAGTCTAAAGTTTTATTGCTGGACAAAATACCGAACACTCTTCTTCACTATTATTCTCTTCTTGCTCTAATTTATAAACTACAGTGCCTATTAAAGATGCTCAAGTATTATCCTAGTATTTTTCAACTTTAGTATGTTAAAATCACAAACTTAAAAGTCTTAATTGGAGCTTATATCAAGAAAATTTATACGCACTTCTTTTAACTAGTCACCTTTATGTAATTTTATCTTGGTGTAAATGCAGCCTTTCCATGAAGACCTGATCACTTCAGTTGATCAGAAGTGATCAACTGAATCTGACTGCATTTTATTAGACATCATTCTGATTAAATGTTTACACTGCAAAAATTGAATTTGATTGATTTTAAGTAAATTCTGTCTGAATTCCAATCTACATTGGTTACCGTGCATGTCTTGTATAGTACCATAAGTTCATGTTTGTTGTGAGTTGATTCTATTTAAATAAGGAGAAGTGAACTGAAGGTGAATGTATAGGTCTGTGCTGGACTGTATCCCTCATTAAATGGTTTAATTGATTGCACATTGATTGACACACACAAAATAAGCAGAAAAAACCCTGCTTTTAACATTTAGGATTTTTGCAATGATCAAAACACTGTGACACTGCAACATTTCTGTATAAACACCTTGAAAAGTCAGCTTTAAGCTGTACCAAGAAGAGAAAAAAGACGAACCTTAGCTTCAGTTTAAAACTTAATCTTAAACCATCAGTGAAATACAGGCCGACTGATTTCAGTTAAGCTATGTGTGCCATCTTCGACAAGATCTAACAATGTTTTAGTTAAAGGGAATCAGACAAAGCAAGCAGAAAAGCCTGTTTAAGTGCAGCCCGTCCAGCAGCTTTAGCACAGCGAGAGCAGAAGAACACACAACAAAGGGCTCGGGGAGGATCCACCAAAGCCTCAGTTTGTGCTTCTAGCACCAGTCAAAGCAATATCTGGAAACACTTTTTTTTTCCTTTTTTTTGCAGAAAGAAGAAAAAGCATGATTTCAGGCCCAGCATAGCTGCATCAAACCACACTGCCCACCATGGTCAGGCCTTAGAAAAGAAGTTTATACTGAAATGAAGTTCAGGCTAAACCTAGCAGTCTGGAGGCTACATAGCATGAGAACACCATCAGCGGAATAAGCCCAGCATCTGTCAGCCTGCAGGTCTTCTGAACTCACTTCCAAATACTGCGGATAATACAGGCTCTTCAACCTGAGTGCCTGCTAGTATAAAAGCAGCTTTGTGGCTGTAGGTGGAGGACGGAAGTTTTTCTCATAAGGGAGATGCTGTAAAATGTTCTTTCAGACTTGGCTAGAGGTTCTAGTTTCATTTGCGTGAGTAATTGTGTCTGGTCTTGGAGACCGTCCTGGCACTGGGAATGGAGCAGGAGAAGAAGAGAGGAAAAGCCGGCACGCCTATTGTTTATTGGATGAATTTAAAAGGAATGCTAAAAAAAAACAAAAAAAGGATTTCTCATTCATAACATGCATATTTAAAATCAAAGAACAAGACAAAGCTGTGTACAAAGCTCTCCTCCTTTATGCCTGAACGCATTGGAAATATTTTGACAATTACAGCTGAAACCAGATGTTTACATACACTGTATAAAAAGTCACCCATCCTTTTTATTCTCATTGTTTGCTATTGAATCCGACTAAAATTTTCCTGTTTTAAGTCAGTTAGGATTACCAAAATGATTTACATCCACGAAATTCAAATTTGCGAGAATTTGAATTACTTTCTACACAGATCTACAATGTAGACTTGACCTTCTACGCTTTAAGACTGGGGTCAAGCATTTTGAGTTTTCTTCAAGCTTTTCACAATAGCTTGGTGGAATGTTGACCCATATCTCCTGACATCGTTGTCGGACTTGTAATGTGCCTTGCTCGCTCACACACCCTTTCAGCAGTTTTCACAGAGTTTCTATGCGACTAAGATTGGAAAGTTGTCATGGTCACTTCAAAACATAATTTTCTTTTTGTCCTTAAGTCACTTTGTTACTATGTATGTAATGGTGACTGTCCAAAAAATAATAATTTGTGCAGAAAATTTTGTTTCCTGGCTCATGTTTTGAGATGTTTCAATATTTCCAGATTATATTCTTTCATGTCATCATTGATTTTGTGCTATAAATCAGTCCCTCATGAACTAAAATACCCCAGAAGATGACCCTGCTACCCTCGTACTTCAGTTTCATGCATCTCGCAAGAAAACTTCATGTTTTATTCCAGCTGTTTTTCTTTTAAACACAAGTTGTAGAGTCGATAAGCAAATGCGACTCTTGCCATTGACTATTAGCGATCAGTACAGCAGAGCAGAAAACATGTTGTTTTGAGACGGTTTGCTGTTCGTTACAGCCTCACCATACAAGAGCAAAGGCAACATGTTGGAGGCGTGAGAATTGGATACGGCCGGTTATTTCTGTTGTGAAACCCAGGGTGCCTGTTCAGACATGTCTGTTGTTTGATTATACAGAAAAGCCAAAGGCCTCCATTCAGGCAGAAGAGCCTGTGGAGTGGGGTTGGCTGTGGGGCTTTACACAAGCCAACAGCAGACAGGAAATCAGGAAATCACAAAGAAAAGGGACAATGACATGGAGATTAGACATCTGTTAACCCCCCTCCTCTTTGTGATCAACCTGTTTGCTCACCAACTACAACTTCCTTTAATAAGCACGCAATCAGTGGAGGCTAAAACATTTTTTCCCCCCCTCACCTCTCTCTCTCAAGCATATTCTCTGGAACTAAACCATCCAGCAAAGTTTCAATCTTTACTAACAACATGGAAAAAATGAGCAGCTGCAATTTACCACCTACTTTCCCTACAGGTAAAGGGTGCAGCCAATCAAACAGCAAAACTCAACTGTAACACCTTTCCCCGCAGGGCAGACTTGCTCTGTAGTCACGATGGTGTGCTCTCATGACTTGCAGACTTTCTGAAATAGGCTGACTTCACAAAAGCTGAGACAAAAAAAATAAAAGGCAAAGCCTCCACCTGGATGCCCTTGTACTCTGACCTCCTCTGGTTTATCATTTACGCAAGGAGGCCTTTCACAAGCAACACACCTGGAGGTGATTCTGCAGCGCAATCAGGATTTTATGCCGACTGAAAAAAAAAAAACAATTCGTAGCCCAAGAACTAACAGAGTTCTCTCCAGCTGAAAACGGTAAGAACTGTTTCTTTGCAGTTAAAAGTAAATAATCCTAATGGAAATCTTCTTTAACCTTCTTCGGGAATAGGCTACACCTTTGTGTCAGTGTTTCAAAGCTGGGAAGTAAGCATTGCTCTCTGATCAATGACAAGTCTTATCTTGTCGACGAAGAGTTTGTGCAGTTAGAAGCAGCATAGATTCCTGGCTGAGGCGGGTGTGCATGTGTGGGCTTCTAATATCCCGGATTTCTCTTTTTAAAGCACCGAGACTGGTAAGTTTATATAGTCATCCATTTTTATCTGTTTTATTGTTTTTAGTCATTCCAGACAAGCTGCTTGGAGAGAAAACCCATTTCATTATTTATTATGAACCTGGAGCTCAGGAAAGTGCTTAGAAAGAGAAGCAATAGCTAAAAGGTATCTCTTGTAAAAGAGATCTTGAATCTCAACGACACAACCTGTGTAAATAAAGGTCAAATAAATAAAACAACTGTGTTCTTTTTGTCAATCTGTTTTATTGAGCTTAACATCTACTTAGCCATGAGGTGTTTCCTTAAAGCTGAATTATAACACCCCTCTTTGGTTGACCTGACATGTTTGGAAAGGAATGCTGTTGTGTCCACACTCTTCAACCTCCCGCTGCTGCTAAAGTGCCGATAAAACGTTTTACAGCCCGACGAAGCATGTTTGTTGAAGTGGCTTACAAATTTACAGAGTTAGTGTTTCAAGTCACGAATGTAGAGCTAATGTGGGCAAAGCTGTAAAAATCCTTTACGGCGAGGAGATTATCTAATCGACATGCCAGAGTTGATGAACAGGGCTCTGGTTTTGGGAATGAAATGCTTACAGGTCACGAAATGCAAAGGCTCTTTCCTCTGTAAGATGCTGCGTAATTATCGTTTATGCAAGATGTTGCCTAATACGAAAAATTTAAAACAGAGTCTTGGATTTGAAAGATATCATGGCTGCTTTAGATTTTGTTTTACAAAACAATTCTTTTCCAGACTCAGTACTTTAGATTTTTCTCAGAAAATTATGGACATCCGACTAAAAGGTATTCATTTAAAACTTGCTTACATGGTCGAGTGGCACCATCTGCCCAAAATAGCTTACGGTTTTGGTATAGCGTGCACAATAGGGCCACAGCCTGGGATGCATCTGAACATAAATCACATCCATTTTTTAAATATATAATTAAAAAAGCCTCCTGGACTAAATGCAGACTCTTTAAAATCTGATTTATCACATCCAGTAATTTTATCCTTTTATAAAAAATTTCTAAAAATGGAGGTTGTAATGCTTTGTTTGGCACTTTACAGTCAGTTTCCAATTAGAGTCCACTCAGTTCATGAGTGAAAAAGCAAAATGTTGATGAATAAAATTATACAAATCAAGATAATGCCTGTGCATTTAATGTAAAAAAAATCAATATAAAATCAATCTACCAATTGAAAAAATAGACTTTCATCAGTTAGGATAATTAAAGAAAGAAAACATATGGAAAAACCACACGTTTTTCTCCCCACAGTGCATTTAATTTTATTTTTACTATACTTACTGGAATACATTATAAAAGCTAATTACTGACTTTTCCAGTCTTTAGCAAACCTGAGATTTTGCCAAAAATAGTGACATTGTTAGAGGAATAACTGCATCTAATCTAACTTTACTCCACCATCTGAGGTGATTGCAAAAAGTCTCTTCATTCATTCCACCACTTTGTGTTCCACATCAAATTTATTTTGATTTCTGACAGATAAAGAGAGAAAAATACATCCTTCTTTAAAAACTGTGTGAAGAGATCCAAAACACTAAGCAATTACTCTTCTGGTGTTTGCAGTGTTTTGCTTTTCTTACTGGAATTCTTAAGTAGATTAATAGACTTCCTCTGGAAGTTATGCAGAAGACCACACCTGCACTTATGGGAAGAACCTTGGATTTGGAAAATAAATATTTATAAACAAAGGCTTCAAAGCATTGCTGGATCATCCTTTTGCTGCCAAATAATACTAAATTTCACTGCGCTACGATCGAGTCCAACAGGTGCAGTCTCTAAACAACGGCTGTCAATTCTCATTAAATCTGAGAACAGACCTCTGCACTTACATCTGGTGCTGAATACCATAACGAGCACAAGCTCAGACTTGCTTCAGACTATCATTTGCTAAATCCTAATTGTCTTTTTTGTTGTTGTTGCAGATGGCACTATGTATTTAGGCTGTATCATTTCCTGAGGATTCACAGAGATCAAAGTCTAACTCCAGTAAATCCATCAGGATGCCACTTAAAACGTCCCTGTACAGAAATCCATCCTCCAGTCGCTGGTCACAGAAAACTCAAAGAGGAGAGATGTGCTATCTGTCGAAATGATCAGTCTACCCCTGGGTGATTTCCGGCACGTCTCTCACATTGGGAGCGACGGCCAAGACGACAGTTTTGGAGATTTATCCTTCCTCAAAACGGGTCACGGCCTGCTCCGACAAAGTTCCAAGAGCGAACAGAACCTCTTCCTGAGCTGCAAGCCACCACCAAAGCCCCCACGCCTGAACCTGGATGGAACGGAGGGAATGCAGAGTCCCGAGTGGTCTGTGGACCAGAAGAGAAAGAAGTGCAACTCTTTGCCTCTTCTGGACAGTGAGGAAGAAGATAAGTGTGAAAACGAGGAAGCGAATGAAACGCGGAATGACTTTGCTTCTAATCAGACTTGCCGGCCCGGACGTGGCAGCGTGGGTTCTGATAGAGATCAAGAGTTCACAGGGAGTTGTGAACACATTGATGAATTTAAGGATGAGGACAGTGGATTTTCATTCAGCCTGGACCTGGGCCCTTCAATCCTGGAGGATGTTCTCCGGGTGATGGACAAACTGCACAACTGAAGAACCTTGGCACTGGCTGTTGGAGAAAAAAATTAACTTAATACTCCTCTTGGGACACAACTTTGCATAACCGTGAGGACGTGATAAAGTGTAGCAAAGACTGGATAATTTTGCTTATCATTCAATTTGCAGGCCTGGACCTGATCTGCACAGAGTCTGCAGAGAGCTGTGCCCAAACTGGAGATCAATTTACAAGGGCAGTAGCTCTTATTTCAGTCTGGATCTGGACAAACTCATTCGTGAACAATGTTCTCTAGATCATTGACAAACTGTGCAACTATGCAAAATACTGACGTAATCCCTTCTTTGGAAGACCCAGCACTGTTTTATTAACAAATATACTTAATAAAGTAAAAACGGATATTCACTGCTTCCTAAGATCTTTACTTGCTGCATTGGCACACAAGTAAAGACATTCTCAAACAAACAAATGAACATCTCGTTACTCTAAGGAGGACATGATGTTGTTCATAGAACATTATGGTAACCACCATTTGCCAACAACAAGAACGGTAAAGATATGAACCTTTTTTTTATGTTTGGGTATTTCTAACTTCATCTCCATTTTCTCTTTACTATTATAACCTCCCAGCCCACACTCAAAGCAGCTGTTAGGATTTAAGGGTGCTGTGTTTAAGCAAAGAAAAGCTGAGGCTGAAAACCAAGGTCCTTGAGCTGTGATGTCTTTAGTCTTGGTGTGCTTGCCCGTCTATTGTGTGCACAGGGCAATTTTTCCTCCGCACGCATCCTGGCGGCCCCACTCGAAGGTAGAGCAAGGTACCCCCCATTTCTCATTCCCAGCAGTCCAGTGAAAACAAACATTTCGCTCTGCTTCCAATAAAAGCCAGCCAGTGGTGGCAGGTTGGGCAGCATACCAAGCCAGGCCACAGGTCCAAGACCTTATAAGAAGAAAGAAATGGCAGAGCATGCTGTTTTGTTAGCTGCAAATCAGAGTGCGATGATCTGGCGGAGGGCGCTCAAGAAATAATGTGGCGGTGAGTAACACTATACATCTACACAAGCAGGGAGGCTGGAGAGGAAGGGGGAGACAGCAGAGGTCCTGATGAGGACTTAAACACAACCCTCTGAGCAAATACATGCTGTGTCTCATGGATACGCATCACATTTCTTCTCACGTCATCCAAGTGGGAATTTGTGCAGACAATTGTGGTCTACTAATGAGGGGGGTTGAGAGGACGATATGTGGGACAAGCCCGGAAAATGTTGAATTCCTTTGCACCCTAAAAGGTCAAGCTGGGAAATACAAAAACCACAAATGTCCTGCTTCAAGAAAAAGACTCAGTATTCTATGCATGCCCAAACAGAAACAGCATTATTCCTGGATACATCTGCATTGCATGTCTGTTTTGGTGCCTGATGTTTTAAACTGGATACCTCTGTTTCTTGTATGTGTTATGACAAAAGTCATTGTGAAAGCATTTTTTGCATTGTAAAATCTACCGGTTTGTACTTTGGTTTGGTAGGCAGAAAAATGTACACCATTCAAATCCCATCATTGGTGGTTTTGTGGATAAACTGAATGGGACTGTTTACACAACAATGGGCCGACATGTACTTGGCTTCTCAGCAAAAGAAGCCAAAATGGATGGATTATGTTTTGCGTCTCACTGATGTCCAAGCTTTTTTTTTTTTTCAGCAATCATTGTCTTGGGTACAAATAATTTAATGTGGAAATGGATGGTAATATATATTAAAACATGTCTGTTTTTGACAGTCAGATATTGCATTACAATTAATTTAAGAAAACAACTGGCTTAGATGATTTCCATTGCTCTGAGGCATGCCTAAATCAAAACAATAAAGGTGGATATAGCCAGGTGTTGCACCACTCAGTTAAAGCTGGAGCCTTGTTTGCGACAATGGCTCAAAATGATTAAAGCTCACTTTCTTAACAAATGAAAAATAAAAGTGCCAAGTAGGGCAACTGCAATGAGACAAAATTGTAGACCAAATAAGAGGAGTTAAATCTTCAAATGTACATTTATTTTCTGTTTATATAAAACAGGTAAGCACCATTTAAATAATGATTAGTAGTCTGGGGGCAACTGGATGTATTGGAGGATTTTTAGGGGCATCGGATTAAAATGAACAGATGCTACAAACAATACCTGATTATGCTACGTTTTGTGTTGGTCTGTCACATAAAATCTAATTTAAATTAATTGAGGTTTGTGGTGTAAAGTGGCAAAATGTGACTAACGTTCACAAACATTACTAAATGTAAATATATGTCAAAGTGAAACTTCTGAACTCATCTCACAGCTTTAATATTATATAATCTTAAAAAAACAACAACCTAAAATTAAGTCAAACATTTTGACTTAATTTTCAAGACCATATCCTAAACAATAGTACAATCAGGGTAAGATACGAAGCATATCTTTTTCTTACACAATCGTGTCCGAGCAGAAAAGGGTTCAAACTAGATTTCAGCATACCGATGGCGGGGCCACACGCTACGCATCTATTCCAGACAGAAGGAATAGTTTCTCAGAATCCACTTTTCAGGCACTAGGAAACCAGCACACTGGGAAAAAAGTCCAGGAATAGCTTATCTGATGCATCTGGTTCTGTCGTGACAACCCCGAGTTGACTCTGGGTCTCGGTGGAAGACGCAGGCATATAAAACTCTGATTTAAATGCTGAATGATGTATTAACCTTAAATAATACAATATCCTAAATTGAACCATGAACACACAGTGATTAATGCTGAGATCATCTCCCAGGAGACCCAAGCATAAGTCTTGGCAGACATCTGTGGAAGTACTGCAGTTACAGTCTATCAGTTATTAGACTGTAAGCTATACGGTTGGCCACATGTGTGAATCCTTTTCTGAAGCTGCAAGCATGAGCCCGTCTTTGAAGAGATTTAATTTATAGGCACAGTGGCGTTTGGCTTGAATTTGTTTGATCTGATCACCAATATGTCGAAGGAGACAATTTTACAAAACCATATTTTGGGGATTCTTACAGGCAAACAGAGCCACAAAACTGCTCAAAATACACATTTCCACCACCTTCTTGTTGACTCTGGCATTTCATATGATATTTTATCCTTTTATTCCAACTTACAAGGCAGAAAATTACAGAAAAAAAAGAGAACCATAAACACGATTTCCTGACAGGAATTAATGAGATGAATCATGCCATGGCATCTCTTCTCTTTTGTGAATTGAAACAAGTTTTAACACTGTTATTAAAATAAAGGAAAGCGGTCTGGAGATTTACAAAATGTGTTGGCTGGCAGACTGAAAAAACAAAAAAAACATCAAAAACCAGCTTTTTGGGGAGGAATTTGACTTTTTTATGAGTTCAGGAAAAACGGAGCCAGTATTCGTGAGATTAATCCGTAAACTTCTCCTGTATCCAGAAGTTTATGGAAATCCATTGTAGAGTTATGGCTTTTCCTTCTTCAGGCCACTGATTAATACGTCTACATTTATATCCTTGAATGAGCATGATGTATTGCATGAATTTCACTTCTTTTGTGCTTCACTTAGAAATTTCAGCAGGTCTAGCATATTATTTAAACTGATGCTTTGCAAACTGTTTTATCCAAAGTGAAGCCAAAAAGACTGAACCTAAAATACCTTCTTTTTTCCGAATGAGGTTTTTTTTATTTTTGGACAAATATTAAGATTTTATTTAGTTTGTACGTGTTAATCATTCTTAGAAAGGGATCATGATGAAGAATATGACACGGCTCCCTTCTTTATTAGAAAAGCCCCATTGACTCCAGATGCATTTATTGAGCCAAGAAGCAAAGGAACGAGAACTGGGGTGAAGTCATCTGTGTCTTTAAACTCTCTTTAGTCCCATCGTGGCCTGCAGAGCACTGTGTTTGGACTGATGACCCTATGTAGTTACAGATGGCCAAAGCTGGGGAGCCAGGGAGAGATCAGATGTTTAGATCACAAATAGTTTCACCCCCCCAGAATCCACCCAATCAATCTGTAATAGTGTATACTGTAACTGTCTGGCATCTCCTAACGGACAAGTATTGCATTGAGGGCCAAATGAAAAATCAAAATAACATTTTCATACTTGGTTGCAGTGAAAAAAAGGTTTAAAAACGGTCTAAAAGAATCAGCTTTGGATGTCAGTAAAGCAAACTGAGTTAGTATAATAGTATTTAAAAAGATTAGAATGACAACTCCCAGTGTGCAGGCTGAGTCTCGGGTTCTAACCCAATGTAGGAGGTCTGACACCCCTCACTGGGCTGAGGGTTGAAATACAGTTCACCAGAAACCAGAGACATAGATAAGTGCAGAGAAAAAGTCCACTTATTGAAAAACATTTAGACATTTTTGACAGAGAAGCTGAAGAATTTAGGAAGGAAATTGTGCAGACTGGATCAATCTTAAAATGCTAAAAAAATCTCAGATGAATTAGGAAATGTCATTTCTGGAAACTGTAATGCACACCCACACATGAGATGTAACCTTTTCCCTACAAGAACTCATTTTCTTGAGGGCTTTTTGAGACAACCTCACCAGAGCAAAGGTGCAGTTAATGAAATCTATTTTATCTGCAAGTGGCATTCTGCGTTTTTTTTTTTTTTGGTCTCAGAAGGTGATGTCTCCATCACCACCTCAAGCCTTCTTCTGATTGGTGTATCAACTTGTCAATGTCAACTTGTCCCTCC
Source organism: Poecilia picta (assembly GCA_033032245.1). Lineage (NCBI taxonomy): Eukaryota > Metazoa > Chordata > Actinopteri > Cyprinodontiformes > Poeciliidae > Poecilia > Poecilia picta. The sequence goes on from CM065374.1 coordinate 10,774,743, forward strand.
AGCTGAAACAGGGAGAGGCAGAGGTGGCAGAACCATCAGAGCAGAGGAGAGAGTTATCTTTGTTCTTTATATTTGTTTCTATTTGTTACTTAATAATAACTAGCAACTGTCTTGAAATCTTTATCATAGTTTATCATGTCCCTTTCGTGCTACAAGAAATTATTTAATAGATATTTGCCCGACTATTTTACAGTGATTTGAAAATTAAAATATTACAAAAGCTCAATATAAGAAGTTCCACATCAAAAACTAAACTTGAGGATAAAAACCTAAGGATTAAAGTTCACAAATGCCAGTATGAATATGCAAAAGCTTTTCTTAAAACAATCCCAAGAGTCAGGCTGACATGTTTGGCTGTCATTATTGCACAGTGCCTCCCTTGGCTGCCGTGTGAAGTGAAGCATTCCTGGACTCTCCCAGGTCAGTTACATTAATGAGCAGCCAACCAGGCTCTCTGAACCAGTGAGAGGCCACCGCCTCACCACTCCAAAACAAATAAACTGAGGTCCACTTACCCGACCACACTGATTGTAGCCAAAAAGAACAAAAGTGCAAACTCTGGGGCAACATTTGAACCGTTGATATGGAAGGAAAACAATAAATCTGAACATTTACATAACTCTTTCTACAGGGAGATTAATATTTTTGTTGGAGAAACATCAACCGGCAATACTTTGTAACACTGGGGAGGCATGTCCTATGAGAGCAGAAGGAAATTTAAAATAATACATTTCTGTGTTATAAAAGTACCTGTGAAGACATGAAATGGCTGGTTTGGGATGCTGCAGCAACAACCTCAGGCTGTCCTTCCAGCCATGTAATCTTCAAGGGGTTATCACTCAGCCCACTTTCATTTTTAACAGCCAGTTCCTAAAATTAGAAATTTAAATAGAATTAGCATTAATTAAACTACTTGATCTCTATGTGTTGCATGAAGTTGTAATAACCTTTTCTAAATGTTGGTTAGAACTAACGTTTCTCAACAGAACAGATGCACAAACAGAAATATTCTGTTGCAGTTAAAATTTCATGTTGTGCCCCTTTTTTTTAGATCTTCTCATGTTATAAACCATAAACTTCAATGTCTTTCATAAGGTTTTTGGGGTAAGATTACCACTAAGAAGGGTATAAGTGGAAAGAGAAGGAAAAGAATCCAGAATAATAATAATTAAAAAAAACCTGGTTATAAAATAAAAATCTAAAACGTTTGATGTGAATCGTCCCATCAACAAATTCAGCGGCAGTTTTTTGGTATGGGCCACATGGGGAGTTACCAAAAACACTATAAGTAAGGGGGAGGAGAATGAGCTCACATCCGCCTGCTGGTGGTAGCATCATGCTGTGGAAATGCTTTACTGTATCAGGGGCATTACTGTACTAGCTTGCCTACAGTTAATGAGTCAAGATAAGTACAGGGCAATCTTAGAAGAATACCTGCAAAAGCATTGAGATTGGATTGAAATGAGGATTCACTTCCCAGCACAACAATCCAAAACATGCAGCAAGAGCAAAAGTTGTACAGTTTAAATAAAGTGATCTTAATTTGTTAGAATTGCCCAGTTAAGGTAAAGACCTAAAACCAATTAAGAATCTGAGATATTAAAATGTATGTTCACACCAACAAAGTCTCAGTGAATTTGAGCACAGTTGTAGATGCACAGGGGCTTAGTGCAATTGTAGATTTTTATTTGCTTAAAGAAAAATGTCGGAGCATGCAATTGTGCAGGTCTGTTTGCACAAAATCCCAATAAAAACCCATTGAAGTTTGTGGTTCAACGGGTATAAATACTTTCGCAAGGTTCTGAAGCCATGGAAATGCCACGATCACTGCCTAAATCCAGTAGACTGACAGAAATGTTGTGTTGAGAGGAAACGACAAACAAAGGAACACCAAAACTAAAAAGAGCCTGTGGAGCCAGACAATGGGGAACAATGACTCAAGTGCTTCAGTTCGATGGTTCCAATCAGTGCAACAATTTCGAAAGCACGGGATCATTTTAGGTCAAAGACAACTTCTTGGGGTCAGGACGTCTGTCAGATGTTATTCCTAGTAATAATCTAACTCAAAACTCGTTCTAAGACTGTGTGGTAGGTGGTGAACTAATGTGGTTCAATTCAAAAAGTCTCCTAAGGAGATCCTAACCAGAACAGTAAATGTGAAGGCCTCGGGTACTTACGGCTGCTCTTACAGATGCAAACTCCACAACAGCACTTCCTTTCTTCTTACTCGATACGATCACATTTAAAACGTCCCCGTACTAAATCACACAGCAGGAGGATGAAAGCATGAGGTGGAAGGGAAAGAAAGATGCAGAACATCTGAATTAGTATTTCCTTTTACAATATAATCCATAACCATGAAAACAAAAACATATGTAGAGTCAAGATTCAAAACAGTGCTGAATATCACACATTTGAGAAATACAAGTTAGCAATTTACTGAATTGGAGAAAGGTTGTTGTTTTTTTTGGGTCACATGTATTCACAAGAAAAAAAGTATAAAGTACAAAGTTTACACACCCGAGACAACGGCAAGTTTAGGTGATGTTAAAAAAATAAATCCAACATACAGACTCCAGTACCACATGAAAAAAAACTGTATCACTTGGAACAACAGCTGGGAAAACAGTTCACCTGTGTTTCATCACACCATTACATATTCAGTCACTATTTTTCTTGAAGACAAAAACATTAGTCAGGCTTGAATGTTTTTCTTTGAAAGAGAAAGATATCCGTCTAGCTATTCCAGATTTTAGATAGGATGGCAAGAAAGAAACCCAGACATACGAAAAATATAGGTGACTATTGTTTCATGCTGACTCATGACAGCATCCTTGACTAGTTTTATTATCTTTTCATCAATTTTGGGGGGATTTTCAGTTCTTACTAATATCACAGATGCACCATAGTTTCTCATCTCAATTATAAAAGTCTTCGCTATCTTGAATGTTATGTCTAAAGCTTTAGAAATTGAACTACACTGAAATTAAAGTGTAAGTAGTACTGGAAAAATTTTGCTTTAATTAACTCCTAGCTGCATATATAAGAGAGTAAAAGAGGAATAGGTCAGAAATTGATATTATGATACAATTGCTATTTAAGATAGTATTAGAGAATAGAAAATATTTCTTCTTGTATGTTTAGCTCTATCAACTCTACGGAAAGGCCATTTGGCATTAACCTGTTCCCTGTTTTAGCCTTTCATGGGAGCAAAGAGAAGGGGGGGGAAATTCAGCTTTCTGGGAACTCGAAACTCTAGGAATACAAATGCTCACTGAGGACACTCTGAATCCAGCCAACAGTGACAAAGGAGAGTCTCAAAAGGCTTCTATTTCACGAAATATAAATATCTTAACATCTTTTTTTGCCCCTTTAAACAAAGATTTATTATTGCAGGCAGCCAAAGAACACAAGTCCACTCACGTACGCATACATGTACACTCATAACCGTCTGCATTTTCCCACAGAGGGTTGACTATTTCTGCTTATCCAAACCATTAACTGTCACTCACTCATGGTTGCCATTAAAAACATTACACATTTTCTTTGCCTAGAAATTCAAACAGGAACAGTTTTTTTAAGACCATACTGGATGCATTCGTGAATAGAACAAATTCAGCTGTATTACTTTGGGCAACTTGACGTCACTGACACTTGTCCCATCCCAGTTTGAGGCCAACCTGCACCCCACCAAAAACCCTCATGACAGACTGTGGCAGAAGGTGGTGGTGGGTTGCATGAGAACAGCACATTTCCTAAAGCCTCCCTTGGTACCGTTAATCACCTGGTAAGAGGGGCACAAACAATGCCGTGCGTAGCTTTTAAAGGGCACTACAACATTGCCCTCAGCACTTTCACTGCTACAAAACTTAATAGGCTTTGTTTAAGGGGAAGTGTAAACAATCTAGAGCACTGATGTCATGCAGGCCTCAAATAAGGGTGGACTTTTGCGTGCAGGTTTGTTCAGAGTTAGCTCTGGAAGCCCTAACAACGTGAAAAAAAAGGATTTCAATAAATTATTACATTTATAGCAGATCAGCACAAGTTAAATTTCAGGACACCCACCTTATGAAGCAGCTTAAGCAGAACATCTTGAGAATAACCTCCATTCAGCTCGTCATCTTTCTTGCATTTCCATTTTAACTGCAAAAAAAAAAGAGGTCAATATTAGTCATAATCACTTTCAAAAAATAAAGAAGTGCATGATAATGGATAATCCTTAAAGCACAAGTGATAAAACTCAGCTGCACAGGAGGCGAACCGTGCCAGACAAGTTTGGCTCTGATGAGAAACAGAGAGCTGAAAAACATCAGGACAGGCTGAAGCTATGGGAGAAAGAACTCGTTACGCTCTTGAAACATCGGCACAGAATCACCTGCAAGACCTGCAGTCAATTTCCATTCAAAACAGTTTTGGTGCTGCATGAATGGAGAGAAGCTTCTATCATGGGCATCAGAGACTGCATGGGGACTCACCTTCAAAACTGTAACTTAACAATCCTCTGCAGGTTGATGCCTGAGCTTGTCGATCATTACTTTAATCTTTTGATACAGGTAGACAAAGATAATCCACAAGCCTCTAAATAAAATCCCAAACACTCAACTGCCTTCGGGAAATCAAAAATGAGAGTCCAGCTGTGAGTAAAATAACATCTGTATAAAACTTGGAATAATTTATTTGGCACCAGAGATGCTCTTAGCAGCTCTAAGAGCAGGAGGAGGATCTGCAGAGCTCTGGTGGAAGAATCCTTTGCCATGATAACTATTAGATGTCCACTTCATAGATTGGGGGCAGAGAGGGATGAAGAAGGCTATACTGTTAAAAGACAGTCAAAAAAAGTCACATTTACAGAGTGCCATAAGCACCCATGTGGAAGAAGGTGCGCTAGATAGAATTTTACTTTTCTGGCCTTTGCAAAACTCTGTGTGGCACATAACTAACACATCATATCTCCTTGAATACATCATCTCCATGTTGAGAGATGGTACCAGAAGTTTCATGCAGTATTGTCCTTTTCTTCAACAAGACATTGTGTCAACCAGGCTATATTCTATTTAAAAAAAAAACATCTAGAAAAGCATCAGCTACAGGAGGAAGAATCTTTTAAGCTCTGAAAAACCTGTAGCCAATTTCCATCAATACCTGTTGGTGCATGAATGAGGGATCTCTTAAGGATGTGTTCATCAAAAACTGGTGAGTCACCTGCTAGACCAAGTCTCACCAGAACACTGATTATTCACCATCTACTCCTACAGAGTCTGATCCCCATGCGTGTCTTTTTACATATGGGAAATTTCTACTGCTACGGAATCTTCTTGAAAATTCAATTCGGCATGAAAGCGACCACAGAAGGCAACATCATTTATTAGGATACTTTTTCCTTCTTTATTCTGTTCTCAGGTCCTGTCACTAAATGCTGAAATGAGTTCCCGTACTCCTTAAAAAAAAAAAAGAAAAAAGTGATATTGTACAACGTCTCATATTCACGGACAAACCGCAACAGAAAATCGGCCAGTTTTATGGCAACTGCTGAGAGCAGCATAATGAATGGCAAGCACAGGGGGTTGATTCAGTTCCAGCAATCTGCTCACTGTCAAAGAAACACATTTTCTGGGAATTTTCAAATCCATGTAGCATTTGTACAATAATTATCGCTGAAAATGTACATTCCCTCTTCCAGCAGAACTTTCTCCTTGCTTAATAATAACTGTCCTAACCATTAATCTTTAAATTAGATGGTCAAATATTTGTGTGATGTGATGTTTCCAGCCCACAAAACTGCTGGTTTTGATCATGACTTAAATAAATTTACAAACAGTAAAGATATTAGTGGAAAAGATCCAAATGGCAAATTAATGGGAAGGCCTGGTAAATAGTAATGCTATAAAGCCAATGATGAATTGTTCAGATTTGCTGAAAGATTAATGATATTTTTCAATAAAAATGGAAATAAACATTGAACACTAGTGGGTGGTTTCAAAAGGATATTGAAATATGCAATCCTAGCTTTAGACAAAATAGATCTAGATATTTGGTGCAGGTGCAGATTTAAATAAAATTACATAAAGACTGAAAAACATACCTATGAACTCTACTCTTCACAAACTAGTTAGTTGAAAAACTTTACTTTCTTTCCACTTCTCGTTATATGCCACTTTCTTCTAGTCCAAAAAAATTCCCCAAATCCATTGGAGTAAATGGGCAAAAGGTCACAAAATGTGTAAAAGCTCAAGAACACTTTTGCAAGGAATCTAAACTGAGAAAAGAACATTTAACATTTGCTGCGACTTTCTCGTGTTTGTAAATGTGGTTTGGGATCCTGTCAATACAGCTTTTGTTTTTTTGTTTTTCAAGCTGAATATACAAACGTCTGGGGATATTGCCGCTGCTTTAGATGGCTTTCAATTACTAGAACCAGGTTTAGGGTGTAAACACATTAGCTAACATTCCTTGCATCCGTTAACACACACAGAACCAGGCCATTTCCAGGAGGAAATATAATAAGCCTTCTTTTGGCATAAATATTGGTCCCCTGACAGAATCGTGCCTAATCGAGAGGAAGTGGTGTGAGAGCAACATATGTGCTAAGTGATGAGACGGCATTTGTGGTCTCTGAACAATAAATTACAAACAGCTAACGGTTGTGTAAAATGTATACCAAGCCCCCCATTCGGATTTCCACAAACTGCCCTTAGGTGTTGAGTCTTACCTTCAGTTTTGGGGTTACGTTGCTCTGGGAATATCTCTCCCCTCCTGAGTGTGTGAAAAAGCATTAAAGATGGTTGAGACAGTGAGGTAAAAAGACAAAGGAGCAACTGTTTAATTGAAATATGGTACTCAAGAGAGTCGTCGAGGGGCTTGTGCCGAAAGACAGCAACTTAGAAATGGCTCCCATGTGGTACATTTTTTTGACTTTTGGAGACATGGCTCTGATCAGGGGAGGGCTGAGTGCGTGCAAACAGAGGGGACTCAAAGTATGTACAGACGATGAACGAGTAATTGCACACCCACAAAAGAGGGTCAGGTTTACATCTCCAGAAGACTCCGCCGCTTAAAAAAAGCGAAGGAAAAGGAACGAGGTCTGACGGACCGTTCTGTGAGTGTGCGCGTGTGTGTGTGCGCGTTTGGCACTTTGCATTCCTGTGATACTTTGCCAAGATGCGTGACTGCCAAATGAACTAAAATAGACCTCTTCTCATATAAGTTCAGCTATTGTTATTGTTTGTTGCTTGAATAATATTTGGTGAACCACAGGCAGAACGGTGGCTAGTGTGGTTAGACAGGCTGGATGATTGCTTGGAAATAAAAAGCATCAACTAGCTGATCAAACTGAATTTATAACATCAGAACGTGAAAACGCCAATACATTTATGATAACCTGGACAAGCACAGACTGCTGATGGCTAAATCCAAGAAGAAAACAAACCTCTCCGAGTGTAGTTTCCTGGTTGCTGCTGTGCTTCTGTTTCTCTCTGGATCTGCTCCCTGATGAGCCTCTGCTCTTCTTCAAGTTGTCGGGATCCTTCCTCCCTCAAGCGGGCGATCTTTTAGGTTCAGACACCCAAATAATACAGTATTAATCACAAACCTGCATGAACATTTTGTAGACAGAATTCCTTTAAATTATGATCTTTTGCTATGTTAATGCTGAGCTAGTTTCCTGTTCCAGTCTGTGTTTTTATGAACTTAAAGAAAAATTAATTTTACACTTTAAGACACGTTAAGTGCCAAATGCCACTCCTCGTCATGAACAAAACCGCATTTTTCTCATTTGTATCTTCCAGTCAGAACAAAAGTTATGCAAAATGTTCTAGTGGTCTTAGTGATAAATATAACCAGATATTACAAAAACTATTGTCTCAGATTGAACCTTTGACCTTTCCCCAAATGGTTGGATGACTCAACTAGAAACTGAATCAGGAACACGTATTTGACAAAGAACAGAATAAAGCACCTGCTTGTGTTTCAGACTTTCCTGGACACATTAGAATAAGTCATTTCCAGTAAGCATCTGTGGTCTGTCCCATTTCTAAATAACAAAGTTTTCTTTTTCTACAACCTCTCCTGAATGTCGAGCAGTTAACTCTCTCAAGGTTTCTGTACAAACTTATTCAGAATTTGTTACAATCGAACCAGAGACTTCAGTGTACCTGGTTTGTAAATCCATACGAATCTAAATCCTCGTAGTGTGTTTTGCATTTTACATTCAGGCAAAATATGTTACAGAACCAAATTTCACCTCATCATGTCAAATGTCGACCTGATTTGCACAACGTAATAGCTTGATATTACTCAATACTACTCATCAACACAAAACACTGCTTACAGTTTTAACAACTTAAAATATATTATAAAAATTATTTATCATTTTGTGTGTGGATAAATTAATGAATATGAATATTGTACTTTATGTGATTTAGGAGTATCATAGTGCATAAAACAAAGTAGATGGCATTTTAATTCAATGAATATGTTTTAGTATGCATGAGAAATCAAATATTTCCCTGTCTTAAACTAAAGACTGTCTGCTGTGTTTTTGCCTCCATCATGTCTTCACAGAACAGCAGGATTCATATTAACAATAAATTCTACAAAGATGTATTATAAATAGTAAATTAGGAGACTTCTGAAATCATGTTGGATGTTGTGAAATTAAAGGGGCCTAATAAAAATGGATGCCACAATTTTTGGATTTATATGTGAGAAACAATTTGAAAACAATGTGTAACTTTTCTTCCACTTTCCATTGATGAACTTGACTGTGTTGGTCTTGATTGTGTGGTTTTAATATGACAAAATATTCTTATTGTTCAACACATTTTTGATATTCTTACCTCTTCTTCAAGTGTTCTTGTGATCTGCACTTCCTCCTGGCTCTGGGCCTCCGCTCGCCGTTCTCTGGCCTCCAAGTCTGAAAAAATAAATACTCATATCCATTCCTTATATGCTCAACAATTTAACAAATTAAAGTTGTTTTAATTTTTTTTTTACTTTGTTTCATTAACCCTACAGTACCTTTAACAAAACAAGTAAACAGCAACTACTTACCAAGTTTAATTTTCTTCCTTTTCTCATCTAATTTGTTGTTTCGCTCTTCAGCTTGTTTCTTGGCAGCACGAATCTTGTCATAGGCAGCCTGGAAAGAGTGTTAGTCACAGGTACGAACTGTCTGATGGTGTGGGAGTGAATCAGGAGGATTTTTACAGGTTAAAAATACATTGTTGGTCTCACCTTGGCTGCAGCATCAGTGAGAACTTCAAGAGCCTGGGACAATTGATGGAAGAGCTCCGCTATAAGAAATAGACGATGGCAAATATGTGAGCTTTACAGCAAAAATAAATACATAATAAGGCTAATAAGTGATAAAAATGTAGACATGCAAGTCACTGTTTCACAACTAAGGAGAGAAAAGAAAACAGAATAAATCTACACACGAAGCAAACTTAATTTATGGGCAAAGCACTGAACATTTAAATAAAGAAACAAGAAGTTTCCTCTTATAAAACCTGCTTCCTCCAATGAGAAATGGCGAATTGTCTTCACCTCTCTCCATCCATCCTCAGTTTCCCTTCACTCCAGCTGTCACTTAACACAAACCCACATTTATAAATGTACACACCAGGCTCATCCTACACCACTGACCATCCTGGCCAACCTTAATCATTGACTTATGGAAGGCCCAACAGGCTGATATTGTTATTCCCTGTGAGGACTGGCAATACACACAAACAGATGATAGGCGGTCAGGTTACCTCCATGGATATAACTAGCTCAAATGAAATCCAACTGGGGGCGGGGGCAGAGGGGGAAGGAGCAATCTGCCATGCCTAAAAGGCAACTCAGAGTCTCACAATATAGTTGGTTGAGAAAAATGAGGGATTTCATGAGGGGTACCATCAATCGGTGAAGAATGATAAGCCTCCTTTTCCATGCATACAGCTGCCCTCTTAGGGGGTGACAAGTTCCAAGTCAAGTTCTGCTTTCGTGCGTGAGAGGCCAAGTCTGTCTATGTGCAAGTTCAAATGTTGAGGCCCTCCAAACCGCTTCTTTTCCATTTCTGGGAAACCGACCCCCTGCTTTTGTACTATTCCTCTCAACCTCCTAACCGTACCAATTTCCTTTTTTTTCCTGTCACAATCAAAAATCATCTAAACCATCCAGGAACCACAGTAACCTCCCTTGAAAACATACCTCATTACCAGCCTTTTGTGCAAGTTGCTTCAACCCCCCCTACTGACAAAAAGCTACAATGAGAGTCTTTGCTCCTTGCTGCAGAGAGCCGACCGACTCACTATCTGATTAGAAATACTCCAGTGTGTGTTTTTGGTTATCTAGAACTCCTGTCAGGAGTTTAAATACACACCCGATAAATCAGCTCCTTTTGTTTAACCATAAATGGCCAAAATATCACCTTTTAATATTCTAATTTATTAGAACTGTTCTTTTTTAGGATAGAAAAATCACAGAATATACATCTTAACTGACTTTCAAATACAATTGAATTCTAACACATTGTTATATATTGTAATTAAATGTTACACTAACATATTGGCTTGATTTTTGACCATGTTTTGCGACACTGTTCTTCTAGGACCTCTTCTAGAGTTTGAGATCATCACCCTGTTAAAGCCCAAGTTGCATCTAATGCTGCGTTCCAGTTGTACTTGAAACTGGAAGATTCTGACTCCCCATTTGGAAAAAAACCCCTCCAAAGTCAGATTTCCCACTGGGAAACAGGAAGAAACTACTATGCCCGGTTATATACTTGCATTTCAGATTGGTTGCTATTCACATCAACAGTAATAAGATGTGGAGGAAACATGCATTTTTCAAGACACAGCAGAGTAGATATATATCAATGTAGCATGTGGCACCTGTATAAACTGAACAAGTGGTATTTTTTTATGGAAAGTAAAGGTTACAATGATGTTTGCATCACTATGTTAGAATTTCTACTGCTTAACTAGAACACTGTTACCTCGGACATCTGCAAAACCGACACCTGAATGAAGCTTCCGCCACCATGCTTGAAACTTGGTACATTACTCTTTGGTCGAAAAGTTACTTTGACTGCTCAGAATATTCTCATTATTGGGGACAAAGATTTCAATATTGGCCTTCTATGACCATGACATTTTTCTTCAGATATTTAGGTCATTATGCTGCTGTTTTAGTATCTCTTCCAGTTTATGTTAGGCTTCAGCCATGATGATTTATGAGTTGTTCACAAATACAATAATCAATTTCCTTCTACCTAAGGGTTAAAGATCAAAGCTGTTGAACACAAAACAAGTTTTGTGTTAGCTACAGTGTGTATTTACAACACTTATCTTCATTAAAAGTCAGATAATTCAGAATAGTCAGAGAGATGTGTGCATGAAAATGCAGAAAAGGCAAAAACAAACTAAATGAAACAATAAAAAAGTTTTCTCTCACCTGCTTTGGGGTTGTCTGGGTTCTTGTCTGGATGGCAGGTCAGTGCCTTCTGTCTGTAAGCTTTCTTGATCTGGTTAAAAGGAGAATACATTAATTTCTTATTAATTTCTTCATCCTAAATGCTTTCAAAAATGACTGTCACATTAGAAAGTTAGCTGATGTTATGTTTACCTGCAACATTGGGATTTATAACATTTTTGCTCAGTTTTTTTGGCTCATATATAAAAAAAATGAATTATTCATAATTTATTAAAATCTGCGAGGGGCAATGGTTTCCTTTCCTGTGATTAAAAGAAACACAGTAAATTTATCCGGATTTAGAAATTATTTAAAATCTATACAAATGTTAACATGTCAAACAAAAAAATATAAATTTAATGGGAGCTGATTACCAATACAACCAAGATAATGCAATCAATACAGATTAAGTAGACAAATCAGCCAAGTAAACAAGCAAAAGAATAATGCTAATAAACTAATACTCATAGTAAACACAAAATAAAAGCACTCAAAAATATAATAATTAAAATAGATTAAAAGAATTAAGAATTACCAGAAGTTTATTGAGTTCTCAGAAGAAAAAGCAAATGGGATTTTGTGGGCTAATTCTGAACAATGATGCTGAACTTAAGAGGGATTATGTACGGGAAAGAGAAGAAGTCAAGGTTCTCAGGACGAGCCGACTTCAAGCAAAAGTTGAAAGGCAATGGAAAGTATGGAGCATTATAAATTTAAGTTTGAATTTTACAGCTTTTCTTCTAAATGAGACATGGATCTTTTTAGATGATGATAATGGGTAAACTGGGTGACTGCTTATGTTTTCCCTTCACTTGTCCTGTTAAGGGGGGGGCTTCCCATTAGACGTCTTATCCACTGGAAAAATTTAAAAAAGCAGGAAAAGCTTCTGTGAAGACCACAGGGGCTCCGACTTTCTGCACGCAACTCCAAGACACGTGCTCAGATATATACCGTGCATTGCATGCTAAAGATCTGCCTCGAACATTCCTTCATACATGTGAGCACAGCTTAAATACACAAATCCTAATCAGACGTTCCGATGTGCCGCATGTTTTCATGTATTCCGACTCCCCGGCCCGCTCCGTCCCAACTTTAACATAAATCAATCCCCTGCCAGTACGCTACAGGCCATGAAAAAAGTGGAAGCACCTTTCTTCGTGTCTGGGAAACATTTATATTTGTCTTCTGCAGTGTATCCCTGTAGGTTATTTAGCACAACTTGACCTTTACTGTGCAAACGAAGCTCCAATGTTGGCCAAACAAAGCAGAATGTGGTAACATGTGGCATTTTTATCAGCAACCTAAATGAGTCCCAGTGTTAAACACAATCAAACAGATACGGACTGTGCAAAGCACAAGGCCTTAAGTTTCAGTGATATCAACAGGTCTCTTTTTTTTCCGTTACTTCAAAGTGAATATTTGCATTCAGGATGTTCAGGTAGTAGGCATAATAAAAGAATACTAAGTATTTTCTGTCTGGTACAAATAATCATCCCAAAACTAAAACTGGCAGACCAGTGCTTCAGTTCTGGCTCCGGTCTTTGGCTTCAGCCTCTCTCCATCTGTCTCTCCTCACTCTTTGCTTTATAATTCCAATTATAGTTCTTTATAAAATTTTCCAAACACTTTTAGGAAGATATGAGCAAGTTAAAAACTAAAGTCTGTGCTTTGAATGCAGTCATCACACCCTACAAAAAATAAAGTTTTTTTTTTCCAGCAACAAAAGTAATGATTGAAGGCAATCTGTGGTCCTAAAATTTGTAAAGACTTTGAAATAAATAATTACAATTTATTCAAAACTTGTTCTATTTTCCTTTAATCATTGAATGAAGTCTGTCTCGCAAACACATTCATTGTCTTTTGAGGTTTTTCACATGTTGTGACGTGACAAAATCCAATCTACTTTGGGATTTTATGTGACAGACCAACATAAAATGGGGCAGAACTCTAAAGTGGATGAAACACTACACCGTGGACCCCCACCTATTTATGGTTCAGTATTTGCGGATTAGCCCAGTTGTGGATTTTTCTGCGGAATGTAACTCTAAAATATTCATAGAAAACTTCCAGAATTTACAGACTTTCCTTTAAATCGAACTAAATTAAGGCAGTTTGAGAAGCTGAAGCCTTTGGCGGTTCGTTGGGCGTGTGCAGGGGCGGATCTAGCGCGGTGGCAGTTGCCACCCCAAAGGAGAGCCTTGCCACCCCTGTTGCCACCCCAACTGGCGACAATGAATCCAATAAATAGTTACGGCAAATCGAACATTAAGCGCATGAATCTCTTTTTTCCCCCCGACAACATTGAATGCAACACAATGTAACCTGACACCTACTGCTAAGTAGCGGGAAGTGAGAGAGACGGACAGAGAGACACCAGCAGCATTGATGGATATATTACTGGACTGGACTTTATGTGATTTATCGTAAGTCACACATGCACCATTTCTGTCCATTGAGTCAAGAATATAGGTGGTCAGGAAAATACTACAATCACCCAAAGAATCAGAACAACGGACGTGATATTTAGCAGTTAATTCAACCATAGGTAATGGTTGAATTAACTGCTTCAGATTTAACAGGTGAGGAAAACGTTTTAATTTAAAGAAAAGACTGAACAAGTGAGCAGTGGGTCAGTTATGCTAGGCTAACTGTTGTTAGCCTGGTACTGACTTTGATAACCTCTGCATGAGCTGCGCAGTTCGGTGTGTTTTGGTTCCGTTGTCACTAAAACAGGTCAAACCGCCACCAAGTCATCAGTAGAGCAGCTGTTCAAATCAGCTAATCAACCACCGCTGTGCTCAGGAGAAACTTGTTAATAATCACAATATAGACATCAAGCCTGACAGCATAATGTAACAGACTGAATGTTCTGTTTTAGTGTTTTTGATACTTTTGTGTGGAAAATGTTTGTTTTTTGGTGTTGATTCCCTGATCGGTAATCTCTGCTCTGTCTGCTCGTTGATCTGTTGTTTCTCGGTTGCCATGGCAAGGCAACCGAGAAACCAAGTGAGAAAAACTGAGCTAATCCCCTTTGTTCTCAAAACATGGTGATATTTATAACGGTCGTCAAACTACGGCTCCTACAGCATATTTAAAATAAAACGATTGACCAATATAAGTAGATACTCTCCCTTTCTTGTATCTTGACAGAACTAACAGAAACTAAACTGTTTATAGATTTATATCATAGTGAATTTATCAAACATCAGTTTTCTGATCTTTATTTCAAGTCGTATTTAATATATCTAATAACAAACGATGGCGCTACTAATATTTTTGTGACAGATTTCTCCTTGTCCTGTATTGGGATAAAATGGTTTTCTGGACACAATGCATGTCAATTGATATGCATATCAGTAATGCTCAATTAGCAGGAGTATGAAAGTATGAAAGACGTGAAAATAATTAACTATACTACATTAAGAAATGTATTGTGTGCATTTTTCATACTCCAGTAAAATTTAAGAAATATGTTCCTGGGTTTTGTTATCACAACACAACTGATGCTTAACTAATAAAAAAAACTTTTTAATCCTTAATTTTTCCTGAGTTTATTTTTTCTAGCTAATTTGCGGAATAAACAAGGTTTTCAACACAAAATATCGATCATGTATGCATTAAAGAAAATATTTTCACATTTCTGAGCATAATATTTAAAATCAGCTCTAAATGTAGTAAAGAAAGCCATAATTTTACAATTCTAACATATTTCCAAATCATTGACTGATTTTATTTGCATTCTAAATACTTATCATCGCCATCTTTTCCTCCTCCTCTTCCTATTTCTTTTTCTCAAAAGTATAATTTCATATTTCATCAAGGCATTGTAGCTCCCTTAAGTGTCAGCAGACTTGAATACAAGATTGAACCTTATTGGTTCAACCCCCCTCTACTGAATAACCTCCTAGAAATGAATAATCATCTCAGACAGGATAGCATCTTCTAATACAACTTTCTTGGTCATCTTTTGGTTCGATTTTACTGATCTTTAAAAGGACAACGAAATCCTGATATAGCATGCAAACAAACAGAAAATAATAAATAATATTGATCATAATTTGCATTCTACTACTCCACTACTACTCCTTGTAACATCCCAATGGTTTCAAATGCGAGGAACTAAATGAAGGGAATCGCCGAACTGTTTCCCACGCTCGAGTTTGTAGAAGGACAAGTCACAAGATCAAGAGAAGACAACAATCCTGCAGCAGCAAGCCAACAGTAGCCAAATGGTTTGAGTCTCCACCGCACTGATTCCTCCGTACATCTTGTCCTCATTACTCGTCCTCGGTGCCAAATGATTACTGATAAACTGCTGCTGAGTGTCCTAGCCGCACCGCAGCCACAGCAGAACGGCTGAGGCTGATAAGCTGCCTCGCTGCCATGGGACTCTCCCTCTTAATTGCTATGCTCCACTATTTAGAGACAATTATTTGCTGTAGGAAGATATCAGCCAGAAGAAGATAGCAGAGAAGAAAGAGTAATTGTGAAAGGAGTATTACTGAATAACTGTTTTTTTTTTTTATAAATTTCACTTTTATGACATGAAGTAAATGTCCTAAACAGAACCAAAATGATCTTGTGTTAATAAAAGTAATTCTGCATTTTTGTGTCGAACTTTGTAGAGAAAATTGTGTGCTGCACATTCTTCAATATTGGTACTAGTTTGGAATCCAATGTAAATAAAAGTCTGAGGTTTATTTGCTTTATTAAATTCAGAAATGTGCATGAAAGTACATCTTTTTACTTGATTTTGACATTTCTCAGTACAATACTGAGAAATGTCTGCGATACTTTTAGCTATGTAAAAGCCTCAATGAGGCAGGACAGGTTCAATAAACCATTTGGAGGAAGTGTGTGGAAGGACAAATATGTTGGAGTTTCCAGAAGATAATTATGTGAAGTTCTGCAGCAGTCAAGAACATCAATCTTCGTTTTTGAGCATGAGAAAACTGAAAGCATTATCCTCAGTGATACTGCTCTTCTCTTGTTTTTCCACCTGCTTATTGATGCTCGTGTGCACGACTACAATTTATTCAACATCTGCACCACTATATGTGTTTCAGTATGTAATATTTAGGGTGTCAGAATAGTGGCAAAACAAAATTCTTGACAAGTTTTAGCCATCTTTTCAACACTAACATCCTTTTAAGTTTTAGAAACCCTGCAGAAGAGGAAAACTAAATATGTTGAGGACTATTGCAGCAAGATACTATGATATGCAAGCAAAATAGTAAAACTTCAAGTTAAAGTCTGATACTATGAATCATTTCAGGCACAGAGAGGTTTTCTGAAATATGTCCAAAAAAATGTGAAAGCAATTCATTCTGCTCTGTGAAATCAAATTATGGTAGCGATACGGAGGATAACTCTTCTTTAGTTTCACTTGATCATTTTAGGAGGATATGCACATTTAAAAGTGTCCTTTTGAAATTGAGTATTAGTCACAGATTATATTCCTTAGCAATCTTTATCCGTTTACAAAAAACAGACAAACTATAAAAGATCTACAATCCGTTCCACATATTCATAACCCTTGAACATTTTGACACATTAAAGCCACAAAATTCTATTGCATTCTATTTTGAATGCATCAGTGCAAAACTACAAAAAAAAGAACTAATCACACCCTGCACAATTCAATTAAAAATGTACTCTTCCAAATGTCTCAAACAAATGTATTTTATTGCTAATAGGGCTGTAGTGATACAATAATCTCACAATACGATTCACAATATTCTGCTCACGATATGATATATATTGCGATATTCAGCAAACGATACAATTCAATACTCTTTTGCGATGTTCTGAAAGATTTTAGAGGGACAGAGTGATTTTGATGACATTTTGTAACTGTTAATAGAGTTGGATTGAATTAATTTAACTGAAAACTGATTAAAAGCACCAACTACACAATACCTGGCTCTGGTTGGACATGGACACAGAATTGAAGTCGACAGCTGGACAAAATGAATCAAAGAAGTGGTGAGAAAACATGTTTCTTTTAATTGAAACAGTACAAAGTAGCTTACATGCATTTGTAAAGTAAATAAAATGAACCAAGTACCTGCTCTGAATAGTTTGATAGCTTTTGAACCTCAACATCTGAAGGAATCACTCTAAGCCTGATGACCTGGTGCGAAGCAAGCAATGAGTGGGCAAGGTGACAGTTGGATGTTACGATACTTGCGGATGAATATCGATTTTTTTCTAGGAACGAAAATATTGATATATATATATATACTGTATATCGCAATATCAATATTATTATACAGCCCTAATTGCTAAGAACACAGATAAAGCTTTTTTCCAGACAAATTTCTTCAAAGCATTCTAAAAACCATATATCTGAAAGTGTAGTTAGTGAGCATTGATATTCAGCTTTGTAGAAAAAAGCTGCAAGTATATGGAAGAACCGTGTGTCTTTACTATCTTTGTGCATTCAGAAACTATAAATTGATGCTCTTTTTTTTTTTCCAAAAAGCCTTTTCAGATTGTTGGAGAATCTGTGGGCGTCAATTTTCAAGTTTTACCACACATCCTCAATCGAATTTAGGTCTGGACTTTTACTAGGCCATTCCAACATATAAATATGTTCTAATTTATCTGTTGTTTCAAATCTATTACAGCCTGGAACAGGTTTGACCAGCTTTTTTGTCTTTCCCCACAGCATGATGCCATCATCACCATGTTTAACTGTGGGCAATGTGTGCTCATGGTGATGCACACCAGGCGTTTTCTACAACAGCACACTTTGCTGCCTTTTATGGATACAAACACTAAAGGAAGATGTCCAATAATAGGCTTTATGGCACTCCAACGATTTAGTAAGAGGCAAACCGTAAGAAAAACCTTGTACCTTTAGCTTTCATTGTGTCTATCACC
Organism: Poecilia picta; assembly: GCA_033032245.1. NCBI lineage: Eukaryota > Metazoa > Chordata > Actinopteri > Cyprinodontiformes > Poeciliidae > Poecilia > Poecilia picta. Next base: position 10,793,082 of record CM065374.1, read on the forward strand.
ATGACAGTGTGGCAATGGAGGAAAGGCTGCATGGCGACATCCAGCTTTCATGGTCAGAATTTCCAGTTTAGGCACGATTGTTGCTTTATTTTCTACAAGCTTCCAAGGACAAAGAAAACACTAAATAATGTTCTATATCCTGGTTAAAAAGTTCTTTGTCCAACACATATAATACTAATTAAATTCACTGAAATGTATGGCAATATCTTGGCATTGTGGAGAAGTTTTAAGGGTGGGATTACTTTTGCAAGTCTCTGTATCAGGAACAGCCTTGCACAAGAACAGCCAGAATTGTGCACATAAAAAGTCTGTCAAAGAGTAAGTTATATGAGAATGTTTTTGCTTCATTCTGCAATTCATTAGGTAAAAGGTTTATTAAAATTATAGAAGCAGAATAAACCACAAAAGCATCTGTGTGGTCCCACTTGTTGACATGTCTTTACCTTGCAATCTGCGGTAGGTACAACTCTGGTGGTTTTCCCTCCCCACTACCCGAAATCCCAAGCCCAGTTATTTGCAGCTGTTAAATCATTTTATAAGTTTCACTAGCTTTTCCTAAATATCAAAGAACATCACAAATTCAGCTACAGTGATATAAGAAATGGATTTAAAAAAAATTAGGTTTTGCAAACATCCACTCAATGCAATACTCCTGCGTCAAAGCAATATTTTACAGTCTGTAAAACACTGCTTTTACGTAATGCCTGTTTATGTGACAACCCTCATAAACAGACTTTGCGATGAGCTTCTTCCCTTTCTCCCTGATTAACAGCCTGCCTAGAGAGAGATGAGGCCGCAGGCCAAACAACTGGGATAAGTGACTGATGACATCCGTCGTCACACATTTGATTGATTTTTGTGCGAGTCCTCTGATTTTATTCAGCGCACGTACTCACAATCCCGCTATCTCTCTGAACCATCAACAGACCGCAGAGAGTCACCGCTCTCAATTTTGGAGCTTCAGCTCTGCCCAAGCCACAACCACGGACTTCCTCAAGGATAATCCTCTGGGAATGAGAACACTTTGAAATCCAATTAAGAAATTAACTACTTCCCTTCTTTTGGCAGTCATTTTAATTCCTCCTTGTTTAGGCCGGTGGATTTTGGAGAGATGTGGCGGTGGAAGGAAAAAGCGGAATTAAAGACATTGTGGTCAACTTCTCTGAGACTGTGATTAAAGTTTAAGCAAATCATGGCAAAAGAGGGAAGCTTAATGACCTCAAATCCATTTTTGAACTAATAATTTATATTATGAAGAAAAATAGCAAGCTTATGACATGCAAGAGTGAGAAGACTTTTACAATTTTTTTTATACTCTAATGAGCAAAACGATGTCTATCAAATATCTGAATCACCTTAATTGCATTAGATTATCTTACTATTTGTTTTGTTTTACCATTTTATTTTTTCATATCCTAAATTTGCCAACAATTTAATTCCTTTACACGCAGAAATTACCTGCCGCGACGTCTCCATCTAGTGGTCATTCTAGATTAGTGCAGCTGTGAGGTTCAGCATCTAGCTGAATGTTTACCGGCTGATTCTTTAATTTTTATTTTGTCGGGTCGTTCTTGACTTAATCCCCTCATGCTGTCTGCATGACATTTATCTTAATCGGTAAGATGCACTGTAATTGTGCTATTTTTACAGCGATAAACCGAATGAATACATTCAGTCAGGCAAATAAACAGAGTCTTTCTGCCTCCTTCATAGGAATACGCTTTTATAGATTCCATTTTAAGTTAAAAAATATCAAAAGCACCTTTCACATGTTTTTCATCATCTGCTAGTAGAACTGGTTTGTTTTTAAAGCTTCCTGCTTTTACGTACCTCTTTCGTTGTAGCTGAGCTCTCAATGCCGAGTAACCCATACAGGTCCATTTGTAAGATTTCCTTCGCCTTTCCAGACATTTTTACTTTGAAACAAACTAGAGCAACTATACAGAGCAAACAAAACCTTTTTAATATCGTGTGCACTGGTTCCGAAGTGGTAACGTTTGGCTAATTTAGCTGTTGTTTTAGTTTTTCAGGCAGCATGAGTTTGACGTCGACGACCTTTCAACCCGGATGTACTTTGCATGCTGGGAAATGTAGTTTGTTGCTAAGCAAATTGTTTTATGCCAGATTTTTTTGTTGTTGTTGTTTTAGAGTTTTAATCTTGACGGAAATTTTCGGGATTTACTTCATCTTGTTTTATACGACATTTCACTAAGATAAGCACAACAAATGACAGTTTCCAAGCTGTTTTGTATAAAACGGTGTAAAAGGAGAAATTCACTTTTATTTTTCCCTCATAATTAACATTTTTATTCATCGTTTTAACTTCCTTGAAGTTTTTGCTGCTGCATTAAATAAGCATAATGTAAAAGCAAATTGCTTCTAAATGTCTCTGTATATGAGGATGTACTTGTATGAATGGTGTCCCGGTGAGTCCTTCTTTTCTGTGTCTCCTAACTTTAGATTTCCTCTTCATGATAGATGACGTTACATAAAAATACCCAGAACACAATTTCTAGAAACTGTTTTGCAGCCAACACACTGACATGTGTAGCACTAATTAGCTACTTAAATATTTTATGAATGCACATAAATCATTCAATCTTATTTGACTCATTATTTATCAAACTCACTTTGAGGGATGGATTTTAGACTTCATACTGAACAAATTCTAAAACAAATTTTAAAGAAGCAAAGAGAATCCTAGAGTTTTCTGAGGTTTAAAATTAATTTTACTGCAGTCGAGACATTTATTACTATTTAATTGAAATTCACAAGAATATGAGGGGAAAAAACACTAATCTTTTTTAAATGATCAGGTATTGTGTTGTTAATCACCCCAAGGTCTATTTACTGATCAGTTAATTGAGTAAAATGCACAAACAAGCAGAGACAACACAAAGTTGCCAATATGAATTGTATTCTACAAACTATTATTAAAAGGATAAAATCAAAACTTTTCTACATAAGAAATTAACTTCAAAATAGTGTCTAAAAGAAAGTAAAACCAAACCTTTATCTGAAGTGTGGTGGATTTTCAGGGATTTCTAAAAAAAAAAAAAAAAAACAGAAAAAGGTGTTAGATGCCTATTTTTCTCTCACTATATCTACTCCGAGGGGTGGAGAAGCATCATGGCAGAGCTCCAGTGAAGTGCCTTGTTTTGGGTCAGGCGAGGACATTTCCCCTCTGATCCATCTTTCTGAAGTCTCCTGCAGCTTCTCAGCACCAACAGCAGTTCTGTCTGTCTGGAGGCAATGCAGAGAAAAGGTAGACTGCCATTTCTGACTCAGGTCTTCCTGAGTATTAAACATGACATTTGTCAACATCATATGACCCTGATATCTTGAAGACTCCAGGATTCCACTTGTCAGATAAGAGGTTGCTCCAATTAAATCTAAAAATCCAGCAAGGCTGTTGTGAAGACACTTGGAGGAACATATTCATTGTAACAGAACAAAGGCAAACGTCCCAGTTTGATTGACCAGAAACACAAATTCTGATAGGCGAGCCTGTCTGCATTCCTATGATCATTACACAGCACACATGCATGAGAATCAATGATCCAGTAATGCCTTATGGTAAGCTTGACAGGCTGTTGGATGGTGCCAAAATAAGGCTAAATTCTCTGAAATCTGAAAACCATGTGCTGCACATATAATACACTACATTGATTGGTTATGCATTGTAAATCTTTTAAAGTTAGCTGAAAGATTTTTTTCAACCCAAGTCCCTGGGTGGAAAGTCATATCATTTAATCTTACCAAACTCTTGTGTGTATCAAGGTGAAACACTCAGTTCATGCTACTTTTGTTTGTTTTGTTTTGTTTTCTAAAAGTGGCAAAATTACTGCTGATTTGGACATTTAACAACAAAGAGAAACATGACAAAGATATTGACTTTATATTACATATTGGATCGCAGTGTGTGTCTGACAATCCAGTTCCACAAACTGAATTAGCAGTCTATTCACAATGGCTTCATAATATTTACTTTCTAGTCTTTGGTTAAACATGGGAATAGGTAGCGACTATTTTGCTAAGGCTGGAAATACATCAATAATCTTGTTAGAAGTTCAGAACTTATTCTCCTTTTTATGTCTTGGTAATAGTCCCCAGGATAGAAGCTTCATTCTTCAATGTAACAATGCGGCTTATTGTGATGGTGCCTTTGTTTTGGATCTGCAAAGCAGGGCGACAGCTCAGATCCTTTCTGCCTTTTGTCTGATGAAGTGAAATTCTTTCAAGTCACAAAGACAAGCACAATCTGATCCGCTGAAACGCAGAAACACACATTTCTTAACACTTTTGATTCCCACGGAATCGAAAGTGCGGGCATTGTTGACTTTTTGAATTGCAAGAAGAACTTCCCCCTCCTCTAGAGTTTTATAAAAAAAAATCTGCATCAGCATCTACTTTCAAGGGTCTGATTTAGTGACTCTGGTAACTCTTTTTTTTCTGTTTCTCTCTCCCTGCTTTCATCCCGAGGTCAGTTCAGGGGATGGTGCTTTGTGTGGGAGGGGGGTGAGGGGTCCAACAACTGGCTCTAGTCAGCATCACATGGAGAGCTTAAAGTTACACAACTATGCACACACAGGGAGAGGAAAATCTGCAATTCTGTTTTCAAAATAAAAGCACAAGCATCAGAGCTTCTATAAAAGTAAAAACGCTCCCCCTGTGAAACCGGAACCCAGATTATGTAAAAATCTGATGATTTCAAAAGCTGTTGCACAAAACATTATATTAAGGGGGAAAAACCTGTCCCACATAATTAACCATCTTAATTACTGTCAGCATCTTACTGAATTACCCTTGCTATTGTTCATTTCCATTCTTATTGCATTTATGATTTTTTTTTTCTAAATTACACCGTACACACAGGGTAAAAATATGTTTTACCCCAATATATCATTATATCATTATAATGACATAATGGTTATATCCATTATGTCATTATAATGATATAATGGAATAATTCTTCCATTATATGTGCTGCACTTTGGCACAGATACCTTTGTTACCTGAGACCTGGGGCGTTTCTGGTACTCTTTTCCAAACCTCCTCCCAAAGTCCAAACTCATGCATCTTAGGTTGAACGAATGTTTTTTGGTTTAATTCTGAACAGCCATTGAGTCAGATAATTTGACACCAAGGAAAGGATTCAATGGGACGTAATTATTCTTTTTTTTCTCTTGAAGGAGTGTCCTATTTCTCAGTTAGATATTTTATCACTAACCGAATAGAGAGATGGCAGACTGTCAACCTTAGGAAATTACAAAAAGCATCTGTTAAAGTAAGTTAAAGAAAGTAGCATTTCTCAAACATTTCAACTAAGAAGATTTTTTTTCGGCCAGCTCAAGCTATTGTGAATTTACATAGTTCCAGCGATGTAAGGAGGAAATGGAGAATGTAGTACTCTCCTAGGTTCAAGGCATTCTAATTGAAGAGTGACAGTGTAGTTAGAACAGACTGAATAGATTCAGAGCACATGTGACAAGAATGAATAAACTGATAAAATTCTTTAGTAGACGGCTGAGCTGACTATGACCTTGAGAAAGCAGAATGGATACAGCAGATGACATGCCTCCACAAATCATCAAGGTCTGAGAACCTGGACTCTATGTAATTTATATTCTTCATCTCTCCACCCTTGTTTCAGACTCTAGAACCTTTGTTTCCAAATGAAATAAATTTACTTTATCTAGAAAGCGGAGTTTATAACTCTGACCTAAAGCATAGTCCTTTTTAGCTTTGCCCAGACGAGATGCTTCTGACATTATCTCTGGTTCATGAGGGGTTTAACACCATGATTGTGATAGTTCTAGTGAAATTTCAGTATGATTTTTCTACCACACCTTTTCCTTTCACTTAACTTTCCATTATTATGCACAAATTGTATGGTGGCATATCCTCCTTTTAGAGAGTATTAGTAACTGGACAACTGGACAGTCATTATCAAAATGTAACATTTATGTTTTTTTAGTTAGTTAGTTAGTTAGTTAGTTAGTTAGTTAGTTAGTTAGTTAGTTAGTTAGTTAGTTAGTTAGTTAGTTAGTTAGTTAGTTAGTTAGTTAATTAGTTAGTTAGTTAGTTGCTTCTTTGTAGTATCTAATTGTAAGTATGTTCTGATTCATTGAAATAATCCCGGAAATATCTACTTTTTTCATATCGTACAAAAGGATTCAAACCAAATTATTCTGAAAGTCTAACCGGATGTTGTAGCTCGGTATCGCTGCCACATTGACTCTATACAAGTGAGTAAAGGGGCCGTGGTGACTGGAGAGAGCGGCAGGCTGCGGTCCGCATTCCACGGGAAGGTTCTGTCCTGCCAGGCAGAGCCCAAACCATCAGGGGTCATCATCTCGTCTATTGTCTGGAAGAGGAAGAAAAACGCCTGCAACGCGCGCCGCCATGTAAAAGTCTAAGGAAGAAGCGATTTTTTTTTTTTTTTCCAAACTGAGAGTATTTATGGAATAAAACCAGGTATGGCAATGCATTCAAAATGTGATAACATTTAATTCTTCTAATCTTTCTCGTTTACGGACCGTCATGTTGTGTCTCGTGTCATGTCGAAATGTCGCAAACTGAAAACAAAGACGTGCTAATTCTAACAATGTGCGGGCGCAGGATGCAGACTGAGTCTGTGTGACAGGATGCAACAGTCCATCTTGGAGGTAATAAGCGACCAAACTGTAGCGAGCTATATTTACCTATGGGCAGGAAGAAGGGAGGAAGGACGTGGTGATCAAATAAACAAGAATCCACGCAGAGGAATGTGTTTCTGAATCAAGTGTGTAAGTAACACATGGTTTTGGATGTCCCATGAGTTGCTAATATATGCAGTCTGACAAGGGAAAAAATTATTAAGAGAAAAAAGAAACTAAAACACTACATGATGTTTTATTCTAACACAGAATATGTGCCTGCAGACTGAAACTGGTCACTCCCTATTAAAAACACAGAAGGGAGGAGATGACTTAGAGAAGCCCCAGATGTTTTCTCTGGCATTTTTTGAGCTCCACCGATTGTTTTTATGCACTCCAAGGACTCCGTAGAAGTTTAAAGGGCAGTTTTGATGTCAAATCTTCCTTCCTCAGTCTTGCATGTCCATGCAAATGAAACAAAATGGCTTGGGGAAAATACTGCAAACACCCCCTCTTATTTAGTTCAATCTAAATCTTTGACTCTTTTGAATTAGTTTAGCAGACAAACGAGGAAGAAATAACATGCAAGTGTAAAAAAAAATCCCTCAGCATATGCTTTAGAGGAAATAAAGCCGTGGAGATGTTTCTGCACATTCACAAGTGTTGATGCCGCCACAGTGGCAGTGGGCTGCTGTGTGGGCGCTGGAAGCAGAGGATCTGTGAGGGAGGCATGTCTTGTGTGCAGTGAATCAGCCTGCTATTAGCAGTACATGTGGGAGCTCTGGCAGACAAGGTCGACAAATTAAAGGTGCCAATATCTACCTGAAGAGAAAATGCAAATGCAGGGTTTGATTGCTGACAGTTTGGTGCATTACAGTAAATTAGAATATCATCAAAATGGACGTTTGTTTCAGTAGTTCAGTTCAAACAGATTCGTTATATACAGAGTGATGTACACAGTCCAGTCACATTAATGTGACCACCACGTACTTTCCACTTCAGAGTTAAATAACCAATCACAGAAGGCAGGTGGCAGCACAGTGCAGTTGAGCGTATATAAAGGGTGTGTGTGGGCTTCGGAAAACATTTCAATCGTTGGCGTAATGCAGAAACGAAGCGATTTATCCGACGTCCAAAAGGGCATGATCATTGGCTTTCGGGCCAAGGGTGGAAGCATTTCCGAAACGGCTGAGTTTGTGAACTGTTCGCGTGCCGCCATGGTAAAAGTGTACCGTGCATGGCAAAATGGGACTGTCCAAAATCAACGACGTGGCAAATGTGGTGCACCACGGGCCATAGATGACAGAGGCGAACGACGGTTACGGAGATGCGTTCGGGCAGATAGACGGGCTACCGTTGAGCAACTGACCACTAAAATGAACCAAGGGGCTACCACAAGTGTCTCCCAAACCACTATTCAGCGAACATTGCTGCGTCTGGGCCTCCGAAGCAGACGCCTGGTTCGTGCACCTATGCTGACTGGTGTTCATCGACGACGAAGGCTAGAATTTGCACGCCAGTACAGCAGCTGGACGTCCACTGAGTGGCGACAGGTAGCGTTTTCAGATGAATCGCGTTTTATGCTCCATCGGACAGATGGACGTTGGCGTATAAGGCGTGAAACCTCTGAAAGGAACCACCCTGCAACCATTGCAGGAACGGTCCAAGCTGGAGGCGGGAGCATTATGGTCTGGGGAATGTTTTCCTGGCATTCTCTGGGTTCACTGATTATTGTGGAAGGCACGATGGATCAATACAAGTACGCATCTGTCCTTGCGGCGTCCATGTCCACCCCTACATGCGCATTGTTTTTCCTCAGGATGATGGCATCTTCCAGCAGGACAATGCGAGGTGCCATACAGCTGCCAGTGTACGTGCGTGGTTCGAAGAGCACCAGGATGAGTTTACCGTCCTCCCCTGGCCAGCAAACTCACCTGACTTAAACCCAATCGAGCATCTGTGGGACCATCTCGATCGAGTTGTTCGCGCCATGGATCCTCAACCGCGTAATCTAGCGCAGCTGGCCACGGCATTAGAGTCGGCATGGCTCAACATCCCAGAGAAGACCTTCAGGGACCTAAGTGACTCTCTTCCTGCACGTCTCGTAGCAGTTCGCTCTGCGAAAGGTGGTTATTCTGGCTTTTGACAGATGGTCACATTAATGTGACTGGACTGTGTATTTCAAGTGTCTATTTTGGCTTATTTAGATGTTTAAAATCCACAATTCTTAGAAAATGTAAATATTATAAACCAGTTTAACATCTTATGTTATGACTTAGACATTGATGTTGAAGAGGATTATCAACAGAGTTATTATCAAGGGAGGCTTAACTTTAAGTGAAAGTTGAGTGGAAGGATAGTAAAACACATGGTAAAACAAAAAAAGTGCACAAGTGAAAGGGGTAACCTGCCGATGAGTTGACATTTGTCCAACAGATGGTCGCTGCCACCTTACGCAAGGCCATAAAAGTTTATTGCTGAAGAAGCTGGGTTTTGTTAGAATGTGGGGTTCATTTCTATTAATAGAAAGTTAAGTGGAAGGAAAACGTTGCAAAGGCAACTACCTTGATTTCCTTGTGAAGCAAAGTGAATTTAACCTTTCGGTGTGGACTTTGGCTGCAATCAGTGCGTTAAGAGCAACCCGCTCGCAGATGAATGCCGAACATGTGCTACAACTATCACCTTTCTTGTTTTAAGCCACTTCTGAATAAGAGACGCCAGAAATCTTTTACCTCAATTATATCCACTGCTAAGGAGAGGGATAGCAGCAGACAAAATTTAAATAACATCCTCCATATTACAAGGATAACCAAAGACTTTATTTTACTCAATACAGTCAACTGAAGTGACCAAAATGCCGGCAGCCAAGAAAGACGACATCTGACCTAAACCCCCCAGAGAAAATATGTAGCATTGCCAAGAGGAAGATTAGAGATTAACAACGCAGACAAGCTGAAGGCTGTCATTAATCAACCTCTGCCTCCTTAACACATCAGTCTTTAATATATTGACCTACATTGATCCACATTTCTGCTTTTAAAAATCAATTTGTTTCTCTTTTTTTGTCATAGAAACAGAATTTTGAGTTTTTACAAGCCTGTAAGTACGTAAATTAACTGATGTTGACTTATTCAAACAACATAACACAAACTTAGTATTTTTTCTTTTTTGAATGAAATTACTGAAATAAGTGAAATCTTAATGATCCTCACATTCATTGACCGTCACTTACACATCTGTCCTTGTGAAGAAAAGGCACGTCGTAAAAAAGGGAACTTTTACTGTTAGGCTGACATGTTTCTCACGTGCCAAGTTTCCTGTCCTGGGAAAGTCCTTTCCTTCCCTTTGAAAAGTGTTGTGAAAAAAATACTTTAACAAGAGTCTGGATGAGAAGAAAATAAGAAATGTATTAAAACCTTGCAAGGTGAGAACAAAAGTACAGAGTCAAAGGAGTCTGTCAAATCTGCTCTGACTAACAGTGAATTCTGGCTTCCTTTTATAGGTTCTGGTCAGCCGGTCATATAGCAGCAGGTTGTCGCCGTCTCTGGGTATTTCCAAACAAAGATCAGAAAGGCTTGATTGGATTATAGGTGTGAATCTTTGATTGTTATGCATCAAGGATTCCAGGGGAGCCCAACATGGACGGTGTTGCCATTTGTCTACTGTTAATGAAAGGGAGTTGTTATTTGATTCATAAAAGGGCAGCCTCGGTTCTGGGTCGGGGAAGTGACACCTAGATGCAGCTTGACCAATCTCATGATAAGATCACGCAGACACAGTCTAAAGCACAAGAGGGGTGAGGAGCACATTATAAAATTTTCCATCACAAAAGTTCCCAAGCCAACCTTGGAAGTTCTGCTCAAAGTTCACACTCCAGCCTGCCTGACGTGTCTTAGTCTGAACAGAACCAGAATCTATTTAGCACAACTCTCCTAACTGTTAAAATTCCCCTAAATTTCAGGTGTCAACTTGGGACTTTTGCTCCTCAGCTCCTAATCACTAGGAAAGCGTGATGAACTGAAAGTGTAAGAAGAAACAAGATCACAGAGCATAACTGCTTTTAGCCTGAACAGTGCAGGGAGCATTCCATCTTTTGTGTGTGTGTGTGTGTGTGTGTGTGTGTGTGTGTGTGTGTGTGTGTGTGTGTGTGTCAGAGATGAACACAGCTCTTTGAAGGGTATTCAGAAGGCCTTTTGTGAACAGCCATTGTCTGCCTGCTTGCTGCCACGGTAACACTCTTCACAGTGGCAGCAGGACTAAAATGCTGCAGTCAGAATTGACAAATGTCTCACCAGAAAATGTGAGAAAATAATTCCAATTTTTACCTTGACACCACGCAGCGATTTAAAATCTGATGTCGATTTTTTTTTCTTTTTTCACAATTCCTCGCTTTTTTTCTTTCTGCCAAACACTTTCAGAAAAGCGACTCATACAAGCAATTTGCAAGCTGCTTGTTTGAAAGCAGTAACGGCTCTCAGGGAAGGCATCATTACTGCAGGGTAAAGCAGAGCACTTCAGGATTGTTTTTGCATGACCTTTCATAGAGCGCTGTGTTTTTTTTTTCCATGTTTATAACTTAGTACCACATCTGTATATGTGATGCATGCCAAGTGTGAAATCATCAGCAGAGCACATTCAACAACCCAATATTAAAACTGAGGCTCCTCCAAAGTCTATGGTTTAAACATTTATATTAATGTTTTTAGGGAAAGAGATTTTCTTTTTTAGCCTGAATTTGACTGCAGGAATGCACTTTCTCAGGAACTCGGGCCGAAGTTTATGGCAGTTATTAAGAAGACGGGGACTTTGCTCTGTGGTTTAGCCAGAAAAGGCCAGTTGTGCTGTACATGTGTCCATTTGTGCCTGCACTAAATATGTTTTGTTGATTTTTTCTGTTTCTGCACAGTTTTGTCAATGCATTTATGTGCCATATTCACATAAATGTTTAGCTTAATACCTTTGCAAAGAGTCTATTATTTTTTCATCTTGTGAATCTCTATGCCACTAAAAGTTCACTGAATTTGTTATAGATGCTAAAGATGAAGCACAAATTTCAGTAAATAAAGATATCATTAAATTTTTTTGTAGTTGTTTGATTTAAAATGTGAAGCAAAATACAGATTTATTTTATTTTATAATCACGCAGAAGATTTTTTTTTTCATTTTTTCAAAAAAAAACTGATTTTTTTGTCAGAAGGACGGTAAACCACAAAAGACCATTGCTAAAGAAGCCAGCAGTTTCAATCATGATGTATACAAACATACTAGTTTAAAGTTCAGTGGTAGGAAAAGGTGTGGTAAAAATTGAGACAAGTGACGCCACATCTAACGATGTCAAAATTTACGAACATTATGTCCATGTGCTCCACAATATGTGGGATCAATGCTTGGCATCATGGTATCAGCACAGGGCACCACTGAGTGGTAAAGGAAGCCCACATTGTTTTAATGGCAGGCCTCAACTTCTCTGAATTCATGGGTATGTAGCATCACATCCTCATCTTTATTACCACACTCCTCTCACTTAACTTCCTGTTGATATGTTTGGATAAAGCCCCCTGATCATCCACCTTTTTCAGCAGAAACCGTTTGCAGCTAACCCTCCCACAGGGAGGGATCTCAGCTAAGTCAGCAGCATGGTTAGCCAAGTTGTTTGTGTATGTTTTTCTGTCACACTGTTTCTTTCTGCTCAACTTTTCATATATCATATGACCTTTTGTGGACTTTTATGTCTCTGGAAGGGCAATGACTGTCTGCAGACCAACTGTCAAGTCTTCCGCATTATTTTTGCAAAACATATGAGGAATGTGTTAAAAAAAAATAAGCAAAAATTAGATATAGATGCTTGAAATATAACACTGCGTGAATAGCTCTAGATATTGTATGAGTTTTAAATTGCATAATGAAGCAAAGCATTTTCACAGTATCAAAATTCATTGTTGACCAAATGAAAATTGACATTTTTAGAAATCATCCTAATGCCCTCTTTGCATGGTCAGCAGTAACATCCTTAAAAAGCACAATTTATAAGCGCTTCATTAAGGCTGGCTTGTTTGTGGGGATTTCCAGCCTTTTCATGTAGCAGAAGACGTTTAGTTCACAGCAGAGTTTTTCCTTCAGATTCCTCATCCTTGAAGGTGATAATTTGTGCTGTTGGGAATATCAGAGCAACCCCAGTTCGCAGCTCTTGCCAACAATCCTGTAAGTGTTGTTCTGCAGGCAGCCATGAGTTTCAGGATGCTCTGGGTCTCCATTCATCATGACCTTCCCGTTCCTGTTCACTGCCACTTCCTTCTTACGTAACAAATAGTAAAAGCTTTAGGAAAAACTTCGGTTTAACTTCACCCTTTGTTTGCTTCGCCTGGTGTTCTTTTGAATTGTTGTTTTTTTTTATCATACAAAAGAAGAATAACATGTACTCATCTTTGTTAAAATGTTGAAGTGAAGGTTTGATTTTTCTCTTTCTTTCTCCCCTAGCTTATAAATGATCCCTGTTTTCTCATAGATTATTTAAAGTGACAGAAGTCTTGTTCCAAAGGGACCAAATTTTTGCGTGCCGCTGTATTTTATGGATAAAAACGCAAACTCTCTGAGTTGAGCTTACCGTGAGATTAAGCTGGAATGTTTGGCAGAGCTTCTGATGACTGGACTGCTGACATATCTTTTGCTCATCCACAAAGTGCAGACTTGCCGTTTCCCATTCTCTATTCCCTCCGATAAGGCCGTCTGTCAGCCTGCTTCCTCTTGTTTAGATAGATGTGACCACACTGTATATATAGCAGCCATGGTTCTTGGATATCAGTCACTGGCAGGCCCTCATCTAAAATAACCTGTCATCATTCTAAAGAATAGTTGAAAGGAAATGTGGATTTTCGTCCTCTTTTACTGACAAAACCTTTAATCATCGCCTCTGCCCTGCAGTCTGCCGAGCACCATGTCAGGGATATCCGATGGGAAAAAGAAGTGGGCAGCGGTCAGGGATCGCCTGGGCTCCTCTCAGGACTCCGACACACAGCAGGAGGCCAACCTGGAGAGCGCCGACCCCGAGCTGTGCATCAGGCTGCTGCAGGTTCCCACCGTGGTAAACTACTCGGGCCTGAAGCGTCGCCTGGAAGGCAGCGACCAGACATGGATGGTGCAGTTTCTGGAGCTGAGCGGGCTGGATCTGCTCCTGGAGGCCCTGGACCGGCTCTCGGGCCGCGGGTGCTCCCGCATCGCCGACGCCTTGCTGCAGCTCACGTGTGTCAGCTGCGTCCGAGCCGTGATGAACTCGTCAGCGGGGATCCACTTCATCATCGAGAATGAGGGCTACATTAGGAAGCTCTCGCAAGGTGGGTTCAACAAGCTTTTCTCGTTATCGTGTGTTCATGTCTCAGACGCCGCGTTCAAGCACGTGCTCCACTTCATAGTTTTGAGTTTTTGGGGGTTTTTTTAAAAAAAAAGAAAGCGAAGGACAGTTAATCACCCTTTTCCAATATTGTATAATGTTTGTTGTGTTGGTCATAACCCACAAGATGAAGGGATCCTCTGTGACTCATCCAGCTGAGTCGTAGTTTCCTGTCATGCACCCACTGCCTTGCAAAAATGACCATATCCCTTGAACTCTTCCTCTTTTTGTCACGCTTAAACCATAAACGTCAATGTATTCAACAGAGATTTCACATGGTGCACAGAAATATTTACTTGTGATTTCTGAATCTTTATTGGCAAAATAGCTGAAAAGATTTGTGTTCGTTTTTACTGAGCAACTTTAGACATCCTATTCTGGACTTTCTGTGAAATAGCTAAAGGTCAAAGACCACCCTGTTTATCAGCAACCATCTTCCCTTCGACTTTAACTTCACTATCCCGGCTGATGAAAAGCATCTGCACAGCATGATGCTTCACCATGGTAACCGTTTGTTCAGAGTTCATATTATTTTGCATTTATTCTATAACATTTTGTTTTGTCACGTGACCAGAGGAAATTCTTTCACACATCTGCCTCGGCCCTCCACCCACACATGGCTTCACCCAAACTGCACAAAGTTCATCTTCTGATTTTTTTTCAACAGTGCCAGATTTAGTCAGATTTATGGAGTAAATCATGAATAACTGTCTTTTGTCTCCTGAGCCATGGATCTCTCCAGCTCCTTCATAATTACATCTTGGCTTGCAGTTGTACCAATCGCTTTGCATTTTCAGATGATAAATTAAACAGTCCATGAGATGTTCAAAGCTTGAGGCATTGCTGTCTATTTTGTTCTTGCTTTAAATCCATGTTTAAGCTATTTTCAATGTCCCTTAGATGCTGAAATATTCTCTAGCAACCCTTTAAGGTCAACAGCTGTTTTTTTCTCGATATTAAGAAAATATTACACAAATGGACCCAATTTTCTAATGAAGAGACTTCTGGACGCACTTATAAATAAGTCTATCAGATCAAAAATGGGTTAGTATTAATTTTTTTTATTTTGTAAAGGAACAATTGTTCCCTTCCAGTAGAGTGAAGTTGGAAGTCACTGTACTGAACAATGTTTCAGGATGTTCTCAGAGCACTGTAAATATTGGATTCTTATCTAAAGCAAAATGCCACATGGGTTGCAAAGTTCAGTTTGAGTAATCTCAAAGACAGCGAGACAGCGCATCCTGCTTCAACTTAAGACAATAATTAGAGTAATGAGGCAGAAAAAAAAAATTGATTTACCAAACCAAAAGTGTGAAAACTTAAAGTTTACAAGCACAAATATTCTGCAGCCTTGGACACCTCAAACATCATGGTGAAGAAGCAGGTGTTTGAGCTCCTCGCCGCCCTCAGCATCTTCTCCGCAGAAGGTCACCGCCTGGCTCTGGACGCTCTGGATCATTACAAGGCAAGCAGAACAGATGCGTCTGCCACACGCTCACCTGCTTTGGAACTGGTTCCTCACTCATGTCTAATTCTCTCTCCTTCAGGGCTTGAAGACACAGCAGTATCGCTTCAGCGTCATCATGAACGAGCTGCAGGGCACAGATAACGTCCCATACATGGTCACACTCCTCAGTGTCATCAATGCGCTCATCTTTAGCACAGATGACCTGAGACAGAGAGATAAAATCAGAAAGGAGTTCATCGGTAAGTCTTTCAGTTTACAAACAAGGTGATCGCAATATTTGCCCATGGACGCAGAAGGTCAGCGGCGTCAGCTTTGTAACACATTTCTTTGTCACTGGGTCTCCAGCTAAGAATAGGTCCAATGGCCTAATTCTCACACAAAACGCCTGAGAACTAAGTGTGTGCAACATTCTGTTTTCACAAGTTTAGCAGCACAGCTCGTGCCTGAGAAACTGCCATCAGTCTTGGATGGATGGATCAAACTAATTTAAGAGTTTCATCATTTCTTTAAGACGAGGTGCCATCTGGAAATCTGAGCCTTAAGAAACACACAATGCTCCCCCCATAGGAGCAGCACCCAGAAATCAGTGTGGCAGACAAGGGAGCTGCAGCTAAACAAACATGTCAGCTCCCTCCACATCAAAAGCAATTAGCCACCTGATTGACCCCTCCTACTATATGATTGCTCACCTGGGATCTCTGAACATTGATGCCAAACTAACAGCAGTATTGTTAAGATAACCTTAGAAACACTCTAAAACGTGGCTGTTGTGATAGTTTGAGCTGTTTTTTTTTTTTTTTTTTTTTACTGTTTCTGTTTTTGCAGGCCTCCAGTTACTTGATATTCTGCCAAAATTAAGGTAAGCCTGCTGTGGATGAGTCTTGTCCTCTTTCTCTCCATCTATCTATTAATAAAATTCATGCAGTTTATTTTATCAAAGTGATTAACAGGCTGCAGGTACTGCTTGATCTGCCTTTTAATGGTACTCGGAGAGATACTTGCATAATAATTTGCTGGACAAACATGGAGAAAAGAAGGTTAGCTGCAGAGACTTTAGCAGTCAAGAAGGCTGTTTAAACACTTTCACCTCTGCCTCATTAAAATGTTTTTCCCTGCAATCTGCAGAGGTATAGAAGATATGGATATTATTTTTGACAGGATAAGTCTTGAAAAATAATTGTATGTGTTCTCAGAATGTATTTACGTACTATTTTCTAAAAGTTAGTTATCTATCTGAAATATTTTTTTATTTTTAAGTGAAAATCATAATTGTAAACTTTTAGCTAATGCATAGGCTCAAATAAAACCAGACCCTTTTTATACAGTTCTCTGTATGGTTAATTTCTATTAACATGCCTATCCATACTGTAATATTTGGTAAAAAGAATAATAAAGTTGAACCATGTTTTTATGAGTTTCTAAACCATAAAAATCCCAAAGGGGCTTTACTGAGATATTTAAAATTTTAGCTTTGGATTGGCGACAGAGATTTAGAGCTGAATTAAACCGATTTCACTCTATAATATTTGGTTTTCAGAGATCAAGAGGACGAAGACTTGATTATTCAGTGTGAAGCTTTTGAGGAGGCAATGGCCGAAGATGAGGAGGAGCTGCTGCGAGTGTACGGAGGCATTGATATGAGCAATCACCAAGAGGTGTTCACCGCACTCTTCAATAAGGTGAGTGCAGCAAACGACTGCTGTTATCCAATTACATAAAGTGAATAAATAGAGGCTTCGGTTTTTAGAGGAGTGTAGATGTTTTAAAGTACCACTTGTAAACCCAATTATTAATTGAATATTGAATTCTTTTTGTTAGAAACATTGCAGCTCCGAAGGACAAACTTCATTGCAGTTTCTAATTGGTGTGTACCAAAACAGCAGACAGAAAACACGAGATACGCAAAGAAAAAACTGATTCGGAGCAAAATATCTATTTTTTTTTAAGAGGAATGATTTTCTCCTTGGAAATAATCTGTCATCATTGCATCAAAATTCATTATAGAGATGTCATATTTTCAAACAAAATCTAATCATTTGCAATGGGAACAAAAACACTTGGATTAATGGAACAAGAGCAATTGTGTCCTTTCCATTTTCAGAGAAATGTATGAAGTGGCTGCAACAGTTGCAGGTTTCAGATTTTATCCGTGAGGATTTTTCTCCCATGTCCAACTCGTATGTGTGTGCAGGTGAGCAGCTCTCCAGCCTCCCTCCAGCTGCTCTCCATCCTGCAGTCCGCTCTGCTGCTCGGGCCGAGCCGAACCGACATCTGGCTGGCTCTGGAGTCCATCACCAACAGAGCCATACTCCTCGCTCAGGATTGTGAGTCAGCACTGCAACAGCAACGCATTCACCCAACACGACAATCAAAAGAGGCTAATGGCATGATTAACGTGCGAAGGCGCGCTTTTACCCAGGAAGACGGATTTAAGTGCATCATTAAAGCGAGGCTGAAAGCTTTTGTTGTTGCGTGAGAAATGCTTTTAAGTGTCGTTCGTTGCTGTGTGCGTTTGTGTGCTCCAGCCCAGATGGAGTCCTGTGAGAAGATCATGCAGCGGCTGATGTTCTTCAAGGGGAGGAACTGCGAAGGCCACCATGAAATAGACGGGCTTGTGCTGAAGGTGGACAAGGCTGTGCAGACTGGTCTGGATCAGGAGGATGGAGATGAGCGGGACATCAACACAGCATCCAATCAGAAGCCTCTCTGTGCCTCTCCTCCCCCGCCGCCGCCACCACCTCCTCCACCGCCGCTACCTGGAGGGCTGGGTGGGCCACCTCCTCCCCCGCCACCCCCTCCACTACCTGGAATGCCTCCACCACCCCCACCACTACCAGGCGGTCCGGGCATGCCTCCCCTCCGCCACCATTACCAGGAATGGGTGGTGCACCACCACCTCCTCCTCCGTTACCTGGGATGCCTCCTCCTCCACCTCCTCCACCAGGGATGATTGTGCCTCAGAGTAGCCAGATCCTGGGCTCCTGTACACCATCAAAGCCAAGCAGATGCCCCACTCTGAAGATGAAGAAGCTCAACTGGCAGAAGCTTCGCTCCGTCACAGGCAAGTCGTCATTGCATTCTGTTCATCTTGAGATTGACTCGGACTCGGTGTGTTTAACATTGGCGTGAACGTTTTCAAAAATAAACTCCTTCTAAATGCAATGGAACTGCAAGACCTGTTTGTTTTTCAGCCTGCCCTTTGTATGGCCTTTTACAAGCTTGGGGGCTTCCTTCAACACTTGACCTTTGACACTAACCAACAACCTATACCCCTGTTCAGCTAAAAGCATTCCCTGATGGCTGCTGTCTCTTTTACTTGAATAAGGCCACTCCCAAAAGGTAAAAAAGAAAAAAAGTTGCCTGTTTCGTTTGGGGAGCAGGAGAACAATCTTAATATTTTGACGAGGCCTCTAAATTCCACACATCTCAATCCTTTAAAGCACCTGTGGGATGTGGTGGACAAACAGATTGGATCCAACGAGACCCTAATTTCCAAATTCAATGGACTTTAGACCTCTGCTGCCACAGGACACCATCAGAGGTCTAACAGAGTCTCTGCCTCAACTGGTCAGGGCTGTATTGACATCAGTAACAGAGATTACACACTACTAGGCGGGGGGGCATAAGGTTAGGTCTTATCAGTGCGTCTTTGACTTGTTCCATCATGCCCAGAACCTCAGGGAAATCACCAGGACAATTTGAATTCCTTATTTTTTTAGACTCCCAAACTCTTTGGTTCGGGAGTTTCTGACCTTTCCTGCCCAGGTAAAATGCATTTCACATGGGTTTGTCTTTTACTTTCCTAATTGTTTTGCAGTGCACAATAATGGAAATATTAACTTTTTTTTTACTTTATTCCAGGCTTCACTGTTTTCACAGAAACAATTAACAGTTCTATAATTCCAATAGTTTCTAAAGAGACTTGAGGATTTTATGCAATTAAAATGATTGAAAGTTCAATTGAAGATGTAGACTCTATCTGTTCTTTGAGTCAAGCTTATTTATACAGCGCATTTCAGGAACAAAGCTGTTCAAAATGCTTTGTACCATTAAAAACATATTTAACAAATTATGAAACAAGCAATATTACATTTTATTATGGAAACAGGTGGGTTGTTAGCCTTGATTTAAAGTAATTAAGCCTTTCAGCATCTTTTTAGTTTTCTGAAAGTTTGTTCCAGATTCACAGTTCATAGAAACTGAATGCCACCTCAAACTGATGCCAATGAAAGATTCATCAAAATAAACAATTTCTTCTTTAATCGTTTAATTTACAGAGAGGCTGCATTTTTTTGCAAGCCATTGTTTGGATATAACATTAATCCTAATGATCCTTAATCAGGTTTCCTTTCTCTCTCTTTATTTTTTATTTTTTCCCCTCCCTGAGCGCAGATGGTCAGTCCATGTGGGCATCAGTTCAGAAAGAACTGCCTCCTCACGAGCCAGACTACGGCAGCATCGAGGAGCTCTTCTGTCTGCCGGTCACCGAGCCCAAAGACAAGGGAGCAGCTGCTCCTGTGAAGAAGGAGCCCAAAGAGGTGAACACTTCAGAAACATTACTTCAGACAGAACACGTGTGTTTTTTTGTCAGCGTTGATTAAAAAACACATTGATCTTTGTATCTTCTGTGTGTTCTATAGATAACATTCATTGATCCAAAGAAAAACTTGAATATGAACATATTCCTGAAGCAGTTTAAATGGTGAGATTTTACTCTCAATCATCTAAAATAACCTATTATGCATCATGTAATTTTTCTATAAGTATCTTACTTGTTTTTTTGGGTTTTTTTTATTATGCTCAGCACAAATGAGGAGTTTGTAGCCATGATCCAGACCGGAGACCGAAGCAGGTTTGATGTAGAGGCGCTAAAGCAGCTTATGAAGCTCCTACCAGAGAAGCATGAGGTTTGTTGCAGTCTTTACTCAAATCGTTTTGGCACACCTGTCTGCTAACTCATTACCGATTTTTGAAGTTTTATTCCTTATGTATTTTTGGCATAGATTGAGAATTTGAAGTCCTTCCAAGGAGAGAAAGACAAGCTGGCGAATGTTGATCGCTTTTACACCTCCCTGCTTAATATGCCATGGTAAATTTCAGCTTTATTTCTAGCTTTACTGCACATTTTTAGATTGCCTCAGCTTGATTTCAAGCATTCTGTGTGGTTGTATACGTGTACATCTTAATGCTGTCGAAAGGTTTTAATCCAGGAATTGATTAAAAAAAAAATAACTCGTATATTCAGTATATATTGTATGTGCAAATATTTCAAGTTTTTTTTTATGCATGTGGCTCAAAGCTAATGGAAACTCAAAATTCTGTTTTGTTTTTTGAAAATTTCAATATCTTATGAGATCCCAAAAAACAATTTTTGTAATTTTTTTTCCTTTTTTTTTGGCCCACATGCAAATACATTTTACGCTGCTCAAAGATGCATTAAGTGTATTTAATGTTTTTTGTAGGAGATTAACATGTTAATAGTCTGATGTTTAGCAATAAGACTTGCTGGATAGCTGTAGCCCTACTTCCTTTGAAGTTATGGGAAAGGCAAAATATTATAAGAAATGCATTCACTTTTGTAATATTTTTAATTCGTCTATAATTTTCCCCTAGTCAAAAAATAAACTCTCCCTTTGTGTCAGTGGGTAAAATTTGAATCGTTCTTGAATTGCAGTTCAGGGCTGCAGAACAATAAGTTCAGAGACGGCAAATGGCCCCAAAACTGTTTGCACATCCCGGCCGTACAGCATATCTGATAAAAATCTTTTTTTTTAATTATTATTTAATTGCACTTATGTAATAAAATTGTCAGACAAAATTTATTGTTTTAATCAGCTGCGAGATGGAATCAATATACTGATGTACAGGAGTATCACTGTTTGAATTCGACTGCCGAAATGGATGAATGTTTTGGTAATTTCAATGATTGTGATGCACGTCTACCTCACATGTTTTCCTGTCAATGTCCTCAGTTATCAGCTCAGAATTGAATGCATGCTGCTGTGTGAGGAGACGGCATCACTGCTGGAGATGCTCAGGCCTAAAGTGAAGCTTGTCGAGGAGGCCTGCCAGTGTAAGTACACGGGCGCTGCACGTCAGTTGACATGCTTAAACTGTATGTAACTTTATTTTTTTTCCCAGCTCTCCAGATGAGCACGTTGCTGCCCAGTTTCTGCAGACTCATCCTCGATGTTGGAAATTTTCTCAACTATGTAACAACCCCTACACTCTTCTATGCATTTACTTGAGGTGATATTTAGTCATTGTGTGCATTTTTTTTTTTTAATTGCCAATCTACTTTCAGGGAAGTCACACAGGAAATGCTGAGGGTTTTAAGATCAGCTCTCTGCTCAAGTTAACGGAGACGAAGGCCAACAAGAGCCGTATCACGCTGCTTCATCACATCCTGGAGGTATACATACAGGCTAACAGCTATCCAGACTTATTTCCCTCTCTATCAGTCATGAGCATGTTTAATTAACCACTTTGCGTCTTGTTTTCCAAAGGAAGCAGAGGCGAACCACCAGGAGCTGCTGGCTCTGCCGGATGACATAGAGCTATGTCAGAGAGCAGCAGGGTACAGAGATGTTTACTCATTTTCATGACTTTTTTTTTTTCTTTTCGTACTTGTAGTTATATTAATTTAGATGATGATTACAAATTGGGAACAAAATAGTTGAGAACACAATTGAGGACTGCAGAAGACCTGATCCTGGGAGGCAGTGCATAATGCACTGGTTGCAGAATACACAGTGTAATGCAGTTCAAGTCCTCACCTTGACTTTTAGTTCTTGGAATAAAATTTTGAGGCCATTTATCTTGTGAGGAGGAAGTAGACAAGACCAGGGGTTTAGAGACTTGAAACCCAATGGAGAAACTTGGGCTTTGTTTACATGCATGTCTGGAAACTGTCAGTATTTTTGGATGTTGATTGGGGAAAAAGTTCCATGTTTCATATGCGCTGCATCTGCTGTAGTTGCCATTCCAGGGCACTATATGGCGCTGTCACCTTTTTTTTTAATATCAATTTTTCTTGCCATTAAAAGTCCATCCAGTATCTAAAGTGTCAAGTGGCTCAGACACTGAGCAAAATTTGTTTAAACTAAAGCTAAATATTGTGGCTTAACATGTAGAGGGATAATTTGGTGAGAGTGGTTAATGATTATCACCATTTGCAGATTTAAAGATGTTTAATAGTGATGGAGCCTGCAGAAAAATGATCACTCAATCTTTTTTTCTGTCTTGAATTTGATTGGTCACATATCAATTTGATGAATGCTTTGTAAAATGTCTAACCTAAATGGCTTATCTATATATAGTAATTTCTTCCTGTTTTTAGAAGTGTTTAGTTTTTTAAAAACTGATTTATCTGCTTTGGAGAGAAAATTGGAAATGAAACGTTGGATGCATTTTTTAACTTCAATGTTTGTCGTTTTTCGTGGCTCTATTGCACAGATGTTTTCACGTCGATTCACTCTTGATTCTCAGATCTGTAAGATGTGTAACAAATGGCTTTCTGGGTTCTTCCTAGGGCCAATTTGGAGTCCATGCAGGCAGAAACCGGTGCTTTGCTCAAACAGCTCAATGACTCTGCCAAGAAAGTGTCAAACTCTGTGGATGAGGTGAAGGCGCAATACGCAAAAATCCTTGAGGTAAGGGGTCACTCTGAAGGAAAAAATGCTTGCCTCTTTTATGTTTTCTTTCCCTGCAGCTGGATCACATCCTAAGAGGTGGCCTTGCTCTTTACTGCAGGAAAACCTAAAAGCGTGCCAAAGTTTAAATGAAAGATTCACAGAGATCGAGAAGAAGAGGAGTGACCTGGCTGTCTACTTGTGCGAAGATGTGAGTCAGCTGTCGCTCGAGGAGCTCTTCGGAACCATCAGAACTTTCAGAGAACTTTTTATCAAAGCACTAAAGGTGAGGGGAAAAAATCCAATGCTAGTTATCTCAAATAATATCAGATTTACTTTAAAACCACTTTTTTTGTGTGTGTGGAGTCTGTACGACACTGCACAGCTGAGGCTGACTTGCATGAGTGGGAGTTCAGTTAGGAATATATGTATCAATTGACTCGAGGTTGAATGAAGACTGTCATTGTTTCCGCCTAAGTGATTCAAAGACAAATTGCAGTGTATATTTGGTAGTCATCAGTGATGGTGACACTCTTTGTTTCATGATGAAAGGAGAACAAAATGAGGAAAGAACAAGCTGCCAAGGCTGAGAAGAGAAAGAAGCAGCTGGCAGAAGAAGAATCCAAGAGACGTAAGGGAGAGAATGGAAAAATAAGTAAGTTTTGCTCTGGAAATCTAAAATGCTGACCCAAAAATATAGATTTTATTTATTTTTTTAATCAAGTTGGAGAGAATTTTCAGGACAAAAGAATAACTTTCAGTCACCTACTTAAACTTTTATGATTTTTGTTTCTGTTAGTTTGACGAACAAACGCTAATGAAAATCACTGTTCCTCATCAGTTGGGTTTAAACATCCCTGTGTTGTAACTGACAGGTCAGATTTGGAGTTTAGGGCATTTTAATTCACCATTTAGTTGCTGCACATCATAACTCTTTGGCTAAATTGAGCTCCTGACCATTTTATGACGTTGATTTACTTTTCCCGACAAGAAGGCTGACTGCTCTTTATTCAAAGGCAAGCCGCGTTCTCAACAAAACAATTTCTTCAAGAAACTTACTTTTGATTGATTTGATGAGAAAATAGTCTAAAGTTTTCCCATTTTCCCCTTGGCATTTATCATAGAGGTAATGAGCACCATGATCCCACTTGATATGCAGCCCAAATCCTTGGTAAATGTAGTTTTGAGTTTCTGCCCTGGTGCTTTGATATCGTCCCAGAAATTCAACATGAAGGGCATACTGTAAATATTTCCTTAGCATTAAGTGGTTCCTTATACTTCTGATGTCCAAATAAATGTATGTTTATGTTCTATGCAACACAAGTGCTGCAACGTAAATCTGTCCTACAAGCAGTAATTGTATATTTCTCACCAGAATGTGTACCCAAGTGTTTCTAATATTTTTCCATTGTTTTAATGACCTTATTTGTTGCAGTAAAGAAAGGCGTTATGCCACAAAACGATGGCTGCATCATCGACCACCTGTTGGCAGACATCAGGAAAGGTTTCAGCCTGAGAAAGACCCGGCCAAGGTGCGATTCGGAAAGCCTCTCCTCTAATGAAATGCGTAGAGATACCTGCCCACCTGGTAAGGACAAGAGATGGTGGTTTCCATTCTCAGCTCCTTGCTCCATCCCTCAAACCACCAACCTGTCTTCTAAGATTATATGCGTTTCTCTGCCCAGCCTGCATTTAGCTAAGCTAACGTTGTTTCAGCTGCGTTGTGAAGCTAATATAGTTTCTTTGCTTGATGAGCTCTTTGTCATTCCTGCTATGTGTTTTTTTGCTTATTGTGATTCAGCTGAATTGTGACAGTAATTCAGCTACTGTGTACCACTCAGGAGTTTATGTGCTCTGATTGACATGGCTGGCTTTTCAGGAAATATTTGATCCGATCTTTATTTGAAATGGTTACACAGCAAACGACTTCAATAAATTTACAAGGAAAATTATGCTGAAACTAAAAGTCAGTCATGTTAAGAAGCCAGATAAGCTCTGCCAACTCTACTGATTGATCATTAAATATGCTTATAGGTGATTAGGGATGGTTATGCAAATATTAGTAGGCACCAAAACATTGATTTTTAGTCTGTCTTTATAATTTTGGCTTTTTTCTAATCGTGACATTATTATACTGTTTTACTTTGTAAATCATCAGTGGGGAGTTTTTAGTCATTCCTTCCCTGAAAAAAGTCTTCAAATCAATCATTAAAAGTTAAAACCCATTGAAACTCACGCTTTGTGGATGAAAACTTCTGCCTGGGCCTGTGCAGCTCCATCAGTACAACCTGCATCTCTCCTTCAGGTTCAAGTGTGAAGTCTGCAGACGAAGGAGCCGCACCCTCCACTCCCATCAAGCCTCCCTCAGAGGATCACCAGCGCCCCGAAGGCGAAGTGAACGGCTTCATCAGCCTGACAGAAGAGACTCCACAAGCTCCACAGCTGAGTGCAGGCCAAGATGGGACAGCGGGGCCTCCCAATCCAACCCCTGGACAGCCATCTACGACGACGCACACCCCTCTGGAAAGGCCGGCATCGCTACTGGCCGATGAAGGCCGAGAGAAACGCACTGCCTCTGTGCCAGACACACCACCACCTGAGGCTGAAGTTCAACCAGAACCACATGCAAACAGCTTTTCTTTAGATTCAACGGAGACTAGCGTCCTCAGTCCATCATCCCTATCAGATTCAGACCTGCTTGAGGTCGTGCTGGACAGTGCATCGACCTTGGTGCATGAAGTCTCAGACGAATCGGGCATTAGCAAAAGCCTCTATAACCAAGAAGATTCATCTGTTACAGACACTAATGGGAAATGTGGTGAACTTCCCAAAGGAGACCACAAAACAAGCCATTTACCAGAAGTGAGGGGACAAGACGAAGGTGAAGACGAGGAATATGTAACTGTGAGGACATGCAGGGAGGACGAAGTTTGGAGTAAGAAACATTCGGAAATGAAAACGAGTGTAGTTGCACTCGATGAGGGCATCAGCGGGTGCGACGTCCCAGATGGGCAGGAACCAGAAGACGTGCCATCGGTCTCTGAGGAAGTGTCCGCCTCTGTTGCCCCTGAACCAAAGAAACAGCTGAAGCTCTTTAAGCGAAGCAAAAAAAGGAGTAGTCAAGGTAACCCATTCATTCATTACAATAAAGATCATAACTTTGAATGCTAGCTTCTCAATGTTTCGTAAAAGGGAGGCCATATTTTATGTTGCTTTGTTAATTTACTCTTCGTGTTGTATCTCTTGGTGAATTTATATGAGCACTTTTGCATGACCTCATCCATTTTTAAGGAACAGTACAAATGCAAATATTAAATACTGAATGGATTTAACTCTCTGGTCAGTTTGTTTTGAATCTTCTGTTTTCCGTTTGACTCTCTGAAACACAAGGTAACAGTGGGAAAAGTGGGAAACGACACACTAAACATAAATCAGGCTGTGTGTTGCAGTGAGGTAGGTCACATCGACCCGGTGCCAGACTGTAATCAGGATTATCCTAACGAACTCAACCATCGTCAGAGCTCTGTGCCAGTAACACGTCATCTGTCGGTCTAACTGGAATCAGGATATTTTTCATCTGTCTGTGTCGTCTGAACCCCTTTTTTAATGCTTGCTCTCTCTTAACACTCTTCAGACTCAGTGTTTGGTCATGCTGAAATCTTTCCTTGAGGTGATTCTAATGCCAATTAAAGCTGGTGGAAGCAAAAGCCTGATGCCGCACTACCATGCACAGCAATTAATCCAGTTCTGATCTCGGTCGGACTTGCAGTGTGAAAGTCGCTGTGGTGTCATTGTTGACTTTTCCCATAAAATCCTCACTTTTGTGTCCTCTGTCCATATTTTACTGTCCATTCTCTGGAACAAGTGGGACTGTCTACCAACAGTCTCCATGTGCTTTCTGTAAACTTGGCTCTGTGCTTTTAATTCAATGAAAACTAATGTAAATGCAGTCAAATGTTTCATCACTTAAACATTTAAATATGTATTTTGTTTCTATTTAGATACATTTTAATATGTACATTTATATATTTCTAAATATATTAAAGTATTTCTGGAAAAATGTATCTCCCCTGTATTCATTTCAATATCTATTTCCCTACAGGTGATTCCAGAAAAAGGAAATCGAGAGGAAAAAGAAAATGTTAATTTCATGCTGGATTTATAAGATGAAGAAAAGATTTTTAATGGTCTAAAATGAGAATATTTACTACAAGATCTCTCTGAAGATGTTGAAGTTGTCATCGGTCGTCTACAGAATCTCCCCTTGACCAAGTAAAACATCCAGGTCTTTTGCACAGCATGGGTGTTAACGTGTCACTTTATGTAAACTAGAGTTTGTTGTTTATATGAATGCAGAGTTCCAAGATGTATAAATATGAATGTGCTTTATATGTTTGTATATTTTGTAATAATTAGTGAAATGTGTTTTGCTATGAGTTGTTACCCTGCAGCACCTATCCAGAAGATATTGCGAATGTCTAATTTATCAAAACTAAAAAAGCTTTTGTCTCAATTTCTTTATATTCTAGCAATCTGTGAAATAAATAACTAACTTTTAATGTTGAATATATTTTAATGTACTGCATTTTTTTTTTCCTCAAAGTGTTTTTCCCCCAGCCCTTTCTGTTTTTTGCTGGGTGCTTCATAACAATAAAACTTGCCATGATACACATTGCTGGCCACATTTGACAGTTGATGAAAATGGATAAAACATCTCCAAATAAGTTCATCTTATATTACATGATCTCACATGGAACAAAATTGTTACTCTTTTTGAACATCCTCATGCAGATGAACAAGCATGATGGTGGTGGTGGGCTGATATATTAAGGTTCCATAAATGGTGCCTTAATTTATGGAACCATGGATTGTGCTTTTTGGCACTAATTCTTCAAGGAAAATATCTAGACATCACTTCAAAACGTTAATCATAACTAACAATGTTACTCTTTTTTTGCTACACATCTTATTTATATAGAACACGACAACAAGTCAAGGATTTTACAGCTGAGTACAATGTACAAATGATTTGTACCAATGATTTAGTCTTAATTAAATTTTAACCATGGCTGATTTCCTGTTTGAGTTGTGATGCTTTTATTTTGAAAGCACCGCTTCCCTTTTAACTGTTTTTTTAGCGACAGTCAAAAGACAGGGTAACGGAGCTTATAAAATATGTTTTATTATGAGCAGCTTCCTTGATAGAGGCACAAGGTATGTTTACTATCTAAGGCTTCAAAGCTTTGTGGGACTCAAACTATGCATTAAATTACAAAAGTAGAGTTATTTTAGGTTTTAAACGTTTTTAAGTTAAAATGCATTGCTATTGGACTTACAAATCATCAGTAAACTGCCATTCTTCATTCAGGGCTGAATGCTACAAATTATTAGGCCTGACTTGATTACAAACCCTTTGCTTCTCTATCAGCAAATGAATACTTGGAAAAATGAATCAGCGGATGATAGAAAGACTAAAACAGACAGATACAATGAAATTGGTTTCTGATTGGCCACAAACTGAGCAGATGACACCATGCATAACTAAACCTGACTGTTAACCTGGTCTGGCGCAGGCTAGCTGCGATGAATCGCCATGGTAACTTATGTGCTGCTGCTTTTGTAAAACCGAGCCCAGACACAGCCAGGATAACCTAATCCATCCTCAAACAGCCCTCGAGTTTGCAATTTTTGCCAGACTTTGAATTTTTCAGCTCATAAACAAGCTTTAAGAGGAATCAATTTTAGAATAAAAAAAAAAATAAAGTATTTTTATTAATATTTAGTTTTCAAAATGTAAGACCAACATACATTTTGTCTGACATTAAGTTTATTTTAGCAAAATGCCACTGGTATAATTATTTAATTTTAAAGCGATTAAATATACATATTTTTGTCCTTATCAACATCCTCCAAAACATATTTTTTTTCTGCATTCTCAGTGTGGAAATATACCGTATTACTGCATAAACATCTTTGCCTGTCATGCTCGTAAATATATGAATATTCCTTCATGAATATTCACTTTTGTGCCAAAGCTTTTGAGCAGAGGTGGAAACCCACTTGGAGAGCTACGTGTCTCTGTGCGTCTGCTTCTGACATCACCCCTTCTGAAGTTACAGATATGGCAATGCCTCTCCTGGAGACATCTTAGTCTTCTTGAGACTCAAAGACTGAAGCAGGCGTCGTTATGTCGCTCAACTGGTCGTCCAAGGAGCAGAAAACCCAGAGCCAGCCGTCAGCGGCGGGACAGAAGCGAGCGCGCAACGACGCGGGGAACAAGGTGACGGTGGTTCTCGGTGCGCAGTGGGGAGACGAAGGAAAAGGGAAAGTTGTCGACCTTTTGGCAACCGAAGCTGACATTATCTGCCGATGCCAGGTAAATATCAGAATTTTGGGAAAAAAAATGTATATGGTGCCATTTTTTTTTCTGATAGAGGGTTTACACATCTTGGAATAAAAGCGGGGCATGTACGGACGTTCACACTGGAAAACACCTGGAAATCAACTGTGCTTTCTGGAACCCGTATCATATAGCAAGTTTTTTATTATTATTATTATTAAAAAAAAATAATGCAACTGATTTAACAATAATTGTGGCAAGTGTACCAATAAATGCAACATAAAGTGGAATCTAGTTTCCATCTCATGTCAAATAATTAGGAAAAGTAACCTTGGACAGGTTTTGTTGTCCAAGTACATTGACACGCAACACTGTAGAGGTCAATCGTACACTGACACACACTCTCAACCCTTTCAGCAGTTGGGGTGTTGTGCTTTCTTCACTGTCGGGAACTGGTACCCTGTGTTCTGCAGGCTTTAGAGCCCCACCCTCCGGGCCTCAGAGGTCACATTCTCTGGCTGGTTTGATATGTGAGAAGGCCAGTCTAGTGGGGGGGGGGGGGGGGAGGAGCAGAGCGCCAAGCCTGTTAAATTGGGTTCTGGAAAAGCTGGGTGGTTACAAAATGTCACCATGTCGCACAAATATGAAACTTGTCATTGCTACTCAGTATTCTGATGTAACAATACAGTAACATGTATTGACACCCACTGAACCTTTTCACATTTCTTTATGTCACAAGCACCAGGATCAATAAGGATATTTTATGAGGATTTACCTGATAGACCAACAAAATTACTTCTTATATAATTACTTACTATTCTATAACATTCATAATTCCATGTGGACAACAATAATCAAATTTTCTTCACAGATTCTCAGATGAATTTAGGTCTGGACTTTGAGTGAGCCATTCTAATATAAGTGTTTTGATCTAAGCCATTCCGTGGAAGCTTTGGTTGTATCTCTGCGGTCCTTATTCAGTTCAAAGCCAAATCACTGCCCCACTCTCAAATCTTTGCAACTACTTCTAGGTATGCCCTGTATGTAGCATCATCCATTTTACCATCTAACTCTGACCAGTGTCCCTGCCCCTTGATGCCGTCACCATCATGTTTCACAGTGGAGATTTTGTGTTGAGATTAATTTCCAGTTTTAGTTTGATTTGAATGTATTTCCTAAGTTCAATTTCCCTACAATCTAAGCAGAGGACTTTCTTCCCCATGTTTGTCTTCAGTAGGGATAATGGAAAACTGCATATAAGACTTTTTATGGCTATAATTGGATATCCCAGAAAGAGTATACAATTATGATGGAAGAAAATGGCAACATATTCCTCCACCCGAGCTATTAATCTTTGCAGCTAATCCAGAGATAGCTTGGATCGCTTGGCTGCTCATTGGATTAATTCTCTCTTTTCCCAGCAAATCAGTTAAGGTGGAAATTCTTGGTAGATTTTCAGTTGCGCCACACTCATGTGAACAGTCCTCAGAGAAATGTCCAAACTCTCATACATTGCGTTATATTCCAGTCTTTTCCCAGAACTTTATCTCTGTCATATCTGGTAGGTTCCTTCACCTTCATGATGCTTCCTTGCTGTTCTCTGTTCTCATAGGACATCTGGATTTATACTGAGGTTAAATTACACACAGATGGGCTTATCGGTAATTAGGTGCAAGGGAATTGTTTGCACTAGATTTAATTTTAGGGGTAACACAGACTGATTTCAAACCTTTATATTTTTGTCTGTAAAAACCTCCACTTTACAGCCATTCACTACATTGTGCTGATCGAATAACAGCCTAATAAAATAGAAGGAAGTTTTTGGTTGTAGCATGACAAACTGTGGAAAAATTCATGAATATACACAGTCCAGTCACATTAATGTGACCATCTGTCAAAAGCCAGAATAACCACCTTTCGCAGAGCGAACTGCTACGAGACGTGCAGGAAGAGAGTCACTTAGGTCCCTGAAGGTCTTCTCTGGGATGTTGAGCCATGCCGACTCTAATGCCGTGGCCAGCTGCGCTAGATTACGCGGTTGAGGATCCATGGCGCGAACAACTCGATCGAGATGGTCCCACAGATGCTCGATTGGGTTTAAGTCAGGTGAGTTTGCTGGCCAGGGGAGGACGGTAAACTCATCCTGGTGCTCTTCGAACCACGCACGTACACTGGCAGCTGTATGGCACCTCGCATTGTCCTGCTGGAAGATGCCATCATCCTGAGGAAAAACAATGCGCATGTAGGGGTGGACATGGTCCGCAAGGACAGATGCGTACTTGTATTGATCCATCGTGCCTTCCACAATAATCAGTGAACCCAGAGAATGCCAGGAAAACATTCCCCAGACCATAATGCTCCCGCCTCCAGCTTGGACCGTTCCTGCAATGGTTGCAGGGTGGTTCCTTTCAGAGGTTTCACGCCTTATACGCCAACGTCCATCTGTCCGATGGAGCATAAAACGCGATTCATCTGAAAACGCTACCTGTCGCCACTCAGTGGACGTCCAGCTGCTGTACTGGCGTGCAAATTCTAGCCTTCGTCGTCGATGAACACCAGTCAGCATAGGTGCACGAACCAGGCGTCTGCTTCGGAGGCCCAGACGCAGCAATGTTCGCTGAATAGTGGTTTGGGAGACACTTGTGGTAGCCCCTTGGTTCATTTTAGTGGTCAGTTGCTCAACGGTAGCCCGTCTATCTGCCCGAACGCATCTCCGCAACCGTCGTTCGCCTCTGTCATCTATGGCCCGTGGTGCACCACATTTGCCACGTCGTGGATTTTGGACAGTCCCATTTTGCCATGCACGGTACACTTTTACCACGGCGGCACGCGAACAGTTCACAAACTCAGCCGTTTCGGAAATGCTTCCACCCTTGGCCCGAAAGCCAATGATCATGCCCTTTTGGACGTCGGATAAATCGCTTCGTTTCTGCATTACGCCAACGATTGAAATGTTTTCCGAAGCCCACACACACCCTTTATATACGCTCAACTGCACTGTGCTGCCACCTGCCTTCTGTGATTGGTTATTTAACTCTGAAGTGGAAAGTACGTGGTGGTCACATTAATGTGACTGGACTGTGTATTTGCAAGGTGCCATACATTTACCATTACTTTTACAGGGGGGCAACAATGCAGGACACACAGTGGTAGTGGACGGCAAAGAGTATGATTTCCACCTTCTCCCCAGTGGAATCATAAACACCAAAGGCATTTCACTCATTGGTAACAAATCTTTACTCTTATGACTCTTACAGAAACTGCAGCCTTCACAGCATTACTGAGTCTTTTCCTTTTATTTCTTTAGGTAACGGAGTGGTCATACATCTACCTGGACTGTTTGAAGAGGGAGATAAAAATGAGAAGAAAGGTATTTTGTTGTAAAATACTTTTTAAGAAGTCTGAAGTATGGTTTTGTGTTCTCATTTAGATGTGATTTTAAATCCATGACCAGGTCTGAAAGGCTGGGAGAAGAGACTCATAGTTTCAGATAGAGCTCACCTTGGTAGGCACATTTCCTTCAGATAACTATCTGTCGCAATAATTGTGTGTTTAACAGAATTAAATCTTATCTTTCCCCTCAGTCTTTGACTTCCATCAAGTTGTTGATGGCTTACAGGAAACAGAAAGACAAGCACAGGAAGGAAAGAAGTGAGGAATACAAGGAAAATCAGAATTGGATATGTTCCTAATCTGTCCTAACCCTCATTAATTCTGTGTCTTATTTTCCATGACAGCATTGGAACAACAAAGAAGGGCATTGGTCCAGCATATTCCAGCAAAGCTTCTCGCATTGGGCTGCGTGTATGTGACCTGTTGGGCGACTTCAATGATTTCTCCACCAGGTACCAATAAAAGAAAAATATTCCAACATGTCTATGTACATGGATCATACTATTTTGAAAATTCTTTTCAGATTTAAGAATCTTGTGCATCATTACCAGTCCATGTATCCCTCCTTGACAGTTGATGTTGATGACCAACTAAAAAAACTAAAGGTAGGTGTGGGATTTTGTTAGCCGTGCAAAAGTATTCATAATCTTTAATAACCCTTGAGCTTTTTCCACAGTTTAACATATTTCAATGTATTTCATTAGGTCTTTATGAAATAGACAAATGCACCTACCTAATCTGGCCACCTAATCAGTTGGCCACCAATATAATCTGAGTCAATGAACTCTACCGTGCAACTTTCAAAGCTTCCAACTTTGAAAGTTGCTATAAAAGTCTTTTGTTTCAACTGTGAAAGTGTTTTGTTTCACAAAGGATTTTGCAGAGCGATTGCGCCCATTGGTCAGAGATGGAGTCTATTACATGTATGAAGCTCTTCATGGACCTCCAAAGAAGATTCTGGTTGAAGGGGCCAATGCTGCTCTTCTTGATATTGACTTTGGTAAAACTTCACCCTTCCAAAGTAAGCATGCTTTTAGTGAAGACCAGAGATGCTGATGCATTTTTTTTAGGCACGTATCCTTTTGTGACTTCATCAAACTGCACTGTGGGAGGGGTGTGCACTGGACTTGGCATCCCGCCACTCAATATTGGTGATGTGTTTGGTGTATCCAAGGCCTACACCACCAGAGTGGGAATTGGAGCCTTTCCCACAGAACAACTAAATGTAAGACTTTGATGTTTCATCAATAATTTGCTATCTGGGAAAATGTGTTTCTACACCGTGTGGGTATTCATGACTAATAGTCTGATATCCTTGATTCAAAGGAGTTAAAGGTGGTATTTAAACAGAAATTTAAACCCAAAAATGTATTGTTGGATCTTACGATCACCTAAAACAGAAAATTTGCAATTATTTCTATTGCTGATAAAACAATACAACAGTGAACATTAGTTATATTATAAGCTATAGCAATGTTTTACGGTTACATAATGCAGAATATTACACTTATCATGAACTGTGCTTTCTTAGAAAGGAACACAAAGCTAACAAACTGATATTAGCAGCTTAATTAGCAAATACAATTTGCTGAAATAGTTGGCCTGGACTTGGCTAAAAACAAGCATGCTGCTCATAGCTTGCCAATTGATTAAATTTGGATCACCTAAGTATTGGTAATGATTGGCACTTCTTTAGTTTTCACACCCATCTGTCTGTGTTTATTTTGTCGCATTCTGTGACAGAAAATGCATCTGTCTCGATGAGGAAAGTTCTCGTTTCAGTCATCTGATTGGCAGTGCACAGCCGCAGGTGGAGGAGGGGCATTGCTGCTAAGCTTTATAGATAGTTCTGCTCTAATACTTGCTACAATGTAAGGTGGTCTCAATCCTAAGAAAAGTACAAACCTCAAAACGTCTTTGTTAATCTATGTTTGGAGTACAATAACCTAATTTGGGCTTGACCTGTCTAAGTATTTTAGAGGTTGGATGAAAGATTATAATGTTTAGAATCCTTTAAAATAAGCAGGAAATACTTATTTTGCCAAAGACCAAATTGCTTTCTTCAAATGCAATACCATCTTCATGTTATTACCTAAAGGGAGAATTTTCTTGATTTTTCTAACCGCTGCCTAATTCCAAAGTGACCGAACTTACAAGCAAGCAAACAAATATATATATTGTCCAGCTGACCGATTGTTTCTTCTTGCATCATTTCCATCCTTAATCTGCTTTACTCTTAGCTCCACACAGTAAGACAAAAATAATTGCACCAAATGTCTTTCATTTAAATTTCTTTAAGCTACAGAAATGGTGTGATAGAAAATGTAAGAGTATGAACTTGGAACTTTTGAAAACCCTAGTATATGGTGCAGCATTGGGATTTCCAGTCTGATACGTACAGTGTGTAATTGTGTAAACAGTTTATTCTGGCTGGTGCAGCTGTCAGATTTCTCACACCACATATTCTTATGGATAAATTTAGGGCCAGATTCTTGGTTAAGGATATTCTTACTGTAAGAGCCGTAATTATGTTACCTTTTGCAGGAACTGACCAGAGAATTAAAGGTCTGGATGTCAAATCAACTTCTTGCATGTGTGATGCATTATTGTCATTTTCTTCTGTTCATGTTGCCAAAGTAACTACTGCATATGTAAACTGACGTCATTCAAGTCCTTGAAGTGACAGAATAGCCTATTTTCTGTTCTCTGCAGGCAGTTGGAGAGTTACTGCAGACAAGAGGTCATGAAGTTGGCGTGACCACAGGAAGGAAGCGGCGCTGCGGCTGGTTGGATCTTGTCATTCTCAGATATGCCCATATGATTAATGGCTTTACTGCGTGAGTGTCACGAGAAGCTTAAGTGAAGCAATTCATACACTTGCAGTCTTACACATCCTAGTTACCATTTCAAGAGATAAAACTGAATCGAATTAAGCGTGTTGTGTCCCTGTGTCCACCAGCATTGCTTTGACAAAACTTGATATTCTGGATGTGCTTGATGAAATTAAAGTCGGAGTTGCCTATAAACTTAGTGGGAAGAGAATCCCTCACTTCCCAGGTAATAATAGAAAAGAAAAAAATATATAGAAAAGATTTATGACATTGCCTGATTGAGAATACTTGCTCTGTTTTAATTACAGCCAACATGGACATTTTGCACAAAGTGGAGGTGGAATATGAGACCTTCCCGGGTTGGAAGACAGACACATCTGCAGCCAGAAAGTGGAATGATCTCCCAGCCAAGGCACAGAACTACATTCGTTTCATTGAGAACCACGTTGGAGTCCCGAGTATGTCGACACAAAAATCCTAAATCTTCAAACTTCAGTTTCTACTAGAGTTCAAAGATGAACAATTAATATTGTCTAGTAAAAGACGCAATTAATAAATTCATTTAGCTTTTTGATGATGACTTCTATAGCCATTTCTGATCATCCGTTTCTCCATCTCATTCCAGTCAAGTGGGTTGGTGTTGGAAAGTCCAGAGAGTGCATGATCCAGATGTTCTAAACCAAAACACAACTCACAGAAGAAAGGACTGGCACAAAGGGGCATGTTTTAGCCTCAAAGAAATGTTCTCTTTGAAAAAAATAATAATAAAAAAGATGTGTATACAACAAATGTGATGTGTCGATCAAGTGTTTTCTGAGGCAATCAAACATACCTGGTTTTGAAGGTGCTACAATGAGCAGCAATATTAAAGCTTACAGGAATGTCCACAAAGCTATCAACAAAGTTTCTATCTATCTATCTGAACTAATGT
Organism: Poecilia picta; assembly: GCA_033032245.1. NCBI lineage: Eukaryota > Metazoa > Chordata > Actinopteri > Cyprinodontiformes > Poeciliidae > Poecilia > Poecilia picta. The sequence goes on from CM065374.1 coordinate 10,829,701, forward strand.
AAATAAGATTTCCAAAGCTTGATATACTAAATTATAATCGGACCCTACATAACTTTTTTCCAGATGTGCTAAATGTTAAAAGTGTTCACTAACAAAACTCTGAGGTCTCTGTAGATTTGTATTTATATTGAAAGTAAATTACAAACAGGTGGACTATATTTACAATTAGATCATTTCTGATTGCTTGATTGGCTGCACTAGATTTTAGGGGTATCTGAGTATAGCAAGATTAATACAAATGCTGCAGTTTTCAGAACTCTATTAGTAAAATATTTTGAAAACTACAAATCATTTTCTTCTCACTTAACCACTGAGTCCTACTTTTGTTGGCCTTCTACATAAAATTAAATGAAAATGTTCAAATTTAAGTGCCTTAATATGTTTCATTTATTTGGTGGTATAAAAATATAAATACCAAATTTGTATTTGACACCAATTATTTATTTGCAAAATGTTTTGGCTAGTTGTTTGTTGTTGGGTTTATTTTAGTAATGTTCCTCATCTTGCCTTTGTTCCCCAAATGTTAAAACAATTTTATGTTCAAAATTTAAGTTGTGCTCTTCAGTTTCCAAATATTTTCAGTGTTAAAGGAGTTTAAAGCTTAGAACAAAATCATCTTTTGCAGGTTGTTTTTGATTCGTTTTCTCAAAAGAACTGAAAACCAATTCTGAAAGCTAATAGATCCCAATGTAATCACTTATTACAATATTTTCGACGGCCCCCGAATGCAACATCCATGTCCTTAAACGTTTTCGAGAGTTGATCACGTGGTACAAGAGCAGCAATCTGAGATTGGAGCTTGTTGTCACGTGATGATAACGTGCCGTTTGTGATTGGCTGCTTTCTGCCTCCTGCCATTTTTCCCGCAATAAACAAGTGTGGGGGGGTGTTAGCGCAGCTAACAGGGAACTGCACATTTACCAGCTAAAATGCCCAAACGAACTTATCCGTTTCCTGAATCCTTCTCTTCCCAGTACAAAATACACATCGGGCAGCGAGAGATAAACAGTTACGGCGTGTTTGGAAATAAATATAGGCAAGAAATTTACGGTAAGTAAATAGTGGTGGACGACTTTATCGCTGTTGCTCCCTGTTAGCCACGGTGTTAGCTTCGTTGCGCACATTTGGTTGCGGTTCCTCTGCGTTTGCGGCGGCTGTTTACACACTTATTTTTGTTAAACAGCTGATTGAGTCTCTTGTATGATTGTTTTTGCTCTTTCTGTCTCTTATAGAAAAGACAAAGAACCTCCTTTTCACTGGTGCGAAAGCTGTAGTGGGGAAAATTTGGACTGGAGAGGAGAAGTGCCCAGATTCACAGTTGAAAGAACAACACGCTGCATGCAGTCAGACGCTCCTGAGAGGACAGACGCTTATTGGGCAGGATGGGAAACTCACAAGAACCAATGCTGTACCAGGTAAGGTCAGACTGCAGTGGTGTCATGGTCAAAAATGATGCCCAGCGAAGAGATTTTAAATATTGACTTCAAACGAACTCTGTGAAGAACAACATCTCATCTGCAATACACGGTGGCGCAGGACTAGACCAGAGGCCAGACACATTTTCCTGATTGCCGTAAAGTGCAGCCTGCACAATAGTTAGGTTTCCTTTTTTACCAAAACAGGCCTGAAACGGAGAGGATGCAACCAGAATGATGGCTTAGGTTTTGTAAATTATCATGCATGACTCCCACAATCTTATTTATGCACTTTTTAGATGCACAAAGATTACACTTTAGTTTGTTGTCTGTATTTTGTTCTATAATTTGTGGTTTTATTAACTACTGTCAGCAGAGATCTGTTTTGGTTCGCAACTGTGTGCCCAAGCATACAGTACAGTTGTTGTCTCCTAACTTGAAGTACTTCTTCCACATACTAGTCAACATTGGCCTACAACTATTTGGACAAAGCAGATTCTACAGCCACCATACTTATTTTAAATCAGTAAAAGTTTTGATCGAAACACTCCTGACTTTTAAAGGCACTTTACATTCCGATCCATAAATGCTTCACGGTTGCAGGAAGGTGAACTCTTCTCACACACAGCGGTTTATGTAATGGTAAATGTAATTAATGCTGTATCTGTTGTTGTTTCTACATTCCTCTGCACTGCTATGACTGGTCTGTAGCAGATCCTTCACAAAGCCCAGATCTACAACATTTGCTTTTAGATTTAGGCTTTGACTTTGATTCAAACCATTATTTCAGCTGAAGTTCAAGATGAAATGATTGCTTCTTGACTTCTGTTGGTTTTAAGTAATTACACAGTTGTTTGCATGTGTATTACACCAATAATATAGCTAAAAACCATGAATTGGAAGAGCTTGCCTGTTTTCTTTTTCTGGCAGAAACATTGTTAAACAGTTAATGCCTTGTGCCAGCAGATGTCAGGCTTGGCTTGTGCTAGCAAGTTTGCATGTTTTTAATGCCTGAGCCTAAATGGGTGTATTTTTGTGTAGGTGTGCCAGCGGCTCCCACAGGCTGCTGCGTTTGTCATAAAAACCAGGGTTCCAGGACACTGTGTTCCCAGTGTGACAGACTGGCTTGTGCTTCTTGTACCAGACAGTGTTCCAGCTGCTGCAGCTCATGCTGCTCTGTCTGCACCATCATAGAGTAAGTTTAACTTCTCCCCTGTCTGTACTCGTACATATTCTTGCAAAAGTTTTAATGCTCCTGGAATTATCCGAACATTACAGCTACAGACTTTTCTGGGGTTTAATGGGATTGTAGCAGTGACCTTTTCCTGTAGAGGTCCAAGAGTCCAGCTGTTTTTTATCCTGGTATAAACACTATTACTCAGCAAACGCTTTAGATGAGGCAGGTCATGTCAAATTTAAAGGAACAAATGCAATCTCAAATATTGAAGAGCTCACAGGTCATTGAGAAAATGGGAATAAGACGATACGACTGTAAACCTACGGGGTGGTCAGAAGCAGCCATTGTTGTGTTTATGGAAAAATGTGGGAAGAGAAACATTTTTGAAAGAAAATACGTGTTTCAGCCACAAGTCTTGCAAAGCATACTGCAACTGTGGAAAAGGTTCTTTTGTTGAATGAGACCAAATATGAAAATGTTAAAGGGTTACGGATACATCTGAATACAAGTTGTTAGTCTGAAATGCCTTTTTTTGTATATATTTGTTTGGTAATGGGAGAAACTAGCAGAGTCTGCTTTAATCTTTGTAGGTATGCCTGAAACATTTTATACTGAGTTTCAAAAAAAAAAAATTAATACAATTTTTGCTGGATGGCATTTCTGCAAGTAAGCACTGAGAGCCGTAGATTAATGATACATATTCTCATGACTGTCATTTACATTTACTGCCAGAAGGGGTAGACAAATCTTCCCAAGGCAGCTTTTAAATGTTTTCATTTTACTTTGGACCTTGAATTAAATTTTTTCTATCTTTGCTATTTAACTTCATTGATTTACTCAAGTATTTAGCATTAATTTGAGACCTGAAATAAGCAATTAATATATATACTTTGAGTTTCATGCTTGACTTGCATTAAAGGGATAAAAACACCAAAAGCTGACTATATTTTCTTAAACTATTGCTGATAAATCTTCACAAGTCATAAAGTCTTCGGATAACATCAATAAAAATGAATTGTACTGCAAATGATTTACATCTCTTCAGCTTTTTCACCCTTGTGAAAAAAAACCAAACTAACTGAATTTTGAAAAGGTTAGATGTTTAACTCTGTTGGACTAATTAAGCAGTTTTCATCTGATATTTAACATTTTAAACCCTCTTCATTCCAGTTACAGCGGACCATACGATGAAGTGTTATGCTGCAGCTGTTCAACATAAGCAGGACCAACAGGAAGGACCAGATTGTGTACTTGATCTTGTAAAGTTGCCCCCATGAGATATTATAAAGATTACAGTGTAAACTTGTTTTTATGACTGAAATGTATTCTTGTATATATGTGTTTCATTCTTTAATGAACTGAAATAAACTTGAATGTCTTTTTTTTTTTATTAAGTCCATTTTACTTTGTAAATTTTATGTTTTGACTTGGTATTGCATTAAATAGCCTATGTTCTAATTTTTCAGATGTTTTTTTGGTGGAAATTGATGTCTCAAAGTTCTTGTTTCCTAATTGGAGATATGTTTCTAAAAAAAAACATACTCGCAAGTTGAAGAAGAATGATCAGTTAAATTTTTTTAAAATTCCAAATTAATGCATAACACAAAGTCTACCCACAACAAAAGTATTGATATATTTAAGTCTATTGTTCAAATTTGAGTTTGAGTGAATACTTATTTATTTGGTAGTTTACCTAGAGAGAAAAGTAACCTGAAAGCTGCAGCTTGGACCCCTAGCAAAGCAACACCCTACAATTTAAAGCAACTGCCTGTTATTTACCACACAGGGGGAAACACCATCTGTAACCCATCGACGTAATTTAAAACACTAAGACTCTACCAGCCTTTACGTTACATTTTGCAATTTTTGCTCCTGCTCTGACCAGCATTACTCTGATGCTAACTGTGCTCTGTCCTTCAGTTTCTCAGAGAAACAAGCAACAGATTGCATTGGGGAGCCATGGATGGATTATGAAAGTCACATTTATCCATGCAATATGCTGATTTGACTTGTGAGGCTTTGCCTGCACTACAGCAATGTAGTTGGAACATAAACAGGACAAACACCTGTCGGCAACTTAAAACAACATGATTGCCACTGCTGTTAATTTCTCCAGATGTTTGGACCTCTAAAAGCCGAGTGTGGTGTGAAGGAAAGTGGGAAAGGTGCAGTGAAATGTCTCATTCGTTTGGGTAAATGTTTGCTGTGAGTACATGCAATCTGCGGGCATCAGCTGGTGTTTGGTACCGACAGTTGACACAAGAGTTAAAACTTCTGTAAAAGAAACGATGCTCTTACTTGATCAACTATATGAATGTAAAATAAAAACTGCAAGCGGCCCTGTTGACTCCCCGCTGGAGTTATCCATAGTAATTTGGGCATAAACTATTTTTTGAACTGCTAGTTCCCCATATTTTAAATGGTGAATAATTTCAGGTCAAGGATTGTTTCCAACAGAGATCTTTTTTTGGTTGGTGCTTGATTGATCTGCTTCCAATTTTGCATACGAGTAGTCACAATGCATTCATCTTCATAATCGGACCAATGAGGGAGCCAAATCAATGTTTTCACCTACAGGAGGGCTTTTTGTTTCAGAACATTCCATCTCATCTCATTTGAACACAATAACTAAGTTGTTTATAAGGGGCTTATTCATTTCCTGCTATTTGGCACTAAAATATGTTGAAAATATATTTTTTAAAAAAACAACACCTGAGTCTGGAGGTTACTCATCAGCAGGTGGCAGCACACTTCATGAAATACTTGTTTGAGAGCTGAGTTGTGTTTAAAAGAGTCTTGGCATCTTCGCATTTTTTCTTTGTGCGCGAACACATTAGTCTCAGTCTGAAGACAAACTCCCTTCAACCTTTCAACCAAAGTGTTTTATTTTGGCTCGACGACGATAATGAAATTCCTGCCCAGCTTTTCTGGAATGACCTTGAGATTTATTTGCTGAAACGAGACAAAACGGAGAGACGGGGACAGAACCAGAGCTTTGAAAGCAGTTTGGCTTCGGTTATCCCTACCGGACCCGACCTTGGGGTGGTGTAGTCATCACTTTGTGTTGGCTGCTGTTCGTCACTGGCGACGGCTGCCGTTCAGGGTCAGATACTGTACACTGTAAATAATTGTCCTCAGCAGCACTTTACAGCAATCAGTCACATGCCGTAGTGGTTGGATGCCTGTGTTCGGTTCGAGTGAGCTTCGCGGAGCTTATTTGCAAATGTGCCCGTGAGCCGCCGAGTCACATCGCTTGCTCAGCGGCCCAGTTGTGGCCCGGGTCTTTGGGGAGCTGTCGCAGTTGGTGTCCGAGGGGCACCGCTTGACTTCAGGCTGAGTGAGCAGACAGCTGCTGGGGAGCCAGGCGTCAACTTGTCTGCACATTTTTGATAAGACCTTTTTTTTTTTTTTTTAAAGAAATTCAGTTGGATATGAAAGAGTTGATGTAGATATGTGGCGTTTAAAGCTGCAGTGTTTCTGCTGGTTGTTGGACAAAAGAAATTCAATACATGCGAACTAGACTTGTTTTTAGTGGCTGAAATTGTTCGGTTATGATTATTTTACTTTTTTTTTCTTTTGGAGCAGCTTTGAATGTATTTGTATACATTCACACATTATAAAAGTTGATCATCTATCTTCTATTGAAAAATTGCCTTTCTTTAATTTAGCACATTTAGTTCATGGAGGGGGCAGTCAGCGTTACTCAGCCTTGAGTGTCCCAAAAATTTGCCTCCCTTACAACTACTATGAAATTAAGTCTTTTTTTTTGTAATTCACAATGTATAAAGTGGATCAAAGTGTCTAGGAATTGAATAATCCACATTGTTTGCTTATCTTGGGCACTTTTAAAAATTGGAAAAGAAGCAATCAAATAAGGCAGACCCAAGTTGATTTTTACTTGGGTAAGTTCAAGTAAAAACTTGAACTTACCCAATAAAGTTAGGGGTAGGGTTAGGGTTGGTTTAAATAAAATAGTATATTTCATAAGCATCTATCGAGAAAGAATAATTAATTAAAACCATTGAAAATGTGATGAGCAAAAGTGGAAAAAGAAATGCTGTAGAAGTTCAAAATGAAATACAGAGATTTCATCAAATGTAGAGGACACTGCATCTTCTCTCTATCACTGTAGGTTTCATACCCTTGGAGCTCCATCTTTGAACATGTTATTATGATAATTCATGTTTTGCATTTTTTTCCAATCATTTTCTTTGACTTGACTGCTTTGCATATGATGCTTAGCCTCCCTCAACCCATCTTGCTGTTTTAAACCCTGTAATGATGACTTTATGTACCTCCATAAACTGGAGTACAGCTGTTAGGGTTTCAAGAACATCCTCATCCTTGACACCAAAAGGTTGCGTTGAGTAGCCTTGCTGAGAAAGAACCCCTCATGTGTATGGTGGCAAGAAGCAAGTGGGGCCCCACATAATCACCCATCGGGCACCAGACAGCACCAACTGGACCGGGCCACGTGGCTTTGTCTTTCACCCTTTCTGTTGGAGGACCAGCTGTGGTCTGAGCGTGGCGAGTGTCAAACCCAGTGATGCTGCTGCTATAAATATGAGTCATTGAGTGGATGGAGCGTGAGTTAGCGACAGCTGTATGCTGGACCAAGGACACACTATCTTGGCACCATTGGAGGGAGACGGTCCAAATAAGGTCAACACAGTACGAGAGATTGCTACATACTTTTATTACGATTTTAGTGCATTTAATATGACATTATTGTATTTACAACCAGATGTAAGCAAAGAAGTGGAAAGTTTTGTCAAACTTCTGTGGTGCGGTTCATCCATGTCGTGGATGAAATGATATGGATGAGTATTAGCTGGAAGTGACTTTTTTTGGTCCAAACAACTGATTGTTGTGGGGAAACTAAAAGTGCTCTGTTGTAAAGTGCCTATAATTCGTCACAGTAGCAAATGAACACAAAAAAAACAACATTGTTATTTATAACCCTAAAATTTCTTCATATAGATGCAATTTCTGGTCTGGTTCTGACCAGTGTTGTTGCTCTGATGTGTACAGACATGGGTCTCCACTTACCTCGCACAATATAATAACCATGGAAGCTTGTTTGTCATCAATTGCTTTAAATAATTTCTCCTGACTTTGTCCACCTCACTGAATATATATATATATATATATATATATATATATATATATATATATATATATATATATTATATATATATATATATAATCTTGTCAAGTATTATAACTATTGCTATCTTAGTCTATTGGTAATTAATTAGTATATTTGTGTCTAAATGTAAACATATAATAAATGCTATTTTTTTTCTATACGAAATTATATATAACTATCATGTTAACATCTCTAAAACATAACAGAGTGCATATCAATTAATGTCTGAAAATCCGATTCACAGTAAAGAATGCTTCCAACTTAAGTATGATAACAATACAGAAGCAGGTGGGGAACTAAAATGCAGTTGTGTGTTTATTAAAAAGTGGTGTGTGTTGTGTGCTTCAAAAGTGTGACACTGTCTTGTAAGCAAAACGAAGATTTAACCACGCCAACAGCTGATCATTGGCTGTTCAGGGTCAAGGGCTAAGGCATTTCGAAGTGTGAGATTAAACTTTCGCGTGCCCGTGTTCAAGTGTACCGTGCTAAAGCAAAAAGACGTCCAAATCAACGACGTGGCAAATGTGGTGCACCACGGGCCATAGATGACAGAGGCGAACGACGGTTGCGGAGATGCGTTCGGGCAGATAGACGGGCTACCGTTGAGCAACTGACCACTAAAATGAACCAAGGGGCTACCACAAGTGTCTCCCAAACCACTATTCAGCGAACATTGCTGCGTCTGGGCCTCCGAAGCAGACGCCTGGTTCGTGCAAACCCATGCTGACTGGTGTTCATCGACGAAGAAGGCTAGAATTTGCACGCCAGTACAGCAGCTGGACGTCCACTGAGTGGCGACAGGTAGCGTTTTCAGATGAATCGCGTTTTATGCTCCATCGGACAGATGGACGTTGGCGTATAAGGCGTGAAACCTCTGAAAGGAACCACCCTGCAACCATTGCAGGGAACGGTCCAAGCTGGAGGCGGGAGCATTATGGTCTGGGGAATGTTTTCCTGGCATTCTCTGGGTTCACTGATTATTGTGGAAGGCACGATGGATCAATACAAGTACGCATCTGTCCTTGCGGACCATGTCCACCCCTACATGCGCATTGTTTTTCCTCAGGATGATGGCATCTTCCAGCAGGACAATGCGAGGTGCCATACAGCTGCCAGTGTACGTGCGTGGTTCGAAGAGCACCAGGATGAGTTTACCGTCCTCCCCTGGCCAGCAAACTCACCTGACTTAAACCCAATCGAGCATCTGTGGGACCATCTCGATCGAGTTGTTCGCGCCATGGATCCTCAACCGCGTAATCTAGCGCAGCTGGCCACGGCATTAGAGTCGGCATGGCTCAACATCCCAGAGAAGACCTTCAGGGACCTAAGTGACTCTCTTCCTGCACGTCTCGTAGCAGTTCGCTCTGCGAAAGGTGGTTATTCTGGCTTTTGACAGATGGTCACATTAATGTGACTGGACTGTGTATATATACTGTATATATATATATATATTATTATATATATATATATATATATATATATATATATATATATATATATATATATATATTATATATATATAATATATACACATATACATATATATATATATATATATATATATATATATATATATATATATATATATATATATATATATATATTATATATTACAGTATATATACACAGTCCAGTCACATTAATGTGACCATCTGTCAAAAGCCAGAATAACCACCTTTCGCAGAGCGAACTGCTACGAGACGTGCAGGAAGAGAGTCACTTAGGTCCCTGAAGGTCTTCTCTGGGATGTTGAGCCATGCCGACTCTAATGCCGTGGCCAGCTGCGCTAGATTACGCGGTTGAGGATCCATGGCGCGAACAACTCGATCGAGATGGTCCCACAGATGCTCGATTGGGTTTAAGTCAGGTGAGTTTGCTGGCCAGGGGAGGACGGTAAACTCATCCTGGTGCTCTTCGAACCACGCACGTACACTGGCAGCTGTATGGCACCTCGCATTGTCCTGCTGGAAGATGCCATCATCCTGAGGAAAAACAATGCGCATGTAGGGGTGGACATGGTCCGCAAGGACAGATGCGTACTTGTATTGATCCATCGTGCCTTCCACAATAATCAGTGAACCAGAGAATGCCAGGAAAACATTCCCCAGACCATAATGCTCCCGCCTCCAGCTTGGACCGTTCCCGCAATGGTTGCAGGGTGGTTCCTTTCAGAGGTTTCACGCCTTATACGCCAACGTCCATCTGTCCGATGGAGCATAAAACGCGATTCATCTGAAAACGCTACCTGTCGCCACTCAGTGGACGTCCAGCTGCTGTACTGGCGTGCAAATTCTAGCCTTCGTCGTCGATGAACACCAGTCAGCATAGGTGCACGAACCAGGCGTCCTCTTCGGAGGCCCAGACGCAGCAATGTTCGCTGAATAGTGGTTTGGGAGACACTTGTGGTAGCCCCTTGGTTCATTTTAGTGGTCAGTTGTCAACGGTAGCCCGTCTATCTGCCCGAACGCATCTCCGCAACCGTCGTTCGCCTCTGTCATCTATGGCCCGTGGTGCACCACATTTGCCACGTCGTTGATTTTGGACAGTCCCATTTTGCCATGCACGGTACACTTTTACCACGGCGGCACGCGAACAGTTCACAAACTCAGCCGTTTCGGAAATGCTTCCACCCTTGGCCCGAAAGCCAATGATCATGCCCTTTTGGACGTCGGATAAATCGCTTCGTTTCTGCATTACGCCAACGATTGAAATGTTTTCCGAAGCCCACACACACCCTTTATATACGCTCAACTGCACTGTGCTGCCACCTGCCTTCTGTGATTGGTTATTTAACTCTGAAGTGGAAAGTACGTGGTGGTCACATTAATGTGACTGGACTGTGTATAACTCTTTCAAGCTATTATCAACTATTGCTTCTTTGGTCTTTGGTGGACATTACATTATGTATCGATTTGGTGTCTGAAATGTAACACCACTACTAATGGACAACTGCCTATTTTTTTTCTCATACGGAAATTAATATAACTATCATGTTCAACATCTCTAAACACCACTGAAACAGAAAAGTTGCAATAATCATGATTATATGTCCTTTGAAATATTGTCTCAGATTTTCTGAAAGTCAAAGAATGGCTCCTCCAAACATTAAGTGGATGATAACAATATGCATGTGTAAGCCAGGGGGGCAAACTAACAATGCGTATGTGTGTGTGTGTGTACTGTCTGTACACAAGCGTGCGTGTGGACGTGTTTGTGTGCCCTTTTCAAAGTGTGACCACCTGTCCTTTGTTAAGAAATAAATAAATAAACACTGGCCCCACCAGCTGTCCCTGGCAGTCCGTCCCTGCAGAGGTCAAGGGCTCCCACCGCTGGCCTTGTTGAGGTGGTGGACACTTACAACTTTCCTCTCAACTTCTCTCAAGTACCTCTAAACACAAACACACACACACACACACACACACACACACACTGGAAACACAAAAAGAACCAGGCTTTGAGCCTTGGAGAGGAATGTTTTATTACTCCATCGAGTTACACTGCACATATCCCAGCTCGTCACCCTGCAGCTAAGCCCCATCACATGGCCCCTGCTTTCCATGTGAATGTGTTGGTTCATAAGAAATGCACACAGGCAGGAAGTTTAAGCCCGGATCCCTGAAGGCAGATGTGAGATGTTTGGTGCCGGTGAGCTCTCCGAGGCCCGCCGCCACTGTGGCTGCTTACAGTAACATTGAGAAGGGCCCTTATTTACAGTGCCATAAGCTGGCTGAGGCCGTTGGGGTGGCTGTGAATGATCTTGGGAGGACATTGTTTTCTTTATGTTGGAGCTGGCTGGCTAGCGCCGCCGTGTCGTCTGTTTGTGCATAAAGTGCGTGCTGGGGAGCTGCGCCAGACAATAGCCCGGCTGAGCTACTACCCACGCACACAATAGAGCAGTGGGATGAGGCCGTGGTTTTTTTGGGGAGCCGTGGGGGGGGGGGGGGGGGGGGGGGGGGGGGGGCGGGGGGAGGGCAGTTCTGGGCGAGCTGGATGCGGCCCTTGTCTATATGGCGCTCCAGAGTGTGGGTGAGCTGGGATTTGGGGGAGGGTGGTGGGAACCCGAGCACATCCGATTGGGATCACGTAGCAAAGCAGCTGGATTTCTTTCATGGTGCAGCAGGGAAATAATTAAAAGTCCTTCGTATTGAAAATGTTCAGTGAATTGGCATGAATCTCCTTAATTAGACACACATTTGGCATGAGTGTGTTTACACACAAATAATGTGTGTAATCAAGTCGCGTTTTGGTAAAAAACTAAATAGCAATCAAGTGGGTTTGTTATGGAGGTTTTATCTCTTCTTCGGTATATTGGAAACAGTTCAGAAACAATAGGAGCTCGTCTTGAAACTGCTCTGTCCTTCAGGTCAGTTTACGCTTTCAGACAGACAGACCTGAAGTACTGTCACACTGTTGTCTCTGTACACACTGCAGCAATCCATACACACAGCAACCACTAGTGTGTCAGACAAGGACTTCTCATTGGCATATGACACCCACCTTTATTCGCCCCATAGTGAAAATGTGTAAAAAGCCTTCAAATAAATTCATATTTTACTGCAGTTGCATAATCTTGAATTACTATTATTTTTAATCCAGTGGAGTACATTTATTTAGTGGGCAGAAAGTTCAGTGTCGAGATTTTCTTTTTTTTATGAAACCTTCACTGGGATAGAAATGTGACAGCAGAAAAGGAACATCTGTTTTAGAAAAAAAAAGTATTTCCTGCTTCCTGGAGAACTGCAGCCAAGTGTTGAGTAGTGATACTAGAAAGAAGACTCTTCTCTCCAACCAGCAGAATTTACCTGGAATTGTTTGCTAGAGGAGACTAAGCGATTTTTAGCAAAAAAAGTATGAATATGCGAAAAAGCTCCTCGTTTTCTTGGTTAAATATGGAGGATATGTGAAGCTGTGGGTCCGTTTCTCTTTAAAAGTCTATGTGAACTTTGTCAAATAAACTGCTTTATGAATCAGTAAAGCATTTTAAATTAATATCAGGTGGACAGCCAGAAAGCTAAAAATGAGTCGTCTTTAGGTCTTTCAATTGAATCTACAAGTCTTCAGACTAATATAACAACTAAGAAACAAGCTAAAAAGATTATAAAGGAGGACTCTGGATTGTGATAAGAGAAACAAAAATTCCTTATCTGCGTAAGCTCTGACACACATATTTCTTGTGAAATGTTATGGTACAAAATCTGCTTTGTTGTTTATTTATTCAAAGTTAGTTGATAATCAGCTGGTGTGAAACTGATTTAAAAAGGGAACCAGAGAGTGGGGAAACAAAAAGATTGCCACACAAACAGATAAAGTTGTTCCATTTAATTCTATGTAGAATTTCAATAAAAGACCTAAATCAAGATTGTCACATTTTCACAGCACACGCACACAGTCACACTCCAAAAACAAAAGCCCAAACAGAGAAAATGCACAATTAAAGATCAAAGTAAAATTGTCTCAGTATCTAAGCAATGCCAATTCTGCACAAAGATTGTCCTCTAAATCTCTACACTGCTAACACTGAAGCAACTGCTTGCTAGAAAATATACTTTCATTTAAAAAACTTATATTAAATTCTAATGGCACTTCTAAAAAGTCTATTGAAAATGTATGTGTTCGACATGTAGAAGTGATTTTTTTTCACATATGAGCCAATTTAAAACAAAATGTCATACAGGAAGCATATGAAATAAATATTTCCATGATTATTCACAGTTGTAACCTGCAGAGGACACAATTCCAGTGATTTGCTTTCGATTTGAAAGAGCATACAGCATGTTTCAAGAAGAAAAAAAAATCTGCGTTTCACATTCAACAGTGACATAAAAATAAAAATACAAATGAAACAGATTAATTTCCAGTAGTATTGGCTTCAAAAAAAATCAACACAAAGGCGTTTGACTTCAATTTAACACAACCACAGCTAATTTATTCACAAAATCTCAACCCCCTTGGTTTAATCTCTCACAATACATCACTAATGAATGCTTTTTAGTTTTGCCCAAACATTTTATCTAAAAACAAAGAAAGAAACTTAAATATCTTAATATCAGCAGGGCTTTGTTTCTGTAAGGCAAAAATAAAAAATAGAAATGAAAAAGTTTTCTCCAGATGCAGCACCGATTCGTGTGTCTACAAGGCACATTTGGTGATCATCCTGGAGGTATAAATAAAAACAGCAAACAAAATCAAGATTTTTTTTTCTCATTTTTTATGTTAGTTTTTCTACCACTGTACATTAGAGGATCAGAAAGGTTCCTTTAAAAAAAAAGAGAAAATCTACATTCCTTTGTGCTCCATTTCAAATGAACTTTACCAGCACTTATCAGAAGTGATGTGTGTGAAAAGGAGTGTTTTTATTTCATTCAAGCATCACTGCTGGTATGAATCAGAGGTGGGAAAAAAAAACAGACTCTTGCAATTCCAAGCAAAATCCTCCTTACTCATTGTTAAGAAAAAAAATATCAATAGCCGTTTCTGAATTCATTTGATTTTCTTTAAAGACCAGAAAAAAAAATTAATCAGGGAACAATGGACATTTTTCTACCACATGCTTTGAAGCCTTCAAACAATGCACCTGTTTACTGTCTGCCTTTGCTAAATACATTTCTCGCATTCCACCGGTTCCATTCAACCCAGAAAAAGTGCAAAAAGAGGCTCGAAGTGCCTTTTCTCCCCAGAGCTTCGGAGAGCAGAGAGATACACAATGATCCCTTGAGAACTACCTGGAATTGGAAGAGAGGTGAAGGAGGCGGATGTAGGGGGGACAATGCCTGTATTGTCTGGTTTCTATAGGTAGCCAGTAGCGTATCGGTGCGGCTGTGCTTGTGAACAACTGTTTCACCTGTCAGAGCAGAAGTTGGAGCACTACTAAATGATTTGTAGCTAGAAAGTGGAGCTCAATAGATCCCCTGGACGTGGAGAAGGAAGCAAACTCTGAAAAAGATGCATCAACTCACACACTTTCTGATATGGGGGAAAAGAACGAATCCATTTGATAAATATAATATATATTTACATTAAATACACAAATAGTAAGAAATAGCAGCCTAGACAATAGTGTTGAAATTATATGCATGCTAAAAAGAAGTGCTTCTCTGTGTTCCATGTGAGACATATGGAAAAAAACTCTGGAGAGATTTTCCAAAACATTATATATTAAAATATGATTACAGTAAGTTGATTTGCACAGAGAAAAAAAAAAGAAAAAACAAAAACCGACAGACCCAACACCAGTTAATGTGTACCAACATCGCTAGGCAAAACAACAAAAAAAACAAACACCTAAAAGTAAACCCTGAACCAAGTCCAACTAATAAATATGTTCTGATCAAGTCTTTTCAGGACAGATTAGATGAATATTTTGAACTTTTAGTGCTACTCCTAAGTTAAGAATCCATAACAGCACCTATGCATAAACAAACAGAACCATTTCCTGCCCATAAAGAGACAAAGGCTTCATCAGTAGTAACTTAGACACATACAGAGGTGCAAAACAAGGAGAGAATTCAGTAGAAGCAGCTAAATGGCAAATGTTTGATGCTTTCTAAATTTGATTCTGCAACATCAGTGTACCTGTTGTGTCATACCAAAAAAAAAAACAAGGTCTTTTACCAGCCAAATAACTGACCCAACTGAGTCAATAAATCAAACCAGATTTATTTTAGAACATATTGCCTTTTTTCAGTAACTGTTAATGCTTTTGAATATTTTTTTAAAAAGACACTTGTTATTACTTGGCATTTGAAGATAATCAATGTTTTGTTTTTTTTTAAGGCTTCAACAGTTTAAAAAATAAAAGCTTAGCAACATGTGCTAATTTAGGAAGTACACTAGATTAAACATTAGGAATTTCATCAGGCAACAGTGTTACAAACATTAGTTTAATACCTTTCTAGAGATGCACTGATCAATATGTCTGAGCTGAAAATCAGGCAATTTCCCTTGATCAGATCAGATCAGATAGTTGCATACTGTAGAAAATCAGTTTTTCCCCATATTTATTAAATGAATATAAACCAAGAACACTTTTGGTCTGTCCTGTTTTTGCATACAGAAACCAGACAGACTAACTAATTTGTGATTATTTTAGAGCAGATGATTTAACTCGATTTAATTAAAAAAGAGAAATTCTTCCACAAAATATCTTTGATGGATAGATTATATTCAGTCTCTGATGATGACAATTTAAATGACTACAGATGCACCGATCCATTTGGGCCAGAGCCAGATATCAGAAACGATATCTGGCCCTGATTTGCTCAAATTTGTAATAAACATGTCAAACATTGAAAAAAATCTTTTTTTTTTTTGCAATTCATCACATGCATTAAAACTAAAAAACATTACAGGCGGTTTGTGGTCTATGATGTCCTAGTATGAGAAAAACAGGGTAGACGGGCCATTTTTGGCTAGGTTATGCAGATAATCTTGCTATTGTCTGCTGCCTACAAATAGAGAAACTTCTCTAACTAAATATTTTTGTTGGATGGATTATATTTAGTGTCTAAAGATGATTTAAATCGCTAGCGACAAACCAATCAATCGCTAGTTGAAAGAGGTCAGTCTCCCCAGTCTTCGCTGACTGTTGGTCAGCAGGTCAAATAATGAGCTTTTTTTTCCTGCTTAATAAATGCAACTAAAAGTGTTCTATGTTTGTAAATGTATTAAAAGCATTTGCTTTGGTGCACTTTGTTGAGTTTTATTCAGAGAAAAATACAGATAGTTAGGACTATATGCTTTGATCAAAAACATGTGGATATTCGGGATATTTGTATAATACTCCATGTTTTTGTTAGACTACTTGTACTTCAGGGTATTATAGTCCGGAATGATAAAAAAAATAGCTGTCAAGAATCAGTATCGGCAGACCTTGTGGGAAAACTGAAATCAGTATTGATCAAGAGACTCGTGATCGGTGCATCTCTGCTACTTTTCATCTCTATTCCATCTATAAAGTAGCAAATATAAGGTCAATCCACCAAGATGTGCTCAAAACTAAAGAAGCTGGAAATTTAATCCATCAAAAAGACAAAAGAATACATATGATGGCCTGCAGGCTTCTTTTCAGACAACATAAAAACTTCATTTTCAAAACTAAACAGTAAAAACTCAAACTTCCAGTAGTTAAACTTCATTCATTTGTGTTTCTGCTTCATGATAGCATAAGGGCTACAAAAAGCCCCAAAATAAATAATAAAATAATGTAGGCGCTCAAAAAGGAAATCATATATTGCTACTCACGGACGGTTCTCATCTCCCATGTGCACAAACAAAACTCATTCTCTTTCTCTCTTGACGATTGTGTGTGAGCATTGCCAAAAGGATTTGAACCTTTCAGCAAATAAACTCAACAGATTGACAATAAACAAGACAGAAAATATCAAGTGCATCATCTGATTTGTTGAACTCTCTCCGACACAGATCCAGTAATCTCAGCAGCCTCTGACACAGTCCAGCACAAGAAACAGTTCCAGTTTGAAACTTGCTACATCTTTATAAACTTAATATATGTCTTTAAAAAACTGCCAACTTGTGTGTAAGAACAGCAAAAATGGTTCAGTAGTAGTAGTCAGTGTATGAAAGGACATTCTGTCTGATATGGCACTGGTGAGAGGTGTTTTATCCAATGGCAAGAGTTTTGACAAGGCCACAGTGAAACTTCCTGATGTGGCGGTAAAGGTCCCCGGACTGGGTGAAGCGCCGCTCACACCACTTACAGGCGTGAGGCTTCTCGCGCGTGTGGACCACCGCGTGCCGACTCAGGTTGTGGGAGTACTGGAAGCTCTTGCCACACTGGCCGCAGGTGAAAGGCTTCTCGCCAGAGTGCGTGCGCTCGTGGCGTTTCAGGGTGTACATGCACGAGAAGGTCTTGTTGCACTGCATGCACGTGGGGACGGAACCGTCCGGGGACAGCTTGGAGCGGGCGCCGTCCTTCTCGCGGAAGTGCGAGCTGAGGTGCAGCTGCAGCACGTGGGGGCTGAGGAAGACTTTGCTGCAGAGGGGACACACGCACACCTGTTGCCCCGGAGGTAGAAGCACCCCGCTGGAGGTGGAGATGTCGGAGGAGGCCAGGTCGTCCTCTTCCTCTTCCTCGCTGTTCCCCAGTAGCCCGCCCCTCCTGTCCGCCTCGCTGCCTGGGGCGCCCTCCCGCCTCCCGCATGCCTCCCCTCCTCGTCCATCAGGTCTTCCTCCTTTGAGAGCAGGGCGGCTGTAGCACCGTTGTTGCCTGGGAAGAGGGCAGCGAACCCTGTCACCACTGAGCTCCTGGCACTATTCCCAAAGCGCTGGCTCTCAGGGCTCATCGGCTCACTGTCCTCCTGCTCTGACAGCAAGTCGTGTTCGTCTTTAACAAGTGGCTCAGTGCCCTGCTGCTGGCTGTCGAGGGCCAGCTGTCCCGAGACGTAGGAAGGGTGTAAGAGATCTCTGCTAGACAGAGGCTTGAAAGACAAATCCAGCGCACAGTCCATGTCATCTGAAGCGCAGGACCTCTGGGACAGCAATACGGTGGAGCTACTGACATCAGCTTTTGTTTTTCCAGCTGTTTGGACGCAGGTCTCAGCCTCCGCTGACATATAATTGACACCTACAAGGTCCGGGGACCTGCCGGAGTGACCGTTCGCCTTCTGCCTGCTCTGCATGGACCTATCACAATCAGTGACAGCCAGCCTGACTTCACTGTTGTCTGTGTCAAAGTCTTCTGCCGGGGGGGCCCTTTGGAGCCCCTGAATGTGTCGCTGAATGAGTTGCTTACAGTGCAGCTCACCATCTGAGGAGTTCTCCCTGTCCACGCAGCCAAGTCCCAGGCCCTCCCCTAACTTCTCATCCAGGGAGGAAAGTTCCTTATCTTTAAGTTTGCCTTTGCAGACTTTCACTATATCATACATGTGGAGGTAGCTGGCTGCGGCCAGAACATCCTCCACAGGCAGCGCGCTAAACTCCAGCTTCCCCTCATACATAAATTCAAGGAGGAGACTGAAAGCCGGAGCCGTCACAATGTCACTGTTGAGATACACAACGTCCCTTTTGTACAGCTGGTCCCTGTAGAAGAGGTGGAAGTACATGCTGCAGGAGGCCAGCACAGCTCTGTGCGCTTTGAACCGAGCCTCCCCGACGAGAACAGTGCAGTCACAGAGGAAGCCTTGGTGACGCTGCTGACTCAGGCATTGCAGCAACTGGCGGCTATGGTCTGGGAACTCCATTCTTCCTTCATAACCTGATGGAAAAACAGGAAAAACAGGATAGTGGATAAACCAAGCGAGGAGCACATAGAGGGCACAGCGCAGAGCTTTAGAGGTAAACATGTAGTGACCTAAAGCCCAAAGAATATGAGCAGCGAATTGAGCTAAATAGCGCTAAAACAGAGATATTAAATGACTTCATAATACAACAAAAGGCGCACATACAATGGTAGATTCTGATATGGAGGATATGGCTCACCACTCAGGGCGTCATTAAACTGGTGATGGCACAAGAGCTTGATTTTTTTTTTGTTTGTTTTGTTTTGTGAAGTTAGGGCAATCTTTAATCGAGACAGATGTAATAACTGCAATATAAAGATAGATATTCTACATTTATAATATTCTTTGAAATGTAGTGTGATTAATGTTCCTAAACATTAAAAAAATATATTCATTTGTTTGTCAATTGGAGAGAAAAAAAAATTAAAAAGAGGCACTTGCCCAGGGCATCATTAAAGCATGAATGGCCACCGCTCACACCTTAAGATCCTGAACAGAGTTGGACAAAGATGCAAAAGATTCTGGAGCAGAATTTGATCAGGTGCCCCAATTCCAACTCACATGTAATAAACAAATACATAAAACTAAATTCTAATGAGACATGAGTAACATGCAAGTGAAAGTGCTGTAGTGACTGGGGTTTTGCTCTAAATGTTTACGGTATGGATTTACGCAGCACTAACCCAAACCCTATTAAGCCAGGGCAACACAGAAAAGCACAGAGTCCTGGTGTTGAAAATGCCGGACTATTAAGGTGACATTGTTTGGTGTAGAAATAACTGTGGCTATTATTTAAAAGAAATGAAACGGTTAAAACAACTCAGATTATGTAAAATATAAATCTGTTGCTTTTTTTTTTTTGCGAATACCTAAACAGTCTTTTGAGGAATCTGTACTCACTGTGTAGGTCACACACCCTACATTTGATCTGTTCTTGTTTTTTTTTTTAATTCCCATAATAGTTATGACGCCCTCTGACACAGCTACATCCTGAGCAAAGGGCCATACTGTTTATATCCGATCCTACAAATGCACATTAATCTAAACATCTATTTACTTTTCAAAGATTTTAAATTGTCTTCAAAGAGCAAAAATTAGAAATTGTGAGGCATATTTTGTGTGCTCTCAGGGGGCCCCAAACAGCTGCTTGGTCCGCTCCTAACATGGTTTTGAGTTTAAAATTCAACATCATTAACTTTGTCCAACTTGAAAGTTATATATAAATACACATTTTAAAAGTTTTGCGCTCACCCTCCCTTGATTCACGAATTGAACGGTGGGAAATGATTCCCAAGTGAGTTATCCCTGCGCTTCCACACTCACCGGTTACGCTTCTCCGTATGTGGACAAACAAAAAAAAAAAAAAAAAAACTGTTCACGGGACAACCAAGTGGGAATGCGAGTGGAAGAGCTCGTCCGGGAGGCTGAGGTGAAAACATAAGAGCGGTGCAGACGGAGTGAGTAAACTGCTGCTCTGCCTGCTAATTACACTGCAAGCTGTGGAGTCAGCTGCTCTGACATCACCGCAATGGAAACGCTACCTCCAGCTGTGCTCCTCTTTATGCCATATGTTAACGCTGGGCAACGCAGTAAAAAATAATAATAATTTAAAAAAAAAAGCCTAACAACTTAGGTAAAAAAATATATATATATATGAATGTATTTAAAGCTGCTGCTACATTACGCTGCATTTTAAACTTTTTAATACCGCAAAACAGCGTATTAATGAGAACACTCAAACACGCGCTGAACTGGAAGCACTTGTTTAAAGAGAATAAAAAAGTATTTATAGAAAAGCACCCGGACGCTAAGGTTTTATGATGCAAAATTCTTATTTACGCGCGACTTTGTTCCACAAAGAAGAAAAAGGGGGAGAAAAACCGAGCTCCGTGTCCGTAGTGGGAGCCTTTTAAACAGCGGAGGAACTCGCAAGCAGAAAGCCAACTGCGCTGAACGAAGCGGGGGGGGGGGGGGGGGGGGGGGGGGACACTCTTTTTTTTTTTTTTTAACTTTCGCTTTCTCAGCTTTAAAAGGCACGAAAACAACACCCACTCTTACTTACATGTACTACCGCTCCTATCGTCGTCTTTTTCCTCCCCTTCTACAAGCTCCGGGCTGCTCTCATGATGTACGGCCAGATGTTCGCTTCTTCTTGCCGTTTCTTGAGGCTTCCAGTCCCGACCCTGGGAAGGCAGGCAGGCTGCGCTCACAGCGCTGCTGTGTGTGTGTGCGTCAAAGCAGGTTGATAATGGCACAAGTCTCGCGATAGCACTCCGCCACAATAAGTTCTGTACTACTCCGCGAATTCACACAGCGGCAGCAAGTAGCAGAGTACTACGCTGGAAGAGGGGAGGGGGCAGAGTACATTTGCTGTCTGCTTAAAACACCTGTCCCACGAACAGGGCTGGCTTTCAGCGTCATAAATCTCTTCAGTGTGTGGCGAACCTGGAACAACTGCGGATAAATGTTTAAAACTAACATTTCCTACAAAATTATGTGTTGCCAAAGTAGCCATAACTCTTGAGATTTGTCACATCATTGTACGTTTTTCAAATGTTTCACTCTTATTTTGCTTTCAGCCCCTTTTATTCTGATATTTTTGGGGCTTTGACCCCCCCCCCCCCCCCAAAGGTGTTGTACAAGGCTGCCTTGTTGGACCCTTTTCCTGAATTAATAATTTGCCAGATGTGTGCACTAGCTTTCACATGTATACAGTAGAAAGATTTTTTAGATATGCAATGAAATGTTCATAGGACATCCTCAAAGTCTGGATCATGTTCAGGATCCAAAGATTATATGAAATAAATTGCCAAAATTGTTAACATTTTAGGCAAAGTCATTTTTAACATTTGGGGCTGCTGGGATGTGTCTTCATTAATTTTTCAAATCAGTTCAAATCTGGTACATTTTCAGGTTCCACAAATTATTATTCATCTACATTGTCTCTTAGTTGATAAATATAAATAAAACTCTAAAATTGATTGAGGCTTCAGTTTGTATTTGCTCAGGAAATTCCATGTAGCTCTTTCATTTTCTCAAAAATATCCAGTATCTTCAAAACCAAGATTTTAAATTTGATTAGTTTAGCAAGCTTCTCAAAAATGTTGCATGTGGTTTTACATCTGCTTTTGGATGAAAGAAGCTATTTTCTGCCTCAGGGAAGTGATCTCTGTGGTATCTGAACCGATCAAAGAAGCATAAATACCTTATTGTATCATAGCAGGTCAGTGGCCTGTTGTGAACTTCTGGAGGTTGAATCCACTGATGCAGTTTTGTGTCAAAAAAAAAATCCCTGGCTCCAAACCAAAATAGTGCTTTTGTTTCTCCAGACAAGACCAGGTTCTGAACCAGATTTATGCTACAAAAGACCGCTTTTATTAAATCCTTTGAAAAGCAATGAGCAAAACACCATCCTGAGCTTCCTCTGTAATCATTAAGGCAATAGGCGGTGACAATGTGAAGAAACAGGGACTCGTAGTTGCAGCTGCTCATCTTGTGGCCCCTCTGTCTCCCTTCCTCCCCCCTCTGGCCCTTCTTGTGCTCCCCCAACTGCTTCAGTCACCTTTGCCCCGTGTTCCAGCTGTCGTGTGCTTTGAAAGGGCCATTTGCAGCTCCTTGCAGCCTCCTCACACAGAAGGGAGTGAGCAATGTGAAGGGAGACGGCAGCCACTGGTTGGAAGGGGCCACCAGATAGATTCTTATCCCCTTAGTACTTTATTCCATTTTTAGTCTGGCTGTTACCAGTAGACTATAAGAACAAGACTAAACTTAACAAAAGATGTAAAACTAACAGAGTCCTGATGAATTAAAAGTGAGGGTGTCCAAAAACACAATTTATCATTCAGAATCAAAGCACAGAGACACAGTCACATCCTTCCAGGGGCAGGGATGTGGATAAGAATAGGAGCCTTGGCCCCGTGTTTCTCATACCCTGGCAAACGTAGGCACCCAGCAGAGGAGGGGTGTGTGTGTTCACAGGGCAAGACAAAGCAGTGGTTGTGCCTGGGGACCGTGGCCTCAGCGGAGAGAGGCTGGGCACGGTGAAGGTTCTCACACACTGGAAAAAAAAAAAAACAAGACAGAGACAGAGAGAACGAGAGTTGGGGGAGGAGGGGACAGCAAGAACACTTCCTGGAGGTTCATTCTTCCTCCCCGCAATCATCAATGGCATTCTCCCCCTGACCCACTCCTCTCCCAGACAAACAAAAGACCCCACATTCCAGTGTAGCCTGACCGGCCAACCAGCCAGCCAGCCAGCCAGCCAGCCAGCCACATCTTTCTCTCCGCTGCACCAATGTCTCATGGTGGCAGTGGGTTGAACTGTGGGTGTCAGTCTGAGGAGGTTTGTGCTTGAGAAAAAAAAAAAAAAAAAATCGCCTCGCTTGACACCACTTTTTTAAATATACTTTTAGAAAATCAATATATTTCACAGAACCTGAGTACAGCTGTACCAGATGTTCACTGCAGATTTTCTGCACAAAATCTCTACATGCAGTTACTGATATATATATATATATATATATATATATATATATATATATATATATATATATATATATATATATATATATATATATATATTATATATTTCCCATCCCACCTCTCAAACCACAAACTTGGACACATTATTAACAATTAGAAACCTAAAAACAATGGTGTGCATTTATTTTTAAGGTACATTTAATTAATAAGGAAAGTCAGTGCAATTAAATGCCTTCATATGTCAACTAATTTGCAAAGATAACCCACCTCTGTGTAATATGACCTCGGTCTAATACAGCTGATATGTGAAGGTCTCAGAGGTTTGATAGAGACTATCAGTGAAGAGATAGATTCAGGAAGACAAAGCAACAGCTCAGACACATCAGGGATAAAGCTGGAGAAAAATTTAAAGAAGAGTTAGGTTAAAAAAAATATCCAGAGCTTATAATATTTCCAAATGTTTTTTTTTCTTATTTTCTTTAAGCAAAACATGGAATATTTCACTATCTGTGCAATGAATCTGATCACTTTTTGAAATGACTCTCAAACATTATGAACTTTCTCATAACATTCTCATTTTCTTAAGCAGTCAAGTATTTTTAAGTACTAGGAGATGAGAGCTCCATGAAAAAGCAAAAACGTATGGGATTCCCTCTGTGAGCTCTGTTTGTATTATGACAGGAACAGCCAGGCAAAGCTGACTCATGGTAACAGTGAGGAACACATCACAGAGTAAGTGACAAAATAAGAGGAAATGACAGTAGAATAGACTCGGAGATAGAGGGCACGCAGACAATAAATGTTTCATCACAGAAGGAAGTCTAGTGGCAGTCTCTGGAATCCTGTCATCCACTAGTTACTTACTGCACTGTTGTGTTTTATTGTATCTCTACTACAACATTATTTAAATTTAACTATGTATCTTTAGAAGGCAGAGGAAGAAATAGGGATTGAACACCACACCCAGGAAGTCAATGTATAAGGATGTTTTAAATTTAAACAGTCTGAATCTGGTTTGCAGCGCTTCAGCTTTACACATAGTTCTAAATATGCAGGAACTAAGAAGGCCAACTGATGCTGTTTTGAAAGTAAGCTGCATTTCTGGAGAATATCATTTGTTACCAACATGTGTGAGCTCTGGGCTGGAGGCACTTCTGTTTAGCACCTAGAGTCATTTAAAAATCATTATTCTATACATCCAATAAATACACAACTTTACTTTCACATTTGTTTTACTCTCTAAATGATAGTTCTACCTATTAAGATTATTAGGAATAAAATGTTCCATTTTGAATTGTTTTCCTTTTTAATCCTTCCAAAAACAATTTCAAAGCAAAGTAGTTGGTAGTTTAAAGCTCAATCACCATGCTTTGTAAAACGACCAACTGACAAAATTCAGTGTTTGAGTGAGATTATATTTTTTAAAAGTCAGAAAAAAATAGACCAGCACAAGTTATCCCATAATTCTAAAGAAGAAAATTATATAAAAAAAAAATTCCCTTCTCACCCTCTGCGGGTGGTCTCCTCTCTCTCTTTTCATCCTCTGAACTCGGGTCCTCTACCAGAGGCCTGGGAGCTTGAGGGTTCTGCGCAGTATCTTGGTTGTGCCTAGTACTGCACATTTCTGGACTGAGATGTCTGATGTTGTTCCTGGGATCTGTTTTAGCCACTGCTCCAGTTTGGGGGTGACTGCCCCGAGGGCCCCGATGACCACAGGCACCACTGTGGTCTTCACCTTCCAGTTCTTTTCCAGTTCCTCCCTGAGGCCCTGGTATTTCTCCAGTTTCTCATGCTCCTTTTTCCTGATGTTGTAGTCACTTGGTATAGCTACATCCACCACAACGGCTTTCCTCTGTTCTTTATCCACCACCACAATGTCCGGTTGGTTCGCCATCACCATCTTGTCTGTCTGGATCTGGAAGTCCCACAGGATCTTAGCTCGGTCATTCTCCACCACCTTTGGGGGTGTTTCCCACTTCGATCTCGGGGCTTCCAGTCCATATTCTGCACAGATGTTCCTGTACACTATGCCAGCCACCTGGTTATGTCGTTCCATGTACGCTTTCCCTGCCAGCATCTTGCACCCTGCTGTTATGTGCTGGACTGTCTCAGGGGCCTCCTTGCACAACCTACACCTTGGGTCTTGTCTGGTGTGGTAGATCTGAGCCTCTATTGCTCTGGTGTTTAGGGCCTGTTCCTGTGCAGCCAGGATGAGAGCCTCTGTGCTGTCCTTGAGTCCAGCTTTGTCCAGCCATTGGTAGGATTTCCTGATATCAGCCACTTCAGTTATTTGTCGGTGGTACATCCCATGTAGGGGCTTGTTCTCCCATGATGGAACCTCTAGCCCCTCATCCTGTGTTCCCCATTGCCTGAGACATTCGCTGAGCATATCGTCCGTTGAGGCTTTGTCCTTGATGTATTTATGGATCTTGGATGTTTCATCCTGGACAGTGGCTCTCACACTCACTAGTCCTCTGCCTCCTTCCTTACGGTTTGTGTACAGTCTCAGGGTGCTGGATTTGGGGTGAAACCCTCCATGCATGGTTAGTAACTTCCGAGTCTTAACATCCGTGGCCTTTATCTCTTCCATTGGCCAGCTGATTATTCCGGCAGGGTATCTGATTACTGGTAATGCATAGCTGTTTATTGCACGGATCTTGTTCTTGCCATTGAGCTGGCTTCTCAGGACTTGCCTTATTCGTTGGAGGTATTTGGCTGTGGCTCCCTTCCTTGTGACCTCATCCAGGTTGCCATTTGTTTGTGGTATTCCCAGGTACTTGTAACTGTGCTCTATGTCTGCTATTGTTCCTTCTGGGAGTGAGACCCCTTCTGTGCGGACGACCTTCCCTCTCTTTGTAACCATCCGACCACACTTTTCTAGTCCGAATGACATCCCAATGTCAGTGCTGTATATCTTGGTGGTGTGGATCAGTGAGTCGATGTCTCGCTCACTCTTAGCGTACAGCTTGATGATTATATATATATATATATATATAATATATATATATATATATATATATATATATATATATATATATATATATATATATATATATATATATAATTTGTGGAATGATTTTTAATTATTCCAAATCATTTGTAAAATGTCTCTGTACATCTAAAGATTAATATCTTTTTCCATTTTCCTTGCAATACAGCTCAAGCTCAAGCAGACTGGACTGACAGCATCTGTGAACAATGGTTACACATCAAGTTTATTCACTTATTCTCAAAAAACAAGTCTGAATGCTGACTGGGCCATTTTAGTATCAAATCATGTAGTATCAAATTTGTATACAAATTTTGATGTGTATTTTATTGTAGCCCTGACTATATAACTACCCCGCTAAGTCTTTTGCGACAGGTTTCCTCCCTCCTGTACTTAGCTCCATCATCAGTTTTATTGTAGATGCTGAAGTAAAACATCCCTCAGCATTATGCTTCCACTACTATGTTTCGCTGTGTTCAGTAGGACATATAGTGTTAATTTTTCTAAACCATTCCAGTATCTCTGACAGTATGCTTTTACACTACTAGAAGACAAAGTTTGCAGCGTTAATTGTCCACTATACAATGTTTTTCATAAGTTTGTTTATGGACTCACCTGTCAGAAAAAGAAATGTCTTCCATATTTGCTATATCCTTAAATGGCTCATGACAAACTTAAACATTATTTTAACGGCTTTCCCTCAACAGTGGTTTAACTCTTACCCCTTTCCATGAAAGTTAGATTGCACAATTAATAGATTGTGCACTCTATTAATGTCTATTAATTGGACATCTATTGCCCACCCCCATCCCTGGTCCTCGAGGGCAGGTGCCCTGCAACCCTCAGATGTCTCCCTGGTCCAACACACTTGAATCCAACAGCTGAATCACCTCCTAAATGCAGTAAAATTCTCCAGAGTCCTGATAATGACCTCATTATTTGACTCAGGTGTGTTGAAGTAGAGACACATCTAAAAGTTGCAGGTGACTGGCCCTCGAGGCCTGGAGTAGCCACCCCTGACCCTGGCCATATTTTCACTGGCATGATTTGGTTGAAAATTGTACCAGTTGCTTTCTTTGGATCACAGATAAAACAGTTCTTCATGATATCTTTTTGCAACTTAGTCTTGACTATAATGATGCAATTCTTTCTGAAAATTATTCATATGGCCAAGTTAGTCTTCCATAGATACGTTTTTTCTTACTTTTCTTCAGCTAAAGAACACAACAACTAAAATGCCAAAACAAACAAACACAGACAAACAAAACAAAAAAATACAAGTTACCAGCCCAGAAGTAGATTTTCTTAATCCAGTCCTCAGATTTTATTCTGTAGTTTCATGAGACATCAAATCACAGTATGCTCACCCAGATGAACAATTTGAAATTGTGGACAGTTGCTGAATAATTTCACCATTACATGTAAATATACAGTGCAGTTTGTCAGACATTTACATACACTCACAATCAGCATCAATGTCACATTAATCTGAATCTTTTATTGATGCTTTAAAACAAATTTTGTTTCTGTGGAAGAAGGATTAGATAAAATAACTTGAGTAATTTTCAAAAAATAAAAACTGGGTGCTTCTGTTTGAATTTATTGTGTATTTTCTTTAATTTTGCATGTTTGTGTATGTTTGCATGATATTTATATTATCTTCTGCTATCCTACTTCTAGAACTGAATCAATCCAATCCAATCCAACTTTATTTATAAAGCACTTTAAAACAACCACAGCTGATACAAAGGGCTGTACATTAAAACACAACATAATAAAATAAAATTATTTATTTTATTTTATTGGGGCCATGCCATAGCAATGCATAAGGAGAGGAGTGACTGACTTGCCCAATAAAATAAAATAAATAAAAAACTCTTACAGTTTAAAAACAAAAACACACTTTAAGACTAGATCCTGCTGGAGTTAAAAGCCAAGTAAAATAAATGGGTTTTAAGACGAACTTTAAAAGTGGAACAGTGAAGGAGCCTCTCTGACCTGCAAAGGCAAGTCATTCCATAACTTAGGGCCCATGACAGAGAAAGTCCTGTCCCCTCTGAGCCTCCTCCTGGATCTCGGTACCTCCAAGAGCAGCTGATCTGCTGACCTGACAGACCCATAAGGTATGTAGGGATGAAGAAGCTCAGAGAGGTAAGCCGGGGCAAGATTATGCAGTGATTTAAAAACAAACATAAGAATTTAAAAATGAATCCTAAAATATACAGGCAGCCAGTGAAGTGAGGCCAGGACAGGGGGTCACATGTCACAATCAGTTAAACAAATTAACCTTTTAAAGATACATCGCTGTTTTGAGATGCACCTGTATTACTGCAAACTACCTAGCTGCATGCATAGAACAGAGGGTTCATCGAGGCCAGTGCACATCTTTTTTTTCAATGACACTCCTCCAGTGAGCGCGACCGATATGAGGTGGGCGGTAGGACCCGGGAGACGGCGGGCTGCCACAGAGGCACAGCAGACAGCGCGTTTGGGAGGCGTAGTGGAAGAAAGGCAAAGAGAAACGGAGTAAATGAGAGCACTTCTGTCCACATTGTTGAAGGACTTACCAACTTAAAACACCGCCGAAGCACCAAAGTATAATGAGACGGGCACACTGTTGAGCTGCTGTCCAGGTAAATGTCCGTCTTTTCCTTCGCATGGTTGTTTACAAGAGGCCGAGGGCTAAAAACAGGGTAGGTCCCCCATTGTACTTAACATGAGATGCGGTTATTCTCACCCAAGCTGCCCCGCTAGGCCCCTTTCTATCGCTAAAAGCAAACCTGGAGTTAGCCACTTTTGTGGCTTCTCTTTCCCCGATGGAGCTACTCCGCAAGAAAAGTCGGCTTATAAATACAACTTAAGGAATTATTATGCAGCATTTAAACCACTTTTCGAGATGTAAGCCACTCAGTTTATGACAATGACCTCAGCGAGGACGCCAGAGTATCTGCTTGTGCTTGAAACTGTCCACCTCTGCTGGAAAAGTTGGGTTTTTTTTTTTTTGCTGGAGCTTCATGGCCCCCGGGAGGCGAATGAAAACAAATGAGCTCAACAAGAGGAGGGCAGCTCATTCATTGTTTAATAAAAAAAAAAAAAAAACGACCTCTGTATTTGTTTATCTACTCGAGTGCCAAACGTTTAATCTTTGTTGTTTTTAAATTATCACAGCAGCAGAGATAACAGTAGCCCACCTTTTGTTGTGACTCTCAAAATGGGGCCTTTTTAACTCCCTTGGTCCACAATTTAGAACTTCAGGGAGGTCTTAAGGGAGAAAAGTGGCCACAACAGTGTTATTTTGTAGTTTTCCACTCTAGTAATCAGAGCAATGAGATAATGCATGTTTTTCATGTCTTCACTGTCATTATCAACACCACCTACAGCAATGACAGTTGTTCGTATCTGCTCTAAATCACTGAGTTTATTTGTGCGAGCCTGTTGAAAAGCATGTAGATGGAAGTTTAAAGTTACCTTGCAGAGATTTCTATTTTTAAAACCAGCAGGTTTATGCTAACAATAAAAACAGAGATGAGCTATAAAGCATTTACTTCCACCTTTTTTTAAATTTATTTTTTAATGTGCAGTAGGAGGAAAATAAAACACAAACTTGGCTTTCTGTGTTTTTGGGATGACATCACAATGGGTACAAGAATGGAGAAGGCTGACCAATTCATACTCTATTTCATACCTACAAACAAGCCATTTATTCTTATAGATTGTGCATCACTTTGCTTTTACTGAAAAATTTCCATTACACTCAATATTTCGAGCTATATCTCTCATGGATAACTCTAAATAACCTCGCGGTAAATATTGAGTCATATAACTTGAATTTCATTTGAATTAAAGTCTAAAGGTTTTTAAAAAAGCCAATTTCTGCAAAGGATGAGGTAATTTGAATCATTTCCATGTTTGTGAAACATTGCCGTTTTCAGAAATATAACACACAGTTCCTGTCAGTCCAAAACCTTGCATCTAAAACAAAATGCAACTTGAAGTTCACCATGAGTAAATTATAGAAGCTCGCTTTAAGTAATTGCTTGTCAAAGTGGGTATGAAACTTGAATTGTACGACTTGGTCAGGACGAAAAGTCCCAAGGTAAAAGACATCATTTCGAAACCAAAATTAGCAGAACTTCAAAGGTGGTGAAAATGGTGATGTGAAGGAAATGCTCAACACCATAGTGAGTAATATATTGACAATGTGGCAAATAAGTTACTTTTGACAAATTATAATATTAATTCTCATGCTTTTCTAGTAGTATTTGAGAAGGGATTCAGCTTTATGATAGTTTGACCCCCCGCAGCGGATGGGAAAGCAGACTCATATGTGTTCATCCATTTATTATTTTTTTAAAGATATTTGTTTTCTTTGGATTTTTGCCACTTGCCAAATGAGCTAAAGCTATTCTCCAGGTGTATCAGTTTGAGGGGGTGTGGGTTTTTCCAGTAATGAGGCACTTCCTGCAGTCTGAAATCTCCTTGACTGCTTTAGCTCACCTGAAGAACTACTTTCTGAAGGTCAAGCTACGGGATTTTATTTCCTTTTTCTTACTTCCTCCTTCTGTTGTTGACTGGAAGAATGGCAATGGTTTGGGCTGTACTCCAGGTGCTTGCATCCTGCAATCAAGTGTTATAATTGGAGACTGTTTGGTGGTCACTTTTAATGATTAGTAGCCGATAATGTTTTATTGCAGCTTGATTGCAAGTATCAATTAAATGTCATTTGATCATCTGTCCCTTGTAGTCTGTTGTGACTCACTTCACTCAACACTTTAATTTCTTTTATTGCTCAACATTCCTGAGATCCATGTAGTGTGATATACACCTCCACTTATGACTGAAACGTTTTGCAGCAGTTGTTCAGAAAACAATTGAACAAAATAAAAGTTATTTTAAAAAGATGCACATAAAGGGAAAATAAGAAAATACATGTGGATATGCACAAAAGAAGTGTGATTAGTTGCCAAATTCCATTTGTGATTTCACTAGAGAGTTGTCGTTTTCTAGAGTAGAGGTGTTGATTAAATGAGCTATAACAAAACAAATACAAAAAAAATCTGACTATGATTTGTTGTATAGATTGATAGATGTATAAAAAAAATTGCAGTAGTTTGACAAGTGTTTTTAAAAACCAAGTCCGCACATCTGATTTAGGTTTAAGGTTGGATTTGTCTTAAACGTTTTCTACACTGTAATCTCTGCGTGTCTCCGTTTCCCAGAGTTGTAGAACAACACTGTCCCCAGGCATGCTGTACCCTTCATGCCTTCAAGTGTCAGAATGTTTGTACCGGTCATGAGACTACGCCGGACCGTTTGTGTGTACGCAACGGGGGCCTGGCATGTGACCCGGCGAAGACGCAACAAGCTGGCGTAATGAAGGAGCCGGTGACTTGCTTGGCTCGCTCAGTGTTCTGTTTTTGAAAAATACCAGTCATCTCCCACCCAAAACCCCTTGCAGTTCTGTTGACGTAAATGGTTACATGAGCAATCTGAGGAGTGTTGTTTGAAATCTTGATGCTTTTAAGCAGACAAAATTGGGATGCAGACCTGCTTGGGACATGTGAGGTTTTATTAACTCTGCTTCATTTTGCCATTTCATTTGAGTGTGTTGCTTCGTTCTTTGACATGGACATCAGTTTGTCTGAACTGCTTAAAAGTAAATGCATTAACGTGAATCATAAGTTTCAAGTCATTGCAACACATCTACTTTTCTTTCATGGTTGCTCGGCTACAGTTGCTGCAATATTCTTATTATCAATGGTCTATTTTCAGGGAACCTGAAAGAGGAACTTGGGACTGTATAGTAGTTGACACTAATACCAGTTCCACTGTGGCATTTGAGCGCAAACAAGTGCTGCCTCAGGGGCTAGTTTCACTAACAGGTGAGATTATTTGATCTTCTTGATTACTTGCGATCACTTTGGATAATTGTTCAACCTTCTGTAGCGGCAAATCTGCCGCTGACTCATCTTGTTTACCTAGAAAACGGAGGAGAAACGGTTTCTATTGATCTGCGATGACGGAAGTGGTGTGGTGATGTCGGCCTGATTTTCTGCTTCCTGCCTGAAATGCATGGGACCGTCCTGTCTGGCTCACTGACATGCTCGGTGTGTGGCATCTTCTGCAGCATGACACTGATTTGCATTGAATGGGGTGTCTCTTCCAACCCCTCTCTTTCCCCACCTCCAGCCTCTTTCTACCCTCCTGAAGCCGGAGCCAGAAAGATGAATGATTGAAAACCGCCCCTGACATGAGGACATCCAGGCAGGCAGGCGGTGGCCCAGAGGCCTGTGGACCATGTGACCCGCTGTCGGGGTACTGGGTTCATTTAGTGGCTGCTGGCTGCAGCACTGGCAGCAGCCCAGCTTTTTCCATACAAGCTGCAGTAGCAACAGGTCGCTGCTATTAAAACAGCAGCGCTCTGTTGTGGCTCCAGAGCCAGTCCTTGTTCATGTGTTGCTTCTTAAACTGTGATTCCATGTGTCATCAAGTTTATGCAACCTATCCCAGTTTGTGTATAATGTGTTCATGCCTGTGTCACGATGTGCTGTCTTGAAGCTGAAGGGATCGGATGGTTTGAACAAACCCCAGTTTTGAGTTGCACTCGGTGTCTGTATTCCTTACGTCTGAGCAAAAAATGACTCTGCTTATGATGGTTTAATCTCAAATCTGCTCACTTGTAGAAGTGAGAAAAGCATCACAGCAAAAAACATGTTGATCACACACTCTGTGACAGATGTAGTTGGGCCTAGGCCGTACTGATATGACTTGTTGTCTGTCAATAGACACATTCACTTCCTGTTGTTTGGCCTCGCCAGTAAACTGAATGAGGCCAGTGAAACGCAGCTCTTTCTCCCTCTCTCTGCTTTGATGGCCTTTCTCTGATGCAGCTGCAGAAAAATTGATTTTAGTCAATGGTCAGGAATTGCCTGGTGTTCTGTGTGACATTTGTGTACGCAAGCATGTCAATTGATCATTGTTTTCCTTCTGCTCTGCATTCAAAGCAGCCTTTATATTCTATGAAGTTGGCTTGAATGGATCAAAGTGTCAAGTGTTTTTGTAGTGGTAGCCTGCAGGGTTTTAGTGTGAGCTGTTGATGGATGACTGATAAGTGTTTTGGATTTGAGCCAGTTTATCAGATGACTCTATGCCTTTTAACCATACATACTGTGCCTTGCAAATGTATCCACATCCCTTGAAGATTGAGATTTTAATCAAAATATGGAAAAGCTCGAGAGTATTTCATCTTATTGAGTGAAACAAATTGGCAAGTAAGTGTGAAGCTGAAGCAAAACGATGACTGGTTTTGTAAATAACACTGAAAAGTGTGGTGTACATATGTATTCAATTTACACATCATTCAATTTACTAACTAGTAAATTTACTAATTAGCAAATTGAGTGATGTGTAAATTAATGCCAGTAAAAATATAACTGTGAAGGCCTCAGAAGTTTAAGAACAGTGGCAAACAGCATCATGGAGAAACTTAACAATTATCATGATCAAAACATGTCACGCAATCTTACTCAGGAGCCATTTTTTGTCTAATATTTGTGGTGCATTATGAGTCAAAAATAACTTAAAAAAATGCTATGAATATGACAGGACTTTAAATGGTAGCAACTGCTGCACATCTGGACATTCACTTTTATTGAAAATATTTTTAATTGCTTAGTAAGAAATCATGATCATATACTGTAAACAAATGTATTTTTTTTATTTTCTTCTGATACATTACAAACTCCAAAATCAGATAAACCTTAAAACTATATATATATATATTTTGGTAACCAACAATTAACTGTTCCAAATATTAAGAAAAAAAATCTTCAATTAGAAATGAACTATTTTTAGTTTTTATGAGTATGCTCCTAAAATGTTCCAAGATATTGAAAAGATTGATCAGAGTTGATGGGAAGGATGAATGGAGCTATAAACACAGGGAGATCCTGGGGGAAAACCTGTTAGAGGCTGGAAAGACTCGAGACTGGGACTGAAATTAGCCTTGCAGGACGACAGCAACACCAAACACACAACCACACACACAACAACTCTGGAGTCCTCTAGATCAGACCAAACCTAAATCAAACTGGAAATCTTTCACGAAATTGGAAAATAGATGTTCAACGATGCTCTCCATTCCTTCTGACGGAACCTGAGTTGTTTTACAAAGGACCGTGCAGACAAAATTTCAGTTTCTAGATGCGGCAAGTTTGTCAAGCTTAGAGACAACAAATGGCTTTTGCTGTAAATTCAGTGAAAAATTAGTAGGATCTACCAAGTTTTACAAGGATACACCAAAGTTTCAGGAGTTCTTTTTTTTAAGAGTAAATTTTATGTTTGGTTTTATTCTTCCACTTTCCTATTTAGGCACTTTGTAGTAGATAATAGGACTTATAAGTCTATTTCTATTACACAAAATCTGTGTGATAGATTTTGTGTATCTTTTGCATTAATCTCAATAAAGTAGATTTATGTTGACAATATTTGGAAAAGTTCCAGGCTTTATAAATTCTTCTTCAAAGCACCATGAACTGTCATATTTCTGCATCTTGGAATAAACAATAAACATCTGAACTCAAGAAGACATTTTGCAAATGTGATTTTTTTTTTTTTTTTTTGCACCTCCAATCAAGAACAGGAGTTGTTTGCTAAACTTGTAATAAATTGATTGTTCATTGATTAGATTTTTGTGATTGGTAAATATTTTGAAGTTGATATTATAAACAAACTTTAGCATGTTGTATTGGTGAGTAGCAAGGCTAGTTGTAGCTCTTTAGTTTTTCTGTGATTGCCTTAAATCTGCCAATGTTTCCATATTTCCCATGTTCACAATGTCATTAAGACTGAGAGAACCTTCCAGACTTGATGAACCATGGAAATGTATAGACATAGAAAACGATTTCCTTTTAATTTGCTTCTTGCATCGCTGTGCTTCTTTCTTCAATTTTTAATACTTACTCATACTAAGATTACCTTTGATTCATCTTCCTTCAGTAACAACTTGCATAGTGAGCAGTGTTGTTACCACAACCTGGTAGTACTTTTGCATGGTGCATTTAATGACTAGATAAAGTTCCAATATTTTTGTATTTAACCAGGTTTTTATGGCAACTATCCAAATTTTTGGTTTTTCTCAATTACTTTAAGTTATGAGATCTCAAGCTGATCAAAAAAGTCCAGGTTCTTTAAAAATAGTTGCAGTAGCCCTTAAGTGTTGAATCACAAACTCCAATCGGATAACGGCTACAAACTAATCTTCTTTACTTGTTAACATCGCTCCTAATGTGTTAGACTTGACTGAAATTGTATTTGCATCACATCTTTTGTGCAATAATTTTAAAATCTTGCCTAAACATCTCCACAAACATTATTAATAATGTTGTTGCAGAAATTTTGACTATGACACACACTAACCAAACTGACTGAAACTTTAGGTTATAAACACTTGATGTCTGAGCGGTTACCCGCGCTCCTCCACAGCTTGATGAGCAGGGCAGACTTTTTAGTTTTGTTTTCAAACGCCACCACTTTGGCACCATAGGTCTGATGTGTGTGAATAGAGAGAAATGATTCACATAGAAATATTGACTCCACTTCAGTGAGCCCAGATGTGTTTTCACCTTTAACCACGCAAAGCTGGCATATGGCTGTGCAGTGCTTGTGTTTTAGATGCTCATGCACTGCAGCAGTGCTTTGCATTGTGTGCATTTAACTTGCCTGTTGACAACTGAGACAAGGTCATCCATC
The DNA here is from genome assembly GCA_033032245.1 of Poecilia picta. Taxonomy (NCBI): domain Eukaryota; kingdom Metazoa; phylum Chordata; class Actinopteri; order Cyprinodontiformes; family Poeciliidae; genus Poecilia; species Poecilia picta. The sequence goes on from CM065374.1 coordinate 10,865,900, forward strand.
TGGGTCTCTACAGGAACTCATTTTAATTCTCAGTTTTAAATATTTTAAAGTTAAAGGATACATCCAGGTTTTTGATGTATGTCTGAAATTTGGTAAGCTTGTTTTATTATTGTTTTTTTATTGCTTTTTTCATCTTTTTGAGAAGATTGCTGGTGGCTTAAAGGAATTCGGGTGTCATTTCATTTTGAACTAAATATGCTACAATATGCCTTTAGGTTTATCGAGGATACAAACCATAGCACTCTAAGGCCAGTTTGAAAATAAGAAAAGGTAATTTACTAGTTATTTATTTATATATATATATATATATATATATATATATATATATATATATATATAAAATTCAAGTAGTTCTTAAATGAGGTACTGGAATGTGCAGAAACTTTGGTCCTAATGGATCCAAAGTTTAGTTAAATTTAGTTTGCAGTTTTTGTTAGTCATTCTGTTTACTAAATTATACAGCTGCCCAACTACTTCTGTTTATTTGACTATATCGCAAATATTGCACTGCCCAAATGCACATAATACATGTTAGCAAGTCAAAACTACTTGAGTTTAGCAAAGCTTTTATTTACTGGCTGTTGAGTTTTTCAAATTTTCTTTAAAGTCTTCCACCTCACTGGAAACCATGAATGTGTCTGTACTGTTTTGATCATATCGAAAGGATTTTAATCACAACAAGTAAAAATTTTTTGTTGCATGTTTTCTTTTGTTTTTTGAAACGATATAAAGTTACCTTTGGGTTAAAATTGCATCCCTGGATTAATATTTGAGGAAAGTTGTTATTGCAGCAGCTGGAAAATGTGTTGGTATCCTAAAAGCTGAAGAATAAATTTTGATACAAAAGCAAAACAAGCCTGTCAGCCTATTAAAGTGTGTAGCTTGTGTGAGAGTCATCCCCTTTTTTTTTTTCCTTCAGAGCAGCTCTGGTCATGCGTGGAGGGGAAAACTCCTGGTCTATCTGGAATGGTTGTGCAGGTTGTGAACAGTGTGGAATTTTCCAATACGGCAGACTTCATGAATGCCAAAACACACGGCCTCGTCCCGTCATTTGAACCTTGAAATGTTGCAGGTTCCTCTTCTTAAAACGACACCACTGTTGCTGCTGCATGTCCTCCTTTGGCTGGGCCATAAAGCACAAGGATCCTCTTAGTTACACTGCTTCCAATCTGCTTTGTTGACCTGAGGGTTAAAGTTTAGACAGATGGAAAAAGATCTTTCACCTCAACTTGGGGCTAATTTTTACTTTTCCTCGAATAATAGGTTACCACCATTGAGAAGGCGGCCTTAAACCCCAGGACCCCATCTGCAGGCTCCTGCATTGGGCTGAGTGAAGGAAACAAAGTTGTGTCTCTCCTGGTGGGAAACCTGGATCCTCCATCTTGTCCACCAACATGACCAATGTGGTGATCGTCAAGGAGGGATGGCTGCATAAAAGAGGTAAAAACACCGATCATGTGTTTTGGGTGCACATATCTTTAATATAATCTGCAGGGTACGGGGTGATCTTACTACATTGCAGTGATTTAATGTTCACAAAATTTTAAGTAGCATTTTTGTTTTATTTGATCACTCTCACCAACACATACAGAATGTCTTGTGCATTACGTTGTATCTATCTGAAACAAACTTTCTGCAGTCCAATATGTTGTCCACCCAACAATTACACTATTAAGATTTTTACAAGCAAAGAGGATACTGAAAAGCTGTTACATCAGTTTCAAAATATGCCATTTAAACGTTAGCATGCTTTATTTAATGCTTAGGGTCCTTATTGAGAAATTGTGCTATCTAAACACTTTTCTCTGACCCCAAAGTGTCCAGTCTTCTTGCCACGCACCATAATTATCTAGTTTGAATTACTAGTGGGGGAATGTGATTCATTAGTGTTGTTCTTTGTACATATTTGCATGTATTGTAGGGGTGAATTGTTTATGGCAAGCAAAAAGTTGTTGAATTTCCCATTGGAAGAAGATTCTACTTGATCAGTATAGATCTTTTGTTTAAGAAAAAGGTTTTCTAAAACAGTGCAATTTATTGTTTAATACAAACAACTTGTTTTAAACAATTGTGCTAGCATTCCAAATATTGGATACAGTCATTCTAAGGGCCACAAATGGCCTCTGAGCTGCACTCTGGACACCCCATACAAAGATGGTATCAAGCCTAAACTTAACCTGGCCTTGCTTCTACCTTTTACCTTCTACCTATAAGGCAGTTAGAGGAGACAAATACTCCATATATTGAGGACAAAAATGTTTTATGCTTTTTTTTAAAAAAATAAGTTAAGAAATGCTAACAATTAGCACTGTCTTAGATGGTGAGGTTTTATAAAAGAACATTTGACCACTGTTGCCAAATATGGCTTTAATGGTAATATGGTAATTTTATTTGAAAATGTCAATACATTAAAACTAGTAACTGTTTTATCCCTGCAACCATAAAACTAGTTTATGAAGCCGAAGGAGAAAGAAGAACTCGAGCGTCCGAGCAAGAACATAACTATGTTACAAAAAATGTACATAGAAAAAGGCTTCTCAAAACGCTGCTTGAATGATCAAATTAAGCATTTTTCACAACAGCATAAAGTTGAAAGGTCTAAAAGATGCAACTGCTATCTGCTTTAGGATTTGGTCTCTCAACCTTTGCAGCAGAATGAACCATATGTCACACAGAAGTTTCCTCTTAAATGGCTTCCTATATATACATTCTTCCTCTTTTATTTTAAAGACCTTACTTCTACTGCATCCCCAAAAACGAGTGTCATTGTGACCTGGAAGTGCTTACCATGGTATTTATTGAACAAAAGAAGATTTCTCAATTTGTGGTTGGTTACTCTTTAGCAACGCTGAAGCCAAAAAGTCCTCATATTACAGTAACCAGTGGAGATCTCTTTGCATCTGTATTTAATTTTAACACTGTGCCTTACTATTTACATTTGACGATAGTGATCGTCTTGCTTTCAAACAACCCCCAACTGTTCAAACATGTAGGTTAACCAAGCTACCACAGAACTCAAACTATGTAAAGAACCTAAAATATGTTCATTGCGCAAAAATATTTTCAAACTCCCTGTTGATGCATGTTTGCGTTCAGTTTTAAATTTAGACTTTAAGCATTCATTGGAATTGATCCATTTTCACACAAGTAGTTGAATATACAGTGCCTTTTTCCCCCTAAATGAGCAAGCAGTTCAATTAAAAAAATCCAAGCTGTTAATCTGTAAATTTTGGTTGCAGAGTCCCCTGAGGGACTCTTTTGAGTTCCCCCCCACCAACAGTGTTGTGTGGTGTTTGGCATGGTTCTGTGTCAGGCGTGATTCCCGTTGTTTGGACGAAAAGGCATTCCTCACATACCTGCCGGCTTTGAGCAGCTTTATGTGTGCATACTAACTCTGCCTTTCGACTGCGGCTTCCTCACAGAACTTGCTCCATCACCACCCGGGGCAAAGTAAGGATAAGAAACTTTTCCAAAACCACTCAAACCTCCTGGGCTCCGAGCCAGAGAAGAAGTTTTACTGGAATAGGGGAAACTGTAACTTAATGGATAAGGTAATAGGAGCAGGTCACTTACAAAGAACAGTTTGCTGCTGGGATGTTGCTATAACTGCAAGACTGAGTCCAGCCTCAGGATGATGCAGCTCTTGCCCTCCTCTCATGTAAAGATTGGGTCCTCTTATTTTGTTACTGGGAATGTTGGTTTACTAATTTGATTGCTTGTGAAGTTATTACTCAATATATTTTTTTTAATTGCATTGACAGTAGCTAAGCAATTGAGGACTAGCTGACACAAAAATGCCTTCCTTAAAGTAGCAACTGTGGAGTTTTGGTAAATATCTTAATACGAAACGACACATATTTTTGCAGTGCATCAGAAGTGTCTCTTCTGGTGCATAATGGGTAAATATTTTAATATTTAGCTTTATTATTTTGGCCAATGGTTTGTGGCTAAAATAATGTGGGCTCCTGGGGTCATGAAAGCCTTATTTTTATCATTGGCATTTTTTTTCTTAAGTTTATGTTTGCTACAAGAGAGAATTCATGTGATGCTATGACTTAAATTTAAATTGTGCACTATTTGTGCTTTTGCTTGGGGTCACTTGGGGATTGATTCAGATTTTAAAAATTCTTGATGTTGCATTGTTTTGTTACAAAATGTATTAAAGAAGAGTCAAATTGATTCTTTTTTTTCATGGTTCAAATGCAGTCTGGAAGACGGAAGTGTGTCATTATGTTCTAGGTCTGGAAAAGTACAGAAAAATAAATGTGGAAAACTACTTGTATTTAGCAACTTCATTCCCGATCCCTTTGTCCAAAAGTTGTCGTTCCTCCCTTCCTTTTCTTCTCTTCCTTTCTTCCTTCTCTCCTGCCTTGTCTCTCTGTATTTCCTTGTATGCTTTTCTAGCAAGAGGGAGAAATATCTACCTTAATTAAATTCATGGTGAACATTTGGTTTCATATTTTAAAATGAATATAGGAATGAGAATTCTGAAAAGTTGAGTCTGATTTGTTTAAACAGTAAAAAAAATGCAGAAACCTAATTTTTGTCTAAGGATTTAAGTTGAACAGACAGTGAACTAAACATTAAGTAGTGTCATTTTACAGAGGTCTTTAACTGTGGGTAGTCATGTTACTTCTTTGCTCCTCTCCCTGTCTTGTCTGAGTCACAAAACTGGCAAATGTCCATTTTTCCACACCTTCGCTGGTGCTGATAAGAACGGAACATTCTTATTGAGAGCGGGTGTAAAATGTAACTTCAAGATTAGTCAAATAATGACTGGGATGAGAAAGGCGAGTTTGTATGACAAGTATGCACACACATTAATACACAACTCCTGCAGTGACACCCCTTTACTTATGGCACACGCTAAACAAACAACCCGTCAGGAATAGTGAGTTGGCATGCTGTCGCAGCCCAGCAGCTGTGGCCTGTGAAATGTCACCCCGAGCCTCCGTGTTTTGATTGGAGGACGTCCGGCCGCTTCCCTGACAGGAAGGCTTTTAGTGTCGCATCACTGTCATACACTCGTTGCCCCAGAGCCACTGCACAGAAGGTGAACCTGCAGCAGCCCCGCTTTGATGTTCGTCACCTCAGCCAGGCGTCCCGCACCTTCGCCTGAGCTTTTATTGTGTGGCAGTGCCACCCAAGTGACTCAAATCTCTGTGTGGGCATGATAATGAACGGCTCATACAACCGCACCATGCTCATTACTCCCATGTGTGCACTGAAGACATCAATTTAACATCGTAGAAAAGATAAACTTTCATATTTTCCATCATTGTTTTGTCTGTGTTCCATAAAACCCAGTCATGCAGTTTTTCTACTTGTGTAACTTCACTAAAACCAAACTCATCCTGAGTTTCCTCCTCATCCTGCCCCAGTAAAAGTTACTGTCTCTTTGAGGTGATTGGATTTCACAGTGGGTCAGTCCCAGGCACAAAGCACAGCCGCTCTAGCATGTTAACTAAACAAAGCCATGCCATTCACTCTTACTCTGATTCCTTTCTGATTAGTCATCTTGAACATGCACGTGCAAACTGTTTCAAGACTCCCAAAAGAAACTGGAACAAGTATTTTGCTTCATACTTTGCAGAGCTAGGGTGTCTGTGTAACTCCACATTCTCAGCCTTGAAAAGTTGTGAACATTTGGTGTAGATTGGCTGCCTTTAGTGATCTCATTCTGAAGGACACACCTTCACACTTTCTTTTTTAGGCTTTGTGACAAAGAAATGTGCTCAAATTGTTGAAGCCATTTGATGTGCTGGTGTGGCATGGTCAGTTTTACAATGCAGCTGTGAAACTGGCAGAAGTGGTGACTTGAGTCTTCAACTTTTGAAGTTGCCCTTAAGCTGCAAAACAAAGAGATTAGACTTGTGCTGCAAAGACTCCTTGAGCCTCAGGAGCAATATTTATCTAATGTAATCGGGGTTAAGTGTGTCACTAGGGGTAGATTGAGTGAATGATTCATGCTGTCATCTCTGTGATGGCATTCAAAAATGACTGGCTGACATGGTAATAGTATGTTCAGTCTGTGTCGATTTAAAAAAAAAAATAAAAAATTTGGTAATGTTTCTTGACAGTAGGACCCAGAAAAAGGGGTTAATAGCAATTAAGTTTTTAGTCTTGAATCCTACCGCCTAACAAGTCTATGGATTACTTAACCAAGTAATGGATTAACCAAGTAACTATGGATTACTTAACCAGGTAAGTAATCCATAGACTGCAGCTCTGACAGACTCACACACTTTGGATCTCAGTTTTGCTCCTAAACCTTTGATGTTTATTGTAGCATTTAAATTATTGCACATATTTCTCTAATACTGAACTGTTTTAGAAGACTTTGGCTAATTTCCCAACAAACTAAACTTCATTTACATCAGACATCTTATTTTCGCACTGGTAAAGTAGTGTCATCACAAGATTTAACATAACTTCTAAATGCAGATAGAGTTGAAGCTCTCAATAATTTTGCACATGCTGAAACAAGAGACCAACAGCTTCAAAACCTTGTTTAATATACTATATTATAATCAAAGGGATTAATAGTAGATTAATGATTCCTTACATCATAAGACAGAAACCTGTAAAAGATTTTGTGAAGTGGCGTTAAGAATTACTTTTCTGTTTACATGATGGAATAATTTTATATTGTTATGATACTTTTAATTTACAATATATTTTTATAGGCATTAAAAGCTTATGATTTTATAGTGGGGCACATAATTGATTTCATACTAGAGCTGCATATTCCATGTGAGGTTGTAAATTTTGGATACAGAATTTAGAGTTGGGGCTGTGGGGGGGGAAGTACTTGTGAATGTCCGAGAGGGTACAGTCTGTGTGAAGCATGTTTATTTAGAGAACACCGCCAACAGGACATCACCCAGCAAACTTGTGTATGGACCACATTGGAAGTACAGGCTTGCACAAACACTGTAACTTTGTAGTTGTTATCGCAACCAATTGTTATGTGTCCTGCTTTTATGTGCTTTACAGTGTGTACCCGATACACATTTGAATGTGTCTGCGGACCCATGCTGCAGATCCTGAGCAGCATGGATTTTTTTTGGAAGAGAAAAAAAGTACAACATCCTTCCAAAGTTTCCTTCAAAGCCAGAGCATCATCAGACATCAAAGCAGCAGATTGTGGGTTCCTTAGTTTCCAGCAAAGCACTGTGGCCAAAAGCTCAGTGAAGCTCGACAGAACAGCGCTTGCTTGTCCTCGCCTCTTCCCTGGCCCTTGTTTGTTTGACTCATTTGCTCCTTGACAAGTATAAAGAGCCGGCCCCCTCGTTAGGCTAACGAAGGCCACAACAACTGTTGGATTTGGGTAACACGCTCAGCTGGCTCAGACTCGTGAGGGGAGGGAGGTGCAGAGAACACACCAGCAGAGGTGGTGTGGAAAAGATAAAGGGGTGAAAAAGAGAGGCAGAAGTTAAGCAGCGTCCTTGTGATGTTCCCAGAACATTGCTCAGTGACCCAGTCGGCATGAGGAGAGCTGATGGAGGATGTGTGCGACGTGCCACACAGACCCTCTCATGGTCTAGTTTGGAGCTCATCAGCTAATTGGTCCCTTTTGCTGGGCATGAGGTTGAAGGACACCCATGATGTGCTCCTCCAAGCAAAACCTTGTTGGTGGTCCAGGAGAGTGCATGGGACGCAGAGGGAGGATATTGTAGGGAGGCGGTACTTTAAAACTTCAGACACAATACATGGAAGAATGTTTTTTTTCTTGTAATCTTCTGCATATTTCTATCTTCTGCATGTGGTGAACAGACCTGCAGGAATCCAGCCCACAATTTTTCACAGAAGTCGTGGTTCACTTTTTTTTTATACCTCCTAAAGGCGAACAGAGTTTCTTCTACTATTAAATGCTCTTCAAAGGAGCATGCCCACCTGAATAACCATATCTCATGATTCTGTCATGCTGACTGTTTAAAGACTGCAGGTCTTTGACTTGCTGCCAGATTTATTGCTGGGCTCAGTCTGGCTCCTACAGATCCCCTCACTATGGTTGTCAGCAACCACACATTGCTGCACTTCACTGACACACAACCATTTGTATTGCACCACAGGAGAAAATTTCCACTGAATTTAGTGAAATGATTCCTTTATATGGTGTTTTTTTTTTTCATTAAAATTTTTTTTTTACATTTATTCATCTATAAATTGCAATTAATAAACTCCATACAATTCCCAACGGTATTAAAAAGTCAGTTCAGCCAATGCATACTGTATTGTACATGTGCAGCAATAAAGCTCCATACAAATTTAAGAAAAGGTGGAACCCTGTGATGATGATTTACAATTAGGAAAATAATTGTATTGTATTCTGTATATGTATATTCAACATATGTCTCTGTTAAGATGCTGGCAAAAGTTATTTGAAGATCTTCCCTTTATTTCATATTTCTAATCCATTTGTAACCTGTTTTATATTCCACTGATTGGTGGAGAAAAGATTCCCTGGACCTTCAGCTCGCCGAATAGTTTGGATGTTATTTTGTTCAACTGATTTGTTTGGTTGTACTGGAAATTAATGTTTGAGACTTAAAGTGTTAATTATTGAATGCGAATGCACAACTAATAAAATAAAGATTTTGTTCAAAAAAAAAAGAAGCTCCATACAAGGTTTGTATGTAGACCTGAGATTTTTAATGCAGAACTCCCTTTTTAAGCTTTCTTTGGAGGACTGTATTGAAGATTAGCATGGCTATCTGCTTTTCTGAGAAAATGAAGATGTAGTATTTTAGCTACATTTACCTTTCTGAATCCAGAGAGAAGTTGAAAAGTCAGAAAGATGAAAAAAAAAACTTGCTGGAATATCTTCTGCCTTCCAAACTAAGGTTTGTTGGCTGTAAAATGAAAAATGTGGAAGCCGTCAGGAGGCATAAATAAGTTTGCGAGGCTGTGATAGCAGGAGGGATGTAACTTTTTAAAAACCTTTACAAACTACATAGCAGTTCAATAGAGAGAACATGCAAGTACTAGAAGACGCACAGACTGATCAGACAGAGGTTTTCCCACCAGGAACTCGGCGCTCTGGCAGGCCAGGTTTCTGGCCTTCAGCGCAGACCCCCTACTCCGGGAAATGGGAAAATGGGAAGCAGTCTTCCTGCTAAATGTGGTGGAGAGAAGTAAATTACTGGGGTGCAGCTGTCGGCAGGAAAGAGTGCTGGCATGGTGGTGGAACCAGGAGACTGCGGGAGGCGTCACCTCCACCGATTTGCCTCTTCTCATGACAGTCCTGCTGTGTGCTTACTTTTCTGTGCAGAACCCGCCTGCTGGCTCCAACTGTGGTTCTCAGTAGTGCTCCATCTTTTTTTCTCTCTCTCTTCTCTTTTCTAATCACCATCTCCCTCCCCCTGTTTTTGTTTCCCTACTGTCTCCATCAACATTTGATCTCATGTTCTTTACTGTTCTTGGTCCTTATTACCTGGTTCCCAAATCCCTTGGCTACCCCACTGAGCACATCCCCCTACTCTCCTCCATTTTTAGCTCACCACCACTGACAGATCAGACCAATAATGGAAGTTTCTAAAAAGCAGCCAAATGTTCCCAGTCTTTGACATCAGTCATATCACTGGCACTGCTCTCCAGTTTAGCATGATATTTTTAAAGGCGTTGTTTCAAAACAAGAGGACAGAAATGTAAAATCCTTGTATACGGGGTTAATATTAACTGTGAAAAACATTGTTGCTTGCAATTCCTGCTTGTTCTGGAAAATAAACTACCTTTTAATTTTTGGTAACAGTTTACTACTAGTAAAATTACCTATGAATTATTTGGAAAACTTATTGGTTTAAGACCTGGGACTTTGACTTGGGCCTTGCGTGTCTTTGCTTTAGGCTCAGCGTGAAATTTGTATGCTTTTACGTGGGACCTAACTCGAGAATAGAGCGATAAAACTCTATAAGGTGTTTTGGCCTTAAATTTATGGTTCTGTCACAATGTAAAAACTGTATTACAGTGACTTCAAAGCCAGAGGAAGTGAGTAACTTTCATACATGTTTATTAAAGCAAGACAAAACATCTGCTTCATTTCTCAAATAGCTTCTAATGGTCAACGGAGATTGTGGTTATCAGTGCCGCAGAAAAAAGGAAGAAAACTGAAATATTTCTTGAGGTGAAGGATTTACACTCCTTTTGGCCACAGCTAGCTCTGGCGAGATCTGAGTTTAAGTCCATTGTGGTTAAAGTTAGAAAAGACTGAAATATAATTTTGAAAAAGTCTACCATTTCAAAATGCTTAGGCCTGTACCTTTGCAAAACTCCATCTAGATATTCCTGCTTGATGAAAAGCTACTATGTCCCTACCAGAGCTAATTTTTCTTGTCTAAGTTTCTACCCTGGTGTTTGGCTTTTCCATTGATGTTTTCTTATCTTTTTAAGTATTGGGTCTTGCATCAGTCCTTGAGACTTGATTGCCACTAATTTGCTCTAAGTAATCTGTGTTTATTTGTTTGCTGTGCAGTAACCCAGTTAACTAATCCATGGGTTGCTTGTTTACCCAGGGAGAAGGGGCAAATCTCAGCCCCTGTGTGGCAGGGGGGAACTTCCCACAGTGTCTCTATGGTAATCAGCAGGTGTCACTCACCATGGAGAAGAAGTGAGTGCTTTCTTATGAGCGTGAGAAAGAGGGGCAGCCTCCATCGCATCCCCAACCCCCTTGCTTTTTTTTTTTTTATCTTGGGGTAGCAGCAGCCCTAGTGACAGTGAGAGGGTTAGATTTCAAAATAGGATGGTCCTTCAGCTCAACATGATGATGATACTTCCAAAGTCCAGGCTTTGGAGTTCCACTTCTTGCTACTGCTTGGGATAAAAGAAAAATGAATGTCAGGAAAAACAGCATAAAAGTGTCCAAACCCCTGGACAGGTTACAATGCCCTATTGGTGTCGGTTTCACAGTGAACAGTGCAAATGGGTAGAGAGATCTTTAGACGGCATGAAGTTTAGCAGCATGCCTTCCGATTCAACCAATTCATGGTGGAAGTCAAGATTGTGGTTGCTGGGGCTCATTGGTGACCCCTACATCAGGGAGCCCTCTCTCCTCCAGAGCCCACAGCTCATTAAGATGCAGGGCACAGGGCGGTGGGCCGCAGCTGCAGCCTACAGGCAGAACCCGGCAGAAAAGGGCCGAAGGGATGGCGGGGGCGGCTGAGGAAAAACCAACAAAAGGCAAAGCCCCCCTCCCCCTCCTCCCTCGCTTTGGAGTTCTAATTCCCTAATCCTCAACCTCCGCCTCACCCCCTCCCTCCACTCCTCTCATCCGATTCCCACCACTCAAACACACATGCACAGTTCATGGAGTTACCACTGGCTCCCTTCCTCTCATCCCCAAGCTATGAATGGCCAGACGGGGGACAAAACCCAACAGCAGCCTACTCAGGAAGTCCAACCACTGGGTTTGGGCAGTGAGAGGCACATTTTGTCTGAGCCTCTCCCCCCGCTCGCTGTGAGAGATCACTTACCCTCTCATAACACGAATGTGAGTATGGTTTATCCAATCATCTTTAATGATTCTTTGCAACTTCACAAAGAGGTTCGTATGCATCAAACCTGTTAGTTTGTACACCTTTTTGCTGCTTGATGAATGCTACATGATGGGTTTTTATTAAACGCTAACAAGTCAAGGCAGCTGGGATATCAGCGTTCCTGTTGTCACATGGAGATGGTAGAGCAGGACTTTCTTTAGAAAGAGACATTAGCTTCTTTCACTCCCTTGTTTTTATTTTCTTTTCTGTGTGAAGATTTCCACATTTCTCCCTTTATTTTGCCAGTAAGCCTTTTCTCTCTAGCTTTTATGCTATAGGTCTCTTTAACAGAGCTAACTTGCAAAAGGCTTGGGCACCTAAAAGTGCTGTAGGTTTTGCTTTCTTCCAAGCTTGTGATGTTTGGGTAAGCATGTCCCAATTACAGGTATGAAGACACGGAGGTTTTAAAAAGCTTGGGTCTCAAAACCACAACAATTCTTCAGCATACCATTCCCACAGTGTGAAGTCAGTTTAACAAGTTGCCAGAGAAAATGGTGGAGTAACCAGAAATGTCTCTGTCTGTATGGAGCATGGGGTAATGGAAGGCCAACATCCATACTCCATACATGAGTGACACGGTTTACTCCTGCGCCATTACCTTGCCAGCTGTAACCATTTCTAAACGCATTTTCTTTCTTTTATGTGTGGGTGGTAGTTGTCTTATGCTGCTTGACTGGCAGGGCACAAAAAGTCACAGTTTTCTGACAGTTAAAGGGGTTTAAACCGTAGGTATTGGATGATCAGAAATTTTAGCATGTAAGAACTGTTTGTCAAGTAGTTAATTGAGCTGATAGTCCAATTAATTAGCCAGCTAGTAGCAGCTTGTTCTGTACTGTATTAGCAAAAAGACTGGATCAAATTTCTTTACTCGTTTATTTAAGAGGCTTTAAAATGGTGTCAACCCACAATTTGCTTGTTTAAAAAACAATGCTTTAATGCATCTCACAGGCTTTTCACAGGGTTTAGCATTTTGATTAAAGGAATTTCTGGCCATTGTGAGGGCAGACATGGATGTTGAATGAGAAGGTCTGACTTGCGCTCAATTCCAAAGGGTGAGGCCAGGACCAGTTAAGTTTCTCCAGACTATACTGTCATTTATCCCCTTATGAATCTTGTTTTGTACTGATATACAGTCAGGTTGGAACCTAACTGGCCATCCCCAAACATTTCCCACAGCCAGAAGCATCAATCCAAAATGCCTTGGTATGCTGAAGTATTAAGAGTTTCTTTCACTGGAACTATGAGGCCAAGCCCAACTTCTGAAAAATAGCCATGCACCATAATCCGTTCTGCACCCGCCTTTACACCTGACACAATGCAGTCGGAAAACAGCCTTTCTGCCAAACCACACTCATCAGTTAATGTCCTGAGAGAACATGTCTCTGTTGCTGTATTGGCTGGTTTGTTTTACCTCGTTGCATCCAAAACTTTGCATTGCATTTGGTAATGTAATGCTTTGTCTGCAACTGATTGGCTATGGAAACCCATTCAAAGAAGCTCTCCACACACTGGTCTGGGGATAACCTGAAGGCCATACGAGGTTTGTAAGTCTCTACCCACTAACTGCAGAAAGTGACTCTTTGTATCGTGTATCTCAACATCTGTGATTTTAATTGGCCTACTTTGTGGTTGAGTTTCTTACACTCCCAGCAGCTTTCATTTTTTACACAGTTCAAGGTGTTTGTGTGATAAGTCACAACTGAACTTACTGCACAGGTAGCATTCATGGTACCGCCCTTGAATTCAATGAGCTCCTGAGGGCAACCCATTCTTTCAAAATTGCTTGAAGAAGCAGACTGCATGTCAGTCTGACTGGTTTCGAACATGGAATTGATTGGAACACCTGGATTACATGATTTGGAGGGGTAACCCAATACTTAAGGCAATATAGTGTTCTATGTATTATTATGTAATAAGCAGAACTGAAATTTACTGGTGAATTTAGTGGGTGTCAGTCTGTGCTGCAACAATGATAATAGAGAAAATTGGATTTGGTTTTTGATAAAAATTAATTATATCTTGTCCTAATTTTTTCTTTTTTAATCCTGTGAATCTGGGCTGTTTTGCTAAGATTTTATAATGTGAAAAACTACTACCAGCCCAATGCTAGCTAGGACAATTTTAGAAAAGGAAAAAAAATCTCAGACTAGTAAGCATAGAAGTCAGGCTCCTGTGATTTTTATAAATGTGGACAAACAAAATAAGGATCAACCTTTTCCAGCTGTGACCAAACCTGTTTTTCCCCCCACAGTACACCTTGTTGTGTGTATGTTTTGTGTTTTAGGGGACAAAGGGCGTGGCAGTCACATGCGAGAGCTGTCCTCACATACAGGACCGTGCAGCAGTTGGCAAATAAAGATGAATTCTGTTGTGTTTGGCAGCGGTTCTCTGTTCATTATTTTCCACTTTGCCCAGCGCACATCCCAGCCCTCAGCAGCTGCTTGTCATGTAAAGACACTCTATCAGGCCCTGACAGCTCCTCCCATGCACACACGCAGTCACAATGCACATGGCTCATACACACACTCTTCCACTCGCAGGCCTACATATGTAGGAAACATATGTAGCGATCTGTCTCACTAGCACTCCATTCAGCACAGCTCCTTGCACAGAGCTTTTTCATCCCCTTCGGTTCTCCCATCGCTCATCTTGTGTCAAATCACTCTTATTATACTTCTGTCCTTCCCATAATTTAGTTAAGTTGAGCCACATGGCTACTGTCTGACTTCTGTAGAAGTGCTTTGATTCTGTGACACAGATGACAAGAAGGATTTCCCATAATAGGTGTTTGTCTCGATCACACATTTGATGAAAGTTTTTCTTATCTAGGCTGTGGTCATTGTGTCTGTGGGCCATTTTCCTGTTTTGGAGAACATTTTCACATCAAACAGGGTTTGGTTTACTGGTACAGAGTGGTGATGAACTTAGTCAGAAGTAGAATGAACTCCTGCATTTTTATTTAGACCTTTTGTCAAGCTCTTTGTTTTGCCTCTCACTGAGTCAGCTGGGGGTCTGCCCTGCTGAGCATTGACGGGATTGCACCAAAAATGATACATACTTAACTTGCATTCTCCTGTATTGATTATTATAGTTTTATTTGAACCAACACGGCATAAAACAGGAACAAACATAGGGTGGACTTTATTTTTATACAAATCAACCACAGAGTCAATACTTCAAGTTTTCTAATTAATTTTTCTATCAGCTTTGTATTTGGTCTACAGACAAAACACTTGGTCAGTTATGTTCTTTGGAAAGACCTGAAAACTGAAGGGCTACTTTACAAAAGTTTCTCACCTGGATTTACGTTTGAACTTGAACTAAAACATTTCAACTCATGAATATTTGGCATTGCATTGTAACTCTGTCTGTTTGGGTTATTGTCCTACTGGAAAGTGAACCTCCGCCCCAGTCTAAAGAGTTTTGTAACATCAAGTAGGTTTTCTTCCAGGACTGCACGGTATTTATCTTCACTCATCTTCCCATCAACACAGAACCTACATCACTTCTGGTAAACTTCAGAGGATGTATTTTGGTTTTCTTTTTGTAATGGCTTGTTTCCCCATCAGCGTTACCATGAAAGCCAGATTATTAGCTCTTCTATACAAAGGCTCTCCCACTTGAACTGGAGATTAACACGGGACTATTGGCTGCTTCTCTAATTAATGGACAATTTATTAGCATAGGTGGATCACAATGTTGTGGTACGTTTACAGCTCTATTTGCTTCCTAAGATGTTCAAAGGTTGGAATATTTTTTAAATAGCCTCATCCTCCTCCTACCTTATTACGCTGTTTTCACTGATGTTCTTTAACAAACCTCTAAAGTAAGACCCAAATTTCAAATAATTTGTAGAAATAAAATTCCATTATTCTGTTAACAACTGTGCACTTTAGTTGGTGATATTGCATATGATTTACAATAAAATACTGACAATTTTGGTTGTAATGAGTGTAAAAAATCTATAAGGAGTACAAATACTTTTGCAATATGTTTTTAGGTGAATAGAATGGTGTATTTTTTTTGAGGGGTTAACTCGGGTTAATCAGTGAGAGTGAGTAAACACCCTCAATGATGCTTGCTCTCTTGCTCATCTTGCAGGGTTTTTTTTTTTTTTTTGCATCTGTGTGAGAGTCAGTAACCGCAGTCTCTCCCCAACTTTGTTTACGTGAACTGTTAAAGATGCAAAAAGCCCAGCTGTCAGTTTCACTTTCTCGTCATGTCAGCGCTTTAAAAAGGTTGTGTGGAAAGTACATATGAATAAACGTAGAAGGGGAAATGAGTGTAAATGGGAAGCTTCTAAGGGTCATCTTTGTTGTTTTTGCTCTCAGCAGACTGTGGTGTATGTGTGTGTGTTGCACTGCAGTGCTGTGGAGACAGTCTCAGACAGCCGGATATAGCTACTTCCACTGTTTGTCATGTGACCAGGTTTTGTGGTCACACACGAGGAAGTTGCAGTGTCCTCCTGTCTCAAAAGTAGTATGTGCAAGGTGAAAATGTGCTGGGTAGATGTGGAGTTTCCCACATTTCTCACTAGTATGGTGGACATTTCTTGTACTGCAAGTCTCTTAGTTGCATTTTCTCTAATCTCTGGGACCATTTAGAGCTCAAGTGTCAAGTTCCTTCATAAACTTGTTTGCTTCATGGTGTGTTTTCCCCAAGCGACCACATGACATCACAGTTCAGCATAGCGACAATTCTTGGAAGACTCAATTGACTGAGAACGCAGAGCTGGCTTTGTCATCCCCCTGACATCAATGCCATCAAGGCCACCTCAGTGTCTCCAAAATGCAATGCTGAGGCTTGAGCCGCTGCTGCGTCATATAGTGCGGAGCTGGCAGAAAATGCTCTCAACCTTCCAAAGTGCGTGTTGATGTAATCAACTACACAGAGGCCTTTTTTCTCCCTATGAGCCAGCCTATAAACAAATCTATTTGCACACAAGCACATTGGGCTGTGGTCAAACACCTGACTCTACCCGTCACAACAGAGTCTGTACAAAAGATTATTTCTCAGTCTGGAAGTAATTTTTGTCCTGTTCTTGCCCTTAAACTAAACCTTAAACAGCTGAAACTACTTTTAGCTGTTGTTTTCTGTGCCCACGAGACGATCATGTACGTAGAGTCCACGTCTCGTCGGAGGTGTCAGGTAGAGGGCTCATTATCCTGCCTCTGCATTGTGCACATACTGTCCTCAGTGGTTGCTGGCATGGAGGATATCAAGGGAATATGGGTCAGCCAAAACCTGTCGGGAGAGCAAGTCACCAGCTGGGGCCCAGCTGAGGAAAAGAAGGCTCGGTACAAGGGGTTCAGCATTGTTTCTGGCCATCAGTTTTGGCATTTCATTATTGTTGAACAGGTTCTTGATTTGAACTCCCAACTTTACTCTTAAATTGCACTTTGTCCTCTGGGATGTATGTTTAGAAATGATATAGGCGAGTGATCTTAATGGACTGTGTGTTGATTCTTTGAAGTAAACTATATATATTTATGAGTGACTGATCTAGATGCTGAAGAAAGTCTTTGTGATTCATCAATCTTAAATTCAAGGTAGAGGCATTTTAAGGAGAAATTGGCTAATTTCCAATTACTCTGCAGATAACAAGATCAACAATCTGAGGGGTACTTTGCACTTTAAAATCTGCTGGTGATTAGCAGTTTCTTGACCTTTTTTAGACATTTTTTTTATTCCTTCTACCTGACCATGTTAACATTTGCAATGTATTTTTTAAAATGAAAATTGGCAAATGGTGGGCAGGAAGAGTATCATCCTTTATTTAAACATCTAGCATTTGAAATGTCTCCAGCTAAATGCTGTTTGTCAGTCTCACAGTTGCTGCCAAACTCTACTCTACTCTAAGCTGTGATCTGTAGATAAAACTGAGCTTAGTTCCTAATATTTTGGCGTATGTTTGTTGTTCCACTTTCTTTGACCTTTTAATGGTTCAAAGGAACGTGGAACAACAAATATACCTTAAAATTGCCAAAGGACTGGACATAATATAAGAGGAAAACATTCAAGATCCAAAAAAAAACTACTTCAAATGATCTTCTAAAACTTAGAAGATCTTAGAACAAAAACACATTTAACCATAGACTTGGTATGGTGTCAGCTTCTGACTGTGGTCACTGTTTCACTCTGAAAGTCACGCCATTCCAGTTATTAGTTACATCTATTGAAACAAAAATAACTTCAGACAATGGACAGCAAAACATACAGGACTCACTCTGACAATCTGCCTTAATGATAGACATCTTGTTTTCTAAGACTTTGCCAAACTTGAACTTATTGTTACCAGTATTACTTTAATGGGGTTTTTTTATTCACTTATTTTCTGTGGCGGAAGTGGCCTTTATTAATAGGAATCACAGGAAATCTGATGAAATGGAAACAGGGAAGACTTGCAGCAAAGGTCACAAAATCATGAATCAAACCAAAGATGGCTGCATAGCAGATACAATCCCTGTTAATGGGGCAGTTGCACTACCACTACACCACACCATATCCTGTAATTACTTACTATTAAAATTTAATTTTTTATTGCCCCTGCAATTTTACTTTCTTGTCTTGATGATATTGTATTTATCCTGATGGAAAAAAATGTTAAAAACGCAAGGAAAACAATAAGTTTACATGATAGAAATGATTTTGGACTGTTTGAGTTTTATACCACAGTCCACCCGCTTCTGTTTGCTTTGTACTGACTGATCTGTTTCCAGTTGTATCAATCAGAAGTTTTTGAGTGAGGGAAACAGAAGCTCATATTGACAGATCTTCTACATCTCTGTATGCGCACACACTAAGAAACCCCACACTTCTGTGTTAGAGGAAATGGGGCAATTAAGGACAGCTTGGTGCTGCTTGGCAGGGGGTTAATATGCGGCTCCGTAATTAAAAATAAATTACAGTTTTCCAGTATAAATATTCAAGTTCCACGCCGCCGTGTGCCACTGCCTTGTTATGGTATGTTAGCTTTTTTTTCCCCTTCCGTCTGTACAACATCTGGCGTAACATTTCCTGAAGCATCACCAGAATAAATTGAATTTGGTCTTTCTTCAGAGATTCATTTGCGTGAATCATGTTGAGTAAGTGAGTAGGATGGACCTGTGTGGCTGCAGGTTATGGCAAATATCTGTATGTGAAGGTGATTGGCTCCAAGTAGAGGAAAGTCTGTTTTAAACTGCAAAAGACTTGAGACTTGCTGCTCTGATGGATTTTTTTTCTTTTAAACTCATAAATACACTTGTTTTCTATCAGTGCTAATTTGACTGTAACATACTGAAATTCCTTGTTGCAAAATGCAAAAACGGTCGAGGTAAATACTTTGCAAGGCAGTATGTGTTATATTCTCCTTTACTAATCTACATTGTAATTTACTTATTTATTTTTGTCTTGATATTTAATTCCAAGGAGAAAAAATTATGTTTGATAATTTTTTACAAATCAGGGCATTCTCAAAGGTGGCTCAAATGGTTGAGCTAGCATTTTCCCCACATTGTCTTTTTCTTTTGACTTAACCCTGTTAGTGTTTTATTAAAGCTGAATAATAATAAGACATGGCCCACCTTTTTTGGGCTAGCTCTTATCTTATTTGCTTCAGAAAGCATCTCCAATGAAAACAGAAAGGAAAAATAGTTGCCTGAGTTCCAGTTCACCAAAAACATTTTCATCACATTTATACATGAAAACAACCAACATATGACATAAAACCCACAAAACGAGTAGAGTTAGTCGGGCTTTTGAGAATCTAGAAACAAATGTTTCTCAGTAACCCAATATCTTCTATCTGTGTTTCCCCATATCAGGAGAATACATCAAGACCTGGCGGCCGAGGTATTTTCTCCTCAAGAGTGACGGTACATTCATCGGTTACAAAGAACGACCACAAGATGTTGACCAGCTGGAAACCCCCTTAAATAACTTCTCCGTTGCACGTGAGTATCTGCCTCTTTATTTTTCTAAGCACATTTAGTTTTTTTGCTTGAATATCTGTTGTGGTAAATTTTTCATCAGTTCATTTCACGTGTTTTAATAAAATGTATATCACAGTTTTATCAAAGTACATTGAAAGCCATCACTCTTAAATGTACTCCTGCAGACAGTCAGGAACACTCCATCACTAACAGTTGGGTGCAAAAAAACTTCAGACATGCTTGTCTGTTTTTTTTAAGAGTTGCCTAAAACTTTAACAGCTGTGAGCTATTTTTTTTTAAAACATTCTGGTTCTCCACATCTGAAAATAATTGCACACCAAACAATTACGTTGCACTTTTTTTTCTGATTTATTCTTCCTTGGATGCGTCACTGCTACCATTGGTGCAAGTCCCTAAAATGCCCTTGATGTGTAGATTTCTTTCTGTTGCGCTTTCTTTTAATCTCAGTCATTTTATTAGTTCATTGGCTGTTTGATGGGAGTTCCTTAAGTTTGATACTGAAAGAGAAGGACGTCCTCTACTTACATCACTCTCCATCTGTTTTTCCCCTGATGAAGAAGCTCCAAAACATTATTTTAGTGTCTTTTGTTTTTAAAAAAAAAGCTAATAGTTTGTCATTCTTTGAAATTACTATGTGAAGAATGGTTATTGTGTCCAACTCAAACAGAAGAAGGAAGGCATGATTTTTATTTTTTATTTTGCTCATATATCTGGTAGAGCCCATTTAGCTCTACTAAAGCCTCTTGCTAATCAAAAAGAATTGAAAATCTCCCTGAAAAGGGACTCCATAAAAAAACTAGAACTTGTGAGATGATTAAGATGTGGGAAAGTCTTGGCTAGAAAATATTGGTGTGACCTGATCTCATATCGTGAATGGGTGGAATAAAATCCAATAGGCTGACAAACTCTTTCATCCATGAGGCAGCTTGAAACAGAACCTCTGCCTCACTACATAAATAAATGTCAACTGAGGTGATTTGGACGTCTTGCCAGAATGCTTTTATGTGTTTGAAGGCACAGTTGCACATGGAGGAGACTCCAGATCATACATTGAAATGTCTGGAGGTTCTTTATGTCATTTCTACCTGTAGGATTCTCTGAAACAGAGTGTTACTGGGTGAGAAGGACGTATGCACTTCTGTTGCCTCCTTGATTCAATTTGAGACACAATAAACTTCAATATATTTGGTTTCTCAAATGGCTTAACAAAGTCAGACCTTCAGCATCTTTGTTCATGCAAAATGTAAATGGAACCTATGAGATAAAACTCACATTTTCTGCAGTTTTCTGGGTTAAATTTGGTCAGTCAGAAATTTCTAAAACAAGATCTGCATGGACAACTGGTTATTGCAGGGAATAGATACACTGATTAAAATGTAGCATGACCAAAGTCCTCTAGAGTGTTTACAGTCCAAGTATAGTGACATACTAAAACATGTAGAAAATCTATGTTTTTTGGTGTGCATGTCAGGTGTGTAAAAGGCTAAGTTCCATTGGATCAGATTTTATCATTGTGTGCCCTTTGCTGCAGTTAGTCAGAAATGTTTCTGAACATGCTGCAGTATCATCTCTGCAGCATCATTGCATTGTTGCAAGCAAAGAAAACTTTGCTCCAGAATACACATGGTTATGTCTGGTGTTCAATGCATCAGGTGCTCTCCTCCTCCGCCTCTCTGAGCTTCTTCCACAATCCCTCTACTTTCATATTGTGAAAGAAAACTAAATAGAAGTGCCCAGAGCAACACAGTTCACTCCATCTTCCCATCACAGAAAGTCTCAGCGATAAGCCACGCAGTTGACTGAACACAACAATTAGACAGCACACTGTTTGTTTAACTTGTTTCCTCCCCGACACTCATGAGTTATCGTGACTATTAACTGCCTGATTTCAAGTATTTGTCTGGGCTACGCTCTGAGGCTCTTGTCTCCATCCACGGAGGCTTTGTTTTTTGTTTTTGTTTTTCCTTGTCACCAGTGCGACCTCATCATAGAGGACACATGGTGTGTCGCTGCTGAGGGGGCGGCTGCAGCTGGATCACACATTCACCCTGATGGAGCCATGTTGGATCTCAGTGGTGGTCCACTTGGAGTCCTCAATCTATCAGACAGGGGCCATATTTGTGTCACACCCAGACATATTTGCTGACATGTTTCATTTGGGAACAGATGTTAATGTGAAGAAGGTGCAGATGGAAATTGCTGCTTTTGTACTTCCAGTTTGTGGAGTATTGTGAGTAATCGTTTTTGGAAACTGCTTACATAACAATTGTTTGCTCAAAACTGGGGAAAAGTATATATGTGAAGAAAGTGATGTGTATTAGGTCTGCTGATATGTTTTTTTTTTTTTTTTATCAGCAAGTGTTGCAATTCAAGACTTTCTACTGTCAGACTAAGAAAAACAGTTTAATAAGACTTAATGAAGAATGTAAAGATTTCTGTGTAGTGGGATAATTTATATTAAATGTATTAAAAATACTGAAATTTTTGTTTATTCACATGATTACGACACGAAAATGTGTAAAACTTGATGTCCGTCTTTCCTTTCTTCCATCTATTTGTTGTGTCCATTCATTCATCCGTCTTCCATTGTTTGTTCTTCCTTCTATCCTTCTATCCACCCATTTGTTGTGTCCATCCATCTGTCTGTCGTCCTTTGTCCTTTCTGGCCTTCATCGTCATCCATTGTGTCCTCCCTTCTTTCCCTGAAACATTTGCTGTAAATGTATGGTGAACTTTTGTATTTTAAATATGAAGGTGAGAACAATGAACTGAAAACTCAGAAAGGTGAGTCTGGAAAATTGACATTTTTACTGGGAAAAATTTGTAGGACCTATAGATGTTGGCACATGGGTTGTTCACGACAAAGATACCAAATGTCACAATTTAAAGGAGCTTTCAAATCTTTTCCTCCAAAGTGCACCTGTTCTTTTCCAAATTGGCCAACGGTGTCTGTTAGGGTGGCAATAAAGATAAATGGCTGTAACTGTGGGTCTGTCTCTCCCCTCTGCTCCCCTACAACACTGGCCCTTCTCTTCATCTCCCTCCCTGCTCTCTCCCTGGCTGTTGGTCAGAGTGCCAGCTGATGAAGACGGAACGACCCAAGCCCAACACATTTATCATCCGCTGCCTGCAGTGGACCACTGTCATCGAGCGTACCTTCCACGTGGAGACCCCCGAGGAAAGGCAAGCTACAAGCGCACACACACAACACACACACACACACACAACACACCCGCCTCTCTTTGCTATTGGAGTTGTAAAACACAAACTGTTTAAATGGATAGCATTTGTTTCCAGCAAACAGCTGCACAGATTAAGATGTAGAAACTGCTCAAATGTGTACATTTACAATGATTCATTGTTGCGTACTTATTCAAAGTTTGCTGTGATTGGCTGAACTGACACATGAAATTGCTTTCCTGTTGATAAGAACAGAATTGCATGATTGGGCTGCAGGGCTTGCTCAATGGAAAATGAGCTGATTTAATCTCTCTGACTCCTCTGTCTAATTCAGGGAAGAATGGACCAAAGCCATCCAGGCAGTGGCTGAAGGCCTTCATAAGCAAGAAGAGGAGAGGATGGACTCCTCTCCAGAGCCCATGGACATGGAGGTCTACCTGACCAAACCCAGACACAAAGTGGTACTGTATCTCACCCATGCACAGAGTTGCACAGTGCCTTGCAAAAACAATTCATCCGTTTTTCACATTTTATTACATAGTAAACACAAACTTTGATAGACTTTATAGAACGTAGTGCATAAATGTGAAGTGATTTTGAAAATCTTTTAACAAACAGGAAAATGTGACATGCATTTAAAGTTATGTTGTTTTACTCTATAGTACCTGTTGTCCTCCCCCCCCCCCCCACTTCATCCCTGATTTGGTCATGGTGCCCTTCTTCTGACCTTCTTCCATACCATACCAACTTTATTTATAAAGCACTTTAAAACAACCATAGCAGATACAAAGTGCTGTACATTAAAACACAACATAACAATAAAAAAAAAACTCTTACAGTTTAAAATCAAACAATCATACAATTTAAAACTAGATCCCGCTGGAGTTGAAAGCCAAGTAAAATTGATGGGTTTTAAGACGAGCTTTAACAATGTCCCTTCCCTTGATGCTCTCACACAACTCCAGCTTTGCTTCCCCATTCCAACCTTCTGGTCGAAGGCATCAGCCAGGGGTGGCTTGGCACCCAACCCCCTTTTCCCCTTCAAGGCCACGGGATTGGATGTCGTCCCCCACCTCCCCTCACACAGATGCATACACACCCATTCACAACATTCTCCTCAGGGTCAGAGGTTAACCAAGTCCCAACCACATTTAGGCCAAACCATTAGTGGAGTGGAAATTGCTTAGTGGGTAAAATGGTACCTAAAATGCTTTAGTGCTGTTGTCAACCGGATTGTGTGTCCAAGCTGGTCAGAGCTCGAGTTTGCTAATTCTCCTGTTCGTAACCAAATACCACTTTGTCTTCTCTGGCCTTCCAGACTATGCATGACTTTGAATACCTCAAACTCCTGGGAAAAGGCACTTTTGGCAAAGTTATTCTGGTAAAGGAGAAGGCCACAGGACGCTACTATGCCATGAAGATCCTAAAGAAGGAGGTGATCGTAGCAAAAGTGAGTGGTTGCCAATTTGCAAGTAAAGGGTGAAAAACACTTAGGTTTTGGAGGTCAGTGGCGCAATGACTGATACCTACATAGTTGGCTATTGTAAGACTTAGACAAACACTCATTGTGCTTTTCTTTTTTCGCAGGATGAAGTGGCACACACACTCACAGAGAACAGGGTTCTCCAGAATTCAAAGCATCCCTTCTTGACTGTAAGGAAGGCCCTCCGTATACTGAACCTTTTTTTAACTCAAGCATCCATTTATTCAGAAAAGGCAACAATTTGGACAGAAAAAAACAAGCACTTTTTATAGTAACACTGGCTGTTTTGACTTTTCTTAAAAATAAATCTGTGGGTTTTGGTTTGGGAATCTTGTGAAAATAATAAATTTTGCACAAATATTGTCATCGATTCTCAACATGCTGTATTATCTGTATTATATATTTTTTTTCTCTCCAGCACGGTCCTCTTTAGATGTCTGATTTTTTTTTTTTGTTGTTTTTGAGAATGTTGCTGCAGATGCAACTATTGCGATTGTATGTTCTTTGTTTAAAGGGCAGCTTCCTCTTGACTAAGCTGATAAGTTCTGCTTTAAACATGCTCTTCTTCTGCAGGGACTGAAATACTCCTTCCAGACACATGACCGCCTGTGTTTTGTAATGGAGTACGCAAACGGTGGTGAGGTAAGTGACATAAACCGCCCAAACCTTTGTTGTTGCATCAGTTTTTTTACTACTTGGTCACTGATGATTTTTTTTTCCCCCTTGACCGCTGGACTGATAAACTTTGTTCTCATTTGAACATCCATGTCTTCCCCTTTAGCTTTTCTTCCATCTGTCAAGAGACCGGGTATTTTCAGAAGAGCGGGCTCGGTTCTATGGTGCAGAGATAGTGTCAGCGCTGGATTACCTACACGCTGAGAGAAACGTGGTTTATAGAGATCTCAAGGTATCAAGGAAATATATGGACCTTTCTGCTTTTTCTCCTTTTTGTTACTTTATTTTGTATTACACGAGCACAAAGTAGAACATAAATGTGGAGGAAACATTTAAAAATGTTTTTTAAAGGTTTTTGCAAATAAGAATCCAAATTCTGGCATGCATATGTGAAATCCAGTTCCATCAATTGCATTCAAAAGAAAATTAATACCTGTGTATAATTTAATCTCGGCATAGAGGTTTATGTTTTTTAGTGAGCATTAGTAAACTAAAAAATATCAGCGGAGGGTTACTTTGGGGTTTAGAGTCTCCACAAATGTATCTTCCAGAATACTGTTCTATCATTCCAAAAGAGAGAGTATATATATCACTCCTGTTAACCTACCAAGACATGGCCCAGTTGTCCAGCTGGTCTTAATGGCAACTTTAGATTCAAAGAGCCACATCGTGAGAAGGAGAATTTGACAGGTAAACTTGGTCTTTTCTCACAAATCTGGCTTTTATAAAAGTTTGGTAAGAAGAAGGAGCACTGCTGAATCAGAGAAAATCCAGTAGTCTCATTTAAAGTAAACCATAAGCTATGTCGAGGCACAGCAAGTACTCTGAATAAGGTGCTCTGCTTGGATGAGTCCAGATTTAACTTTTTTTTACCTACACATATAATGCTACATGGTAGAAATATACATATATTATCTATACATACACAACATTCACACAGTGAAACGGAGTGGTTTTCTCTTTTCTCTCTCTTGCTACCCAAACTGTCCTTCAGCATTGTCTCAACTAGTCAAAAACAATTTTGTTTGCAGAGACTTCGTAATTAATTTGTTAGTTTTTTTTATTTTTTTAATCTATTTTGGATTTTTAAAATATCTTCCAGTTCCGGTGTTAAATGTTCATTAGAGTATTTAAAGTTTATTTGTCTTTGAGAGTGTGTTTTTGCATCTTTACGCCTTGACCATTACATCATCTGAAAATGAACTCAAAACGACAATATTATCGTCTATCGCGATAACTTATGGAACAATTTATTGTCCGGTAATTGTGGCGGGCATATTTACAGGTGATCTTCAGCCAATATAATGGAGATTGTACAATTGTTCAAAAATGTCAACCTCCAGATCAGGGGTGCCCAAGTCTAGTCCTCATGCTTCAACGTTTTGATGTAAAATTTCTCTGAATCAAATCCCTGAAACCCATCATCAGCAATATTGCTCAGCTTTGCAGAGACCTGGTAATGAGCCATTCATGGGATATAGGTGTGTTAAAGAAGAAATGTATCTAAAAATTGCAGGATGGTAGAACTGCACCTAGGCTCCACATACTCACAGCTGGTACTGAAATGTCAAAAAAGACTTTCAGCTGTGAAGTATTCCTGCAAAGTATTAACCAAACTGACTACATGGGCACACCACTCTTTACAGATTTTTATTTGTAAAAAAATTTAAAAAGTATCGCCTTCCCTTCCACTTCACTTTATGCTTTATTTTGTGTTAATTAAATAAGAGCCTAATAAAAGGCATTAAAGTATCTAAATTTTGAAGAGGGTATAAATACTTTTTGGCGGTTTGTGCTCATCCAGAGCTGTGGCAGCGGACAGGCCTTATTGATCTTCCTCCCCCACATCAGCTTCTAGACATCACTGCAGCTGGAGAAGAGTCTGGTCCGAGCGTTACTGCAGTGAGACAGAAATAACCAGAGCTGCCTCTAATAGCGCACATGCAGAGCCCATTATGTGGTATTTGTCCACTTTGCAATTTATATTGTTTTGTAAATTGACACTGCAGTTGAGCTTTTTTTTTTTTCTTGGCAAAAAAGAAACAACTAACCATCCATCATTACAGCTGTAGTTGTGCCGTATTGATGGGCATTCAGGAATGCATTCAGTGCTGCAGTGGGCATCTCGAGCCGTACTTCTTCCAGCTGATAAAACTATACCAGCCAGGTCAGCACAGCGCAGCTCTCCCTCCCCTTGGGTTTACGAGGCAGGCTCCCAGCCTGCGAGGGTTCTCCAGAAAATGCCAGGGTAGCAGGATTGGAGGATGTGCTGACTCTGGCCGGCCGCTGCTGGCCACGTGTGAGCTACAGCTGCTGGGTGACTTTAACAGGAAGAAAGAGAGGGAGGCGTTAAACCCAGAGTCATGACACCAAATAATCAACATCCATACAGGTTGTAGCTCTGATTACCTTCACATGTTGTCATAGAGTAAAGTTCTATGCTAATGTATTTGTGTTTTGTTGCAGTGCAGCTGTAAACTTTTTTTATTGGGATGGTTTTGTGATGGAAACACACCAAGTAATTTGAAGTTGTGAAGTCGATGTAAAATTATGTACAAGTTTTCAAATATATATATATATATATATATATATATATATACTTATATATATATATATATATATATTAATACTTTGTTTTAACATCCAGGGATTTACATTTTCTCAATTATATTATTCAAATATATAGCCTATTTACTCTTTCCTCCGAATGAAATCCAGCGCAACCACTTCCTTTCAAAAGTCCCTTATCTAGTTGAAGTCCACTAAAATGGACTTCAACTAGATAAAACAGGGATTCTATAAAGCTTTTTTTGCCAAAAAAATGGAAAAGGGATGTGGAGGAAACGTCATAGAACGTTGTGGTGGCAGCATCATGCTGCTGTTTTTTATCATCTTGGAGAGAAACTCAGAGTCAGAACTGCAGAGGAGTGGTTTAGATAAAAACATGCTAATGTTTAAGAAATGCATCGAATACTTTTGCATGACACAACACTGGTTGAGCAGCAGGAGTGTTTTTCTACAGACGTTATTTGACCCAAAACTTCCCCTCACTCACACGTGATGTTTTTCAAATTGATTTGCCAAACTGAGGAAATTAAAATAACATCCTCTTTTTTTATTTGTCAAAAAGGGAAGAAAGATGCTGGTGACTGGCTAATTTTCTTTCACCCAAATATTCATATGATTAATTATACCTGGTTTTATTAAACATCCATTCAGTCAAATGGTACACTCAAAGGCGAAGTGAAATGAGGAGAAAATTTGTTGACTGTTACCTGTGGGGAAATGTAAAGAGCAATTCCTCTTTGCAGACATTGCAACCCTTTGAGGTGAATTCATTCATTCATTATCAAACAACTTGGAAAACTGAAATGAAAGGTATATAATTGGTTTGATATGCTAATAGGATTGAAGTGTCAAAGGTCTCTAAATTCAGTGACCACACGTTCTAAATGAAAAAGAAAACATGAAAATGAGTACAATTATCAAATACATTTGTTATTTAAATGTTCCAATATTTTTTTATGCTGTACATTTTTAAATTATATATTATGCAGTGACATCATATTTTAGCAGGTTTTTTTATTCTTACTCTAGAATGTTTTGTTTGATGGGGACCTTATTAGATGACTATGGTTGAAGTTAACCAGCAGTGGTACAGGAAACATTTAAAAAAAACAAAAGCAAAAAATGTTTGATTTTTAACACACATGTGTGTTTTGAGTTTACCTTTTCAGTGTCTATTAAAGTGTTTGCAGATCTAATCATCAATTTATATTTCTTTATGCAATGCACTTATTACATTGCAATTTGCATTTACATTTATTAGTGGTTACTTGGCAAATTAGTTGGTTTGTTGCACTTCAGGCCCTCAATAGATTTGTTGGTAACACTTATTTGAAGGGGGTGAATAAGACTGTCATGACACTGTCATAAACATGACATAACATCTGTCATGAACATGAATAAGCCTTCATGAATATTTGACAGTTTTCATAAAGCGTCATTCGGTAAATTATGACATTTTTTATGCAAAGTTGACATTATTCAAAATGTCTTTGTTATGACAACTTGACATTAACCAAGAAATCATTACTGTTTAAACTTTACCTTTAATAACATAAAGTTGCATAATTTTTAAAGTGCAATCAGTAATAGTTTTATAACAAATCTATATCAGTAATGATATAAATTATTGAAATGGAACATGTCCTCCGTTTCAATAAAAAAAAGAAGTGACTTTTATGTGTTTTTGTGTTTTTTGTTTCTACAGCTGGAAAACCTCATGCTGGATAAAGACGGACACATAAAGATCACAGATTTTGGTCTCTGTAAGGAGGGGATCAAAGACGGAGCCACTATGAAAACTTTCTGTGGGACGCCAGAGTACCTCGCACCTGAGGTAAACATGATAGGGCAACACTTTATCTGGAGTCATGATTTGAAGTCTCTTAATATCTTTCTGAAGCCACTTGCAGATCTATGAATACAATTCAAAGCATTTTTATACACTTCATTTTCACCATCAGGTTTCTCCCTACCTGTTTCTATTTGTCTAAATGTTGTAGAAACACAATATTCCTTTTTATCTGTAGGCAAACGGTCGTCGAATATATTGCCTATTAAAGTGCATGGACACATGCTCCGTCCAACCTCTCATCCAAAGTTGGATGACGCCAATTTTCTTGGATTTTAATGAGACGTCAACCTTTTCTCTCGTTCACAGTAAAGAAAAATGCTTGATTACGAATTGAAGTATTAAAATACACATCCCGATTAAAAACTGGGCAACCATGTTAACTCCAATCACATCCTGATTTTTTGTTTTTTTTCTCCAGCTATAAGGCGGTTGGCAAAAATCAAGCCAACTTTTATCAAGAAGAACCCTAGATGCACATATCCATGTTTTTTTACCTACTAGTTTGGGGTCAGTCAAATTTCTCTGCTGCTCACCAGATACAATTTTTAGCTTTTTTTTTTCCTTCTTTACTATTTTATCTTGGGTAAATGTTGTTTTTTAGTGCTTTATAAAGTGTTACAGTGTGGATCCTAGTGATGAATGCTGCCTATAAACACAGGGGATTTGTAGAGCCCACCAGTCCGCTAACAATAATACACCATTTATTTGTGGACCTCATTGTATGGAAGCGTCTGAAGAAAAGAGCAGCTGCCCCAAAATGCATCTCTAATCTCCAACTGAAGTTGAGTTAATGAGTGTGCAGTGTGGCCAGGGCATGGCAGCCTGCTCTCATATTTGCCGTGTCTTGAGGCTGTTGTGTGCAGGTATGTCAAGTGTTAAAGGTGTAACCCGATATGCTGTATTGTGCATGTGTTCGAAGTGTGTTTGTGGGTTCTCCCCGCCTGTTGTCATAAAAATGCTTTCCGGAAGAAGGGTGTCCATGTTGACGCAGTTGTCACATCGTTGATTTTAGTCTGAGCTTGGAATTTTGTGTTTGAAGGAGAAGGTGTTTGGCCGGCTGGATTTCAGGAAATGTGAACTTCTGTCTGGGAAATCGCGGAAAAGGGAGACCACATGGGTTCCAGCTGCTATGTGGCGCCCGGAGAGGCACTGCTTGGGATGCTTCACCTGCACTAAGCACACAATCCCACAAAGCTTCACTCCTCCTCAGGAACACATAAATGTCCTGCAAAAATACTAAAACTCCTTGAAGTTTCTCACATTTTGTCAAACTACTGTTATGTATTATACAGGGACCTTTCCCCTTGAAGCCAGTAAATAAAACCAATTTCCTTCAGAAGTCATCCAGTAAATTCCTCTTATACAATTTAATTTCAATGTAAATACATCTGTTTTGTGAAGGCCTCAGTCACTCAGTAGATCTGCCCTGTGGAGAAGAGTGGCCAGAAGAAAATCCATTTTGACAGAAGGCTAAAACAAGTCCTGCTTTTAGTTTTTCATAAGGAATTTATCAAACACCTCAAACTTCTAGAAGATTCTTCAGTGGACATAACTTGTTTGCATATAATCGGAACAGTTTTTAAAGAATGCTTTTTTCCAAACTCTGTGATATGCTGCTGACAAAATGCATTGAAGTTTGTGAATGCACAAGTACAACAAATGCAGTGAAATTAGAGGTAGGAATACTTTTACAAGGCACACTGCCTCATAAACCTTTTCAAAGAAAAAGACAGCAACTTTTTATCTATTGCAATTATTTCTGGTTTTCTATCCTCATCCGGAGCTTCTTCCCAGCCCACTCCAGTGACAGCTCCAAACTCACTAGTGGAGCGCTGGTAGACATCAGGGGGCATCGCCATGGCAACGGGGTCGCTGCTGAGCGTCTCAATGGAGTACGGGCCAGGCAGTGTTACAGGTTTTTCTGCAATAAACAATGACCTTGTTGTGTGTGCTGCACAGGAATGCTGTAATGTCTGGGAATATTCCACCCAGAGCTGCAGAGAAAGAGAGGGAGAGGTAGGGAGGATAGACTCGGCCTGCAACAGCCTGACCAGTTTGTCTCCGGAGTAAAGCGCCGGACAAATTCACTTAGTCACTTTTATTAAACACTTACAGAAAGAAAACTATTACTGGCTGAGGGAATTGGCTGTTAGGGAATGTCCACAAAGAAAAATGTGGACGTGTTTAATCTAGTCCCCAACACCAGTCTGTATTCGGCATCTTGAAAGATTAATGGCTGTCAGTGTAGAACATTGTGAGCTGAAAAACAGCAGTAAGGAGACTGTAGCTCCCAAGAATCAGCAGCAAGTGTGTTTCTTCTTCTTTTTTTTTTTTTTTAATCCTCCTTCTTCTCTCTTCCGCTGCCTCTGCTCCTTTGGGGCAGTGTAACAGTATTAGCTAAGGGCCGGGGCCCAAATAGGCAGGCAAGCAAGCAGGCAGTCCTGGTTACGTATATGAGGGATGAGCTTGGCTCCTGCGCTCCTGGCAGCTTCACAGCTGTGGTGCTCTTCTACATATATGGGGCAGCTGCGGGCCCAGCTGTCGCACGGTGTGAATCACACGACAGCAGCGCTGGAAATAGAGACGGCCCAGTAATCTTAGCCCCACTCCGGCTTCACGTTACCCCCCCTCCGCTGCCCTCCTGGCCCTTCCCGTCGATCCTCTGCACTCACCGCAGGACCAGACCGAGGGCCCACACAAGACATGCAAGCTGCATGCGTGCTCACTCACCAGCAGTCTGGTTCCTTTTACGGATACTTCAGTCCATCTGTTTCTGCAGGACCACCCCTCTGTCTGGGCTGGTGCACTTTTTGTGTCCTTGTCTAATTTGTTTAATCCACCCTTATCTTTTTACCAAAGTTTCTAATATTAGGTCTGAAATTTGTAGCATCATGCTGCTGAGGGAGTGGGAGAACACACTGTTCTCGTTGTCTTGATTTAACCTTCAACATCCGCCTGGTGAGGTAGAATCCAGTACATGTCCCCAGACACCCTGGAACAACTCCACTCTGCAGAGCGTTTGTCATGCAACAGGTTACACTGTTCACCAAGCACAACACCAGAGGAGTTTCTAATTAGGAAATGTCACAAAAAAGTCATCTTATGAAAAGAATGTGATTAAATATTTCCCTCTCTGTGACTCCAGCTGTGTTTAATTGAACAGTTTGGTATCATTTGTTCATGTGAAAGACTTCATTCCTCTGCTGCTTGTTGATCTGTATGTGTTTGTGTATATGTGCAAGGGGTAGAGGTGATTAAATATGCAAGGCTCCAGGGGAAACTCTATACTTGCTCCTAATGTGAGATGTGAGTCAGTGTTGGCTGGAGCAGCCTGAAAACTTCTGACCAGAGGGGGGAGAAGGTGATGTCGGTGGGGGCTGGTTGGGATGTCCAAACACAGATGTCCAGAATCAGACACTTATCATTGCAGAAGTGTTTCATCTACTTTTGTGTGCATACATTTTCACCACTTTTCTTTTCCAGCTGCATTTAGATTGTAGCTTGTGTTCTGCATATTCTTTTTTTTTTATCAGACTGATTAACTTTATAGATCCAGATGTCATCTTATCACATATATATGGTTCTCTCTTTCCTGTGTGTTCAGCAGGAGTAGCTACAACGGTTTTTGCTGTCAAAAATGCCCTTTAAATGTATTTATCTGCATTTAAAGCAATATAAGGGTGTATTATGCTTTGTTTTATACTTTAAAATATAGGTCCATAATGTCTTTAGCTGTCTAAAAATATGAAAAAATGAGAAGTACAGCGCTTCTGATTTAGATCTGTTCTCAACTAAATCCTCCCCCTCTCCAAGGTCCTAGAAGACAATGACTACGGCCGCGCTGTGGACTGGTGGGGTCTGGGCGTGGTGATGTATGAGATGATGTGCGGCCGGCTGCCGTTTTACAACCAGGATCACGAGAGGCTGTTTGAGCTCATCCTCATGGAAGACATCCGTTTTCCTCGGACTCTCGGCCCTGAGGCGCGCTCGCTGCTCTCCGGTCTCCTTAAGAAGGACCCAATGCAAAGGTCAGTGTGTCCCCTCGGTCAGGTCTCGTTTCTAGCTTTTATTTATCTTTACAGTCGCTTGCTTTTAAAGTGTGGCATTAAAGTCCTTGTTTTTGGGTTTCCAGGTTAGGCGGAGGGCCTGATGATGCCAAGGAAATCATGCAGCACAAATTCTTTGCTGGGATAAATTGGCAAGATGTCTATGAAAAGAAGGTGGGGTTCTGAAATATTTATTTTGCCTGCGATTTATATAAAGCAGAATTGCCGACACTGTCGGAGTGACAACTGTTGCTACGGCAATAAATGGCTGTTGATGCAAGCATGTCTCCTCTCTAACAGCTTGTCCCGCCATTTAAGCCCCAAGTTACCTCAGAGACGGACACAAGATATTTTGACGAAGAGTTCACAGGACAAACCATCACCATCACGCCACCCGGACAAGGTAGCATCACTTTCACATGTGAATGACCGTGCTAACAACTTACAAACAGTTCCACTCAATATGTCCAATATGTCACAAAGCCTATCCGCTATTTTTTTTAATCTTTCCACATAATTATCTGCTGTATTTAAAGGGACTTGAGTTACCGTTTTTTAAAAAATATGACTGAAAGCTTTACCCAGCTTCATTAGGTGCAGTGTGCCCTCTTCAGGACATGCAACACTATTAAAATAAACCTCAGAAAAGCATTAGCGTAAGCAGGGAGCTGAGCACTTTGAATGACAATGATCATTTGGGGCAAATTTTACAAAATTAAAGAAAAAAAATCTAAATATCAATAAAAAGATAAGTGGATGGTTAGATAAGGTTAATAAGTGTCATCTACCAATTTTCAATGCAGATTTGAGTCTGTTAAAAGGCAGATTTTATACTTTCTAAACTTTTCAGATTTTTGCCACATTAGAAGTCCAAATTCCAATTTTTAATGTTTTTTGAGATATCAGAAAAGACAAAGTAGAACTGAAAGGATGCTATTTGTGATCAGGAGTGTTGTACAAATAAATGTATATTGCATATATTTTACCAATATTCTCTAACAAACATCTGAACGGCTGGATTTATAACGAATAAATTACATAAAATGGATTCTGTTTACTAATTAGTTGGCTTCTGAAGGTAATTATTGTACTGAATTTTATTTAGGGAAATTGGGGTAAAGGGTGAACAAACTGGTGTTGATCCATTACATAAAATCCCATTAATATACGAAAATTTTAAAGTTGAAAAATGTGTTGCCTTGCCAAACAGATTGTATCTTTAACAAGAAAAAACACTGTTTTTTTTTAATTTATGTTTATCCCCAGATGACAGCATGGAGTCTTTCGACAGCGAGCGACGACCCCACTTCCCACAGTTCTCCTACTCTGCCAGTGGGACAGCCTAATATGCAAATCTCAAACATTCCTCCGGTCCCACCGTCATTCCCTCTCTCCATCCGACTGCACTCTCAAAAGGCCCCAGCCTACTCAGCCTCATCCTCCCCAGCATTGTCTGCACAAGCCCCCCGTCGGATGTCTCAGTCTGCGAGCCGTTGTTGTTGTTGTTTTACAGGATGGAGGAAGTGCGAGACAAAAACAAACGTGCTTGTTCTTGGTGGCCTTTGAAGACTGACCATGGAGATAACACTACCCTGCATTTCCTGGTTGTTATGCTGTATACAGAGCAGGCATCCGTACTCCATAATGAACGGGGAAATGTAGCTATGCACAAATTGGGCTACTCCCATAACTCGATGGGGTTTTTTTTTCTGTTTTTTTTCTCTTTTTTTTTTAAGGGGTTGTTTATATTCAATAAAACATCAACCATTTCAAATAGGTTTTAGGCATGCTGTGGACCAAAAACACCATTAAAAGCAGAGAGTTTGTTTGAGTGGGTGATTTATTCATGTTTTACCGAGTCTTTTCAGACATTTTTGGCCTCATAAAGTGAATGTACCGTATCAAATAAAGTTAATCTTCCTTCATACCGATGTGTTGTAACACATGCCTAATTCTCCTAAGACTGAAAAGTCCTCTTTGCTTTAAGCTACCCTTGATACAAAACTGAAACCAATCTGTCATATTACCATTTCACACAATGATATGTCTGAGGAATCAGCAGTGCAATCTAGTCTAACATGACACGAGCGCAAGTGCTCATTCGGTTTCTTTTAAGAATTGCTTGCACATCACTCAGATCCACTGTTTCTTGTTCAGGCTAATAAAAAGCATCTCCACTCCTGAAGTCGGTGCTTACACTTCCTGGTGCCTTTTCATGTGGATGCTCCTCCTTCTCCGAGCTCATCTTTTCTCTTTTGGGTTTTTCCTCTGTATACAGTACATTATTGGGTGCTATATTCCACCTGGTGCATTTGCTGCAGCCTCAGTGAGGTCACTTCAACATAATACACTTCTTCAGAAAAACTTTGCAAGCAAACTAGGCTTCAGGGGAAAATGGTGATCTTTCATTTGCTTCTTTAGGGGACTTCCACCCCTCTCACTAGCTTCTGAGTTATTTATGAGACCAATGTGGATGAAAAGGAGTTTCACTGTGCCAATGATATGCACTTTGTTGCCCAAAAATGATTGTATTAGGACCCCCTCTCTATGGCTGGTAAAGACTAAATTAGCTTCCTTTTGTAAGCTGAATTTGTGTGTTGTGGATACGTTTGAAACGAGATGCGTTGGTTTGAATCATTTCTTGCGCTGAGGCTAAAACCGATGCTCTTCTTTCAGAAGTTTCCGAAAACTCTTCAGTATTTTTAGAACGACAGATAATCATTGTCAAAAGTGCATATTTTCATTGAATGTAATGGAGATTTTTTACATTGTTTTCTCTTAAGTCGTTTCCAAACCTTTGTTCACTCTCTGAGTCTGTTTGTTTCTTATTCCTATGCACACTCCCGTCTTGGCTGTCACCTTCTGAAAATAGGGAAAAAAAAAAAATCATTTTATATTTTTTACTTCAACTTTTTTTGTACCTGCCCCTCCTGTATTCCTGTGACCAAGGACACCAGCTTTAGTAAACAAATAATATAAACTTTGTACACTGTTTTTACATGTTTTCTTCTCAATTGATGAAATAAAAGGTCTTATCAACCGATTGACTCATTTCTCTTCAGATTACATTCAAAAAATCCAGAAGGCAAACATACAAACGTATTGATGAAATCTTGGGCTAAACGCCTTTTTAGTGCTTGAATTCATTATTGGAGGTTATTTGTATTTGTGACAAATGTTTTTCCCAAAATGTTTTCTGTTTGTTTATTTTATTTTTTTCAATTGATATCCATGTAAAATTATATCAAAATGTTATTGAGGGAAAAAGTAAATGAAATATTTTGTAACTAATTCAAAAATGTAGTCATTGAGGACGATGCTGTGGGCAGCCATTATCTCTGATAGCAGCCAGTCTGGAAGTAAGTATAGGAACCTCTGACTGTAAACTGTTGCAGTATGACCGTTTCATGAATGCTCTGGTGTGCTGTCTGCTCTTATTTCTAGACACTTTAGGTGATATTTCACAGTAACATCCTGAATAACATCAATTGTCGCCAAGGACTGCTAAGCCACCTCATTTGCTTTTCCTGCTCCTCTTTAAGTCCTCCACAATCGTGGACAATATGTTCATTCACACCCTCCATAAAGAGTGCAAGCCGCAGAAGATTGATGATAAAGAAGCTCGCTGTTTAATGCGCTTCATCAAAGCAAATTAATGGAAGGTCAAGAAGAAGGAAAAAGATGCCAGCAACATACGACAACCACAGGCTTGAGCTGACTGAGGCGAATTCTCTTCAGCAATTTGAAGAGTCAGAAAGTGCAGCTGGAGTGTGTTTATTCAGGATATTGGCTTCATCTATAATTTCTAAATCAGAGACTTCAGAAGTGTCTTACCTGGGCGAAGTGGACTGTTCAGTGCCCAACATTTCTTTTGGAACTAAGGTTCGCATTTCACCTAAAATGCAAGATACCAGAGGTTGGATGAAAAGTGGAGGGTCACAGAATCAAACATTGAAGTGTGAAGTTGTCACAGTAGTGATGATTAGAGAAGCCATGTAAGTGGTGTTGGTCCTCTGTGTTTTATCGAACCTAAAACATCTCCTTCTATCTGGAAATCTTAGAATATTTCATGCTTACATCTTCTGACGAGCTTCATGAAGATGGCACCTGTCCATACTTTCAAAAGTGTCAGTACTTGTTTGAACAACCTTAGTATAGATCTATGTACTTGATTGGCCAGCAATGCTGATCTATAACGTCTTTAGAGAATTTTCAAGAGGAAGATGAGACACCAATAAATCAACCTGATTTCCCTGAATGTCTCACAGTGCTGAATAGGTGAACTAATTCACTGTAAAGAGTGAATTAGTGAACCAAATGTCAACTGATTAAGTACGTTTCCATACTTCTTTGCAGAAAGACATTTTTGTATTGTAAAGATGAGTATTGTAAAAAATTTCTGAGGTTCTGAATTTAGTTTGCATTAACTGCAGGCCATAATTATCTAAATCACCACAGATAAATGCATCAAATATGCATTTATCCATTTTTTTGATTTGAGTAACTAAAATGAATAATCTCATTTACTAAAACACATTGTAAGGCTAAGTTGCAGCTGGATCAGGAGGCTGAACTCTACCGTCTAACTGTAAAAAAAATAACTTACGCGGGAATTTAGCTTGTCTAAAACTTCCTGTGAACGTGAATTATGACCAAGAGTGAGAAAAGTGTTCTAACACACAGCGTCTTTATGTGTGTATGGCAGCTCGTGTCCAAGTCCAGGGTTTTGCAGCTGGTCTGAGACAAGGAGAGATGCTCCGTTCCCCTGGGGGCGCCTTGGGCAGATGGTAAAGTCTCTGGAGCAGATGTTGACAGCCAGGGCTCACAGTCTGCTGTTTTGGCCAGCTGCAATGCACAGCAACATTACAAGCTGAGGCAAAAGGTTTGGACCCAGTCTGACACTCGCCTCGCCTGGCTTTTTTTTTTTTTGGCTGGACTGGTCCTGAACGCAGCACAAAACTGAAATGTTGCTTTGGCACAGAGCTCACCTGAACTGTGATGTCACTTATATCACACACAGTGTGGAAGCCGGGACCCCTCCTGTATTTTTACATAGCATTCAGACATCGAGTCTCTGAAATCTGGGTGTTGTTCCTGACAGCTCAGTGTCACATCAGAGACATTCCTGGCAGCTGTTTTGAAATTAATTTTCCCCATTTCAAGAAGGTTGCTAAGCTCAGACTGCTGCTGGCTGAACTGGAGATGACTACCGGGACTCACTTGTAGTTTTGCTTTCACTTCCCAGTTGCACTTTACCAGTTATTACACATCATCTTTACGAATTTAGATTGTGCATAATTAAAACTTCTAACTGGTGCAAGTTTAATATCCCACTTCACTCAAGTTTTGATGTGAAAAAGTCAAAACAATTGTCAACCAAACTTGTCCTGTTATTTTAGGCAGAAAGCAGGGGTAAGTTTGACCTTCCTTCACCTTTGGACATTTAAGATTGTTGATTAAAAAAGAAATAGAAATCCACCCATCACTTTCCTTCCATTTCTCACTTATGCATCTCTTTGCTTTGGTTGTATAAAAACCTCCAATACATTCAATTAAAATTTGTGGTTACAACATGACAAATTTCAAAATACACTCAAGTGGTATAATATTAAGGAAAAATGCTGGATATCTTTAAGCAACCCAGATCTTAGGCTTGACACTTTTATCCCAAGGTCAAAAGTTAATCTTGTCACTTCAATAATACTGATCAATTCTTCCCGTCTGTTGCACCTTAGGGATTTCTTCCTAAGGCTGTCAGTTGCATAGCTTGTGCTGCTGAAGTAGGAAAACCTTGAGTTAGACATGTTGCTTTGATGTTGCCTGCTATTATTTTGTCTAAAAATGCCAGTTTTTGTCTAATATGCTGACTTTAATCTAAATTTTTAAATAAGTGCAACAATTGTATATTGTTTCAGCTCGTCTGCACCTCAAGGGGACCAGAAAGATCGTGGGACGAGGAGAAGGAAGCTACAGAGCTGCAAGACAAGAAGCTGAGGACCACTACACGCATGAGGACGTTACCCTGAGGTCCAAGACCTGCCGCTCTGAGTCAGTACTCTTCCTGTACTGGGAGCCTCCTGCTGCTGCAACGCCTTCTTCATCATCAGGCCAGTTCTGGGGTTCAAAATGCCAAACTCTGTCCGTCTCTCTCAAAGTTTCCCTTTTTTAGTTCACAGTGTCAGCATTAGGGAAAAATAGGCTAGATTATTGTTTTTACTTATTTGATTATTTCTGCTACTGAATTAAGCAGTACTGACCCTTGCAAAATTGCCTTACTAATAAAATAATTACCATTAAGAAAATCTAAAAGGTGTTGTGGACATTCAATTAATGAGTCACGTTAAATAGCTATGAAGTTTGATTCTGGGAGGAGAAAGTGGAAAATGTTTTATAGGTTGCTTTTAGTCAAAACTAAAACAACATCATTGGGACTCACCTGAGTCACTAAAACCAACCTGGTTCAGTAACAAGTGCAAGTTGTAATAAAGAGAAAGAGCAACCGTTAACAGGTGGGCTCTGTGAAGCTAGTTGGCTGCAGGCTTCTCAAACTGGCTAATTCACAGAGTGAAAAAGGCTGGGACAATCTGGATGGAGGTCATTAGAAACCAGGCTAGTCTTTCTCGCAGCCAGCTTAATCAGAGTTTACTTCAGTTCTGGACAGGGTAAATCTCAGCAGATTTAGGAAACTCAATTCACCGGTTAAATGGAGAGCTGGAACCACATCTCCCTCCTCTGAGAAGGAGAAGTAGAGACAGAGAGAGAGAGAGACAGAGAGAGAGAGAGAGACAGAGAGAGAGAATGGGGGGGGGGTGTTGCACAACAACAGTTTTTAATAATTTTCTTCCGTTGTTTTGAAGTGAAGCACTTTGGGATTCTTATCTATGAAAAGTGCTACATCAATGACTTCTATGGTGTACTTACTTGTTTCATATTAATCACTAGGAAGTTGCAAAAAGGAAGGAATATTTTGTAGATTTAAAAACAAAGAAAATGCCAAACCAAAGACACCATGACACCACTGCTATTAACTCAGTGTTAATGTACTGAAGCCTGCTTTTGCTAATTGACTGTTGTGCCCTCAAATTCCTGATGTTGCAGCAGTGAATGTGCGTGATCAGCTGCAGGCCAGGAGCTGCTTCAGTGTCTTTCATAAACACCTCAGCAGGATGGCTGCAGCTTCACAAGGCTTGGCAGTGCACTCCATAACAAGCTCAAAATGCACTGAACAAAATACGTGCTTCCAAGAAAATATGTTATCCTTAAACAGAAGCATAGAGAAACTAATGAATTTGTAAAACAATAGGTATCTGCTCAGATAAAGCATTAAAAAACCGATCTGATGAACTTCATATACAGACAGACCCCTTCTTTATGACAAAGACAAGATTGATGTGAACATTAAACCAAGCAGAACAACAGTTATTGGAGTTTACTTTAATGCCGGATAAACCAATTTATATTTAGTTGGCAAATCCAACAAAATGAAGAAACAACATTCTTATGTATATTGCTCAAAGGTATCAGTGAAGAATCGTGATTAGCAACAGTTACAATCAAGCAAATACATGCAGGTCGTCTATTGGTGATTCTTTATTCATTGGGACTACAGCTCCATCTAGCGGCCTCCAGACTGCCGGGGGAAATCAGCCTCTTAACCCTGATCTACTCGAAATGAAGTTTCATTTTTCCCTGAGATAAACCAATTTATCTCAGACAAAAAAAGGATTAAGCTTGTGGCTTTTAATACTTGTACTGTGAGTTTATATTGGAGCATGATTAAATGACTACATTTCCAGTTCAATCAAAGTATTCTTTGATTCTGCAAATTTCTTTACAGCCCTGCAAAAAATGAGACAACTTTCTCGATATCTTAGGCTGTTGTTAATCATATTGAACATTTCCCCATACTTTAAATCCCAATACGTTTTTGTCAGAATTTAGGTAAAAACACAAAAAAGTGCTCTTGGCAAGTTCGTAGATCGTCTATGGTAGCTATGCCTCACTAAGTGCGATTTCAGAGTTTCTTCTTCTGATTACCACCCAAGGGTATTTCAATATATTTATTTATTTATTTTTGTTTGTTTGTTTGTTTGTTTGTTGTTTGTTTGTTTGTTTGTTTGTTGTTTGTTTGTTTTTCTTTTGGGGGATTGGGGTGAAGCTTCTGTCATTCTAATCTGAAATAAGTAAGTGATTATATAAATGTATCAGTTTCTTGACCAATTAATAATTTGTGATATTTGAGATATTTTCAAATGTTTTTCAATAAATAAAGTACTGAAATTCGTTTTGGCATAGGCGATTTCATGTGTTGTCTTTATTTTTTTTCCAAATATACATTTTTAATGTATATTCAAAATGTATATTTGTAAAAATATACATTTTGGGATTCTATAAATTGCTATTCTATTAATTGATATAATTATCAATTAATGATACATTAATTGATAATTAATGTATCATTATAATTTTTACACTGTCAACAATGACACCAATTTTGGCCCTTTGTTGTTATAGTTCATAATACGACATTTAATCCCCTAACTTTAAATTTCCAAAACTATGACTTTAAAAGTGGAAATGATAAATTTGAATTCCAACCTTATAACTACAAATGCCATTAGTGGAGCAAGTTAAAAGTTTAAATCTCAGAATTATGACTTGAAATCTATGACTTTGAATTTCAATACTATTACTAAAATTCAAAACTTAATCTTAAGTACTATTATATTAAAAATTTAATTTGTAACTTTAAATCCCGTTCTAACTTAAAACCTAGGCTGCATCTCCAAACTATGTAATCAGAACTCATAATTAATTTGAATCTAATTATTTTGACAGACACGAGTGTGAGACTGAATCTCATCTTCATAAGTTTCACAACATTTACAATTTGATTCTTTCCAATGGCGGAAATATTCTCCCTTAAATTGCTGTCACACTCAAGTGGAACATTTTTTTGACACCTTAACAAGGCGCACACAGGGGGGCGTGGCTATTCGTTTAGCTGCGCTCGGAATTCAGTCAGAGTAAGACCTCTGTCTGTTCTTTCTTCTCAGGTTAAACCCGTTTGATGGGACGTTGTCGTCACCGTGTCGGGACCAGAGGCTGGAAGCGTTTGGAGGAGAGTTTAGGTCGGTTGTCATTCCCAAAAACGAGGAAGAGGGTGTGTTAGACTTTACCTGGCTCGAGTCACCTGTTGGTTTCATGTCAGTCGTCGAGTTTCATTGACGTTACGACGTTAAAACACACTGGCTTCACTAAGGCGTAAAACAGAAAAGGCGTTTAAGGTGAGTCTGTACTCCTGTTGGGAACAAATCATTTGGAGAGAAAGCTTGTTGCGCTCTAAAGTTCACCAATGTTAGCTAAACAATACCAGCAACAAACACTAGCTAGGGACATTTCAAACAGCTGGGTTGTCTCTTACGAGAAAATACACAAGCTTACACTTGAAAATATAAATATTTACGGGTCATTTTGGTCAGTTTTAGCTTACAAATGTTACAGGAAGTAAAGTCTCCACTGAAAGTTTAAAGTTGTTAGCTAGCGTCCATAGATTGAGAATCAATTGGCATGTTTACTAGCGTGTTGTAAGTTAG
Source organism: Poecilia picta (assembly GCA_033032245.1). NCBI lineage: Eukaryota > Metazoa > Chordata > Actinopteri > Cyprinodontiformes > Poeciliidae > Poecilia > Poecilia picta. The sequence continues at coordinate 10,908,768 of CM065374.1, forward strand.
AATGTATTTATATCTCAGTTGATTAGATTAAATCCCATTCTGGAATGTGTTGACTTTAAAATGTTATCAGTTTCTTAAACAATGTCTTTAAAAATGTCTACCACTAAGTGACTTGTGGCCATTATTGGATTGATTACTTAAGCTAAGGCGTGAGGTTAAGAGCTGTAATTCTGTGCTGATACTCCCTTGAGTTAAGTAGGAAGAGGTGAAGTTATACAAAAAAAAAGTTATTAAAAAAATAGATAACATGTTGTGTGTTTATCCTTAAGAACATTACATCATGTCAAATGCAAATGGAAACGCCGTCAGGCAATAAATGGTTGGTTAAACCATCTTCGATTAATTTGACATTAATCTCAGCCAAACCTGTCTTTTTTGTAAACATTTTCTTTATGATAACCTTAAACAATCCATTATTCATTGGTATACAGAGAAACAATCACATGTAATAAAACGTAAATGTAATAATACTCTTTGAATGATACCAACACCATGTTTGTAGATTTAAAACAGTAGATGGTTTTAGTATTTTTAAAATAGGAAATTCTGGCTAATCAATGTTTTATTTACTTTTAAACCTATACATAAAGTGATTCCAAGTCCCAGAAAAACATTCAAATAATTATTTACACATTTATTTTTTTTATTATTCAACCTTCAACACTCAGAAAGACATTGGAATTGGCAAATTTTCTGCTCAAAAGTAAAATTGTTCATGGTCAGTAAATGCATCAACTGACAACATGTTTTATTTACTTTTTATTCCGAGTTTAATAAAACTAAACCAAGGACATTGTTATAGGTATGTAAGAACAGTGTTTCATCCTTAATTCCTTTACTTGTTTGATGCAAAAACAATTGCTGCAGACCTGCTGAGTGTAACATGTCTGTTACAAGAATATTAGATATATTATGTAGTTATTTTAGTTTGTTACATACTTATAAAAATATAGAATAAAACCCAATTAAAACTGGTGGTGGTTGACAAATGATATGGTTATTGTGCAGAATATTGTCTTTTTTTGCTATTCTGCTCTTTATTAAGACAAGTATACCAGGCTAGTATAAGCTACTTCATTAGTCAGGCTATCTGCTCAAGTAGTCAGCCTGCAGCTGGGAAGTTAACAGCTTGTTACCAACTTTTCACAACAGTTACCTTAACATGAGTGAAAGGTGAAAATTATCCAAACAGATTAAGTATTTTCAGTGTATTTAGGATAAGCCTGAATAAAAAATTGATGGATATGTTGTGTGTTTTGTTTCCAGGATGCCAAAAAGATCTTGACACTTGGCCCCAACATGAGCGTCACGTCATGGTTCCTGGTCAGCAGCTCGGGTACGCGCCACCGGCTGCCCCGGGAAATGATCTTTGTTGGCCGAGAAGAATGTGAGCTGATGCTGCAGGTGAGTCCAAATGCTGCTGAGACGTAAAGTTCAGCTGACAGTCAGTCAGCTGAACTTTAAACCAAGGTTAAGAAATGTTCTGAGTCCTCTTTAGTAATCTCTGACTGTAAGCTCCCCTAGGCTCCCATTTGAAATGCAGCTATGTCATTCCTCTGTGTTGTTTTGCTCCACATTTTCCTTGCGGTCTTTGCATGATAATTTCCTTCTCAATCTGTATTTAGAGCAGTAAAAGAGGAATGCACTCTCCAAGGCAGTTTGTACAATTATTTGCTGTGTTGAACACAGAAATGCCCTGCTAAACCACAGAAGTTTCTTAGATTAAAACGTTACGCTGATCCACATTTAGGCAGTGTTGGAAGCAGAAATTCCCCCACAGCTTCTTACAGTGTACACCGATGCATGCCTTTTCCATTTCTCATTTGAAACTGACCTGGTGCAACCCGTTTGTGACCCAAATAGTTTAAAATCTATTGTTTTTTTGTGGCTCTTCTGAAAGATGAGATTCCTGTTTTGCATGAAAAACAAAAATTTCCCTTATGTGAAGTCGTTTTAAATAGCATTATTTCTGGCCGGGCTGTTTGATTTCTATCTGGATGGGCATTCCTTTCTAACAATAGTCCAGACATCTACTTTGTTTCCACTTCGGTGATGGGTTTATTATTTGTCAGTGTCAAGAGTTCCGATTTTCTCATTCTGATAATGGGAGCAAAGTGAAGCTTTGAGCCATTGAGTTAATAACGTATTATTGATATTATCACTCACAGATTAACTAATCGGGAGTGCAAAGCAGCTGACAAACCCATCTCTCTGAGCAGGACAGTGTTTACAAGCCACATAAAAACTTTAAGACACTTAACAAAAGCATCTGAATAGTTGTTCTCTGTGAGTCCAACATTATTTACAACAAAACTGCCAACGGTCCGTTTGAGGACAGTGCTAATTTGGCAAATTAATTTGACAATCAGTCACAGTTTTTCCCTTTTTTTTGACAGAGAGGCCCAGGATGCTAATGAGCAGAAAAGACTCAGTCAGATCAGTAATGTGCTCAGTCTGTGTAAAATAAAGGGAGGCAGGTTTTTGCTGTTGTCATCTGTAAAAATAGTTTGATACATGAGGAGGACCAACTTTAGATTTACTTCAGTTTTGCCACAAATTCTCAGTTATCTTGTTTTTACGTGGGCCATGCTAAAACTTGAATATACTTTGATCTCCACCATTCCACTGTATCTCTGACTCTATATGTTCACCTGGTTCTTTGCATCCTAGTTGACTTTAGCTGATGCTCTGACAAAATTTGGTCTTGAACAGGATTTTTATCTGTCACTTAGTGCATACAGGAACCTAATTTAATAGCATTTTTAATTATTAAATTAATACACTGCTGACTGTCAGTAGGTGTACCATTCAGTATTGCTTTTACTCTCTTTTCCTTTTGATGTTCCCAAGTTATTAATTCAGGTACACATTTCTCAGTTTTTCCTCAATGTTTGGGCAACTATTTAAGTTGTACTTTGTTTCTTACTTTTCTCTTGCAGTCTCGCAGCGTGGACAAGCAGCATGCTGTGATCAACTATGACCAAAACCGAGACGAGCACATGGTGAAGGACCTTGGCAGCTTGAATGGGGTGAGTTAACTCCATCCTGAGCACCACAGACGCCACAAATGGTTGTTAGAAAAGTGAAAACCAGCAAACTGGCTTGTCCTGGAGCCAGGGCTTCATTGTTTGCTACTCTGTGCCCTTCTCCCGTTACTGCTGCGCTGCCACTACACTGCACCATTATCCCACTCAAATCCAGAGTTGGTCATTGGGAGAAACTCGTAATTGTTGTCACAGAGTGTTTCTTGTGATCTCAGTAACTGCAGACGAAATGAATTGGAGCAGAACAGTGTGGAGACCTGTAACTGAAATCCACTGACCAGCATTTGGTCACGGAACAAAATCTGCTCTTTGTGCGCCGTGTTTTACTTGTTCCTCCAGATTTTGGGATCTGAACAGAAACACTAGAATCCTTTTCTTCCGTGCTGACTTGAGACAGACGGAAAACCAAGAGAGATCAGTCAGTTGTTTCTTTATTTTCACCCACCAGTATGGAAGTGTAGAGAGGGTTGCTGTTGCGTAACATAACACATCTGAAATCATAGTGAATTAATTCTAGTGAGAAAAAAAACACTTTCAGGACGAGATTGCATGGAACAAACAGGCAGTTCATCTGAGTTGTCACAAATTCATGTATATGATATATTTTCATAAGTCTTTAACTTTTTCACAACCACTTGCTATTTTTTTATTGCTGACCAACACAAAGTTGTTTGCTTTTTAACATGTTTTCCAAATAAAAATTGTAGGTGTGGTGTTGCCTTTGTGTCAGTCCTTTATACTGTAGCGTATAAAGGACGCCTCATTGAGGAAGCGGAACAACTGCTTTACCAGTCTTAAAAATGGGGAATCATTTTTTTGATTCTGATCACCACCCTTTGATGGACAGACAATATTAAGTATGTTAATGATTATCTGACTTTTTAAGCTACTACATCAGAACAAGTGAAATCAATTTTGCTCAGTTTTAGTCCCACCCTCTTTCGCCATCTGAATTGGTTCAGTCCAACTCACGTCATGCACCACAGTCTGATTTGGAAATACCCAGTCAGACAGCCATGGGGTGAAAAAGTAAATGAATCTGAGCCTGGATTGGTTTTCTAAGTGTTGTCACAACGTAGCTGCATTTATACAGCAGAACATGTGCATGGACTCGCTCTATTCAGGTTAGGGCTGGACCTATAATACTGTAGCAACATGAGAACACATGCAGGTGTTATGCGGTCTGTGTGTGTTGCAACGAAGCTTGTAAACAGTATTCAGTGGTTGTTTTATGGTTAATACCAACAATAAACCTTTAAATAAGCTTACTAAATCAACATAAATCCAAGACAACATGAACTGACAAAAAGGCAAAACATTTTTTATCAAAAGCAGCTAATCAACAATTTTTCATTTCACCCCATCTCTGCCTATCATCTCCTCAACATGATGCCTCCATTATGTTTTATTGTGAGGATAAAACATAATGTGTTAATGATGCGTTAGTTTTTCTTCCTGACTCAGCGTTTCTGCTTGTAGCTCACACAAGTGGATTCTATTTAGATGGCTTTCTTGTGGAACTTGTTTGCATTAGATTTTATATTGTGGGTATCTGAGTTAAGGGGGCTGAATACACACACTAAACACTTATCAGATTTGCATTTGTGTAAAAGCTTTGAAATGAGTTTTTCTTCCAATAAAATTCTCTTAAAGTTTTAAGAGGCTGAACTGTGAAAAAAATTGTAAATATTTTTGCAAGTCACTATAAAATGCATTGATTTTTGTCTTACAGACGTTTGTGAATGACTTGAGGATCCCGGACCAGACTTACATCACCCTGAAGCTGTCCGACGTTATTCGCTTCGGTTATGATATCCTTTTTCATTAATTTCTTTCACAGGTGGCTCACATTCTGCTGTTGTTGGGTTAATCCTGCCTTATAGGCTTTTCTCTGTAGTTTCTATGAGCAAATATGTTTAATGCTTTTTTCCTTCTTCCTATGCATTAATTGTCTGGGGGGGATTAATGCAGTACATTCAAAACTTTTTGATTATGGCCAAAAATCGAAGCGCCCTTTGACACTCGAGGAAACTCATGAGTGGGTAAATTTATTAAGATAATGTAAAAAGAAGATGGATTTAGATACATTTATATATACTTCAATGCAGTTCAGAACACAGTATGTGTTCTCAGTGAGCAAATTACAATGAACTATTCCAGACATATACATTAATTCAGTCAAGGCGTCTTCATCCTATTAATGATCTAATCTATAGCAATTCATTCATTGTGATCAATATGTTCTTATTGTCTTTTTAATTTAGCAAAATTTCCAACTGTTTTTCTACAAATCACTGGCTGGCTGCCATTGTTCAGAATCTTCTGCTCTTGGCATATCAGGCTAAATTTAGGCAACATGTTTGGAGTTTTTTGGCTGTTTCTGCTTCTCTAGATTATAAACTGTTTCACTGATATTAAATAAATGAGTACTTTAACTTGCTCTGCACATGTCCATGTGTATATCTTGGAGAAGAATCAACACAAGGTCCCAGAGGAAGCTCTGAAAGTAAGAAATACTGACATCCTGTCTCTTCTCTGTCTTTGAGTGGTCTGCTGAAAATGCTCAATGTATTCACTTGGTTCTAAGTGTTTAAATTAGGCTAGTTCCTGTTGGATATCCTTCCTTATGTATAAGAGCAGTTCACATCTGTGCTGATTGTTAGCCAGAGGTTCCTCATATCCTGCCTGCCTGTTGTCTGTTTTTGCAGCACGAGAAGTACACCAGCCAGCTGCAGCTCAGCATAAAATCTCTGGAAGCCAAGTCGAAGGAAAAGCAGCAGCTTGAGAGCTTGGAGAAGAACAAAGACGCTGTTTCTAATGTCAAACTGCAGGAAAAGTCTGAGCGTAAGGCCCAGTCACTCACAGGTAAACCATAACAGCAGATATATGCTTGTGAGAAAGCAGTTTGCTTAAACCAAACCCATGTGCTATTGAGTAGAACAGTTCTACCTTAAATGGATTTGAATGTTCTGTTCTCACACAAGGAAAGAGGAAGTCTTAGTGAGCCTCCATGTGCTGGTCAGCTTTGGTTAGAGATCCCCTGATAGAGCAGTGGAGGCTTTTTTTATTAAAAGCTTCCCTGGTGTGAGATTAGGACGACATGTTAAGAGAGAGGCTGAAGCGACAATCCTGTGGTGTCTGCAAAGGAATCGATCTTGACATCCCCGGCCTGGCAGGATGAGTGAGTTTGGAGTTGAGGACAAGCGTCCTTATCTCTCTCAGACATGTCTGGCTGCTAACTAGAGTTGGGGTGCCAGCAGAGATGACTGGTTCTTGTTGTTGTTTAAGATCTGGAGGTGAAAGCCTATATTTGAACTCTCTCACGTTCTGTTCTTAGATTTACTCGTTTAATCCTGTTTTACAGTGTTGACATAAGGGAAACAGTGAGACAACTGTCTGCTCTCTGGAAGCACTTTGTGAATGAGTTCCATTCACACTGACTCAACTATTGCAGTTGTGGTTTATTTAGCTTTACGCCCTTTGAATGTGGTGGGAAAACTTCCACTTATGCTTAAAATAGATTTTTTTTTTCTACTGGAGCCTCACACTCTTCTAGAAACAAATCATTTCAAACTCTGAACTTTTTCACCATTACGTTTGTTGGTTCATACAGTAACTGTAGTCAGCTATTTATTTTGCTGTTGTGAGCCAGCTCTCAAAAGACAGATAACCAAACTAACCTTCGCCTGTCTTTCTGTGTGCACTGACACAATAAGATAAGGATGGTGTTTCAAAGCTCGCCTGAGAAGCTAAAGTTAAAGTTGCAGCAGCAACTTAGCTCCTACCTTTGTTGATAGGCAGTGTGTTTGTGTGGGAGCCTGTGTAGAAAAGCCTCTTCAGCATGAAACCTGCTTTTCATATCTCTGTTGACTTTTATGCAAACTCATTCTCTTCAGATGAAGTTACCATACATTTTTTTTCCTACTGTGGATTGAATGTGTTAATCTGGCTTTCTCCACTACTGAAAGAGCTATTGTATTTTTTCTTCAGCGTGTTGGTACTCCTTTTTTCCTTGCAGGATGTGGAGGGGATCCAAACCTCCAGCTGCTGCAGGGCAGGATGCTCCAGCTGTACAGTGTTTGTGCTTCAGTCAGGCCTTTTTTACCCCAAAATGGTTTGGGGCAGTTTAGTGTTTAAGAGAAAGAGCATGAGATATCCTGAGTTTACTCTGATGCAATAATCTTTAATTTTAGAAAACCATCTATTTAGGAGTAGCTGAGCTTGCTCTTTGAAAAATTATGTCATTTGTATGTTTTGTTTTTCAGGTCTAGAAAGCACAGTGAACATGGCGTATTGAGAATTTCTTTTCAGACATTATTCCATCTTAAAGTATGCAACCATCCTTCTGAAATTCCAACCATCTTTCTGCACATCAATTCATTTATCTGCCATCTGTTTGTCCATCTGTCCTTGCCTTCCTCTATCAATCTATCCATCTTTCATCTGCCCTTCTGTCCATCCCTCCCTTTTTCCATCTATCATTTTGTCTGTTTGTTTGCTGTATCCCTTTGTCCAGTCAACTCTTTGTCCATCTAAACTTCTGTCCATCAATCTTTTTATTCAGTCATTAATCGGTCCAGCCATCTTTTTGATCATTTGTCTATCTGTTGAACCGTCTAACCTTTTAAGTACATTTGTTTTTCCTTCGTACCTTTCTTTGCTCTGATTTTTGTACCTTCCTTATTGAAAGCAGAAATAGTTTTACAAAGAATACATAGGTATATTTTTGGATTAATGCATTTAAAAAGGGGTTTGAAAAGGACTGAGAACTCTGGAAATTTGAGCCCAGAAAAATATGGAATTTCGACCTAAAAAGCGTCTCATGTTCATGTGTAAAGATGTGCTTTATACGTTTATTTTCTTCTTTCATAAATTATTTTCTTTAACAATCTCATCATAACTCAGCAGAGGGCACTTTGCCGTGCTCGTGCATGTTTTCTTGAGCTAAAACGAGAGGACTGAGTAAGAGGAAAGGAATTGGTAACATGCCCATGTTCTTCTCTTGTCACTGTGTTTACATCTTATTGCATGTATCCAAGGCAACAGTGGTAAAGTATTTCTAATGCCTGTGTTTGTGGAGCCGTATTAAACCTCTAAACAGGCTGTTTGGTCCTATCTATCACGCCAAAAAAGCAGCTCTTAGATTATCTGATTAATCCATTATGGGCATGCTGGAATGTGAGTGGAAGTGTGCCAGGTTACATGGCAACACCAAAGCAGGAAAACTCTTCTTTGTGCTGCAATAATAAGAGTTTAAACTGCATGTATTAGAGTGTCTGTATCTACAAGACGCCTTGATTTATTATGCTTTTATGTTCTGTATTTTTTTTCCTTTTCATGGAAGATTAGGATTAACTACACTGTCATCTCATGAGATGGATTAGATTAGGTGGTCTGCATGATACTGCTGGTACAGCAGTTGAACCCCTTTAAGTCGTGGGAATGTGCAACAAAACTAAGTGCTGCAAGAAGTGTAGTGCTGCAATTCTTATAGTGCGACTACACAGTTTCTCAATACAGATTCTCTCATTAAAAAAATATCCGTTGTTCTCCTGTGTGAGTATATATGCCTGAGTACATACTCTGGCATATGTACTGAATCTGAGTATACACAATTTTTCTTCCAGCTCCTACAGATTGTCCAATATCTAAACCCACTCCTCTATATGGCCAACCTTCCTGGTGGGGGGAAGATGAGGAACAAGCCAACACAAAGCAGAACAGAGGTGGAAAAATGCCAGAAGATGAGGCTTCAGGTCAGAGAATGCATTCTATGTTTGTACAGTTGACATATTTCTAGTAGATATCTGAAGGTTTTGGGTCAAAAATAAAGTTTTTTTATACTAAATATACCTCTTGAAATTGTGGTTTCATCAGATTATAGCACTGTCTTCTACAATTTTTTGATACATTTTAGCCAGTAATGGATGTTGTCATGGTACATTAATGGCTTCCGTCTTACCATGCTTCTTAGTTCAGACCTATTAAGAATATTAGAGACTGATTTCACATTTAGAACATGACCAGTTTCAGCAGTTGTTTCCTCTCTGTAGCCTCCTTAACCAGTTTATTCCTGGATTTTTTTTATTTATTTTTTTACCAATTTTTGGGGAGAAATATCCATTGTTTCAGCAATTATGAATGACTGTCTACATATGATTCTGTCCAATTGTTTATATATTTAATATTTTTTTCTCCTATTTGGTGAAATCTAACTGGGACAGTTGAACTTTGTAGGTGATGGCAGCTGTTTTATTTTTAACATTCAGTTGGACAAAAATCTTGTACTTCCAAAAAGTAACCTTTCAGGGTGTGCTTTAATGTCCATTCATTGCTTGGTCATAATGATGACTTCTGGATGCATTGAGCAGATACACAGTCCAGTCACATTAATGTGACCATCTGTCAAAAGCCAGAATAACCACCTTTCGCAGAGCGAACTGCTACGAGACGTGCAGGAAGAGAGTCACTTAGGTCCCTGAAGGTCTTCTCTGGGATGTTGAGCCATGCCGACTCTAATGCCGTGGCCAGCTGCGCTAGATTACGCGGTTGAGGATCCATGGCGCGAACAACTCGATCGAGATGGTCCCACAGATGCTCGATTGGGTTTAAGTCAGGTGAGTTTGCTGGCCAGGGGAGGACGGTAAACTCATCCTGGTGCTCTTCGAACCACGCACGTACACTGGCAGCTGTATGGCACCTCGCATTGTCCTGCTGGAAGATGCCATCATCCTGAGGAAAAACAATGCGCATGTAGGGGTGGACATGGTCCGCAAGGACAGATGCGTACTTGTATTGATCCATCGTGCCTTCCACAATAATCAGTGAACCCAGAGAATGCCAGGAAAACATTCCCCAGACCATAATGCTCCCGCCTCCAGCTTGGACCGTTCCTGCAATGGTTGCAGGGTGGTTCCTTTCAGAGGTTTCACGCCTTATACGCCAACGTCCATCTGTCCGATGGAGCATAAAACGCGATTCATCTGAAAACGCTACCTGTCGCCACTCAGTGGACGTCCAGCTGCTGTACTGGAGTGCAAATTCTAGCCTTCGTCGTCGATGAACACCAGTCAGCATAGGTGCACGAACCAGGCGTCCGCTTCGGAGGCCCAGACGCAGCAATGTTCGCTGAATAGTGGTTTGGGAGACACTTGTGGTAGCCCCTTGGTTCATTTTAGTGGTCAGTTGCTCAACGGTAGCCCGTCTATCTGCCCGAACGCATCTCCGCAACCGTCGTTCGCCTCTGTCATCTATGGCCCGTGGTGCACCACATTTGCCACGTCGTTGATTTTGGACAGTCCCATTTTGCCATGCACGGTACACTTTTACCACGGCGGCACGCGAACAGTTCACAAACTCAGCCGTTTCGGAAATGCTTCCACCCTTGGCCCGAAAGCCAATGATCATGCCCTTTTGGACGTCGGATAAATCGCTTCGTTTCTGCATTACGCCAACGATTGAAATGTTTTCCGAAGCCCACACACACCCTTTATATACGCTCAACTGCACTGTGCTGCCACCTGCCTTCTGTGATTGGTTATTTAACTCTGAAGTGGAAAGTACGTGGTGGTCACATTAATGTGACTGGACTGTGTATTTATCAGTCAGACTATGGTGAGATGTGATTTAATAAAGTTAATTCTCACAAGAAAACTAAAATGGAAAAAAAAAGATAAGATTTGGAGACAGTTGAATTGTAAAAGATAAATTTGTGACGATAGTTTTAAAAGAATTGTGCTACTGTTGTTTTACATCTCAATAACCTTATATTTTAACAGTTTAGTTAACTCTGTTTTTTCTAAGTTCAATATCCACTGTATATACTGTATATACAACTCATCACATCTATGAGTTGGTGCCATGTGATGCTCAGTGCTTGTCACTGAGAGGTGGATGGTTTTAAGCCTCGGGCATGTTGCTGGCTGACAGTTAGGAGGTGTTCGCCATGGCGATGGGCACTGACTGCCTGCTCGCCTCGTGATGGATTATGACCGTTTAAGCTGGTGAAGGGGGGGAAGGGTCATTGTTCCCCTTGTGTTGCCCAGAGTGAAACGGATTAGCACTGCTCAGCTAACCTGCTGTGGACTCTGAGCTCCTGAAGTGATATTTGGGAATGTCTAACCAGGAACTTAAACCAGCTGATTGATTTTGTTTTCTCGTATTAACAGCTGGATCATTTGGTATTTGGTTCATTGATTAACAGTTACAAGGTAATTTTTAGTTCTGGATACTAAATTTATAATAATACATATTGAGATAGACACGTCATCTAATCAAAAGATTACACATCTGATAGAATGTTCATTAATTTCACTGAACTCCAATTCAGAATCGTATGGCATTCTGGGAGATGTAGGCAAAGGAAAGGCTCTAGCTATTCAAACTCTCACTGCCAGCTAAGTAAGGTTGGTGGCATCAACTGCAGTAACCTGTTGAGTAACTTACACAGCAGCAGTTTCAGTTTTTACCACTGTGCCTCACAACTGCTTTAGAATAAAAAACACATGGAGTGAAACTTGTGGATAAAACGGAAAAAGTCACATCACCAGTATGGCTGTACTTATGATATTTAAAACAAGAAATGAGTCAATAATTATTAATATCAACTGATATGAAACACTTATGTTTTTCAGCCACACATGTTTAGGTTGAATTGTTATTTTAGGAATGCATCCACGCTCATTCCAAATAAAAGGGTTAAATTTAACTTTTATTTCTATTCTCTTTAAGGTGTTTTCCTCTGTTTGTTCAAGTAAGATAGATTTATCACTTTGTCTTTTTATCCCTTTATTGCAACAGAGCCTATTAAAGATGGCCCAAGACATGAGGTGAACCGTTCTCAGTCAGACACTCAGGCCAAGGCCATGTTCTCCTTCCGTCAAGAGCCCAGCTACTTTGAGATCCCAACAAAGGAATTCCAGCAGAAATCTGCAAAAAGCCCAAACACACAGGTTCAGGAGATACCGACAAAGGATATCTCAGCTCCCACACAGTTTGTCCCCTCCACGCCCACGCCTCCGGTGGTCCAGAGCCACGCCTCTTTCACCATCGAGTTTGACGAATGCAGTCCAGGTAAACTGAAGATCAAAGACCATGTGACAAAGTTTGCCCTTCGCCAGCAGCGTAAGCAAACCTCCCCCGAGGCCCCTTCCGCTCCTACAGAGGTGGTGTCAGCAGAGAGCAAAGTAGCTGATTGGCTGGTCCAAAGCAATGCAAGCATGTTGAGGAGAAAGTCAAAGGGGGAAAATATGTATAGCACAAACAGTCACTCATCAGATCTGAGAATAAGGGATGGTAAGTCCTCTATAAACTTCTGATAAATTTGATATTGAATGATAGTTGTCTTTCTTGAGCATTTCTATCTATCCTCAGCAAACTGCTACGAGAACGGCATTCCTGCTGAATCTGAACCAGTCAACGCAAATGAGTCCCTACAATCCGAACCCCAATATGCTTTGCACAGTTCACCTAAAACCTCAGAGGAACCTCTGTCCTCCTCTCCACCAGAATCCAGTCTCTTTCCCATCATGGCAATGCAGAAGCAAAACAAGCCTTCGTCATCGAGTTCTTTGACGATAACTTGAGAAAGAAGCGCTCTCAGTCTTTCACACATACCGCCAGCCCACCTGAGCCCTCAAACCTCCGGATCCAGCAGGAGCAAAAGAGCTCAAGCCCAAATACAGAGAGAAATGACTCATCTTCATCTTTCACCACTCTGCCAACCCAGCGTTTCACTATTCCACTGAAAGGGTCCGATTGTTCGGGGTTTCAAAGAGCTGGCTCTCTACGACGGAAAAAGACAGATGAAAGGATCAGCACCAGCTTTTCCTCTCGCTCTTCTTCTTCTGTTTCTGTGAGACCCTTTAGCAGCGTCGGTCGGAGGTCCAAGCTTGCGAAGGAGTTTAATGCTGAATTACTCAAGAAGAAAGAAAAATCTTCTCCTAAAGCAGCTCAAGAAGTTGTTTCACAGTCTGAACAGAGCCAGGCGAGCCCCCCTCCATCTGATGGACATCTCCACCCACAGACGCCCTCCCTATTCACCCACCTGCTCCCCTAAGAACCTCTGTCACGCCTGCTCAAAATGTGGAAGTCAGAAGCCCCAGAAATGAGGAGGACGACAGTCTGAGTGATGCGGGAACTTACACTATTGAAGCAGATATTCAAGATAAGGAGTTGGAAGAGGCACGCAGCAAGATTGACCAGGCAAGTTTCTCTGTCGTACTTATTTTCCAAGGAACTAAAGTGTCCTCTCTTCAGGAATACTTCCTGGAGAGAAGTATCCTGAATTGTTAGCCAGCAATCTTTTTATGTGAGCTTGAAATATTTGCAGCTTCATCTTCATCCGTGCAATGCTTTGTTCCTGACAGGTGTTTGGTGTTGTTGAGACCCCAGAGCAAATGAGCCAGGCTGAAGCAGAAGCATCCTCTGCATTTAGGCCTGTTACTGGTCAGGGCAGGGAGGAGTATAGGCAGAGTAGCTGTGGTGAGGGTATTCCAGCTCCAGAGCAGGGACATAGTCTGGTAAAGGTAACTTCATCTCTTCGGCTGGGACTGGGACTGAAAAATTCTTGATTCATTAAATCTAATCAATATTTTGAATAGAGATGCACTGGTTAGAGATTTTTTGACCGATTTCAGACAACAGTTTTTATAAAGCTCTGAGATGCTGATTTGTGTTTGGGAACTACAAAAAGTTGAAATGAACGTGGCCTATTAGAACCTTTAACTGTCTTTGCAGTAAAATACCCATAATTAAAAGAAACCAAATTTCTCAAAAATAACCCAAAGTTACTTGGATACGTCTTTGTGCATTACTACAAATATATCTACAAATACAGTAAAATCCTCCAGGTTATGGAACAAATGTACCTTTTTAAACAACCCATCTGAAAATAATTACAGCATTTACTCATTTACACGAAACATTGTAGGTCCTATCACAAACACTACTAATGTATCATCTCACTTGATACTAAGTCCTTACTCTTTAGTTTTGTGTCAAATACATTTGATCTGCCGGTACTTAAAATGATAAAACAACATTTTTGCTTTAAAAAATGTCAGCTTCTTGTTATTTTCTGAACTTTTCTAAAAGTGCCCCTTTCCTGTACTGAAAATGGCTATTACATTTCCAGCTCTGTCACAGCTGATGTAATGAATAATGTTGTTGGGACAACCTTCAAGTAGTTAGATATGGCTCTTTTCTTGATTTAAAGAAATGGGTCAGGTTTTAGATCCATAAGAGAAAGTGTAAAGCGGTTTCAGTCACCAGCTGATTTCTCAGTGCATCTCTATGTCCGAGAAATTAATTTACAATGAGGTCTTGATTTGGCTTCTTGATCCATACTCTATTCTAGGTCTTTCTCTTCTGATTCCTTTTATTGTCTTTGCTTGAGGCTATGGGTACTATATGCTTTGGTTTTCCTCTTTTTAACCAAATTTTAACTTATTTTGTTGCTGTTGTGATACATATCTAACACATTAATTCTCCTTGTGTGTTTTATTGGAATATCTAAACATGTTGAATAAGTTGTGTGTTTTTACACAGGTTCAGCCAGCAGGTGCCATGGTACAAGGGGCTCCTAAGTGGATGTCTCGCTGGGCCAGCTTGGCAGACAGCTACACAGAATCTGGACCTTCGTCTGGCCTCTTTGACATGTTGACCCAGATGGAGCCACCAGGAGGGGGTAAGCCACCTGAAGAGAAATGAGTCTATTTGAAATGATAATGAGGCACACTGATGAACATGAACAATATTTAATATTTATGTTCGCTACAGCACGGGGTACAGTCATTCACAAGAACACAGTCAGTCAACATCAGGACCATTCGGATGCAGATAGTACAAAGTCTAGACGCATCCTTCCACCTGGACTGCATGGAGATGAGAGTGACATTCTGACTCCCAGCATCCATGTTCATTACAACCCCAACACAACGTTCGATTTAGAGGAAACTACCTCAACAACCCCAACGCCTGACGACAATGTTCATAGGTTAAGTGTTCAGGATGACGTGGAGCCTGACAGCCTGAGTGACGCCAGCAAATCAGATGATGGATCCATTGTAGAGCAGAGTAGGAAGCAGCCGTTTGATGCAGAAGACAAGCAAAATGAAGACAAACCTAGGGTTCCTTTTAAGTCCACATCTTTTTATATCGGGTCAGAAGAGGAGTCCAAATCGCAGAGGGGAGGCTTTAAAATTAGCACTCCTAAGGTTGAGAGGAAGTCTGTTTCTAGAATCATCTCATCAGCCACTCTAACTAAGCAGAAAGGCATTCAGAACTCTGGCATGAAGCACATTGCTTCTGCTCCCACATTGGACCAGAGAACAGAGAGTCCAGAAGGTAAAGAAGCTGCAGCTCCGACGTTGATCAGACAGGAGAGCTTCACCAAGGAGAGGCCCAGTAATCCCAGACTCCCAAACATTTCTAGTCTGCCAGTTCAGAGAGAGCCGGTTGCCGGGTTATTCCAGGGGAGCGGCAGTCAGGACACTCATGCTTACCTCAAACAGACTGAGGATGTTCTGGCTGTTCTGGAGGCCAAACTCCAAACAGGACCACCAGTGACTACTCCGTCCCCCATAATGGACTCTCTGTCAGGAGACTCTGATGTGGATACTTCCAGCACCGTCAGCCAGCACAGCAATAAAATCAAAACACACACATTTATTAAAAAAGCGTCAGCTGGTAACCTTCATAGAGACAAAATTACTAATCCTTATCAAGAGACAAATAATCAAACTGAAAAGCAACGCTCTTATGGTTCAAATGATGAAAACAAGCCGGAACCCATCAGGAGGCATGTTGGACTGAGACGTAGTGTGGGCAAACGCGGCTCCACAGACCTGAGTGATGATCCTCCCAGCTTACCTTACTCCGATCAGGAAAGCAGCAACAACCAAACGCACTACAAATACACGGTGCCTCTTCAGAAGGAGGATGGTAAGTCCTCCAAAGTGTCTCAGGTGCTAAGCCGTGCCAACAGCTTGTCGGCCCCAAGACCCACCAGGGCCTCCATGCTCCGACGAGCTCGCCTGGGAGAGTCCTCTGACAACGAAGGTACAGAAACTGAGAGATTAGCGCAAGAGTCCTCCACAAAGCAAGCTCAGGAAGCCAAGAAACCCTCTAGACTGGATATGCTGGCCATGCCTCGTAGGCGTGCAGGTTCATTCAATGCACCCAGTGACTCAGAAGCTTCTTCCGCCCCCCAGTGGACAAGCAGGAACACGAACTTTTCCAACCGAAGCACAGATCAGAGTGGCAGCTCCAGTCAACGGATCTCTTCTGTCGGACCAAAACCTACAGAAAGGCCACAGAAGCCAGCGCTCAACAAAACTCTGGTTACTCGCACACGCTCAAGCTCTGCCAAATATACCAGCAGCACAGCAAGTAAGTAGACCACAGTCATACACGGTCCTGTTTGACTGAATTAAGAGATTAAGTTAAATTGGAGAATTTTGTCTTGACTCAAAGCAGAGTAAAGACTCAGTTAGGGTGACATCATTAATCAGGTTCCATCATAGTTTTGGAAAAACATGGAATCGATTTGGCTAATTCCAATGTCTGGAAAAGGATGTAAAAAAGATAATGGCGGATATAAAATTATTTATATTTGAAAAATTATTCCCTATATTCATATGTAAATTAAATGTTATATTTATATAACCTGAGCTAAGTACTACTAACCGATCCATATTTGGATGAAATATATAAATATTGGATGAAAAATGTGCAGCAGCCTTATATATTCATTTGTGATTTATGCTAGTGGAAAGGCATTTATGATGGGAATTGTTTTGGGCATTTCACTAACATCTAAAACACTAACTGTAAAGTATTCATGAAGCATTTATTTCTTATCTGCTCTGGTTTATTACATATTGTTACTTAAAACTAATACATACAGTTGTTCAAGCATTTCTTGGGATATGTAAGAGTTTTCACTAATGGGTTTTTAGCAACTGTGGATGTTTTTGGTTATACACAATTTGGGCACCTTAAAAAGCCACTAAATTAGTAGCTGTGGAGATGAGGACTTTTGCAGCCTTTTCTGCCTCTTGCTCTGGGAAATATTTTGGTGACTCCTCTCTGAAGTACATGGTGGTGTGTTTTCCAAAGGTGTTCCTTCATTGCACTCTTGTTTCTCTCCTTTTCCCCACTTCTTTGTCCTTGTTTTGGATAACTCTAACCAACTCACATCGGCAAGGCTCTAGGAGGCGACACAAGGGCTCTGACTATACCTCTACCTCAGATGAAGAGTATGACTCAAACTGGAGCAATCTTAAACACAAACGCTCCCAACCTTCCTCAGCTTCTCATGGTCCACGCAGTCAGCCTCGACCCCAACCAGTGATCGCCCAGCACCCGAAACCCCGCAGCAGAAACTCCGGGGAGGAAAGCCATGAAGGAGAAGCTTTCCATAACTGGACCAATCACAGTGCTGAGATTGCTCGGTAGGAAACATAGCAAACCCAAAACTTGCATCTTTAAACCAAACAGAAATGTTCTTTAAATTCTTTAAAATTATACTGATGCTTGATAAAGTTGGAGAAAAATGCAGAGATTCACACATTAACTGATATTTTTTGTTTTCAAAATGTAATTAAATTGTAGGCATATTTTGTAAATCTGTAGCTGACCAATATTATAGTGACCGACATAAATTTACCTGGACATTGAATTATACTCTGGTTTGATGTAAAACATCTGCATGAACTATTTGGCCTTGACTGCAGAGTAAGTTGCAGTTTACCTTTATGGTAAAATAAATACCTCCATACTTTTATTATGGAGCCAAAGAGATGTAAATTGAGCTGTACAACAACAGATTGTCTTACACTTTCACAAAATGGGTTGAGATCATAAAAAAAACAGTATAATTGCTTTGGCTGCTGTGCAGATCACAGCTTCATCTCAGACATCTTATCTTTTCCAGTGAGTGTGAGGTCAACTTGACTTCAAAAACACTATGAACTTCTCCCCACTTATTTCATGACATGACTGCTTTGATTTTTTTCTGCTTCTGTCTTTCTAAATGTAAGGTTGAGTCAAGACTTGGCCAAAGACTTGGCTATTTTAGCCAGAGAGATCCATGATGTAGCAGGTGAAGGTGAAGCACAAACACCTGAAGCGGAGAGCAATAAACAGGTACATCACATGTGCAGCACACTGACTTTCAACATTTTTGCATTATTAACTAGTTGTTGTTTAGTTTTTAATATGATGCAGTGAAAAATGTTTTTATATATATTATAATTTAATCTGTAGTTTACAAATGTGAAGATACAAACATTGCTTTCATAACTCTTTGAAATCTTTCCCTAATTTGAATAACTTTGCATGACTATAAATTAAACTTTTTAAGTGTGGTGATATTTTTTTTTACCTCTTTTATTTGTTTATTTTATTTTATTTTTTTAATTGTTCCTGTCTTGACTACTTCATACACACGAGGCAATTTTAAAGCAATGGGGAAAAACTAAATGAATATGGTTTAATAAAATTTCAGCGATGCAACGATCGGGTTGAGCAGCCGGTACCGATATCTAGTTTTCTTATTCCATTTTTTTAATGATCAGAATCCATGTATAACATTTTTGTTAAGGTTGTTTTCAGCATCAACGGACATGCCATTTAGTGATCAATTTATAGACAAAGAAAAGTTGAAAAAGTCGATTGATCGGTATATCCATAACATCTGGTGTAGTTGTATAACTCTGAACTGAATCGCTGCTTTCCAATGGGCCTCGAGTTTAATCTACTGATTTGTCTTACCAGTGAGACTTGATGTCAAACTCTTATTGCTCTCCAAGGTCCCTTATGTCTCAGAGCCTGAGGTAAGCCACCAACAAAGTTCTGCACCGAACAGAGACTCTGGCGATCTTGAACAGAGCTCCAGACAATCTGCTCCAAACAGAAAAGAGGTTTGACATAATGATGAGCTGCCTTTCATCTTTTGTTTTTAAACCTTTTGCTCT
This sequence comes from Poecilia picta, assembly GCA_033032245.1. Taxonomy (NCBI): domain Eukaryota; kingdom Metazoa; phylum Chordata; class Actinopteri; order Cyprinodontiformes; family Poeciliidae; genus Poecilia; species Poecilia picta. The sequence goes on from CM065374.1 coordinate 10,927,789, forward strand.
GCAGTGACCACATCTTCCCTTCTCTGTAGGCCAATGTGGACAGCTTGACGTTGAATCCTGTGTATCAAGTCACAGCAGCCATTAGAGAAAACACAGAGCAACTCGCTGAGAAGATCAAGTAAGATCTGAAGAAAATACTCCCTGCATGCTTAAACTGACTTGAACTTAGTGTTTGTATTGAATATGGAATCTTGCATAATTAAAATGAGCTATTTGGCTTACATGGCACTTGGATAAGAGAGAAATGAATGAAACCGTTTTCCTGTTACATAGCAAGTTTGAAAACTCTGCTTACACTTATTGGGCATGAATGCCTTTTTAATTTTAGAACCTCAAGTGTGTGCAGTTCTTTTTTGCATGGTAGAACAATATACAACTATCAATAATAATACAACGCACAGTCGTCTGCTATTCTATTTCTCTCATAGCTGCATGTTTTTCAGCCATCAGCAGATTTCTGGGACTAATCCTGCTTTTAAACATAGACCATGGATCTTTTAATTGTGTTGAAGCTTATCAACAATCTTAATGTTAGCCACTTTTATCCTTTCTAAAACCATGTTTGATGTGGTTGGGGTTATTGTAATTTGGGAACTCCCAGTTGTTGCTCTGTGGTGAAGTATGAGAATTTAAAGGAGTTCTGTCTTCATTATTTTTTTTCCTTATTTTTTTTTTTGCAACACACCAGCACCACTAGCAGTCAAACATACAGATGCTACCACCACAGTTCTATGCTAATTGACACAATTATCTTAGGTTTGAAAACTTCTCCACGGTGCCTTCAAGTACTATTTTTGGCCAAATGGCTCCACATTTATTTCATCTAAACATAAGATTTTTCTCTGGAGGGGTTTTAGCAGCAGCAGATTTCTTCCAAAATTGAAGGTGTTGAGTTTGGAGAGCAGAGGCTGGCAATGAATATTTTCCATAACGTGTCATAATTTAAATGTAATATCTGTAATGTATTTCTGAGCCTGTAACACAATCCAGATTTTGCCAATACTGTTTTGGTCACATAAATACAGAATAACCCTAAACAGCAGCTTTTTGACCGTTGCTCTTTATCGTCATATTTAGGGTTCTGTTCCAGGACAGATTGGAAATCTCCGAGGACATTGAGGCTCGAATCAATTCTGACACTGACATTACTGTTGGCAGAATTTCCAACAAGGTTATTATTATTATTATTATCATTATTATTATTATTATTTTCTATTTCCAGTCTTGCTCATTTTTGTTGGTTCAAAGTGTTTGCTTGAGCTTAGTCAGATGTCTGTTTTTCAGGAAATGATGTCTATTTTGAAAGAACTTAGGAGGGTTCAGGTCCAACTTGAGGGTGAGTATCTAAATCTCTATTCTTAAATCTTAAGAATTTTTAGTGCAAAAATGTAAATTTTAGTCTTTTCTTTTTTCTTATTTCAGTTATTAACGCAGCCATGGATCCCGGTGGAACACGTGAAGCTACCAAGACACCCCCACTACTGATGCTGCCTCCTCTTCTTCCGCTGAAGTTCAGCCGTCCAGAACTTCGTCTTCACGGGACTGGAGGACGGTCCACTCTGTCTCCAAACGTGGCGGCGGCCCGAGACCCAGCGAGAGCGTCAGGAGGGCTGCTGTGACCCCAGATGACCTGCGACAGGGATATTTAGTCTGAAGTCTGCCAACTTCAGAAACGCACGTTAACCAGCTTCTGCTGCGTTTGGTCAGAAGCAGCTGTGTGCAAGTGAAACCCGACTGAGAGGAAGTGAGAGTGGATTTATAAAGTTGCGGTGAGCTCACAATGTTTTGAAGAATAGTTTTTGGGAGGATCTACATGAGGTGGTGATTTAAGGAAGTTCCGTGACATTTCAGTAAATCTCACCTCATATTGTTATACTTGATTCTGTGTTGCAGATTATTCTCCATTTGCCAATAAAATAACTTAATTTACATATGATTTTAAAAATGTAACTATGTAGTTGAGAATCAGCCTGAGTATAATCATCTCAGGGAAATCTATGCATTTATGTTTAGCTGCAAATCATATTTTTTGAATAAAACTTTCAGATATTATTGTATTGGTGTCATCAGAACTGCATTACATTTCTTTTTTTAATGCATTTTTTTCCCACTGTTTTTGTTTTTGTGCCACAGTCCTTTTCTTAGACTATATTTGTTTAGGATTATAAAAGTTATATATAAGTTGTATTATTTGAATGACACTGCAGGAATTTTGGAGAGACTTTGCAGCCTCCTGTGCCAGACTGTTGAATGTTGTTTTACACAGCTGCTTAAAGACAACGAGGTGTGTTTTTTTTTCCTTTGGTCATCTTCTCTTTATTCGGGAGCTTAAAGCTATTTCTTGCAACCGAGGGTGGAAATCCATCAGGAATGTGCAATCTGAATGGGAGGAGGAGCTAACTCCACTACAGTTAAATCACCTCGCTGAACAAAGCAAGTGGTGATTATAGAAGCAGCCTGTTTTTTTTAACATTCCTGCTTTAAGAAAAAAAGGCAGCATTGAAACTTATGTTGTTGTTTTTTCTCTCAAAAATTCATTTGGCCAAAGATTATAAAAAAAACTGTGCTTTATTGTTTTTCTAAATCAAATTTTATGTCTCACTGTGGTAAGAGGATAATTATCCCAACCCTATCAGTTAAGTTCACCATTGAGCAATTTTGGCATTCATTTTGACAAATTACTACATAACTGTAAGCCATGATTAAGCTGAGTGTTTAGATGTCTGAACATATCTGTACGCCCCACAAATTACCTCTCACTCTTGCCATTTTGCACCAATGTACAATGTTTTCCCTCCCATTTATTATTTTACACACTTTACGGAAAACTTCTGTTTTCCTCAATGCACTATGTGTCGCTGACTGTAACTTATAAGAAACTAACATGCTGTACAGCTGTGTGGGCTCATGTTTCATGCAGCCAGTAGAAGAGTTGTTTACAAATTCAAACAAAGAAAGCATTTACTGTTGGGTTTTTGTTTCTAAGTCTGCTGCTGCTTCTTCTTTATGGAGAAGAGTCCATGTCTTGTTTTCGTGCCCCCTGCCCTGAAGAGTTTCAGAGAAAATGAATCTTGTGTCAAATTGAGTTTCTTTTTCCCCATCCTAAATGATTTGGTTGTAATTTACTGGTACTTATTGATGTTATTGTTTGTATAAGTTATTTAATGATTATTTTTTGTAATTTCAAATAAATTTAATCAGCAAACCTGTCGGGTATTCTTTTTTCTTTGTGTATTTAGTTTGTTTTTTTTCCTGAGTTAAACAAATGTATAAAAAGCTGAAACGAAAGTAAAAACAGGAAGTGTGCTCATTTATATTAAACAGCAGAGATATGTAGTTCAGCTGTGGCTGCAACTGAAGGGGAAGAAAGAAGTGAGAAAAAAACTAGCTGGGTCTGTTAACCAGTGAGTTTGTTCTTTAGCATTACTGTAGACAACTTGTTTTAGGTTAAACACTTTGTTTTAAGCAAGAAAAACCCAGTACTTTTTGTTTTTTTTAAAACCCCGGTGACTTAAAAGATGACCTCGATGTACAGAAGCCTTCATGACAACTATGTTTCAAACAAAGGGGTGGGTCGGCTCGCAGGATGCATTTTTCTCTGAGAGATCATTGTTTTCTTCACTTAAAAATCTTTCTGCTAATCTCTTGTCAGAGGAGGACCAGCTGTATGACATTGGCTGTGATTTTGGCCTGTCTGACTGTGCTCGGTGTTATTCTTGCCATCGCTGTGTTGGAGAGACCAACACCTCCTAAAAACCATGACACTCTTCCTGAGGACAGTGCTGGGCTCAACCTCACTGATCAGTGCAGGTAATAATCCTATATCTTTCAAACTATTTGAACAGGGTTTTATGAATGTATTCCACTTTATGTGGAACAAAAAGTGGAGCATAAGTGAAATGGAAGAAAAGTGATTTTCAAATTTTGACAGTTTTAACTCTGATAGGTGTGGCATACATTTATATTAAGCTCTCCTGAGTCAATACTTTGTAGAACCAGGTTTCTAGATCTAGACACTAGAAAAGCTTTCCATTCTTCTTTCCACATTGATCAAGTTGGCTGGGTCATTCTGACAAAATGAATGTGTTGTGATTCAAACCAATCCCAGGCAGCTAATGGTGAAGGACTCTAACCAGCTTCCTTGTCTCTGGTGAAGAAAAATATTTCTACAGCATGATTCAGCCACTGCCAGGATTCACTGTGGGAATTGTGTTTTAGTGTTTAGCCTGTAAGTCGAACGTTTAATTTTGACTTCATCTGATTAGAGGACCTGATCATTTAGAACTTTAAATGAGACCACTCTTGGGTTTTCTTTTTGCCCATCCTACATGAGTGTAGACAGTGGATTGGTGGACTGATAATGGTTTTCCTGCCAGAAAATTTTCCCACCTGGGCCGCTGATCTCTGCAACTTTCTCACATGACACTACCAGCACCACGCTTTGCCGATTGGATGGTGCTTTCCGTGGTGTTATGCAGTGTGAGTTTTCAACAATGGATCTTTTCTTGCCATTGTTGAAAATTCTTCTTCACAATGAAGAATTTTCTTTTACTGCATAACCTAAAAGTTATTTGCAAAGCACCTTAGGCCTCAAGAAAGCTCCCAACATGACTAAATTTTATGAGTAGTGAGAAGGACTTGAAGTGAGCCTAAGAGTGTCTTAAAACAAATATGATCTCATCATTCAGATGTTTAAGACACTTTTTTTCATTTTCCAGATATGCAATACTTTGTTTCTGTCCATCACAAAGAAAAAGCTCAACTATTACAAATATTTTATATGGGAGGGCTTATAATAATTTTTATTAATATATAGCCTGCTTTACCCTGCAGCATGACCCTTGTGGAAAGTATTCCTCTATATCTAAAATATAACAACAATGCAACTTTTGGGATCCCCCTGGAGCAAGCCTGGAAAGACCTCATCTCCCGAGCATCACACAGCGTGAATGTAGCCTCATTCTACTGGACGTTAACAGGGCAGGACATTAACGTCAACTCCTCCACTGATATCGTTGTGAGTTCCTAACTCAGAAATCACTTACATTTGTCAAAAATGTCTGAGTCTTTGTTGAATGTTTTGTGAAAATCAGGGAAGGGAGATCCTCCAAGAGCTTGGGGAACTTCCCTCCAGGAACATATCTGTCCGCGTGGTGAGCAGCGTCCCCACAGTCAAAACAAACTCCACAGATCTAAAGATCCTGAAACAGAAAGGTTTGATAGTTACTCTTTTCTTTTAAATTCTCACAGGAACTGCTGATTATATTTCTGGCAAACTCTTTCGATGACTTTTGTCTGCAGGAGTTCAGGTGAGAAGAGTAGAGTTTGGTCGCCTGACGGCAGGCGTCCTCCACACCAAGTTCTGGATTGTTGACATGAAGCACGTGTTCATTGGAAGTGCCAACATGGACTGGAGGGCTCTGACCCAGGTAAAACTACACATGGCAATAATTCTTAAGTTCACATTCTTCCTATTTAAATTGCTTTCAAAATAAATTCCCTACTTTGACTGCAGGTAAAAGAACTGGGTGTGGCAGTCTATAATTGTTCCAGTCTTGCAATGGACCTTTATAAGATCTTCCAGTCCTACTGGGTAATGGGGCAACCCAACAGCTCCCTGCCACAACCCTGGCCTGCAAATTATTCCACTAACATCAACAAACAGCGCCCTCTGCTGGTAAAAGAGGATAACATCTCCAGCAGTCTTTACATTGCTGTGAGTGGCCTTTGTTTCATTTCTTCTTTTAATTATTTTCCCCGAGTTGTGGGTGTTCGAGAACAATGGGTTGTACAACGATGTAGTTCAGTTTGGTTTCAACCACCAAAACCAAAGAGAGAGTCGGGTGAGTCTGATGTTATTTTTGATTTTGTGTACCATCCCAGGGTTCTCCGCCATCCTTTTGTCCTCCATCAAGGACTCAGGACCTGGAGGCGATACTGTCCTCCATCTCAGAGGCTGACAGATTTGTAGATGTTGCCGTCATGGAGTATTTCCCCACCACTCGTTTTGAAAAGCCTCACAGGTAAGCTGAAAAGTCTTGTTTTAACATTTAACATGTTCTGGTTTTGTTTGAGTTCCTCACTCTGGTGTCCTTCCAGATACTGGCCGTTCATCGATGATGCCATTAAGATGGCTGTGTTTGAAAGGAAAGTGAAGGTCAGGATGTTGATCAGCTGTGGGCGTGATTCTGATCCAGCCATGTTGCCCTTTCTTCAGTCTTTGGCTTCAATGGATTACCCTCTCCATCACATCAGCATCCAAATAGTGAGGCCATATGGAAAGAATGTGTTTGTTTTATACATGTGTGATTGTGCTGTAAAAATGCACTTTCTCTTAGTAAATTTCTTAAGTGTTGCTTTCCCCCTACCTCTAAATCAAAAAATTTAACACTCTGGCATCTTGAAGATTTCCAGCCAAAACTAAAGTTGAGCAAAAACAACACAATTTCCAACACACAACAAAATCTGACAAGACAGAAGTGGAAATTTTTTGAAGCTGATTTTAATACACTGATGTAAACAACGGCATTTCAAAAACAGGACACCATGCCAACATGGTGGTGGTAGTGTGATTGTTTGGGGTTACTTAAGGAGAATCGTGACCTTGGGTTAAAGAAAGTCCACATGTTATGGTCTAAAATATGGTGGTTTTGGAAAGGCCTAAGATTTTAAAGATTTTAATAACATTAACATGCTGCAGCATGGTCTTGAACGTGGTGTTGTTTATGCTGAAAAGTCCTCTAATGTGGCTGATTTAAAGTAATCCTGCAAAAAAAGAGAGAGAGACAAAATGTCTTTGGCAATGCCAGTTATTAGGTTTGGGGTCAATTACTTTTTCACACTTTTTTTGGTTTGGGTGGATTTTTTACCTGAATAAATAAAATCATCATTTAAAAATAGCATTCTGTATTTTGTAGGGAGCAGATACGTTTTCAAAATGCTGGAAAGTTCTCCTAAAAGCCATCTGTTTTTATTGTTGTTTTCAGAAACTTTACATCGTCCCCGTGGGAAATCAGTCTGATATTCCATACACCAGAGTCAATCATAATAAATACATGGTGACTGATAAAGTTGCATACGTAGGTGAGTTAATATTAATGTCAACTGAGGAGTTTAAAATAAGAAGTGGGGGCTTTTTAATAAAAACTGTGTTAATAATTGACCGGATAACACTGTTTTCCAACACAGGTACCTCCAACTGGGCAGCTGACTACTTTCTGACCACAGCTGGAGTGAGTCTGGTCATTTCCCAGAACACTCCTCACTCTGCATTGAACAATAAGACCCTGTACCACCAGCTGAAGGACGTATTCAACAGAGACTGGCACTCAGAATTCGCTGTCCACCTCGGGGATCTAGGACACAACCCAGACTGTGCTCTGTCACCAAGATGACTGACGTTTTTATCAAACAACTACAAATAATTTATTTTGCTTTCATTGCAACATTTCCACCATTACTGTTGCTTTGCATTGTTTCATTTTCAGTATCAGCATTTTATATAATTTTACTGAGTTTCTATGATGCTTTAGTTAAAGGTTCTGATAGTTCCTTATTCATTTCTATGTATCTTTACCTGCATTGCTTTTTTACTTCTCAATATATGGAAATAATAAATCACATTCAGTCTAGTTCAGCTGCTAGATTATAAGTTATTAGTTAGCTGTTTGTGCAATAAGCATAGATGGAGCTTTATCATAGCCTTTAGATCTTATTACTGTGTAATTGCTGTTAGCATATGCAAAAAATGAAACGTTAATGCCAGAATTTAAACCTGAATTTGAGAAGGCAACTTCATAGAGGCAGCTATAGCTATGAGAATGACGTCTTTGTAGCCTTTGCTTAGCACAACATACGATTTTGTGTTATTTTTCATAATTACCTTTAAACAGACACAACACAATACTATTTTAAAGATTGAAAATAAATGTAGTCAAGACTAACTCAGCTGTATCTACTGTTAAATCTTTTTAAAAAAATTCTCAGTATTGCTATATGATTTATTAACTTCCTCATCATAGAAACTCTGAAATAATTCCCGGACATGATCTTTTGTAAGGATAGATACTGGAGAGATGTCTTTAGGAGGTGTGCTTAATAGAAATCTTCAAGAAAATACCAGAAAAGACCAATACAAGTCTGGGGAATAAAATATTTTTCAAAGATTGCTGCTTGTGACAAAGAGAGTGGAAACTGCTGTAATGTTTTTGTCAGAATCAATATTTTTAAAAAGAAAAGGATTCACTGAAAGTACATTAGGAAAATCTCCTGAATGATACATATGGAACCACAGACTAACAGGAACAATAAATCGTTTTTGATTTTGGTTCTTGCACAAATCAAAAGCAAATAAGTTGCGTATAGACGCCACTGAGCTTTCTGTGAGCACCAAAGAGGGATGCTATGTAAAGAATAGGAATGTCAAAACTTCAAATCTGGTACTTTTTGTTTAAAAGAAAAGATTAATACAAAATACAAGTGATCTCAAATTCTTGTTTTTTTTTTCTTCAAGGTCATGGACATTTCCAGAGTCCTAAAGGACTTAAAACCCAAAACTGACGTATGCAGGCAGGCTATAAAAAAATAACTAAAAATTCAGGAACCAAGGTTCAGCACGCCCAGGGATAGCAACAGAAATTTCCTTTTTAAAAAACTTTAAAAAATACCTTTTATGTTCTAATTTTTATAACTTTAAAATCAACTTTTTTATTCATTTCTTGACAAATATTTTATATTACGTAAATATTTTTTCAACTGAACTTTAATCATTTTAAATCTAGGTAAATGCAAGTAGTTCCATATTTCTTGTAGGTAAAATCTGGTCGTTTTTGTGTTAACTAAATGAAAACGTGTGTAATCTAAAATAGAGGACAGTATTTGGTCAGGGTTGCCTCATTGTCCTCCGTGACAGTAGGTGGCAGTGTTGTGATGTAGTGGAACATGGAAGAAATGGCGCAGGGCGGAGCTTCGCTTGTAGTACGTGTGCCTCTTCACAGTGAGAGTTAGCGCTGCAGCGGAGAACAGGTCGAAATTATGGTGTTACTCGAGAATGATTCGGTAAGAATACAAAACAGACTCTCTGAAATGTATTTCTCTGTTCGTGTGAATTCACTGCTGTTCATAAATACTCTCTTCTTTAGCTGTTTGTTGGCTCGAGATTTCGTAGCTACTGATGTTAGCCAGCCTGCTAACGATTGAGTGAACTGGTTGAGACTTTAAATATCGTCAAATGTTTGCATTGTAAAAGCTGTTAAATACTCTCGATGTGGCCTAACAGTAATGTTTAAGCTGTATTCCTGATTTATGTGTGATATAACTCAGACGTGTAGTACAGTCGATGTCTCAAGAAATGCCCTGACGTATTTTTTCCTAAATATTCAAGATTCAAGAGACTTTATTGTCATTCACATCACGTGTTACATGAGGTGGAACGAAATTGAGAGTCACGGCCCCAGTTGCATCCAAATATAAAATATAAATATAATAATATAAATATCTTTCACTTTTTCTATTAATTTACGCTAGCAAATTACCTGAATGATAATTTTAATTAAATACAGTCGGTCCTTGGGTAAAAATAGTTATAGGCCTTTCTTTCTTATTGTATATATATTTAGCTAGAGCAGTACTAATGTGGTTCAGACGCTAAAAAGACCGACTAATATTGTTCTTTATTAAACTTCTACAAAACAAATGGCTTAACAAACCACAAACTTGGTTTCATTTAAACTGCTAATAGTCCAAGAAATCTAGTCCAGGTTTGAAGAGTTTACATACTGCAGCGTTTAAACTGGAACACGTTAAAGATGAAGATTAGGTGGCTTCTCCTTTTAGCCATTTCCCCAGTCGGAAGCCATTATCGGAGGGCAACTTCCGCTTCCTGTCTTCCTTTAAAACAAGCTGGTTTCTGCATTTGTCCACTGTCTAAATTGATGGATAAAAAAAAACCAACCCAAAATGAATATCCAGTATGTTGCACGTTTCATCGTGAATCAGGAGATATATCATCATGAAATACTCAGGTCTCAAATATAATGGAACAAAATTATTTTTAAATTCATGACCCCATATTGCGTAATATTGTCATGGATTTGGCTAGGCCTGTTGATTCATGGTGTCATGTTCCAGTCAAAGTAATTCTACATGACCCACAAAACTTGTCTGTAGATATTTATTTGAGTTTCTTCACTGCATCTCCTTACACTATATTTTGAGCAGACTGTAGAAAATCACCTTAAAACACACACCATGAATGACGACTCCTTCTCAAACCTGAAAGTCGGTTTTGCAATCACCAAACTTGCAACGAACAAAATGACTATCGTTCTTCTCACCTGACTTTGTAAAGTGTACGGATTAAAGGAGAAAAAAAAACAAACTAACCTCAAACTGTCTTCTCATTAGTTTCTCACAGAGCTCACTCGGCTCTTCCAGAAGTGTCGGACATCAGGAAGTGTTGCCATCACACTAAAGAAGTGTAAGTTATTCTGTTTGACCTAAATCACAAACATGTTTAATTTGCAACGTTTAACCTCCAAGAACCAGATTATTATTATTTTTTATTCTTTTAGATGATGGTAGAACTAAACCGGTTCCCAAAAAAGGGCATCCGGAGTCGTTCGAACCTGCTGATAACAAGTGTCTCATCAGAGCATCTGATGGCAAGAAGAAAATTAGCACAGTGGTGAGCTCCTTTTTTGATCTCAGTTTTTCAGTCGGGTTTTCTTCATATTTTTGCTGTATGATCTATCAGTGAACCATATATTCCTCTAATTTTAGGTCAGCACCAAAGAAGTAATCAAGTTTCAGATGGTAGGTTGAGCTCATCTTGTGTTTTTTGAATTCAGACCCAGTCCTTTGTTTTCACATCTTTAATTATTCATCCATCTGCATCGTCCTTTCCAGGCATACTCCAATCTGCTAAGAGCTCACATAGACGGTCTTAAGAAGAAAGATAAGAAAAGCAAGAGCAAGAAAACCAAAGCCACACAATGAGCGATGGACTCTTAATGGAAACGGTGGCTGTCTGAGCTGTCCATTACAGGTTGAGGGGACGGTAAGGGGGATGGGGGGCTCCTTGTGATGATGTGATCTCCAACTCCGCTCAGCTCTCCTCCTGTTCACCTCAGAATCCTGGTGACTTATGTACACAAGATGCCATTGTTTGCATGGTGACGCTTTATCCCCTGGCTTTTCAGTGCCATCCGGTGATTAAGAACAAGACCTGAGAATTTTCATTTTCTTGTACAACATGGAGCATGTCACCATTTTATTGAATCCTGCTTCCCCTGGGCCCAACCCCACACAGCCCAATTCTTAGCAGGTTTTGATTTTTGCTTGTTGATCCTTATTTATGTTGTGCAGGGTTGGCTTTTTAATTTAGGAGAAAAAAAATTGTTTCTTTTTGAGGATTTGAAAGTCATCCAGAAATAGTTGAATCAATTTGTGATTGCACAGCGTAATTTATGTTTAATTTTTAGTAAAACGCCTAACAAGTTGCTCCACTTTCTATTTACATGGCCAGACTATGCTGTACCAATCAAAAAGGGTTCATAAATAAAGTTTTGTTTGTTTTTTTTTGGTTAAAAATGTGACTGATTTCAGTTCTTTCTGTGAAAATGACAGATGATTACTGGACATGGGCAGTGTAGAAAAAGACAGTTTAAAACAGTGTATACATATAGACATTTCTGTGCTGTGTTGGTAAAATCAGTCTGTCTTGTCTAGAGACGGATCATTTCATAGAGCTGTGTTCTTCTTGTCCAGTCGGTCCTTTGGGGACGTTGCCAGGTTGCGCTGCCGGGTGCCCTCATCCTGATATCCCTGCCTCATCAGGCTCGCTACATACTGGAACATCGTCTGAAAACGTAAAACACATTTTAAGCATGTCATGAAAAAAGTACTTAAATTGGAAAATTCTTCTTTTTAAAATTGTAGGTAAACTAATGACTTCAGAAAATCATTTCATACAAAAAGCTTCTTTTAGTTCTGATATCCGGGTTGGAAATATCAGGCTTATAAGTTGTAATCAGAAACAGTCAGACTGCTGCTCTGTCCATCACCTACAGTCAACGATGAGTTTCAAAACATTACCAAAACAATTCACAAGTTGGTATTGTCAGTGTTATCAACAGGAAACTGAAGAGACGATAGTCTCATTAATGATAACTTATAGGTCTGACACTTCCAGTCCAGGCTTCAGTACCCAAGATGCCTCTTAGATGAGTTTAAACGTCTTTAAAATAAAAGACCTGCCCTTTTTAAAAAAGAAAAAAAAATTTCTCATGTCCTGGAACTGAGAATTTACACCAATGCCTGCTTGTACACCTTTTGTCCTTCCATAAACTTAATTTCTTTAATTTGTTTTGTCTCTTCCCTTCCTTGTGGAAGGTGTCTGTGAATGTCTGCTAGACAACAGCAGTTCTCCCAAAGATCATATGGGACATAACACTATTTCTGTATTAAAAGGTTTCTTTTTTATAAAATCACATTGTGTAGCACTTTTCAGGAACTTCAAAGACACTTTAAAAAGAAATAACATTTTAAGCTAGTCTGTTATATTCAAAGACTGAATTCTGGGTTTGACTTTCCTCTAAGCCAAAGTCATTAGTATTAGAAAACATCTCTGAACTTTGCTGGCTTTTTAAGGTCTGGTGGCATGGATTTAAACATGTATTTGTTTTTCTCCACAGGTTAACTGCACACGGTTTAAATATATTCATAGGTAGTCGTGACAATAGATTAAAAGCTCAGATAGGGCCGTAGATGCTGTTTGATAAAGAACTCTGTGCATATATAAAAATTTAGCCTTTGATCTTTTCCCAGAAATTTCTGCTTAGGAACAAAGGTAATCCTAAAATGGATTCACCTGCTGGGGAGTTATTTTTGAGATTATTCAAATGGTGCAGCAGCACAACACAAGGCTGCAAAACCATGCCCTACTATTTCTGCCATGATAAGTTCCATCAGATGCAGATTTTATAGTAGTTTTAATCTTTAATTTGAGGCTGCATCGAGGAGATTTGTCCACAGCAGCAGTGTTGTGGCTGAAAGCGACGAGTCGGAATCAGCTGCTCTTTTATGCATCATCGCCTAGATTCTGTTTCTCGAAGAGACGCACAAAATAATACTAATAAAAATATACTGTAATTCAAATTTAGATTAAAATGCATGAGAAAGTTCATCTCCAGCTGTTAATGATTTACTCTCCTGCAGGATCAGCCTATTTGACCCTTGCTGAATCGACACACTCCTTTTTTCTTCTCTCCATTGAGTAACCTCTTTATTGTGCATGAAAGCCCATTTTCACTACCGATATAAAAAAAAAGGATCCCTGGAGTCCTAATAATGAAAATCTACTTGAAAATAATTACTTTGTATGTGAAAGTATCGTACTTTTGGTCTGCCAGGCCTTTGCTGTAGCCAAAGGCCTGGCAGACCAAAAGTACGAGAGGTTATTGTTTTTACATGAACTGAGGCATCAGTACTGTATTAAGTATTAAGACATTTATTAGATTTAATTCTGAATTAATTAAGCAAATAGGTTATTTATAACCCAGTACTATGAAATTATATTTTAGCTAGAAAAAGTTATATTTTTAATTAACCTACCTGTTTTGATGGAGCACTGATTATTAAAACTAATCTAGTTTGAAGAGTAAATGTGATTTAAAATGTTTAAATTTTGTAAAATATTTATGAGATTCTGAGTTTCAACCTTCGTGATTTTATTATTTTTTTCAGATTCACAGAAAATAAAATAGCTTCAATCAGTTGTAAGCAACTATGTATGATACTTTCAAGGGATTTTTAACACATCAGAGAGAATAAATAAGAAAAAAAAGCAAGACAATAACACAAAACCCACAAAAAGTAAAGTCTATACCATTAATTCAATTATTTAGACCTACCCTATTAATCGGTTATTTATTTTGAAATTCCAAGACCTAATTGTTGGTCATTTGTTCGATACATTTCTTCGATTTACCTTCCAAGCCTCCTCCAACTCTGTGGTCCACCTCTCCTTTAGGATAGGCTGCACAGCACAGATAAACTCTGTGCCCACATACTGAAAAACATCATCCATGTTAGACACTGATTAGTCTGCGGATGATAATTTTGTTGTTTTTTTCTTGTCACTTCTTTTGGTTGCTGCTATTTGTCAGAGGGTCTTACGTTGTAGTATTTAGGTGGGGCGTTGTAGTGATAATGGTTTTTTCCCAGCTCCACAGCCAGAGCTTCCAGTCTCTCCGGCTGATCCAGTCTGGCCACACTCTTCTCAATAAAGGACATCACCCTGAGAGGTCGAAAGAGGGTTCAGATTTAGGTTCAGCTTCATTGATCCATTAACATCCTGCTGTTACCAATATCAGTGTAGGAGGGATTAGCAATCTTACAAATCCGTAAAGCAGGAGCTAGTAAAGTATTTGTGCTCATATTACTTGCACAATCTTTTTTTTTTTTATTTCGTTTTCACATCTGCCATCAATCCGGAGTTCCTCCTCCTCCTCGCTCGGTGTCGGGGTCTTATCTCCTGATTCTGCTGGTTTTTTCCAGCAGAAAGCTTCCCACTGGGATGTGAAATACCTCTAATCTGTGCATGGATTGTTGAAATGCCACACTACCCTCTGCACCTTCACGTCCTCAGATTTTAATTGGCTATTTTTGCCTTGGCTCAGCCTCGCTGTGTTGGAGCGATGAGAACCATTCAGATTATAAAACCACTTGAGGCGTTTTGCACTTTCCTAGCCGCTCGTCTCTAATATGCGCAGCGTGGTTTTGTTACCTCCAGTTTTATTTTTACATAAAGAAAAATGAATGAGTGCAAGAAGAAAGCTTGAGATGTTTATTTTTTATAGTTTTCAAAAGGCTGACTTTTACTTCGAATGAATCAAACCAACTTCCCCTGTCCTTGCTGAAGAAAATCATCCCCTCAGCATGATACTCCCCTGGTTCAGGCAACGGTGTTAATTTGTTCTACAGGAAGCGTTTTTTGTGTCAGTTTTTGGTCCAATCTCCTGCATGACAAACAAAACTCTGACTTTCTTTGGCTTTCTTTAAAAACTATCGATTTCATCTTTGCACTTTTCCATTGTGACCAGATCTATCGATCACATTTTATTTCAGTAGCAAAGCATTTCAAAGTGATTTACATAACATGTATTTATTTATTTATTCTGGAGCAAAATTACACACTTGTCTCTGTTTAGACTCCTGAAGGCAGTTGGGTTTTATTTAGAGACATAATAAAAGTGGGCGCACACACAGATGCATGCCACACTTTTCAAATTTTAAAAGCAACAATTTAACAGTTACACACTACTTTTTCCACAAGGTGCTGAATCGACGCCTAGGGCCTTCTTACTTTAACAAACTAAACATAATCATTTTGCTCCAAAACAATTAAATCCACATGGACGAGCTTTAGTCTCACATACTGAGCACTGTTACGTTTTCTGTTTCGGCTCATCTGGCTGCCATAAATTCCTTCAGAGGGATTTTGTACCCTAGTGACAACCATTCCTCAGAGTGCTTGAAAATTTGCTTAGTGCCTTGGGAGGGGAAAACGTATTAGAGATCCAGGTTAAAAAAGTAGCACCATCATATTTAAACTGAAGGTAACGAGTGGCAGGAACCATATGAAATGAAGCAGTCGACTGTTTGAGTCTTTATCAACACATTCAAAGATCTCTAAATGAGCCTCTGAGGTTGTGTTGTGTCTCCTTATTTATAGAAAGGGCGTATACTAAGCTACAAAGCCCCAAATACACACCTTCTCATAGTTAGGAGGACTTTTGTGAAGCAAGAGAAGGCAGCACATTTGCCTTTGGAGGCAGATGAAGCACATCAGCTTTTCACTCCATTACAAATTAAAGATTTTTATATATATCTATATAACTACTGTAGATGTAGAGGTGAACCTCATCATCTACAGTATCTTTTTTAAAATTTCTGTAACAGTCCTAATATCAGACCTAAATATAGACATTAATTACATTTAATAATCCACAAACCACTTTCCTGCTGTCTGAGAAGACAAAGTGCTGATGCAGAACAAGTTTGAGTCATCAGCAAACAACTGCAAAATGTTTCGACCGATTCTGATTCACAATTTCTTATTTCTACCGTTTGATCCCAGACATCACCTCTTAATTTCTGCTTATTTCAAGATATGTGCCTTAACAGCAATTGGCAGTTTTTCCATTGAAGGCTGAGAAACAATAAAAGTATAATTCAAAGCAAAAGATTTTAATATTTACCAACAAACAGAAATGTAGATTTACATAAACCAAACTGAAACACGTGCTTAGCACTATGAGACAGATGCAACAGCATGTCAAAGGTCTTTGACTTACAAAATAGTGCATAACTATGGAGGACCAAAACTGACATAAGAAAAAGCATAAATTTAGTTTTTCCTTGTTTCCTTTTAATTTCCCCTAAACATGCGTTTTTGTCAAGAAAAGTAAATATTATGTTTTGTCTTTTCCTTACACCATCCCTCGTTCTTTGGTCATTGCCTCCTCTCCTTTTTTTTAACTTTTACAAAAATATATACATTTCTTGATGGAAACAAGTGTAAGGACAAGAAAAAACAAAATATATAGTTATGCTTTTATTTCTTATTATGTCAGTTTTGGTCCTCCATACATAACTGTGAAGTACACAGGAAATGAATTAGTATTCCACACTTTAAATTAGACATCTTCAGGAGTCACTCATTTTGCAGAACAGTCTGTCTGGGTGTGGTTTAATCTTGAAATAAATCCAGCTTCCCTTTTACGGCCTTAGTGGCTTCATGGAGCAGATTAGAGAATAAACAAACTGCGTCATCAAGACTCATTTTGAGTGAAACTCCCTGAAATAAAAGAATAATTTGCCATATTCTGCTCTAAATCGTTCCTTTATGCTGGAATTAAAACAGTGAGAAAATATTTTAGAAAATTAACTTCATGAATTTAGCCTTTTTTGTAAGACATAAAATAATTTAACATTTGTGGCTGTCAGGGGGCAAAATTAGAAAAAAGCTATTGGGGTGTGAATAGACGCCCAAACGTCTCAACACGCTTGGGCGTCTGTGCTGAGACGTGTCGGCCGTCACTCACCGCAGGCCATGCGCTCTGAGCTCCCGCTTGGTCCTCAGCCTCTCCAGGTCCTGCACGTCTCGGAACAGGAAGAAGACATCTTTGCACTCGGGATGCGTCTCAAACAACCTGTCACCAAGACAACAAGAGCAGCAGAAGCAGCCATCAGTAAGCCTCTGAGAGCCACTCGTGAGGCAGCTTGTCACATCCTTGGCCAAACCGAAACAAATGTCCCCCACGGCTTCCCCCCACCCCACCCCGTCATGAAGATTAAAACCCTTCAGGATTAGTCACAGTGTGATCCTGTATTCACAATGCAGAGGGTAAACACACATTTGTTCTCGTCATCATTTTAATAAGTGGCTTCACTGTTCAGCCATTTTTCTTCCTCTGGTACTTTGAAAAGAGATCAGATTTAGCTTCTTTATTTTCTTTTCACAGATCTTGGTCTGAGTATTTATATCCCAGCGGCCTTGCACTCCGACTTTAACAACCAGCAGCTGCAATCAGTAGCAAGACTGCAAGTTTGTCAGCCAGATAATTCTTCAGTTTGCTGCCCAACGATCATCAGCTCTGGCTGTGGATCCTGAGATTTAGTTCAGCCGGAAGGTTGTAGAGTTAAGGAAACTGTTTGCCATAAGATACTTAATCAGATTCCATAGCAGCCTATAAGCAAGACATTTTATTAGCAGATAGTTTTATGAAAAGTTAATACAATTTCCAAAATGCCGACATGCAGAGAAATGTCCTCTCCTCTTGTCCTTTAGCTTAACATGCAGCCTCCATACATCTAGACAAGTTGAATGCCTGTTTTCCTCAGGCCGTTATCTCCATGTGCTTCAGCCGACCTGCATTAAACCAATGTCTCCCTCTAATCTTGTTTTTTCCCCTCTTTAGCCGTTCATCATGATTTACATTTGGCCTTTCAGTGTGTAAATCTCATTTCCTTCAGCCTGAGCCTTACAGTTCGGTCATGACCACAAATTCCCATTTCAATCCATTTGTGTTTCACTCCTTTTGCTTCCATTTAATCTTCAAGTCTCTCTTTCATTACTTTGACATCTCTCACATCTCCATTTTGTTTGGCCTTGGTTCAACTTTCCAGACACAGTTGACTGGTAATAACCAGTAACCGGGGGGCTGAGTTACCGTCTTGAAAAGAATTTATGATCCTTAAATGATCAGCTTAACACACTCATGTTTTCTGTCACTCTGCTTCAATAGTATGCTTAGAGCAACAACGCTCAGTTTTAAGCATAAATTCTGATCTGTGTGTCTGTTTGCTGCACAGCGGATGCTTTTCTTCTGCAGTATTTAGCCATAAAGATCAATATTTCTCGGCTCCTTTGATCCAAGTTATTTTCAAGATCTGCTTTGGTCAACTGAATGTTTTGTGACAGGAAATGCAACAGATGAACATCATCCAAGCCAGGCGATTTCAAAAAGGGGAGAAAAGTTTGTTTTTAATATGGAACATTTTTACACAAAGGTTATTTATGGAGTAAGATAAGTTTTGGTAATTTGACGCATTTATTTATGGAGAGTTTTGAACTTTTTTTTTTTTACAAAAGAAAAAAAATCTGAAACATGAGAACGGTGCATGCTAGGTTTCTACCCCATGTACTTTTGGCATGACCAGAAAACCTTCTTCTACATGTTTGCTTTGTGCCAAGCAAAAATTCCCACAGAAAGATAGACCACCTCATCAATCGCTGTCATATTATACTCTCCTACCAGAAACTTGTTTGGCTGCTTCGCTGATAACTCCTCTCCTGTCAGTTTAAATGGACATCAGTCTCTTGGCAGCTCTGTAGTTGTGACATACTGAAAACTTTGGATAGTTTTATAGCCATTTTAGAAGAGCTGCATTTAACACTGTATTTACCTGGTGGGAGATGAAAGCAATTGTTTTTATTTAAGGCCTCAGAATGAAGAGGGCTGAATGTGGAAAAGCTGAAGGAGTGTGAATACTTCTGTGAGGAACAGTCTCTTTTGATTCATAGAAATGATTTATTGATATTGATTACCACAGTCTGACTTAAGAGAATCTGAGTACACCGAGGCAGCTGCAGGCTAGATCTTTTTAGATGCTTTCTATGTTTTTGTATTCTTTACCAAATAAATCTATACTTTCTTAACCCTCCTGTTGTCGTCGGGTCAAAATGACCCAAGAAACCCAGCCAAATCTACCACAACCACAAAATGAGGACAAATAGGATAAGCAAAGTTTTAAATAAATGTTGGCATCTAAGCATTGAAAGATTTGAAGAAGACAGTTTCAGTCTTTGTTCTTTTTTTTTTACCCCAGTCATTCACTCAGTAGTGCTGTGAAGATAAAGGAAATAACTTTCTTTTTTTACATTTTCTGTCCCTGACCTTACTCCTGATATTAAAAGGTGGAGAAACCGACTGCTTCCCCCTCTCAGCGCAGCGGCAGCGTGTAGAGCTCTTGTTATTTTCCACTATTGTTTGTTCCTCTCGTGGATAGGAGTGCGCACGCTCTCACAACATACGCAGACAATGTTGCTCCTGCGAATAGCTCAAGTGGGATTTTAATTGGCTTCGCACAGAGGTTTCATTCCGTCCAATTATGCATTATTCGGAACCATTTTTGATCTGCTCTTTGCTCGTTTTGAATATGTGTAAGAGAGGAACATCATTGGCAGGAAGAAAGATACAGAACGTTGATTTCATCTCTGTTTGCAGCCGAGATCCGGTACGGTGACCCTGGTTTGGCTCTGAGCTTCATCTATCTGAAAACCTGCAAATCCAAAGGTCTTTTTACGCCACGGGGTTCACAGTTTTTCACTTTATCATTCTTGATTTGCATCATCTTTTTCTACAAACTCTCAGAGAGATGAAAATGTTTTTGTGGATGCTGGTTATTTTCATAAATTGTATAAATTAGTTTTCCTGTTGGCTAATGCCCTAATTAGCCAACACTACTGCAGACCAGAAGCTCTGTCATGTCAGGTAACGATGTTAGGATGTGGGAGATAAGAGAGCAGAACAAGCAGGAGGTTTCTGCTTCCAGCTCTCAGTGGGTCAGAGTATTAAGCAGGAGGAATGTACAGTTTGTGGCTTGCAACAGGCTACAGGCTCCCCTCAGAAAGCATTCCCAAAGATCCTAAATACACCTGAGAGGTCATGAGGTAAGCAACGAGTAGAGATGCCTTACAAAAGGCATTTTAACACCTGAAATTAGATGTAGTTTTAGATACTGGTGATATGGCTTCCTGCCCAGAGCGGCCTTCCAGTTGAGGGCAACCTGTTCGACCAAACATAATAAAAACTGGCAGCGTGAATTACTTTTTTGAATTTCTGCCACCCCTCTAGTCTAAGGGGGACACACATATCCATGTCGATAGTTGCTCAGACCAAAAGAATAACTCCCTCTTATATATACTATTTATTTGTTTCCAATAAATTAACTATTGGAATATATTGCCTACTCTATATAAAAGTATATAAAAGACAGCTGCTCTTATATATACTTTTTTTTTCAATAATCAGACAGCAACAAGCTAGATATTTTTAGATGCTTTCTATATTATATATATACACACCAAATTAATGTATGATTTCTTAAGAATGTTTTAAATAATCTAAACATTGAAATCTACAAAGGTGACAGTTTCAGTCTTTCTTTTCACCTCGGTAATGTTGAGAAGATAAAGTAAACAACTTCCCTTTTACATCTTATGTAAAAAAAAAATGTTATTGGTGCATCCCTACTAAAATAGTGTAGCGATGTATCAATAAGAAAACTTGGACTGTTGTCTGATACCTGATTTTATTATTTATGATGCTGTTATGGTCATCAACAACTGCTATTTCTGTCAGGCTTGCAGCCAATCTACTTGTTGGATCTCTGTCATAGTTTAATTAGTGTATTTCTAAAGTAAAATATGACATCATAGTATAATGTTTGCAGGGGCGGATCTAGAAAAATATTTATGGGGTCGCAAGAGGGTGGCAGGGACTTTTTCAGGGTGGCACTATCTATCTATATATATATATATATATATATATATATATAGAGAGAGAGAGAGAGAGAGAGAGAGAGAGAGACATAGAAATGGTTGATATCAGGAAATCCTACCAATGGCTGGACAAAGCTGGACTCAAGGACAGCACAGAGGCTCATCCTGGCTGCACAGGAACAGGCCCTAAACACCAGAGCAATAGAGGCTCAGATCTACCAGACAAGACCCAAGGTGTAGCCGTAGTTTGACAACTGTTATAAATATCACCACGTTTTGAGAACATAGGGGATTAGCTCAGTTTTTGTCGCTTGTTTTTAGGAATTGCAGCAGCTGCAGTGAGACACAATAAAGCTGATAAACAGGTGAAGAACCAAACTAGACAGAACCACTTCTGACTGTTTGCAAAGCCAAATATCCATTAGACGTTCCACCATGTTTCTGGGGTCATGTTTCTCGACACAAGCAAAACAAGGTTCATTGTCCAAACTTATTGATTGATCTTGGTGATTTATTTTCCTCTTTCACTGAACAATTACAGAGATCAAACTTTAATTTGTTCTCATGCTACCACTCTTGTTCTGGTAAAAACCATCAGCCCCAAACCCAAATGCCTGCTGGTCCTTTGGCCCCTGCACTTATAGAAATTGGGCTGACCCACATTACTTCCTGTCTAAATTTAGAAAATAAACAAGGAAATAATAAAATAAATAAATAAATAAAATCAATTATCAACCTACAAATAAACTCTGTAAATAATACAAAAAATAGAAATTTAAGAATAAAGTAACAAAATTCAAATGGATAAAGAAATAAAGAAAA
Organism: Poecilia picta; assembly: GCA_033032245.1. NCBI lineage: Eukaryota > Metazoa > Chordata > Actinopteri > Cyprinodontiformes > Poeciliidae > Poecilia > Poecilia picta. Next base: position 10,949,678 of record CM065374.1, read on the forward strand.
AAAATAGCTCCAACAACTTTTATTCTACCTTTTCTAGATCCTTTTCTAGATCTGTGTGTGTATCGCGGCTTTACGGACCCGTTGCCATGGTAACCGACAAACAACAGATCAAGGAGCAAATAGAGCAGAAATTACCGATCAGGGGAATATTATGTCTATGAGGATAGACGCCTCATGCTTCGCTCTCGCCTATTGTCGCTGACGAGATTTAGGGCGGCCATCTTGGAGCGGTAGACCACTCCACTCAGCCTTATGTGTTTAGCAGCAAAATTACATATCTGCGCATTTAATCGATCATAACACACTTTTTTGTTACTGGAAACTATATTAAAACATCTATCAAAGCTACATTTATAAATAATTGTATTATTTAAGTATGTTTTTAATACATAGTTCAGCATTTTTAAATATGATTGGTGGCTATCAATAGAATAGGAATGGAATATTCTGATATCGATGTATGATGAGCATATTACAAAGCACACAGCCATGGATAATTTATTGTTAACGGCTGTGTGTATCATTTATTATAATAATACATAGTTTATACAACTATACAATCACAAATAAATAATGATCAATACTGAATAATATATATTGGATGCATGTTTAATATATATATATTATATATATATATAAGTATAATATATATATATATATATGCCAATATAAAAAAATTTCTTAGATTGTAAACAAAGATCAAGACAAATATTTCACACAAATTTCATTATAAAAAATATAATATTGCAATATATAGTATAACATATAAACATGCATCCAATATTATTCAGTATTAATCATTATTTATTTTTTTTATTAATCATTATTTATTTGTTTTTGTATAGTTACATAAATATGTATTATAATAAATTATACACACAGCTGATATATATATATATATATATTATATACACACTGGTATTGTAGTGACCATTTGTCCAAAAAACTTAAATCCAAAAATCAACAAACTCAAAGGTGACCAAACTCAAATAGTCACCTGATGCACATGGATTCTGGTTTATGCAGCAAAATCAAATCAAGTCAAAATATGGTTCTTTGGTTTTATTTGCAGATCAGGCAAAAGGTTACAGGTTCTGCTCCCACTCCTGTACCTGTTCACTGACTGACAAAATGAAAACCGATGTGACTGATCAGCTGGTAAAAAACCTTGTGACCACCACGTGTATAATAATCTACCTAAGACCCACCTACTTATACCGTGAAATACCCACATTCCAATCTTAAATTAATTAACTAATTAAGTGAATTACTAAACAAAAAACTTATTCTAAACAACAAATAAAATAAAAATTCTAATGATAAATCAACTAGGAAAACAAACAAATGCTAAGAATAAACTAAACAATTTAAATTCTAAGATTTAACAAAACAATGGGAAAAATAGCTCCTACAGGTATATATATATGTCTATCTTACTTGTGAAATGTTGTTTTTGGAGCCTCACATCAATAATCCATCGATCTGAAAAACAATATCCCTGTTGTTTTGATTGGCAAAGTAGGAGGGACTACCGCTCCAAGATGGCCGCCGTATTTCCTGCGCCGGAGCAGCCAATGCGGGGTCTGCTCCTTATATTATGTCTATGGGTTACATTGTGTTGCATTCAATGTTGTCAGGGATAAAAGAGTTTCATGCGCTTAATGTCCGGTTTGCCATGACTATTTATTGGATTCATTGTCGCCAGCTGGGTGGCAACAGGGGTGGCAAGGCTCTCGTTTGGGGTGGAAACTGCCACCCCGCTAGATCCGCCCCTGAATGTTTGTTTATGCCAAAGCCTGGGTAAGGAAGGCTGACCCTGGCAGGGGTGTCAAACTCCAGTCCTCAAGGGTCGCTGTCCTGCAGTTTTTAGATTTGCCACAGGTACAAAACAGTGGAATGAAATGGCTTAATTACCTCCTACTTGTGTAGATCAGTTCTCCAGCACCTGACTAATAACCTAATTATTCTATCCAGGTGTGGTGCAGCAGAGGCACATCTTAAAGTTGCAGGGCTGTGACCTTTGAGGACTGGAGTTTGACACCAGAACCACCACAGTGATATTGAAAAGCACAGCATGACGATGAAGAAAAAGTTTATTTTCTCCTCCTTTTTCTGTTGTGACCATACTAGTAGAACAAAATACCTAATTTTATAAAATCATTGATACTTTTTTTTTTGGGGGGGGGGGGGGGGGGGTTGTTTTAAACGTAAAAATGTCTTCAGGAAATTTGATCTTTATGTTGTTTTTATTTATTTAAAAAAAAAAATCATTTTAAAACTAAAAAAAACCCAACAAGAAAGACCCGAGATACAGTGTGAAGACGTCTTACCTGACAAACATAATAATCCCAACTTTGGCAATATCGTCTCGAATAACTTTCCAGGAATCCTTGATCATCATCACCTGCTCCTCGCTGAGATGCGCAGCAGCTGCTGCTGCCTCCTCTCTGTCCCTCTGTGGAAACTCCGTCTTTGTTGCCAGACCTGAAATCGCGCACCCCATTCTTCATGTAAAAACAACGGAGATGATCGCAACTTTTTGTTATTACTCACTGCCGGTCCCAGATGAATAGGAGGTTAAACTGTTCAGCGAGGCATCTGGTTTTTGAGTGCGCGTCTTGAACTGTCTCCCCTCTTTTAGAAAAATAAATAAATAAATAAATAAAATGACTCATCAAGTCAGAAATTACAGTTGGGGTTGGCTGGTTCTGGTTGTACCTTTCACAATAAGATCAACACCTCGCCTACTGAGCGCATAATTCAGAAAGAGCTTTTATTTTGCAGAATGGTGCTCCGTATTTCCGGTATTAGCTAGAGCATCTGCAGCTACCTTTACACTGAGTTTCAAACCAAGTATGATTTAATTCGGGGTGAACTGAACTGAGCCGCTAATATGGCCTCAGTTAGTATAAATACCATAACAGAAGATTATCACACAAACAACTCCGACTGTTAAGGAAGTGGATGTTCTTCTTTGATTCACCCAAGGATTGCAAGTAGAGGCTTAAATAAATAAACACTCTTTTATTTGAATAACTCTGAGCAACTTACAAAGAAACCTTGTGCATTTTGTTGCCATGAGCAAACTTTTAGCACAATTCTGGCTAAAAGTGTGTTTGACGACTGGAATACATTTTCACAGAGTTGGATCAATGCCGTTACATAATTTTAATGTAATATATAAACAGGCAGTAGAACAGACCCTCAGCATGATCTTCTACTCAATCTTTTGAAATTTCCAAAGTGTATTTCATCCCACCCATTTTACTTTTGGTTGCATCTAAGCACTCCATTTTGGATTTCTACCATAAAAAGGTGTAAATACAAACATGACAAGCTGAACATGTAAAGACTTTCCCCCTCTGCTAACAATATTTTCCAACTCTTCTGTCTACAGTTTGTAATTTATCAATCACTGGTCCTGGGAAATTGGATGGCATGTTTTGGGGTCTTTTTTGGCATCCCTCATTTTTACAGTAGCCATAAATTTGGTGTAGCTAGAGTTCAGTGTGACCAGTAAACTAACCAGTGAAAAGCATCTGCAGCACTTCCTTCTTGGCACGAAAGCATGACTCTGCTCACTTTTGACCCAAAGTAGTTCATTAGCTTTATTCCTGTTCCCATAATTCTGTAAGTCTCCCTTGTTCCTAAAAATCAGCACCAGAGCACTTTTCTTTCATTCCTCAGACATCTTATCGCTCAAGATCTTCTTAATCCCAGTCAACCTCTGCCACCTCTCCTAGAAATTTCCATACCTCGAAGGCTGTCACCAGGACACACCTTTCCTCTGTCCATCTTCTTTAAAGTTTGCCCCACTTCATTGTTAATCTCAGCTACTTTATGATCCACAACAGTCACCTCTGCTCTACATTCTCCTCATTTGTCAACTCTTCAAAGTACTCTTCCATCCCACACTTGGCACCTGCCAGTACATTTCCATCCCTTAATCACTGTGATCTGCTGCACATCCTTTTCATCTCCATCTCTCTGCCTCACCAACCTGGACAAGTCACTCTGAGTTCTTATCGTCCACAAGGACTCACTGGCTCAAACTGCTTCTGGTTGCATTAGAAATAAGTGTCTATTAAAATAAAAAAATAGGTTCTTCAATTGCTGACACAATTCTGTGGGTCAGCCCTCTGCAGAAGATTCCATCTTTTACTGACAAAGAAAAACAGCATTGCAGCCTTAGCATTTCTGTTTTTATTGAAAACATGGGCAGCTGTACATAACCAAAAACAAGTTTTTGAGTATCTGGAATTTACACATGGTCAAAACTATTCAAATATACAGACATATAAATAACTTTTGTGAAAATAAACAGTTGCTGATAAAAAAAAAATAAAGCTCCAGTGATGTGCACAACTGTTTTAACAAGCAGCTCAGGAAAATGTGGAAGCATATTTTGCTGTCCCTGTGCATCAAAGCACAACAAAGACTAAAATCTAACTGTCTTTGGTGTCTGAAGTAAGACTTTACTGGCAATCAAGCGCTCTTAGCCGTCGCTCTCATAAACTCTGCACTGATAGTTTGCAGAGTTAATATTAATGACTATAGCAGCCAACAGAAGGTAACATATCTTTTTTTTTTGATACAGGAGACTATATTTGTATTTATATGTTCACACAAAACTGTAACGTGCAAACAAATACAGTTAAAATGTGCATCTTACTGTTTTAAAGGTGGCGTTCCCACACCATCCCTTTAATGTTACACTGGTGCTAAAATCATTGCACCTCGTCCCCTGTGCAAGAAACCTCACGCACGGAGATTTTGAGGGAGAAACATGCAGAGCAAACATAGAAAGCATCGTCTAACTCCCAGGTTTATGTTGGATATACACAGTGCACGATGTTTGGCTTGTACTTAAGCTCTGGAACTTCTCCCGTAAACTCCTCACGAGGTTGCTTTCCGAGGACTTCCCAGAACTCAGTGATTTTGTGCTGTTGCGAACCTCTTGGAGGAGCCCATCCTCACCTTGGATTCTGTGGCACGGTGAACGAGTCCGCGAAGGCTCTTGAAGGTTCTGAACTTCGTGCAGAGGGACAGAGCCCAGCATGTGGTCCAAGGAGCTCCACCTGCACAGCAGAGAGCGCTTCTTTTGCTGAGGCCAGTCCTCTACCTGGAGACATTTCTTACAGCAGTCTGTCGGAGCTGCGTGGAGATCTGACGAGCTTCTGTACTTTACCCCATCCGGTCCTGTGCAGGCGCAGTGTGTTCTTAGAGAGTGCGAGGTGTCCGTGTATTTTGAACGCAGCTCCTGGACGTGAGGCCAGTGGAAGGACTCAGACTGAGGGCTGTGTGGGGCCGTGCCCTGGGAGCTTGCGGGGGAAGATAGTGTCTGATCCGAATTTGGAGACCAAACTTCGGGAATGACTTCCTGTTCACAAGCATTCATGGGCAACCTTAAGTTAGGCTTACCTGCATGAAAACAGAGACACAAAACACAAGGAGTTGACATCAGTTTTCTGTTTAAAGAAACAACTAGAGGCAGATTAATGCAGAACTGTGAAAAAATTATTCATAATCAATCATTCTTGATTTTTTCTTTAACATTTTGTCACAAAAGCCACTTTTTCCCATTTCACCTGAATGCCTCAGTTTGTTGGAGCATATCAGTAATTAAATATCATGAGGCACCCATAAGAAGTCTCATTTCCAGTTTGTAACATACAGTATTGGAGACACAGCAAACAGATGTTTAGATCAGACCAAAATTGCTCTATTTGGCCTACATGATAAATGTCCATCCATCCATTTTCTTTACACCCTTGTCCCTTAGTGGGGTTAGAATGGTTGCTGATTCCTATCTCCAGCTAACGTTCCGGGCGAGAGGCGGGGTCACCCTGGACAGGTCGCCTGTCTGTCGCAGGGCCATGATAAATGTGCGGTGGAAAAACTAACATCGTGAAGAAAAAATCCCTCTGCCAAAACATGGCAGACGTAGTCTCATGCTGTGGGAAGGCTTTTTTTTACCCGACAGGGGCAATGAAAAAGGTGATAGAAAAATGGATGTAGCAAAAGAACAAGTCAAATGTTCACCTTTCCCAAGAAGAACGATGGTAAACTTTCATTTAGAGGTACTATAGAATGACTTAGATCACAGCAGATTCATGTGAAGGAATGGTCCAGTCAAAGTCTAGACTCAAATTCTATTGGGAATTTGTGGCAGGCCTTTGAAATGAATGTCAACGGTTCATCTTGACCCAGACTGATTTGAAATTATTTCGCAAAGAAAAATGAACAAATATTTCAGTCTGCAATGATGTGAGAAGTGGTTCTGCAAAATTTAAATGCACGACGCACCTTTCAGGTGTTTGTAAAAAAATAAACCTGTGATAACATTTGAAGTTCGTGGTTGTGATGTGAAAGAATGTGAGGAAGTTCAAGATGCACTCAAAGTGTTGATCGACGATGTTCTGTTTACCAGTTTTTCTCAGCTTCTCCTGGTGGACAGCAGCTGCACTCCGCAGACCCTCCTGGTGTGCAGCCTGTCTGCTCCTCTGCCGCACTACTGGCCGGTTGTTTTTAATGCGCTGGCTGTACTGACGAGCCAGCTGGAACACCTTGTTTCTCATCTTCCCCATGTCGTGCAGGATCTGGTCTTCGTCTATGGTGGTTTGGAAGATAATGCTCTTGGGTAAATGGCTGGGGTGGGAGTTGTCGTTTTCTTGAAATGCCGGGGACGAACACGGTTCTGAGAGCTGAGCAGAGCCCTGCTCCGCTGTGGAGGAACTGGCCGTAGGCGAAGACACGGAGCAAGAGTCTGCAGCAGAGCACATTTCAGGCTCTTCTTCTATCACTGGTGGTTGATTACTGTTTTTGACCTCCATAGTATCCAAACTGGTCTCAACTCTTTGACTGTCAACTTTCTCATCTGCCTCCTGCTTCACTTCCTGAATCTCCTCCTCAGTTTCCATAACGTCCCAAACCTTCAGCATTTCAGACGAGGGCCTGAACTCTTCCTCTGCAGTAAATGCTTCCATGACGCTATTAGACCGAACCTTGACCTCAGCTGAGCTTTGAGGTTCACTCATTTTACCCTTTTCTAACCCAGGAAGGTCGAACACGGACCAAGACGTGGGTCTGTTTCTACAGAACCCTTTCCTGTAGGCTGGACCGACCTTCTCCTTTGGAACGTCATTCAGCTGTCGGCTCAGCTGCCTCACCAGGCCGGCGGGGATGAAGGACAGACTCTCCCTGCGCTTGAGGCTGAAGTTGGCGTCTTGGTGCTCAGCATGCTCATAGTATTGCCTGATTTTATGGATTAGAATTTGATCCTTTTTGGAAAGAGTGGACCTGCGTTCTCCTTCACTCAGTCCAGGCTCAGGACCCGACAGGTCGGCCTTTGAGGAGGTCTGTGGTTCTGGTGAAGAGCTGTCCGACATTTTCTCCATCTGTTTCTCCATGTCCATACAGGCCGAGAGGCTTTGAAAGGGGTCTTTATCTAAACCTAAGTCCTCAGAGACCACACTGCTCCGTCGTGACAAACTGCTGATGAATTGCTCAGCGGTCAATTGGTCCAACACGGAGGAAGGCAAACTGCTCTTATTATCTGAAAGCACCTCCTCTTCCTCCTCAGAGAGGTCACCGTTCGTTAGTACACTCATCTCCTCCACCTGTAGACCAGAAGAGTCACTCTCTCCCTCTTCTTCTCCTGCTGTTTCCTTGGAAGTATCCAAGGATTCTGGGGCCTCAGTTTGTCGCTCGGAGGAGAACATGGTAGACTCGTGGCAGTGGGAGTTCTCCACCTCCAGCTGGTTGATTGGTTCTGCTTGTGGGGCACAGTCTAGACGACACAGCTCCTATGCATAAAAAGATAACAGTATTATCTAATGGAAAAATGCACATTTTAATGACAAGCACTCATCATTCTTTCATTAGCGTAATAGTTCATTTTAAAATCAGTTTAATTCATAGCATCCACATCTTTGCTGCATTTATTTTATATTACTAGACTTCCTGTTTGTTTTTTTATCCAGTGACCTTTTTGTCATAATACAATCACAGACTTCAATACAGGGATTTCATGTGACAGACCAACACAAAGAAGAACATGACTGATACTTTTTCCAGCAAATAAAAATATACGAACATTGTGTCATGCATTTGCTTTCAGCCCCTTTTACTGGTACCTCTAAATAAAAGTAAGCACTATCAAATGCCTCCTGAAGGTCCAGTAGAAAGGCATTCTAATAAAATACTTGCAGCTGCAACTGCAGTAAAAGGGAATTTTGTGAAGCATTGCCTCAGCATGGTTGACTATATATCCACACTTCTTATCAAAAAATTTTTTTGAAACCTTTTGCTATGTTCTTTCTACTTCACTTATTCACTACTTTATTTAGGTCTAACGCTAAAATAAATTTGCGGTTGAAAGGAAACGGAACATTAACATATTCAAGATGTATGAATACTTTTACAAGGCACTCACTGATTGTCTATGGGTAACATTTACAATTAAAAACTTGCATTGGCAATGCAGTCTGCTTCTTTTGGCTTTTCCTGAACAGTTTTAAATATCCTTGACTAGGTAGGCTGAGCCTCATCCGGTCTTCAGCCTGCTGATGTTACCCTAGACTGCTGCTATTCTAACACTGTGTCCAGGTGTTGCCTGGTCATCTGGAGTGGCTGCAAATTGCAAAAAGAAAAGAAAGAAAAAGAAAGCGCAGCTTGGAGCTGTTTGCCATAGATAAGGTTCACTCAGCTCAGATGCAGAAGCGTGTGTGTATGGGGGGGGGGGGGGGGGGGGGGTTGGGGGGGGTGAGGGGGGACGCTTCCCATGTGGTGCTTTAATTTCCAGCACAATAAATCTACAGCATGTAGAAATGATTCAACTGTGCTCATGGCAAAGGGCATCTATTCAGTAGGAATTCAGGTTTTAAATCTAATGCAACATTGAATCAATCAGCATGTATGTAAAGAAATAACAATGAAAATAGAGAAAGAGTTTGAAAACGGGCCCCAGTAACAACTCGGGGGTGGGAGGGATTCTTTAATAGAGTGAATATGTATCACATGTGACCTCAGATGTGTGTGTGTGGAAATGAGGTTAAAAGGATGCAGGCATAAATGTGATATTGGGCTTTTGTGAGCACCTGAGCGCTGAGAGTTTGTTTCACAGACACATTGTCGGTGTTTTCCTCCCCTGTGCAGGTTTCAGTCTCCTCTATCAGTGCAGCTTTTAGTTCAGCAGCATCCTCATTCTGATCATCCTGAAAGGGAACAAAGCACAGCATTATGCCAAAAGTCATTTTGGTCAACGTCAGCAAGTTTGCAAGCTTTATAACTCCATCTACGATCTCAAGGAGTGAATGCCAAATAATTTCCTATAAGTTCAGCCGTAATTGGTCCAAAAGCTCGAAGAGGAAAATTAAAGTTAAGCTTGATCATCTTGGGTTGAACCAATGTGTACAAGCAAAAATGCTCCAATAAGTTATAAATTATTTTCTTTTTACAATTAATTTGTAGTTAAGTTGCAATTTTAGGATCTGAAAAACATTTCGGTGGCCAATTTGGGTAATGAATCTACTCTGTTTGGCTTCTGACTAATTTTTTAATCCAGAAAGATTTTTAAAAATTAGTCAGGACCCATGTTGAGATTTGACTTTACATACTGGCTGTTAGATGTTTCAAACAGTGAATGTGAATCTTTTATTTAATGTAATTAATTCTTGTTTGGAAAAGTAAGTGGAAAATGCAACCTGAATCCTGAGAAATCTCTGCTAGAGCTTGCTGGATTTAAAATGTATAGATCTCATTTTGCAGATTGCTTTTGATAGAATATGAAACTGATTTCTAAATATTAACAGTACATAAACGATAATAAAATTGCAAAATCTAAAACAAAAAAACAGTCTCATCTAGACAATGTTTATTCATTCCTATTTAGAATCAATACAACTAGCAAATAATCCAAAAAAAAATCAGAGGGAAAATATTCATCAATATGATTATCAAAGAGAAAGCTCCCTAATATTCCAATTATGTTTAATCAGATGGCTACATTAACCTTTGAAGTCAAACAACATTTAGCAGAGCACATTAAGATATTCGTTGTCATGCAAATGCTAACATGGTCTTAACAACATGCACCCATAAATAGTTATTAAACCCAGCAGCAACAATTCAGATAAGATACACATGCAGAACAAATATGAAAAGAAAATTAGATGCAAACTGGGATAATTTTAACTCCGAAAGAACAAAAGCAAAAACATGCACAATGTTTTTCTGAATACCCCTCATCTACACTGAAGCATTCAGAACAGACAATGTGAGTATTGAGTCAATCTGGATTATAAGGGAAGAAAAAAAAAAGAGGGATGGAGAATGAGAGCCAGCGTGGGAGACAGGAGTGGTGTGTTAGTTTTGGTGAGCCGTTGGGACGGAACGGAAAGCGGGAAACCCGTGGGTGGCAGAAACCCTCACCGTTGTGAAGTGAGTAGAAAGCAAAGCCCTGGCTCTATAGTGCCAGCAGGAGATGGCTGCCAACACCGAGCTGGCAAAGTCGGCTACCTGGTCGTCTCCCATCAGCACATCGTCCTTGCAACTCTCCCCTTCCTCCTCTCCACTATTGCCTTCTCCTGCTCCAGCCCCACCTCTCTTTCTCTGGGTGAAGGGTCACCGTCAGCTGCATTTAGCTGCTCCAGAGAGTTGCTCAGATCCTCCACACACGGCCTCTCACCCCGGGGCTCGCCTAGACAGGAGGTCAGTGTGCCGACACTAGCAGCTGGCTGCAGGGAGCTCCTACCCCCCAGCAGTGCGCCTTCACTGTCTGCATGCTGTAGCGTGAAGTCATAGACATGTGGTTTGTTATTGCAAGGCTTGTGATAAGAGCCTTCTTATGACTGCAAGGCTGTAAATAGCAAGATGTGTTGTCTATCAGCAGCAAGCGTGATGCTGTGTGATTTCTGCAGGCTAAGAAAAGAAAGTGTGCTCTGGAAGGAATTGATTTTTCATTTACAGTCAAGAATATTTTTTCAGCAACAAAACTATCTCTGCTAAAAGTCCATATTTGTGATGTAAAAAAAAAAATCTGATTATAAGTAACTTACATGTTTAACATGACAAACTCAACTGACAACACACAAAACTGAAGAAAATGTTATTTTAAAAAGCAGCAATAAACGTATTGCTTAAATATGCACCGTTTTGTTTCATGCACCATTTTGGTGCAGTTCAAAATTGTTATCCGATAAACATGAATTACAGCAAATCTGATTAACCTAAAATTAAATTCTGTTGTCCTGGCAGGATTTTTCCATACATTTGCATCCTTTAGAGATGGAAACAAAGGCTGTGGATAGATTGGAGATGGATTAAATTTCATCTCCCATCAGGATTAGGTAAAAGAAAAACCCACAGTATCTTTACATTATGGATGATCTCAATAAATTGTTGAAAAGAAAAGATGGAAACTGGCCAGGGAGGCAAACAGGAGGCAGGAGACAGTGCTGAAAGAGCTGCAGGACTGTATGGCTGTACTGATAATAAACAAGGATTCCCCAGAGCTTGATGCTGTTTCAATGCAAGTGAAACATCCTCCTGCAAGGTTTCAAAGGATTTTAATGAGATCTGGACGTTTTCTGTGGTCCAGGTAGAAGACCATTAATATTTGTGTTAAATTTACAGTTTTGTTCTTGGGATCTCCAGCCTTACTGAGCCATTTCAGTTTCATCTTTTCATCTAATTTAGAGAAACAAATTGTCGATCACCGTCTTCACTCTGCACTGGTGTACATTGATTGCTGTGGATGTTTTCGCATCCTTCTCCAGACTGATACCTTTTAAATAAGATGCTTTGGAGGAGACTTGCCTTAAGAGTGTGAATATAACGAATGTCACTCTTGGACAGATCTTTTTTTTGTCAATTTATCTGACTTGCTATAGGTAGAAGACTGATGAAGACTGAATGGTAAACCTGAATTGAAAGTGCTTCAACTTGGTGCTACTTTACGGTTGTGCATACTTCTGCAGCAAGATTAGTGCATCCTTTTAATATTTTTTAAGAATGTTCTCCCTCTTAACAGGTGTTTCAATTAAATACCATAGGATACATGTGAAATTGAAAGTAGAACAAGTTTTGAAATGAAACTTTTTCTAAGTTTCATTTGTTTATATGTCAAAAAAACCTTGTACTTTAACAGGGCACTTTTTATATCAACTGTAGGAGTTAAGGTTGAGTAATCTCAGCAAAGTGCATTGTTACTTATTGAAGCAATAAGTAACAAGACTTACTAAAAAAAATCCAGTTGTTTGGATTACCTAAACTTACCTTCAAAACAGCTGCAGAGTGAACAAAGATTGAGGCGAAGGCACCGAGAGAGAAAACAAACAAGGATGTCAATAACAGGTCAGATATCATGTTCAGCAACATCCTGAATTTCAAATGCATTTAGGGGTAAGGAGACAATCTCTGCTTCCACATCCAGGCAGCTGTTAGTCTGCCTCAGACTCGAGGGAGATCCTGTGATTAGGTAAATGCCAATAAGTAGCATCTTGCTCTCCAAGGCTTTAACTGGACATGATGCAGTTTGTCAGGAAGTGATGAACCACTCCCTTACTCAGATGAGAAGGTTTGACATGAAAGTGTCTAGAGAAATTACATCGTCTAGAGAAATTGAGCGGAGAGAGAGAGAGAGCGCGAGAGACCGGGTAACAGGAATACAGATGTTCTTTGCTCTAATGACCAAGCAATGAAACAGGAAGACACAGATCTGACGGGCGGGGCCCAGATTGAGTACCGAACAGAGCTTCGCAGTGACAAAAGGCCTCGACCGAAGCAGCACATAATTAACTTCATTATGGGCGAGGTGGAGTGGGAGTGAGTGTGCGTGCCCATTGAACTATTGTCCAGGTGTCTTTGAAGGAGAACAAAGCAGAAGTTCAATGGAGACGTGAACAGCAGCTCTTATCCAACAAAATGACCTTGGTGACAAAGAGCTGATGTATAACTGGACTGCAGCCACAATGCAGTTCAAACTAAAGCAGCGTTTGTGAATCTGGCTGCCAAAATCCTACTGAACGTTTACAGGAATGACAGAGAAACACAAAAATGTACCCACCGTTGGTGCTCTTTATGATTTCTTTAACTGGTTCTGAAATAATAAATAAATAAATTTGCAAATTCAAAAAAAAAGAAAAGGAAAAGTTTCCATATCGTCATTGCACAGTTATTTTTTCTGTCTGATGTACTGGGTAGACAGCGGACACAAATATACCAGATCTTCTCCTCCCATTCCGTACTCCGAGATGGAAGCTGTCACTCTGGAAGCACTCAGCTTTCATCCTCCTCTCCGGACTACGCTGACACTTCCCAGAATCTGAGAAACGGAAGGAGACGTCATTACACTCATAGCTGCAATTACAAAAAGCAATTTTCTCCACATGGATGAGCTGGTTATAAGCCAAGACATCTTGGAAAATTAATAAGCATTCCATATTCTTCACAGAACATGAGCAGCCACTCTCCTTTTTATTAGCTGAATCTGTGGTTGCTGTGGCAACCGTTAAACGATCCCTGACATAAGGAGAGATGCTCCATTAGTAACACTTACAGTTGTCCACACTGGCGTCTTTTGCCTTCAAAGACAGAAGGGACAAGTTAAAGACTCTTCTGATATCACTGGGAGAGAAATGTTGTGTGGAAGGACGACGTTTACCTTCTGTGGCAAGATGGTGTTGTGATTCTCAAGAATGAGCCTCTTAATGTGATGAGCCCACAGACGTTTCTCTTCCACAGACTTTGCCTGAAGACACAAACGGGAATCCCACATTAGAAAATAATTATCTTTCACACAACTGAGACCCATTCGACAAACCTGCTGTTAATACAATCACTCATTACAGCACAAAATGTTATTCTCTTTTATAATGTGATTACAAGGTTGGTGCTCAGTGATTTGCACATAACTGTTATACTAAAGTTATATTTATGTGGTCCCACAGCATAACAGATCTTCTACCATACATCACAGTGGTCATAAAGTGCTTTTCAGCATATTGTCAGTTTCCAGAACCTCCATTGTTACAGCAGAGGGTTGCCAGAGTTTAGCAAACTTCACATTTACGTCCCTTTTCATTGAGCCTGTATTTTGTAGTCAGTTTTAAATGAAGAAAAAAGAAGAATATTTCTCAAGGTGTTTTTCTTTCTACTTCAGAAATATAAAAGTGAAACAACACAGTACAAGAACTCACTTCATATTCTCATGTCAAGCATGTGGACAAATTTCGATCTTTTATTGCTACGATGATCTCAAGTATGACAAATGCTAGATTAAATACATATCTTCTGTCATAATTTGTGATCAGTGAAGACTTCATTTTACAAAATCCCCCACAACTGAAACCCCTCTCTACAGATCTGTGCAGCTGGCGGTCCTTTATTAACTTGATCTGAGAAAGCTCCAGAGTTTTTCTTTTTCTTGTTGTTTTTTGAGAAATCAAGGATGTGAAAGACTTAAAGTGTCCCTTAAATATCCAACAATCAACATAGCTTGGGCTCTCAGTCTTCAAATTCTGTATTAGGTCTCATTATTCTGTTGCAAATTAAGTTGTCTGAGGAAGGCAAATTATACATTGGAACATGTTTATAGATGATGCTGCCACTGTGAAGTGGGGAAGCAGCTTTTTTTAACCCCACCCTACTGGGGGCACAGCAGTAGTTATTTTACATGAACTTTATGGCTATGCACTATTTTGTGTTGATTTAGTTCAGAAAGTTCCATTAAAAAAAACAAAGCAATAACTACATTTTGTAGTTTTATCCCGACAAAAAGTTAAAAGTTTCAGGGTGTATGAATACTTTTTCAAGGCTACAATTCCAGATGAACAGAATGTATTATTCTATAAATGTCACAAATCATTAGAAATGATAAATATTGCATACTGGCATTACAAAAAAAAAAAAACAATCTTCAACATTTCACAGTTTATAAAGAAATGGACAAAATGTTTGCTGCAGTTACCTGAACTGTATGGGGTTGCTTAGGACGTTTGAAATGGATCACACTGAAGAGAAGGGGATCCTTGGCGCTGTCGAGCAGCATCAGGGTCGAACACTGTGACAAGACTTATATTTCTTTGTTTTGCATCAACTCTATTCACGCGTTCTCACTTATCACGTTAAAAATTCATCAGACGTCGTACCGAGATGTGGATCTTGTAGACGTAGTGTTCCCCTCTTTTCTTGGTAATGAGGAGCATCTTTTCGAACAAGAAGAGCGTCCGGGTGTTCTTCGCCCTCAGAACAGGAAAGGTGCCCTCTAGCACCAGCTCCCCGCAGGTGGTCAGGTCGGCACCCTTCCAGTTGATCAGCAGGGACTGGATCTCCTAATGTGAGAAAACAAAACTTTACATGAAGAAAATCTTAGCCAAGCATGGATGACATTATATGCAATTTTCATGTCTGCCACAAGCACCACTTGTGCAAAAAAAAACAAAACTATTTAAAATAATAATAAAAAAAAAAAAATCAGATTTTCCCTTTTGTTACATTTGAGCTTTACTGGATTTTCTAACCTGCACTCTGACGGCGTGCTCATGTTTCCTCTTCATGTCATTAATGTACCAGGCCACTCCGGTCATGGTGTCGATGGCCTCTTTAATAACCCCATAGCCCTCTTCATCTGGGTTATAGTGCTTGGCAATTTCCTTTAAGGGAAGTCAAAGTTAGTACAACCTCAGAGAATGTCCTAAACAATTACTGTTGTGATCTTTGTTTTACTTTTTTTACTTTTCGTTTGATCAAATGGCTATTTTACGCTGTCGCATAAAGTGGTTTAAAAGAATATTGCTCTAATCCTGATGCACAAATTTAAAATAAAAAAATCAGTGAGGAAGCGTTTTACCTGCAAAGTAGGTGATACTTCAGGATTCTCTGAACTGGCTTCAGAAGGTAAGAACCCAAAGGGAGAGAGCGTTTCAGAGCGGCCTGCCGATCCCTGAAGAACTTTGCTAAAGTTTTATTCCTCATGCATTCAGTCAATGTTGCTACTGAGCTGCAAACACCAAGGAATATAATAATCTCATTGAAGAATGAAAGAAAAAAAACTTTTTTAAAAGCTGAGGATACTTACTTGGGATAATTGTTGCAATATTTGGTGTAGATTTCAAAATATTCACTCTGGAGGAGACACAAATCAGGCATAAAAGCATGTCTTTAAGGAATTGAATATAGGTTTTAGTTTTGAGAAGGTTTTCCTCACCTTACTAACAAAGCAGTGAGCAATAGCCACAGGGTCATTCTCACACATGTCCAAACATTGCAGCAGTTCACTGAAATACATCAATTAAAAAATGTTAAGCTTAGAACTCAAGCAGGAACACTAGAAGAGGAATATTTTATATCAATATTTTGGGTTGACTTAAGTTTAAATGCAAGATACTGCCCCACAATTACTGCCGTAAAATGAATAAAACGATGAAAAACCAAGTAAAAACAAAGTAAAAATTTTGACAAGTTTGGATGAGAAAAAGTATAAGAATAAAACCCAACTTAAATATTCCCTCTGTTCCCGTCTCTGCTCTTCAGGTCCAAAGTCATTTGCTGCCACTTTATAGCACTATAAACTTTTCGCCTTCCTTTTACCAAGTCAACATGGTTCATCACCCATCAAATCTTTGTTTTAAAAAACTCAGAGCGCTAACTTTCCACAATGCGTTGTAATCATGTTAGATACAAAGAAATACCCAGCAAAATGTGCATTGGTGAATGTGATGAGATATTATACGATACAATTAGGGAAATAGCCAGCAGGTGGCAGTATATGCTTTTCAGAGAGCCACAGATGCACTTGTTTGCCTGGCATTTACAATAAGAAGTGTGCTGCTGTTGACGTTTGTTACATAAACAGTGTTATTTCTTCACGCAGACAGATAGTTTAGGGATTAGTGCAAGAAAGACACCATTCTTGGATAAAACACGTTTACAGTTTCATAAAAGTCAAGTGTTTGTCGAGAACATCTAAATGTACTGATGACTCCCAGAGGACAACTTGTGCCCTAAACGATACTGAACATAACACTGCACACACAGAACCCTGGTTTCCCTTTGGCTAGCCTCCTACACACAAACTCTGTTGCAACACTAAAGCAAATACAGAGCATGTATTCACCTGCTGAGTATTTCTTCATAGAAACAGATGGAACTACATTTAATCTTCATCCCTTCAAGGAAAGAAGAGTGTTAATGTGTTTTGGCAGCAGAACTCATTAAGCAACACAGGCACAAAATGATGAAACGTAAAGCCAGCTGCAACAAGACTTTCAGTGGTTTCACCCGTTTATCAGTCTTTCCTGTGGTGAAAGTCAATCAGATTGCTTCACAACAAGCTATGAGTTGAAATAAAAAAGA
Organism: Poecilia picta; assembly: GCA_033032245.1. Lineage (NCBI taxonomy): Eukaryota > Metazoa > Chordata > Actinopteri > Cyprinodontiformes > Poeciliidae > Poecilia > Poecilia picta. Next base: position 10,967,033 of record CM065374.1, read on the forward strand.
AAAACAAACATCCTCTGATGCATAACCTATTTGTAGCCTGTCATCCTACACACTCCTTGTTCATGTAATCTGCACAGGAATGTAACATCAACAATGATTCCCAGTCTCCTCTATCACGAGTCAAAACAATATTTACTTAAGAATAATATGTGACCGTTCATATTGTTATAGTTTTCCCGTTTTTTTATCTACTTTTCCACATCAAACCAAATTCTTGTTTTTATTCTTAATATTATCCATTTGTTAGTATTGGGGAGGATGATTCATTACCTGTTGAACTCATAGATGTCCTCTATATTTCCGAATAAGGCCATCACTTGCTCGTGCCCGATGGGGAGATTTCTCAAATCGATGATGTGTGCCAAATAGTCCTGAGGAAAAGGGAAAGAATGAGTAATGATTTAAACCCAGTGGTGAAATATTTCACACATGCGTTTTCAGATTCCTACCAGCGGAGGCAGCAGGTAGCTACTGACACTGATGTTTTTCTACAAGCAGAGCAGGTCCAAGGTTGCATGGGGCTCTTAGCAGATTTTAGGACACAGCAACACCTTGTTTTACGGTACACATGCTGTGTATTTGACACAGCATATCTAGATGGTCAATAAGGAATTAACCAAACTGACTGACAATCACACAAGTCAGTTTCCATTGTATATCAACAGACAGAGCCTGTGGGATTCAGATATAAAAGGTGGAAGATGTAATTAAATTGAGAATGGTTTATTTTTCCGACTTACCTTCTCAATTATGATTACAAAAATATCAAGTAAAATATTCTGTCCATTGTTGACAAAGGACACATTTCACTTCTTTTGAATAAATTTAGATTTTATAATCATTTAGATTGGTTTAAAATATTTTAATACTTATATAAATCAGGTATTTTGAAAGTAATGGCTTGGCAATTCTTAATAAAGATTACAAAAATGAACGAAACAAGTTCAGAAGGTTCTCGATCAATCCGCCATTATTCCAGTAAGCACTTCCATTTTGCACTAAGAAACAAACTCAAATTTTCATTAATTATAAAAACAAATAATATTACAAATAATCAAGTGGCTGGTATAGTGTAATTAACTTTCTGTGACCTTTGTATTTTGCTCTTTGTTCAGGACACTAGACTTTTATAACAAATAAAGATCAATGCCCAAAACAAAGTGACCGTAAATAACTTCCTGGTTCCTGCTTGTTGACATTTACTTCACTTCCTTACAGTAAGAATGCGCTTCAATGACAGAAAATATCTGTAAAACATTGATTGTCAAAGAAGATCTGAAATATAAACCAGACGTATACAAATTGATGAATTTTACACACAAAACTTAATTTTATGTTTCAAATACCGTATTTTCCGCACTATAAGGCTCACCTAAAAACCTTCAATTTCCTCAAAAGCCGACAGTGCGCCTTATAATCTGGTACGCCTTATATATGGACCAATATTGAGCCACAACAGGTCTAGCGACTATGGTAAGCAGCTGCCGACTTCATTTTTCCCCGTAGAAGAAGCAGCATGCGGTGCATGCTGGGATAGTTGTCAGAACGCTGGTTTGTAATGTATTAATAAAGTTTGACTGACCTCTCTACCTACCGACCGCCTATAATCGGGTCGTCTGCAGGTCATTTAGCACCACGTTCTCCACAAACATGCTGTGCACGAACCAAGAAGGATGACCATCGTCCGCAACAGTATTTTGTAGCAACTTACAAAAGTTGCTACAAAATACACTGATTTACTAACTTTATCTACAATGGTATTAAATGATGAAGGAGCAAAATGAGCAACATATGTTCTGAGATAAAGTGTTCTGACCTCCAGGCCTTAATCAGGCTCTTAGTTTGCTTATACCTTGGGCCAGCTCAGTCAACATGAAGCTCATCTTATCTAGCTGTTACAGTTTTGGAGACAAATACCTTAATTTCACCAAGATAAAAAAATATATATAGTAGTGTTTAGGTTTGAACAATAAGCATTATTTGAACAATAAGCTTAAAATATTAATTTCTATTAATCTAAAGCATAATATTGTAACTGGAAGGTGAAGCTCTGCTCCTGTCCCAAGTCTTTTTCTACCTTTAAAAGATTTTTCACCATCATTTTCCTGTACTTCGCTCCACTTTTCTTCCCCTCAACTCTGACCAGCTTCTCTGCTCCTGCTGGAATAAACCATCCTCACAGCATGGTGCTGCCACCACCATGTTTTGCCAAGTGATGTGATCATAGTAATGTGTAGTACTATTTGTTGAATTTTTTGCCACAGCACTATATATATTTGAGTGTTTTGCAAGTAGGACAAAATGTTGAATTTTGTTCTTATATGGTCAGATCACCTTACTCTACATGTTTGTTTAGTCCCTAATGTTACCTAACAAACCTCTGAGACTTCTAAAGATTTATTCAGTGCAATAGAGAAGGGATATTGAGCAACAAGAAGGCAGAATTTCAGCACAGGCTACTTTCCTTAAATGAAACCCATCTCCCTCTGGACCTCCCGAGTTTATTAAAAGTAGATAAAAATAACTAAAAATGCCATGGACATAGCATGCCAACATCGGTGATTCCCCCCACCTCATTATATTTGGTTAATGGCACACCAAGTGGCATGCAAACATCACCAAAAAAGGTAAAGAAGTGGGCTAAAAGGAGCCTAAACAAATATGCAACAGCTCAATAAAGAATGCACAAGTAAACACCTTGAGCACACAAGCAGCCTCCTGGATAGAAAGCTGCAAAACACAGCAACATCTTACAGGCAATAAATTACTGAATGAACTCCTGCAAAAGGTCTTTAATATAAAAAAAGGTAAATCCACCACAAATGTGACCTTCGGCATACCATGAGATTTAAAGTTTTGTATCGTCTGGTGCTACAAGCTGTTCTTTATTATAGAACAGGCGCGGCTGTTTTGGGGCTGTAACACTGATATGGGTAATACAAATCATTTTTTAAGAGTGCAAGTAAAAAAAAAAGGCAGCCAAGTATTTCCACACACACACCAGCAACCAGAATGATTGCTCTGGGTGTGTTCTGGCCAGTTGTTGGGGATGTATTCCAGCGTGTGGAATCAGCTGGGGTCAACCAGCTGCCTTTCAAATCTGGATCCCACGGACGCAGCTGAGACTGAGCCTGATAAGGTGGATCTCACAGACGCATCAATATGTCAAACAGCTGCTCATGACTTCAGTGTCAGTATTTGACTTCCTAAACAAAGCAAAAAAAAAAAAAGACACAAAGCTAAACTGAGAGGAAGCATTTTCACATGTCTCTGTCAAATCTAAGGCTCGGTGTGAAATTAGCTGCATGGAATCAAAATGATTGAAGCCAGGCTGTAATCATAAAAGGACAGAGGCTTCATTTGTGCCCAGTCGTGTTCCCACACTAGCCTATGGAAATCCCAACTGCATTCGTTTCATCTGTGTTATTTCTTCAGCTGGTGGATAGATGGGGGTGTTTGTGTTGGCTGGGGCAGCCAGAAAGTTCAGGCGAGGCAGGAGTTTGCAGCAGGGGCCTGTATGACCAAGACCAGGCCAAGCTGCTGCTGCTGCTGTCAGCTAAAATAGTTACAAATCCTAGAAGTGTCTGTCAGGAGCACGCCATTACTCAAACTTGATCTAGGGCAGTGCATGCTCGCTGAGCAAATGTTAGACGCCAGCACCGTCTGAGACAAGGTGAGGAGGGGTGCTGGCTCTTTTACTGCCATTCAGTCTCAGAAATGCCTCACATGTTAAAGCCATTACCGTCTTCAGACTTTGTAATGATCCTGAAATGAAAAGAGTCAAGACCGATGGAAAAGGAGTTTTCTTTTCTGGAAGCAATTGCCAGTGACTACAAAAGTAGAAAATTTGATAATTGAGTTGTAAGATCATCACTGCCCCATTTTTTTTTTTACTCTTCTCGTTTTTCAAAGGAGATTTTTTACAATCTCAAAACACTTAAACCTAGCCGCTGGTGATGTCTGCACTAGGAACCCCCCCATTTCAGTCGAAATATGAGCGCTTGATCCATAAACCCAGGCTGCACAGGCTGTAAACTTTCACTGCACTGTAAATACACAGTGTTTATGCAACAAAGCCAGTCCAGATCATGAACTGCTCGTCAGCTTTCATCTTTATAAACAAGAAAACCTGTAAGCAAAGCAAGAGAAACAACCAGATGTCTGGCATGCATTTTTCTCCACTGGCTGATCTATTTAGAAAGAGGTAAAATCGTGTCCGGGCTTTGAATGAGGAAGAAAAATCCAACAGAGGGTTCCAAAACACTTTTAATTCACAAACAGCTGCCTGGAACACAGCAGACATTATTCCCCTTCCAAGAGACTGAGTGGAAGCTCTCTGCACCGGTGTCTGGCTTTTCAAATTCAATATATTACTTCTAATGAGCACTGCAGACATTATGTCACAGCTGAGTGCCAACGTTGGTCAAATACACACAAAATACATATTATTGGCAGCAATATAAAATGATGGCTCAACGTGAATACAATCTCCCGTTAAAGTTCTCACACCACTTTATTGGAATTATAGGTAACAGAGACTATAAGTATCAAATTTGAGCAAATTCATTCATAGTTTTCAACATAAAGAGACTTGGGGAGATATGTGCTCTGCTTCATCCTTCAATAAAATCCAGTGCAGCCTTCAGAAATCACCTTGTTGCAGTAAATTGGACATACCTTCACCTCAGCATAAAACAAGTTATTCTGTGAAGACCTCAGAGGTTTGTTGAAGGACATTAGTGACCGAACGGCGTCATGAAGGACAAACAACAACAACAAAACAAAACACACCAGGCATCTCTAGAATAAAGCAGATCTTAAACATCTATATCTCAAACCTTTAGAATATCATGAAGCACTGTACAATTTATCATCTGAAAACAATAAGTGTGACACACCTACTGAGAAATAGCCACCCAGTTAAACTGACAGGAAGAAGAAGGAGCAAGGAGATCAACACTACATGCAGAACATGAATCCAGAGCGCAGGTGGGAAAATCTGCTGACAGGACAACTGATGGCCATGCATAAATCTGGCCTTTATGGGAAAGGAAGGAAGAAAAGCCATTGCAAAAATAAAGTCTCAAGTCCTGTAGGGAACACGACGAACGGAAAAGCTGTGGTCGGATAAAACCAAAATTTAACTGAGATTACATCCTACTTCCTATACGTAGTAGGAAACTAACACTGTAAGTCACCATGAACACACCGTTCCCACTAGTGGTAGCAACAATACGCTGTGGGATGCTTATTTTTTAAGCAACCAAGTTGGTTAGAATTGATGGGAAGACGGATGGACCTTAAAAAAATAAAATAGGTCTATCCTGGAAGGAAATCTGTTGGAACCTACAAAAGCAAGACCTGGCATAAAATAGTATAACACACATTAAGTTCGAGTATAAACTTACCTCCACTATGCTGCTAAGGTCTGTGACGTACATGCGTTCCGTCTCAATAATCTCCATGACAACGCGGTCCACATAGGTAAGCTTTGGGTTGGGCGCCATAGTGTCTGTGACAACAGGCGAAGCGGTCATGTGAAGGAATTTACCCCTGGCCAGTCTGCTGGCAGAGGCGTTGTTGTTCCGCTGGTTGTTGATCACACAGGCCTCCAGATGCCGCCGCCAGCCGCCACCAGAACTTTTGAGGTGAGGACTCTGACTTCCGGCCTGCCCGTTGGTGCCTTGTGTCGGGCTCAGTTCCAGGTCTATGTGTTCCTCGCTTGGTAGGGGAGATGTGATAGAGGATGGAAGTGCTGCCGTACTTCCAAAAAGGCTTTGACCATCAGCGGACGAACCAGAGGACAAGGTGGACACCAGGCTCACGGGACGTTCGCCCTCTCCGTCCAGTGGCTCCACGCATATCTGGCTGTAGTAGTCTGGGCCAAAATCTATGTTATCCTTCACATGGTCGCTGGTGGAGAGGGGCGAAGACAACTGAGAAGATTCTGGGAATAACACAAAATGTAGGTGTCAATATTTGAGAACGATAAACAGTAAAAAAAAAACACTGGAAGTAGAGAAAGGTGCAAGATTTGATCACATTTACATCATCTTCTGTAATGCCATTCCTGGTTACGAGGTCTAAAACAAGCTCTATGATGTCAGTGTTTTCTACATTATTTTACTCCTATAGCATTTTGTACTCCGGTAGTTTTTGGTTGTTTCTTAAATGACATTTTTGGGCGTGAAAGAAGGATGTTAACCTGCATACTGCAGTACGAAATACTAAAGGACTAAAACGTATGCCTTGGGAATGTTTAGTCAAATTGGCGAAGGAGCAAATTGACTCATAGCTGACTTCAGTAGACACCTGGACGGCTGATTGTGTTTTATCCATTTGAACTTTCATCCAATGCCTATTATCCTCTTACCTTGGATGTGGAAATGTTGGCAGTCATTTGTAAATCTGTGAGTTAAGATGCAGATCTACATTTTCTAGGTTACTAATAGAGGCGCCAGTGTTTACATTTATAGACGCAAACTGCACTAACATGCTACTACAATTTTGTCTTTGTTTTAAATGTGCAGTGACTGCTTCCACTGTAGGAAGTAGTGAGCGCCAACATCAGGAAGGTTGGAGAATTAAAAATTTATTTAAAAATCTGAGTAACCAAAATTAGCATCAGCAAGTCAAAGATTTGCAAAAACCATAGATTGGAGGTTTCCCACAAATATCTGATCACTGCATCTTTAATGCTAATGTCCTTGAGCCTCAATAAAATGCTGCATTGCTCAAGCTGCATTCAGAAACCCAAGACAATAACAAAACATCAAATATATGCCAGTTTACATTAAAACATTGATATTTTAGACTCTGCAAAAGACAGCCAAGAGCTCTGTGTGTCTACTTCCAGGCTGAAACAAGGAGCTGTATTTTACAGTAAAAGGGCTGCCACAAATCATTACTGACATGGCCTAATTGCAACACTGTACAGTCGATGGAAAACTCAGCCATTTCCTCTTGTTCTCCAGCCTACTGAAGGTTGAAGCTTGGATAAACAGAGCACGGGAAGCTGATGAGAGTTAAAAAAAAAACAGGGGTAAGGAGACAGAGTGTTGTTTATATGTTTTATAGAACTATGTCTGAATTTAAGAGAAATTTAATCCATATTGTGTTTCACTCCCTTCCTGTCCAGATGGGGACTTTTCCTTAGAAGCATTTCCTAAATATGTGAAATAATACCAGTGTGAGAATGGAGCACTGAGCAGCCGCTGAGCAGAGAGCTGCACTTCCTTAAAGGCCAAAAAAGGCCAATACCATTCTACCAAGCTAAAGAAGTGGAACTTTATCTGTTCATTTAGGTTCAGACTAATAAATACAAATCTATGTTGCCCAAACCATCATTAAGCTAATCAGCGAAATTAGGGTAATGCCTTGCAGATGTTTTTTTTTTTAACAGTTCTAATCCACGCGATCGCTGACAAGTTTTCAGCATCAATGCAATCCTCAAGTGTATGTCTTTTTGTCAACCAGCCACAACTGTCAAACAAACTTTGTATTGTTGTGAAAAAAGAACCCAGTTTGATATCTGGAGTTCACCTCTGTGCATAAAACTTCAAATATTTTTTTTTGTATTTAGCTTCAACGACAGGAAAGTGGCTCAGCATAAGATTTATCAAGGCTCGACAGCAGTTTAATGTGTACCTTACATGAGAACACTAACTTTCTTTTTATTCATGCAGATTCACACACTTCCACTCCTTGGCATCCCTAATCTTTTCCATGAGTCAGTCAGTATTGAGCTCATGTTGTTCACAGTGGAGTACTTGATCCGCAGTCCACACCAAAGCTTCCCAGCAGCAGAGTTCCCATGAACAACCTCTCTGGGAGAAACGGCTGAGTTGGTAAGCAGAAGTCGACCACTAGAGAAGGCCGTTTACGCTCTGTGACAAATCACATGACTCGTGGTGCAAAGGGAGTATACCAACATGAATTAAAACAAAGCATCTGCTTCTATTGATGCGTTTGGTTTTGAGTCTGCCATGTGAATACTGCTTCCTCTTTCCATGGCTTCCTCCCACCCAATGTTCCTCTCTAATAAAGCTGCAAACACAGCCAAGTAAAAAGCAGTAAGAGAAACAGAACATCCTAAGCTAAAGATGGTCTAAAGCCTGTGTTTATACACTCAGACACCATTCAAAAGAATAACTGCGACACTTTTGCATGACCAGAGTTACGGTAAAGGTGCAAACACACTCACAATGTATCTAAAGCCAGAGCACACTCTTGAATTAAAGACAAGGTTGACCTCTGCAGCGGCTTTGATTGACCACTTCAGAAACAGGCTCCACAGGCAGGAATTATCTACAGCTGATACCACACAGACCGCACGTTTTGTGGTGGACCAAGTGCTGCCCATGTGAAAACAAGCTGCGCAAAGGAATGCAAATGACCTGGTTATCTTGGAAGAGCTGAATGCCTGGTTCTGTGCAAAGCAGTGTAAAGGCGTTTCCAGCCTGCTTGTTGTTTTGAAAAAAAGAAAAAAAAAAAAAAGATGAGGTCATTTACAAAGCCCTCTCCATCCCCTGTGACTTCCTCTATATCAGGATTTTTCTTTACACTTTTAAACAATAAACAATAGAGGGGATAAACTATCTCCACACACTGGAAAGTATCTGTCTTTATTTGCTTGGTACAACTCACATGTGGAGACGTTTATTACTAATCTCTGAGGGATCTGCACACAGAGTGGCAAAGAGCATTCCTGCTATTGTGCCACCTTGCTGCAAGATTTGAAGAGCAGGGTACAGTGTGGGTTCAACCAAAGCCCTGACATATTCACAAAAAATTGCAACCATGTTGTATTTGTGCACAGCTCTTTATTTTACTAATCTGAAAGACAACAACATATCCAACTGTGATTCAGTGCTCCAGTATCTTTGCTTTCTTTTGATTGATTGTTTTTGGAGCAACAAATTAACCCACTGTCATTTTGTTAAATATTGAGATAAAAATAAAGCAATATTTTTTAAAATTAATAAATATTTAACTACAAATTGCACTGATGTGAAAGTATCATTTTTAAGACATGGATGGCAATCATTTTTCTATAAAGAACAGCAGGAAAACCATTAATTTGAAATTGTATTTTCAGCTTTATTAGATATTAGATATAACAGTCAATAAATTAATTATTTTAGAAGTTTTATGGATGTAAATAGTTTCTTTTTTCCCCATTTAAAAAGGACAGGATATCTGTTAAATATTAATTATTCTAGTATAAACACATCCAAATATGTGGATGTGTTTATACTGAGATCTTTTTTTCAGTGGTCCTAATCCTATTCCGTAAAAAACAATATGTAACCTTTCTAAAAATAAAAAAAATGTTTTTTTTTTAACTATTTGTTAAAACTGTCACTATGTCATGAGACAAATCTATGGGAAAAAAATCTAGCTCCTCTGCCTTCTCATAGTGCTACTATTTCTGATTTAAGAAATGCACTGCTCCCGGTCAAATACAGTACCATCAATCAGAGGTAGGAGGAAGGTCTTAGTGCTGTCAATCAAAGACATGTAAGCGCTGCTAAATCCGCTAATGGCGGAGAAACAATTTACTGTTCCAGATAAACAGTTTATCTGCCGTCATCAGTCGATAAACTAGCTTGAGAATGGGGGAACAACATAGTGGCAGTTTCAACTAATAAGTTTTTTTTTTTCATAAAAGTTACATACTTTAGGTATTTATGTGTATTTATGTGTAAATGTGTACAAAAATATCTACTAAATATTTACATGTACTTATAGTGCATGTGTTAAGACCGATGTAAGACGCTGGAGAGGTTGTGTAGTGGAGGACAAAAGGACGCCACGACATAGTCACACAGGACACTTGCAACAGAACTGGATGGAGACAGAAGAGTCATGGCGCAAACCTCATATAGACAACAACCCAAGAGAGAAAGATCATGGAGAAAAGGGGTAGTACTAAATAAATTTGTAATTCTTTTACAAAAAAGGGATTTTTACTAAAGCTTAATATAGAAGAAAGATAGGGGAGAGGATGGTAAATGCATCGTCATGCCACTGTATAACCGTTAGCCAAGTCAAGGCCAAAGGGATTGTACAGCAGTTAGATAACATTCTACTGATCAACTTTTTTCAAACCATAATAAGACCGTAAGCTATCAGTGATGAAAAACCAGTTATTTTTAGAAGGATGATAGTTAAAATTCCTGAAAAACTCCTCCAACCTCCAATTGTAATTCTTGAAATTCTTTGTTCACTGCGAGATTATGTTTAAAATTTACAGATAAAGGTATGTGAAGAATGGAGCACATTCACACGCAGAACACACACACCTATTTTGGACTTTTAGATCTCCATAGCAATATATTTGAATTCAATTCCTCTGCAGCTAAAGAAGTACTAATTGTGTCATTTTAAAATATTACTTATAACCTGAAATGCTTCTTTTTTTTTTACTCCCGTCATCTAGTGATGCTGAGATGAGCTTTACCAGGACAAAGCAGTTACAGAATGGGTCTTTTTTTTCCATAAGAGTAAAGGGCTGAGTGACTAATCAGTCTAGACCTAGTAATGTTAGGTCTTTACTTATTTTCCTTTCAGACTGATCTTATCTTGCAGTGAACAGCACAGACAGTTCATAAATATGTCTGACTAACATCATAGCCATATGCATACAAAGCAAAGCCTTATAGGGCAGACTGAAAGATGAATAGAAACATTGAAAGAAACACCCCAACAACTGGTCATTAAATTTTTTTTCTTCCCCAAAAAGGTTGTTGTCACATGAACAGGACGGATGATCCCTGTCTGAAGCTGTCGGTGAAACAAAGACAAAGAATTCTTTTATTTTAGAAATTCTTCAGCTTGACTAAATGCTGACTTTGCATTCCTTGTTAATGACAGACACTCAGAGAAAAACAATGTTTTTGCAATAAGCCCTAGTGGCTTGATCTGGGATACATCAACATGTCTCCAGTGACTTGTCTGCAGCTGAAGTTTAACACATCCCCTGACAAGCCGATAAGCCACAGCTTGCAGCGCTGACGTTAACTGGTAGTTGCACAACACTGAGATGATACGACTTGCTTTTTCTGATCGGATCATGCAAACCAGCCTCTATGCAGATGATCATGCAAAATACATGCATAAGGCAAACAAAATTTAGCTTTCTCTGGCATTGGAAATTGCAATAGTCTTGTGCCTTACATGATGGGATGCTTTAAAAACTATTTTTTTCTGGTGTAACATGTTTTTGACAGGGAATAACTATCAAAACATGAACAAAAGTTATCATAAAGTCTGCTTAATTTCATAGCACAATTCCTAGAAAACTGAAAAAGTCAATGGATCAACAGACTATGATAATCTTTAAGATGCATTAATATTACAGTACTATGAAAAAAGTATGTGCCCCTTCACAGTTCTCTTCAGTTTATCAAGAATGTTTTTATGTCAGAGAAAAACAATAAGACAGAATAGAAAAGCAATTTTCTCATAATGATTTTATAAATTAAGAAAAAACCACTATAGTGGTTACAGTTGGTTCAGCTGTAGCTGGTCCAACATGAAAAAGTAACTGTACCCTAAATCTAATAACTGCTTGTACCAACCTTTGCAGCAACAACTGGTGGCAAGAGAGAATTTAAACCCGGATTAAAAAACAATTAAGAATCTTTTGCTAAAGACCAGATTTTGTGGTTTTATTATCATGGGAAGTCATCCTGACCCTGGTCAGCTTCAGGGTTATTTTTGTTGAAATTATTTTCTTGAATTATTTTCTTTTTCTTGATATGCTTTGGCAGTTTTACTCCAGCAGTGTGCACACCATCATGAACGTTTCCCCTTTTGTCTCATCAGTTTTCAGAAAAGCTTCCCAAAATGTTCCTGGGTCATCAAGATGCAAGTTAAGAGGAGCCTTTGTGTATATTCAGGTCAGCAGGGGTTTTGATCCTAAAACTTTCCCATGAATGCAAATTTTTGTCTATTTCTAACTGTTGAATCATGAACAATTACATCTCTGAAGTAAGGTCTGCAGTGTTTCCTCCTGGATGATTTGTTAAGGCTTGCTTGGAGTAATTTTGGTAGGCCAACCTCTGATTCACCACTGATTATTTTCTGCGTTTGTAAAAATTCATGTTTTTGTGTTTGCTGGGGTCCAAAAGCCTTAAAATGTCCATATAAACATTTCTTTACCATGTAAACATTTCTTTACCAACATTCTTTTGTCAATTACAGTTTTCTCAACTATTTTTAATTTCCTTGACATTGGGACATAAAATAATGCTTTTTTAGATTGCGTAGTCTAATTCATCGTGGGTAACAGTACTGTCACGTATTTCAATACGTGAAATATTAATTATGAATTATATTACATAAGGTTAATTTTTTCCCTATAAAGTGAAATCATCATCATCTTCGACAATAACATTTGTTGTTGGTGACAACTAACATTTAAGTGTAACACAAAAAAGAATCAACTATGTTAAAAGCAACTTATTTGAGACATTGTACAGTTTTCAATATGACAATGTTTCCATACCTTATCTTGAAAGTGATGACATCTCCCCAGCGAAGTGAGCAAAGTGAAAGACCATGTTACAAAAGTTTCTAAATCACTTTTTTTCCCAAATACAGTTCTAATTCCAGAAACTTGAGTGACTCAGTATTATATGACAGGATGAAAAGCGTGTCATGTCTCCAATGAAGGAATCATTCTCCCACAGAGGCGCACCTTCATGACTAGTTCACCTGAACTTAGCTGGAAGTCGAGCTGTAGCCTGTGTTAACAGCTGGTGGCCTTAAATATTCTCTGCGCTGAGCTACACTGTGCTTTGTTTTCTAAGCAAATAAGATGCAGAAACAGGAACAACGCAGTCTGCATCTATGTTCAACATGCAAATGCTTATCTGAAAGCTAATATGGAACTTTAGGCATTTGAAAAATAAAAGCCTTATTCCAAGAAAACCCACATATTACATAACACATACCAGCCTACAACAGATCTGTCATAAAATCCATCCTTCATATTTATTTTAAGAACTCAAAAACAAGCATTATTTTTTATGTAAGAAAGACAAGACTGTGCAGATCCCAGTGGAAGAACATGTTCCTGCAAGTGAAACAGTCAACCTTTGCTCAGCCCTTTCTGCTTGATTCATAATGACTCATGTATCAAAAGATGATGAATCTGAACCTTTGGAGGGTGAATCACAACTAAAGACACCTTGTGATATTTCCTCGAGACATCTGCTGCTACAAGACCAGTTATAGTCATTTTGGACTATGATTTTTATTTCCAGATTTCCTGGTTCTTCCTGGCAGCAAGATAAAACAATTCTTTCCACACTATTTCTAAAAAGAGATCTTCCCTAAAGAAGCTCATTAGTTATTTATTTAAATGTAAAGAGAAAAGTGGCCATCTTTATACCTTGTTTAGTTTATGCAAGTGCATCTCAATAAATTCAAATATGACCAAAATGTGAGTTTATTCAACTAAATTCTAAAAGTGAATCTCTTATTATATACATTTCTAACACAGAACAATAGATTTCAAGTGCTTATTTCTGTTATTATAGTTAATGAAGATCAAAATCCAGTTGCACAAAAAAAATGATTACATAAGACCAACAATAATAATAATTTTTAAAAAATTAAAACAAATCTGTTATATTATGGATTGCTGATCTGGCTGCTACCCAGCAGATTTTGGCACTCTGCTCATGATAAGCCACAAAAAGTCATTGCTAAAAAAGTTGTCTGCTCATACATTGTGGTTGACAAGCATAATAATATAAAACTGAGTGGAAGGAAAATTGTGACAGGGAATAAACACAAAAGCAGCAGTCATTCTGTGACATTCAGAGGCAAGGACTGCAGCCGAAGTCGGGATTTAAAGAGCTACTCCACACAGATGTAGCTGCTCATGCCGAGAAAGAGACTGTGGGTGAAAGTTTTCTTTTCAAATTAAAGTACATTTTTTATTCTGTTATTCAAACTCAAAGTCCCAGAGCCTGAAGAAGTGGAGATACGCTGATTCCAAGGTCAGAAGGTCAGGTTCACTTTGTTTGATCAATTCAAACATCTTCACAGCAATCTACCAGGAAAGGGTAGATTGTACTAAAGGCTCTACATTTTCCAGTTGGACTTGACATGTTCCTGTAATGTCAAAAGTACAAATATTTTTTTCTTTAATGACCATAGCTACTGTGTTAGAGTGGCCAGATTAATTTTGCAACAATACTCAGACTTTATAAGATGCACTAGACAGAAAACAACATTTAATCATATAAACAACGTGTTAGGATTTCTTTAAATGAAGTGCATGACCTACTTGTCCTCTAGAGAATAAAGAGGGGAAAAGTTTTGCTCTGTGTCTTGATAAAGCTTTTCCACTCCTCAAGATCTATTCACCACTTCCTTTTCAAAGACCCCTTCTCAACCTCTGGAAATCTGTTCCTCCCCCAGAGACTGATGCTGGATGAAGAGCTGGTCTGAGGTCCTTCAGGAACAACTCCTCCCCACCTGGCACTGATGAATAGCCTCCTGTCAGGGAGGTGTGAGGTGTAAGCATAAATGGTGCCTCAGCAGATTAAACCTTCAGCCTTCATGGACCATTATCCAACAGCATTGATCTAAACTCTGGTGATCAGAAACTGAATCCAAAGGCCTGGATTGGTTTGTTATTCCTCAACGAAGAGGAAAGAATCTTGCTAACTTCAAGAGTTTTTGTCTTTCATATGCACCAGATGGTTGATGTACAGCTGTGTTTGGCCTTACTATGGGCTTTTAATGCTCTGTTAATGATTAGCCCACTGGTCTGTAAATAAACTGTTCGAGGACAGCAGACGGTGAACGCACACACAGATACAAACTGAACCTGCATTCCTCGCAAACAGTCAAGGTCGAAATGTTCTGGGAACTTTCAGGGGAATTCTGCAGCTCAGAAGTGAAAGTAAATGTGCGTCTGTGAATTTATGCCGTTTATTGACTGTAGTTTTTCTATTTAATTTTTTTTTCTGGAAAAGCGATTAGAAAAAAGGATTGCAACAGGAAAAGGGATGAGATAAAAATGGCAGACTTCCCATTGTTCCAGTGGGCCAAAACTCCTAAAAAAGGTCAAATCTTATCCTATAAAACTCCTCCGTTCTTAACCTCTGCCTCTTAAAGGATCCAGCCGTGCCAGCTGACCTCAGAGCATAGGCATGTGATGATCCACTTTACAGACTCCTCCATCAACAATACCCCCCTGCCTTCATCCCCTCTAAAATCTCTTCAGGCGCTCGCTTGCTGCAAGCCAGGCAGGATCTGCTGAAAACTCCCATTTCCTTTGGACAATACACACTTCTGAGGCCTGAAGCCCACTGTAAACATTACCACCAATTTGTCAGTCTGCCCCCAATCAGCTGAACTGTTAGTAGCTCTCTGCCAAGTCCGCTGTGTGAAGTGTGAAGGCTCAGGGAGGAGTAGTTCATTTACTTAACACATCACACCGTTTTATCAAATGTAGCGTTACACTGGGTGAGAAAGTGTTTTTTCTTGCACTTTTCAGCTCTTTGTAAAATGTATAGTCCATATCAGCCCAACTAACATCACTGTATCTGGTTCTAAAGCCTTTTAGGAAACAGAACAGTCTAAAATGATTAGATTATTATAAAATAGATTTCTACTTTTCTATAGTGTTTCACAAATAGGGTTGCTTACATGTGAAATGACTGTGCTGCAGAGGAAGTTCTTGGGTTTCAGGGATGCCTTTTAACAGCAAGAACCCAAGTAGAGATAGTCTGTAACTAATGTGGGTAATCTGCTGGAAGATCTCTATAAAAGGAAAGTTATCTTCGAAGGCTGTAAAATAATAAAATGCATTGTAATCAGGTCTTTTGTTGGTAGTTTAAAGATCTAGGTCAGAATAAAGGGAATGTGATGGGTTACGATAGCCGTGTGGCCATAAAAAGGAGTTGGAATGCATTCAGTTTTTCTTATGTTAATGAATAAAGTTCAATGATTATGAATTTATAACAGACCAATACAATGAGCATAATTGTGAGCGGTAAGCAAGATGATTCATCTCAAACTTTAAAATGTATCTTACATTTCTATATCGCCCCTTTTACTCTGATAATTCTAAATAAAACCCAGCGAAAGCATCTGCCTTATTTGTCTAATCATTAAACTCACTGTGTGTAACTTATTCTCAGTAGAAATACAGCTATTCTGTTTCCGGTCTTAAAAGGTTGCCGGAGGAAATAAGTTAGCAAACAGCATCATGAAGACCAGAGAATAACACTTAACACTTTTTGTTAGATAGAACCATCACTTAAAAATAAAAAGACAAGACAACACAACTGGAATCCCACCAAGAAAAACATCCCCAGGAGAGACCGCTACAGATTGTTGATGGATTAATCATGTTTCGCACACATTTGGTCATTGTGGAGAAGCAGCAAAAAGCTATTTTTTAAAAAATATTTGTCAGACTATTTCTGTCTATTTCGTTAATACGAAAATAGACAATACATGATGGTCCTTGGAGAAACAGGTGGAGGTAATAAGATGTAAAATGGAAATATTCAATTGGCTTGTATACTTTTACTCATTTTTAATCTTCCTTAACAGGATTTTCCTGAATTATCACGTGAGCTGCATGTGATCAATGCTACAGTCAATTAGACAGATGAAGAAAAGTTCCAGGTCACGAAGCCCCCTTAACAAGCTCACTCAAGAGACGCAGCCGTCCATCTATGTCCACAATCCTATGTCCACTGGTCTGGAAAAGCTGCTGTGAATGGAGATGATCCATCAGACCCCCACCCTAGAACCCCTGTAAAGCTGTACGTTCTGCACACGCAGCTACATTCCTGTTTGGGGTCAAGTAGGTCAGAGAGGAGACTTATCTTTGAGATTGCTTTTTCATGCAGCCTCAGGTTGGTTAATGCTTGGTAGAGCCATCATCATTAAACCAACAGCCTTGTTTTATTTGTGGGATCTGCAGCTTGAAGGTGATCATACTCAGACGAAGTGCTTTCTCATGAAATTGTCGCTGTTAACTACAGCCAATCATCACCTCATCTAGAAATCACATTACCAACAGCTTTGCCCCTTTATTACCCCCAATCCATCATTGAACAAAGATCAATTAGTCACACTTTAATAAACAAGTTTTTAGAGAAGATTTGAGCATCAGGTGAGCTCTAGAAAAATGTATTTGGTGAAGCACAGTCTTCTGAGAAAATTGAGACAAAATTTGCATGAGTGTGGCACACGTCTTCTCTCGCCAAAATCCTCCTCTAGCTACAGCTGAACCAAAGGGACAGGCGTGGGGGGAACAAAAAGCCACCAATGACGCACTGATATTCTTCAGCCAAAGTGGAAGTCCAGAGCCAAATGTGTGCAGCAGAGGAGGGGGAGATAGTGGGTTGAAGGACGGAGCAGGCAAACAGATACAAAGAGGTCCTGTGTCAAAGCAGCGGCTCTGCGATTGAGATTATAAACTCTAAAATAATATGTAATCCGAGTGGCCCACAGCATACAAGGTCAGCCCCACTGGTTAGACAAACCAGCCTGACTGTCAGGGATCCTGACAAGTTCTGGGTCTATGTGCTCATGTTCTGGGGGCTACAGTTGTACGAGATGAGGTTGGCTGAGCTCCACACAGCCACACAAAGAGCCTCTCTGCCAGTCGGGAGTGTAGGAGGGGAGTTCATTGCTCTTTCAGTCTGACTCTCAAAGTCTCTACATTTCCTCTGTTTTTCTGTTTCCATCATTTTTTCCCCTGTATGCGCTGCAGAAGGCCTTTTAAATTAGCACATTGTCTTAAGGGAACCAGACACTGTAAAGCAGCCATCTGTCAAAAGTCTTTATCATAAAAATGGTTGATTTATGGAAAGCATACCCCTCTTGAACTTTCTCACAGTTTGTCAGACTGCAACTTAGAGCTTTAATAACTTTAAATTTTATCTGCCGTTCATGTGAAAACACAAAATAGTGCAAAAAAAATGAAGAAGAAAAATGATGGGAATTTTTAAAATGCTTCACAAAGAAGAAACAACAAAAAAAACAAAATGTGTATTTGCTTTCTTTTTTAATCTGATACAACCAAATGAAATCAACTGCAAACAGTTGCCTTCAGAAATTAACAAATTAAGAAAGTACAGTGGTTTTGAGATTTTTCAATGTTTTATTGGCGCTAGAGGTCTTTGGTAGTGGTCCAACAAGAAAATGGCTTGTGAGTGAGAGGAAAGATATTTGTGGTGCTTTTATACACTGTGGCAACATGTACAGTAAATGAGGTTAAACACTACTGTTTAAGATTTAATGAGGTATAACTCATAAAAGATTTTTTCATCCACCATGATCATCACTTTGTTTTCTGTATGAGACAGCTCTATTGGATTTTGAGGACTGAGTTAGTAAAATAAAATCTCTCACTTTCCCAGTAAGAATATCAGTTTTTTCCAACTACAATTCTGCTGCAGCAGTTTTCTAATGGATCTCTCAGGATGGCTGTACTTGGAAAGCTTTGTATTTACCGAGGTGTGACAAAGAAGTATTAACTACAACTATAAAACTGTTATTAGTAGATGTGTAAAGCTGGTAGAGACATACTCAAAATTACTTACAGCTGTAACCATAGTAAAAGGTGGTTCTCTTACAAAAACTCCCAATAAAATATATTGACTTCTGTGACAAAACGCACTACTTTGGTAAGGCACTGTGTGTCATAACAGAGAATATTCCTCTGATCTTACCTTCCCCCATTTGGCCCTGGTGGCGAGCAGAATGGGAGCCCTCTGGCATGGCACGCAGGCCTCTGAGGTGACAATAGAAAACACAAATATTCAGACATGATCCAGACACTTCCAGCCAAGATGTACAGTGAATACAGAGCAACAATGTTTATCATTGTCACCCTGCTGGGCTATCAACAACATCATTATTTTGTCAAAGGCTTCTTCTTCTCTCCAGACTGCACACGGTGAACTGTGATCTTATACAAGAGGAAAATTCTTCCCATTCCACTGCTCGCTACTCAGACTTGTGTAATGCACAGTGTAGCTCTGCGGTAGAGGTAAGTAAAGGAAATGCTGATTTGAGCTGAATCTAATCAGTGTGGAAAGATTTTTTTTTTGGCAAAGAAATATATCGCTTAGTGATTACAGATCAAATGGAAGCATGTTACTTATTGATAAAGACTAAACTGATTAACATTATCACTCTAGCTTGCTTTGATTGATTAGATTCATATCAAAACCAAAACCTGTCCCAGTCATCTAGCAGGATTACAGGTTCATATCAAGGATTCTGTAGCTTTCTCAGCCGTATCCCTCTGGAGTCAATGTGCTGCCACTTTCACACAACTTCCCCTCTCAGCCTCCTTGCAGCAAATTAACACATTGCATGAGAATTGTCCCTTTGCGGATCCGGGTGAGCCCCAGGGCCTTTTTAGATGACACATTCTTTGGCCAGATAGATCTGAGGAGAGCAGGAATTCTTCAGGGATTAGGATGGGCATTGTTCCCGCTACATCTGCTGGCCACTGTGCCGAGCTGACAGCAAGGCCAGCTGAGGCCAGCCGGGCCTCAGCCGAAACCCGCTGCCCGGAGGTTCACCAATTAAGATGTGCAGGAATGCGGGATATAAGTCACGGAACTAGATGTGGACATTAGGATCACTGCTTCAGGTAAAGGCCCCTCCAGCTGCAGCTCGGACTAATGTAGAGCTTGTAAAATCTCCTCACTGAAATTATTATTATTTGTTACACAACAGATCCAAATAAAACCAACAGTGTGTTATGCATGGCACACACTGAGACAATACCATATTTTTCTACATACGTTTCTTAGTGTCTCTTTTTAAATTACTTGTCTATAATTGTCAGGTTTGAGGTTTTATCATACTACGTTGTAATTGAAAATTTAAAGTAAATGTATGAGGCCATATAAACACATTTATTTAAAACAGCTTCCCACAAACAGTACTAGTTGCCAGTGGAATGGTTTCCAAAGAGTCAGAGTTGTCTAGATAGCATGTAAAAAACTTTACACTCTTCTTTCAGGCAGCTAAGCATCAGTGCACAGCAACAATTTAGGAAAAGGTAACACTGTGTTGCACTATGTTGCAGCATCCTTAAAAAATACTCTAAAGCACATTTTTTTCCTAACCTCTCATTAAAGAGGACTTTAAAACGTAGAACAAGTATGATGTAAATTTTTAAAGTTTTTAGGTTGTAGATTTTTAAAAACTCATATGGCTTTTTTCACGTTAAGCTTTAGAGTCTAAAGCTTTTGATCAGGCTTAATTACATTTTAAGAACTAGGTTAGTTTGTGAAAAAATGGAGGAGAACCACTGAAAGTTTGGCTTTCAACTTATCTCGGTGAACTAATGAAATCCTTAATAATCCCTCCCACATCAACCCCTCAGCTCGCCCAGCCTAATTTTCAGACCAAAACTATGCTAATCTCTCTTTGGTCAAGGACTGACTAGACTGGGAATAATGAGCTCAAACCTAGAAACACACAGACGTCTGGGTGTCCAAATGCTCTTCCAGTCTTATCAAAGGCTCTATGGAGTGATTATAATCAGGGACATTGTAAAGTGTTAAATTGCCTTACAAGGAAACAAGTTCAACTTTCAGAAAAAAGTAAAAAACATTTGGATACTACTTGGCCATTTTTAATGCTTGGTTTTCTGAGGGAGGGGTTAGGACCAGAATTTTAAATCCTAAAGAAAATATTAAACCCAGCCATACATTCATACCAGGCCCACCACCTGTGTCTGAACTAAATACAATTTCACACAAATGGAGAGCATTTGGTTCCCACAGCTGACAACTGCATTACCCACAGCATGAACCTCCCCGCATGGGAATTTTTGACTTGCCCCCTAATTAGATACAGATGCCACAAAACCAGTCTGATGGTTATGAACAAGAGGATGGGCAAAGGATCGCTTCTTCAGATGAGATGATAAACTTTCTTATTCTTCTGCTATAAAGTCTTTACACATATTTGGATGTTGAGGACCGAATTGCATCTTTTATCCAAAATAAACTAACGACTGAAGGAGATAGATGTAAGCTAAGATACGTCACTCAAGGAAATCAAGCAGAAACAGAGTCGTCACCGCACAGTAAAAGCATCACTCAAGCAACATATACAAGTAAAGCATTTCTCTTAAGCAAAGATCTTTGATTTGACATACTATAGGAAAGAGTCCTTTGGATCTTGATGACTATCTGGAGATGTTACCTCAGCTAATGTAGGTTATAGCAGAAGTGAAAGCAGCAGCCATGTCTACAGAGGAAATCACCACTTCTCCTCATTCTTCAGACAAGTCACTTTCCCTGTTGCTTCAGGAAGATACACAGAGGGCATAGACAATAATAAAGGTTGTGACCGAAACCGGGTGAAAGCTATAGTCGCGTGCTCCGCAACAGCATTCAGGCTCCATGCATCTTTCAACAGTTGTTACAATGTTTACACATAAAAACCTGACAGGAATTTCAGGCATCAGCCCACCACAGTCAGTACTTTCTGCCATTATGTTTTGCAAAATAGCTCAAGCTCAATAAAACGTGATGGGCAAGTCCAAACATCAGTTTTCAAGTTTTACCCAACACTAAATATGACACATTGTAAATTTTAACTATATTAATGACAATAAATCCAGAATTTTTCTCTCATTTGAAATTATGACACATCTCACTGTCCCTGTGACCTTAATGCATGTTGACTAGGAGTCTCTGTTGATTAGAGATTTCCATTTAAATCCCAATTTACAAAGACATTTGTATAACAAATTCTGATTTGTTTTTACACCTCAAATGTATAAACTAATCAAAAGCAAAAAAAGAGCCCAAATGTTTCTCCTGTCTTCTTTGTCACAGCATGAGATCTGCCACAAGTATATTCCTTCACATGGGACATTGGAAGGATGACATAAATACTCTGGAGCGTCTTGAGGCAGTCACACGCTGGGCTTGAATTTCTCTTAAAAACAGGACAGATATTTAGGTCAATGACGAATAAAAACCCAACCTGGACTTGAGGCTTTTAAAAGCCAAAGAGGGAAGGACATTTTTTTTTAAATAAATCAGAACTGGTGGGGTGTTTATCTTGCATGACCTCTTTGCTACCCCATTTAAAAGCTTTTCTGTGAGTGCCCTCTTTTCCCACATTACTCCTGCAGTTTGTTCTCTGACATGCAGGCTTTAAGAGACCAACAGCTTTTCATTCTCTAGAGAAAACAATACGCCCTGAAGGCCACTCTTCAACTCAAATAAATCCACCGACTAGACAAAAGACCCTAGTCCAACCTTCACACAGCCCATAACAAACCTCTTATTTTCCTCCACTGCATTTCTAAATACGCCAGGAAGATGTGATTCAACCAAATTAACAGCCAGGGGGCATGCAGCCCATATGGCACAACTACATTTCAACACCTCAAATAAAGTTTAATGGGAGAATAATTGTTTCCCACTGCTGCAAACAAGGAAAAACAATAGCACTTTCCTCTTCTCTTACGAAAATATCCAATAAAAAACACAAATGCAAATACCTGGCATGTGAGGTTAGAAAATGCCATCTGCGTGAGCAAGTCGCAACTGAAGATCTCAAACTCCTTAAAATTATGAGTGGTACACTTGCGGAAGGCAAGAGGCCATCCATTAATGCCCAGCACAGTTTGAACAAGGGACAGGGCAGGACTGCTGGGTAAAATTAGACAAACATGTCTTCAAATAGAACTGGAGTGTATCAGTTTAAAGGTACATCACACCACATTTGAAGGCTACTTTGTGACTGTTTAAAACAAAGCAACACCTTCAAGGATTCAGGGATGGAAAATGACACATAGCTCCTGCATGCCTTCTTTCAGATAAACATTGAAAGGTTGCGTTTAAAGCTACTTTCTAGACTTTTCCGTGAAATCAATGAAACTCACTTCAGATAGACTGGTATCTATGCAACAAATTTACTTTATTTTACTTGTTTTGATATTTTGTTGTAAATCATTAGTCAACCAGGATAAAAATCTACTTGCATGTGTCTGGTTACATCTCATAAGGCAAAAAAACCCCCCAAAAAACTTCCATTGAATATGTCATTTTGTATATTTTTTTTATTCCTCCGTTTTTTAAACAACTTCCTCCTACAAAAAGGTTCTTACTTATTGTGTGTGGTTGTTGCAAAACGTTTGAGCCACGGTAAAGTGTTTGCATTTAGTGTGCACACTAAATAGACTTCAGAAAATACTGTTAAAAAAAATTATAAAAACACAAGAAAATGCAAGCTGTTTGTGACAAACAAATTAAAGCTACCTGGAACAAAAACTCTTTGAAATTTATAAAATCTTTCTAAAATTGATCTTCCATTTCAACTGATCAGCTCGATTCATGTGCCTTTTGTGATGTCATCAACCCAAAGGCACACAAAGCAGAATTAGTAGCATTCTTATGTCTTCTTTTTTTAATTCTCTAACCTTAACTTTCAGTGAAATCCTGCAATGCAATATCCAGCCGTTTCTGTTCTATTTTGTTGTTGGTGTGGTCGGATAAAACACACACCAGTGGATAGTTTCTTTAAATTATGTGTAAAATCTGCAGACAGTTAAGGGTCTGCTGCAACTGTCCCTCAGCACCAAACAAGTTCAGGACAGAGAAAGAGGCTCTATTGCAAGGTTTTAAAATTATGAGGTCTCCATAGAAGTAACCGCCCTCACATTCTGCAACTCTGGTGATTTTATCACAGCTAGAGTCTCCCAGCGCTGTGGAAGAAGTAACCAAAGGCCAACTCTGAGATCCAAGACACACTTGTGCAGCTTCCTGTCTGGACCACCTATTCAAATGCTCTGTTCAGGCAACATTTGTAAGAAATGATGTTGAGACGTTATTGTGCGAGAGGTCAAATGGGGTCGAAGAAGCACAAGATGGAGCTTTTCAGCAGTAATTGATTGATTTTTGTCCCCATTCTTCTTCGGCTGCTGGTTGGGGAGAGCTTAATATTTGACTGTCTCTGTGGGGTGCTCATTAAAAATAACAATACGGTTTGCAAAGGGAAGAGTGTGTGCACCATGGGGGAGGAGTGGGATGCAGGAGAGCAGGAAATAGCACCGGGATTCAGATTTGTCTAACTTCTGTAATAAAGAGGATACAAATCACCCTGCAGCATCTGTCCAAAGTCCATTCAAGTGAGAGTGGTTTGTCAGAAAGACAAACAGAACTTATCTGACTGAAACTCCAGGGCAATGCTTCTGTACAGCTTGGATGCTATAAAATTATATGAAGCAGAAAGTCTGATTTCCAGTAAAGCAGCCACAAAGGAGGGATTCATCATCATCATCATAATGGCAAATTCACTAGTCTAAACGGAATCTACAACTGCAAGCTAATTCACATGCATGCATTCCGATCATTTGTAATATTAAGACTTTTTAAAAAAATCAGTATTGCTGACTTCCAGCGTGATGGTTTTAAAACATGTTCACGCGAGTTTAAACAAACGAGTAAAAAAAAAAAAGAGAGAATGAAACGGCATTGTTTAAACGACACCACACAGCAGCTAAACCTAAACAAACGCACAATTTCAGCATGTTTAACAAACAATTGCGTTAATTCAGATGAGACTGAGTAAAGTTTGTCAGTAAAGCGTACGTACCGAATACCCCAACCTTTTTTTTTTTTTTTAAATCTTCCAGCGACTTAAAACTCCCGGTAAAAGTTTCTCCTCTGTGATAGCTCTCTACGCGAAATAACCGGCTGAGTTCATTAGTTTCTTCTTTTTACGTGGCACATGCCTCTCAGAGACAAACATCCCAGAGCAGGTCCGAGTGTAAAACACACCGCCGCCGCATCTTGAAGAACTGCGAAGGAACTGCCTTCACTGCTGCTGCTGCTGCTTTCACTGCCTCCCGGAAATATTCAAACAGCGACTTACGACAGCGAAAAAAACCGCACTGAGTCAGAGTGACTCCAGCTGCAAAAGATAACGTTTACGTTCTATGGGGTTCCATTTGTATCAAAAATAAGTTGCACTTCCGGGCACCTCTGCCGTCTAAATGTCCTAATTTTGCAATTAGCTGTTATGATTATAGGTCAGTACATATTTTTGGTATTTCTAATCGGAAAACAGTAGGGAAAAACAACAAGAGCCAATAAAAATAAATAAATAAATGAACATTGAATATTTATTGAAATCTGAAAGAAAAAGAAAAACTAAGAAAAAAAAATATTTGCACTGTTAAAATAAACCATAGTTACAGAGAAAGAAAAATGAAGATATATTCATTTTTAATTCTATCGCTTACTGCGTCCAATTTACTATTTGGACACATTGTCAAATCTGTTGCTTTTAGCTAACATTAAAATCAGCCAGCATGTTCACTTAACGTCCACAGATCAGACCTGAAACCTGAACATATTTAAGTTGGGTTTAATGTTATCAAATCCAAATTCAGTTTTGACACCCAAGCAAATGGAAGTAATCAGAACTTGTTCTTTGTGGCATAAAAAACTGAAACTGACTGCATAGTTTTATAACTCGGATGGAATTAGAATGTATATAATCCAGTCAATATAATAAGTTTCTGGATGTCAATTGAATCAAACATTTTTGTAAAGTGCTACACTTTGATTCACGACGAAGTTTGTTTTGTTGTTTCTACATGTCATCATTTTGTTCATTTTTATAAGAGTTTGCACAATACATGCTGGACAATGAAAGCATTCCTAAAACAATAAAGCATGACTATGCAAATTATATTTATGGACCCCTATGTTTGTTTATAAGGGGCTGCAAAAGGGATAGCTGCAGTATTGACGGTACCTTATTTAGATCCTTTTAATGATGTCTTCTGCTTGCAATAATTCTAATCAAAAAGACAAAATCTCAGGCCATGGCATTGAAAAAATATTACTGGTGAAACAGTTCGTTCCTAAGATTTTACGCTGAAACACGTTGAAGTTCAACAGAGCAGTGTCGCCATCTCCTGGTGAGTCAGGTGAAGAAACGTTTCAACTGACTTTTTAAAAAAATTGTCTTAGAAAAAATACAAAATACAGCTGTATGAATCACACTCTGCAATTACTATAATAATCATTATGATCAGTATCAATAGTAGTTCATGCAGTATTAGTATTATTGAATTTCCAACATATGTATTGAAATTTATACACTCTTATATTCATATCCCATAAGTACTTATTACTGTGTTGGAATTTTTTACGTTATTTTTGCATAATAGTATGAATAGTCTCTTGATCGTGTATATGTTAATGTTTCTATTTCTGATCAATGTGTACTGTAATGTGTCTAACTATTAATAGTTTCAAACCATCCAACAAAAATGTTTTCCATTAAAAGCAACAGCTTATTATCCCACCATATGGCCTAAGCGTAAAAGGGATAGCTCATGAATTTTAAAACTGAGGTTCTACAAAAGGCTTGATTTATCCTTTGAGCAGCAGATACCTTGGTGTCTTCATTTAGTATAAATCCAGAAAAGTTGTTTTCAGGAGAAGTCCACAGTGAACTTGTACTTCAACTCTGATCTCAAAAATATCAGACCAGTTTATGCGAACACTTTTTTTAAATCAACCTTTAAACTGTTGGAAGATTTGAATAAGTAACTTTTTTTAAACAGAAAACAGACAATAAAAAGAAAATGGAGAAAATGCTACGCCATCAATGATCTAATCAGCTGAAACGTACTAACTTACTATGAAAAGTGGTTTCAGAGTAACTGCCTAAAAAAGCTACACTGGTGTAAATGACTCCTATATTTTTGTTTTACTGAAAGCACATTGACCTATAACCACTTTCTTTGAAATGAAAAAAGCTCAGTGAAAACATTGGAAGAAGTTTTATTCAACACTTATTTGAATTAAGGGGATTTTACTTCAAATGTTTTGTGAAGAGGTTCAAATTGTGGAAATAACCTGAGCAAGTCACACAAGTTTTTTGGTCATTAATAAATGTGAATGAACATATTTTTGTAGATTCTTACATAAAATGGTTTTTCATAATTTATTTTTTTTTTTGAAAATTTGGGTCCCCAAATATCAGTGATACACTCTTAAGGTGTCATTCATCTTCCATCACTAACCTCAATTACACAGGTCAGAACAGTTATTAGCCTATGTTTAAAAAAAAAAAAAAGTCAATTTAATAAAGAAATTTATTTAAAGGTTCAAAGGACAGGATTATTGTTCTATGAAAACTTAACCAGTTACATTTTTTAAACCTTTTTAGGAAGGCAGAAGTAAGATTGAGTCCAGGCCTTAATGGCAACTGTGTAAGATACACATTTCTAAAAAAAATATTTAAGTATACATTTGGTTTAAATCTTTTTTTTATTATTATTTAAGACAAAGATCACAACATAAGTAAAGCTAAGGAAGTATACATCAAATTATATCTACAAATGTATCAATTAAAAATATTTAATAGTAAAGTTAAAAATGAATCATATATACACGATTCATTTTTAACTTTATTAAATATAAATAATAGTAAAATTATTTATATTAACCACTATATATATATATATATATATATATATATATATATATATGAAGAAACATTGATAAACATACTTCAAAGAAAATATTTTTTTAAAACCCAAGATTATGTACAACAGTTTGCATGTAGGTGAAATTCAATGGAATGTAACAACAATGTGTAAAATAAAATAAGGTTGAAGTAAGAAAACTGCAGGAAACAAAACATGTTCATGTGAAAAGTGTACATATAAACAAGATCTCCTGGGTTTGGTTGAAAGACAGTATGCAGCACTAAAAGCAGCACGTCACATTTCACCAAAGACTTTCTGCTTTTTGTATGCATCCTCTTCAAAACATATTCACAGACAGATTAATTAGAAGAAAAAAAAACAAGTCTTTCTGCACTTCCAAACACAGAGTCTTTGTGATAAAGCGTTTAGATGAGAGTAAGATGGTTTCACAGAGGTTTGCTGCTAGTGGACACCAGGGTGTGGCTGGGCTGTCGGTTCTTTATCCAGCAGTAGCCCAGGACAGCAAGGACAATGACGATGGCTATAGCCAGGATGATAGCAATGGCAATGACACCTGTTCAACAATGGCAAACATTTTGGTTAAAACAGATCAACATATGGATACTCAATGCAACTTGATGAACTGGAAAATTGAGCTGAATAAACTTTGACCTTTGACAGAAAAACTGAAACCCATTGTCATATTTAAGATGCAGAGAAGACAAATTACAGGTAAAAAAAAAAAATTAAACTGGCTTCATGATCTCACTTGGAGCTTACTCCATTAAAGCACTTTTGGGATTTGGTGGAACAAGATTCTCACCATGGACTAATTTATAGCAACAGATTTTGGTCAGTACAGATTGACCAAAAGGTCTAAGCTTCCTACATTTAATCACCCTTGTAGAAGGGAAATATAAAGACTTTGTGGTTCAACACATTAAATGTTTTATGTAAATCATTCCAGTAACATGTCCTCTATGCGTTGACCTAGTTTAATACTATCAAGGAAAAAAAAAAAAAAAAAAAAAAAAAAAAAAAAGTTTTTTACTTGTATTGGAATCAATCACTCGTTGCTCAGCTGTGGTCGTCTCACGGTCAAATACATCATCTTCTGTAATAAAAGAAAACACATTTTTAGAATAAAACATTCTAAAAATAGAAAAAGCAATGTCAAAACTTGAATACATTTCATATTTTTCAATTAATAAGCCCTCATGATAACAAATCTAAGGTCCAAAGAGGCAGAAATAACACAGTTTTGCATCTACAGTGATTCTTTGAGTCATGGACAAATGGCATGCCAATCCAACTTCAAATAAGAACAAACTCACTTGTCACACCATGACATTCTGCCATACATTTTTCCGTAGAGTCAAATCTGTTCTCGTTTCCTTCACAGCCTCCGTAATTGAAGCGGATGCAACTCTGCGACATAGGATCATAGTACCACTTTGTAAAGCTATCCCTGCATGTTCCCGTTTCTGGCTCATCCGTACAGTGTGCTGTAATTAAAAGAAATGTACAAAAATGATAAAGTCTGTAATATTAAAACAGATGACTAAAGCCTGTATCTGTGATATATGAAGAGTATATTCAGGAAGAAGGAAGGGAAGTGAATTAGAAGGCAACAAGGAAAGGAAAATTCAAACCACCTCTCTTTCCAGCCAATTTAAGGTCCAACAGAGAATGAAAGTTCGTTTGATCTGACAAACACACAGGACATAATCCATGTTAACAAGAATTCTCATATGGCATCTAAAACATGCTGTAATCAAAGCATTTATTTAAATTAGTCAAATGAGAACTAGATCTGGTCTGCAAGGCAAGCTCATACAGTCATTGCAGTTTTTCTCGTCTGATCCATCGGAGCATTGTGGCGTTTCATCGCACTTCAGTCCTCCATCCAAACAGCAACCATTATCACACTGGAATTGACCAGCGGTGCATGGAGCTCCACACTTTTCTTCTGTGGCACAAACACACAGATAATAATCAGCTGGGCCAACTTATAATTCTACAAATAGCAGCATGCGCTGTTACAAGTGAAAGCAAAAAACTAATTAACTTAAAGGCACTCATTGGCCACAGAGACAATAAAAACTTTCTATGAAGATTAAAATGTCTGGCTGTGCATTTACATTTCTTCATCAAAATACCTGCTAAAATAAAAGTGCTATTTTTTACCTCCAAGAGTCAGATGTCGTCCAGATGCACCACCTTTATGAAAAAGAAAGAAAACCAAAGAAAAATTATTGCTTGCTGCAAACAATAACTCTGCTAAGCGAACACTGAAAGAGCCATTCTTGCTCAGGTATTTAGAGAAACATAGGGTCTGTCTAAATGAAATAAGAGGTTGTTTTGGTTAGTTCAAAAAGTCAATCAAAATGCACTTTATGAGACATTAAACTTGGAGTATATAACTTCTATTGAAAATTTATAATTTTACATATTTATTGAAACTGGCTGTTGATGACAGCAGATAATGATTTTCCTCTAATGATATGCTGTTGTTCCACCATTAGCACATTTAGTTGCGAGACATATTGTTGCCAAGACCTTCCTCCTGGCTCTGATTGGTTGTTTTTGGCCGAGATTACTTGGGAGCGGTGAATTTCTTCAGGCAGCAATAATAGCTCATGGAGGAGGTGGAGAAGATTGATCTTTTGACAGCTTATCTGTCTCCTAACATAGTGTCATACGGTGACAGTTTTAAGAAATATGTAAAAAAAAACAAAACATTTATTTGTAAAAGTTACATACTGAACCTTTAAAGAACAACAGTCCTTACAATTGAAAGTTCAAATCTGGTGAGTTCAAGTCACTAAAACATGCTATTTGTACTGAGATTATAATAATTAAGTGACTCATGAAGGCTATTGGTTACCCTTCTTTATATCAGAATAATAATTTAACAAAAAAAGAGTAAAAAACAAAAATAAAACTATGCATCATAACATTCCATAACATTTAGACGATTCAATCAACTTCTGACATCCAATTTCAGATTCAACAAAGAGGAACTGTTTGTTGGCTCAGCCTTCAATCAGGAAGCAGGTTTTTCTCATTGTCAATGAAATTATTGACAAAATGAGAAACACGCGTTTCCATTCATCAGCTTTAATTTGCTACTTTTAAGGGCAAATATGCTTCATCTGGTCAAAAAGGTTACTTCAAGCATTACTTATTATTGTAATAATAATATACTTGTAACTTGTTAGCCTTTTTAACTCACAGAGCTCTCACAACACTTTGGACTTGTTTAAATAAAGTTTTTTTCTATATTTATGGTCATGCGTGCAACTGACAAGGAAAATTTGCGATATTTGCAATTAAGAAACCTATTACATTACCAAGTAATCAGTTTAATAGGAAAAAAAGCTGATTTAAAAAAAAAAAAAGTCCAAGTAAAAAATAAATAAATAAAAAAAGACTACCTGTGCCATGACAGGCTTTCTGGCATTCCTGCTCATGAATGTAGTTGTTCTTATTCTCCAGGCAACCCCCAAAGTAGAACTCCTCACACTTCTCTGAGGCAGCGTTGTAATGCCAGCGTTTGAATGAACCGCGGCACGGACCAACTTTCTTTGGAACCATGCAGCGGTCTGGAAGGACAACATGTAAAGACTTAGGATCAAGACTAAAACACACACACACACATGACAAACTGCATGAAACCTCTAATCATCTAATTCTACTCACATAGTGAACAGGTACATCTCAAGTAGATTATTATATAAAAAATATTTTTTTGTAATTTGTATCAAAGTGAAACCTCTGAATAAGTTTAACATTCAGCAACATGTTTCTGTAAATTATGTTTCTTACATGCAATAAGAACCCAAAATAATGTCTTTAAGAAAATGTTACAATTATTTTTAATATGAAATTTATGTGATGGACAATTTAATAAGTTATATAATCATTGAGAGAACTAATGTCTTGAGTTGTCCAGCAGACAGCCACACCCTCCAAAAGGAGGTTAAGTCACAATGTTAAAGAAGATGGCTGACAGTAATCCAATGAGTAGTGTGGAAGGAAAGGCATGTAAAAAGTTTGCATAAGCAAAAGGGATAAGTGCCATTTCAAATATTTGGAGGAAATTCACAAGGCACATGCCGTCAATTTCCTTTCCAGCAAAACCAGAAAATGAAGACCTCAACCTGATTTTGACATAAGAGGAAGATTGAATGGATGAAAGCCATTATTGTCATTGGAAAGAAGCAGCTCAGAAAAAACAGAATGCAACTCCAAAATAGTGATAAAAAGATTAAAATAATAAGAATAAAGAAACATGCACATTTTCAAGAGAACAAAGAGCTGCTACACTTACGCATGCCGCCATCATGTACACACACATTTACACAAACCTGATATATTAGTCCTGTCAGTCAATACAAAAAATCCAATCAGATTAATCACACTCTAGCTCTGTGATTAATCACAATGCCTAACATTGTGAGATTGAAAAATAAATTTAAGACAGTCATGGTTCTTGCAGGAATTGTGCCTTGAGAAAGCCTCTTCCTCTGTTTCACTCCAACCACTTCAAATGCATAGTTTTATTTGTAGCAGAAAGCCTTTAGTTATCTGGTGCCTCTCCCCTTTTAGATGTCGCTCTGGGTGACTGTCTAACCCATATCAAAAAATGCCACATTTATGCACATTTTCAAAAATCGTTTAAGAAAATGTTTTATTGTCTTAGCCCTGTCTGAAGATTCTAAGTTTTATACTCAGAAAGGTTTACAGAAAGTCTTTTAGTTTTAAATGTTAATTTAGAATGTCCCTCTCCATTTATTTTCTTGGAATGTGGGCGATGAGGTGACTGTGTGTTTTCTGTGTGCATCAATCAAATCTGCAAAAATAATTTTAGAGGCTATTCTGATTTGTAGATTTTGCCTGAGTTTAGTTTTTTGTTCTCTAATGTCACTTTGTCAGGGAAAAGAAAATGAAAGACGCACAAGGTTAGGCCAATGTGATTAACCCATAATATTCCTGCAGAAAGAGGTACCAGACCAGATTTCAAAGGCTCATTTCCTTCAAAGTGTCTACCAAGTTCCCATTTTAATATTATGTAACTGCTAGACACGCACTAAAGTAAAAAAAAAAATCACGAAGTGGTGTGTTATGAAAACAAAAGAATGTTGAGAAAAGCAGATTGAGGTAATCTCAGTGTAGTTAATGATACACTTTGTGTCAGCATTCCTTTAAAGAGCAGCTTTTGTAACACATTTCAAAGAAATGTCGCCACAAAAAATTATTTAAAGAAACAAGATATTCCTCTAAGGGACCGAAAACCTATTAATAGGTAACCGAGCTACAGTGTGGGTGGGACATTTCTAGTGCTTATAAAGCCAACAGAATTTTGAGAGTTAAGACTCTTGTTCACTTATATTCAGTTCACACAGCAACAATGATAAAAGTCTTGTGTAACAACCTGAAACCAGACAGGCAAGTTTTTTTGAGTTGGGGGTGGAGAAATGGTATCAGGGGAGCAGTAAAAAAAAAAAATAAATAAATAAACACGCTGACTGTAATACTGGCTTCTCAACGGAACCCATTTCAAAGGAAGTAATCTGGATTATTCAGTTATTCCATGCTAAAGGTGGCATCCTACCATCAGCTGATCCATTTTGCTTCCTGCACAATGTCAGTTTACTGTCATCTAAACAGTCAAGCTCTTATCTCTCTGCTTCCTTATTGTGCGAGCATGTCTCAACTCGTTTGGTTCCAACTAACATGCAGATCCTTCAGTCCACAGAAGAATGCACAGAACAACCAGAAAAACTGAAAAGTCAAGCTGACGGGAAATTTTCCTCCTATTATGGCACAACAAACAAAAGTTATGGCTAAACAACATGAAAGTTTGAGAAATCAGAGGTGTTTAGATGTGCCACTGAGATTTCAACATAAAAAGCGAGGTGAGACAGGAGGAATGCCTGAACAGATAAACAAAGTCAACTAACACCAACCGAAACCCTGGGAGTTGGTTCCTTAAACATACTCTAAATTGAATCCTGCTCTCAAGATGTCTGTGACGATCATCGTTTTGCTCATTGGTAACCACATTTCCTAAGCACTTGTTCCCATTTTATCACTATTCTGAAAGCAAACTATTTCATCATTTACTCTTTTTTTAAGCACGTGCATGCCATCAAACTGCTTCTCTGGACTGGCCTATTTAGTGTGTTTTTCTGCAAATTTATGGTAAATGGCTTCTACACGTATCACACTTTATTTAGTTCATAAGACCTCTCAGTCAGTCACGCATACCAACACATGTTTTTCCCAAACAGAAAAAGCTTCATTTACAAAAGATTGAAGCATGATTTAACAATTAAAAAATGTTCAATATCTTAATTGTCTTTAAGAATATAGTGGGTTAAATGAGCTACATGTGAAGGCTTGGGTAGGTAGAAGGGAACCACACGACATTAAATGTGGATATGAAACACCCACAAGGCATGTTTGAAATGCCTGAGGTTAGGACAAACACCTCTCTGCAGTCAGTCACACACAAAATGATCTTAAATACAAAGGCACAAAATGGTGAGAAGGATACTGGAAAGAGAACCGTCTGAATTTACCAATAAATAATATCAACAAGAATATCATATATTTTCTTTCTATTTCTTTCTTTCAATTCATAGTTTCATTTTGTATCCACAATTTACATTTTTATTCATTACTACTTCCAAATCATAATGACTTACCTAAAACACTTCTTTGCCATTAAATAAGTTTATACATATATTAGATACATACAAATATTTAAATGTCACCCATAATTTAAATGGATAGTACTTTCTAAAAATGTATCTTTTGTTATATTAAACCGTTCCATCTCCTACCTCAGTACAAAACAAGCAAACTACAGAGTTACAAAATTTAGAATAAAGAGGAGACACTCACGCTCGGACTCCTCAGCGGTCAGGACCAGGACATTGATCGTAGTGCTGTCTGACTGACCAGCAGTGTCTGTGACTGTCAGGCTAAACTTGTACTTTCCAGAAGTTAGATTGGACACAAAAATCTCATCAGGAAAGTTTCCCTCCTGCAAAAATAAGGAGGACAATGTTGAGTTGCTCAATTACTGTGTCAGCAGCGCAGTTAAAATAAGGTACAGGGGACATTTTGCTAAATTGCAAATTAAGAATGACAATAACAGGTTGGGAATTAATGTTGCTTTTCTCACCTCCATGATCGCATATGGGTAATTGGTAATCATGGTCCATTTGAAGGTTAAAGACGACGGATGTTCATCTTTGCTCTGGAAGCCGCTCAGTTTCACACTTTCCTTAGGCTGGACCACTATGTCATAACCTGCAATGGCCACTGGCGGAGAGTCCTCATTTTCACCTTGGACATGAAATACATAATTAAAGATAATAAGGATGACACATAACCTCAGTTGGATCACCACGAAACAATTATGAATAAGCAGAGGAAAAAAAGAACATGGCATTCTCAGCAATGTCTCACTTCCAGACATGTGTGAACATGAAAAACTGAGACTTTCTGATCTAAATCTGTCATCCTCATAACAAACAGAGATGGTAGAGAAACTAGCGATTCCAGTTTGGAGAGTGGACATTTTTTGCATTTTCTTCAGCCCTATTTTGACTTATATAAGCAATATTTTCTATCCTGATTTTCCTCCACATTTATTCTTAAGTGGGACAATGTAGAATTTGGATGAATAAAAGAAAAATGCTTTTTTATCCACTGTAATTTCACAATGAACAAAAAAGAATCATTTTTTACTTTCCCAATAAAAATTTTTATTTAATTGAGTCCAATTAAATACACATAAAACATGCAACCTATGCCACTGCACATGCATAATAAATACAAGAAAAGCTTGTTCAGGGCACAACTGACAGATAAGTTATGCAAATTAGGGCAGTAATGTGACAGGATGAAGCACCAACGCTTATAAGCAACTTTAGCAGACCCGTAATGTCGAAAAATTACACAACCAAAAATGGCAACCAAACTTTTATTCTGCTTTTTAAAATAACAACCTTAATTCAAATATCAAATGTAATTAAGGTTGTTAAAATAACAATCTTCATTCAAATAACCTTAAGTCAAATATAATTTAACAAACTAAAAATTACACAACAAACTAAGGTTGTGTAATTTAACAAACTAAAAATATTATGTGTCCACGTTTGCTTGTAAAATGTATGCTTCATTCTGTAACATCTGGATAATTAGATTTTCAACACTCACAGAAAAGTAATTTTATTTTTTGTTTCGTTAAAAAAAATTATTTTCATTTGGAATGGAAACAAAATCGAGCCTTTTTGAACAAATTTTGTTTTCAAATTAAAAAACGAATCTAAAATCTAAAAATTGGTTTATTATTGCGAAAGAGTCAACAAAGCATGTCCCAGGTCTATGTCGGTCGTATTTGACGGAGGTTTACTCTTACCTGTGGTAGCATCGTGTTTGATGTACTCTTTATAGAGAGACGTCAGCGTGTAACTGAAAAATCCTGAGCTCTTGACAAAGTGGCAGGTGTATTTATTCTTGTACAAGCAGTCAAACAAAAAGCAGGACTTAATGGTGCCCTCGCCTTCTTTCTCCATCAAAACGACGTTGCACCTCGGCTCCTTACAACAGGACGCGACGCAGTCCATGTAATTCCCCACTTTTGGCGAGGAGAGAAACGTGGCCCCTTCCTTCACCGACTCATTAACATTGAGCATAAAGTTTTCTTTGCTTCTCTCGAATTTGGACAGGCAGGTGTCGGCGGCGCTCTGGCCAGCCGCGAGGTGTAAAAAGCCAACTAGAAACAAGAGCGCTGCGACGCGGCATCCAGAAAGTAAATTCATTCTAATTGTCTCCTCGAGATTCCCCACTCAGTTAAAAGGAGAAGATGTGTGGAAAAAAAAAAATCTGAAGTGAAAAACTGAGAAGAAGAAAAAAGGGTCAGTCTTATTTAAATAGGAGGGTTTCTTCCGGATAAGGAGTGAAACACAAGGTTTCCGTCTTCACTAAACGCAGTCCTGACTAAAGAATTACTTCCTGGTAGTTAAATACAGGTACTCTGAACGCTTCCAAAGAATTAAAAAAAAAAAAAAAAGGAAACGAAACAAACACTCATGAAACTCTGATGTCGACACAAAACCGAGCATTGACAACATTTCTCAGATGACTCACCTGAGAAACAACAGGAAGTGAAATTCCACTCCCGACGCCACTCCCTTCTGACTGAAGCTACGACGACGAGAAGGTGAGTGTGTGAGGAAAACAGGACTGACCAACACCTGTGTTTTTCCAGTTTCACCCCCCACTATTTGGTAAACAAGGCAGTCAGGGGGAAAATAAATAATAAAACCAGGGAAATTATTGATACAAGAGTTATTAAAGTTGGGTAAACGAAATGTAATTAGTCAAATTGTCAGCCGTCACTGCTACGATTTGAGCTTGCCGTAAGGTTCCCAGAAACTTAAACACATTTTGTTTTTTATTTGAAATATGACTTTCAACATATCGCCACTTTTACGATTTTTTTTTCTTTTTAGACTGAATAAGAAGTGTTGCCTTACAAAAACTCCACAGCTACACGTCATGCAGTATAAAGTCCAGATCCAAATTACATCTGGACTATTCATTAAATTCTGATTAATCCTTTTATATCTTGGCTCAGTTACGATTACCAAGGTTGTTTTTATTTGCTAAACCCCAGCAATTGTACATTATTTTTAGTACTTTATTCAAATTCACACTGAAATTACTTCATTTTCCAAACAATGCGGAAATGCCCAGATGAATATGTCATGGCTCTGTGATCCTCTGTTGAGTTAAATCATATTTGAGTTGAATGGAGGCACACCTGTTTATATATTTAGGGTAACACCTTAAACCCTGCTGTCTTGTGTGACATCATGAAAAAATTTTAACAAATCAGACAAGGAACTGTAAACCTCACCAAATCTGGTTCATCCTTGGGTATAATTTCAAAATGTCCAACAGTGATAATTAATCAATTAATTAATCAATTTCAATAATTATATGCAAGTGTAAACATCACTGCTCCTGCCACTGCTCATGAAGGACGTTTGTTCTTTGTTCTAGACATGAACAATGAAAAAAGTCCTGGACTGAATGGCCGTTGAGAGAGAAAGAAGCTGTTACTCCATAAGCAACGCAAAAAGTCATATTACAGTTTGTAAATACACTCTGAGATAGAAAGTCCTTAATTTTTGGAGACATGCTCAGTTGTGTTAAGAAACTGAAAATGACGTGTTTGGCGTATCGGCCACCACAATATTTTGAGCAAAAAGAGGGAAGCAGCAGCCTCTATACAGCCAAAAAGGCAGCTTCTTCCTTCCGCTAGCTCTTTATGAACTAATTCAAAAATACAAAGAAACCTAGCTGGTGTTCGTATGTAACAGACAGAGTAGCTCTTTAAAGTGTATCAACTTACTATTTGTTAAAGGCAGGCTGTGCATCACAAAAGCTTATTGTTTTTCCATCAACCTATGTTGTACCACTATAAAACCCTAAAAGTGATTATTAAAGAGTTCTGAACCCACATATAACAGACCTTAAATGTATCATCAATTTTAGTTGAAGTTTCCACCATAAGGTGTCTGAAATTTACTTTAGAAATGCTGCCATCCCCGTCATTCACAGTTGGGGTGGTACAACCATCCCCTTTTTTTCCTCTAAGTGTAACAATGATGGCCAAGCAGTTTCACTTCAGTTTCATCAGATCACAGGACGTGTCTCTAAAAACAAAGATCTGTGGATATGAGCATAATATTAAAGGGGCAGAATTATGTGTTTTCAAGGCACATAATGCCATTTTATAGCATTATCAGGTAACTGTTAAGTTGTTTTAAAAGGGCTTTGTATATCAAATATGACTTAAAAGAAATGTTACTCCCTAATTTGATGCCTTGAAATTGAATTTCTGTCTATTTAAAAACTCCTGCTTTTTCTGAAATTCTGCCTCCGGGAAGTCATCACAACATTGCATGTACGGTTAATTTGGCTATATCTTTTGAATTGTTATCCACCGCAAAGTTAAATTATTCAATTATTTTTTTCTCAGTATCATGAATGACAAAGACGCACCAAATACTATGCCCTTTATCAAGGGGTCTCATGGAATTACATAGAAAAGCAGCCCCACAGAGTTGTTCTTGACCATGAGCTTGAACCACTTTTAATAAAATAAGATTAAGTCATTTCCACATATTTGTGTTATTTTAAGCTCAGTCAGTCACACCAATCTCTGACTTATCAAAACACACAATTTTTGAGTAATGTTAATTTAGAATGTCCCGTTTTGAGTATAGTTTAGCAAGTGTTTGCATAGAGAGGGCAGTTTTTTTTCCTAACATGACTGTAAAACAACAGATTAGCTTTTAGATTGCTTGTGGATTGCATCAAAAGGTTGCTTTGGAGACCTGGTAATCCCAGAATCTGACAGTCTGCTTCAGTTCTCGAAAACTGAGCTGTGGAGTGTTTTTTTTTTTTCTTTTGCCTGCTTTACCGCCCTCTTCACTGTGTTTGATTACAAAATAAACTCAGATCCTCATTCAGCCTTGTTTCCCTTAAGATGCTGTTTTCTTAAAACTTATTTTTTGTCTTTGGGGGAGTTCAAGTTGTTAGCCTTGAGTCGCCATCCATCTTGAAGGGTGACTAAACATGTCTTTAACCATAAATTTAATTTAAATTTACTTTAAATTAAATTGAGTGTTTTTTTTTTTACAATGTAAACCCCTTTTTTATCCGTTTAATCTCATTGGACCTTTTAGGTTCTCCATCCTTTTTCCAGCAGGTGGCAGTGTTATTCCATCAACAGCTAAAGACATTTTTAAGGGTGAACAACTTATTTGGAAAACCTACTTTTTAGTTCATTCTGTTTGAAATTAATGCAGTTATTGTCGTATAATTTATATTCACATTACTCCTAACTCTGCTTCGATAACTGTAGTGATACTGAGCTTGTTTATGAGGTTAGTCACCAATCTATGGTATGAGATGAGTCATGTAGCCACACGCAACTGCTTAACTCTGCAACCTCTGTAACCACAAAGGCTGGCCTTTATGATGATATATAGATTTCCTGTTTCAAGGACTTGCTCTAATTCCTAGTTATAGCCAAACTAAGTCAGAGCAAACTCAAATGTGGTAAGAATGGACTTAACTGGGCTTTGACTGTGAAAGTCTACCCACTTTAGCCACACAGTGAGGCAGCTTGTTGACTTCACCTGCTTTTTGTATTTTTTTTTTCT
Source organism: Poecilia picta (assembly GCA_033032245.1). NCBI lineage: Eukaryota > Metazoa > Chordata > Actinopteri > Cyprinodontiformes > Poeciliidae > Poecilia > Poecilia picta. Next base: position 11,006,768 of record CM065374.1, read on the forward strand.
CACTGTAGTGAGCCACCCAGCCAGGTTAGAGCTGAGGAGATCTAACATGAGTCTCTTCTGGAATTTTATTTTAACCAGCTTCCCCATGCAGAACCATGAAAACCAGTATGGGATGAATGAATGTGTTTGCTTGGAAAGGTGAGTCGCTAGGAGCACTTAATAATTCAGTGTTTGTAACAGACGGTGCATCAGAGGGTGAACACCAGCAGCTATGAATGATGGATACTCAAAGAAGCCCAAATACCCATTATTCACGTTGCTACGTGATCTGAGGATACTCTGGTGCCTCTTATCTGCCTTATCTCTTGTGCACTAACTCTTTGCAGGTAGATGTTTGACCATGTAGTTGTGTGCTCCTTTGACTTTACAATGTTGATTTCAGGAACTGGGTTTGACATTTGGCTCTAATTTGGCACCCATGAGTACCTAACTCTCCCCCATCCATTATGTAAGAGTGGGTAACTGAGGATGTCAATTGACTTCAAGCCTTATTAAACGTACACCTGATAATGGCTGCCATATGCAGGACAAAGAAACCTCCATAGTAGAGGAACCCTGGCTCACCTGTCAGGGAGGGACCTGACTATTGTTAGAAACTCAGTGCTGTGAACAAGTCTTCATTTATAAAGAGAAAGAAGATTTCCAACCTGACTCTTGAGAAAAAAATAACTGTGTCATTTGTTTAAGAATGAATTAACCATTTGCATAGCACATTTAGCGTACAGGACAGTTCAAAGTGCTTTACAGCAAAGTCAAAAGTTTAAAAACAGAGATTAAAAAGCATACTTTAAACAAGATAAAACAAATGAAAAACAAATGTGAAGTCATTGACCACTTAAATTAGGGAAAGGAAATGTAGATGTAGTTTTCATATGCATGGCTAAAATTAACTGTTTTCGGCCTGGATTTAAACATTGTCAGAGTCTAGGCATGCCTCACTTCATCAGGAAGATTTCCAGATTTTAGGAACATAATATTGAAGCGAAACATCTGTGCATTTAACTCTGGCTACCTGAAATTTGGAGATGTACTTGGCCGCTACACCATAAAGACACTTATACACAAGCAGAGTTGTTTTAAAGTATATTCAGAAAGTCAGTGAAGAGACCTGAGCACTGGATTAATGTGGTTATATTTCTTGGATCAAGTCAGAACTCTTGGAGCAGTTTTACAGTCAATTTCTTTCATTAATCAAGCAATTGATTAATGAAAAAGGTTACTGACATTTGTCAGTCTGGAAAAAGGTATGAAGCAATTTCTAAGAATTTGGGACTCTAGCAAGCCTTTTTGAGAGCCTTTGTCCAAAAATGGGAAGGAAACTTTCTCAGAAGTGGTTGGACCACCAAAATTACCAACAGCTCATGTAAGAAGACTCAATAAACCTCAAAACAACTGAAGCACTGCAGGCATTACTTGCTTCAGTGACAGTGTCCATGTAACTGGGCAAAAACAACATCAACTGAAAACAACTGAAACCGAGTTTCAGGGCAAAAAACATTGCTGACCAAAGGAGGTCACAAACCCTTATCTCCCAATTCCCAAAGTCACACACTGATGATCCCAAAGACTTTTGAGGAAATATTCTGTGAGCTGGTAAGACAAAAAATTGTCATTCCTTTATAAATTTAAAAGTAAACAGCATTTTCATAGACGAACATCATACCAGCCAACAACCATGCTGGTGGTAGTGTGATGGTCTGGGACTACTTTGCTTCTTCATGACCTGGAAGACTTGCTATTGTTGATGAAACAATGAATTCCAGTTTGTGGCAGAAAATACTGAGGGTAAACCGCTGGAAAATCAGCAAATCCACGTCTGAATCAAAGCTTCAGAAAACTTCTGACATGGCGAAGACAAAGTAGTGACTTGAATCTGTGATATCTGAAACATTTTAGTGTTACAAAGAACCAAAATATGAAGAAATATATAAATGGGAAATACTTAATACTTGCATAACTTTATGCAGATGAATCTTTTAATGTGGAAAGCAAGTAATTATTGCCACTCTCAAGGCAATAATTACTTTAGATACTTCAGAAAGGGGTGTATTGGAATGTAATGTTTATGTGCAATTATCTATGAAAACGAGATCAAAAAAACAACACATTGTACCTTTTGTTTCATATGGATACAGACATATAAAGGTAAACTGATCATCCCTAGACAATCGCCCTTTCAACCTTTCTTCTCTTTTTTATTGCTGCAATTGACCTATGCTCTTCTACCTGCCGTAAGAAAAAACAAGAAGAGTACAAAAAGCAATTACACACCCTGCAAAGTGCACCCACACACACACATGGAGAGTCATATCTCATTACCATCCTCCTGATAGTGCAGCCAGTGGGTGTTGCAATAGGAGAAGGTGGAGGGAAAGAGGGAAAGAGAGCAAGAGAGCGAGCTTCAGAGAGAATGAGCGAGAGGGAGGACGAGGACAGGCAGGGAACCAGAACCGGCATTAAAGAGACAGAAGAAAAGAGGAGCAGCGTGTGGGAAGAGCAGCCCATCAGAAAAAGAGCTTTCAACATATAGAGGAGGGGAGCCAGTTTGTGTAGAGTGCGTCACAGCCTGTGGCTCCGTCTGTGTGATCCACGGTTCTCTGGAGGCCGTGGCAGCCATGGCGTCAGAGCCAGGCACCCAGTCCAGGGTGGTGTTTCAGGCGCCGGACAAGACAGAAGACCCGGCACACCGTAAGCTGGGTAAGCTGACAGTGAAGTACAACCGCAAGGACCTGCAGAGGAGGCTGGATATTGAGGAGTGGATCGACGGGCAGCTGCACCTGCTGTTTGACTGCGAGGTAGGAGGAGAGGACTGTCTCACTCTGGTGCTGTCAGCTGCTCTGCATGCATGAAAAGAGGGTTCAGGGAAAGGGAGCCACAGAAACGCTCAAAGGCTCCTGCAGTGGGTTATCTATCATGCGTGGATCATGAAATGGGTGGGAGGAAAGAAGCTGCAGTTTCTGGTTCAGCAGCACTCATTTGTCATCAGCCTGACTGCAGCGTCAGCTGTATCCATGCTCTCAATTTCTTTTATTTTAGTGATAAGATGCCTGAGAGGATTCGGATTTAAGAACATGTAGTTGTCTATATAAACTATGTGAAGGAGGCTATTTATTTAGACACTACATTGATCAAAACATTTGACCTTGTTGCAAATTGTGAAACTCTGCACTTTAGATTTCCACAGTTCTGAGACAAACATTTGTATTTAACCTGTGATAAATTACTCCAATATGTTATTGATGGGGAAGGCAGCCATTGGTGTTTGAGTTGAGGCACACAAGGCCATTCATAAAGAAACTGACTGTTTACAGAATTCTGCAATGGAAAGTTTCGCGGAAGGAAAAGTGTGGTAGCAACAGGAATAAACAGGTGAGCCTCTAGAGAATTGGAAGCAAAGCCTATTCAAGGTTTTGGGGGAGACTTAAAAGTGTGGGCTGCAGCTGGAGTCGGGGCCTGAAGAGGTACCAAACACAGATGGGCCACAACTGTTGCACATCTTTCTTTTTAGCTACTTCTGAGCTTCACATTTATTATCTAAGATCAAAGTTAATTTTGCTTTTAATTAGGAAAGCAAGGTTTCAGAGTTTGGAGAAAAAAGTGGAAAGGCACCAAACAAAATTTATATTCAGTAATTATTTGAGGAACCCACCATGTATTATCAACTTTTATCAACTTCACGTTGTGTTCATATTTGGTCAACAAGCTTGCTTCACTCAAACCTCAGAGCTTATGAGGTAAGGAAGGAGGAAAATGGAAAAACAACAAAGCAGATTATACGAAAGCTGATATTGAGTCCTACTAAACACATCAGCATTGCCACAGGATGATTGACTCCATCACAGAGAAGCCCTTTTCAAGTATTGAGCACATGCATTGCATACTACATGGAGATAATTTTCAATAGGGAGACATTTCTGCATTTAAAACATTTTACTTATTAGTCCAATGTACTGGGGATTAGGAAAAAACATCAATCAACTTGTAGGCACAGCAATACTGGCTTCATAATGCAATCCCGTTCTGTGGGATACAATCCAATTATGTCAGAGGCTCCATATTGACTTGCTTGGCATTCTGTGAGGGGAAACCATGGCAACAGATGTCTTTTCGCCCACATGATGCTGCTTGGCACAGTTGGAATTAGAGGTATCCGTTAAGGATTGGGAGCTTCTGGGAAACAGTGTCTCTGGGATGACAAGAGCTCCTCCTTTTAACCCAGAAATGGTGGAAACAAATTGTTTCTCCTTTTATTTTCAAGCCAATCAAGCAAAGAGTTAGTTGCAGTCTCCTCCCATTAGCCAAGGAAATGTACTATTGCTGCAAAGGGAGATAGTGTCTTTCATACAGCTGCAAAACAATCAAAATGTTAGAAGCAGCTCGTAAACTTGGATAGAAAAGGTATATAGCAGGAGTGTAAAGGATAAATGGAGATAAGCTAATAGGTCATGGCAACAAAAAAAGTGTTCACCTCGGCAAATGGAAAATATTTGTCATCAGTATATTTTTCCTAAGAGCAATGCTCAATGACAAATTAGCACTTAACTTTCCAATGTTTTGCATGAGTCACTTGTGCAGAACTGGTCGTGGCTTGTCCGTGTGCACGGGTAGTGTAATGAATTTTGCATGGGCCTTGGGGGAAGGTTACTCTGTTGGTTCTCAGAGTCTTCCGCGTGGAAGCATTTACCATCAGTCCCCTGTGTCATAGCCTAAATTATTTATCTGCATTTCTAATTCATACAAGGGCCGCCCAACTCAGGAGTGAACCCCTTACTTTCACACTTCACACCTTCTGAAAAGTTGGAAAATGCATTTCAAAACAGTTTGAACTTCAATGCTTAACATTAGAAAAATCAAATCTGTAGTTTAAAAAAATTGCACTCTAATGAAATGGAGTGCATTTAGGAAGCAATAAGACACCTGGAACATATTTTGTCACATAATTAAAAACAGAACTTAGTTTTTTTGTGGGGATTGTATGTCATGAAAGATGTGGAAAATTATAAAGTGGGAAGAAACTGATGCAAAACATTTTATGAATAAGCATGTTATCTGTCGTTTGCATTTTCATACAGCATCTGTAAACATCACTAATCAGGTCTTCACAGAGATTCTTGTTAGGATTTGGCTCTAGACTTGCTTTCTAACTAATGCACATGCTTTAGTCCAAACAATTCCATTGTAGCTGGTATGTTTAAAGACATTTTCCTGCTTGAAGCTGAACTTCAGACTGAGTTTATATTCACTCACTGCGTCTAACAGGTTTTCTCCCAGGATTTGTTGGTATTTAGTTCCCTCCATCCTGCAATCAACTGTTAGGCTCTTCTGTCTTTACAAAAGAAAGACAGATTTCTGTCTTTCTTTTGCAAGTTAGTTGTTATATGTTGTGCTATGAACAGATTGTCTTGCCTTAGATGTTACCTCTGTAATCTCTGCTGCTTCTCCAGATGTACCCTTTGCCTCCTTGTCACATTTTCCTTCCTCTCCTTGGTAAAATCCCAACAAAATACCTTGAAGTCTGCAGGCTGTGATTTAGAGACCAATATGGAACAATCAAAAATAATCTAAGTTGCATTCCCTCCAGAAATCTGGGCTGTTATTTTTTTAAACAGAAGGTTGTGGAATTGCTTAATATTAAAAGCTCTTTTAACTAATCTCGCTTTCTTAGAGGGTAATTAATGGATGTTTAGACATGTTCACAGCTGGTCCTGCTAACAGGAAAAGGGAAAGATCTGATAACCGAAACACACACCACCATTAACTCATAACAGACTAATTTTCCAGGGCTCAGTTTTCTTTACAAAAGCATAAACACAGGGAAAAGTGTAAGTGAGGATTCACTGATTGCTTCATGTTTATGTTTTGTTGGGATGCTTTTGCAGAAGGATGGCCCAGTGGATTTTGTTATCGAAAATGACTAATTTGCAAACTGTTATTTCTGAATCCTGTCCTCCATGACAAGTTTTAATATTCATAAATGTCAGCATTATTGCCAGTGCTCATTCTAAGTTAAGTCTTTTAACTTAAGAAATTGCTGCAGAGACATCTGTGTCTGAAGGTCTTATTAATATTCAACATTCCTTAGCAGTAACTCTCTACAAGCTGGAAACTGACTGGATATGACATAAAACCTTGTAAGTTAGAGGAAGGTTAGTGATAACTTGTGAAAAGCGTGACCCTTTAATGTTTAGTGATGCACTGCATGGATGGCTGTCTGAAGCAGTGAAACGTCAGGGTGGAGGTAGTGAAAAGAAAGTAATTTAATGTTAGTTTTCACAGTCTTTCCTCTTTAGCTTTTAGACTTATTCTTGCATTCATATTTGATTTATTTTGCATAACAAAGAATTTAAGTAAATGGCAATGTAATTAATCTCAGTTTGCGACCTTCGCAAGATAAAGCATGGAGCAAAGGTTTGGCCATAGATTTATCCTGCAGAGTTCAGCAGAATCACAGAGAGTTCAAACTTGCAGCACATATCAATTAGAGGGGCCATAGGGGACTCTGAAGAGACTCCATCTATTTCACAACTCAGCACTTTCACATTGATTACCTTCCTTCCTCCTGAGCTGTGCAAGCCCAAGTCAAGAAAATCCCCCATCCGGAAAATATTGCCTCGAAAAACGAGGCCACACTTGTCAAATGTGAGTGCTTACTTCGGATATCATAACTCCATGAACTCTGCTGATTGCACTCCTCATTCTCTCTGAGAGTGGAGCATGGACATATTACAACCTGGCTCTACGCATTGATTGCTTCGCTGTATTTGCCTTAGATGAGAAAAGAATTTGCTAGGAACACTAAGTTGCCACCATCACAGTTCATAACTTAAAATGCTCTTAGTTATAGTTAAACATTTGACAAAACAAATTTTGAAATGGAGTTAAAGTTGCTCATTCTGTATTGCAAAATATCTCAAACTCAGTCAGATTGTATGGAGAGTGTCTCTAAACATCGGTTTCCAAGTCTTGCCACAAATTCTTAATAGGAATCGGTTCTGGCCTTTAACAGAGCCATTCTAGCATGGTGTGGGTTTATCAAAATGTTTAACTGCAGATCCGGCTGTGTGTGGCGTTATCCTGCCACGGCTGTTTTGTATCCTCTAAAAGGTTTTCTTTATTCTTTTTTTCTTTTTTCCATTCCCATTCAAATCAATGGTGACCAGCTTCAGTAGCATAGGTAATGAAAAGCATTCTCAACACAATGTCACACAGGATTTAATTAAGACCTATTAGGCTTGATAAGCACGTCACACTTTTCAGATTTGTACTAGGGGGAGGGGAGAAAGTTTGTGATTCGTAACGTGAAAATATCAAAAAACCTTTGTCAGCTACGGCACAACAAAACCAATTGAGGATTAAAATGGTGCAGAGTATGTGTGGAAATAATCCTTCAGTAATGGTTGAACTATGTGGTAAAAGGTAACCCATCCATGAAATGTGCTGCTGGTACGTGTAAACATTGGCCTACTGGAGCCCTTCTGCCTCAGTGCTCACCAGTGCTGCTCATTAATCATTTTGTGAGAAACAACCCTTATTAGTTTTGTTTGTACTGTCAGAATAGCTCTACTTTACCTGAGACACTCAGAAACAAAAGTAATACGAAGCTTAAGTGGGCGTATGCTATTGGCTTATGAATGATTTAAATTTTATTTGTATAGTACATTTCAGCAGCAAGGCATTTCAAAGTGTTTTACATAATTAAAATAAAACCAGCATGTAATAAATAGTGAGAAAGAGAAAGATTTAAGAGAAAAAAAAAACTGTGGTATAGACATTTTAACCACTACATATAAAAGGTTGACACGGTCCAGTTCAAGGCTGTGGGTGGGGGGTGGAGCTGACCTGTACCGTCACCCTGTTGGGTCAGTTCAGACCAATTAAATGAATTTGCTTAATTCAGGATTATGTGGGGAAAACATTAAAACATCCACACAATGAAGCTACGCACCAAAGTTTTTATATTCCATGCCTGTTTTGCAGTGTAAAACTAATGCTGTACATTAGTAGTGTAAGTGAAGTGTAAATTCAAATATAGGTGCTATTGTGACAGAAAAATACATTAAATAACTTTAATTTCCATCCCAGGAGGAAGAGATTCCCGAGTTAGAAATCGACATAGACGAACTCCTAGAACTGCCCGATGAAGGACAAAGAACTCGACTTGAGGTACGTTCTATAAATGTTTAAACACTTCTCTGTCCAGGTGTGAAAAGTTGATAAGTGTTTGTAAATTAGGTTGGGATAAGGCTTGGGTAAGGCTTTCCTTTAAACTGTTCAATAAAAATGCCGTATGTCTCTTGTTTCTTCCTTTCTTGTTTTCCGAGAGATGCCAGGTCTGCAAAAGCAAATCATCTGATTGATTTTTAGCAGGATCTCTAAGTGCTTACGTGGTCTGCATTACACAAATAAGTGTTTTGTGGGGTCATAAAATAAACAGAGACAGCTCCAAGGCAGAGTTTTTCTTTTTCTTTTCTTAATTGTGTCCTGTCTTGGCAGCTTTGGCAACAGTAAAGTGGGTCTGGTTCCCATGCTGCACCACAGCTTATTTGCTGCACAAAAGCCAGTGAATGCACCATTTGCCCTGTTGCATAATGGACTTTGTTGAATAAAGTGTAGTCCAAAAGATGAATTTTGAAGATATTCTCTCAAAGAGTAGATATGTAAAAACCGTTTCTGTTTATACAATTTGAATAACAAGAAATTAGAAGCAAACTTTGTTTGGTTTAGAAGCTAGCGATTGCTTCAGTCTAATTTGAAGTCAAGTCTCTTTATGCCATGGTTAACAAGATAATAAGTGTGTACTTATGACACAGGCTGAAAACGTTACACACTAAATGTATGCTGGGAACCAGTGTTGCAAGATTTGCAGTGAAAAAGCAATAAAGATATTTTAATTGTGAGGTTAAATATTCTGTTTTTTCCATTGTATAATTCAATGGAAAAATTTGACTCATATGAAGCTGTAATTTTGTTTCAGTATTTTTTAAATGTAGCATAAAAGCAGAGGAGCCTATAGAATGAATTTAAGGGGTTTCGATTTAAAAAAGAAAATTCTAAACAAATCATCTTCTCCAAACTTAAATTCCTGTCTGTATAAACTTTTGTATTAGACTCCCCAGCCAAGATACGGCCTGGTGGGTTCAGCATGTTTACCTGGGTCTCCATTACACTCGTGGCTCCATCTTTGATGATGTCCCTGCTTGATAGACAAAAAAAAGTTCCTTTCTTGGACTAACTTTTTAATTCTGTATTTCTTCTTCAGGAATTATTGCAGGAATGTGGAAAGCCAAAAGAGGTAAGGTGACAAAACAGCTTTGCTTCCACATATCCAAAGACAGCTAATTTTAATAGTTTACTCATTAGGACATTCATACTGTCTATTTAAAATGTAGAGAATGAAAATCTGCTCTCTGAAACTTCCCCACAGGAGTTTATCAACGGGCTGCTCTACAGGATAAAAGGTCTACGTAAAATGTCAGGCCCCTTGAAGAAGTAATTGTAGGTCAAATTAAGAACCAAGACGACATGGAGCCTCTTCTTCCCCACAGGTTAAGAGTTTGTACGCCTGGAAGTGCAAATATCACATCGGGGACTTTTCCTGACTTCTTCTTCCCCCCTTCCTGAGTCAGAATGGATTTTTTTCTGCTCAATTTATGGACTCTAAAATTTAACCTCCCTTCAAAATATCAATAATGTAAAAGTGATAAACATGACACAAATATTACCCAGGTGGACTCTTTTTTTTGTGTAACAGAGTGTACATTTTCAGTTTCTTATTTATGTACATAAGCATTTTGTTCAGGTAACAGTGTTGTTGGAATAAAGTGGAAGCTTTTCAAAACAAGGCTGTTTGTGCAAATAATCAGATTCAGAACAAAGTGATGAACCAGTTTGTTTTATTCAACATTAATTATGCATCTACAGGCTTTGTCTGAATAAATTAGAGTATTATTGAAAGGTTAATTTGGGTTTCAATTCAATTAAAAAGGGAACACAAATGTTTCACAGTCAGTCCAGTGGCATATTTCAAGTTTTGTTTCTGTTAATTTTGATGATTAGGACCTAAAGCTAATGAAAACAAAAAAAGAATTGTTTCTGCATCAGAGACTGCCTTAAAGGAATCGGCCAGCGGTTCTGCCAAGCTGTCAAGAAGGCCCAGGCTGATTTAAAAGCAGCTTTTAGCTTATTTTTAATGTTGTGTTTGATGTCTCTCACCTTCCTCTTCACAATACCCCAAAGATTTTCTATGTGGTTTGGGGTCGGGAGAGTTTGCAGGCAAGAACATTGATGCCTTGGTCATGAAACCAAGCACTACTTACAAGTCCTGACTGTTGGTAGTTCACTGGATCTCAAGCAACCTTTTTACTCTGCCTCAGTACCTTTTTTGTACCAGTTTCCTTCCACTCAACTTTCTATCACTATGCTTAAATATAATACTCTGTAATCATCAGGAAAATAGAAATTTGCTATAAGCCATAATCATCTAAATGAATAGAAGTGAATACTTGAAATATATCACTCGGTGCGTAAAATGGTTCTATGTAATATGAGGTTCACTTTTTAATTTGAATTACCTTCTACCAAAAAAAACCCAAAAAAAAAAACCGAATTATTGGAAAAGCAGTTGCATTACTTGGACAAAATTTACAGCACTAATAAAACCACTCTACTATCACAGCCGCTTTTCATTACGCCCTGCGGCACTTTGTCTGGACACAGCTGAAAGGATAACCGTCAGCGTTCTGTTTTCTGACATGAATTTTTCAACAGAGTGATGGAAACAATAGAGGCGTCAACATGTCAGGTCTAAAAGTAAACACACTGAAATCAGCCACAGGATGTTCCATTAAGCGTGCACCCATTATACCCATCCATTTCCTGTGTGTGGTGGTGGTTGTGGGGTGGTGCATGACATGGCCAGAAAAGGCAAACATGGCCACCATTAATGGAGGGAGCACCCAGAGGAGAGTGTGAAGGCTTCCTCCGAGTTAACTGCACTTTGGTCCTCTCACTGTCATACGCAGTGTCTTTTTTGTTGAGGGCTCCATTACGGTTATTTGTACAACTCTGACTTATTCATTCTTTCACTGACAAAGAATCCATACATATGGCACAAAGAGGACCTGCCAGACGATTTTCTCAAATAATGACACATTTCGTTAAAAAAAAAAAAAGAGCTTTGGTGTTAAAAATAATCAAAACAATTGCTTCATTTAGAATCAAACAACAAGAGAGTCAGCGCTAATGTCAGAACCACAGCCAAACATAGACAAGAACAACAGCACAAAGGGAACAAAGGCCTCAGTGATTCTTTCACACGGACTCGTCTGTGACTTTTCAGTATCTAGCTGACAATAGTCTGCGAGCGAGTGCACATTGTCTCGGGTGAGCTCATGATCTGTCTGCTTGATGGAAGTGCTGCAAAAAACCCCCCCCAAAAAACGTGATGCTTCTTATTCACTTAGACACTTCCAAGTTGTGTTTTCTTTAGCATCTTCAACTAATGCCTTTTGGGTTTTTTTTAGCAAGTTCTAAGAAGATACGTTTTAGATATTACATGCCTTGCTTGTCTAATTTTAGTCTAACCGCTGCTAGAAGTCTTGCACATTATTTTTAAATGTCTTTTAAGTTCTTCACTACACTTTGCATTGCAAGTTGAATCAACCCCTCCAACTTTATTGGATTTTGTCACACCACAACCCCAAATCTCAATGCGTTTTATAGGGATTTAATATAAATGACAAACACAAACACTCTACAGATTTTATTTTTAACACAAATGAACTGGAAAGCATATGTATTCAGTTTTTTTTACACTGATACCCCTAAATAAACTCCAGTTCAACCAGCTGATGTCAAAATCTTTGAAAACTAAATGTATACCTCAAGTGGGAGAATCAAGTGGGAGACAACTATGAGCATGCATGTGATAAAAAGAAGTAGACATGAAGAAAAAGTATTGCTCTTCTCAGATGAGACCAAACGGAACTACTTGGTAAATATTTAAAACATTATATGCGTTGAAAAATAAAACTCTTAACACACTTAACATTGTGATGGCAGTGTCGTACTATGTGTGGGTGGGAGGAGGAAGTGAAGTAGAAGGCAATCTGAAGAAAAAAAACTTGTTAGACTTGAGGACGAGATGGAGGTTCACTTTAAAGTGGAACATTAAGACTACGAACAGAAATAGTCGTATCACAGGTTGAAAACCATGTATCCTTTTTTTCCTGCAACATAAATACATGCTACTTTGTGTTGGTGTATCACTATAAATCCCAATAAAATACAATTAGGTTTGTGGTTGTGCCATGAAAAACTGGAAAACCCCCTGAGGGTGTTGATTAATCCTTAAGCTAGGCCCTGTAAGTTAATGTGTTATGATGAGCTCTGGTTTATAGTAGTGTTTTTATTTCCTATAAAGCCATTTTAGGTTACTGCAATACTCCCTGTGAGGCTAAAGAGCAAGTCCTACAGCCATGAAAGGTCAGTGTTCAATAAGATGAACATCTTCAGCATCATGTCTTCCTCTTCTTCTTCGGAGCAGTGTAGCTACTGGTGTGATGCTCCTTCCTGTCATATTTATCATGGCCTTCCCTGAGGAGATGATAGAGAGAGCGGATTGATAATTCATCACAGTAAATACTTTATATTCGTGCTGCTTAACAGTATGGCAGCAAGCTGTGCGGGACTTATGTGGGTCGTGGTTTGCATTCCAAATCATTTTTCTTGGGGCAAATTGAAGATTTTTCCAAGCACGACCTCATTTTGAGTCATTAACTGGAATCTGCAGTGTTTTTATGATGATTAATGCATGTCATGTTACCGAAAGCAGCGGCTGCAGAACAGGTCTCCGTCACAAGTGTGGCAACGCAGGGTGGCGTTTTTGTTACAGATGCAGCACCAGGGAAGTTCTTCGTCGTCGCTGTCTGACGGCTGATGTGCAGCAGCAGCGGGAGAGGTCCAGCTCGTCACCGCAGGAGTCTTTAAAACACATCAGAAGGAGAGTGGCTTCAATTTTAGGCGCCCAAAGAAATGAAAACAATACGTTTGTTTGTGAGGTCTTATTTTAGTACTGGTGTTTTAGAAGTCCTCTTTTTTTCTCTGTTCCTGGGTCCGCTGTGCTCTATAGGTATGTTGTAGCCACTGGCTTCATCAAGTGCAGCTTCTTCTGAAAGCTGGAGCCAAAAGTCAAGAGGATGATTAAAACTTCAAAACAAGTCTGTATTTGAAATCGCAAATTAATAAAATGGCCAAATAGCAGCCTCTTGTGGCCATGAAGGCCATTCTAAATACTTCACAAAAAGAGTTTAAGGGTTTAGCAGCAAATGTATTATTAAGCATCCATCTATAGTATCAACATTAAATGACTAACCTGTTTCAAGACTCTCCTCACGGCTTCTTCCTCAGTCTCTTCTTCACTGTCAGGTTGCCTGAAATCCTCTGCTGTGACTAAACATGAAGCAAAAAAAAAAGGTTGATTTGTCTGACATGAGCAAACAAATACTTCTGCAAAACAAGACATTGCACTGTCTTGTTTTGCTGTTTGAAATGCTACCATAAACCAATGGATTGTAATGTTCTTGACTCCAAGCACCTTTATCTGGATCCTGCCCTTTTAACTGTGCCAGCCTCTTGGCCATGTGAAGGATCTCATCCTGGGAATATTTCTCCCTCTTCAGTTCCTTCATGGCTTCTTCAAGCAGATGGTCTTTCTCTGCCTCCTGCTGTCTCACTGCTCCCTGGTTGTCCTCCAGGTTCTCGTCTGAAGCAGCATTTTCACCTTTGTTGAGATCGTTCATATCTACACCTTCAGAAGTGAGAAGTAAAACAATGTTTTGTTTTACTTAGAAAGCAATGAATGTAACTTCAGACTCTGCCAAATGGTTATATAGTGATTTTATTACTTATAGTGCCAGTCAAAACTGTACCTACGCTTTTAGTGAGCATGTATTTGATGGTTTCTTAATGCTGCATTTCGAACAATATTTTTCAGGTGAGTTTTAAAGAGAAAAATTGAGCTTTTTAAAAACTATACATAAAGGCTAATGCAGTAAAAATTTATGTACATGAACTGATATTTGAGGAAATATTTTTACACAAGTTGCAGCTTCTAGCAAAATTCTGGCTGGATATTTGACGACTGCTAGTGACAATAGTGACAGAGCTTTAGACTCTTAGCTGTCCTGGCAAAGACCTGATCTCGAAGCACAATTCATACATTTTTATTACAGGTGAGGTTGGGGTGATTCCAGAAGCTTAATGTTTGATTACTTTATCCATGTCAAAACCAATTTTGATGCATGTTTGGGATGATTTCCTCTCTGAACCCCTAACTGCCAGGTCCTTCTTCCTCATTGTTCTGTTCTCCAATGATGTCCCCTTAATGATGAGTGCATATCTACATTTGACTTGTACTATAAATCTAAGATTTATGAGACAAATATTAACTTACTATCTTCTGGACTTGACTGTTGGTCATCAATGGCAACTTCTTCTGCCATCTGAGTAATCAAATCATTGGCTTTTTCAGTTTGAGTCCTGGTGTCAGGAGGCTGGTGTACCTATATGTGTGAACACATAGGCACTTACAAAATAGCTTCTTTTTTCACCGAGCCCTATACTTAAGTCTTTCGCACGATTGGGAAGGGGAACTCACTGGTCGAGGAGCTTGAGATGGAGGTGGCTGACCCCGCAGAGCTGCCAGGCGATCCTCCATATCCTCTGAAGAAGGCACTGGCTGGCTGGGAGTTTTCAGAGCAGCAAGACGTGACTCAATCTCCTTTTCAGAAGGGATAGACTCTAAAGAGGTTAAAATGTTATTAAAGACTTTTTTTTAAAAGAAAACATATTAATGCTAGGCATGGACTGATATTGGATCTCAAAACAGATCAAAGTTTTAAAATGTACATGTTTTTTTATGGACACTGCTGGACAGCTGGCTAAAGGAAGGCTCCCATACTTTTACCTCACATGTAAGAAAGACAAATTTAGCTGCTTAATTGTCATTCATGTTCATTTTGCATAAACGTGCACATTTTTTGAAAAAAGCTACTGTTGGGCAGATATCCTATGGCTCGACCAACTGATCCCCTAGTATTAGTTTATTATGTTTCTGTTACTCCTTAAAGAGCAGAAAGGCAAAGAAGGCATAACAATAACTGTAACCAAGCATTTTACTTGAAATATTCATGTAAATTTACCAAGTTTTTTTATACTGTTTGTTTATGTCTTTGAAACATCAAAGTAACAGTAAACAATTGCTATGGGTAACATTATTATTACTGTCATAAGTTTGGTTAATTTAATCAGCACAATAAATAAATTATTGTTTTTCATTTCAAATAAAATTGATGTTCTCTGTCCCATTTGCATCAACTGAGCTTGGTAAAAGCTTTTTGTCCACTCACCATATATAGTTAATTGTTAATAATTGAGTTAATTTCATTAAGTGATTTTACATCAAAACTAAGTCCTTGAGACTAATTCCATGACAGACATTTTAGATTAATTGTAATTTCTATAAAATTTGAAAGTGCTTCTATTATATGTTGCCTGTGTTTGGTTGTGAAACTTGTGTAGCTGTGTTTTGCACTTGCTGCTGCCTATGTTGACCAGTTTTGCCTATTTTGACCAGTTTTGCATTGGGATCTTCCTGATTAAATAAAAATAATACCGTCCCATTAAATCATCAGCGCTGTTAAAGATTATAAATGCTAAAAGAACTCAATGCATTACTTGGTTTGGTGTCTTCTTTTAGCTTTTGAAGCCTCTCAGCGATAGCACAGTCTTCTTTACTAAGCCCTTTGGTTGGTAGATGGACCGATTTGCCATTTCTGCTCCCTCCATGCACACCGGGCTGTGTTGACTGCGGTTTCTGTTTGGCCTCCAGTGCTGCAACCCGTCTGCAAAAAGCATGAATTTTAAATGTTAGGACACTCCTGTTGTTAACAAGACTCTTTAGATAGTTTTTTTTTTTAACATCGAGTCATACAAACTTTTTGTAGTTTTCTGGAGGGGACCATCTTCCAGCATTGTTCGAAGATTCCCCTCTAACAAGAAAGGAGGTGAAATATTAGCCTATGAAAAAATTGGTTTAGTTTGTTTTCTGTGTAGGGGAGGTGGTTTACCTTGTGAGATTACCATGACACTGCTTGCAGACCTTCTGCTGGGTGTTGCCACAGCGAGGCACCACAGCACTGAGACTCAAACAGCTGGAGCAGAAGGAGCGTCCACAGTTCTTACAGCCCAGCTGAAGGGAAAGTTTGGTGGAAAATTCACCTTGTATGTTACCTAAGCAAACTTTAATAAGCATGGGTGGAATCGTATTAGTTGTTCTGGGTCCCTGGATCTTTATTGAGTTTTTTTTTCTTATTTATTTTTATTTCATTTCACTTATTGATAAACTTAGAGTTAAATTTAAAACTCTAAAATGCCTTTAAAACAATCAAATGAAGATTTTAATGTCTTAAATGTATTTTCAACTTACCTTTAAGAGAAAGCAGAGCAATATTTCAATTATTTTTATTCAGAAAGTATTTTTATTACAGCCATTGCAGCTTGTTTTGCATCACATTTCTTGGTTAATTTTTAATACCCTTTCATTACGTTTCTAGTGTTGAAACATCTTCACAATTTCTGGCTTCAATATTTTCCATTAGTGGAACATGTTTTTTCATATACTCTAAATGTACTAGACTTTCCTATGCATCACAAAGGCTGTCGGTAATAACAGCATGTACTTCTAAAAAAATTTTTGAGAAACCTTAGTATTTGTATGGCCATTTTTAAGCGAGAATTTATGTCTAAGGAATCCAGGGGGAGAAGGTAATGAAGGCCTCCCAAAGGTTGAAAAGCTGAATCTTACCTCCTTCTTGAAGAGACTAAACTTTGATGCGCAGCCATAGCAGCGACTGTCCATTGCGTCTCCTCTTGACTAATGTCTTCCCAAGCGACTGAGGACGTACGGAAATACAGCTATACTGGGCAGAAATTGGGAAAATTAGCTAAATGTTTTAGGGTGGTTAACGTTGTCATTATCAAAACAGGAAGCAGACCGGAAATGGTAATATTACGTCACGCAGAGTTTCCTGTGCGGGGTTCGTCCAATCAGCTTTCTCCGCGGACTTTCTCCCGTTGTTCAAAGCAGAAGAGCTACAGAGTGTAACGGCTTCACAGCGCTAGATATTAGCTGAAGATATTCTGCCAGAAGAGGTTAAAATAGATAGAAAAGGTATTAAAAAAACACCATTTTCTACCGCAAGTTCTGCTTAACTCTATGTTTATCTGGCAAAATTAGCTAATAATGTGAACATTGACAAAACGTATTGATCTAAAGCCAAGGTGAGCTTCTCGTGTCATTGCCACACTTGGCTAGCTAGCTTAGCATCGTGGAAGTCATGTTGGATACGTTTTCTCACAGAGAAGTTAATTTCTTTCGCTAAGTTTAAGTTGCACGGTACAACTCTTTGTAATATGGCATTTTAAAAACAACAACAAAACAGCTAACTTTTTCACTTTGCAGATTAACCATCTCCTTTATGTCCAAGAGGGGCTATATAACGATCAAAATGGAAACATTGTTGTTTATTATATCGGATATAGGGATGCAGTGTTATCCATCGTTCTTGTTTGCACACTGAGCAAAATGCGAACATAGAGCCAGCCTTGATCATGAGGTTGTTGAGTTTAAAGCTGTGATGTTGCTACAAGAGCTACAAAGGAAACTGGATATGCATCTGTTTGAAACATTGCACTTAAACGTTCAAATGCACAGCTGAATCTTGCCCCTAGCTGCAAGATTCTGTGTTGTGCCTTGCGCTTATGCAGTTGTTGCAGATGTCGGTGTAAACCTTGTTGGGTTTGGGTGTTTGGTCTTCGGGATGAACCAGCCTTTCTATAATGGTGTTGTCGGGTTTTAAACTCACTGCTTGGTTGCATCAAACAAGGAACTGTGACCTAAAATCCCTGGATGTAAATTTAAACTAAATCATGTACTTTATTTCACCATGACTGTAGGGGATTTGAAGTTTTTAGTAAACTATAATGGGTATGTCATGTTGGCTCTGAAAACAAATGTAGATGTGTATCATGGGAAAATAACACATGCATCACTGCAAGTTTGAACTTCTAATAATCATAAGGACATCTTAATTAACTGCTATAATATGTGTAGCGATCTAGACTTTGTCAACAATGGCAGAAGGAGGAGATGTGGATTGGGAGCTCAGCAAAGAAAACATTCAGCCGCTGAGACGGGGCAGAGATATATCGGTGTTGCATCAAGCCCTTAGCCAACGAGAAGAAGGACCCACCTCTGCAATCAACCAGCAGAAACAGTAGGAATCATCTCTCTAACTTTAGATTCGAAGTGGAAAATGATCAAACTCTGGTTTTATGGTTTGTTCTGTTTCTTCAGGATGTTTGAGTCTGAACTTCGAATGTATGAAGGAGAAGATCCACTTAGTGTTTGGGATAGGTAAGTAAATTATACAGCATGAGCGACAGGTTTTTGTACATATTGCCCTTCTATCTCAAAACCTCTGACATCATTGTGTGGTTTAACAGGTATATTAAGTGGACAGAACAAACCTTTCCTCAGGGTGGCAAAGAAAGCAACCTTGCAACATTGTTGGAGCGGGCCGTGACCAGATTTACAGATGAAAAGATGTATCACAATGACCCTCGCTATGTTGATCTCTGGATCAAATTTGTGTGTACTCTTTTAACTTTGGATTCATTTAGGTATTCTGATAAACAAGCTTTGTGGTAGTAAAGTTTGTCAAATGTTTGTTTTGTATGCCACCAGGCAGAGAACTGCTCAGAGCCCCTCGATATCTACAGGTATATGCAAGCACAAGGAATTGGAGGGACACAAGCGGCGTTCTACATCGCTTGGTCAGAGGAGTACGAGAATCAGGGCAGTTATCGAAAAGCAGATCTCGTCTATCAAGAGGCGTTCAAGAAGTTTGCGGAGCCACATGACAAGCTTCTTCAGTTTCACAAGTAAAGTTCTGTTTAATTATGATTACACCTCTCCGTTTAACTTCCTCCTCTTTGAACCGTTCTGTAAGAACTAGAACATTTGACTGGTCATTTTCCAGGGCTCTGCAGGCTCGTGTGTCCCGACAGGCGTTATTAAAATTGGAAAATGACAGCAGTGACGAGGAGCCAAAACAACCTGAAAGAGTTTCACTAGCCGACCTCAAATATAGAGGGAAGAAGAAGGCCATTGCTCCTGTCAACAGGACTGGGTCGGCAATCAGAAGTAGGTGAAGTTTCTAGCTGATGTTATCCCTATTGTTATTGCATTCCTTATTTTTGATGCGTTCCCCGGGCAGGTATTAGCGGAGGCCTGCTGTCTCGCGGTGCGCCGGTCCTTGGCAACGTCTCAAACAGTAAGCTGGTGATTTTCGATGAGAGCAAAGCTGAAACTGCGGGTCCATCAAAACCTTCGCTGGAATCCTGGATGGCTCCTCCCTCATCCAGGGCAAAAGAAAACGAGCAGAAGCCAGAGAAATGGTGTGATGTAAAGGTATGAAAATCTTCTCTTTTTTTTTCCTCATGCAAATTTGCACATTGATGTCTACTAAAGAAAATTTTTATTTTTCTCTTGCTTATAAATGTCATAGATGCCCCAGAAAACAAAATTTGGACATGCAGTCATGCCTCCACCTCCTCCGAAACCCACTTTCCAACCATTTGTTGAGGAGTCTGACCAGCCTCCAACAATGTGAGTTCCTATAGGCGTCATATTTGGCATAAGAACATGCTATAGATCAGGGCTGCTCATTACGTCGATCGCGATCGACCGGTCGATCGCTGAAAGGTTTTGAGTTGATCTCGGTAGCCGCCAGGACGCTGAGACCAGCACTTCCTCTTCTGATAGGCTTATCAAAATATTCACTAAGATCCTAAACGTTTTTAGCTTCATTAAAAAAAATAATAATTATAAAAAAATAAACGACACATGTTAAAATTAATCATCTGAGTAATTATTGTTTCAACAAGGTGTTGCGCAATTCAGTGCGTTTCGGTTTCATTAACAAAAAAAAAGCGACTCAAAGACCGACAGAGAGCAGAGCAGGAGTTTAAATTAGCTACTCAACCACCGCTGTGTTCATGAGAGGCTTATTAATAATAATCGAGAAATAAATATCTTGGAAACCTGATATGGTAATAACTGAATGTTGTGTTTTTAATGTAATCTTTGCTCGGCTTGCAGGGCGCAGGCGGTTGCCATGGCAACCGGTGTTTGCGGTTTCTGCTGTAACTGATGTATATTCGCATTTAAAATAAGTCAATAGAGTTTAATTTGCAATTTTTGTGTCTTTGTGTCATGAGGTAGATCTCAGGCGGCTGGTGAGAGAAAAAGTAGATCTTGGTCTCAAAACGTTTGGGCACCCCTGCTATAGATCAACGTGAGAAATAATGTTGGTAATTGGAGATAATTTACATTTAAAATAGCAAAGGAAAAAAAGAGTGGAATACACAAGTGTGGAAGTCTAGAAGTTCTTTGTCTTTTATTTTACATAAATAAGGATATAAATAGTCTGAAAGACAAAATCACAAATGAGTTTTAGTAAATTAGAATATTGTCAAAAAGTAATATCTATTTCAGTGATTTGTTACATTTAATTCAGAAAATTACAACATTACTTAAAACTCTGCCACTAGATTTCTAATTAAAAAATTTTGTGTTTTGATGGGACAACTGTTTACTAGTTGATAGTCATCAAGAAGATAGTTGCTGACATCTGCTGCAAAAGGTCATGGCTGCATGTTTACAGAATGCTTTGTCTAACCATATACATGGAAAGTTAAATGGAAGGAAAAAGTGTGGTAAAATTTCATTAGCACACAGCAGTTGGAGTCAATGCTTCAAAAGCCACCACACAGATTTATCTAGGACATCTGCTACCACTGTTCCGTTCCTTCTTTCCAAGCTACTGCTGAACTCCATAAACCTCCTTTCGGATAAAAGTGAATTTTTCATTTCATTTCATTTGGATATCATCCCAGAATCTACATAAAAGTTTGCTGAAGCGTTTCACTCCTAAATCTTTAATGTAAATTACAAGAATGTGATGATGAAAATCTTAGGTCTTTAATTATTTATTCACACTAAACATTTTTAATAGTTAATTCCTTGTTTAACAATTTCCGACTTTAGTTTCTTTTCGAGATCACTGTAGGATAAATATTAATGTCTTTCCTCTCCTTCAGGACGCCGTGCAAGATAAACCCGACGGTGAACTCCGTTCTTTCAGCGCGGAAGCCGAGTAAAGAAGAAACTCCCCTGAAAAGACTGCAAGAGCACCAGCAGCAGCATAAGGAGGCAGAAGAAGGAAAACTGCAGGCGCGGAGCATGTACTGTAAAGAGCTGCTGCTCAGCGGCGCCACCGAATTCTGCTTCGAGGAACT